>CM028131.1:345587500-346847500 GCA_016271365.2 Neoceratodus forsteri | reverse complement strand
CATTCCATGCATCTACCACCCTTTCTGTGAAAAGAATTTCCTCACATTCCCCTTAATCGGCCTCCCTCTAATCTCATGCTGTGTCCTCTTGTCCTGCTATTTTTCTTATATTTAAACATGTTAGACTCTTTCACCTTGTTTATGCCCTTAAGGTGTTTAAATGTCTCGATCATATCACTCTCTCCTCCTTTGCTCAAGGGTATACATATTGAGCTCCGTTAATCTGTCCTCATATGTCTTCTGATGCAGTCCCTGCACCATTTTGGTTGCCCTTCTCTGGACTGCCTCAATTTGGATAATGTCCTTGTGAAGGTGTGGCCTCCAATACTGCACGCAGTACTCCAGATGGGGCCTAACCAGTGTCTTGTAAAGAGGGATTATTACCTCCCTCTTACGACTTGTGATACCCCTACTAATACACCTAACACCCCCTAGCCTTACCTACTGCTTTAGAGGTCTGCTTGGATGATTTCAGGTCATCAGTGATGATGATGCCCAAGTCTCTTTCTTCCTTTGTGACTGCTAGCAACTCCTCCCAGCCTATAAGTGGCTTCAGGGTTTCTCTTCCCTATGTGCATGATTTTGCACTTCTTTGCATTAAATCCCAGTTGCCACTCTTCTGACCATTCTGCTAGTTTATCAGATCTCTTCTCATTCTGCCCACCCATCTGGATCATCTACTCTGTTGCAGATCTTGGTGTCATCTGCAAACAGACAAGCCTTACCCTCTAGTCCATCTGCTAGGTCACTAATGAAGATGTTGAATAGGACTGGCCCCAGGACTGATCCCTAGAGTACCCCACTTGTGACTTGCATCTCTTCTGACTGTATACCATTTACCACCACTCTCTGTTTTCTGCCAGTCAACCAGTTTGCCACCCAGTTGACCAACTTCTGACCCACCCCGAGCCTACCTAGCTTATTTATCAATCTTCTATGTGGAACAGTGTCAAAAGCTTTGCTGAAGTCAAGGTAGGCGACATCAACTGCTCCCCCTTGGTCCACCACTCTGGTTACCCAGTCAAAGAAATCTATGAGATTAGTTTGACAGGACCTTCCTTTGTAAACCCATGCTGTCTTGGATCCTGTGCCCTATGGATTCCAGGTGTTGCACTATCCTTTCCTTAAGGAGTGCTTCCATAATCTTGCCCACTACTGAGGTAAGACTGACGGTCTGTAGTCCCCGCCTCCTCCCTGCTACCACTCTTGTGGAGTGGGATC
This sequence comes from Neoceratodus forsteri, assembly GCA_016271365.2. Taxonomy (NCBI): domain Eukaryota; kingdom Metazoa; phylum Chordata; order Ceratodontiformes; family Ceratodontidae; genus Neoceratodus; species Neoceratodus forsteri. The sequence goes on along the minus strand of CM028131.1, from coordinate 346,846,279 downwards.
ACATGAACCCTTCTCCAGTCTTCTGGGACCTCTCCTGTGCTCAGAGACTCACTAAACAATTCTGCTAATGGCTCTGCTAGTTCCTCCTTTAGCTCATAGTACCCTGGGATGTATGCCATCAGGTCCCATTGCCTTATCCACCCTGAGCTTAGAGCTCTTGTAGGACCCTTTCTTTTGTGAAGGAGTAGTGCTCACCTCCCTCCCCCCTGTGTCCATGATGCTGAGCTGTGGGCCCTGCCCTACCTTCTCTTCAGTAAATACTGAGCAAAAGTATATATTTAGGATAGATGCCTTTACAGGGTCCTCCTCCTCACATGCTCCCTTTTCTCCATTAAGCTTAGCAATACCCCCTCTGGACTTTCTCCTTTCACTAATGTATCTATAGAAAGTCTTGTCACCTTCTTTTACTGTTTGTGCTAGTGTTTCCTCAGTTTGGGACTTTGCCTGCCTTACTGCCTTACCTGCTTCCCTTAGGGCAGTTTGGTATGCCCCTATCTTCATCCGCTGTGTTCCCTTATATTTTCTGAAGGCCAGCCTTTTGGCTCTGACCTTTTCTGCTACTGTATTTGAGAACCAAAGTGGTTTCCTTCTTCTTTGCACTTCCTTTTCTGTCTAACACAATGGGATGTTGCTTCAAGTATTGTATCCTTAATGCTTGCCCACTTTGCCTGTACCTCCTCACCTGTGTTTCTTTTGCCAGGGCTAGCTTAACTCTGTTGGCCATCTTATCAAAGTCAGCTCCTCTGAAGTCCCATATTTTTGCCTTGGAATGGGATGATTTAGATGTAGTAGCCAAATTGAACCATACCATGTGATGGTCACTGGCCCCAGGTGACCTTCTACCTGGAGATCTGTGATCCCTTCTTTGTTAGTCAGTACTAGATCTAGGATAGCCCTGTCTCTTGTGGGTTGCTGTACCAGTTGTTTGAGGCCCTCCCTGCAGGAATCCACTATGAGTCTAGTTCTGGCAGATGTTCCTGCTGGTATTGACCAATCTGTATCTGGCATGTTGAAGTCTCCCATTATCAGAACCTCCCCTTTAGCTGTCATGTTTTGTATATCTTCTAACAGTAATGTGTCTATGTCCTCCCTCTGGTCTGGGGGCCTGTAGACAACCCCAGTTCTTATGGCTGTCCCATTTCCTGTTTCCAGGGTGACCCACAGTTCTTCTGGCTCCTTATGTGTATTCTGAATTTCTGTAGCTTTGATATTTTCATTAACATACAGGGCCACTCCTCCCCACCTTTTTGCACCTCGGTCTCTTCTGAACAATACATAGCCAGGTACTGAAGTCTCCCAAGTGTGGTTACTGGTAAACCACGTCTCACTAATTGCTACTATGTCCAGTTTAGCCTCTGACATTATTGCCTGCAGGTCTGGGATCTTATTTCCCAGGCTGTGAGCATTTGTGTACATGATTTTCCATTGGCCAGATTTTGGTGTGTTAGTTGTTGGGTGAGGTTTGGCATTACCCCTGTGCATCGTATGGGAGACAAACCTTTTTCTTACCTGGTGATGCAAATGAATGGCAAACACACTGAATTCCAGTTTGACCACTAGCTGAGGGGAGGGTGTTCTTCCCATTCAACGATGGGGTGCTGCACCCTCTCCCCATTTGCTAGTTTAAATATTCTGCAAAGACGTCAAACTTCTGCCCCAATGCACTGACTCCCTCTTTAGTCAGATGCAGTCCATCAAATTTAAAGAACTTTCGCTCCCAGAACTGTTGCCAGTTCCCTACAAATCTGTGTCCTTTTTCCTGGCACCAGTCCTTGAGCCACGTGTTTAGCTCCCCTATCTCCCCTTCTCTGACCTTCGTCCATCTGCTCCCTTCTCCCAGACTGGCAGGATCTCAGAGAAGGAGATGCCAGACGAAATAGATGATAGTTTGTCACCCAGCCTAGTCAGGTGTTCCTTGGTCTCACAACTGACCGGCTGGCGAGATCATTAGTCCCTATGTGTACTAGGACATCAATGTTTTCTCCTGCTTTGTGGAACAATTTTAGCAATGCGGTCAGTGTCTCTCCATGCTGATGTACCTGGAGACATCTGACCATCACCCTGGCTGGAGATGGGTATCAACTCCCGAATCATGGAGTCTCCTATGATCAGAAGTTTTTGGATTTCCTTTGTGCTAGTTTAGTTTTGGTTCCTGATTTGGGTGAGTATTGTTGTGCTTAGCTCCTGTGCTGAGTGTCCTGCTCTGCAGTGTCTTCTGCCTCTTTATTTGATTTCAGAGATAGAGGCAGATACCTGTTTGTAGTGTTTATATGGTTTTGGAGGTAATGTGTTGAGAGCAGAGAGTGATGGGGCACCTGATTTGCTCCTCCTAACCACCTGCCAACCTCCTGGACCAACTACCTCTGCGGTTGAGGTTTTTCTGTTGGATGCTGGGGAAATGGCGGGTGGTTCTTATAATGTATTTCCTCTTCAATATGAAATTTGAGGCGGCAATCTCTGCCCATGCTGCCCGAGCTGAGACCTAAGATCTCCAAAGGCCCAGCATGTAGGACAGTGTCCTAAATCCTGTAAGAATGTCCTTCTGAAAATTGTTCCACAGTACCTGCAGTTAATGAAATCCATTCCAAATAAGTTGCTGGGTTTGTAACCTAGTCAGAGTAATTAGAAGGAAAAAAATGCAAGTAATGGTTTAATTGTGCTTTGTTTAACTTGTTATAACAAGTTAAATTACTAGTGCCCTGTAAATGAGATCACCTTGTGGAGGCCCCACTGATCCGCCCCTTCCTGCTCTGCCACAGGAAATGTCACAACTGTGGTACCCTATAAAGGAGTGTAGCGTGGGTGGTTGGCTGGGCCCTTCCTGCCTAAAAAGAAGAACCACGGACGAAAGAACAAGGAGGTAAGAGCAGAAACAATCAGTCAACAACAAATGCAGTAACCCTGAAAGCTTATCCTAATGTTAGATAAAACTGTAAAACCTGTAAAGCACCACCTGTAATAATTTCAGAGAAGATATACCTGTAAGAAACACTTTGCTCCAGAGAAAAATAAAGCAGTAACAGAAGATATACCTTGCAAAGACAATTTGAATCAGAAGATTACAGCAGTAATCTGTTAGCACACACCTGTAGGCACACCTTGTAATAATGCAGAAGAAGGTATACCAGCAACAACAATTTGAATCAGAGAAAAAATAAAGCAATGAAATGTTAGCAACAAACAGTAGCAATCCCTGTGAGTAAAAAATAAAAACACCACCACACAGTAAATCTGCTTAGCCAAACTAAGTCTTAATCCTTCTCCCTTGCTCTGGTAAGTTTCTCTACTCTGCCTTTCAAGCAGTCTTAGAAGGAAAGAGCTCAGGTGAAGCTAGGTGCCTTGGCCAGCAAACCAAGTCTTCTACCTTGTGTGAGAAGAATAGTTTTATCATTTAACTTCATGTTTTAGATGATGACTCCCACATAATATTGCATTTTAGTCCTGCTGTTTTAGTCTCTTGTAGTTCTCATCAATTCTAGTCTCTCTGTAGAAATATCTTAAACTCAGTAATATGCTGTCAGTGTACTGTACAATAAAATCAGTATCATTCTGACTTGATATGGTTACACTGATTGGTGAGTCAGTGCCATTTCATTGCCCAAGACCCAAACTACAATGCTGCCATTTCTCCTTTATTTATTGGATTTTAGTGTGTCACTATCCCCATCTACCAGCACTCACTGTTACATACCAGCAGCACTGCACACACAGAAAAACAAATGAGATCTACAACATTGTCAACACATGTACTTGATCCATGATTGTTGTGAATGAATGAATGAAGCAGACCTGACAGGTTTACTTGTGTTATATTTCAAATGACGATAGTTATCACTGGCTATAAGTTACACTGCAGTGCAAATTGAGACAGGGCCCAATTTTCAAATGACATGGACCGATGCAAGGGACTTGTGGCAAAAGAGTTTGACACAGGTGGTGACTTGCATTACAATGTGCATCAAATGCAATTTTCTAAAGCAGCCTGCGTCCGACACAGACACGGCTGCACCAAAGCTCTCTTGCACCAGTGTTGTGACACACAACCCGGCGCACCAGGTCAAAAAGGGGGCTTGCACCATGGTGGAGCTGCAACATCCCCTTAAACAGGATCTTCAAAGCCCCAAAAGGGATGCAGGAAGGGGCACCAGTTATGCAAACCAGGAGGTGGTCTACCTGGTTGCACCAGTGGGATGGGGTAGTGCAGGGAGCAGTATAGGATGACAAGGGGCATTTGAGATTGCAGCTTCAATTCTTTGGAACTCTCTGCCTGGTCATTCATCTCCAGGAGGCACCATCGTTGGAAATGTTTAAACGTGAATTGAAAACTTTTTTATTTAGATTGGCCTTCTCTTGGTCTGAGGTACATGTTTGAACTGTCTGAGATGGAGAACTGCCTTAGTTGCTTTAGGTTTTGATTTTAATTATCTTTTAATATCAATTTTTTAGTTTCATAGTTTCTGCCTTATTGTTTCCTTTTTGTATATTAATTGTTTTGTAAGGGTGCCCTGGGCCTTTGGGGAAGGGTGCCCTAAATAAATAAAATCTACTACTACTTCTACTACTACTATGGGTAAGAGAGGAGGCAGTGGGGGTGTCAGGGCCATCTGGGAATTAGCTGTAGTGTTGTGGCACCAGGCAGGGTGCCCTTCCAGTGATGTGAACATAATAATGCCTTTATTGTACATCCAATCTGATTCCCTGGTAGTCCACTAGACCACCTGAAACAATTACCACTCTGCATTTGGGTGAGATCGGGGACTGAGGGGTGCTATTGGACCTTTTAACATTATAGACAGATGAGATTGGGAATTGGTGGGGGTGCTACTGGACTGGGGCAGATTTAACATTGTAGGCAGGTGGGCTCGGCAGTCAACTACACCACCAGTGCATATCATGATATATCAGGGATGGGGGGGCACTAGACTACCAGGGAATCAGATTGGATGTAGAATAAAGGCATTATTATGTTTACATCACTGCAAGGGGACCTTCCCCATTAATGAATCTCATTCATGAGCACTCTCTACAACAAGATGGTGAAACAGATGACAATCAGTCTATGATTCTGATTCAGATTTACTTGTGGCAGCTATAATGCTGAAACACTGAGTATGCCTACTTTAAGCATTTAAAATTTAAATTTACAGTACAGCAGTCTTATCAAAACCCCGAGTGGATTTACATTTGTTCCTTAATTATTTACTGTGCACTAATGGTAACTTTCCCTTTTAGAGAGTATTCAGGATGGATCAAAAAATTACTGGAAACCAATTTAGTTAAAGACAGGCTCCTTAAAAGACTCATAAACAGGGTAACAGAATCTGTCCAACAAAAGCACAGCACTGTAGGTTCTTACCTACATAATACTGTGCTCCATTTGCCTTGAAATATGCATTAATCCATAGTCACTATAATTTGAAAGTCTCCTCATAATGCAAACAAATCCTACTTGCCTTTTAAATGGCTGCTATGTGCATACACGGTGACGTCAGTGAAGCAACAGTGCTCCAGAGCGATAATATAGTTTTAGGGGGTCCTTTGTAATAAGCTACTGAAATAACCATAACAGCGCTTCACCTCCAATCCATTATTGTGCAGGTGTGCAAAGGTTCTCACACCTGCACTATAATGGATTTGGAGGTGAAGTGCTTTGTTACGGTTATTTCAGTAGCTTATTACAAAGGTCCCCCCACAGACTTTTTTATCGCTTTGGAGCACTGTCGCTTCATTGACATCATCGCGGATGTATGTAGTGGTAATTTTAGTTAGCTACTGCAATACAGAGTTTAAGAGACAAACCAGGGTTTGTTGACATTATGAGACTTTCAAATCATAGTGACTATGGATTAATGCTTGTTTCAGGGCAAACAGAGCACAGCATTAGGTAGGTAAGCACCTAACCTACAGGGCTGTGTTTTTACTGGGCAGATTCTGGTACCCTGTTTATGAGTCCTTTAACTTAAAGTACTTGAGGGATTTTTAGGCCTGTGCCTAGATGCAAATTTCTATTGTACAACTTTAGGCAGAAGACAGATTGGCCCTTTGTCCACTTTTCAAAGCTAGGACTTACAAGTCCAATTTTCAAAACTCTTGAGTTATAGAGTATCTAGTTTAAAAAGTTCAGATACAAATTTGCCTGAACACAGTTGTCGGAGTGTAACCTCATCTACTATTTGTATTTATATCTATAAATTGTTTATCCAAAACTGGATGTAAAATATTATAAAACAGACAGATGTTGTGCATTGAAGTCAAATTTTTGAAAATGGCCACATGTTTTTACTTTTGAAAATCCAACCCAACATAATTGAAAGGCCAATGTCTGTAGTTCTAAGTCCAGCGGACCACAACTTCTGCTCCTATAAATACCCAGCAGTCCCCTGCCATCCTGCACTAGGTGTTTTGCTTGCATTTGTTGCTGCCCCAGGGTCTGCCACCCCCCCCCCCATTGTTGCAGCTTGCCTTTTTTTTCTGTTTGACCAGTGCCTTCTGCTGCTCACTGGGGTTAGTATCTTGTTGCTTTCTCTGGCTATAGTGTTGTGCTCCTGCTTTTCTCTAGCACAGCAACCCTGCTGCTGTTTGTCCATCCTTCACTCAGTGTTCCCTTGCTGTGTGCTTTCAATGTGCTTCCACCTTCTATGTCAGAGTTACTAAGTAGGCAGCCCTTTATTTTGTGTTTACAAACCTGCTTCTGTCATGCTATTGTGTTCCTGTATGTTGATCTGGGCTCTATTTCCTGTTGTTCCACTGCAGAATTGCAACCTCTTCACTGATATACCTGCTGCTCATATCCAGCTCTTTCCCTTGTACCTGCAGTTTCTGAATGCTTTACACTCCATTTCTTTCGCCTAGCTCTGGCAGCAGCTGCTCCCAATTAGCTCGTTTTTGGTTTGCTGCATGCTTGCCTACCTGTGTTGCAATGTAAGAACACCAATCCTTTCACAGCAGAAGAACATTAAACTGAAACAACTTCAATGTTCAGACAATAATGAGGAGTGGATTGTGGGTTCATCTCTGTGCTGCATCTATTTTGAGCCTAGGGCTATGAACTTCTGATTTATTAGTCCAATAATATCTAAGCTCAGCAAGCATTGTGACTCCTTTCTACTATCAAAATCATGATGAAGCTCATTTCCTGGCATGTAATCACAGGGTATTGACATGGTCTGGTTGGGCATGTGTCTATCTGTCTGTTCATGACCAGGCATCTGTTCCCATTCTGACACAGACAATTGAATCAGTCTTACTCAGTCAGTCAGTTATACTCAGTTATCTTGCCCCTGTTGTGCTGCAGTATTTCAGGTCTTTTTTCACAGATTCTTTTACCTGCTTATAATATACAAACACTTGCTACTTAACTGATTTACCTGCTGTTCCTAACCCAACACTTGCAACCATTTTACTGCAGTTTCTCTGCAGGTTTTGCACTTAGTTACCTCATCCCTGTCCTCCAGCAGCAGGAATACCTTACTTCAATCATTTCAGCCAGTCTGTTTCAGCATTTTCCCCACACTATGATTTTACCACTCTTGCATTTCTGCTAATGGCTTAGTGTTTTCCAGATAATGGCCTTTGATATGAGTTCATATTTTCAGTACCTTGTCATTCAGCTTGGTTTCTATCATAACCAGTCCTTCATCAGCCAGCAAGTGGCCTGTCAGCCACATCATACTGTTAACAAGCAATCAGCCTGTCAGCCATCATACTGTTCAATAGGATTCATCCTGTCAGCCTCAGCATACCACTCACCAATCAGTTCATCTAAGGTGGCAGTATAGTGCCATGGCTTAGGTCACTGAGCTGCACACCTGGAGACATGGGTTTGAATCCCACAACCCCCACTTGCATACTGTGTGACCCTAAGCAAGTCACTTAATTTTCTTGTAATCCCAGGTCACACCTGAAAACAAGCTTTGGCTTAGTGTGCCTTTCCGGGTTAAACAATTTCCCCTTTCTCTTTCATCTCTGCATCATCTACTAGGAGGGACATTTTTTTCACTATTAGAGCTCCCAAAACATGGAATGATCTCCCACAGGATACTGTTGAATCTAACAATTTTAACCTATTTAAAAATAGACTAGATAAGTGGCTTAGTACTCATCCTCCATAAGTAAATTTCCCATTTAGTGTGGTGGACAATCTCAGTGGGCTTTTAGCCTTCTTTTGTCCTATACTACCAAGTAAACTAAGTAAACATGCCATCAGGCTCGCTGAATCTGTTCTTCCTTTCAGCCATCGTCATTTAGTCCATAAAGTTCAAATATATACTAGAGGGCTAGAGGGTGGACTCCAATGGCTCAGTTGAAGCCGCATGTCCACTATTTTAGAGGAGGTTTGAGGTGCTGGCAGATAATAGGAACCCTTCTGGAAACATACGATAGCGGCACTGATACGCTGCTTTAACAAAAAATGAGTAACGTACTATTTATACAAGCAAAGGACAAACAAGCATACCTTGTTTTTGTCACCACAATGTGCATCTGCTTCTTCACTTCTCTGCTGTCAGTGGTGCTTGTTATCCAACTGGATCAGCAGATTTCTGTCAAAACAGTGTGCCAGTTCCACTATCTTAAGTTTCCAGAAGGGTCCCTGTTATCTGCCGGCACTTCAACCCTCCTCTAATACGGTGCATGTGCAGCTTCAACTGAATCATTGGAGTCCACCCTCTAGCCCTCTCTAGTATATATTTGAACTCTATGATTTAGTCGGTCAGTTTCAGCCTACATGCCATTAGACTGTATGAATGCATCTATACAAGCCCACTTGCCTGCATCTGCTTAAACAGTACAATTGACACTTTAATCATATACAGTCTGACTTTTGCTGGAAACATGATAATATGAAACAGTGTTGCAACCCTTTGAGCCCTTTTGACTCCCACTGATTTCTTCTGCTTTTACATATGGCATAGGACTCTGAAGCCCCATGGCTCAGTTTCTTAAGGTGACATAGTTCCCCTCAGAACTGTGCTGTTCCAGCAGATGCTGAAGCTGACATTTTCTCCATCTTACCTTCCATCAAATGTACTATCCAACCACAGGGTAAATCTGGCTCCTTTCAGATCTGTGCAGTGTTGAGTGGTTGCTGATAGTGGAGTTTCTCATCTGTGCTACTCTTTGACTTCCATCTTCATCCACGTAGCCCCTAGGATACAATGTCATAATGGCAGGCAACAGTTGTATGGAACAGTACCTGCTGCTGTGTGCCTCACCTTAGCTTTTTTCACAAACCGGGTCCTGTTCCTGGGGCACATGCTTGGGACTTGGGGACATATGGCCACTAGTTTCTTCCTGAAGTGAAACCTTCCACAGAGATCACTCATCAGCTCTCTCAACTCCCCTTCCAGCCACAGTGAACTCTGAACATATATTCACTATTCCTCTCCAACATCAGAAAATCCAGCATTTAGTCATTCAAAATGTGTCTTCTTTTAGACCAGGAAAATTGTTCAGACTTAAGATATCTAACAAAGAATGGACTATTCTGAAACTGATTATGTTCTTCAAGGTGTACCATGTGCCAATTTGAATATTCACTAAGAAACAAGACTTAATCAACCTACTGGTTTCTCACTTGTCTGATCAATTTCATTTCCTGTGTGCCACTCCAGCTGATACTCACCCATCCCATGCATTCAGCCCCTACCATTGTAAGTCAGTATCTCTTGTCACCACACTACACTTGAGAGTTGCCACAGTAGAAACTGAATAATCAACTCAGCTGCTGCCAAGTCCAGTATTCCTCATTCTCCCACTCAAACCAAACCTGCCAAACTCTTTCTCTGTGAAAACCCTTATTTAAAAATCTCCAACAAGGAAGCCTACTGTACTTCAGCAACTGTTTTTCTTATATCTGTAGCCCTTTGGTGTAGCTCTCCAAACAGATATTACCATAACACAAACAAACATATCCAAATCAGCTGAAGGCCAGACCATGACTAGGACATCCATCTATGCCACTGTCCATCTCTGTTCATGCTCAGCTGCTCACTGTCCATTCAGAGCAACACTTGGTGTCTGTTCTTTGTTTAGGATTCTCCCAAGGAACCAATACATGTTTTCATTTTATCCTTTCATCATCTCTAATCTGCAAAATCTTTTATCTGCTAAAAATTACCCCAACATAGGTCAAGCCTTCTTCAGAATATAGTACAGAAATGATTCTTAAAGATCATGTGAAATGAAATTTACAGAACCTGAACCATCAGTATCATTCATTAAATATTGTTCTAAAAAACAGTGCCTGTTTTTATATGAAAATCTACCATTTCATACCATTTTTAGTCATTTGTTGCTTGCTCTGCTTCAGCCACACTGCTAGATGCTGAATCCTGCTGTTCCCTGTGGTAATCAGCATGTCTCCACTCTGGTAATGTCACTTTGGTGCTAGTCTCCTTCATCTGTGAAGAAGCTAGGGAGATTGTTACATTGCTGAGGTCTATAAATATTCTTTTTTGTTCCTTTCTCTGTGCCTGTTGCAAGAAACTGAAAGGCAATCAGCTTTTTGCTTGTGGTTTTGTCATGTTCAATGACAGTAATGCACACAAATTGTTTAATATAATCATTTTAGCCTATGCAGAAGTAAAGGGGAGTAGCACATTCCTGTAAGATTTGCAAACTCTGTAACTTTCTGTTGTGGTGAAAGGCATGAGTCCTAGTGTCATGTTAATGACTGCTGTGCTCATTCACATCTGACATTCAATGGAGGTGATTTCTCAGGATGGTACAAAAACAATTATCCTATTACCCTGTAAATGGGAGTGGGAGAAGTAATGCTGTTTTAAAACCTAAGAGTTTCTATGCACTAGCCAGCCCAGTGTTTTCTCCCTGGCAGGTTTTTACTTGACCTAAATTCAGGTTTAGGTATTCTTTATTGCACATTAAAATGATATTTTTTTCACCAGGGCTAACACATCCATCCCTACTAGGAATTCAAACAGCTAAGGCCCCTATTAAAACCTACTGTAAAGCAGACACTGATCAACAGCAATGAAGTAACCAGCATTACTGTACTGGTACAGTAGCAATACAGCTTCTTAATAGGCACAGTACAGAAGCACCCCAAATGACATCAGCAGCCTGGAGGCATGTTGACTTAGCATCCAGCAATTTTAGAGAAATGGACCACGCCAAAAAGGTGCTGAAAACATACATATTTGTTGACTTTTGCTACCAAACCTGGAACACACAGTTTTTATAGCGATGTTTATTGAGTGATACTGCCTGTTTTAGCTTTGAAAATCATTGCACATGACCTTTAATAACTACATTCTGAAACTGCATTCCCTAAGTACTGAGTTAGCCCTATCAGGATCACAACTCAGCTTCAGGACAGAAATGCTTTATCATCTATCTGTCAGCTCACCACCAGTCAACCATACCCAACATCATTTCCCTTATACCTTCCAAGTCCTTTTCTTTCATAAAGGTATATTGTTGATACTACTCACTGTATCAGCTTACTGGATACTGCACATGGTTATCCAAAATAGACACTACAGATGCCTTTAAGGTGTTACCAATCCTGTCTTATCTATGGCATCTGAATTGTATCAGATGGGATCATCCTGCATCTACCAGATGACTTCTAGTCATTCACCCTCCAAACTCTCCACCAGCCTAAGACATCACCTGTCTCACTAACCTAATTCAGACCTTCCATATACCACTAGTAGAAGGTAAACAATCGGTCTACTCCCATACCTGGAATTCCCCAAGCATTGTCTTAGATCGGATTACATGGAAGCAACCCTCCTTATGGACAACCCAACTGAATAAATTTCCCTGTCTCTCTCAGTTCTAAACAATTTTGTACAAAGAGAGCTTATATTCCTTTTTGGATACTTAAACTACACCATGAGAATCATATCACAAGATTGTCAGTTATGGTCCTAATTCTCAAATGGAATTATATCTTTGCTCTACTATGATTCTTCTCCTTCTTATCAGTTAAAATGCTTACCAGTGCAACACCATCACGTGGATTCACTGCCATCTATGGAAACTGCTGACCTACCTTTCAGTGGTCTCCTGACATGTTCAAGAATTTTAAATTCACTACAAGATCTGCCTATTTGAAATATACTCAATAGTTGCTGCCACTCTAATGTGGGTGTCTCTGGTCCAGACATCTTGTTACTTTTGCAGACAGGGAAGCAGTGCATCCTAGAACTCAGTGTTAATGTCAGTGCAAGCTGCAGGCAGAAAGCCAGAAACAAGGCTTGAGAAGAGACAGTTAAGTTGTCTTTGAAAGAACCATGGAAAAAATTCATGGAGAAATAAAATTGCAGTGCAAAAATGTTTATAGCAGGCAGAAGGGAGCCATGCGCTTATATTAAGATCATTGGTGCGAGCTAATGAAAAAAAAACCACATGGAAACACTGAAGAACCTGCATGCATCCCAAAAATTAACTACTGAAAGATTATGAAGTGAAAACTCATGGTTTTATTAGTACCAGAGATGATACAGGTGCAGCACCAATGGCCCCATCTGTCAGTGCTGCACTTCATTCCTTTTTATTTCATGAACATTTCAGTAGTGAATTTGTTGGCTGTATGCAGGTTTTCCAATGTTTTCCAAAATTTTTTATTTTGCTGATGCCAGGATTGTACATTCTTTATCAGGGGAAATACCCCAATGCTCCCTGGCCTCAGTTTTCTTAAATGGCCTGGATATGGCCATGAATGGGAGGACATTTTGGAAGACTAGAGATGCCAAATACAGATGGCATCAATGCTACTGTTGTAGAACATTATAAGGGATAATAAGAAACAATAAGAACAGCTGGAATCAGAAGTAAAAGCAAAGCAGCTGAATTTGTTGTATTTAAAGACTACACTGATTTTGCAGGCTTTGAAGGCAGGATACATTAAGTCATTAAAAGTCAGGATGAAAAGCTGGAAGCGGTCAAAGTGTGGAAATTTGAAAGAGACTGCTAATATTATTTAAATGACCAGGTCTTCTTTTGGAAAGGGTCTGAGAAGCGGGGATGTAACAACAACTGTAAAATCAATTCTTAAGAAGAGTAACACTAGCTTGCTTTCAACATTAGAATTTGAGATTGAATCTGGTAAAGGGCCCTTTTTAGAATAAGGGACATAGTCCCACAGAAATCTCCTGCAGAGATCAGACAGGTTGGTCAAGTTCAGCAAGGACATAAGAGAATGGGGGGGTACACACTGGAGGAGGCAAAATACAGTCACAAGTGCCATGCAAAAGATCGAAGCAAGCTAGAACAAGGACAAATAAATGTTTTTTTTTTTTTTTTTCCCGCCCCGTGCTCGCTGATCTGCCACTCCTTCGGGCTCTACCAAGTTCCCCCCCAGACCCTACTATCCTTACCCAGCCCTCCTCTGATCCTCATATTGCAGCCGACCCCCGGGATATCCGCAAATAAATTTTATTAATTTATCCATGCTCCCATTGTCACAACCACAAGGAAATGTCCTTTTTTTAAACTTGATATGCTTTGTGCAGGACAGTGATTGTCCCCCTTAGCTCTCTCCTGCCATGCTTGCTGCCAAACATCACAGAGGCTCTGAGGCTGCCTCTTACCTGAGACAACCCCTGGCTATGCCCCCCAGGGTGGGGCCTCTGGGGCTCCCCTCTTAACCCCATCAGAACTGTCAGTCTCCAGTTTCTGGCAGGGAGCCCCAGGATCTGCTGCATGGTGGCAACAGTGGGCACTGGAGCATCATTGGGTGTGACTCTGGGATTTTACTCTTTTGGTGGCAGGAGGTGTGGCATGCAATGATGCTGCAGTGCAACCATGCCATGCATCTGGCACATCTCCTGTTCCCCCCGCACAAGCTGGCTCCCCAGTGGCAGGACAACCTGTGGCCACCCAGGAATCCTGCACCAGAGGACACTACCCCCCCACACCCCCAGAGGTGGAAAGCATGCCAACACACTCAATCCACCACCACCACCCCCGGCAGGCCCTCTAGCCACTTGGTCCATTTCTGAACCCAGGTCACCAGCATCATAGGCAGCAGTTCCACCGCTGCACCAGTGGGATGGCCACAACAAATAAATGTCCTTAATAAAGGCTTGAATTGTCCAAGATTTAAGCACTGTAAATCTGACATCTTTTTGGATATATAGAAATTTTCTAGAATATGTAATAATAAAGAGTTTTTTAAAAGAAAAAATATGTGGCTCCAAAATCAGAATGAACAAGCAGCCCCAGTGGAGACCAATTTAAATAATCAGATCACACAAACAAGATCAGAGACATTTTAGCCACCCTCCATGAATAACCTGTCTTCTAATGCTACTGTCACTGTCTTTGAGAGGGCATGCCTGAAAGATTTTGAAGAATTATTTGAGGAAAATAATGATGGAACATTCGTTGACTTTTCCACAAAAGAATGGAGAGCTTTGGAGGAGCTGGAGAATAACCCAGAAGTGACCATGAAGCCAGCCAACAAAGGAGCGTGGCTGTGGTTCTGAATATGTTGGATCACATTGACAAAGTCCAGAGACAACTGCAAAATGAAGCCTTTTACAGACCTTTACTAAGGGACCCAACTCCAGATTTTAAGAGGGCCATAGATATGTTCCGTGAGGGAGCTTTATCTAATAGTATAAGTACCCATTCTACCCCTGAATTTCTGAAGGTGGACAGCCCAGTGCAGGCAACCATGTATGTTTTGTCTTATACCCACAAAAATCTGAAGCTTACCCCAAACCAACTAGTAGTGGCGGGTATTGGTTTCCTCATGGAACCGCTTTCACAATCTGTGAATGTGTATATTAGGGAAATTGTAATTACCTTGCCTTCACATGTGAGGTATACTACTGCAATACTGCAGATACTGGGGAACATTCAGATGGATTCAAAGTTGCTCCTTGTCTCCATGGATATTGAGTCACTATATACTAACATTTCACATGATGGTGGACTCAGGGCAATGTGTGCATTGCTAGATTCCACTATAGATCTGGGTGATGAACATACAGAATTTCTGATAGGCTTATCAGAATTTGTCCTAAAATGTAATGCTTTCATCTTCCAAGGGAAATATTATCCCCAAATAAAAGGTACAGCCTTGGGGGCCTCATTTGCCCCTAATTATGCAAACCTTTATTTGGGACAGTGGGAAAGGGAGGCCATTTATGACCAGAAACCTAACCCTTTTTATTAGACAGACTGATCTGTGGAGAACACACATTGGTGATGTCCTAATGGTGTGGCAAGGAACAGCTGTGGAATTGGAAAGATTTGTATAGTACTTATATTTGTCAGATCCCCAATTTGTGTTTTGCAGTGCATGCTGATCAAAATTATTAAATTTTTCTGGACATGCATATTGTGAAAAACTTGGATGGCAGTGTGAGGACTGACTTATTTAGGAAATTAGCAGACTGGAATACAATTTTTGCATGCCTCAAGCTGTCATCCTCCCCACACCATAAGGAGTATCCCGAAATCTCAATTTATGAGACTGAAACAAAATTGTAGTGATGAGTCTGATTTTCAGCAATGTCTTCAAGAAATATCTGCATGGTTTGAAGCAAGGGGATATCATCAGGAGACATTAAGTGAGGCAGCAAGAGAGGTAGATGACATGCAATGTTCTGATATGTTGAACTATAGAGACAGGGACAGTGAGAGAGACAATGGTCTTGACTTCATTACTACTTATAGCCCCAATTCCATGGCCATTTGTGATATTTTAGTCAAAAATCAGAACACCCTTGCCACAGTACTCCATTGGATGTGGAGGTAAATGCACCACCCCATATGGTCTATGAATGAGGTTGTAACCTCACTGACTACTTAGTGCATTCCCTACAGCCTGTGAGGAGGGCACCTGCACAGTGGTTGCCAATACAATACATCCAACCCCTAGTTATGTCTCTCCAACCTGACATCCTTATTCTGTCCAAATCCTGGCTCAGCCCAAAATTTCCTAAGAAAAGTGTCTCCATCCCTGGCTTCTCCCTCATTCACCGGCGCAGAGCCAGGAGGGGTGGTGGGGTAGCCATGTAGCTCAGATCCACTATACACTTCACTACAAGCCTGGCTTCCTCCACTCCCTCCATGTATGAACAAATTCTCATAAAGATCACACCCCTCCTCCCTTCTGATCATTATAGATTGTGTTTACTGCTGTTCTACACTCCCCTCCCAACTCAATCATTGATCTAGTGGCATCCCTATCAACCCTTGCTTCCTCGGGTGAACTATTAATTCTGGGTGACTTCAACCTGAATTGGCTCGCCTCAGCACACTCCTCCTCCCACTCTTAAATCACTGCCCCAAACCTATCCCAGCTTATCAGAGAACCAACACGACTCAAAAGCAAAACTCAAAACCACTCCCTCATTGACTGGGTCCTGGCCTCGCACCCTCATCACATTATAAACGTAGGTGTCATGCCAGATGTGCTACAGCAGCAGCCACATACACTGCCAGATATTTCCTGAAATTTCTGTGATATTTCCAGAAATACCTCATGCTTTCTCCATTTCCACAGTAGGGGCAGCAGAGAGAAACTCTTTAGAAATTTCGCAAAATTTCTGGAAATAGCTGCCAATGTCTATAGCTACTACTGTATGTGACCACCATATCACCTACTGTGTATTGAAAATTCAACACCTCTGAGCCCCACCCAAATTTTTACATATTCATTCCTTCAAATCACTAGATCTCACACCCTTACTTGATGACATGACCAGGACAGACTGGTCAGCCATCATCTCTTCCAAGTCAATTAGCTCTGCTCTTGATTATTTCAAATAAGTCTTCCTCAACATCTGTAATCGACAAGCACCACTCAGATGCACCAAAGTCCATGGTTTCCATCTCCCCTTGATTATATCTGGCCTATTGGTTTGCCTAAGGACTCACAAACTAGCGTGGAAAGACCACAAATGGTCACCCTCCACTGCTGCCTACCAAAAATACTGCCAACTCTGAAACACATGCACTAGATTAATCCATCAAGACAAAGCCAATTGCTTCTCTAGCAGCTTTCAGTCAAATATAAACCACCCATCAAAATTCTGGAAGGTGGTACACGCTCTTTTCTTACCCCAAATAGCCCCCCTGCCCCTACTTTTATAGTGGCTGACACAATCCTTTTGGACCCTCCCTCAGTAGCCAAAGTGTTTAATACCTATTTTACCTCCTCCACCTCCTCCCTTCTCTCCTCACTCCCCACTTCTCTCCCCCCCCAACCCCAGTGCCTCCTGTGCCTCCCTTTCTTGTTTCTCCTGTCTGTCCCCTAAAGGCTCTCAGGAAACTCATGGCACGGAACCCAACTAAAGTCAAAAGTCCGGAGGACCTTAATGCCAAACTACTAAATATGTCTGCTTCTGTCATCGCTTATCACATTGCTGAACTAGTAAATCTGTCTTTTAAGCTACACTCTGTCCCAGATGCAAGCAAGCTGGAAGCAAGCTACCATCATCCCCCTCGATAAAGAGGGTGATCCTTCAAAAGCAGGTAACTACTGCCCCTTCTCCCTTCTTCTTATCCTTGCTAAACTACAAGAACATGTAGTACTTTCTCAGCTCTCTCTGCTCCTTGATGCATCCTCCTTTTTCAACTCTTTCCAGTCTGGCTTCTGGAAGAACCACTCCACATCCACCTCTTTGCTCCATCTCACTGGCTCCATCCATTCTGGCATGTATCAGGGACTAATCACCTACGCCATCTTTGTCGACCTTGCCAAGGCCTTCGACACTATCTCCCATTCCCTTCTAGTGGACAAAATCTCAACCACTGTGTTGTCTCCTACTGCCACCATCTGGTTCAAATCCTACCTAGTGGGCAGATCACAATCAGTCAGAACTGGGGACTGTCTCACTCCATTACTACCCATCCACACTGAGGTCCCACAAGGCTCAGTCCTTGGTCCGATTCTCTTCTCCATTTTCCTTAATGATCTGCCCTCGGTCTGCCAATCTGCATCCATTCACATGTATGCAGGTGAAATCTTCCTGTATGCATCTGGTCCCTCGTCCTCCACAGTAGCGTCCACTCTTCAGCAGCACTTTGATAATGATCAGCAGTGGCTATGTACCAACCAGCTGTTTTTAAACATCAAAAAGACAATCTCCATGACCTTTAGCACAAGGCAGAGACTCTAGGCTCCCATCCACTGCCTCCTTCTGCACTCTTGATGGAACCATGTTGGAACATACTATCTCCTTCAGGTATCAAGGGGTCTTGCTTGATAAACACCTTGGGTGGGATATTCAGAAGGGTTGCGCATGGCGCAACACAGTTGCACCATTCACAACCCACTGATGCGCCTTGCGCGATATTCAAAAGGGGAAAGTGCGTGGCACAAATCCCGATGCTCCGGGGTGCATCAGTAATGTATGCAGTGCAAGTAGGGGGGGGGCATGCCCATGCATACCCCTGCACATCC
Organism: Neoceratodus forsteri; assembly: GCA_016271365.2. Taxonomy (NCBI): domain Eukaryota; kingdom Metazoa; phylum Chordata; order Ceratodontiformes; family Ceratodontidae; genus Neoceratodus; species Neoceratodus forsteri. The sequence continues at coordinate 346,827,894 of CM028131.1, read as the reverse complement.
CGATATTCAGCCTGGGATGTGCAGAGCCCATGCAGGTGCAACCCTTACATGCGCCGCATACAGTTGTTCCAAAAAATAAAGGAGCAACAGCAGGCCACCCACAGGTGAACTGCCGTCTTGCAGGGTGAAACACGGCAGCTGCCAGCTGTGGGTGGACACCCGAGTTCCAGAGGCACCCTTCGTTGGGTAGCACCCCCCCCATGCCCGATCGCGGGCATATGTATAATAAATGAATCATCCCATATCCCTGGTGGTCCAGTGGACCGCTCGCAGCCCGATCGCGGGCATATGTACAAAATTTAAAATGTCCTATATCCCTGGTGGGCCAGTGGACTGCTCGCAGCCCAATCATGGGCAGGGGTCTAAAGAAAGATTAAATCCTATCCCTGGTGGTCCAGCGGTTCCCCCTCCCCACCTCCCACTGAATCCTGCAATCCCACTCCCCGGTCAGCGGTGGGTGGCAGCTCCTCACCCACAAGCTGCCTGGCTGCCTGAGCTGACAGCACACAGTACAGCTGTACTCCCATTGGTCCTGGCGTGGAGCCAATGGTCAATGCAACCGTGCTATGCTACACAGTCAAATATATGAATAAATCCATTCACATATCTGGACTGTGTAGTACAGTATGGTTCAGACGCCTACTTCTTCCACGCTGTGGGATTCAATGGGCATACAGCTGTACTGTATGTAGTCAGTTGGCAGGTGGCCGGCAGCTTGTAGGTGAGCCAAGCTGCCCATCATTGACCTGAGGGAGTTGGGTGGCGGCCCAGTGGGAGGGGGGGAGGGGTACTGCTGGACCACCAGGGATGGGATTCAATCTTGCTTTAGACCTCTGCCTGCAGACCCTGCATCATTTTGGTTGCCCTCCTCTGGACAGCCTCCACCCTGTCTATGTCTTTGTGGAGATGGGGTCTCCAGAACTGTACACAGTACTCCAGATGCGGTCTTACCAACTGTCTGTACAGAGGGCCAACAACTTCCTGTTTTCTAGTGGTGATGCCTCTCCCTATGCATCCCAGTATCCTCCCAGCCCTTCTTACTGCCTTCTCACATTGCTGGTCCACCTTTAGGTCATCTGATATGACTACCCCCAGGTCCCTTTCCATTTTTGTTGTTGTCAGTATCTCACCCTCCCATTGTGTACTCTTCCCCTGGGTTTTTGTTTCCAAGATGCATTACTTTGCACTTCTTTGGATTGAATCTAAGCTGCCATACATTTGACCATTCCTCCAACCTTGCCAAGTCCCTTTTCATCGTTTCCACCCCACCTTGTGTATCAACCCTGTTGCAGATCTTTGTGTCATCTGCAAAGAGACATACTTTCCCTTCCAGTCCCTCTGCAATGTCACTTATAAAGACATTAAAAAGGACCAGCCCCAGTACTGAACCCTGCGGTACCCCACTAGTAACCCTCCTTTTCTACACTGTGGACTCCATTTACTATTACCAGCTGTGTCCTGTTGTCCAACCAGTGTTTTACCCAGGCTACCACCCTAGGACCCACTCCCAGGCTGGCTAATTTGTTTATTAATCTTTTGTGTGGGACTGTGTCAAATGCCTTACTAAAGTCTAGGTAGGCCATGTACACAGCCCCTCCTTGGTCTACTGCTTTGGTCACCTAGTCAAAGAAATCAATTAGATTTGTCTGACATGACCTTCCTGCTGTGAATCCATGCTGTCTTGCATCTTGTGCCCCACTGGCCTCTAGATACTCAACAGTTCCTTCCTTCAGAAGTGATTCCATCATTTTTCCTACCATTGAGGTCAAACTGACAGGTCTGTAGTTTCCTGCCTCTGTCTTGCTCCCACTTTTATGAAGGGGAATCACCTCCGCCCTCCTCCAGTCCTCAGGTACCACCCCATCCTCCCATGATTTATTAAAAAGGGTAGTCATTGGTGTTACTAGTTCTTCCCTTAGTTCTTTTAAAATTCTGGGGTGAATCCCATCAGGCCCCAATGCTTTATCCACCTTCAGTTTTAAGAGTTCTTTCAGAACCCTTTCTTCTGTGAAAGGACTAATATCAACCCCCCTATCCAGAGTGCTTCTATTGACCGGATTAGGCATTCCCCCTGCTGTTCCATTGTGAATACTGAGCAGAAGTATTCATTCAGTATCCCTACTTTTTCACTCTCTGCCCAACCACCTTCTTCTTTGTTCAGCCTGAGTATCCCTGCCTTAGTCTTTCTTTGCTCCCTAATGTACCTATAAAAGGTTTTATCCCCCTTCTTAACTGAATTGGCTATCTTTTCCTCGGTTTGGACCTTTGCTATTCTGACTGCCTTACCCACTTCCTTCTGCTTTAACTGGTACAGTTCTCTGTCCTGCTCCTTCTGTTTTTCCTTATACTTCCTGAATGCTATCGTTTTTTTCTCTTACCTTCCCTGCCACTTCTTTTGAGAGCCATAGTGCTTTTTTTCTTTCATTTTGATTTGTTTATTTGCTTCACACAAAGACTTGTTGACTCTGTGATGGTGGTTTTGATGTTTCCCCATTGTTGGTCTACCCCACCTTCTTGCCTGTTTGCTAGTGCTTTTCTGAGGCACTCTCCCATTTTGACAAAATCAGCCCTCCTGAAGTCCAGTACCTTCACTTTTGTGTGGCTTGACTCTACAGCTAAGTTTATCGTGAACCACACTGTTTGGTGGTCGCTTGTTCCCAGATGGCTACCCACTTTAAGATCAGAGATCCTCTCTCCATCCCCATTTGAGAGCACCAGGTCCCAGATTACTGTCTCCTGAGTGGGTTCCAAAACTAGCTGTCTGAGGCATGCCCCCTGTAGAGCATCGAGAATGGCCGCTACTGATACTGATACTTTTGACATTATGCCATTTTTGAAGTGACCTATGCATTTACCATTCGACCCGAATGGGTTCCAAAACTAGCTGTCTGTGGCATGCCTCCTGTAGGGCATCGAGAATGGCTGATACTGATAATGATACTTTCAACATGCCATTTTTGAAGTGACCTATGCATTTACCATTCTCTTATGATATTTAACTTCTGACAGCATAATCCATTCACGTGGTTGTTTGTTGTTTTTCCTTGTGATCCTATTCACTGCTTTAGGCTGCTGTTTTATGCATTGAAAACTAAATGCTGTCCTCTCATGGTTTTTTCAGCTCTAGCTGCCATGGAAGGTCTCTGCATTATGAAGCAGAAATGAAAAATGCATATGGCAGTCCTGCAGTAAAACATTTTTTGGTCCTGCAATTTGCTTTTGATTAAGTGCATTCATTTTATAATGTAACATATGGTGTAATGATTAATTATGACATTTAGACATTTCTTTAGTGATACATTTTGGTGCTTTTACCCTATTTCACAAGTTACTGTGTAATACAACTGCAATGCTGTTGCATGCAACATACATGTAACTACAGGGTAATTACCCTGTTGTATATAATTAATGATTAGTTATGTTGAAACAGGAACTTAAAATAAAGTGTAACCCACTTATTCAAGCACTGTATTATACATCACTGTCACTTTAAATTTCTTACTATTTTATGTGGGCTTAGTGAATCAGCCTGACCATCTGTGACAAAGTGCGCATGAGGGAAACCAGATGGGCCATTTTGTGAACTGTTTGCACTTTATCCCCTGTGTGGCACCGAGAAATGACTGCTTAATTATGTAAGTTATTAAATTTTTTTATGAATTATGATCATTAGATGATGCTGTCCTTTATTTTGTTCTGAAAACCTCATAGAAAAATAAAATTGTACTGCAAAAATGTTTATAGCAGGCAGTAGGGAGCCATGCACTTACAGCAAGACAGTTAGTGCAGGCTAATGAAAACAAAATGCATGGAAACACTGGAAAGCCTGCATGCTCCCCAAAAATTCACTACTGAAAGTTCATGAAGTAAAAATTCATGGTTTTATTAGTGGCATAGATGAGAGGTACAGCACCGGTGGCCCCAACTATTGGTGCTGTGCCTCTTTCTTCTATGCCACAAAAAAAAAAGAGTTTTTATTTCATGAACTTTTCAGTAGTGAATTTTTTGACTATGTGCAGATTTTCCAGTGTTTTCCAAAAATATTTATTGTACTGCGACTAGAACTGTGTGGTCTTCATCAGGGAAAAATACCCTGATGCCCCCTGATGAAGATCTTATGATGAAATCACAAGGGAAACTAGTCAACATCCTAGCCTCAGTACAATAAACATTTTTGCACTGCAATTTTATTTTTCTATTAGCGTTTCCTGTGGTTTCTTTGAATGCAGCTTATCTGTCGCTCCTCATATTTTGTTACCTTTATTCAGACAACAATCAGTGGTAGCAAATGTTACTAGAGGCTGAACATCCACGCCTTCAGTCTTGGCCTTTCACAGAAGTTGACCTAGACATCTGCCTGTAATAATTTTCAACTCCATTGCGCTCACATTCCAGAAACTGGTAAATATCTACCTAACTCTCTATCTTGCTTTCACTTCAGCCATTCTTCAGTATGAATGCCACAATGGACACCTGTATGACACATGAACCATCACATGGAGTCAGCCCAGCAGGTAATATGGTCACCACTAGGTGAGGCGACAAAAACAGCTTAAGCTACATTTTGGCCTGGCTGAGGTAATCTGCATTCTGTGCTAATTCAGCCCTTGATCCTTTATAGTCTTTGTTCAACAAGTTCTTGCTTTTGCATCTTTTTGCTTCTCAAAAAATAGAATGTCCCTTTCCTGCATCGAACAGCACACTGCTGCCATACAACATGTGTATTACCTTCACTGTTGAACACAACTTTATTCAAACCATTTGAATTAGTCACTCAAAATTACTCTGCATGGCACTAAAAGACAAAGCCCTATAAATCGATTGAATAGACTTCAATCAGTTCGGACTTGTAACTCAAACCTCATTGGTCTTCTCACCTCCTCAGTAACTAGACAACCAGTTTACTTCAAGCTAGAAGCCAGCACAATCCATGATTATTTAGGCTTCCTGAGACCTGGTGAATTTATCCAGTTTTTCCAAGTTCAATCCAAAATATCATCTTCTTGCAAATAGACCTCAAGGTCATATTACATCTAGCATCTGCTTCTCAAAGAGTCCAAACTATCAGACTAAATATCCATCATACCTTTCTGAACCACATAACATATTCAAATAATGTCCCATTGACACATTTGATGAACTGAAGATCATCTGAAGAATCCAAATAGACCACTACTGACCATGGAGTCCAAAGAAGGTATGACTACTATTTGGTTTCTGTTTTGTATTGGAATCCTATTAGTTCACCATGGCCTCAACCCCCTCTCCTTTTTAGGATATTCATTCAAAAGGAATGGCTACCTCAGCCTCCAAGGAACATTAGACCACACATAATCAAGACTATGGGTAAGTATATAGACTAGCTAGTTAAAACCCTAAGGGAAGCTGACCTTTTGCTTGGATCTCCAGATGTTACCTCCACATGGGAGTTTTCCTCTCCCCCATGCAATTGGTCCACTTCTGTGAGCTGGAGGAGTTTCTCAGTTTGGTGACCTTCAGATGATTTTAGGCCCTCTCATGTCCTTTAGATTGATCCCTTCTAGGCTCCTCTTTAAAAGGTGGAGATGAGAGACAGAAGGCCTAAGCAAACAGTTTACACAAACACTACACAAACCAGGCATCCAAACTTAGAATTGAGAAGCCAATGCATGCAGATCTAAGGCTTGTAGACAACACCCCCTTCTAGGAGTTGTGTTCATTTTATGACTTTTGAATATCCCATCACTATGTTTGTTTATTTATTTATAAAACTAATTTAGAATTGTTTTTATTAACTTTATAATGGAGGATAAATGTTAGATGGTTAAACATATTTCGATTAACTTTATTAATGTATTTTGAGAAATAACATACTGTATGTTAACTAGATTTGACAAACTGTGTATAAAGGGCCTTAACTGGTCCGGATGCACCACAGAATGTTGACAGACATCCTGCCAACATCCCTCACAGTGATGGCACAATGTCAGTACTTTGCATGGGGCCGTCAATGTTTCAAGTGTCTTTTGCAGGGGGCAGTGCCCCCACCTGCACACCCATGGAGGGGGCTCTGGACCCCATGCCCTCTGCATTTAAATATAATCAACTCCAGGCTGGAATTGTTTTGGGGAAGGGGCAGAACACCGAGAGAAACCACACTGGTGAAACCCGGACCATTACAGTGACCGTCACTGTAATGGTCCTTTTTCAGGTTTCTCTGTCGAGGTGTTGATCTACTGTGGGCCACCGAACTGTTCTTGGTGTTGAGCTGTTATGGGGGGTATCAGGGGAGCAAGTCCCCATCTTTCTGCATCATATGCATTACCCAACCCTTGAATCTGGTATTTCATGGGTCAGTCTGGTTATTTAAGGAGCATATCATTTTTTCTGATCTATAGATTTGGTTTACCATCATCATCTAAGCACCAATATCCAGGGGTTGAGGGATATGCCAAAGCCTTGTGGACACTTTCTTACTTGTTAAAATAAGAATCCTTAATAGATACCATTTACGTTTTCCTCAGAAGCTTGCAGGATATAGAAGATTATATATTTCTGAGGTAAGTTCCAGCTGTGTTTGGAAGGCTTCTATGAGGTTGGCTGACAGACTTTGGAAGTATGGGTGGAGGATTGGACAACCCCACATCACGTGCATGTGAGTCGCATGTGGTTCCCCACACAGTCACCAGTAGGATGCATCTTTGGTAGTTAAACAATGGACTCAGATGACAGGACATTTTAAGTAGCATATGATTTGTTTCCAGCTATACTCCCTCTGCTGGTGAGATGCAGTCAACCACCCAGCTGTTTGGCATGTGGTCTCCCACTGTTGCTCAGAGAAAGGAGTACCCAATACCTCACTCCACTTTGGTGCCACTGCCATTGTGGAGTCCCTTATAATTGACTGTAATGCTTGTGCTAGTGTAAAGACCTGGTGGGGTATATTACCTCTATGCAGGAATGTGAGAAAATGTTGAATTATTAAGGGAGCCCTCCCAGCTGCCTAGCAGCTCAAGGCAAGGATAAAATGTAGAAACTAAGTTGTAAGAATCAATAAAAGACCATTTGTTGTTGTCCAAATTTGGGTTGCAAGTCCTGAAGTGATTGAAACTGGCACCCTGAGAAAAGCTGGAATATATATATATTGTAGAGATTGTCACTCACATTGATATAATCTATTATCCCAAAGTGTTGGGGAGAATTGTTCCAAACAAGCTATTGGACAAGGCAATGACATAAAGGGGGGGTTCATTAACAGGGGTTTCCTTAGGGTATTTCAGGTTTTATGCTGGTTCTTCAGTCATGGGTTAGGCTGTCTGGGAGGGACTTGCCCTCCAAGACATAAACTAGTGAGGGAATTAAGGTTCATGTCAGAATGATCTCTCTCTCTCTCTCCCTCTCTCTCTCTCCCCCTCTCTCTCTCACAAGCCACAGTGTGGGTGTCCCCAATAAATGTCAGAGGTAAATGAAGCACAGGTGCAAGGCCCTGTAATATATCTTATTTTACAATGGGAGTCTAAATTTCAAAAATCTGACTGGCTGACTGGCTGTTTTACATGTCAGTAAAGTCCCAAGTTTGCCAACTCGATCCAATCCACTCAATCAGCAATATAAACACAAAAAACACCCCCTTACAGCAGATGAACTTAATTTTTTGAGAAACTCCCCAACTCTAACAACAAACACAGTACAAGGACTTGTCAAAAAAGTTTGGCTGGATATCCAGCTACAGATGGCATGAAGAGGCAATGAAGGAGTCTGATCTTCACTCACAATTCATTCAAGATAAAAACAACAGCAAATGGGCTAGGATACCTAACTAAAACATATAATGAAGAGACGAAAAATCAGAAAAAAAAAACAAGATCCAAATAAAAAAAAACACAAGAGGCTTCCTCTTTGAGCAGCCCAATAATCCCCTGTGCCCTGTACAATCATACTCAAAATACATCGACAAACTGCCACTGGATGCCCCAGCTTTGTTTTGCCATGCAAAAAGGCAAACACAAGAAGCACTTGAGAAATAACAGTACTGGTATATCTGTGAGCCAATGGCTTTAAACTATCTCAGCTCAGTGTTGCCCAGAATATGCAGAGAATCAGGTCTATAGAAAGTGTACACAAATAATTTCCCGCAAGCCACCACAGTGATTATTCTCAGTGGAGATGGTTTAGAAGCCAGAGAAATAATATTAGTGATGGGCCACAGAAATGAATAGTCTCTGCTTGCTTTCTGGAGACCAAATATCTACGACTTCTATCAGTGAAGCACCATTTGTGTACCACAACCAGTGCAGCAAACAGAAAATGTACACCCATGCACCACCGCCACAACAGTCCATGCGGGAGACTGGAACCAGCCCTGTACCAGCTTTTTCACAGACCAAGAGTGGGATTCAAACCCCAGCACCTCAAGGTCAGCACTCAGCAGCATACAAATACATCAGCAAAAAACCTGCAAAACAGGAAGAATAGAGCCCATACACCATGACAAGAACATAGAAAAATCTTGCCAAAGCCTGCAGAAAAGTCTAAAAATTGCAAGGCAACAGCAACCCGTAAGCATCCCAGAAATGGAAATGTCAAATTGCAGCCAGCACAACAAAACTCAGTACTACCACCTCTTCAGGTACCTGCACAGGGAAGAAATGTAGAGTAGCCATGAAAAACAAGAAGAACTCCATCCCAAAGCTGAAATCATCTAAGATGAAAATGATGCATCATCTTGCACGCAGCTAACTGCAGTGAATATGGCAGCTGGACCAACAACACACAGGAATCTCGGAACAACACGAGAACAGGAGCAGCGGCAACTCCTCCACACTGAGCACCTCTTCTGGGCCATTTCATAAACCTCAGCACCATGCATCTCTACTTTAAAGAATAAAAAATAACATTAAAAGCCCAGAATCATCTAATATAGGCATTTCAAGTGTGACTTGTTTAAAAAAAAATTGTATTGTCTCAAGTGTTACAGTTTGTTTTTTGAGGAAAAATATTAAAAAAAAAGTTTAAATAACCATTGCAACTGCATTTTTAACAGATGCAATGTCTCAAATATTTGACATTCACATTTCAGGAAAAGTGGTCAACATTCCCAAAAAATCATTTAAATTACAGATTCGACTATCTTTCTTACTGCTCATATATTTATTTCTCAAATCACAATGTGTTCCTTCAAAAAAATCATTAAAATAGATGTTTCAAATGTGTTTGTTGCAAATAAAATAATTACTTTTAAATTAACTATGTGTTCCAGAAGTGTTCTCTTACTGTGCTATAGTTACATTAACATTTCATCCACATACACTTAAGACAAAAGGAACTACTTTATGAAGAGTAGCGATACCTGAAAACTTAATGCAAACAAAAATAAGAATCAAACAGAAAATGTAAGTATTTGTAACTGTATCTTGTATCCAAACTCCTTTTGCCATATGTATAATCACAATAATGCACTCCAGGGTGTTGGTTAGGCTGGGATTTACTTATGCCTGGTGTGGATTTGGCCACTCTACCTGTGGCCTCGTGATCAAACCACACCAGGCATGAGTAAATCCAAGCATAATCCACACCCTGTCATGGATTATTGTTTAAATAAACATATGTCTGTGGCCATTTTACCAAAACCTGTGTTCACATGTATTCTTCAGGGGAAGGGGTATGGGGACTATTAAAATGAATAGGCTGGTCCTGACATTTTTTAAAGACAATCTTAATGGTTTATTTTAATGAAAATACTAACCTTAATTTTGTTTTGGAAAGTCAGCTTAGAGATCTCTTTAGACAGTCTTCTGACAAACCACTTTAACCTTTAAATGTAAGTTTGTTTTACATTTACAGCTTTTAAAACTTTTGTGTCCAATTTTTAACTCGGTAAAAAATGCCACATTTTTTTCAGTTATTTTTACAAGTGATCCATGCATGTGTGAGATTTCAAAACCTTAAACCCAAAAGAGAAATACAATTGGAAGGTTCAACATTTCACACAGCCTAGTTTTTTTCACTATGAGTAAGCAAAGCAAATGACTAACAATGGAGATTATAACATAAATTTACTAATTAATAACCATTTAAACAGCCAAATTGATTTTCATTAAAATTGTCAAAAATTTTCGCCTATGGCAGACCCTGTACATATCAACTTTTACAGTCCTTGAGGTTAAGATGGCTACAATATAAGCTGTCAAAAACCCTGTTTTGACACAAGCACTAATTCAACCCTAAAATAAGTACAGAAGCTACTGCACCTGTGTAATAGACAGACAGACAAACAGACAGACAGATAGACAGACAGACAGACAGACAGACAGATAGATAGAGCATGAGGGCACAGGCTGAATGTCCTTATGCCCTTGGTAAGTGAATTAAAATCCTTTAATGTACCCTGAAGTGGCTTATTAAATTTATAAAACAACTTGTTACTGTCTGTAAGGATGTATAGTATTTGTTTATCAAGTCTAGGATTACAAATACCTTTGAGCCTTGGCTCTTTTACAAAGGTTCCACGTCAGAGAAATACAAATTATGGGGAACATCAAGACAGACATTACAACAATGTGGACATTGCAAACATAGTACAGATTAATACAATTCAAGGGTATCATTGTAACAAGGCAGCCAGCGGTATTTGTCAGAGAAAATAGACAACAGATAAGAAGTGACAGAGTCATAGGGAGAGGGAAGAGGGAAGGGAGGGAGAAGGAATGTAGGAAGGGTGGGGAGAAGGTGAAAAGTACAGCATTGGGTATACCAAGATGTGAGGGTAGAATCCAGTGAGGAGGGGAGGGGGGGACAACTAGAGCAGAAAGGGAAGTGGAGAAACAAGATTAAGTTGAGCAGTCACAGGAGCTGTTGGTAGTGAGAGAGTCCCAGAGCCTAGTTTTAAATATATCAATTGTTATGGCAGAGGAGATGATTGGGCTGAGGCCATTGAACCAGAGTGGCACTCGATAAGCAAAAGAGCATTGTCCCTGTGAAGTGTGACAGTGAGGGACTTTCAGTAGCTGTAGCGTGGATCTCCTAAGGCACCACTTGTTAATTCAGTGTTGTAACAGAGTTGAGACCCCAGAAAGTACAAGGCCAAGGTAGATTTTTTCACCATGGAGCAGGTGAGAAACTTTATGCGGTTTGATAGTTGAAGCCAGCCAGTCTGAGTGTACAGGTCACATGTGTGGGTGAGACGATGAGCACCAGTGATGAGCCGGCATGCTTTATTTAAGGCAGTTGAGAGGCGTCTAAGGGTTGTGGTTGTGGCCGAGCCATAAATGATGAGACCATAGTCTATTATAGAGATCACAGTGCTCAGGACTGCAACCTTCAAAGCTTCTGGCGTGAGGTGTGGTCTGTGTTTGTAGAGGAGACCAAGCTGTGTATTAGCAGCTCTAGCTACATTATCTACATGAAGTCCATAGGAGAGATTAGGGTCAAGCTGTATTCCTAAGTATTTGAAGGACCCCACCGATCTAGAGTGTTCCCCTGGGTGGTGGAGATAGCCAAGTGGTGTAGCTTGTGTGGGTTATGAGAGCTGCAGAAAAGCATAGATTTGGTTTTCTTGTCATTGAGGACCAGTTTATGATTAAGAAATCATGTCTCTACAGAACTGAAACCAAGTTGAAGGTTGTGTTGAAGAGTTGCAGGATCTTTGTGAGTGGAGAATACAACAGCATCATCGGCATATAGTATGATCTGCTCAGAGCAGTGGTAAAGGAGGGAGTTTAAGAAAAGGCTAAAAAGGAGGGGGCCCAGTATGGATCCCTGTGGGACACCCGAGCGAACAGGCAGGGTGTTAGAAAGAGCGTCTGCAATTTATACTCTCTGTGACCAGTTTTCTAAGCAGCTTTTAAACCAGAGAGAAGAGTCAGGTGATAGTCCACCATTCAGTAGTTGGTGTATTAGTAGTCCATGGTGTACTGTATCAAAGGCCTTGGAGAGGTCGACGAAAACGGCCCCTGTGAGAAGGCCGTTGTCAAGGGATTTGTGCAAAGCTCCAGTGAACTCAAGAAGAGCTGTGGTGGTGCTGTGACCTTTCCGGAAGCCATGTTGTTGTGGACAAGGTATATTGTATTTATCCAAGTGGTCGGTAAGTTGATCAGCCACGATGCACTTGAGTGCCTTAGAGAGTGGGGGCAGTATGGAGATAGGGTGATAATTTGAGTGATTCGTCTTGTTCCCACTTTTATGGATGGGTGTCACGGTGGCTGTTTTCCATAGGTCCGGGAATTTTCCACAGCTGAGAGAGAGGTTTAGGATTTTTGTTAATGGATGAATTACCTCATCGAGGGTGAGCAACAGAAGCTTAAGGTCCAGGGTGTCGCTACTAGATCTAGATTTAGAGATATCTGCAGTAATATAGCGGTGAGCTTCATTCAGCCTTACCTCCCTGAAGTAGAAGAGGGGATGGTTAGACTAAGGGGCTGAGGTATTTGGGGAGTAGGCCTTGTTCTCAAAAAAGTCATGGGGTAGAACAGCACTAAGGTCTGAAAAAGCCGTGTTAAAGATGTTTGCGAACACCTTGGGGTCGAGGGTTGAGGATCCATCAACCATTAACATGACCGGAGAGGTTTTTGGCTGCTTCCCTGTGACATCCTTGATATTGTCCCAGAAAGCACGACCATTTCCCCATGTATTGGTGAGACCGTCTTTGTAATAGGTGGATTTCATTAGCCGTATGGCTTTTGTGCAGGCATTTCATGCTTGTTTGTAATTTTGGATGTCCAGTTGTTTGCCAGTGGCCCTGGCAACTGCCCAGAGGTGATCCCTTAGTTTCAGCTGTGAGAGAAGAGCCACGGTGACCCATGGGTTAGAGAGAGATTTTGTTTTGCACCTTTTAGCAGGGACAAAGAGGTCACAAGCTTTGTTGAAAATTGAGATGAAGTGGTCAAGAGCCAAGTTAACATCTGTTGCTTCATAGATGGGTAGCCAGTCTTGTAGAAGCAGGTGTTGTTTGAGATGTGGAAGTTTTCCACTAGGAAGGACTCTGCTAGTGATAATTTTGGGAGAAGGCTTAAGGAATTTGCTAGACCATGCACACCTGACTGGGGAGTGGTCACTGAGAGAGTCTGGGAGAATGGTCGTATGAGAAATCCTTGTGGGGTGAGTGGTGAGGACCCAATCCAAGAGAGTACTGGTGCCAGTCTTGTAGTTAATCCTAGTAGGGGAGTTTACCATTTGCGTGAGGTTAGCAGCTGAGATGGAGTCTTTATAGGCACTGGCGCTCGATGCTAACCAGTTTATGTTGAAATCGCCTAGTAGAATAAGTTCAGCTTTGGGAGGATGAGAGTTGATAAAGTTTAGGACGTTGTTGAATCTATGTTTAGGGTCCGTGGGTAGGATGTATATGGAGACAATAGTCAGGACTTTATGGTTGGGACCTAGGATGATTTTTATTGGCAGAATCTGGGACGAGGCAGAAAGTGATGGAGTTGCTACAGGGTGCCAAGACAGGGAGTCTTTGATATAGATTGCACAACCACTGCCTTTTTTGGATATCCGGTCCAGCCTGTGGACATTGTAGCCCTGTATTGTTACTGCTCAGTCAGGAACTTTAGGTGTCAGCCAAGTTTCCACCACTGCAAGGATGTCAGGGTTGTGTTGGCATATGAAGGCTTGGAGTGCATCCAGCTTTGGTAGTAGGCTGCAGATATTAATGGTTGCAAGGATAAGGGCACCTGGAGTTTGTGTGTGGCCTGAGCTTCTAGGGCCAGGATTGGGATGGACGCTGCCTGAGATGAGAAGGAGGAGAAGTAGGAGTTTTAAGGAGCAGAGTCGCAGCTCTTTGAGAGATAGTTTTGATCGTTGTTTCAGGGAGTAGAAGTTGCAAGGTTCCAGGTGGTATCCTGTATGGACTGCAAGGTGGTACACCGTAGAGAGGAGGCCACACTTGTTGAGAGTAGTGGTCAGGTTAAGTAACCAGGAATATCCAAATGGTGCACCAAGCACAAGACTCGAGTGGAAGTGAAGAGTTCCTTGGAGTAGCAGTGGAAACCAGAGTAGAGGGTGGTGGGGTGGGGTGGGGTGGCTAGGACCAGGGAGAGAGAGAAGGGGGCAGGGCAAGGAGGAGGAGGAGGAGGAGAAAGGCAGAGAGAATCCACATGGCTTACGTACTAGATAGAGAAAGAGAGAGAGATATAGCCCTCTAGTGGCGAGAGAATATAATCTGCTAATGGAAAAGTCAACAGTTAAAAAAGTATGAAAAGTTAAAGTTTTTCTGAGTACAGAAAAATATGTTTTAAATATGTTTGCAATGTGAAAAAATGTTTAAATGAAAAAGTCTCTGTTTTGCATTGCATTAAGCCAGCAGGTGGCACTGTGAGACCCCTTTCTATTCTCTATGTCCCTCTGTGTCTTTAATTCTTTTTGTTTTTAAATTTGGACCAGTTTGGTATAGTGAAGTGTTAGACTAGTTTTAGCAGGAGGAAAGCTGTTTGGGGGAACAGAGGTAATCAGCATTTGAGGCTCTTTCTAGGGTCTTGGTGGTAGCGGCTAATATGAAAAAATTATCTATGTAAAAAGAAAACAAGCTAGAAATTAGTAGTGCTCAACTACCTATACAAGGTGCCTAAGGGACCGGGTGCACCCACCAGGGAAATAATCAACTTAAAGTTCCCTGCTGACACAGTAAAATTGTTGTGCACTCCTTAAAAAAAGCAAGCAGTATACCATTCTTTCAAGTCAAATGACAGATTTATTCTTAGGATCTATACACCGTTTTCTGAAGAAATTTTAAAGTGAAACAACTTATAGGACTGAAATTGAAATGAATGCAGTACTTATCTTGGCTCACAGCCTTTCAAACAATGTCCATTGAAACAAAAGTCAGCTCACGAGTAGAAGCGCTGCAAAGGTTTGCTTATTCTTCTCAGCTCAATTGCGTAATCCACAGTGTGTCACTACTGCAATATAAGCTGCAATACTGGAGAAAGAAGATAACAAACTTTGTTTTACCAGGTGCCCATTAAGTATGCACTCTTTGGGCTATAGCTTCTTTCAGTGCAACTGCTGTCCTGACTACATCTTTGTCCAGGTGCAGAATGCGAAAAAAACGTGCTGATGTTTTGGAATGAAGATCACTTCATCTTCAGAGCTAAGGTGGCATAGCATTCTCAGTCTTTTTATCTCAGTGCATACATTGACCTTTACTGACCTTCTATATTTACTTGTTTTATGTCCACATTTTCAAACTTTTTTGCATAGATTTACTATAAATCCATCAAGGCTAGTTTTACTGAAAAATAAAGAACTACATCTTTAACATGCTGGCATTTTTTAAACGAAAAGCTTAAATCATGTATTCAAAACTTACATCCTGACATTCTTTTAGTCTTACTACTAGATGCCTATTATTAATTATATACCATTATACATGTCATTAATCAAAGTACTGTATTTAAAATAAGAGCTAGCAAGATTTCTGGATTATATAAATCTACGTGACCCAAATCTGAAATTCACTGCAGAAATAAGTAAACAAGAAGTGAATTTCTTGGACATTACAATAGTCAATAAAGAAAGAAAACTAGAAACCAAGCTTTTCAGAAAGCAAACAGACCAAAACACAGTGTTACATTTCAAGAGTCACCATCCGCAGCACTCTAAAATGAACATACCTGTAGGCCAGCTATTGTGACTAAAATGAAACTGCACTGAAACTGAAGTGATGTTTGAAGAAACTGACAACACTTGCCAAAGATTTTTGAATAGAGGGTACCAGCAGGTGTCCTTTTAAGAGCAGTGAAATAGGCAGCTTCAAGGGACAGACAGGAATTGTTAACACAAAAATATGTTAATAATGAAGAGGAGAATGAAAAGATTAGTTTTTGTACAACCTACAATCATATGTATGGATGAGTATGACAGACCATAAAGAAACATTTGCAAGTTTTATCAGCAAACCTTGGCTAGAACATACAGTAGAGAATGGACCAAGGCTGAGGTACAAAAAAAGGAAAGTTTGAAAGACATGTTAGTGCAAACACAATTTACTAACAAGAAAGAACCCGCAAACCAAAATTGGTTCGCCCAACCCCCAGATGGGAATTTTAAAATACGGGAACTGTGCACAATGCAGCAGTACCAGGAAAACAAAAACTGTGAATCACCCTAGATCTGGGAAAAAATACAGCATTCAAGAGTTTATAACTTGCAATACAGAGAATGTAGTATACATGTTAAATTGCCCATGTGGCATTGCCTATATTGGCCAGACAAAAAGACCCTTAAAACAAAGAATCAGTGAACATAAGACATCAATTAGATCACAAAATTATAAATTCACAATGGTGAAACATTATGATGAAGAAAACCATGAGTCAGCAGCTTCACTTACACACATACTGTAGGTCAGGAAGCTATAAAGCTACCGGGAAAGAGGAGAGAACATCAAATAAATATTATTACAACAAAAGGCATTTTCGATTCATGAATTTCAAACAATGTGGCCCAAAGGGTTAAATGAAGAAAATGGATATAGTAGCTACCTATAAAGACTTATGAAAAGACATCATGTTTCTGTTCTTATGAGTTAAGATCGTAGAGTATTTTTAGTAGACAGAAATCTTTAATAATTAAAAAAGGTCACTACTGAATGCAAGAAAAGATAAAAATATTAACAATAGCATGTTTATTGTAAGATTAACTTTTTGATTGTCAGACAGGTTTATTTTAAACACAGTGCTTTGATTAATGACATGTATAATGGTATATAATTAATAACAGGCATCTAGTACTAAGAATAAAGGAATATCAGGATATAAGTTTTGAATACATGATTTAAGCTTTTCATTAAAAAACGCCAGCATGTTAAAGATGTAGTTCTTTATTTTTCAATAAAACTAGCCTTGATGGATTTATAGCAAATCTATACAAAAAAGTTTGAAAATCTGGATATAAAATAAGTAAATATAGAAGGTCAGTAAAGGTCAATGTATGCTCCAACATAAAAAGACTGAGAATTCGATGCCACCTTAGCTCTGAGGATGGAGTGATCTTCACTCCAAAATGTCAGCACATTTTTTTCACGTCCTGCACCTGGATGAAGGTGCGGTCAGGATGGCGGTTGCACTGAAAGAAGCTGGAGCCCAAAGAGTGAGTACTTAATGGCTCCTGGTAAAACATAGTTTGATAACTTCTTTCTCCAGTATTGCAGCTTATATCGCGGTAGTGACACACTGTGGATTTGGCAACTGAGCCGAGAAGAATAAGTAAACCTTTGTAGCGCTTCTACTCATGAGCTGACTTTTGTTTCAGTGGACATTGTTTGAAAGGCTGTGAGCCAAGATATGTACTGCATTCATTTCAATTTCAGTCCTACAAGCTGTTTCACTTTAAAGTTTATTCAGAAAATGGTGTATAGATCCTAAGAATAAATCTGTCATTTGACTTGAAAGCATGATGTAGCGCTTGATTTTTTAAGGAGTGCACAACAATTTTATGTGTCAACAATGAACGGTTGATGAAAAATTATCTGTTTGTGCTGCATGGGTATTTTTGATGTTTAGTCCCTGTTGCAAGCTGCATCCCCCTCCCCCGCAGGACTGGACTATCGGGAAGTACAATTATTTGGATGTTGGGGAGCAAATTTAGTGCAGCACACACTTTTCCTTGTTGCCACCCCCTCTCACCCAACAGCACAGCATGTTAAGTTGTACTCCTGCAACCCCCTTAACATGGTTTGACTTCTGTGGTGAGGTTGTACTCCTGCAACCCCCCCCGAACACAGTTTGACTCCTGTGATGAGGTTATCATTCTCCAGGCTCTCTTATAGAGCTGCATCTTAAATTATACTGCCACAACCCCTTCCCCCCAACAGCAGGCTGCACCAGACTTTGAAACTGGGGCCAGGGAGCACATTGAAGGAGGAGCAAATATTGTTTCTGTCAATAGCGCGACCACACCATCAACACTACTGCAAAGTCACTCACTGTCCTCACTCTGAGAAACTCAGAAGCCACATCTGCACTGATTCAGCAGTACATGTTTCAGGACCTCCCACCAACACCAGTGGGACTGAGAATCTCAGAAGGACTGAAAAAGACAGGATAGTGAGGAAGTAATGTCATTTTTTTTCTGGAAAGAAGAAACTTATTTTTTGCAGGCAAGTATGTTGTGGAACTGTTCTGTGTTTTCTGAGTTAGTGGTGGAACACAGTAAAAAGAGTGCCTTTTTGTGCAGAGGCCACACAAATACGTTTAAGTGCTCAAGGGGTCAAACTGTTTGTTTAAGTTGTGGGACATTTTTTTTTAATGTGTTGCAAGTCTGTGAGTGTAGTTTTTTGATAGAAAGATTGTGAATAGGTATTGAAAAATACAATGTAAATATGGTAGTAAAGTGTAAGATTTTCAATATGGCGGCTACTGTATTTTTTTTCATTTTCTGTTTGGAGGGAGGCTTAGTGATATTGTTTGGTAAGCAGGCTTTTTGGGTGGGAGAAAAATGAGATTTGGCAGATGACCATGCATTTATAGATATTTTGACCATGCATTTATAGATATTTAATGTACAATCAACTGACATCTCTTGGCCAATTAAATTACTAGATTTTTTTCTTGCCATTTTATAAACAATTATATTTTATGGAATAAACCAAGAGCTGGCTGGGGCTTACAATGTCTGTGCTAGTGCATTAATCAGGGTACCTCACACATACTCTGTCACACACATACACCCCCATACCCCAAAACACACACACACACACACACACACACACACACACACACACACACACACAAATAATGCCTCTAAACAGTTGGATTCTATTTCTTTACTGTATATGTTCACCTATAAGTTAATTTCAGCCAGCCCACTGGTGCAGTGATAGCACTACCGCTTGCGATGCCAGCAACCTGGGGTCAGGAGTGATCTCGGGTTACTGGAGGGCCAGCCAGGGGGAGGGGGACTGAGTGCCAATGGGCTGCTCTCCTCCTCTGAGAGGATGGGTAGCACTCACCACAGTACCAGTAGCTCCCAGTGGAGACTGGGGGCAACAGAGACAGTGGAAAGCTCTGGCAGGGGTTATGGGTGTCAGAAGACACTTTTCGCATGGGTGTGGGAGTGCACCCATTGTGTGCTGGGTGTCCTCGCATGTCTGCACCCCCGAGGCAACTGGAAACAAGGAAAATCCCTGGCACCCAGACAGGTGAAGGTGGATCTAATGGATAGCACCCACATCCTCTGCTGGTTCTGACCTGGCTGGTCTCCATGTCTTGTTCTCTGTCTAGCTGCCCTTCTAGATTATAGATAGAGTGCCAGAGGAGTTAAGGTTGTCCCACCTCCGGGGGCTCAGAACTGGAGGATGGGGTGGTTGGTGTAGTTGGAGAAGAGTTTCTAGGAGCAGAGACCAGATCAGGAGAACCTCAGGCTGGGCAGGATACAGCCGCTCCGTGCGACTTAACTAGAGAGAGGTCTAAGGGACCAGTGTCAGGAGAAGGATAAAGACAGCTCAAAAAAAAAAGTTGACTTCACATGTAAGTCAACCACTCTTGTCTTTAACAATCTTAGCTGAATTGCAGACCTTATTTTGCTGCCTGCATTGGATGGAAAAGTCTGACCAACATCTGGCACAACTTCTCCCTTTGTGGCCAGAACTGGACACAAAATTCAGTTACACAAATCCCACAGATAGGTCAATCTCACAAATAAGTTGATTCCCCCTTCTTGGGGCCTATTTTTATCCCCCAAAACTAGAGTTATATGGGATTGTATACAGTATTATACAATGGCAAAAAAAGAATGCTGGTCCTTGATTGGTCAGACTGGGACTGGACCAGAGATCTTATCCCAGCATAACATCTTGCATCTAGTTCAAGCACAATCATGAACGCATAAAATGTTGAAAAAGAAAAAAAATCAAGCTGCAGCCATCCCTGCCATCTGCTTCACCACTCCCGACTCCCAGCCAAAGTGGAAGCCACGTTGTCAATCGCCTTCACACTACTGAAAATCCTTCCCTTGCAGAAGATACTTTTTTTTACTTAAAAAAAAGATATGGCAAAGTGAAATTTAAAGCTGTCACTTGTCACACTGCCACCTCCTCAAATCAAAAATAATTATCAGCATAATGGCCATCCGTTACTCCCCAAAGGCAGACTCTTTCAGCATGCTCTTCACCACAAAACACATACCAGATACCACCTGTTATTTATGGAGCGCACTACCGAGGAATGGCCAGCTTTTGCTTTGATCTTGCAGTCTCCTGGTACAAACACTTAATAGAGTAAACTACCTGGAGACCTTTATAAACAAGAAGAGTCTATATACACACTGTAAGCCACTCTGTACTCACTGAAAAAAGATTGCTCTTACGTCATTGGGTGAGCAGACAAATTCCCAAAAAAATGTTATGGTCCCACAACAAAAGGAGAAATTTCTATTTAAAACTTAATTCTCTTGGTAAAAAATCACAAACGATCATAACAGACATGGAAGGGGGGGCAACAATGATGTGTCACAGCCAGAGAAAACACAGACAGGGGTTACTGTAGCAGATTGCAGAGCCAAAGTAACAGCAGCTCTGCCTACTGGATGTCAGTCAGCACTATTTTATTTGAAAGTATACTTCCCCATTAGAGAAACTGGAAAAATATACTTTAAAATGTATGTTTTCATCTCTCTTTTTCTTAACACAGGAGCCATTGTATAACAGGAATAATGCACTCCAGGGTGATTGTTATGCTGCGATAACAACCCTTCAGAGGTGTTGGACACCCTCAACTTGTGGCCATGGCCCCAACCACCAGAGGAGGGATGTTATCCCAGCATAAGACCCACCCTGTAATGCATTATTCCTTTATTGATCATAATTCAGCTGGATGATGAGTCTAAGAACCCCTCCAATAATTTATAACAAGTAAGAATATTGGAGTTATTGGAAAAAAATTACAGGCTTTAAAGCAGCACAGTTGGGGGGGGAGCAGTGGTACCTTAACTATATGCTTTTGTTTGGTCACACACCAGGTGCCTGCCCACAAATTTTACTAAGATGTATTGTGAATGCAGTGGTTGAGCTTGCCAAACCCATTATACTGATTTGAATGCAGGAGAAATGTGGCCTTCTTCTAATTAGTGAGCTCCCCAATGAACACCTGTGAGCCTCTTATTGGCCAGAGCACACTACATAAGTATGAAGCCAGAGAGTGGTTTCCCCACAAGACAGAGAGCAAGCAGGGGGACCTCAGCTCAGAATGGCAAGATAAAATGTGATGTCTTTTCCTGACCAATGGAGGCAGTCACCTTGTTGTTGTGGTCAGGCTTAATCATAATTCAGCTGGATGATGAGACTAAGAACCCCTCCAATAATTTATATCAAGTAAGAATATTGGAGTTATTTGAAAAAAAATTGAAGGCTTTAAAGCAGCAGTGGGGAGGGGGGGACACTGGTACCTTAACTATTATGCTTTTTTTCAGGCGTGACAGAGGTCATAAAAAAGGAAACAAAATATTTATAGCAAAAATGCATACAGGGTAAGAACTACGTTACACAACATGACAAATGGTGACTCTAGTGAGAAAGTATTACATAAACAATAATTATAAATATACATTGTATGGATGCCATACATACAAATGCACCAACAAGCAAGGCAACAGACTGGATTAAGTAAAGGCAAAACAAAGGCAATCCCAGAGGCTCTTGGCACTTTACAAACATAAAAATGTAATAAAAACATCAAAACATAATAATTATAAAATTAACATCAACCACCAGACCCATAATACTGTAGACGGTAAACAAATGGGTTTCTAGTTAATTCTTTTGAACATGTCAACTGAAGGTGCCCTCTAACTTTCAGGGGAAGTGTGTTCCACAAAAGTGGCACTACAGTCCTGAACACACAATCCCTTGAAGATTGTTTAAATGGGGACCTCTGGATACAAAGAAGGCCCACCTCAGAAGACTGGAGAGAATGGTTGGGAGTTTGTGGGACCAGGAGGTTGTTCAGGTAGCCCCGGCCCTGACCATGCAGGGCCTTGTAGGTCAAGCAACACACCTTGAAGCTGATGGACCACTGGACTGGCAACCAATGCAGCTCATAGAGTATTGACTTAACTTTCTCAGGTTAGGAGGACCCTGCAAATTAGCCAGGCTGCTTCTTTCTGAACAAGCTGCAAGTGAAGTACCAGCCTCATGGAGAGCCCTACTTAAAGAGCATTGCAGTAGTCTAATCTTGATGTGATGAAGGCACGCACCAGGATTGCTATGTCAGTAGGCATAAGAAAAGGTTTAATCCAGGTGATGTTCTGATGGTGGAAAAGCTATTGTGGACAACAGCTGACACCTAATGTTCTAGTATCAGCTTGAAATCCACAATGACTCCCAGTTTTCTTACACTATCCACAGCTCCTATCATGGTGCCATTCAAGGATGACAAAATGGTACCAATGCCATTCACTGCTGACCTATACCAGCCTGGTTGCACCAGTAGTACCTCTGTTTTTGTAGAATTCAGACTATGTTAGCTGGCAGACATACAGTCTTGAATTTCCTTAATGCACTCACTCAACCATGTGACTGCAGCATCTCTGTCTAGGGCACAAGACAATTACAAATGGGTGTCAT
Organism: Neoceratodus forsteri; assembly: GCA_016271365.2. NCBI lineage: Eukaryota > Metazoa > Chordata > Ceratodontiformes > Ceratodontidae > Neoceratodus > Neoceratodus forsteri. The sequence goes on along the minus strand of CM028131.1, from coordinate 346,805,360 downwards.
CAGCATAGCTGTTAAAACCCAGCCCATACTAGCTGATAATCTCCCCCAGTGGCAATATATACATGGTGAACAACATGGGAACCAGGATGGATATATAGATGCCCTCCACAGCAGATAACAGTACTTTCTGTGATATAAGGCTCCAAAGCCACCTGCTGCTCTCTGATGGCTAAGTAAGACTCAAACCACCTCAGCACTATCCCTAGTCCTACAAAGTGCCTCAGTCATACCAAGAACACAATGTCAAATGCTGAGGAAAGATCAAGCAGGACCAGAACTGAACACTGTCCACTATCCCTCACCAGGAGGAGATCATGGTGCACCTTGATGAGTGTGGTCTTAGTGTTGTAACATGGCTAAAAACCAGACAGAAATGACTTGTAGATATACTGCCTCAGATGATACTCCAGCTGTGTCACTACCAACTTTTCGATAACCTTTCCCAAAAAAAGGAAGGTTTGAAACAGGGCTGTAATTTGTGAGCACATCAGAGTCTAGAGATGGTACCCCATGATATGGATGAAGCAAACTGAGCCACTCAAAATGAGCAACTCAATTTGTGCACCCGCAAATACAGCAACCATGAAAGGATAGCAAGGGGGCATGAATAGCGAGTTAGGTGGGACAGAATAGTGAAGGTTGAGGAGGTTAGCGAGTGTAGAGGTAGTAGGTTAAATAGTCAAATTGAGCGAGCTGCTGTCGAGCTGGACACCTGCATGGTGGTTATGGTCATCGTCTGTGGCACAGATGGACCCTGGCTTGGGACTGCATGCAGGTGTCATTTTTTTTATCTTGGTGTTGTGATTTACTTTAATTTTTTTTGTACAGATCTCCCTCTTCTCCCAGGTTGTTCTCCTCACCCACGGGTTGTCCCTCCTGCAATGGTTGCCCCCTCTGATGTTTTCCCTCCCTCCCCAATGCCGCCCCCCAAAGTTGATTATATTTAGTTGCGAGGTGTGAAGGGCATAGCTCTCCTGTATAAAAATAAAATTGATATGGCACTTCGTATAGGCAGTATGGTTTTGGTATTGTCGCTGATTTTGTATTCAACATAGTGCTGATCACCAGTTTTGTTTTTGGGGATTAGCACTCGCTGTAATGCAAGTTGTGATTTAAAACTTGCTCTCATCACATAGAACCTCCAGAGATAATTTCTTCAGGAGGGCTTTACTACTGCCTTTTTTAATGCAGTGGGAAAAATGGCCCCTTCATGGAGCTCCTGACTATCTCCATGAATACTAGACACAATTCCCACTCCAGAAAAAGTCTGGTTGGTCCAAGATCTGGTGAACAGTAGATAGGGTACAGTTCTGGGACTGCCTGGAAGACATCTTCCACCTAGAGGTGTGCAAAAAAACTTCCACCAGCTGAATTTCTGCAATAGGTGGATTTTCGCTTCCTCAAAAGTGCGGAAATAAAATTAGCAACTTTTGCTGAAATTCCAACTTAAAACAGCAGAAAAATTTTATAAATTGCAAATTATTGCATTAAACGACAGAGAAAAAAGTCTGCAGAACTGATCACTGAATTGTGGAATAATTACATGTACTGAGGAATAATTCATTAAACTGCGGAAAAAAAATTCCTCAGAACGGTTATTCTGCAGTTCATGTGTATTATTTTGCAGTTCAGCAAATAAATTCCATCTAGCAGGGAGAAAATCCCCCAAACACATTCATAAGATTCCAATCTCGCCAATGGAGGAAGTTCGGAAAATTCCACAAAATTTCTGAATTTCTGCAAAAGTTCTATGAAAGTGGAATCCGCAGCTTATGCCCAGCTGTACTTCCGCCACAATGTGCTCAAATTCCTCCCACCGATAAATAATGTCTTTATCCACCTTCAAATAGAAACAACCACCTAACTAAATGCTGCTCGCAATGGAGGATATCTTATCCAGAAAAAGGACTGAACTCCTCACACATTTCTGCAGAAAAATGTTTTCAAATGCAGACAGGTCAGATTTAACAATCTGTCCACAGTGCTGAAGAGTTGAGCAAGTCAGTTCTTTCCAGCAGCAGTCACCTGTGGCAGAAATACTGAATTTTTCAGAGTGATTTTCTGCTGATACTCACCATACTGAGTTTGCAGCAGAAATCGATCCTCCTTAGACCTGGACCTTGACCAGAAATGCTCCAACCTCTGCCCCTTTGTCTTCAGCTGTCACAGGTCACCACTGAGCTATGGTGACCCACAGCAGGAAATCAGTGGACAAACACAGAACAGTGCCAAGGAATCAAAAACATGATAATAACCATATTACAAATATTGTACTCGGGCGGGGGGGTGGACATCTACAGGAAGAGTCTGAGACAAGGGCAACATTATAATGAGATTTAAATAGGGAATTAGTTGCTAGGAAAAGTGGAAAGAGATTGTCAGGCTGTTCAAGTGACATGGAGCAACAACAGAGAATGCCTTTTTGACCCACACAAGTGGTGACGGGAAATTTCAAGAAGCATCTGTTGACCAGTTTGGCATTTAGGGAGTAAGTTAGTGGTGAAGGCTCCTTATCTCATAGGAACATGCTTATGAGACATCCCATTATGTATTCACAAGGATCTGGCAGGGGGAACCCATGCTGGCACTGTTAAAGAGAGCAGCAGTGTTAGAGGCTATTAGTGTAAATCTGTTGACATTATTATAAACTCTGTTCAGTCTGGACAGATTAAATGAGGACATTTGTGTGTATATGGGGGAGTAGTAGTCCAGAAGAGGTAACAGCATGCCCCTCATGGTAGCAAGCCATATGTCTGTGCTGAAAAGGTCTTTCAGCCTATAGATACCCAAAAGAGGAAAATAGATCAAGGGGGATCCCATCAGATGACAGGATAATAAGTGCAGTAGTAGATAAAATGAATTTACTAAGTCGAGGTTTAGACTCAAACAACATGGCCTTGGTCTTTTTCGCACTGATTAGTAAGTAACCTTTTGGTTAGGAACCACCATTGAATGACACTCAAGTTATCAGTGAGTATAGAGAAAATATCAGCAGGGGTTTTGGCAGTATGACTGAACAACAAAAGTTTGTGCTAAGGCAACACTTCAGGAGAAAAACAACCCCATGTTTGGTTGTCTGATTAAAAATAACACATTTATTTATTCAAACTGCATGGTACAGCATGACCACTGAAAATGTCAAATGTTTTTGAATATCCATTCATGCACTTTCTCTTGATGCCTTGGGAAAGTGCACGAATGGATGATTGAAAACATTTGGCGTTTTCAGTGGTCATGATGCATCATGAATTTTAATATAGAAAAGTGGCTTTTTGGAATCAGAGAACCAAATGTGGGGTTGTCTTTTCTCCTGAATAGAGCTGTGCAGAATGGGAAAATTCTGAATTCATGGGCCCAGATATTCAAAAAGGTTGTGCATGGCGCAACAGTGTTATGCCATGTGCAACCCACTGATATGCCCCAGTGCGATATTCAAAAGGGAAAAGTGCGCCGCACAAATCTCAATGCATAACCTGCACAGCCCGATATGCAGCCCTGAATGTGAAGAGCCATGCATGCACAACCCCTACTTGCACCTGCACAAAGTTAAGCCCCCCAAAAAAGGAACAAATGATGGCCACCCGCAGGTGAGCTGCCACATTGCAGGGCACAACACTGCAGCTGCCACCTGTGGGTGGCCACCCGAGTTCCTGCCGCACCTGGCAGTGCCTCCCCATGCCCCATCGTGGGCATCTGTTTAAATAATCCCCCCCAATATCCCTGGTGGTCCAGTGGACTGCTATGTGCTCGATTGCGGGCATGTGTTCTAATAAAGAAGAAATCCTCATCCTATAGCCCTGGTGGTCTAGTGGACCGATTGCTGCCCGATTGCTGGCATCTGTTGAAATAACCCCTCCGGCCAATATCTCTGGTGGTCCAGTGGACCGCACTCTGCCTGATCGCGGGCATCTGTAAAACATACAACGACCTATTACCCTGGTGGTCTAGGGTACCTCCTCCCCACCCACCCACTAAGCCCCACCGCCTTCCCCGGTCAGCTGGTGGCGGCAGCACTTACCCGCCACGCTTCACGCCCACCGACTGACACCTTGGTAGGGCTGCACGCTTCATACTGCATTGTATTATTCCAGATATGTGAATGAAATCATTCACATATCTAGAATGTGTAGTACGAGTGGTTGCACGCCCATTGGCTCACGCCAGAACCAATGGGCGGCAGCCTACCGAGATATCAGTCGGTGGGGCTGCAAGGTGGCAGGTGGTGGGTGCTGCCGCCACCGGCTGACCGGGGGAGTGGCTGACGGGGAGGGGCGGTGGCTCAGTGGGTGGGGAGGGGGGTACCCAGACCACCAGGGTAATAGGTCATTGTATGTTTTACAGATGCCCGCTATTGGGCACATAGCGGTCCACTGGACCAGCTGGGATATATGACTAGGATTTCTCTTTTATTATAACACATGCACGCGATTGAGCACTTAGTGGTCCACTGGACCACCAGGGATATTGGACATGGATGTCTTTTTTTAGACAAATGCCCGCGATCAGGCTGCAGGGGGTGTCGGTCCCCGATGGCTGCTGTCTGGCAGGGTGCCAGGCGCAAGTCGTTGGGGATCGGTGCACCTGCATGCTAATGGAATGCAAATGGGTCCATAATGACATGCAAATGGCCCCATGTGCACCTTGCATAAATTATTCCCATTTGCATGTCCCCTTTTGAATATTGCAGGTGCTGTGCATGGCGTGAATGGCACAGTGCCACTGCGCCATGCAGAGTGCGGGTGGCCAGGGTGTGATATTCAGAGCTGCTGAGCCATAGCGCAGCTCCGTTGAATATCGCCCAGGCCACACCCCTATGCAGCCAAGTTGAGCTGTGCCCAGGCTTGCACCACAGCCTGGCGCAGTTTGAAAATCCGGGCCATGGAATTTTGGCAAAATTGCACAAAAGTCCACAAAAGTTTGTGGCAATTTGGTGGAATTTTTTTAATTTAGTTATAACTCTGCTGTCTTATGAGATCAAATGTTGAAGCGTGGCATGCTCATTTGTTTTGAGGAGGTCCAGTGATGTGCCAAACATTATGAAAGTTCGATGGATTGTTTCAAAATTATAGGTGCTCAAAATCTGCCATTTTATTTTTTGTGTGAAATTTCATGAAGATTTTAATCTGCATATATCTCAGCCATCTATTGGGCCAGATATTTTAAATTTGGCATGCTTACTTGATGATTGGTGTTCTAACAATGTGCCAAATTAACTTATGTGACAATATGATGTATTATCTCAAAATTATATGTGCCCAAAGTCTGTCATTTTATTTTTTGCAGGAACTTTTGTGAAAAAATTCATCTGCATATAACTCGGGTACCTTTGAAGCTGGACATGTGTAAATTAGCACAAATAAGTTTGTTCTAATGCTTATAGAATGATCTAAATATGGAGAGAACTGGATCAGTATTTTTAAGTTACAGGTGTTCAAAATGTTACTATCTAAATATTTGCAAAATTTTATAAAAACTCTCAAACATGTGGATGTTTGTAACTTCTCTGTTCTTGCAGGCATAGACTTAACATTTGACTTGTGTATCCAAAGTCAGTGTACAGTATCCTGGAATCTAACACAACTGGATAAATTGGTTTAGCAGTTTTAAATTTGCAGTACAAGAAAAAACAAACAAATTATTGGTAACATTTGCTCACATACTTATGGTAGCATATAGATGAAGCATCCAGAATTCTTTTTGTGGAGTTTAACATTCACAATGCACATTATCACTACTTCATTTGATAAGCTGGGCTGAGCTTTTCACTGTCCTGCTGTTCATCTCTGGGTGACTATTTTGCCCCCATTTTTGGCATATCCAGATTGACTCAGTAGAACTACTGATATCCTCTTTGTTCTTTACAGTGACAAACTCTCTTAAAATGTGAGTCATCAACCACTTTCCCTATTTACTTATCCTGTTGGAATTGCCAGAATTCTTCCTTCCTGGTGCCCCAGACATTGTCTTCCCCCACTACATCTTTTTGAGTACCTCTAAGTACCAGACTTGCATGTACATCAGGCTCAATGGATCATAAATTTACTGGGTGTGATCCTTATATATCCTGCATTCAGGCTGGAATTGTTGACACTGTGCTTCCTTGATCCAACCTGGGAGTCTACCACTGGTGTGGTAGCCAGCTCAGCTGTCCATTTCTTGGTAAAATGGTGCATCTAACTCCTGAATCTGATGACCCCCTGCACTACCTGCCTCTCATACCAGTATCCATTAATTAGAACCCCCCAGATAAATCTGAGTGAAATTAGCAAATTACAGTTTTATGGAATTGTTCATGAAATTCTACAATTTTCACAGACTCATGGGATTTGACTTGAAGTACAAATGTTATTTTGCAGTTTCTGGCTGCAAGCAATTAATAAAATGGATGCACGCAGTCTCCTTGTAAGGTCTAGGAACCTGCCGAATTTAATGGTATTGCATTCTCTAGTTTTAAAATTTCAGGGGTTTATAAATTTTCAGTTAATAACATGCTAAATTTAATTTTTAAATATCATAAAACTTTGACTACTTCTAATTCAGTCCTATTTAAAGCTGCAAATATGAACCATTTCAGAAATAACAGTGTGGTATGTAGTAGCTTTAATGTTTTAACTCTGGCTAAATTTGGATATGTTGTTTTAAAATTAGAGGGAAATAACTGAAATTTAAATTTTGGCAACATGTTTGGCAGGCTATAACTCTGTCCTATTGTAAGCTAGAAATCTGAAGCTATGTACATATACAAATGTAATAATAACCTGTATGCCTGTAAAATGTTATAACATTTTAATAAATACTATAAAAAGTATACTAAAATAGCAGCAATCTAAATTTTGGCAAAATGTTTGGCTACCTATAACTCACTCCCATTAAAGCTTGAGTCATAAAACATGGTGAATATATTGTACCCATGCTGTAGTTTTCTCTAACTCCTGAATTATGGAGAACTTTTTATATGAAATTTTAAAATTAGCTCAAAATAACTGAAAATTAAATTTTGATTAAATGTTTGGCCACATAAAACTCTGCTCACTTTAAATGTATGACTCTGAAATTTGGGACACTTATGTATGCTATTAAGAACTGTTTATGTTCCAAATTTGGGGTCATGTAGACATGTACTTTCAAACATATAATGAAATAGCTAAAATGTAAAATTTGTCAAAATTCCACAGCATTGTTTTGCAAATTCTTCAGAATCAGAACTGTTGTTCTGTGTGCATTCTGTGGGCAGAATTTTCTGTTCTGCAGAGCTCTACTTCTGAAGTCTTGTCTTAGCACAAACTTTTGTTGTTCAGTTTAAGTTTCACTCTCAGAGCTTGGCAATCATCTGGGTAGCACCTGCACTTGTCCTGAAGTTTTGGCACTGTAGTACATTATCAGGTCATCTGCAAATAGAAGCATGTGGCAATACATAGACACCTTGGGGAGATAGTCAATAAATAAGGACAAAAGAATGGGTCCAAGAATGGATCATTGAATGGCCCCACTTGAGACACACAGAGATTTAGAAGTTCTGCCCCCCTCATCCCCAGGGCTAATCTCTTGAGTTCTTTCCATGAGGTAATTGTGAAGCCAGAATCTGGCTGCAGTAGGTAACCCAATGTGCTTGAGTGTGGCTGAAAGAATGTCAGGACTAACCAGATTGTATGCTTCTAAGTCAACAAAAATGGCACCAGTCATCTCCAACTGCCCATATTTTTAATTACATAGGCAGCAAATCTAGCCAAAGTAGTAATGGTGCTGTGACCTTTTCAAAAACAGTGTTGATGGGTGGAAGGGGTTGTATTTTGACAAATGATCACACATTTGTAGAAAAAAATGATCTTTTTAAGGAGCTTACTCAAATGGGAAAGGATGGAGACAGGGAGATATCCAGTAGAGAAGGGTTTCTTGCTTTGAATACTGGTACCCCCTAGTTTGCTTGCAGACACAACTTTAATACATACTCTTACAGGTGTGAAAGTACACACATGCACTCATAGATGTATACACACATACACATTCTCACTAATGAACAGACATACTGTACATATTCACCTTACCATAATCATCTGTATAAAACTGAGGAACATTGATTCCTGAATGCCATTAATAATTAGAAGTTGTCAAAGTTAGAAAACTTCGCTTCACTGAGAAGTTCACAAATTTTATCAAATTTATGAAATTCTCCTTTAAGGTGAATTTCAGCTTCATCCACCTTAAAGGAGTACTTTGTGAATGACAAAATTGTAAACTTCGCCTGTGAATTTTTACTCTAAGGCAAAGTTTGCAATAATCCGTGAGATTGGAGGTCACGTGGTGCTGCAGTGAGCTATATTGCAATGCATAGGCTGAATTCAGTACAGTGTGAGGAAAAGGCAGTTGGTGTTAAGTGTGCTCTGTATCCCTGTGCCTTTGGAAAGCATTTGAAACATGCAGTTTTTTTTTCAACAAATCACCCAATTGTCTACTGTGCTTTGTGCCTCTACATCACCAGTTATTTGTGGTATTTTTGTGATTTAGTTAGTTTGAAGTTGTAGTTTCATTTTCTGTACTGTGTAGTAAGGCAGTACTGTGTGTGTGTGTGGGGGATTAGCTGCAGAAACTTCCAGCAAGAAAAATGCAGGTTAGGCCACCTTTTCTGTCTTAGCAGTGTAGTGCTGTTGTAGTCAGTGTTTTTTTTTTTTTGTTAGATTTGTCCCCGTTTTCTTTGGTTTGTAATTCTAGTTCTGTAGAACAGTTACTTGTATTTTACTGAATTATTTTTGTTACTGTAGTTTGACTATATTGATTTCATTTTTGTTTATTAATTGATGTTAATCAAAAGAGTAAAAAGCACCCAAACCAACGATCTATATGTTACACAATGAATTTCATGGAAAAAAAAGCGCAGGTGCAAAGAAGGCTAAAAAACCATAATGTGTGGTAAAAACAACAAAAAGCTTACATTTCACTTGGATCCACATCAAGCTTCATCAGATCTCTGATGAGGCTTGGTGTGGATCCAAGCTAAATATGCTTTTTGTGTGTCACCACATATTGTGTTTTTTTTAGCCTTCTCTCCACCTGAGCACTTTTTTTCCATGAAATACATTTTGTAACATACTATATAAGTCCTTGGTATGGGTGCTTTTTTCTCTTCTGATTGGATTGCCTGTGTAGTAGCACCAAACCTTTATCCTGGTGCAGTTTTTCATTCATTTGGGATTTGATTGATATTAATAGTTTTTTCATGTACAGAGTAGCATCGTTATAATTAAGAGTTGTTACGTCTTGCGTGTTTCTGCTTAGTCCCAGAAATCCCAGTAGTTTATTGTTTCTGTAAAAAAAGAGAAAAAACTGGTTGCAGTGTGGATGCTGCTGGTGCTGCTTGTTCAGAAGGAGCTTCAACCTCAACAGAGGGCACTGCTAATTCCACAGGGTGTGTCTGCCACCCCACCATGACACAGAAACTTTCCTTACACCCTTCTCAAACTTGCCATCATGGACAGGTCACTACCTCCACCTCCCCAACTCGCCACTTCCCTCAACCTTTCCTCCCACTCAGCCCAATGATTTGCCATGAGATGGGACCTCTGGCCACCAGTACCCATGTGGGTCCCCTGCTTGCCCTGGGGGGACACATTTATTGCATAGGTTGCAAGTGACCACACTAAACCTAACCCTAAACCTAACGTCAATCTCCCTTAGGATAACATTGCAACTTTAACAAGCCATAACTCTGCCTGTCTTTGGAGTTAGGGGACACTCTATGTATCTAAACAAAGGTCCCAATGATTACTACAACAGTAACACAGACCACCCCTGGAAATATTTATGGGGTATGCACAGTACACCAAACTTATCTCCCAGCTTCACCATGGTTCCAAATCCACAATTTATGTCAAATAATCATCCCAAATGCAACACATGTGCATCTTCTCTTGGGCTACAACCATACCAGGTTACAGACAAATTTGACAAAAACTGACCAAGTTATGCCTAAAAAAGCCAAAAAGAGTAGTTGGAGGAAGTGAGGTGGTAGCATTTGTGTTGCCAAATTTTTCTCTGCCGCATCTGTGACATTCATGTGGGCAGGTGCTGGGGGAGGTAGTAACAAGAGGATCCATCTGAGAGGTACTGTAGCAAAATCTCTGTCTCAGGAACAGTGGTCAAGGAGGATGTTGCTGGCCCCTTTCACTCCCGTGGTATGGTGGCACTGAGCCTGATCTGGGTAATAGGTCCCCAGTATGGATATATTGACCTGTGACCAAAGAGCTGGAAGCTTCTTTCTGTGCATTGCAGTACATTAAGCACAGGTAACTGAGGTACTATTCAACTCTGGCCAGGAGAAAATGTTTTACAAAGCTTAGTTGCAGTGTTAGCAACCCTATGGGTATTTGCCAACATGTCACACTGGCAGTAAAGAGTGCAACTGGGTCACAGACACAGGTCAGAAAATGTTGGAACTGCTCTTGACTGAGACTGATGAGAGGATGCAACCTGTGGTGGTGGTACCATGGGGGGGGTCATAGGGTCTTCATGCTGTGGAGTATAGGGGACAGGGGTCTGCTGACCTTGAGAGTTTGGGTATTAGTAGCTTCATTTTAACCCAGCTTCACCTTCTTGCATCCCAAAGAGAAGTTACAGGTGAAGTTGCAAGGTGAACTGGCCCAACTTCCCCTTGGTGTACCACAAGGAGAAGTTACAGGCAAACTTGCAAGGTGAAGTTACCAGTGATGAATTTCCTATTAAATAGAAAAACTTTACAAAATTATCTGCGGAGGTGAATTTGGCAACTTTGCCTGCAAATTAAACCTTGGCAACATCTCTACTAGTAATGGGCTATATGTTATTCCAGATGGAATATTGACTAGATGTCACTGTTCAGCAGTATACATAGTCAAATGGCCCCCAACCCCCCATCATCTCCCACCCTATCCCTTGAACTGATATCTGATACAACAGTGAGCTCCAGTGTGACCTCTATAACAGTCAGACACACTCAGTGATGCTATGTAGACTATGCTGCACCCCTATGTGCATATACTGTAAGAGACAGCTGGAAGTACAGTGATAGGGGAGTTGACTGAGTGACAAGGAATGAGTCATTGCCACCCCATCATGGATTGTGGGTTGGGTGGGACACAAGGCAATTTGACCAGAATGGGCCAGCTTGGGGGGGAAGGAGAATTCACTAAACATGGTGTTAGGTGGGGAAATGACTGGCAGTATATTCATTACTTCTGTCACTGGCTTGTTGCTATTTTGGTGTACTTTCAATATGAGTTTAGTACCAGGCATTATGTTTTATTTGCCATTCTGTGTACTGTAATTGTAGTTGTTATGCATTTTCCATTGAGGTCTCTTCTGCAAAATGAACTAGTTTCCAGGAAGCTCTTCCCTCAGAGAATAAGTGAATAAAGCAAAGTACAGCAAAGAAAAAGTATGCCATTCCTCCTTGACAGGACAGAAGGGTCAGGGAAGCAGTAGTGGTGGGTTTGGGAGATGTCTGAGGGAGTTGGAGATTGGCCAAGGGTCTAGCCCTGGCCTCTTGGGGATGGGGACTTTTTTTTAAAGCTTTGTTTTGCTTGAAATATAAATACCAACCAACAAATAGCTGTATATGTACTGTAGGGTCCTCCAAATACAAAGGTATTGCAAACTCAAAGAAGAAAGTATCTCAACCAATAATGGAATCAGAGCACATTGGCTGACTTTTTAAAAGTGTCAGATAATGACACAAATAAATGCTACTCCTGTATCTGCCTGACTGGTTTCGACAGCCTGGATATTATTTTTCAATCAATTTCACCTATTTAGAGGACAGGAGAGTCAGGAAAGGGGTAGTGGTGGGTGTGGGAGATATCTGAGGTAGTGGAGACTGGCCAAGGGGACTAGCACTGGCCACTTGGGGAGGAAGGCTTTTTAAAGCCTTATTTTAACATATTGTTACCTGTAAAACAGAAAACTAAATAACAGCTGAATATGTACCGTAGGGTCTCCCAAATACAAAGGTATTGCAAACTCAAAGAAGAGTGTAATTCCCCAAAGTTGGGGCATCCCAGTAATTAAATAAAGTTTAGGGGGGTTTTCAAATGTCCTAGGGGTCCCTCTTGTTGTGCCCTAGCAAAGCATTAGGCAGGGCTTTTGGTAAAAATAAAGTAAATGTTTTATCCTCTCTGCTGCCTGCCTGCTCCATTCCACCCCCCTCCCAGAGCAGGCAGCAGGAGAATGGGCACCCACGCACCAGGTTCATGGCCTCTGGCCAGCGTATGGTGCCTTGCCAAGTTCCTGGCATTTGTGTGGCGTGAGCTTGGGGTTCGAGAATCCGAACCGTGAGCGCTTTTTGAAACTGGGTTTTGTCCATTTTGTGGAGTTTTTCGGGCTGGCTGTGGAATGGACAGGATCACAGGAGTGCAACAGGGACTTGTGGCTTACCTGGAGTTGTGAAGCCGATCCTGTTGACTCCATGGTGATTCCCTCCTCAGTCCAGTGAGCCACCTGCTGCTGCTGCCAGTTATTGCTGGAGTCAGGTCCCCCCACCCCCGAAAGTAATCGGCCGGTTGCCACGGTATGGGCTGTCCGTAGTTCTGCTGCTTATTTATTTTGGGTCCTCGCTATTTTAAAAGTTAAATTTGGTCCCACGTCGGCGGCATTGAAAAGCCACATTGCGCCTGAGCTCCAGTCGGCCGTCTGAGGCCCCCTCGGTCTGTCCCTTGCTCTGCCTGACATTTTCCCATGCTCCCTCCCACAGCCAGCTAATGTCCCACCTCCTGATCTTCCAGCAGATGATGGAGTGGAGAGTTGGCGGCAGCACATGCTGTGCTGACTGCCCAATTCAGTAGAGACTTTGTTTTTTTCATTTAATTTAAAGCATGAAGTAGGTGCTGGGGGAAAAGCGGCTAAAAGCCGAAAGACCATCGGATCAGAAGGACCCAGATTTTAAAATTAAAAAGGGGACGGGACCTGGCGGGAGTGGTGACGCCCAAAGGAGGGGCTAAGAAGCAAGACCACTGGAAGGCCTGTGAATATTAATGATAGGGGCAGGATTAAAGGTGGCAACCTGCCGAATGAGTGACAGCAGCTCTCGGAGAGCCTGAGAAATTAAAGGGGCCACGTAGTTTAAAAGGGGCAAGTCAGGCCAAAAGTAAAGTAGGGCATTTGGCCCACAGTTAAAATTGCTACCAGGCCCTGTATTTAAGAGGGCTACCAGGCCCAAGATTCAAAAGTATGGCTATTAGGCCCAAGGTAAGGTAGGGCTGCCAGGCCCGAGGTAAAGTGGGCACCAGGCCCACAGTAGTAAAGGGTGCTAGGCCACAGTAAATAGGGCACCAGGCCCATTTTGAAGGGCACCAGGCCCACTGTATTTAGGGCATCAGGCCCACAACTGAAAGGCTATTGAGCCCACAGCCAAGTGTAGCGCGTCAGGCCCGAGGTAAATGTAGGGCATTAGCCCGAGGTAAAGCAGGGTTCCAGGGAGGCCCCGGCCTAAGTGGATTAGGGCAAGTCAGGCTAGTGGTACTAAGGGTAGCCCCAGACTAGTGGATTAGGGCAAGCCAGCCTAGTGGTACTAAGGGTAGCCCCAGCCTAGTGGGCTAGGGCAAGCCAGCCTAGTGGTAGTTAAGGGCAGCCCCGGCCTAGGTGAGTAGGGCAAGCCAACCTAGTGGTAGTGAGGGCAGCCCCGGCCTAGTGTATTAGGGCAAGCCAGCCTAGTGGTACTGAGGGCAGCCCCGACCTAGCGGATTAGGGCAATCCAGCCTAGTGACAGTAAGTGAGGCATATAGGCCCCATAGTAAATAAGTCATTTAGGCCTTTGGTGTTCCTGGCACTTAACCTAGGGCAAGTGATACCCTCAGTATAGGGGTTAGGGCATCCTTAGCAAAGCTTGCAGGGGTAGCCAGATTCTATTCAGGAAGACCCTACATTTAGGATAAGGGGTCCATCCAAGGGTGCTCAGTTCACAAATACAGTGAAGCTACTGTAACAACTGTACTATTTATACAACTGTGATTGCTGAAGTAGTCAAAAGATTGTGAACTTGCTAAGAAGCTCCAAGACTGTATTGTATATGGATTGTTGTTATTTTCCCTTGGGTATCTGAACTATTGCCCTTGGTTATCCGAACTATTGCCCCAAGTATCCAAACTATTGCCCTAAGTATCCAAACTATTGCCCCAAGTATCTGAACTATTGCCCTAAGTATCCGAACTATTGCCCCGAGCATCCGAACTATTGCTCTAAGTATCCAAACTGTTGTTCAAAGCATCTGAACTATTGCTCCAAGCACCTGTAACAATTACCCCTAAATTTATAATTTGCCTTTCCTGGGCAAATCATTGGATCATTCTGCAGTCCCCTTGGCACTGCAGGAAGGTGCATCTTTCAGCTATATTGTTACTAATGTATGGGGACAGTTCAATCTTCTACCACACTGCAGTCCCATAGTGTGGTCTGTAATACTCCGTACTCAAAATCAGTCTCTATCCAGAAGAGGATGTCTTCTCAGCATTCTTCACTCAAGTGGGATCGTCCATCAGCTCATCTCTTCTGACTGTGTCGTCCACCGAAGTCGAGTCCGTCGCCAGTCGTACAAGTCGTACCCGCCGTTTCTTGTTTTCACAGCTGGAAGGTACGTCCGCCGAAGCGCATCACGACAGCCGTGCCACTGTCATTTCGTATGGTTCCTGTTCCAGATGTCCTGAAGTTGGTCGCCCTCCACAGAAGAGTGTGCTCATCCTGGAGAACCTGGTCTGCGCCCCTGGTCGTTCACTGAAATTCGAGTCCGTCAAAGCCCAGTATGGGATGCATCCACCGTTTCTTTGTTTTTGTTCTAGTTTCTGATGACAAGATTGCAGAATCAACCATCATCTCTACAGATTCTTCTGGTTCCTGGTCCTATCAGAGATCCTTCAGAGTTTAGCTGGCCCTTGGAGTGCTGCAGCATCCTTCAGATCGTGGTAGTCCTCCATTGGATTCTTCGCCACACAGGTCCTGATTTCTCTTCGTCCTTGGTGACCCTGGAAGTGGGTTTTGGCTGAGGAACCCTTTGTTTTCAGTTGGAAATCCAACAGCCCATCAGTGGGTTATTTCAGGAACCAGTTGCTCTGGTTCTTTATTTCGGCAGCCTTGGAAAGAGTGGGCTTTGCCGAAGAATCATATGGTCTGTTTAACAAACCTCTCACCACCCAGTGGCCTTTTACAAGGTCCTTGCTGGGAATTGTGTTAGCATCTATTGTTCTGTTTGCTTCCCCTTCATAGCTACCATCGCAGACCAGCGGTGTACACGAAGACGCCAGACCTCTGGACTCATGTAACATCTGGACTTCGGTAGAAGTGTTTAGTGATAGCTTACCCAAATACTGTTCTGAGTAATGTATGTCATCTGATCCTCCCCAAAGCTTATTGATAGGAACAAGAATTGTAGAATAATTATAGAATAAGAGTGGCAGTAGGCCTCAGTATCTAGTCTATTCTTGTTGAAATAATTTTAGCAGTCATAGATAAAGTATCTGTCTTATTTACCATCCTATTGTTTTGGGTGACTTCTCTTCCTCTTGTGACTGTGTCTCCCTACGCTCTGGTACAACATAAATGCCTTGCGGGCACTGAATCTCTAGGATGACTCCTGCCTCTCCTTGTCTGGGTAATGGTTATCTTATCCACAATAATTCGGACCTTGGTGCCTCACTCATGTCTTTTCACCACCTTTAGAGCAGAGTACCACATAGCGCACCTCAAAGCAAAATTTTCTGGCGTAGTCAGCAGGATACAGATAATTATTTATCCGAGGACTCCAAAGTTGGAGTTGCCTAGTAAGAAGCACAGATGGAGCCAGGGTGTAGTAGTGGATTGTCTGGGGGAGATAGAGAGTCGGTTGGAGGAGACCGAGATGGGCCTTGAGGGAGTATTCCACCATCTCCCTTAACCATGCAGTATTACTTCAGAGCACCATGGCTTCCACAGTTTTCTGGAGAAAAGGATGGAAACGGAACCAACAATCTAGGGAAATTCCGTTCAAAGATGCAGGCAATGTTTAGGCTGTATCAGATCCCCGAGCAACAGAAGGTCGAAATTTTAATCGTGCAACTGAAAGGAGCTGCTCACTGAGAGGTTCAATCCTGGCCGAATGGAGTGGAAGCTACAGCAGAACAGATACTACAGAGGCTACAGCAAATCTTTGATGCTAGAACTGTGTCCTACCTCAAAATGAAGTTCTTTTCTAGCACCCAGAAGCCCCAAGAGACCCTGAGGGAGTTTGCATTGAGTCTTCAGGAGCTATTGCGAGCTATAGAGAGGGTAGAGGTGGCAGAGGTCCAAGATGCAGACTGAGTGCTAGTAGAAAAATTCATTGAAGGGGTGCAAAGCGAAGCCCTGAGGAGAGAGCTCCACATGCTACACTTGCAAAACCCTGAGGTCGATTTCCTGGACTTTAAGGAGAAAGCCATGTGGGTATTTGGTTCAGGACACACCGGAGATGAAGCTCAGTTATATCCCCAAATGGCAGCCTCAATGGGAACTCAGTGGCCTGCATACCCTACAAAAGCATGGAAGGAAGACAACTCTTGGCAATTGAGACTCCAGCCAGAGGAAATGTTGTTACAGAGATTAGAACACGGAGGAGAAGCTGTTGCATACCCGAGCTGGTGTTCAGAGCATGAACAGATGCGTGGACCGAGGATACAGACACTGATCTGTTCAGTGTGGGCCAGTGCCAGTCAACACTCAGAGCTGACCGAGATTGCCACCCTGACCCACTAGATGGCAGAGATATGTAAGGAAATGCAAAGCTTAAAAGCAGGATGGAATGAGAGATGCTTTAATCAGCCAGGAAAAGAAAGAAAGGTGAATGATCAAATGAATCATCTGAGAAGAAGTGAAGGGAGGCACTCCACAGATCAGTTAGATGGCCAAGGAAGGCCCATATGTTGTCGGTGTGGTGTTAGTGGCCATATAGAAAGAAGATGTGGTCAGCCAGCAAATAACACCCTGAATTTAAACAGAAATTTTTCAGGGATGAGGACCGACCCTCAAAGAGCAGACGATCAGGAGATAAAGAAAGTGCCTGAAGGAGGAATGGAAAGTGATCAGATACCAGAGTGGGTTTAAGAGATTAAGGTAGGCAATCCGAAGACCACCGTTAAGCAAAGAGCTGATGTTTTAGAAGTGGTTTTACACCGGAAGGAAGCTTTTAACCAACATCCCTTAGATTTTGGGTTAGCTGGTGGGGTACAGCATCACATCAGTACCCATGGACATCCGCCTATCAGAGAACGATTTAGACCTATTCCATCAGCCATGTACCAGCAAGTAAAAGAGATGATTAAAGAAATGAAAGAGGCTGATGTGATCAAGGAAAGCCACAGCCCATGGGCAGCGCCATTTGTCCCGGTAAAGAAGAAGGATGGTAAAATCCGATTCTGTGTGGATTACTGCAAATTAAATGCCATCACCCATAAGGATGCATATCCTTTGCCTCAGATAGAAGATTCCCTCATGGCTCTCCAATCAGTGGCCATGTTCTCCACTCTGGATTTAACCAGTGGATACTGGCAAGTTCCTATGGCACCAAAGGATCAAGAGAAAACAGCCTTTATTACCCCCATGGGTCTTTTTGAGTTCACAAGGATGCCTTTTGGACTGTGTAACGCACCGGGAACTTTTCAGAGACTGGTTGAACATTGTCTTGGAAGCCAGAATTTCGATATCCGTTTGTTATATCTGGATGACATCATTGTATATTCAAAGACTCACGAAGATCATCTACTTCACTTGGACGAGGTGTTCCAAAGATTGATCCGATATGGTCTTAAAATAAAACCCTCTAAATGTCATCTGTTGCAAACTAAAGTGAGTTATCTGGGACATGTAGTCTCCGCAGATGGAGTGATGCCAGACCCAGAGAAGATTGAAGCAGTAAAGAAATGGCCTGTTCCCACTACTATTAGAGATGTCCGAAAGTTCTTGGGATTCATGGGATATTATCAGAAATTTATCAACAACTTTTCCAAAATTGCTGTGCCATTACACAAACTTTTAAGAGGATCAGGAGAGGGTCGAGTCCCAAAGAATTGTCTAGTTACATGGGGAACTGAACAGCAGAAGCATTTGATCAATTAAAGAAAGTACTAACTGAGGCTCCTATATTGGCATATCCAGATTACGTGAAACCTTTTCTGTTATATACCGATGCTAGTAACAAAGGGTTGGGTGCGGTACTCGCACAAGAACAGAATGGCGTAGAAAGAGTAATAGCCTATGCAAGCAGAGGGTTAAGAGGCTCTGAGTGGAATGACGCCTGCTATAGCTCTTTCAAACTTGAATTTTTAGCGCTAGTATGGGCTATCACAGAGAAATTCCGGCAATATTTGGCTGTCACCCCTTTCACGGTTTTCACGGATAATAACCCCCTGGCACACTTGAATACTGCAAAGCTAGAAGCCCTCAAGCAGAGGTGGGCCTCTCAACTGGCAAATTACCAGTTCTCCTTAAAATATTGTTCTGGTAAAGCAAATGCAAACGCTGACGCCTTGTCTCGGATGCCTGGACAAGAGGAAGCAGAAGTGGATGACACCTTACTGGAAAACATAGAAATGCCACCTTTTCTGCAGGTACCAGCTGAGATTGTGCAAGCTTGTTGTCAAGTTGCTCCTGAGCCTGAAGTAGAAATTCAACCAGAAGTGGATGACATGATTGCGAACGAAAAGAATCTATGGGTGAAATTACAAAGCCAAGACCCTATTGTTCGCCAAGTTAAAGCTCTAGTTGCTGCACAGAAACACATGACCCAAAAAGAAAAAAAGAAACTGAATGTAGAAACAATGAAACTCTGGAGACACAGAACTCGTCTGGCCATAGAAGATTGTCATTTAGTTAAGAAGAGTAGAGATCCTACTACACACATGGAAATGACTCAGATCATAGTTCCAAAGATCAGTGCTTCCATAGTATTAGAGGCGTACCATGATAATTCAGGATATTTTGGTCACAAAAGAACTGAGGTTATTATCAGAAGAAGGTTTTACTGGATAGGAATGTGAAACGATATAATAAATTGGTGTGAGGAATGTCCAGCCTGTAATTTGAAGCACAGAGAGAAGATGAATCAGAGAGCTCCTCTCCATCCAGTAGTTAGTAACGCGCCATTGGAACTAGTTGCTCTTGTTCATTTAAAGTTAGACCCAAGCACAAGCGGACACATCTATGTCCTCACTATGGTTGATCACTTTTTCAAGTTTGTGGTTGCGAGCGCAGTAAAAGACCTATCTGCTCGAACTACTGCTGAGACCTTCATGAGATGTTTTGTATGACCTTTCAGATATCCTACAAAAATCCTCACAGATCAAGGAACTTCTTTTGAATCCAAACTGTTTCATAAACTTTGCATCCTGTATGGAAGCCATAAGTTGAAAACCACTGCTTACCTTCCCCAAGGTAATGGACTTTGCGAAAGAATGAATCAGACTCTGCTGGAGATGCTGCGAGCCCTACCAGGGTATAAACATCCCTTCTGGCCAGCTTTGCTTCCCGAGCTCATATATCTCTATAATAATACCATCCATTGCTCCACGGGTTATACACCTCATTACCTAATGTTTGGACGCCACGGAAGACTTCTGATGGACTTAGTGTTAGAAGTACTAGTAGAGGAAACCAAAGTAAAGAAACCAGTTATGAATTGGGTCCAGAAACATAACCAACGTTTGCAAGAAGCTGGACAAATTGTTGGCAGACACATGGAGCAAGTACAGCAAAAGCAAAATGCAAATTATGACATCAAGGCCTAGGCTACACCTCTGCTTGTTGGAGAAAGAGTAATGTTAAAGAAGACCCAAAAATGCAGTAACTTGTCTTCGAAGTGGGAACCAGAACCATATTGTATTATTGAGATACCTTATCCCGAACTACCTGTATACAAGATCCAACAAGAATTAGGAAATGGTACCAAGATTGTTCATCGGAATCTCCTAAAAGCTTGCACTTTCAGAGATGCTGTTCTCGCTAAAGATCAGGACAGTGCTATGCCAAAAGAGAGGCAGGAGTCCATAAAAGACAGAATGTTGGAACTAGAATCGCCAACCAGTTGGTGTAAAGAACCATGGATTCACACTTCGTATGTAAACTCTCATGACCATCCACATAGATACATAGATACATAGACAGTGTTGGCAGATAAGGGCCTATGGCCCACCCAGTCTGCCCATCTGAGCTTGTAAGTTCAGTGTATGTTTTCCTAGAAGTCTGTTGCCCCTTACCCCCTGACCTCCAGAATTCCTTTATGTCTAAGCCATGCATTCTTAAATCTCATGATTGTTTCAGCCCCCACCACTTCCTCTGGCAGGGTGTTCCACTTGTCCACCACCCATTCTGTGAAGAAATTCTTCCTCACGTTTCCTCTAAATCGTCCTCCCTCCAACTTTATCCCATGCCCTCTAGTCCTGGAACATCTTTTTCACTTAAAAATAGTGTATTCCTGCACCCTGTTCCTCCCTGTAAGATACTTGTATGTCTCTATCATATCCCCCTCTCTCCCTCCTCTCCTCCAGGGAGTACATATTCAGTTCCTTCAACCTGTCCTCATAGGACTTGTGATGCAATCCATGCACCATCTTTGTTGCCCTCCTCTGAACCTTCTCTACCCTATGTCCTTATGTAGGTAAGATCTCCAGAACTGTACACTGTACTCCAGGTGGGGCCTCACTAGTGTCTTGTATAGTGGAATTATGGCCTCCCTTTTCCTGCTGGTGATGCCCCTGCCTATGCATCCCAGCATCCTATTTGCTTTACCTGCTGTCTTGTCACACTGTTTCCCTACCTTGAGGTCATCAGAGATGATAACCCCAAGATCCCTTTCCTGCTTGGTGCATGCTATATCCTCACCCCCAACTGATATATTGTGCCAGGGTTTTTGTGCCCCATATGCATTATCTTGCACTTCTTAGCATTGAATTTCAACTGCCAAATCCCTGACCATTCTTCAAGTTTCTGCAGGTCCCTTCTCATTCTGTCTACACCCTCTGGTGTGTCTACTCTGTTACAAAGCTTTGTGTCATCAGGTGAACAGTGAAATTCTACCTTCTAGGTCCTGCGCAATGTCACAGATGAAGATGTTAAATGGTACATGGTGTACCAGTGATAGATCCGGAAATACCAGATTTCCTAGGAAGAGAGCGCATTGTTTAAGAACCTGTAGATTTCCAACCCCGCAGATCCCAAAGATTGAACGCAGGTGTCCCCCCCCAGAAGGTATATCACAGAAGCTTCCCAACTTGTACCATGGTACCATATGTATATCTATTCAAAGTAATTACCCAGACACAATCACTTTAGCGTAAAACTTAAAAAATGTACAGTAATAGTAGATGTTTTAAGAATTTTAGAGAATTTAAGAGTGTTTTATCAACATAAGATTTCGTAAAGTGTTAAGTAAGATATTAGAGTGTTAAGAGAGTATCTTTTATAAAGTATTAAGGGAATACATGGGGACATGTATTGTTAGGCAGGCCCGAATCTGTAATGCCCCAAAGTTGGGGCATCCCAGTAATTAAATAAAGTTTGGGGGGGTTCAAATGCTCCAGGGGTCCCTCTTGTTGTGCCCTAGCAAAGTGTTAGGCAGGGCTTTTTGTAAAAACGCCAGTATAATATCCAGTTGGGACATTCTTTGGGAGAACTGCTTTGCTTGACTTAAATGCCTGTTACAAGCTGTACTTTTTACTACTGCTGCTAACTGAGTGCCTGCTTTTACTCTGGGTTTGAATGAACTGCACCTGAAACTCTGTCATTCTGCATGAGGGGGTCGGTGATTGAATGAACTAGGGGCTCCAGTGCTATAAAGCCTCACGCTGATCACGGGCACGAGCAACATGAGTGGTGCAAGTACCACTCGGTAGAGAAATTGTTTTAACTTGTTTGGCAGTAAGAATCTTAATTATGGGGTCTGTTTTGTTTATATGTTTGGGGGGTTGGTTTGTATGGGGATTAATAATCATGAGTACCTTTGAAGATAAAGAAGTTAGAGGTGATATGATGAAGTTATCAGGTATGTATTTTATGGGAAATGTTCGATTTAATTGTGAAGATGAATTCGTTCGGAGAAGGAATCACTTTACAAATGAATCCCAATATTATCAAAAGATTTCTTGTGTTAAGCATGATTTTTGTGGGTTAAAAGTAACCGGAAGTACAAATATGTTATGTTTAATGCTGTTAATTCAAAGTGGGGATATTGAGTTAAATCCGGGCCCTAATTATAAAAAAATTAAGCAGCTTTCGATGGTTCATGAGAACGTTAGAAGCACAGTCCATAAAATGGACGAGTATAGGGTATGGGCAACTAAAACGGAGTATGATTTATTAGCAATATCAGAAACATGGTTACACACAGGTATAATGCAGGAAGAAATTCAGCTTTCAGGATTTTCTATAGAACATGCAGATAGAGGTAAAAGGGAAGGGGGTGATGTTGTTTATTAAGAATACTCTTGGCCCCTATAAAGTACTGTTAAGTATGAACAAGGAAGGAATTGACTGTCTTATTATTGAATTAATTGCGATAAAATTAGTTGTAGGAGTGTTTTATGCACCCCTAAAACAAAAAGTAAAACATTTGATGTACTAGCAGAGCTAATTTAGAAAAATAAAGGACAAACAAGTAGTTTTAATAGGGACTTTAATGCAGATTGGTTTCAGACTAGAGGAGGAAATTGGAGAGTAGTTTTCAATTCTGGGTTTGCACCAAATAATACAAAAATCGACAAGAAATACAAAAAATGGAACTTACGGTTCTCTTTTGATTTATTTTTGCATCCCAGGACATAGTAAAAACCTGGAAGTATTACCTTTAAATTTGGGGATCATAATCCTATATTTGTACTATTGAGTT
The DNA here is from genome assembly GCA_016271365.2 of Neoceratodus forsteri. Taxonomy (NCBI): domain Eukaryota; kingdom Metazoa; phylum Chordata; order Ceratodontiformes; family Ceratodontidae; genus Neoceratodus; species Neoceratodus forsteri. The sequence continues at coordinate 346,782,517 of CM028131.1, read as the reverse complement.
ACAACAGTGCATTACTCAACAATCAACTATTTATTGGAGTAGAGATTTTAAAGGGTTTAATGAGCAATCCTTTGTAAATCATCTAGGGCAAATCCATTGGGATAGAATTTATTTGATACCAGACATAGAACTAGCTATTCAAGAGTTTAATGACATGTTTTTGAATGTAATACAGTACCATGCCCCATTAATAAGAAAAATTAAAAGGAATAAAGAAGCCCCATGGATCACCAATAGGATAAAAAAAATATTTAAGGATTAGAGATAGGATATGGAAAAAGACGAGAAAAACAAAGAAGCAGATTGGAATACCTTCAGGTTTTGGAGGAATAAGTGTAAAAATATAATTAAAAACATAAAGAATAAATATTATCAGAATAAAATAAATAATTCCTCTGACTCCAAGCAGTTTTGGAAGCTTATAACAGAGCTGAAATCCCCAAATAAAGATTCCATAAGTCCTAATTTGGTACAAGATGGAAAACTAGTGACTGATACAAAGGTTATAGAGAATATTTTTAATACGTATTTTTTGGAATTATCGGATTTAAAGCTGCCAGATTTGAATGTGAATGGAATGGATTTCTCTACTGTATCAGACATGCTGGTAGCCCATGCAGGAATATTTAAGTTTGAAACTTTAAAAGAGAGGGATATACTGAAAGAGCTAAAAAAATTAAATAAAAGTAAATCAGGAGGTATTGATGGGATTGAGGCCCAATATTTAAAATTGGGAGCACATGTAATAGCCCCTATTGTGACCTATTTGTTCAATTGGAGTTTGACTACTTCTACTGTTCCTGAAATTTGGAAGATGAGGAAAATTATTCCCATTTATAAGTCTGGGGATCGAACTATTCCTTCAAATTATAGGCCAATAGCCCTTTTGCCAATTTTATCTAAAATCTTGAAATGTAAAGTCTATGAACAGGTAAATAATTATTTAGATACAAATACTATAATAGTAGATGAACAACATGGTTTTAGAAAGGGGAGATCCACAAACACTGCCCTGTTGGAATTTAATGACCTGGTTGCTACATCTATGAACCAAGGAAAGTACACTGGGGCAGTGTTTGTGGATCTCAGTAAGGCTTTTGATTTAGTTCAATATGATTTGCTTTTGACTAGGTTAAGGGCCATAGGATTAAGGGCCAAATATTAAAATGGCTTAAGTCATATTTGACAAATAGATATCAATGTGTTCAATGTGGCATAATGATGTCGGCCCCTGGGAAACTAGAGAGAGGTGTTCCCCAGGGCTCTATTTTGGGCCCATTATTATTTAATACTTATGTTAATAATTTGGCTCATGAAATTAAACATAGTGAGGTGAGGCTGTACGCAGATGACACTGTTTTAGTGGCGTCTGCTGACAGTCTCACAGGTATGATGGATTCGCTTCAAAGTGATTTGTTATAAATGCAAAAATGGTTCAGTAAATCTGGTCTTCTTTTGAATGCTAAAAAAACACAAACTATGTTGTTTTCAATTGGTTCATATAGAGGAAAAGAGCCCAAACCACAATTACATTTACAAGATGGTACAAAGATTGAAAATGTATTAACATACAGATACTTGGGGTTTCAAGTAGATGTTAGAATGACATATGTAAATCATATATCAGTTCAGGTAAAGAAAGTGAATAAAAGATTAGGGGCCCTTAGAAGAGTTGCCGGAGCTTTACCTTTGGTGGCAAAGGAGTGACTGGCAAAACAGATGCTGTTACCCGTATTGAAGTATGGTTCTATAATTTACATGAATTTGACTAAAACTGCTTTAAATTTGGTTAATCAAATATATTATAGGATAGGTAAATTTGCTTCCAGAAGTATTAAAAATGAGCATCATTGTATAATTTATAATAAGTTAAATTGGCTTCAACCTGAAGCAAAAAGAAACTATCTTTGGCTTATTATATGTCATAAGATAATTCGAAAAGTATAACCATCCTTTGTATAAGCAATTAAAAGAAAGATAAATAATGAATCATATATAAGACTAGGAATCCATTAACAATATCCCAATGTATAGAAGCTTTAATAGACTAGGGGACAGTATGCTCCAGAATAGAGTAGCATTAAGTTGGAATGGTTTGACTGAATTAAAGAAAACAAATTTAGATTTTTTTAAATTTAAAAATTAATTGTTTAATAGTTTGTATTTTTTATGTATGTGTTTTAAATAATGTATGTATGTAGAGTGCAATTACGTTTGTTTGTATTATGTTAAATGTCAATTGTTAATTGGTAATTGTATTAGAATCTACATGCAGGACTTTGTTGTAAACAGGACTTTGTCCTAACAAATGAATTTCCTGTGAAAAAGTAAAATTTTAATCAATCAATCAAAATAAAGTAAATGTTTTATCCTCCCTGCTGCCTGCCTGCTTCATTCCACCCCCCCTCCCAGAGCAGGCAGCAGGAGAATGGGCACCATGTGCCAGGTTGAGCCTCTGGCCAGCGTGGTGTCTCACAAGTTCTTTAGCATCTGTGAGCATGAGCTCGGAGTTCGAGAACCCGAACCCCGAGCGCTTTTTGAAATGGGGTTTTGTCAATTTTGTGGAGTTTTTCGGAGTGGCTGTGGAGTGGAGAGGATCACAGGAGTGCAACAGGGACTTGTGGCTTACCTGGAGTTGTGAAGCCAGTCCTGTTGACTCCACGGTGATTCCCCTCCTCCAGTCCAGTGAAGCCACCTGCTGCTGCTGTCCGGTTGTGCTGCTAAGTCCTGCAGCTCTCCCACAAAGAAAGTGATCGGCCGTTTGCCGCGGTTTGGGCTGTGTAGCCCCATCGTTTATTTATTTTGGGTCCCCGCTATTTTAAAAGTTAAATTTGGTCCCATGTCAGTGGCATTGAAGAGCCGCATCATGCCCAAGTTCCTGTCAGCTGTCTGAGGCCCCCTCGGGCTGTCCCTTGCTCCGCCTGCCATTCTCCCATTCTCCCTCCCACTGCCTGCTAATCTTCTGCCTCCCAATCTTCCAGCAGACGATGGAGCAGTGAGTTGGTGGCAGCACATGCTGTGCTGACCTCCCAATTCAGTAGAGACTTTGTTTTTTTATTTAATTTAAAGTGGACAGTAGGCGCTGTGGGAAAAGCAGCTAAAAGCTGAAAGACCATCGGGTCAGAAGGACCCAGATTTTAATATTAAAAAGGGGGCGGGACCAGGCAGGAGTGGCGATGCCCAAAGGAGGGGCTAAGAAGCAAGGCCACTGGAAGGCCTATGCATATTAATGAGAGGGGCAGGATTAAAGGCGGCAACCTGCCGAATGAGTGACAGCAGCTCTCAGAAAGCCTGATAAATTAAAGGGGCCACGTAGTTTAAAAGGGGCAAGTCAGGCCAAAAGTAAAGTAGGGCATTTGGCCCACAGTTAAAATTGCTACCAGACCCTGTATTTAAGAGGGTTACCAGGCCCGAGATTCAAGAGTAGGGCTATCAGACCCCAGGTAAGGTAGGGCTGCTAGGCCCGAGGTAAAGTGGGCACCAGGCCCACAGTAGTAAAGGGCACTAGGCCACAGTAAATAGGGCACCGGGCCCATTTCGAAGGGCACCAGGCTCACTGTATTTGGGGCATCAGGCCCACAACTAAAAGGCTATTAGGCCCACAGCCAAGTGTAGGGCATCAGGCCCGAGGTAAGGTAGGGCTGCCAGGCCTGAGGTAAAGTGGGCACCAGGCCCACAGCAGTAAAGGGCACTAGGCCACAGTAAATAGGGCACCAGGCCCATTTTGAAGGGCACCAGGCCCACTGTATTTAGAGCATCAGGCCCACAGCTAAAAGGCTATTAGGCCCACAGCCAAGTGTAGGCCATCAGGCCCGAGGTAAATGTAGAGCATTAGAGCCCGAGGTAAAGCAGGGTTCCAGGGAGGCCCCGGCCTAAGTGGATTAGGGCAAGCCAGCCTAGTGGTACTAAGGGTAGCCCCATCCTAGTGTATTAGGGTAAGCCAGCCTACTGGTACTAAGGGTAGCCCCGGCCTACTGAATTAGGGCAAACCAGCCTAGTGGTACTAAGGGCAGCCCCAGCCTAGTGGATTAGGGAAAGCCAGCCTAGTGGTACTTAGGGTAGCCCTGGCCTAGTGGATTAGGGCAAGCCAGCCTAGTGGTAGTTAAAGGCAGCCCCGGCCTAGGTGAAAGGGCAAGCCAGCCTAGTGGTAGTGAGGGCAGCCCCGGCCTAGCAGATTAGGGCAATCCAGACTAGCAACAGTAAGTGAGGCATATAGGCCCCATAGTAAATAAGGCATTTAGGCCTTTGGTGTTCCCAGCACTCAACCTAGGGCAAGTGGTACCCTAAGTATAGGGGTTGGGGCATCCTTAGCAAAACATTCAGGGGTAGCCAGATTCTATTCAGGAAGACCCTACATTTAGGAAAAGGTTCCATCCAAGGGTGCTCAGTTCACAAATACTGTGAAGCTACTGGAACAACTGTACTGTTTATACAACTGTGATTGCTGAAGTACTCGGAAAGATTGTGAACTTGCTAAGAAGCACCAAGACTGTATTGTATATGGATTGTGGTTATTTGCCCCAGGCATCTGAACTATTGCCCCTGGTTATCCGAACTATTGCCCCAAGTATCCGAACTATTGCCCTAAGTATCTGAACTACTGCCCCAAATATCTGAACTATTGCCCTAAGTATCCAAACTATTGCCCTGAGCATCCGAACTATTGCTCTAAGTATCCGAACTATTGTTCAAAGCATCTGAACTATTGCTCCAAGCACCTGTAACAATTACCCAATAATTTATAAATTGCCTTTCCTCAGCAAATCATTGGATCATTCCACAGTCCCCTTGGCTTTGCAGGAAGGTGCTTCTTTCAGCTATAGTGTTACTAGTGTATGGGGACAGTCTCAATCTTCTACCACACTGCAGTCCCATAGTGTGGTCTATAATACTCCGTACTCAGAATCAGTCTCTACCCAGAAGAGGACGTCTTCTCAGCATTCTCCACTCAAGTGGGATCATCCATCAGCTCATCTCTTCCGACTGTGTCGTCTGCCGAAGTCGAGTCCGTCGCCAGTCGTACAAGTCATACCTGCTTCTTGTTTTCACAGCTCGAAGGTACGTCCGCCGAAGCGCATCATGACAGCCGTGCCAGTGTCGTTTCATGTGGTTCCTGTTCCATATGTCCCGAAGTTAGTCGCCTTCCTCAGAAGAGTGTACTCATCCTGGAGAACCTGGTCTGTGCCCCTGGTCGTTCACCGAAAGTCAAGTCTGTCAAAGCCCAGTATGGGACGCGTCCACCGTTTCTTTGTTTTTGTTCTAGTTTCTGATGTCAAGATTGCAGAATCAACCATCATCTCTACAGATTCTTCTGGTTCCTGGTCCTATCTGAGATCCTTCATAGTTTAGCTGGCCCTTGGAGTGCTGCAGCATCCTTCAGGTCGTGGTAGCCCTCCACTGGATTCGTCACCACTCACGTCCTGATTTCTCTTCATCCTTGGTAACCCTGTAAGTGGGTTTTGGCTGAGGAACCCTTTGTTTTCAGTTGGGAATCCAACAGCCCATCATGGGTTATTTCAGGAACCAGTTGCTCTGGTTCTTTATTCCGGCAGCCATGGAGAGAGTGGGCTTTGCCAAAGAATCATATGGTCTGTTTAACAAACCTTTCACCACCCAGTGGTCTTTTACATGGTCCCTGCTGGGAATTGCATTAGCATCTATTGTTCAATTTGCTTCGCCTTCGTAGCTACCATCGCAGACCAACGGTGTACACGGAGATGCCAGACCTCTGGACTCATGTAACATCTGGACTTTGGTAGAAGTGTGTAGTGATAGCTTACCCAAATACTGTTCTGAGTAGTGTATGTCATCTGATCCTTGCCTATGCTTATTGTTAGGAACAAGAATTGTAGAAGAATTATAGAATAAGACTGGCAGTAGGCCTCAGTATCTATTCTATTCTTGTTGAAATAATTTTAGCAGTCATAGATAAAGTATCTGTCTTATTTCCCACCCTATTGTTTTGGGTGACTTCTCTTCCTCTTGTGACTGTGTCTCCCTACCCTCTGGTACAAAATAAACACCCTGCGGGCACTGAATCTCTAGGACGACTCCTGCCTCTCCTTGTCTGGGTAACGGTTATCTTATCCACAATAATTCGGACCTGGGTGCCTCAATCATCTCTTTTCACCACCTTTAGAGCAGAGTACCACATAGCACACCACAAAAGAGTGTTACAGTCAATAGTGGAGTCAGAGCTCATTGGTTGGATTTTTTAAAAGGATCAAATGCTGACACCAATGAATACTGCTCCTGTATCCGCCTGATAGAGTCTGAAAGCCTGGATACTATTTTTAACAGGTTTCATCCATTTAAGGCAAAAAGTTGCAATCTGAGGCATTGCTTTAGTTTTGTCTGCCAGTCTGTTTTCTTTGGATGTGGATGCGTCAAAAACTTGGATGGATGTAGACTATCTAATTGAAAATACTGGCAGATGGGTCTGAGACAGACCTATTTGAAAATTCTGTCCCATGTCTTTAGTTGCAAAATAATACTGGTTGCACCTCTGACAGTTCTATGTAACAGCTCACTAGAAACAGGAGTGGTTCCAAAGGACTGAGGGAGGGCAGATGTTCTCCCACTACACAAAAGTGGTAGCAGGGAGGAGACTAGCAATTACAGGCCAGTCGGCCTGACATTGTTGGTGGGAAAGTTAATGGAATCACCGCGGAAGGAAAGGATTGTGGAATATCTTGAATCCAGTCATTTGCAAGACATGAGGCAGCATGGTTTCTCAGAGGGCAGGTCATGTCAAATGAATTTGATAGCTTTGTTTGACTAGGTGACCAAGGAACTAGATCAGAGTGGAGTGGTGGACATGTTCTACTAGATTTCAGTAAGGATTTTGACACTGCTTCACATAGGAGAATAGTAAGCAAGCTGAGTAGCTTAGGAGTGGGTCCAAAGTTCATGAACTGGAAACCAAGTTGGTTATGGGACAGGTGACAGTGGGTGGTAGTAAATGGAGTTCACTTAGAGGAAGAGAGGGTGATCAGAGGGATGCATCAGGTAGCAGTGTTGGGACTGGTCCTCTTTAATGTCTTTATAAGTGACATTGCAGAGGAGCTGGAAGGGAAGGTCTGCCTCTTTGCAGATGATACCAAACTTTGCAATAGGGTGGAAACTCCATGGAGTGCAAAGGAAATGCAGAGATCTGAGAAAACTAGAAGAGTTGTCATGGGTATGGCAGCTGGGTTTCAATGTGAAAAAGTGAGTGCAAACTAATGCTTTTAGGGCACAGAAACCCAGGGGTGGAGTGGTATTGATGATCACCAAGAGGGAAAGAGAACTGGGGGTAATCATATAAGACAACCAAGGCAGTAAGGAGAGCTAGTGGTATGCTGGGGTGCAGAGGGAGGGGTATCACCAGCAGAAAGAGGGACACAGTGTTGGATTTGTATAGATCACTAGTAAGACCCACCTGGAGTACTGTGTCCAGTTCTGGAGACCATGTCTCTGGAAGGACATAGACAGAGTGGAGGTGGTCCAGAGTAGGGCAACTAAAATGGTGTAGGGTCTGCATCAAAAGCCCTATGAAGAAAGACTAAAGGACCTCAATATGTATTCCTGGAAGAGAGGAAGGAGAGGGGGGATATGACAGCAACCTTTAAATACCTCACGGGGTAAATACGGTATAGGAAGGAAGTATTTGTCAGAAGAAAAGGCGCTCAGGAACAAGTGGACATTCTACACAGCTGGAGGGGGTAGATTCAGGAGAGATGCAAGGAAGTACTTCTTCACAGAAAGAGTGGTGGATTCCTGGAACAGCCTTCCAGTGGAGGTGGTGGGGTGAAAACAGTGGTGGGGTTCAAGAATGCATGAGATAAGCACAAGGGAACCACACTGGAAAGGAAGGGGAAGGGAGAAAGAGTTGTAGCTTGGGCACCATCTGTGGTAATAATGTAGATAGGGAGACATGGGCAGACTGGATGGGCCAAGCGGGTCGTTATCTGCTGTCAGATTCTATGGTTCTAGTTTTCTGGGACCTTTATTAGTTTAAACTTTTCTATCCACCTTACAGATTGTACTTCAGATAGTTATGTCCCCTCAGAAATGGAATACTATCCCTTCTCTTCTACAGATTAGTTGACTGTATGGCAAATAGCCAGGATCTGTAACTGGAAAGATTATTAAAAGTGTGCAAACCATGTCAGGATTTTGTGCTTCTATTGGCATTTTGTCAAGTAGGTTAGGGACTCTTTAAGCTCATTTATCAGATTAATGGTGTAAGACAGCGACTGTTCAGTGAACAGTTTGTCTGCAGACATCACTTGAATACAGCAAAAAGATTAGTTAGTTTTTTTGTGCTGACTCACTCTCATTAGTACAGAAAACAAGGTAGCATACATAGGGGTTATTAAAAAGGTTTGTTTCCAACCTGTGAGTACTTTTAAGTGTTTTTGTTGACTGGAAAAGGAGGGCTCAGAAATGTTTTCCTGTTTTCTGCCTCCTTGGGGGGGGGGGTGACTAATATTAAACCAGGTTAAGTTGCTGCCTTTTTTTTTTTGTTAAGGGGGAACTTGGCCAGGACATGGGGGAAATTCCACACCTCATTTCAAGGAAGTGCTATGTCCACCTGAACAACCACCAGTACATTTAGACATGACCTTGGTTTAACAACTAACCCAAAAGATGATGCCTCACAATTGTAATGTCCCACTAACATCATGCTGGGATACCAGTGCTGAGCTACCAAGACCACTTCTTGCAGCTCGTTGGAGCTGTCCCATCTGACAACAGACCAGGTCCCACCCTGCTTAGCTTCTGAGATCTGACAGAATCAGGTTCCAGGGTGGTAATTCTGCAGGCAAGTTAGTAAGCACTTTAAGTACTAGTACTGTAATTCTTATATAAAAAGTGATACTGTAGCATTGGCTTCCTATTTAGCAATGTTGTGATATACATAATTTTTACCTGTGATTGTATGATTCATAGTCTAAAGATTTAAGCATTTCCCACTGTATGTTTTGTGAAAGATACAGAAGCTGTTTAATACTGGGTAACTAATGGGTCAAGGTCTGCGGTAGAAGCTTTCCCAGTTATCAAATAAATTCAGCCACACAGAGTAAAGTCATCTTCACTGACAGCATATGACCTTTCCCAGTGCTCATCAAGCAGAGGGCCCACAGTGCAGAAGAGTAAAACAATTCATTTCTGCACTCCTTAACCATTACTGGGGCTTCCAAGGTCAGGTATGCGGGGATAGAAAAATCAGACTCTTATCCTTTGCTGGCCTGCCAGTGACCCTTCTCCCCATCCTAATGACAGCTCTGTAGATAGCAGTATTTCCATTCGTCACCCACTGAATTAATGCACACCTGAGAGGCTGCATTTGATGTTGAGGTCTGTGTGGGAGGAAATGTCACTCCATTTGTGACTTCCTGCTGTCCAAATAGAATGAGTTCCATTACTTAGATGCGATGTGGACTACATATAAAACCAGAACTTTGAAGTGTATGTGGAGGTGCATATTAATCTTCTATGCCACTGAATTCTTTAGCACATAACTTTGAAGCTCATTTAGCAGGGTCGACAGTGTACTATTGTTAGTGACAACTTGCAGCCCGATCCACAGGAGGATCACATGGGCAGAATAGCCATGGAAGGCCTGTGTGGAGTGACCCATGCCCTAAATCAAAATGCCATGATGGCCTATGCACAGCAAACAACTGCAGGCTGCAGAAGTGGCATACAAACAGGTTCACATGTGTAGAATGTAGACTAGTGTCCAGGGGTGTGACTGCCACACATGTATGCAAAGTGTGGTTACAGGCACCCATGGAACCTCTTACATAGCTGCACATATGAATGCAGGTCACTGTGGTTATTATGCCTCAAAGGGTGCAGTAGTAGATGAGGCACATCCACACAGGCACAAAATGCATCATTCCCTATGGGATAATGGCATGTAGATGCCAGTAGCTACCCACCCACAGCACAAAACAGACTCAAGAGTGTGCCACTGGGCCTCATGGTCTCTTATCTACTGTTGAAATACAATACTTAGAGGCATGACATATACCCCTTTCCCCATGCCACTCTGAGCATGCAGTTTGGCACATTGCCTAGCTGGTACCTCTTAACCATGACCACACTATTGCCAAAACATAAAATAAACACTGTAAAATACATACTGTTTGAAATAATGCCAAGCACAATACTGGATGTGTGAAAAGTTGGTGCAATATACAGAAATGCCATTAATGGTATGGCATGATAAACAAAAGTGCCCTACGGCCAATGGAGTTCACACCTGCAGTTTTAATAGGATTGCATTATAAGAAGTATCCAGTACAGCAGAAGAACCACAATACAACCTTTTATTCTGCCTATCTGGGTGATTCCCACATACTTCCTGGTTGGTGCACATGCTTCCTTTCAAGTACTGGAGCTCAGATGCATATCCTCCTGGGGCATCACGGTGTGGCACTCCTCCATACATGGCATGACTGCAGGTCTCTAATCCCACTACGCAGCCCCTGGCCTTGGCTCTGGACATCCATCAGTTCCCTCCAAGAGAAAATCTGTGACCATCTTTCTAGGCTCCCCCTGCCACAGCATCAGGGACCCAAACCCACTACTGTATGTCTGAAACTAAACAGGAAGGGTGCATCAGTAAAATGTTACAACAACCCCACCATATCAAAGACACAAAATGCTCAATAGGAGCAGCACTCACACTGGGTAGGTTAACCAGTGGCCAGTACACCTTGTCCACACCCCTGCATCAATGGTCCTCTTAGGTTGGGTTGTGCTAAGTTGGCTTGGGTTGTGTTGGTGGGTATGGGGCCACATGGGTAATTGAAGCTTAATGCATGGCTTCCTTCAGTGACTGCTCAATAGGCTTTGTGCATGGCATGGTACATCCAAGGTAGTAGTAGTAGTAGTCTTTATTTATATGTGGCACCCTTTCAAGGTGCCAGAACAGTGTAGTACATTAAAAGTAAATAGATAACATCATGCAGACATATTCCAAACTTAACCAGCACAGAATATCAATAAAACAGTTCAAAATAAATAAATTCATAAATAAGCAATAAATGATCACTAAATACTTTGACTGGGACTTTAGCAGCTAGGGGGAAAATGAGTCCCCAAATGCCCGGATAAACAGAAACATTTTGAGACTCTACTTAAAGGCCTCCACTAAGGGGGCCTCCTTCAAAGCTCTTGGCAATGAATTCAAGAGGACTGCACCCACTACCTCAAAGGTGTGGTCTCCAGATGTTTTTAACCTTGCCTTAAGAACTACCAGGATGCCTTCTTCAGTGAAGCAGGCACTGTGCGAGGCTACTTGAGGGTACAAGAGCTCAGACAGGTACTCCTGGCCCAGCTCACGCAGGGTCGTTTGCAGTAGTAGTAGTAAGTTTATGGATTTATTTATTTATTTTTCTTTTTATTTATTCATTCTCAGATTACAATACTTTACAGGACTATCTCCAGTATTGTATTTCTTTCATTTTTGCAGTTCCCAAAGGGACTTGTGCAAATGAGGATATGATTTCACTATCAGAAAAAGAAGTGAAAATAATTGCAGAAAACTACATTAACACAGACATTAGGGTTGAAGAATGCAAAGCACACAAAGTAGGAACACTTTTCTTTATTTATTTATTTTTATTGAGATTTCAGAGTACACCTTTGAGCCAAGGCTCTTTTTCAAAGGTTCCACATCAGAAAACAGAACACAATAAGGTATAATCAGAGACAAAAAAATCAAAACAGTAACAAGGACTGGGTAACAATGTACATTGCTGAGCCGCCAGTGGCTTTGTCAAGGTAAACGTAACTTAGCAGTTTTCCTGTGGGATATGTTACACTATAATGCCGGTAGTCAGGCTAGGGTGGAAAGGAGCAGAGGTGAGAGAGTAGGATGGTGGAAGGAGAGAGTGGTGGCAGGGAAAGAGGGGGTAGAGGAGGTTCAGAGAGCATTGTCAGAGAGGTGGAGATATAGGAGGGAAAGGGGTGGCAAAAGAGATGTGTGCAAGTAATTAAGAAAAGTGTGCAGGCTCAGAGAGCAAATGTAGGCAGAGGGGGAGAAACAGGAGAGGAAGGGGGTCCAAAAGAGATGAGGGCAGAATGATCAAGAGAAATGTGAGGGGGTAGTGATGTTGGAAAGAAGGAGAGGAAAGGTCTAGGAGTGAGAGAGTGGGCAAAGAGTGGGGGAATGGTAAGTAGGGAAAAATAGAGGGGGGGAAGATGTAAGCATAGGAGTGAAATAGAGGGAAAGGTGGAAGAGAGGAAGGGAGTGGGAGAGTCAATAACAAACAGTGGGAGCGGGGCAGAAAGGACTGTATGAAATTAGGAGGTGCAATCGCAGGAAGCCATGGTAACAAGGTGATGATGAAGTTTGCGCTTATAGGTGCCTAAGGAGGCAAGATTGGTAATTTCTGTTGAAAGTGAATTAAACCAACTAGAGGGTCTCAAATGGAAGGAATGTTGCCCTTGGGTAGTGCAGCAGTGAGGTACTAAGAAAGTTAAATGTTCTGAGTTTCTGGTTGGGCAGGAGACACAGTGTCAAGTCAGTATATTCTGAACCTCAGGTGGCAGAAGATCCAGCATGACCTTTTTTGCTAGGATGCAGGTCTGGTACATGATTCTGCCTGTTAGTTGTAGCCAGTTTGCTTGCTCTTGTAAATCACAGGTATGGGAAAGGCAAGGGGCTGACGTTAGGAGGCGACAAGCCTTGTTTAGTGCTATGGCTATGCGCCTGAGTGAAGTAGTCGTAGCTGTCCCGTATATCACAAGCCCATAATCGATAATAGATATAACAGAGCTCTGAAACATGAAAAACATTAGGGTTTTGGGTCTCCAGAGTATTGGCAAATCAGCGGTGGGGTCTTCCTTGGGGTTGTCAACCCTAATGTCCACCCCCTCCCCTCAGGAAACCAGATCCAGGTGTCAAGGGCCCTGCTTGAAGAAAGCTATAACTGAATAGCAGCAAAAAAGGAAATGTACTAAACTGGGGTGCACAGGATATATGGTGTAAATACAAAAACAAATAAATCCAGCACTCATTACCTTTACAAGGAAGAACGCTGCCTTCAGTTCAAATTCTTTGTGCCAATTTTATTGAGGTACAAAAAAAATCAAAAATAACATGCCGCCTTTTTACTGAGGTGCAAAAAGGCGGCATGTTATTTTTGATTTTTTTTGTACCTCAATAAAATTGGCACAAAGAATTTGAACTGAGAGCAATGTTTTTCCTTGTAAAAGTGGTGGGTGCTGGATTTATTTGTTGTAAAGCTATGACTGATTTTGTTATCAACATGTGGCAATCCATACGGAGTGTGTCACTATGAGGCACTTGCTTGGAGCTATACCTTGTGCTTCGGACAGGAGACTATGGGCTGGGGGGAGTGGGCTTTAGGGTTGACAACTCCAAGGAAGGTCCCACCACTGATTTGCCAGTACACTGAAGACCCCAAACCCTAATGTTTTTCATTTCCCTACCTTGTACGCTTTGTGTTCTTCAACCCTAATGTCTGCATTAACACAGTTTTTTGCAATTAATATGGTATATGCCTTGGTCCAACTGAGAATATTATTGATATTCTTCCAGAGTGCAGAGTTATGCCAAAGGTCAAACTGCACAAGTGGAGAATATCAATAATATTCTGAGTCTCGGGATGGGGCATATTCAGTTTATGCGAGGCTTGGTTTACTGTTGTTGTTTTGCAGTGTAAAAATGTAGTGAAACTTTTTTCCTTTTTTTGGTTTACTTTCAGAGGACCAAGCAGAAAGTGAGCAAGCATTGACATCCACTGACACTGACATTGTGAATTTGTGGGTCAGCACATCAGCAGCATACAGAAGAAATTGAGGTCTCGGGATTCATGGCACAAGTGTCAGAACTGCTACTGCCTAGGTGAAGACATCTGGTTTGTGGCTTTATAAATATGGAAAAGCCAGCAGGAGGTGCAATGAAAGTTGGGTGAGTCAGTGGTGAGGGGTAGATATTTTAAATGTGGTAGGACAACAGTTTTGGCAGTTCTGAAGATCTTTTAAGCAGAATGTGCCTTTTTTTCTCTTTAAAAAAAAAATTTCAGTAGTTAAATAGTGAGCTGTTTCTCCACTGAAGAACTGAGTTTGAGTGAGCACTGAGGATTTGTAGCCAGCATACGAGTCAGCTCAGAGCAGTGAAGGTGAAAGTGAGCTGCTTGCACTAACAGATCCAACCACTCCCTACCTACAGTGTGGATAAATTCTAGCATGAGGGACCTAGAGTGAGGATTAGAGGTGTGCGAAATCAAAAAATTCGTTCCACAGAATATTTTGCATATAAGCACCACTTTGCGAAATATTCCACTGGGTGAAGTACGAATTTTGCAGAGAATTTTGTCAGCTTCACAGGCAAAATGACTTCATACCTCATTAGGTCAAACGCCAAGCACTGGCATTCACAAAGTCAAGTTTGCTTATGAATTTTGCTGCAAACAGGAGAAGTTCACTTAGTATTGTAGGGTTGGAGGTCACATGTGGCTGAACAGCCAATAGAAAGTTTAGGGGATCATTTCTCCATGCAGTTGAGAGTGCGAGACTGAAGAGAGAGGAGCTGCTTCTTAATCAGAGCAATTTGTGGAGGATTTTCCTAAATATTGACTTATAAAACATTTTAAATATTGTCTATTGAGTGCAATGTTATAATTTGGGTGGTTTTCTAGTGTGAGAGTAGATTTTGACTGAGTGTGTGACAGTATGAATGTGCGTGTGTGTGTGTTTTTATTTAAATCCCCTGGGCCCTGCCCCCACCTCCACTACTTTGTGTTTTGCAATCTCCCTCCCCTTCCTTTTTTTTAATACATTGGGCTTTAAAATAATATAAAAAGCTTTCTATCATTTATTCCTTTGCCTTATAGCTTCCCCCTCATACACACCTTTTGAACAGCATAGCAGCAGTTGTATCGTTCCCAGCTTGTGTCAAAATCCATATTTTCACCCTGGCAGGCTGTGGTAGCTTGCCCGATCAGTTGTAGTACCCCCCCCCATTGTGTGGTGTGAGACATAGCATCCAAACTTAACAGTGTTCCAGACTGATTTTTGTAGGATTTCACTGACTATCCTGTTATTGAGAACACCAGTGGTATCCCTCCCCAAGACTGTGTTACTGCTCTGTTTTCATAGTACGTCCCATCTTTATAAATCCATCTAATAATCACTCAGGTACCCTACCCAACATGTTGTTGTACCCCTCTGTTGTGTGGTGTGAGACATAGCGTCCAAACTTAACAGTGTTCCAGACTGATTTTTGCATGATTTCACTGAATTTTTCTGTTATTGAGAACACCAGTGGTATCCTTCCCAGACTGTTACTGCTCTGTTGTCAAAGTATGTCCCAGCTTTATAAATCCATCTAACAATCACTTGGGTACCCTGTCTGACCTGTTGTTTTACCCCCGTGTGTTGCTGTGAGAAACGGTGCCCAAAAGTAACAGTTTTTCAGAATGATGTTTGCAGGATTTCACTGAATTTTCCCATTATTGAGAACACCAATGGTATCCCTCCCCCAGACTGTGTTACTGCCCTTTTGGCAAAGTAGGTCCCAGCTTTATAAATCCATCTAATAATCACTCGGGTACCATGCCCGACCTGTTGTTGTACCCATTTTGCAGTGTGAGACATAGAATCCAGACTTAACAGTTTAAGTTCCATGTTGCTAAACCATAAGAAAATAAGAAAGCCAGCTAAGAGAAACAAGAAAGGGAGAGGAGTGAGTTATGCAGGCAAAACTTTAAAATCATTTATGAGAAGTGGTGCAAATGAAACATTGAAAGAAGGACAGTCTTCTGATGTGGAGTAGCCATCAGTAAGTTCTATGTGCTCTGGGATGGACACTGTTAGCAGTACTGCTGGAGTATTTACCACCAGTGGCTTTCCTGCATCTAAATTTTTTTCAGCAAGCTCTGTGGCAGCCATGGTAGTGGATGAGGGTGATGATGTGGTGGGAGTTGTCAGTAGTGCAAGCAGCCTGAAAATTACACCAGAAGCAGTGTCTGATAAAGATACAGTGGAGTATGTTCCTGTCTTTGTTGCTACTGGAGGTGCTGGCAGTGGCAGAGTTCCATGTTATACAGTTGAGGAAGTGGGTGAAGGGGATGTTGGAATGCCTAAAAACATGAGTCACACCAGCATGACAACTGTTGATGTGCAGATGACGGGCCCACAAACTGTTGAGATTGAGGTTCAGCATGAGGAGAACATCGACAGTCAATGGTATGTATATGATGATGAGGATGAGCCTGAGGAGGATGATGAGGTGTTGGATCAGGATGATGACCCCACATGGGAACTGGGCAAGAAGATGCAGAAAGGTGGTGTCAGTGGGTGCAGGGGTTCTTGAGTGCACTAACACCATTGATTTAACCACTAAATGTCAAAGTGAAGGTCTCCCCACACTATGCTTGATGTGAAAAGACAGAGTCAAACTACAAAAAAAGTGTTCTCCCCTCCCCCTATACTTCAACTCTGGTGTCCCAGTCCAGGGACCATGAGAAAAAAAGAACTACAAAATCCCAAGTGTGGGACTTCTATGTGCTGGACCCACAAGATGAAATTGTGATAATATGTCAACTTTGCCACATACGGGTAAGTAGGGGGAAGAAGGGCAGCCATCTAGGCACTGCTGGTCAGCACAACCATGTAAAGAGCCACCACCCTAGCCTATGGCTTAAACACTAGAAGGAAGCAGTTGCAGGTAGTCCTGGTGCTCGTCCCTCATCCTCATCATTGTTACGCAGTGCCACTGAGGGGGAGTATGTAGTGGAGGGGGAGGATGTGGAGGTGGTTCCTACAACTACTGGGCATAGCAGCAGTGGCAGCTTCAGCAGTCCAAGACAGAGTCAATGCACAGTAAGGTTGTTGCCAAACCATAAGACACCTACAGTAAGATGACTTGTGTCCCTTTATCAACAGCAACACCATGTATGCCTCTTTAGTCAAATAGGACTCCTACTGGGCCACCATAATGTAGCTGTTTTCCAGTTCCAGCCCAACACCCTGAAAATCACAGCCAACTCTTAAAAGCATGTTTGAATGCCACACCAAATACCCAATGAATCATTCTACTGCCCGGGAGCTTAGTGCGGCCACCGCACAAATTCTCGCACTTGACCTGCTCCCATTCTCCTTTGTAGAGAATGAAGGATTTATAACTTTTGCTGGTTGTGCATGTCTAAAATAGAAGGCAAGGCAAGACAAGGCACATTTTATTTAAAAAGATGCCCATCCTGGAGGCTCTGGGCACTGTACATCAATTAATAAATACAACACATCAAAGTAATAATCAATTAAATACAATACTCTGAACAAATTAAAACAAAATTTGCTATACAATTAACTACCCTCAACTTCAGCTGCATTTAAAGTCTCTAAGACTAAATTAACAACACATTTATCTTTATTAAAAAGACAGGTAAAGACTATAAAACATAGTCTGAGAAGGTCTGATTGTACAAAAAGGCCTTGAGGTGGGCCTAAAAACCTCAACAGAAGGGGTCTCCCTAACAGCTAGAGGAAGCGAATTCCACAGGATGGGGGTGGCAACACTAAATGCTCTGTCACCAGAACTCCTTAGCCTCATCCTGGGAATTGCTAGGAGGCCCCTTGAGAAGGAGTGGAGGGAGCATACCGAGACAGCAGGTGCAAGAAGGTCTTTCAGGTAGCCAGAGCCCAGGCCGTGTAGGGCCTTAAAGGTGAGCAAACCCGCCTTAAAGAGGACCCTCCACCTAACTGGCAGCCAGTGCAGTTAATGCAGCACTGGGGTAATATGACAGTATTTAGACTATCCTGTCAACAGCCTTGCTGCTGCATTCTGCACCAGCTGCAGTTGGCACAGGGTACCCCCAGAGACCCCGAGATAGAGTATATTACAGTAGTCAAGCCTGGACATCACAAAGGCATGCACCAGAGTGGGGAGGTCCAGTGGCAGAACTAGGGGCTTTATCCTGGTGATATTCCTCAGATGATAGAAACTGGTACAGACAACGGACACCACCTGAAACTCAAGTGTCAAACCGCTGTCAAGAATAACTCCAAGATCACTCACCCTAGAGGAGGTTTTCAGTGGTACAGAGCCAAGACAAAGTCCTGTCTCTGCACCAGAGGCCAGCCTATCATGCTCTCTGTTCAGCTCCACCACCAGTACCTCCATCTTACTGGGGTTCAGTCGCAACCAGCTGGAGGCCATCCAGTCATTGATTTCAGCTAGGCAGCTGTTAAGCACTTCTACTGTGCAAGATGTTACAGGGGCAAAGGAAAGGTACAGCTGGGTATCATCCACATAGCAGTGAAAACCCAGACTGTACTTCCTAATGATCTCTCCCAGTGGTAGCATGTACACGGCAAACAACATCGGTGACAAGACCGAACCCTGGGGAACTCCACACAACAGGTTGACAGGGGAGGAGAAGAAATTCCCCATCACTACCCTCTGCCTCCTGTTAGATAAAAAAGATTCAAACCAGCAGATAACGGTGCAGGCAAGTCCACAGAATTCCCTTAGGCAGTCAAGTAACACTCGATGGTCCACCGTGTCAAATGCTGAAGAGAGATCAAGGAGAACAAGAATTGTCCCTTCCCCTCGATCTCTAGCCCTAAAGAGGTCATTATGAACCTGAACTACAGCAGTTTCTGTGCTATGCCTCACACGAAACCCAGACTCGAGCGGCTCATACAAATCATGGACCACAAGATGCTCCTCAAGCTGAAGCGCCACCACCTTCTCAACAATCTTACCCAAAAATGGGAGATTGGAGATAGGACGGTAATTTGCCTTTACGTCAGGGTCCAACGATGTTTTTTTCAGAAGGGGTCTCACCAATGCCTCCTTCAAGACATCGGGAAAGACCACCTCTGACAGGGAACACTGGACAATCAAGGCAAACACTGGGCCAACAGAGTCAACACATCTCATTAAGAAATGAGTTGGCACCGGGTCCAGTCCACAAAAGGTGTGCCGCAGCTTGGAAGCAATCTCACTGACCTCAGCCACCTCCACCAGTCTAAACTCACCCCAACCAGGTGGAGTGCTCCCCGGTCACCCATGGCGACCACTGTCGACCAGATTCTGGTCCACTAGAAGGTACTATCAAGGACATACTTCTCCAAATGTGCTGTTCCTGACCTGCATGCCACAGGAAAGGAAGCTGTGTTCCATGCACTTAACCATTCATCATCACCATCCATCCATCTTAGCATGGATATGTGAACAAGTGGAAGAACCACTGGCAGCTTCTATATTTGCATTACAGCACATTTGGCACAGATTCCAGGGGTGGTCTGTTTGGAATCTGGGCATGGAGGTAAAAAGTGCAGCAAGGCACACTGTGGTGGTAGCAACATCAGCAGTATTAGGCAGCATGCAACATTCACAATGAAAATCATGCTTGGATCCCACACCAGGGAGAAAATGCTTGAAGTACTACTGGGTGAGATTGATTAGTGGCTGCACCCACTCTCAATGAAAGCTGGCTTCATCACCAGCAACAATGATTCTATTGTTGTAAAATGCATAAGTGGTGGTGGGTTTCACAGGGTGCCATGCCTGGCACACTGCCTCAGCCTCGTGGTCCAGCAGTTTCTTAGCCATCCTGATGTGAGCGGTATCTTGTTGGTGGCCCGTTGCATCTGTGTCCACTTTGCCCATTCTGGGAAGGCCCGTGATCAGCTATGCCAGCTTCAGACAAAAACAATGTGCCACTTAATCGCATGAAGTTGGATGTGGTGACCAGATGGAACTCCATGCTGTACATGTTGGAGTGGCTCTATGAGCAGTATAAGGCTGTGTCCAATTGTCTGCTTCTGCACACCAGTCATGACAGTGCTGGAGTGTCCATGGCTCTCAGCACAGAACAGTGGTGTCTAATAGATGGACTGATAATGAGTCTGTGTCCTTTTGAACATGTAATACAGGGAGTGAGTGGGGAGACTGCCAGTATCAGTCAGTCCATCTCCTTGATATGCATCCTGAGGTGGACAATGCTTAATTTGCAGCAATCAATTGAGGCAGGAGGTGTCAGTGACACTTTGACCATGATACAGTACATGCTCGACTTGTTGGACTCCAACCCTATTATTGTTGGAATTCTGCAGTCTGATGTCTTTGCCATTGCCACCATGCTTGACTCTTGTTATAAGTGTGGCCTTGAGTCTATACTAGATGGTGGGTATCAGATGGTAGAAAACCTTACTAACATTCTGGTCAGAAGGGTTAGAGGGGAACAGATGCTCAAAACACATAGGGCACCAAGTGATGTTGCTACCAACACCACCACTACAGCACTGTCAGCTTCACATGCCACGACTATGACAACAGGCAGACAAAAACAAAAGCCATCAGTCCCATTTGGGATGTTTTAAGTGAGGTTAGTGTTGCACCCGTGGAAGAACATGATGATGAGAAGCACGATGAGTGGCCAGAATCAGAGTAGCACATCACATAGTTGAGTATTTCATGGCTGAACAAAAACACCTTGCAATTGGTGATGAGCCAATATTGTACTGGGCAAGCAAGATAACTGAATGGTCTGCACTGACAGATGTGGCAATAAAATACCTTAGCTTCTCCCCTAGTGTCAGTGTTCAGCGTGTGTTCTGTGCTGCAGGTGCCATTGTACGTGACTGATGCACGAACCTGTCACCAAAGAATGTAAAAATTCTCACATTTACAAAAATGAATAAGGGACACATTCTACACAAGACCATCACATCTGTGTTTCTACCACATCCTCCTGGCAGTGGATCTTCTGACGAAGATGAAGAGACAGATGCTGCTGTTGGCAGAAAGATGAAGTCATCATACACTGTTGACACCGATGCTGATGACTGAATTGTGGAACATGAATACCCATCAGTTGAAAACTCCAGTCTTGAGGACTGTAAGGGCTGCCTCGTTAAGGAGGACGGTGATGACACTTGAAGACAACAACATTGTGTTGTGTGCTCCCTTTGTATGGCATTGTATTCTTCTATGACATCACTAGAATTTGTTATGTTATCATCAAACAAACTGTAGAATGCCATATCGGTCCTAGCAAGAACAAATCCAGAACAAACGGTTTGATACCTTTTATTGGACCAACAAGGATGTTACAAAAAGAACAAATATCTTTAGCTTTCAGACCAACAAGTCCTTCTTCGGAAGCTTAATGACAGTTATTTAGAAAATCCCATATTATTAACACTTAAAACATGCAGAAAAAAGCAGAAATAATTCTCATTTGTTTAAAACAGGCCTTCAGAATATAATTAAAGTGCCATCAGAGTGCTTGAATATCTCAAGTGTGCTTTTGGCTGAACCAAACTTAAAGGTCAAAGGTTGTCCAGAGATAACAGCAGGCAGAGAGTTCAACCCACATATATTATACCATGTATCAGTCTAATAAATAACAAAACACTAAGATTCTCTACTCACTAAATTATATGTCAAGTAAAAAAAAAACAACAAATACCCATACCTCAAGAGTGAGGTAAGAGGTACACCAGTAGAAGCCAGCTTCAACTCTGCTCAGAACTCTGTCAGTTTGTGAAAACAACTGCATGACAAAATGTAGCATATTAGCAAGTAACAAATTAAAATTATCCCCAAAAATTACAACAACAGAAATTATCTTTACATGGCATATAGAAGGATGAAAGTGATGTTTGCCCAAAGTGAGTAAGTGTATCACACTGATGAAAGTACAACTGGCTGGAGATATATTCCCAACATAGTTTCAATCAGCTATTATGTTCCAGAAATCTTAAGGCCTACAGTGTTGTAACAAGACTTTATACATAAGGGATATACAGTGGTGAGCTGTCAGATAAATGATTTATCTAAACAAGTGCTGTTTGACCTAGGGTAAGCTCACGAGTGGCATAAGCCACGAGTGAGATGTCTGAGGTCAAACAGTACGAGTGTAGATAAATCATTTATCTGACAGCTCAAGATTGTTTATTTCATTTATGCAATATGGATGTTTTCTGTCAGTGCAGGGACATTTGCTTTTGATTGTTTATCTTGTTTTGCATATGTTTGTCAAATAAGTGAACAAAAAATGGCATTTTCTGCTCTTTTTTGCAAATTATAAAAAAATCTATAAGGTATCTATAAAAGAAATACCACTCATTTTGTAGATAATTTTATGCTGCACAACTTTCATGCTCACAGCACTATGCTATCTTTTTTCATTTTAAAGTTATTTGCATTTGAATATAGTTAGTACTGGTACTGAGGCTGAACATTCTAAATGAGTTCCGGAGTGATTGTGTCATAGCTACTATGTTTATAAATCTGTGATTATGGGTCTACTATGTGTATAAATGTGACATTTTGAATTTATCTCATAGTAGCTCAGATTTATCATATAGGATTTATGTCCATACCTATTGCATAAATGATAATATCAATTGTCAGTGTAAGTACCAGATACAAAGAATTATACCATATACATAGTCAGCCAATCACATAAGCAGACTGGCACCTTAGCCCTGTTGTAAATCCTATGATAATCACTGGCAAAGGTGCCAGCCTGCCACATCCTCGTGCCACCCTGTAAAAAAATCACTCCGACCCCCCTCCAATGTTTCAAAGCTGCCATCTTTCCTCTCGCTAACATTTACCAGTAGGCCTAATATTTAAAAAACCGAAAACAATAAAATGGATGCCTCCTTTGCCCTTATCAACAAAAGTGAACTCAATGAAATTTTCAAAACCCTCAAAATGAAAGCACAGATTTAGACCACTTGGAAAGCGTACCTCAAGAAGCCAAGAGACATCCATTACATCTATGCCTCTCCACTAGCCAAAACCCGAATGCAAATTCGCCCTTGTAGACATCACCTCGACCTCTGCAGCTGCCAGCTTGAACTCCAGTGTTTCATGACACGACGCAGCCAACCGTAGGGAACAAATTGCTGCTGCAAGTGCAATGTGTAGAGAGGCACCGAGTTCAAGCTTGCAGGCTGAGGGTCGAGGTGATGTTCAGCTGTCTGCATGTGCACTGCAGCATCGGGTTTTTGGAGAGGAGTATGTAATGGATGTCTCTGGCTTTGAGGTACATTTTACATGCTGTCTAAATCTGTGCTTATTTTGGAGGGTTTTGCATTTACCTCACAAAACTTAAATAAAGAATACCATTAATTACCATGCACTATTTTCTTTCATGGAAGGATATTTTTACAAAATCATTTTTAGACACAAATAAATAAAATAAAAACCATTTAAACTTATATCCATCACAGAATGTAATGGCATAATTGCAATAAACCCTTGGGGTATGGGTTGTTAGAATTTTTACTACGGCTGGCGAGATTTGCCCACTACGGCACACCTCGTGGGCAAACCACGCCAGCAGTGGTAAATCCCCCGATAACCCACACCCCCTCATGGCTTATTGCTTAAGTACTAATCAAGGACCCCCAAGAAATTGAGACTATGCAGACTGGTATGTACAGATTTCAATACATTGTCAGTGTATTATCATGACTGTTAATGTTCCCTTCTGAGAACTGTATTGCTGCTGCTGCTGCTGCTGCTACATTTTACCTGTCTTCACTCAGGATGGGCATCGTCATCTTATGCATGCTGGATAAAGCTTCAGGGAATGACCTGAAATGATATAATCAAGAACAGAAAATATAAAGCATACCATCCATTCAACTGTACATATTGCAAAAAGAAAACCACCACATCACTTAATAATTTAAAAGACTTACTTTCCAGTACTGCTACACAGTAACCGGACCCCAGAGCTTTAGACAGTGTGTAACTGACAATGGGCTTCTATCTGATTAGGATGGAGTCCATGAATACTTCCAAGGGAGCAAAAACGCAGATGTTCAAAAATATAGTGCTTGAGGAGGGTCATGTGACGCGCATGGAGGAGTAGCTGCAGCTTTCAGGGTCTCCCTCTCCTTACAAGTGAACCGGCAGTTAAACGGTGGATTTAATGTTTAACTTCATCTCAATCGAGTGGATAAAGGACCGGAGACAGCAGCGGAGGGCAAAATTGAGCCGATCGCCGATCCAAGATGCAGGTATCTGACCAAGAACTCGAGGCCAAACGGCCGCGCCGGAGCTCATCGCCAGCAAGTGCGCCGGAGGAAATTACACCTGCTAAGATTTACGATGATCTAACAACTATCAAAGACGCCTTATTCAAGTTAATTGATGATGTAGCCGAATTCAAGCCGTCACTAACTCAGCTAGCCCGTCGGGTGACGGACGCTGAAGCCAGAATTTCCTCAATAGAGCGAGCCATGGAGAAAAGTGGGCCCACGATTACTGAGTGTAAACGGATGATTGGAAAATTGGAGGATCGCCTCGATGATTTAGAGGGAAGGAGTAGACGTAACAATCTGGTTTTATTAGGCCTCCCCGAAGGAGAAGAGGGGCCCAACACAATTTCTTTTTTACAAAAGCTTTTGAAGAAGTCAGTGGGACCCTCTCCTAATGGACCTGATTACATCATCGAGAGGGGCCACCGAGCCCTCAGAGCTAAACCTTCTCCTTCTGATCCACCAAGGCCCATTATCTTTAAGTTGTTAAACTACTTAGATCGGGAACACATTTTAAGAGAGATTAAAAAATTAGCTGCTTTTCAATGGGAAGGCAAGAGGCTGCGTCTAGTCCCGGACTTAACTTGGAAAATGAGACAGGCCCGGGCAAATTTTCGACCCATTACTTCTAAGCTTTGGGTGGCGGGGATCCGTCACCGCATGTTATACCTGGCAAAACTGGAGATCACGTCTAAGGAGGGAGTTAAACGTTTTGATTCAGCTGAGGAAGCTTTAACTTCTCTGGAGACTTTACTACCCGATTTATTTGTTAAAAGATGAACGCTCTGATACCTGTCTCATTTCGGGTTTCAATAATTGAGAGTGCTAATGAGGGCAATGTTTTTGGGTGAAAAGACATATTATCTTGAATTTTGGACCTTTGTTTCATTAATCTCAGTTAGAGGCCAATTATAAAAACGTTTTTTTTTTCCCTAAGGACTTCTGGATCCAACAGGAAGATTGTTAATTATTCCTTTTGGCCTTTTCATTTAGCTGGCCTGGCCTCACGAGTAATAGATGGGGCGTAGTATGTGAACTTGTCCACAAGAGGGAGCTCTCAGTTCTTAAATGCTATGCAATTTTTATATATCTCCAATACATTATTAGTTTGGTGCCCCCCCCAAAAAAAAAAAAAAAAAAAATCAGCCTATTATATCTGCAAATGTTGTATAATTTAAATGTTATATGGTTTAGAGTGTTGGAGCAGAATAGTCTTATTGGTGATATTGTTCACAAACTGTTAAAAATTAGCTTATAGCTATTGCATGTAATATAGGACACTGGTTTTTTCCTTTTATTAGTTCTCTGGTATCTGACCTTTTTCATCTGCTTTTACCTCTATCCTGCTTATATAGACTGATTAATTTCAAGTATGACCCCTTTCCTCTTTATTTGAGGAGAGTGAAGTGTTCTGCAGGATCGGATATATATCCTGCCTCTTTTTATACTTTATCTATATTCGCATGTTTTGTTTTGGTCCTATCTCACCAGGGAATGCCTCAGCATTGTGGCTGGTTTCTAGCCTATCTCTACCTAGAAAGCAAGTATTTCTCTCCGTTTCTTTTCTCCTTTGTTTTCTGATAAGCTATACTTTTTTGGCCACAAATATAACAATCTTATCCCTACATATAGCCTTCCCATCCCTTACTTTTTAAAGTTAGTTCATGCAGGTTCACACTAATAATTAGATAGATTTTATCTTAATTTTGATAAGGAGGGGGATGCCCCACCTCTATGTCACACCATGAACCATTGGCTGTGGAGTGAGCTACGGGCCTGGGGAGTTAGCTATAGGATGTCTTTTGAGGGTGTATTTTTTTTTTAGATAGGGGTATACAGGATTATTTTGTTAATTTTGTTAGGGTTTTGCTAGTAGGGGCAGCTATCCTATCTTCCTTTATGAGAAGATTTATTATTTATGGCTAACGGACTGAACATTCTCTCGTGGAACATAAAAGGGGGGAAAGACAATTGTAAAAAATTTGTTATACTTAATCATCTGGCTCATTATAACCCAGCAGTAGTGTTTTTACAAGAAACCCATGTCCTCTCTGATCGTTTATCTCATTTCAAGAAAAAATGGGTTGGTCAGGTCTTTGGAGCCGGGTTCTCCTCAAGTAGCCGGGGAGTGGCTATATTGATAGTGCGGGGGGTTCCGTTTATCCATTCGGAAATAATCTCTGATCCGAATGGTAGGTATATATTTGTTTTGGGCAGACTTAGTGGGTTGAACCTAGTGTTAGGATCAATATATGGACCTAATCAGGAGTCACCATCTTTTTTTGTCCATTTGGCAATGATTTTGGCCTCTTTTAAAGAGGTACCAATACTATTGGGGGGAGACTGGAACTTAGTCCAGTCTAATAAGATGGATCGCTCATGGTAT
Organism: Neoceratodus forsteri; assembly: GCA_016271365.2. Taxonomy (NCBI): domain Eukaryota; kingdom Metazoa; phylum Chordata; order Ceratodontiformes; family Ceratodontidae; genus Neoceratodus; species Neoceratodus forsteri. Next base: position 346,756,095 of record CM028131.1, on the reverse strand, counting down.
AGAGGAGTGCAATTTTCTCCAGCTCAAAATGCGCTAGCAGAGTTTATTTCATCACTAGGACTAGTAGATCCATAGAGGATATTTAACCCTTCTTCTCGGGATTACACCTTCTTTTCTCCGGTCCACAGATCACTTTCGAGAATTGATTATTTTTTAATAAGCCAACAATGCTTATCTGGTGTTTTAGAGACAGTTGTCCTACCTAGAGTTATTTCTGACCACTCCCCTATAAAAATTTGTTGGTCTCCGTCGTCTATTCCCTCGAGGTCTTATTCATGGTCATTAAATAACAGTATATTAAAAGATCCTTGCATTTTAACTCATTTTCGGGAATTTTTGGCTAACTCAATTGAAGTTAATTGGGGCTCTATTAAGGCTGTGGATCAAACTTGGGCAGCACTTAAATCAGTATGGAGAGGAGAGTTAATACGGATAGCGTCCAAGCGTAAGGCCAAAGATACTGTTCAACTGGATAATTGCCTGAAAAAAATTAGGGCGCTGGAGGCCACACGCGAGAACTTAAGATCGGTGAGTCAAGAACAAGAATTAGTGGTTCTAAGGACTTGGTACCCCAATATGTTGAGGGAGAGAGTAATAACCTCAGCTTCCAAAATTAAGGCTTTATACTTGGGCCAGGGTAGCAAAGCTGGGAAATTGCTGGCCTGGCAATTTAAACAAAAAACCTCTGCTAAGTGGATAGCAGCCCTAAGGCACCCTGTATCAGACAACTTGATTACAGCCCCTGAAGGTATACTGGAGATTTTTGTAGATTTTTATAAAAACTTATACTCAAGCTAACCGCTTTCCTTGCAAGGAATGAATAAAATGGGAGAGTTCCTAGCTAACATCTCCTTCCCTCAATTATCTGAAGATTCTGGTCAGATTTTAACAGCTCCTATTTCTGACGAAGAAATAGGGCAAGCTATTGACTCGCTCAAAATAGACAAAGCACCAGGTCCAGATGGATTTACACCCTTTTTTTTCAAACTGTTTAAACAAAATGTCGTACCATTATTGAATCAACTTTATACCTTCTGGGTTGAACAAGGGATTAAAGATAAAACTCTCTTTGAAGCTAGGATTACTCTTTTACCCAAACCTGGCAAATCCCCCAGAATTGGTGGGTAATTTCAGGCCAATATCTTTGTTAAACCTTGATGTAAAAATTTTTGCTAAGATTTTGGCCTGTAGGCTAAAAAGGGTGTGGCTTGATTTGTTAAGCCCGGAACAAGCTGGCTTTGTGGAGGGCCGTTCCTCAGCCGACCACTTTAGGAAATTGTTTTATCTAATTTCGGCGTCTGTGAATCCAGATATGGAAGCATCCCTGGTTTCACTAGACCCAGAAAAAGCTTTCGATCGAGTCGAATGGACATTTATGTTCACTGCCCTAGCTAAATTTGGTATCCCTGAAAGATTTATACGCTTGGTTCGAATTCTTTACACTTGCCCGTCTGCTAGAATTCAGTGCAATAATTTAATTTCGGCAGCTTTTCCCTTGATGAGAGGAACCCGTCAAGGTTGTGCTCTTTCTCCTTATTTATTTAATCTGTACATTGAACCCCTAATTAAAACTATTAAGATGGAGCAACTAATCCAAGGGATAGGGATAGGTGATCTAGAGTTCAAATTGTCGGCATTTGCAGACGATTTATTATTGCATGTCCGAAATACGGTCATTTCGCTCCCACATGTATTAAAACTAATTGCTAATTTCAGTGAATTTTCTGGATATAAACTAAACTTATCCAAAACAATGGTGTATTCACTTTCCCCATATCTCCAAAAGAGCTGGTGCCTTTCTTTGGGGCTGCAGTGGCAAACAGAGTCTTTATTATATTTGGGTATCCGTATCTCTAGGAACTTGGAGGATTTGGCCTATTTAAACTTTAAACCTTTACTCAAGTCTATAAAAGAAGACCTGGAGAGATGGTCGAAACTCTCTTTAACCCTTTCGGGGAGAATTAATATGGTTAAAATGGTGATTTTACCCAAATTTTTTTATTCTCTCCTTAATTTAAATATATACCTTCCTAAATCTTTTTTTAAACCCTTTTATAAGCAATGTTCTGATTTCATGTGGAGAGGAGGCCTTCCATGTAGGGCCTATATCAAACTTTGTCAGCAATGCAAGTCAGGGGGTCTTCAGTTACCTGATTTTTACACGTATTATTTAGCGATCCATGCAGCCAGAGCTGCTCTGTGGGCTTGCGACCCCGAGGTATCCCTACCCGGACTTGTCCTTGACCGAGCCTTTTCTAAAAAACTTAAATTAGATCTGGAATCCCTTTTATACATTTCATGGGCCAAGGTTCCCAAAGTGGCCAGAGATATCCCATTAGGATGGGACATTAGAGCCATGCACCAACTCTGTGTGAGATTAAAAATATCCCAATATTACGATTTATCTCAACCCTTATTGGGAAATCCTAACTTTCTAATTGGTAAACAACCCATCACAAGATTTTTTCCAACCTCCCCCAAGATTCGAATTGCAAACTTTTACTCAGGCAACTCTATGCTTCCATTATCGACCATGCTTGTAAAATTTGGGGTCAGTTCCCAATTTTCACTACGAATGCTTCAAATCCAAAGTAGCGTAAGGTCCTTTCTGAACAAGTGCCAATGCTTTGATGGGGCAGGGATTTTATTCAGTAATTTGAGTGAACTTAGTTTATCTGGCAAGAGTGTTTCAAAAATTTATAAATATATCTTAGCAAGACCTGACTCTACCTCTTCCCCTGTCCCTCTTTATTGGAAAATCAATATGGCATTAGATTGGTCAGATACGGTATGGGAGAAAATCTGGACAGACATTTACTACTATGTCAAACAAGACAGGTTAAGAGATATTCAATTTAAACTGTTACATAATCTGTATCTGTCCCCCGCAAAATTGCATCGATTAAACGGCCTGTGTTCTCCTATATGCAAGGATTGTAAAGACCCCTTAGCAACTATGAGCCATAAAATTTGGTCCTGCCCCAAAATATGTGGGCTATGGAATTCGGTTAAACACTGGATTAGTCCATATATTGACTTATCGGCTTTTTTTAGCTTTGAAATTTGTATACTTGGGATGTATGCTCACATCCCATGCAATATCCAAAAGTACCAAATGGCGTTGATTGCATCAGTTACTAAGTTGTTAATTCTGCACCACTGGCGAGATGATTGGACCCCTACATTTAGAGAATGGTGGGAAGAATTTTTGAATGCACTCTATGCAGAAAGATTAGCCTTTATGCTTGTTAAGGCATCGGTCAAGTTCTCCAAGTGTTGGGGTGGGTTTGCTCAAAGCCTTAAAGATAAATATGTTTTTAAGGGAAGGTACTCCTTCTGTTTTCTCCACTGGTTATTCCTTTTTTTTGGTTTCTTATTTCCTTCCGGTACTTTTCTTCCTGTAGTTATTTTCTTTTACCAGGTTCTTTTACCGCCCCTTTCTCCCTGTTACTCTTGGTTTTTTCTGGCCTTTTTGCTTTTTATCATTGTTTTTCTTGCCTTTCTGCTTTTTTTCAGTGTTTAATTGCCTGATGTAACCTGGCTTCTTTCTCTTTTTCTTTCTTTTGTCCTTTCCCTCTTATTGAGCCTCTTTTCTCTCTTTTAAAATATAGGATGTAACCACAATGTACTAATTTACACTGTTTTAAGTCTTTGCTATGGATCAATAGTTTATTATCAGGTTAGCTGTAGGGGGTAGGGAGGGGAGGTAGGAGGAGAATTATTGCTTTATTTTCATGTTTTAGTTTTGTTTAAGGGCCATATAATTGTCTGTAATGTAATTCTATGTGATGTGTGTATTGTATATTGTACTTTCCTTTCAATAAAATACAGTTATTTGCTAAAAAAAAAAATATATAGTGCTTGATAGTTAACGTGCCACAGAGGAAACATAGGCAGCAAAATAAGCAAAAAAAAACTTAAAAAAAAATTACCTTCATCTCCCCCAAAAAAAAAAAACAAAAAACATTTTTTTAAATATTCTTATCTGGCACTACTGGAAAAGGAAAGCATCATTTCCCATAAAGCAATACAGACTGTAGAGCTCGAGTATGTGAGATCCCTACAAGGAAAGAGGCACAGTTGATGTTTAAAAACCAAAAGATTAACCATCCCATTCAATACCACATTATCTCTACAAAATGAAATGAATTTACCACACAAACTGCAGGAGTGGGGTGCAGGAAACAATGGGTACCATCAATCTATCACTGATGTACATGACCAGTCCAGCAGCAGCACACAGACAGGAGCAGTGCCATCTCTGAATGTAATCCTGAGCCGGACCACCAATGCAGGCATTGGATTTCTACTTGCAATGCCAATGACCCAGGTTTGGGAATGGACACAGGAGTCTGAGGGCCGGCCGGGGGGAGAAGGATTGAGCATCCTGTGGACCACTCTCCTTCTCTTGGGAGAGGGGGGGAAGAGTGTCTGGCACTTTCTGGACCCCTGGTGGAGGCTGGGGGTACTATTAGTGGCTAGTGTCATCGCCTTAGGAGGCAGGGTGGATGCTGGTTGTCATTGCACATCCCCACCCCCAGTATCCACAAGCATCAAAAAATGATGGCTCCCCCCACCTGAGGACCTGCCCTGCTGCCATATCCATTGCCTTCTGACGTCTGCTGGAGGGGGCCCAAGGTCTCAACCTGGTAGGTAAACCGAGGCTCGCCTACAGTGTCTACTGGGAGGAAGAGCCCTCCCAGTAGCCCCATCCAGGGTGGGTAAGCCTGGGCATGGGGGGACAACTGAAGGGGTGGGTCTGATCACTGAACGGAGGATTGGGGGGGCTCCGGAACAAAAAAAAAACATTACGAGTAATCCTTCAAGACATAAGTAATTAAAATAGCAGCAGCAGTGGGAAAGCATCAGCAAAACTTTAAATTCTGGGTGTCACAAGTATTCATATGTTAAATATCAACCAGATATTGTAAATTGTCCTTATCATCCACATCCACATTATTCCAGACTGTTCTTGTTCTCATTCAGCAACTGCACAGCTGTGTAGCAGTAGCCTGTATATCACATGTGTTTTTCTCACAGGAGACATACTGGGGTACAACAACAAGCATGTTCTCTTGGCATAAATGTTTTCTCATTGTATTGTTGGATAAGTGATTTCTCATGGAAGTTCACTGTATGGCAGCAGACAAGAGTGGGAAATGGTGGAAGGGAAGGCCAGCACAGCAATTTCTCTCATAAATACTTTCTCATTTTATTCTGGGTAATTTTTTCATGGAAGTGCACATACAGTGCTGCAGACAAGAGAGAGACATAGCAGCAGGATAAAATAGGAAAGATTTTTGGGTTGTGTTGGTGTTTTCATGTAACTTTTGATAATTGTTTTTGAATTTGTACTGGGGGGTGGACAAATACAACACTGACAAACAGTACAGCAAGACAACTCTACCACAAACCTAGGACAATTGTTACAGAGTGTGGAAAAAATATAGGATGTCAGAATGGATAAGAAGACAGTTATTTACTGGGGAAGGTTACACAGGGAGTGCAATATAGTAGGATAAGACATTAGACAGTACACATTAGACATTAGACAAGGGGATAAATAAATGAATTTTTCTGTGCTGTTTTTATATACTTTTTAATTTTTTATGGGTTTTTTGGGGGGGAGACAATAACACTTGGGGATGGGGAATGGGGACATACACATACAACAACATAAAGCACAGAAAAGAAAAAATGAACAGAAAAAGATTTAACAAGTACTGCCACTAGCTCCCACATGATAATTAAGTTCTTCGACTACCTTCACCCGAGACACTAGGGAGCAGCAGTTTAGCCTTGTGAGAGGGGGAAGGGGAGGGGAATATAGCAGGCACCACCATCTTGGCTCACAGAAACACTAGGGAGCAGTAGGAGCAGGAGTGCAGTTCTGGGAAGTGCTTTGTTTTTCCTTTTTTCTGTTTATTTTGATATTGGAATTGTTTGTGTTGTGCGGGGATAAGTTGGTGGGGGATTTAAATTAGTACTGTGAGTTACAACTGTTACTGAGTGAAATTCTGGGCTGTGATATTTAATCTGCGCTCCTCTAATTTTTGGAGCTGTTACTGGGGAGATTAACTCAGGTGTTGAGCTCACACAGGAAGCTGCAGTTTGGCCTTGTACCTTTGTGTGGGGATTGAGAGGTCTCGGAGGGGAAAGGGTCAGGGCTGACTGACTCTCATGCGAGAGTCGAGGTAGGGCCCAAACCCCACCATCCCCATCCCTCCCACCCCAGAGTACTTTACATTTATAGGGGAGGAGCTACCCTACGATTGGTGGACAGGACTGCCAGGTGCAGACCATTTTATTCCCTGGCAAGAAATATGAAAGCCACAGGGCTTGGAAACACATGACTTTTAAAAGGAAATATCTCAACCTTGGGTCTAAACCAAAAGCTTTACACAGGCAAAAGGAGAATATGGGAAAGGGGAGGAGGGACCACATTGGAATGGCAAATGGAGCAGGGTGAGGGCAGATCCAGGGCAGGATCCCAATGCTTCAAGGGCTAGGGGCATATTTGGGAGGGTTGTAGGATCCACTGGTTGTGGGTCAGCCATGGTACTGAATATAGCCTGGAAAATGAGTGGATGTTTGGTATGTTGGCAGATTGTATAGCTAAGGGAGGAGGTGGGATGGCTGAGATGGGCACTAAGCTGGGAAAGGGAGAGGAGTAGATGGGAGGACATGAGGGGTCCCGCTGAGGGAGCTATAGCAGCAAGTGGGGGGACTGTGGGGCGGACAAGGTACAGTCAAAAGGGGAGCTGCAGGGGAACAAGGGAGCAAACCCAGCCACAGGAATGAGAAGATGGGATGGGGATTGGAGGAAAGTTGGGGAGCACGAATACAAGGGTAGGGGGTAGGGAAAAGCACCAGAGGAGATACAGGAATCCCAGATAAGGGCAACAATGGGCACAAGAGAAACCTGGGGAAATGGCAGGTGATACAATATAAAGGTACAAAGCCTGCACAGAGAGCAAGGGAGCAGGGAGCAAGGGGAGGACTATCGACCAGAAGGGTATAAGCAGTGGGCTTAGAACAGAAGAATTGATTTGCACCACTAGAGGCACTTAATTGGGGGGGGATCAGGAAAAGGGAGCTGAAGAGCACACAGGGAAAGAAAGAAAAGCAAGCATGAAAGAAGGCACAGAACAATTGGAAAAGGGAGAGGCAAGCCCAGAAGGAGGGAGGGACAGCGGGCTCAGGTTCAGAGGAGCAAAAGCTGGATGGGGGAGGAAGGGAGGAAGGTCCCCAGGGAAAATCAGGCAGGACATGGGCAGGGACAGATAAACAGGGAGGGGAAAGTTAGAAGATGGAGGGCCAGAGGTATGCAGCCTGACAGATAGAGCCTAAGGGGGCACAAAGCTGGGGGGTGCAGAGCGAAGAAGCTGGGGGAGGACAGAGGGAGGATAGTGCTTCAGGAAGTGAAATTAGCAAAGGTGATATTGAAAATAAGGTAGGAAATAGGATGCAGGGGGTTGGGGAAGGATGGTAGGGAGATGCAATCAGAAGGAGATGGAGAGCAGGGTCCTACTGGTTGGGGACTCTATAATAAAAGGGATTAGGTGGGGGGAAGAGTAGACAAAAACAGCACAGTGTGGGTGGAGAATCTGCCAGGCATGACAGCAACGAAGGTCATTCATTATATCCCCTTAAGGGGAAGGCAGCAGGATGAGAAAAAGCACCTGCTGTTCCACCTGGAAATGAATGACCTGGCAGAAAGTAGCCTGATGGAGGTGCAGACTAGATTCAGAGCTCTAGCAAGATACTGTAGTAGTCTGGGGTTTAAATCAGTGGCATTATCCGTGGTGTTACCAGTACTGAGGGCAAGCACTGATAGGAAGTCGAGGATTAGGTAGTTCAACAAGTGGCTGGTGGGGTGGTGTAAGGAAATCAGATATGGCTTGGTAGGGTACTGGGGATCTGCATGGGAGGATGAGAGCCTATTTGCACCAGATAGACTGCACCTGAATAGGGAGGGGGTAGCAGCATTGAAATGCAAGTTAGGAGAATACATAGCAGATACCTACAATTTAAACTAGGTTGAGGGGGTAGTGAGGACAAATCTGCTCCACAAGGAGGAAAGCTTGGGTGCTACCAGACCTCTCCCCAGAATAGCACTACATGGCTGGGCAAGAGGGTGACGGGTGCAAGGGGAAACAAATGGGGAGACTGGTGAAAGGGATTGTCAGCAAATGCCAGGAGTTTAGGAAATAAGATGGTGGACCTGGAGGCCATCATGAGGGATGATGGATTAGATTTAGACGCAACGAGTGAGACCTGGTAAACAGAGCATCACACCTGGAAAACAACCATTCCAGGTTATGGAATGTTCAGAAGGGACAGGGAAGGCAAGGAGGGGAAGGGGTTACCTTATACGTCAGGTAAGGCAACAGTGTTACTGAAGGGCAGGAGGAGGAAGGGGAGACTGAGCTGCTGTGGGTAACACTAGGTAGGAAAACGGGTGAATCCCTGTGGCTGGGAGTGGTATACAAGCCACCTGCGCAAGGAGAGGAAGACGATAGGTGGCTAACTCAGGCAATCACAGGGCTGGCACAGAAAGGTGAATTGCTACTTGTGGGTGATCCGAACCTCCCAGATGTTGACTGGGAAATCCCAGATGCAGCATCGGCAAGGAGCAGTGAGGTATTAGCCAAGCTGCAGGGGTTATTCCTTCAACAGCTGGTCAGGGAACCAATGAGAGAAAGCCACTTGTTGGACATGGTCCTGACTAACAGGGATAGTGTGGAGGAGGTGCGGGTGGGAGAAGCCTTGGGCACCAGTGATCACAGTGCAGTACGGTCCAGGGTCAGGGCAGAGAGGGAGACAAGTAAGACTAATGTGACAGTCATGGACTTCAGACACACAGACTTTAATAAGATGAGAAAGATAGGGAAAAAATGGAGGATACGGAGAAGTTAGGTGCAGTGGAGGAACTCTGTGAAGCTATCAGTGGAGGCATTCAGGAAGCAGCAAAAATGTGCAGAAAAAAGGTCAGGAAGAGCAAGAGGAGGAGGATACCACTCTAGTTTACTATGGAGGTGGCAGGGGCAGTCAGGGAAAGGAGGAGGGCTTTCAAAAAATGTAAGATGACACTTAGAGAGGAGGATAGGGAGGAGTATAGGGAGAAGAGGAGTCTGGCAGGAAGGGAGATCAGAATGGCAAAAGCAGCCACTGAGGAGAAAATAGCCAAAAGGGCCAGGAGGGAGATAAAACATTTTTTAGATATATGAGGGAGAAGAAAAGAGCAGGGCAGGGGATTGCTAGACTGAGTGGGGAAGGAGGGATAATCTTGGAGAAGGACTACGAAAAGGCAGAGGCACTAAATGTGCATTTTAGCTCCGTGTTCACAGAGGAGGTGGAAGGCAGGGGTCCGATGCTAGCATCTGAATGAGGAATGAGGGCAAACGGGTGGATCAAAGCGCATTCACTGTTGATAGGGTCAGGGCTGAGCTGGATAGACTAAGGGTGGACAAGACAATGGGGCCTGATGGGTTGCACCACAGAGTGATCAAGGATTTGAGGAAGGAGATGGCTGCAATCTTGACAAGGCCCTTCAACCTGTCCCTGGATATGGGGAGGGTGCCAAAGGAATGGAGGAGGGCTGACATTGTGCCCTTGCATAAGGGAGGTAGCAGGGAGCTAAAAGAGAACTACCACCCAGTCAGCTTCATATCTGTGTTGGGGAAAGTAATGGAGGCATTAATCAAGGAAAGGGTGGTGAATTACCTATAGGAGTGTGGCTTGCTGGACATCAAACAGCATGGATTCACCAAGGGAAAATCATGCCAGACCAACCTAACTGAGCTCTTTGATTGGACGACTCAGATAATCAACCAGGGAGGGGTAGTGGACTTGGTCTTTCTGGACTTCAGCAAGGCCTTCAACACCATCCCTCATAGGAGGTTGGTGAGCAAGATGGAAAGCATGGGGTTGGGAGGGAAAATAGCAGGCTGGGTGAAGGCCTGGCTAGTAGGGAGAACTCAGAGGGTAGTGCTTAATGAAGTGCACTCTGAGGTGAAAAGGGTGAGGAGTGGAGTGACACAGGGGTCAGTTTTGGGTCCGCTCCTCTTCAACATCTACATCAGTGATATCGTGGATGGTTTGAGAGGGAGGGTGTGCCTATTTGCCAATGATACAAAAATCTGCAATAGGGTGGACACCTCGGAGAGGTTTGTAAGACATGAGAAGGGACCTCAAGATTACTGAGGAGTTGGCCAGGAAATGGTAGCTGAGGTTTAATGCCAAGAAGTGCGCTGTGATGCACCTAGGGAGGAAAAACACGAAAGTGGGGTACACACTGGGGGATGAGGAAATCAAAGAATCAGAATAGGAAAGGGATCTGGGGATCATAGCCTCTTCAAACCTTAAGGTAGGTTTCCAATGTAGTAGGGCGGCGGAAAGGGCCAATGGAATGCTGGTATGCATAGGCAGCAGGGACATTACTAACAGAATGAAGGATGTTATAATGCCCCTCTGCAAAGCCATGGTAAGGCCGCAGTTAGAATACGGGGTTCAGTTCTGGAGATCACACCTCTGGAAGGATATAGATGCATTGGAGTGGGTTCAGAGAAGTGCAACAAAGATGGTGTAGGGTATGCAGGGGAAGACATATGAGCAGAGGTGTAAGGAGCTGAATTTGTACATGCTGGAAACAAGGAGGGAAAGCGGGGATGTGAATTCAACTTTTAAATATGTAAAGGTGCTCAATAAAGTAGGTGAAGGAGTCAGCTCAGGAGGAAGGAGGAAGCCAGAACTAGAGGGCACAGCCTTAAATTGCAAGGAAATAGGTTCAGAGGCAATGTGAGGGAGCGCTTCTTCACAGAGAGGGTGGTGGAGCCCTGAAACAGACTGCTGGATGAAGTAGTAGTGGCTGAGATGGTGGAAGAATTTAAGAGGGCATGGGACCGGCATATGGGACTGAACATTGGGGGAAGGGTTGGAGCAGCTGGGGGGAGGGGTATGTGAAAGGGGAGAGTTGGGCAGACTAGATGATCCAGAAGGGTTCTTTTCTACCATCAGATTTCTATGATTCTATAATTATCATGCTGATCCAAGATTTGCCACTGACTTTCTTAGATGCTTTTCAGCTCCTCCAACACTTTGTCTACCTTGTGCCCCATGCTGGTCACTTGCTCAGACAGAGCGGCCACCTCTGCCTTTGTGGCCACTGCATGGAAATCAAATGGTGGAACTGGGGGAGGGGCTACTAGAGCCTGCTCTGCTGTGTCCTGCTGCTGTTCCCGGCTGGTGGTGGTGGACTCCCTCTGTGCATACCAGTGACTATGTGCCGGGACAACAGGCCTTGGCCCCCCTCTTGTTCTGCAACATCCCAAGGAAGAGCCGTAGGCTCACGATGAAGCCTGACATCCCAGTCCTGGGCATGGTGCACACGCGTGTGAGTGTGCTGTCCACCTGTGCCCAGATGGCTCCCCTTTTTGCCCCTCCTAACCATTCTCCCACACAGTTTGCATATAACTGTACTTACGTCTTCTGCGTACCATTCAAAAAAGTTCCACACTGGGGAGACACAGTAAGAGAAAGGGGGAGACCCTGCACTTGCTGCAGGCAGCTGTTGCTGCTGCTGTGCCAGTTCTGGATTCACTTCTGCCTCCTGCTCCACCATCACTGGTGTTGCCAGCGCCTGCTCCATCTCCTGCTGGTGGACTGCCCATGCTCCACCTGCTTCTCTCTTGCCTGGCTGCCACTGGTACTCGGCTCAGTTTCCACTCCCTGGCTAGGTGCCTCGTCCCAGCCTGAAAAGCAGACCAATCCAGTTGACGCACAGCACCACATCCCACTTTTCCCACCTCCCTTGCCATCCTAACAAACACTAATAGTTCTAACAAATGGGGGGAAAAAGGAAAGGGGTTTAAATCAGAAGATCAAATACAACAAAATACAGGGGAAAAAATGAAAAGACCAAAGAATATACACTGGTAAAATGAAACCACAAGACAGACAAATACAACTAGTGAAAAAAAACTGCTTAAAATAAGTAAATAAGCGTTTGTTCTGGTTTTCAAACAGTTACAGACTGAGCACACACAGAGAGCTGCCTACAATCTCAACAACTGTAAGAAAGTGAAACTAACTCACTCCCTTCCTGTCTGCTTCATTCTCACCATGTGACCTGCAGTCCTACTCAAAGTGTTCACCATGTGATTCTGCTCAGCACAAACTGCACTTTGTCGATGAACTTCACCGGTGAAATTAATCAGATCGCCGGCAAAGTTTCACAGACAAATTTTAGCTTTGTCAAGATGAATTTGTGAAATGCTCCACAGAGGCGGATTTCCTGGATTTGCCCAAACTTCAAAAGCGATATTTAATCATTGCAGCATCTCTAGTGAGGATATCGCATTTATCCTCACTGCAGCTGTGGCTACACTCTGTATCGCAAATATTTGCCAGAATTTATCCTCACTATCATTGCATAAATAGATATTATGTATATGTTTTGTTTAGCTGAGAAAAGTTTTCCTAATCAGGTTTACGTTAAACAAATTCTAATGATCTGAATAGTTGTTTAACTTCCTGCTTGACGGCTAGACCTATAGTCAAATGTTCAAATACAATTACAAATATTCACAAATTCCATATTTAAAGCATTTTTAAAACTACAAAGAGTTTCATTTTTCTTGTTCCTGAGGGTTAATTCACTATATATTTTTGAGATCTAATGATCCAGGGGCATTTTTCATACTTAGTTTTTACATTTGCTTACGCGCATGCGCAAGGAACGTCTTGCAACAGTGTGCCTTTTGGAGGTGTGTGACCCCCCCCCCAATGCAGTGCTCAGTGTAGCAGTTGAGACCCTAGCAGACAAATACATGCTGAGCTGTGTATGACAGCAGTTTGACTGTGTTGGTCTTCACTTCAAACAAAAGGTCCACTGTAATCAGCGGTGGTAGCATGTATGAATTTAGCATACACGTCAGCCGAACTGCTGTCATGCACAGTTCGGTTTCAAAGCCCTCCCGCTTCCTCCCTCTGCTAATGTCCTCCCCCTCCCTGTTCTCCCCAGCCCCAACCTTGTCTGCCGAGGGGGGGTGCCCAATCACCCAACTCATGTGCCCCTCAGCACACTGTGTGCTGATGGGGTACCCAATCCCCATCAGTTGCAGCCCCCACCCAAAAAACAAACAACCAGTTGCCATAGTGGGAGCCCACCCCAGCATGCTCATGCTTCCCCACCCACACACACAAACACTGTATGGCTGCGGGGGTGCCCAGGCTCCACCAGCTCCACTCCCCCAGCAAACACGTAGGTGGCACACTGGGAGCCCACCGCAGCATGCTAGCAGCATCTGTTTTTTGTCCCTCTCCCCCACCCGCCAACATGCACCCACCCTCTGTGCTCCCACCTCCCCACCCTTCCTCACCTAAGTGGCATGCTGGGAGCCCACCGCAGTGTACCGAACGCTTTTTTCTTTTTGTTTAAATCCTGTAAAACAAGAAAACAGTCCCTCGGTGAATCCTTGTCCCCCCGCCAACCCAAACCCACCCTCTGCACACCCACCTCCCCACACCCCCTTCACACCATACTTCCCTCTGGAGCCCAGCGCAGCAATCTTTGGTGGACCGGGAACACGTCTACACTCTTCAAAGCCGACCCAAACTGAAGAAATGCCTGTAAGCTGTATAATGGCATAGTCTTTTTCTCAACTTTGGTGCATATCTTGGCCATTTTGGGGAATTTTGGCACCACATTTTCAACATGGGGTTATTGGGACCCCTCCTCATGAATTCAGTCACTGTCATGGTGTTATTCAGTCCCAAAAGGTGATTTCGCAGTCACTGTGTGGAACCACCTTTCAGGACTGAGTAATGAAACAACAGTATTGGTGTTCATGAGGTGGGCTCTCAAAAAGCTTATGTTGCAAATCTGGTGAAACAATTCCAAAAAATCACTGTTTCATGAGTGTGCATTGCACAGTTTCCATGCACACGCATAAGTTCCCAAATTTGCAATATTTTCACCACAGATTTTCAACATAGACATATTTTCACACCTCCTTATGAATGGTGTAGCTGTTATTTTTCACATACTGCCCAAAATGTGTTTTTGTGCTTCCGGCACAAAATAGCACGGTTGCTGTTGGAAATCAGTGTTCTCTTCAGAGTAAGACAATCACAGTGACACTGTTCATGAGCAGAGGTCCTAAAATGCATATGTTGAAAATTTGGTCACAAAAGTCCATAAAATGGCTGTTTTTCGAGCATACGTTGCGCAGTTTCTATGCACACTCATAACTTCATGAATTTCTAATATTTCTACTCCAGATTTTCAACATTGCCATTTTCCCACATCTCCTTATGACCAGTACAGCTGTCATTTTTCACATCCTGACTGAAATGTGTTTTTGCACTTCCGGCGTACAATAGTACAGCCGGAGTGGGAAATCATGTTCGCTCAGAGTAAGAAACCACCGTGACACTGTTCATGAGCAGGCGTCCAAAATGTCTATGTTGAAAATTCAATTAAAATTCAAAACATGACTGTTTTATGGGTATGCTTTATGCAGTTTCCACGAACTTGTAACTTCGAAAATTTGCCATATTTTCACTCCAGATTTTCAACATTTGCATTTTCCCACACTTCCTTATGAACAATACAGCTGTCATTTTGCACTTCCTGCCTAAAATGTGTTTTCACACTTCCAACGCAGAATAGCATGATTACTGTGGGAAATTGGTGTTCGGTACACAGTAAGAAAATCATAGTGACAGTGTTCATGACCAGAGGTGACAAAATGCCTATGTTGAACATTTGGTGAAATAATTCCACTGAATGCCTGTGTTATGAGCATGGGTTGTGCAGTTACTATGCAGGCTCGTACCCTTGAGCACACCCAGGATGTTAGGGTTCCTAAGACACTTAAGAAGCATGAAGGTGAAATGCTGATCCAATGCAAGAGGAGTCACAGAGAGGTACTCTGTTGGGATATGGATGCTAAAGGGACATGGATACAACTTATACAACTGGGGGGGCCTGTATAAATGCCAAACACCAGTGTAAATACCTGCAAGTGAACATTCGATATTGACAAATGCTTGTTATCTTTGGAACAGTATGAGGGCAGTGTAACTATCTCCTTATATCCTGGATAATTCCATTAATCATTTTATATGAGATTATAACCCCCAGTGCATCTCTCCTTATCTGTAGAGATTCCCAATTTAACTAACTCAACATTTACACTAGTGGTTGTCATACAGACACCTCGCTACAACCCTTGCTAGTTTATTACTGTATAAGTGAAGTTTTCTAGAAGATGTTTATTGGCATATTGATATACTATACTCCCATGTTGACAATTAACCCGCATTGACTATTAACGTTTTTAACAGTTGTTTTGTATGAATACCAAATGATAATGAATCATTAATTTCTGCCCTCAGGTACTTATACATTGTTGTGTTTTTAATTTCCACTATGTCGAGTGTTCTTAGATTTAATTGTTGCTATTTATTATCTTTATTATATTCTTATTAAATAGCATGTATTGGAATTTCTTTTCACTGTTGACCATTTTAGCATCAATAAAACATTTCTGTAAGACGTTAAACTCAGATCTGAGATTTCCTTCCATTTGGGAATAATCACTAGCCTTTGCTGTTAATACTGTATTATCAGCATATAGTGTTTTTGTTGAGTGGGGTACTTGACCAAGGGGGTCATTAATATAAATTAAGAACAAAAGAGGGCCCAAAATGGAAACTTCTGCACCCTTCCCAGACAAATGTCCTACCTCAGACAAAATGTTATTTCTGTAGACAATTTGTGTATGATTTATCAAGTATGATGCAAACCACCTATTTGTCTTATTCCCATGTTTTTCAATTTATTTTGTAACATTTTTATTTTGAATGAGTATACTTTATTGAAGTTTTAAAATACAAATACAAGACAGTACAGACTAACAAAGATAATGGTCAGGAAAAAGAAAACGAGGAAAGGAACAATGCTAAACAAACAAAACCTCCCCACCCTCCCCATCTCTCCCACTAAGTCATGAGAGGGGTCTGCACTCTGAGTAAAATATAATAGTTCTCAGAGGTCAACACAGCAATCTACCATCAGAGACATTATCACTGTGTTCCTGGTAGCCATGTCCCACCTATCAGGCTAGGTCAGCAATCCCAAGCAAGATAATAGCATCTCCCAGTGGGTATAAAAAGCGGCATTTTTATGTTGCAGTGAGGCAAGCGACTTTTCATTGCAGATGGCTTGTATAACCTCAGTGCACCTTTCTTGTAGAGTGAGGGAAGTCGCATTCTTCCAGTGTTGTAGGATGATTTTATTTATTTGTTTATTGAAATGTTTCATCAGGAGGGCACACTGAACAACAAGTTGATCATCTCACGGTGCATCCTGCGGGAAGGGGGTTACATAGAGTTGTGAAGGATAATCAGTTACAATAGTATGTGGGTAGTACAAACAATATAACATTGTAAGATTATGCAATAGTTGGAACATGAGGTATGGTACAATAAACATTGGGTAAATTACAATATATGTCCAAAATCATGCAAACGAACATATAAACATACAAAACAGTAATAATGCAACAGAACCATTATAGTGCATGAGATTACCAGGAGCAGGCTCGAGGCAGTACGCAAGTGCTGTTGGAATAAAAAGCATGGGGTAGGTTGTCCACATGGGTGACACAGAAGGGCAGGTGAAGAAGAGATGGGGAGAGGCAAGAACTGAATATGAGGAGAAGGAGTAGCCATTTCCTGATTCCTCCTTCAGGATGCTGACAACCCTGCCAAGGGAGGGGGCAGGATAGGAAGGCAGAAACTGGGCATAGGTATTAAGGAGGGTTAAAGCAGGAACAGCTGAGAGAGAGGTAATTGTGTAGGGCAGAGGTAAGGGAGTAGTTGGAGGAGGAGTGTTGTATTTCAGGGGGAGGGAATTCCAGATTTTATGGAAGCGATGGGTGAAACCAGTCTGACTGATGAGGGTGGAGCGTCGACGGACCGTCAAGGTGCAGGCATCATTAGATCTGAGAGAGTGGGTTGGGAGAGGCAGAGTGGAGAGAGAGGATGAGAGATAGGAAGGGAGCACTCCGAACCAGAATTTGGAGGTTAGTTTGGCACAGTGTGAGATGCGTCTGTGAGACAGTGGAATGAAGGTTAGAGAACGATAGAGTTCACAGTGGTGGGAACGGGAAGGGGAGTTGAGAGCAAAGTAGCAGAAGGAGTTAAAGAGAGTGTCCAACTTGGTCAGGGAAGATTTGGGAGCAGTGCCATAGACTACATCACAGTAGTCAAAGATGGGGAGTATCATCTTCTGGACAATTTCGCACCTCGCAGTCAGAGGGATGCAACTACGATTCCTGTACAGAGCACCAAACTTGGGGCATAGTTTCTTCAGGACAGCATTGATATGCACAGAGAAATTGAAGTGCTGGTCCAGCCAAATCCCCAGATTGTTTCACTGCAAGTGTTACTAGCATGAAATGATAATTTATATGACCCACAAGTTACTCTACTTCCAGCCCAAGCAGGCACATCTCCAGGGTGAAGGTGTCCTGTAGTCCTAAGAAAGGGTTTCAGATTTGGGAGACCTGATGCCACAGAGACTAGGCTTTGGGAAAGTCCCACAAAATATGTTTCAGAGTCCAACTGTGGCACTGCATTTAGTATATGAAGGGGAATGTAGTACATGGCAGGCGTGCAGTTTCTCCTGAGTGTAGTACATATCTTGTAAAATATTTTAGTCTGCACTAGCCTGTAATAATCTATTTTTTGATATTTATGGGTGGTGATCCAGATTTTTCTAGTTCTAGTCTGAAGTGTCCCACGTAAGAGCCTCCACCCAGTAACTGGACAGTTTTACAAATCTATGTGGCATCAGTTCATAATTGGCTCTAAACAGAGAAGAAATGGAATGGGGTGCAGGACAGTGCTGCACTAACTGGGGCAGAACTGGGGAGTCAAGGTCTCTGGGGTGCTGGGCACCCATAACTCCAGCCGCTATGTGTCTTACTTCAAGGCAAAAGAAAATGTCCTTTGTGGATAGTTGGTTTCAGGCTTGGAGTTGTGCAAAGGTGGCCCGGTTGCCATCAGTTATGAGACTGCAGAGAGGGGTAATCCCTTTTTCATGCCAGTCTTGCCAGAAAATGATTTTACCTCTGATACAGAGGTTATAGTTATGCCATATTGGTTGTACCGAGGATGCTTTTAAGGGGGTTTGGATGATCCCTGTGAGCTGGGCATAGGTAGCTAAGGAAGTTGCAATAGATGTATCCTTGATGGCCTTTGGCAGGGGTGCTGACTTTATGTAGAACAAGGAGGGAAGGATAATGCCATACAATGCACAGAGGCCATATTCTATATTGAGCCATTGAGGGCAATAGAATGCATCTTGGGAGGGGGATGGGAATATCAGCTAAGGTATTTTGCTCCTTGGGCCACATGAGGATAAGTTAAAAAATCAGGTAGGCTGAGAACTCTAGCTGATTTAGGAGCTGCCAACTTGGTGTAGTCGCATCTGAGGCATTTACCTTGCCAAAAGAAGGATGGAATAATACTGTGGACCAAGTGGAACCATTGAAGGGGAAGCCAAATGGTTAGCATGCTAAGGAGAAACAAGAAGTGAGGAAAAATGTTCATATTAATGATGTTAATCCTGCCCCATAAGGTAAAGGGTAGAGATGCCCATCTGCTTATGTCTTATTTGATTATAGACAGCAGGGTCGTGAAGTTGTCAGTGATCATGTGGTGCCAGGATATCAAGATATCAATGCCCAAATATAGCAGAGAAGAAGTAGCCCACATTAGTCCTAAGGTGGTGAGGTCCTGTCTCCTGTCTTTATGATTCAGGTGGAACACCACAGATTTGGTGACACTGAGCTTATAGAAGGAGAGCGTACCAAAGTCATTCAGGAGGACATCTGCTAGTGAGGTACCGGGGTCCAAAAGATGAAATAGAATGTTGTCTTCATAGAGGGACACATTGTATTTTCTTCTTCCCAGTGAGGTACCTTTGATGGTCTTATTGATGGTCTTATTTACACTGACTTTGATGACAAGGGGTTCCAAATACAGGTTGAGAAGGAACAGGGGAAGGGGGCACCCTGGCCGTGTACCATTAAACAGGGAAAAGCCAGACAACAGAATCTGATTGCAGCTGACTTTGGTTGAGGGGCTGGGATACAGCAATTGAATCTGGGTTGGCCTGCTAGTGCAGCAGTATCACTACTGCTTGCAATGCCAATGATCCGGGTTCAGAAGCGAGACTGAGGTGTCAAAGGGCCAGCCAGTAGGAGGAGGATTGAGTGTCTGCTGGACTGCTCTCTCCTCCAGAAGGAGGGTAGAGAAGATTTCAGTGCTTAAATGGTCCCTGGTGGGAGCGAGTTGAGAGGCAGCCCAGGCTAAAAGAGGTGGGGGAGACATGGTAGACATTGACATTTTTGTCTTGACATCAGTGCATGCCAGATCTCCCAAGAGAGAAAATAAAAAAACTCCTGGTCATGCAGGATGACCGCTAGCCTTCACAGCCCCCACACCCACTGACTCAGGCACTTTCTAGAATCTGGATCCAGTCTTGGTGGGCCAAGGGACTCCCCACCACCCTGCCATAGAGGGCAAGTCATGGGAAACTACAGGAGAGGTAAGCCCTGGGGAAGCTGTGGTGATGGAAATGGGACAACTCGGAGGAAGGACGGACAACTGGGACGGGGAGTAAAAAAAAAAAATATGGCAGCCAAGTCCATTGTATGAAGTTGGGTGGAACACCAAAGTGTTCCAGTACCTGAAACAGAGAGGTCCAGGAGACCCAATCACATGCCTTCTTGGCATCCATGGAGGCGAGGACCACTGGAGTTGCCACCCACCTTGATGATGAGATGAAGTGGAGTAGTTTTCATAGTTGATCGGAAGACATCCTGCCACTAACAAACCCTACCTGTTCTGTATCTATCAATGTGGTCCATACCTACTACAGTCTAGCCACAAGAAGCTTTGCTAGAATTTTGAGATCTGTGCTGAGCAAGGAAATCAGACAGTAGTGCTACTGAGTGGGATCCTTTCCTGGCTTTGCTAACACAGAAATAGTGGTTTGCTGCAGAAGGGTATCTAAGGGCTGGGTTTGGTGGGCCTCTACATACATGGCACGTAACTGAGTCAAGATCTTGGCTTGGAGGGCCTTGTAAAAACTGGTGCAGAAGCAGTCTGTCCAAGGGGCTTTATCTGAAGCAAGGGCTTCAATGGCTCCTAGATTTCCAAGGTAGTTATTGTTTGAGTTAGGGACTCTTGCTGCTCTGGTGTGAGGGTGGGTAAAGGAAGGGAAGTCAGGTATTTGTCAATGTCATCTGCTGAGCCAGGCGGGACTGTGAGGTTGTATAAGTTAGAATGATATGCCTGAAAAGTTTGGGCTATGTGCCGGGGGTGTGTCAGGTTCTGGCAATGAGGGAATGCTGCTCTACATTTCCTGCTGTTGGAGGTGCAAGGCAAGGAGCTTGCTGGCTTTTTCCCTTGAGAGATGAACTGAGTCTTGGTCCTACCTAGGTTTATGAAAATTGCACCCTCTCTACTTGCTGCTCCGATCACTAGGCTATTCAGTTTATCCCTGGCTACAGGATCTGTCCTTATGCTCTGGAAGATTGTACATGTGGTACTTGTCCAGAAAAAGGGAGATACCAAGCATATGGAGAACTACAACCCTACAGCCATTCTATCAATTCTGAATAAGTTACTTGAGAAGGTCGTGGCCACCAAGGTGACTTGAACACCTTCACCAGACGAACTTAATGCCTGTGGCACAACATGGTTTCAGGAAGGCACACAACACATCTACAGCCCTCATCCAGTTTATATGGATCACCCCCCTATTATTATCTAAACTTACTAACCTGGGTTTTTCATCTTCTACTACATTCTGGTTTGCTATTTACCTTGCGTCAACAATTCATTCAAGCTGATAAAGTCAAGTCGGAGCTCTCCCTACTAGAGCTGGAGTCCCTCAAGGATAGATATATCATCAAACAGTACCCGAAGCAGAAAAGCCACACTGATACGGGATGTATAAAATAACATCACCACTTATTAATAAAAAGTGCAGTTAACATCCAGCACAACACTGAGGACAGAAAAACCATCTGGAGCAGGGTAATAACATAGCGTCAGCTGCTGCAAACCAATGATGTTGCACCTGGTTACACCAGGCTTCTTCAGAGTAATCTCCCTCAAGGATCCATTCTAGGTCCTCTGCTATTTTCCCTGTTTATCAACAATCTGCCCATAATGGCTGGCCCATGCTCAACATACTCTACGCGGATGATGTGGTGCTGTACACTAGTGCCATGGATATACCCAAAATAAACTCAACTGTGACTAAAATTTTTGACCTCACACAATCCTGGTTAAGGCAGAATAGACTCCTTTTAAACACTAAGAAGACAGTCACCATGCTCGTTGGTTCTGTGCCTAGACTCAAAGCCTGTACTTCCTTGCTTATCATCCTTGGTCCAATGGGTACACCACTTGATGTGGTAGGATCCTTTAAATACCTTGAAGTCACCCTGGACCCTGCTCTGGATTTCAGCCTCCATCTGGCAAACATCTACAAGTCCACAAATATTAAACTGGGGCTTGCCTATAAATACGAACATATGAAATTACCAGAAGAAAAAGGCCCACTGGTCTATCAAGTCTGCTCGATTGTGCAGCTCTTAGTTTCATATTAATACATCTGCCCCAGCCCCACCCAAACCCATCCCTTCCTCCCCTTTCCTGCTCTTTCCCACTTTGTGTTCCTGTTTGTAGTAATCCTGCCCTTGACTCTATCCCAACCCCACTTAAAGCTATCCACTGTCCTTAGTTCAATTAACTCCTCCAGCCGTGTGTTCCATCTCACCACCACTCTCTCTGTAAAGTAGTGCCTTCTCATCTCCCTCCTGAACCTTTCCTCTTCCAACTTCAGACTGCTCCCCCTAGTGACCCTTCCCCCCTTTAAGTGGAACAATCCATCCTCTCTGACTTTGTTTATGCCTTTCAAGTACTTAAAAGTCACTATCATGTCCCCTCTTTCCCTTCCCTCATCCAGCAAATACATGTTGAGCTCCCTCAGTCTTTCCTCATATGGCAACTCTCCCAGTCACATGATCATTTTCATAGCCCTGTGCTTCACCCTCTCCAGTAATCTCACATCCTTTTTGAGGTGTGGGCACCAGTACTGCACACAGTACTCCAAGTGTGACCTAACCAGTGATCTATATAAGGGCAGGATGACCTCCTTCTTTCTAGAGGTGATCCCGCTGGCAATGCACCCCAGCATCCTATTTACCCTTTCTGTTGCCCTCCTACACTGTGCTGACACCTTCATGTCCCCTGTGACTTTTACCCTAAAGTCCCTCTCTTCCTCTGAAGCTGTTACCTGCACTCCCTCCAGCCAGTAGCTGGTCCTGGGATTTCATGCTCCGGGGTGCATGACCTTGCACTTCTTAGTGTTAAACTCCAACTGCCACTCCCTAGAACAGTGTTTGAGTTTAGCTAGATCCTCCCTGAGTGCCTGCCTCCCTTCCTCATTGTCCACTTTTGCACAAATCTTAGAGTCATCTGTGAACAGGCTGATCTTACTCTTGCCCCCCCTTTGCAATGTCTCCATTGAAGATATTGAACAAAACAGGGCCCAGCACTGAACCCTGCGGCACCCCACTTGTTATTGGCCTTGGCTTGGACGTCTCCCTCCTTACAACTACCCTCTGTTGTGTGCCCTGCAACCAGCTCTCAACCCACCACACCAGTTTCTCCCCCACCCCCATGTCCCTCAGCTTACTCATTTACCTCCCGTGGGGCACCGAGTTGAGAGCCTTGCTGGAGT
This sequence comes from Neoceratodus forsteri, assembly GCA_016271365.2. Lineage (NCBI taxonomy): Eukaryota > Metazoa > Chordata > Ceratodontiformes > Ceratodontidae > Neoceratodus > Neoceratodus forsteri. Next base: position 346,733,261 of record CM028131.1, on the reverse strand, counting down.
CCAGGTACAGGACATCCACAGCATGGCCTTCATCAACCGCCCTAGTGACCCAGTTGAAGAAGTCAATCAGGTTAGTTTGGCATGATCTTCCTGAGACAAACCCATGCTATCTCTCATCCTGTAGACCATTACTATCGAGAAAGGTTATCAACCTCTCCTTTAGAATGGTCTCCATCAACTTCTCCACTTTGGAATTCAAGCTTACTGGTCTGTAGTTGTCCAGTTGGCCCTTTTGTCCACTCTTATGAAGAGGTACCACATCAGCCATCCTCCATTCCCTGGGTTCCTTCCCCATCTTCAAAGACTTTAGGGTGTACACTGTCTGGTCCTGCTGCCTTGTCCACCCAAAAGGCTGTAAGGTCCTTCAGAACTCTATCCTCTTGGATGACCCTATCTCTTATCTCTGCCCCCCTTCACCCTTGTCCCCTTTCCTCTGCAGTATTGGGCCATCCCTTTCTTTTGTGAACACTGAGCAGAAGTACTCATTGAGTGCCTCTACCTTTTCTTCCTCTTGTTCCATCCATCCCCCATCCCTCTTGATTCTTACAATGTGATCTCTACAACTCCTCTTCTCCCTTATGCATTTAAATAACCTCTTTTCCCCCTCTCTGATCCCCTGAGCCAACTTCAGCTCCTTTGCTGCCTTGGCTACCCTGACTGACCTGGTCACCTCCCTACATGCCTTTGTGAACACCTCTCTATCCTCCTCACACCCCAATTTGTTGAACTTAATAAAGTCAGACATATCCTCATTGCTGGTGCTAGACTGACTATTGCACAGGGTGTACTGTGGCTGGGGCTCACCTATGGTCTGACTACCTACTTTGAATCCAGCAGAGGAATCCTTGACAAATAGAACATATGCTACAACAATATCTACCACTTTGCCCTATCAGTGCCCCTGAGTATCCATCACTGTGTCCTCTACTGTAGCCTTGGGTGGCTCTCCCCATCATCCTATCAACTTTACACTGCAGGCTGTACAGTCAACAGTATTTTAAGAGCTGGAATACCAACTACACTAGCCAGCATGTTAAAACACACCACACATGCATACCCTCGAGGTCTGCAGAAAGATCTCTCCTTGATGTTCCTAAATGTTTAACAAAGATGGGTGAGCATGCGATCTCTGCATTTATAACCAAGCTGTGGAACTCCCTTCATTTGACCTTAAGGCACGCTCAGTCTTATCAGGTTTTTAAGAGTGACCTTCTCAAATTCCTCATGAGCTCGGATAAATGCTTATGTATTTGACCCTGTTTAGTCCTACTTAACTGGCATCGTCTTTTCTCCTCATGGCTCCCAGCACTTAGTAAGATTTGTCTCTGATCTGCGCTTATGGTACAATGTTTTGGGTACCGCTGTACTGTATATATATCCCTTGTGTGGTATTCACCTATTACTACCGCTCATGCTGTCTGTAACTCTTCTGGGCCATGCTGGAAATAGACAATGCTCGCCCAGTACAATGTCTTAGGAAATCTCTGTATTGTGGTAGACCATTGTTGATGTTTTGTATTATTGTATTCACCTATTAATGCTGCTGCTCATGTTGTCTGTAACTCTCTTGGGTCGTGCCTGAAAATTGGCAATTGCTCTTGTCTAGTACACCTACCCAGTAAACAAAAACTTAATAAATAAATAAAAAGGGTCAATTCCACCCAGTCACAGTTGAGTTCATGGTATCTTACACAAAGGACATCCTGTTCCCTCCGAGTGTCTGGTGTTGTGTTGCTAGAAAGGGATATTTCAATATCCCAATTATGAGTGAGGAGGGTAGTGGCCTGTGCTTGCTTACATCATTTCCCCTTTGTACAGATACTGGTGAGCTCCCCCTGATAGCATATTTGTAGCCATTCTAGTTGGTAGCAGCACTATGAACTGTGCCCGTATTTTCTTGGAAAAAGGCAGTGGTGAAATGTTAGAGGGATACTAATGCTTTTGGGTATTACAGTATGTGGTTGTTAATTTTCCAGGTCCTGTCGGTCTCAATCGCCACAGTTAGGGTCAAGGAGAGGTGCACCTGGAGTGGTATGATATGACCAGTGGAAGGATCTCTTCGATATGTAACCCCAGGAGCAGATGGCAGCTGATAAGAAAATAGCCTAGGTGGGAACAGTTGCCATGTCGTATGGAGAGTAAAGTACAATCCCTAAATGTAGGGTGGCATGATCGCCAAGGCTCCACACAATAAAAACTGTCAGCCAACTCCCGCAAGGGCTGTTGGTCTGGTGAGAGGCCTTACTGGCAGATCAGGGATCTGTCCAGATCCATATGCATCACTACATTCCAGTCCCCTCCTAGGAAAAGGGGATATTGTGACCAATCAGCTAAGTGCATCAATAAGGTGGTGAAGAAGCAGGAATCACTATTGTTGGGGCTATAGATGTTAGCCAGCCCTACAGTAGTCCTGTCTATAACACCTTTCAAAATGATATATCTTCCCTGGGGGTCAATAACTCATTCAAGCATCTGGAATGGAGTATTTCTGGCAACCAAGATAGCAAGCCCAGCCTTCATAAAATTGAGGCCTACTCCAAAAGCTTGTCCTAAACATCTCCTGTGGAGGAGGGAGATGTGGAACACATAAGTGTGTCTCCTGAAGGAAAACAATTGCGGGGGTGTAGTATTTTAGAAGGGTAAGGAGTTGGACACACTTCTGTGGTGAGTGGGTCCTTTTACATTCCATGTAAGGACAGTGATAGGATTACATGGCATAACAATATCGAGGAGCACCTGCTGTGTGCAGCCTAGCTAGTGAGCTAAGGGCCTCGCAGTGAAAACCACCTATTAATATAACAGCAGTGGGTCTCAGTTCCAACTTCAAGATATCTACCCCATGAATGAGTGGGAACTCCACCCCTATAGTCCCCAACAATGTAACAACATGAAAAACTCACAAACATATATTACTCATCCCATAAGTAGTATATCGTAGTGCATCCTTCTTGAGGCATCATGTTAGAATTTTAGTGGCCTGATCTAGACCATGATCTTGGGTCCATCTGCATCCCCCCCCCCCCGAGGCATAGGTGTGTGAGATCTACTCCTGGATGTAGGCAACCCACCTGCCAACCAAGGCGGACCCTTTGATCACCATATCATGTCGGGACCACAGCCAGTGACGCCAATATGTCCCACTACAGAAAGTCCAACACACACACAGAATCATAACTGGAAAACCAATAGACCAATTCCAGATCTGCTGCAGGTCTAAATGAAGACTGAGGTGCATGATCATTCATTACATTCAAAGCCAATTAGAGAAAAAGCTTTATAACAACATGTGGGTGTAACTTAGAATCAGTCATAATAGTGTCCAAATGAAGCTGGCAAACAAAGCCCAAGGTGTCAATAGCTGGAGTCCACTGGCCCATGGACCACATTAGCAGGTCAGACAGAGGCCACAGACATGAATTAAGATAGCAGACTCTTGTAAGTGTAGAGAACAGAAAGAGTTCAGGAGTTTACCAGCCCATAGTGTGCTATCAGCTCATTGGATGAATAGTGGCTATCCTGGGAGTTGTGAGGTTGTGGCAATGGGTCCTTTCCTACAGCCCATATTGAGGCTGGTGGTGACATTTGTCCAAATGACTGACTAGAAGGCAGGAGGAGTCTCTGCGTGTATTCCAGGAGCCTTGCATGTGAAGAGTGTCCACTGCCTGCAGTGGAGGCAAGCGGCTCCTACCCCCTTCCATGTCCCACTACAGTCCCAGTGCTGTAAAAATAAAGAGAGGCAAAGCACAGGCCAAATGACCAGCAGCTGGGATGATTCCTCAGGAAAGATGACAGCTTCATAGTGAAAGGAAGGATGAGATAAGCTGGTGGGAAGGATCAGGAGCAGTGGTGCCATGAAAGTGAAAGTAGTGGCTTTGAAAAAGCAATGTTAAAGGCTCCAGGATATCTACAAAAAGGACTCCTGGAAAGATTGTAAGGAGAATCACTCTCTAATGTTGCTGTGAGCTGTCTGATGCCATATTTGTCCAAGTGTCTAGAAAGAAAGAGCAGCTGCAGGCAGCTGGTTACGCTCCAACCCTTAGACCATCCTTGTATCCACCCTTATATCTGTCCATATGTGGGTCATACTGAAGAAAGAATAGCCCCACCACCTGAGCCAGTGTTCCATATCTGTGGTAGGAGGCTGTGCAGGCTTGCCAGGGAAAAACGTAGGCAGGAATGCTGGTAATTGTTGGGAGGCTGCTATAGCTGACTCATAGGTGTAGGTACTGGGGAACAAGTATATGATCAATTGGGCTAGAAAGACAATTTTGAATTTGATATGCCCTGTATGGAGCCAATCTTTGATCTCTTTGTAGGCTGTCTGTTTCTCCCAGACAGTCTGGCTGAGGCACGGGGTCATGTCGCTGCATGCAAAAACCACGTGGCAATAAATGGCGCAAGCAAAAGAGTGCTGTCTGAAACAGGGTCAGGTAATGCAGTGACCTGTCAGGAACAGTGCAGCCCCAGAATAACAAATGGGAGTTGTTTCTTTATGCAGGGGGCTTCACCCCCAGACTTAATATGACACTGCCCGAGTGCTGCCTCCTTTCTCCCCTCTGACTGGTGATGAGGGTGGAGGCTTCAGCCTTTACTGCCCCTTGACTTAGCACTTTACCCTGTTTTGGCACTTCCCCATCTTCCCTTCTGGGTTCCACTCCTTGAGGTCCCTTATGTCACCCCCTCTGCTGACCCAGCAAGCCACACACCTACCTCCCGTGCATGTAATGACTGCACGCCTACCCATGACTCCCAGCCCATCCTACTCAGCACCTCCACTGCATCCTTACCTCATTCAAACCTCTTCCTCCTCTCCCCCTCCCTCCCCCAACTCCTTCTTGCCCCCCTATGTGAAAGTCTCATTTCTTACTATTACCCTAACTCCTCACCTCCTCCTCCCCTCCCCACTTCCCTCTTGTACTACCATTGACAATGCCCACTCCTGGCTACTTCATCCTGCTTCACTTTTCCTCATTGACTAGCACTCTTTACTCCTACCAGTCTGAACAAAGTACATGAAGTGTGATCTTGCCTTACTGAATATAAAAGAAAACTGTAATTTTGTTATCATCTGTTAATCTTAGTTGCTCTAATTCTGCCTGTGTGATTGTATATCAAACAATGGTTGTAATGACCTCTCTGTTGTTATTGTCTGCCTGTATTGTTGTGGAACCTTTGAAAAAGTGCTTGGTGCTCAAAGGCCTATTTCTGAAGAATGAAATAAATAAATAAATAAATAAATAAATAAATAAATAAATAAATAATATGATACAATCAACTTTGGGGGGTTGTGGATTTCAGGGATGGGGAGAATGTCAGGAGGAGGGAAATTACTTGTTTCCATGAAAAAAAAAATCGTGTAGCAGGAAGGAGATCTTGTAGAAACCAAACCACAATCCCAGGCCTCCTACCATGCCATGTGCTGGTGCCCTAGCCACTCCACCATGGGAGCAGCTCGACAATACACCCCAGCACACGGCAACTTCAGCCCTCTTCAGGAAACACACAGAGCAACAGGGGGAGTGGTAATACCTTACTGCTGTTAAACCCTTCATTCTAAATCCCTTTGTGCTTTACACAGCTCGTTTCTTGCAGCGCTCTTCTTGGGGTGTTCTTTTGACCTGATACCTCTGGCTGACATATTTGAGAATGTAATATCGTTGACCGTTCCAGTGTAAAGAGTTGTGGGTTTGAGCACATTTGTTGTATTTTAAGCTTGTCTTGGTAATTGAGCAGTTTGCAAATCAGAGCCCTACAGTGCACTCCTTGTGGTGGCAGTGGATGCAGGGCCCTATGCACATGTTCAGTTAGGGAGGAGGTGCTGTGGTCTGGGGGAGGTCTGTGATCTGTAGGAACAGCTGGTTAATGACGCCTACTGGGTCTGTCCCATCAACCAGCTCTAGAATACCAATGAGAAGCAGATTATTGCTTCTGCTTCAATTGTATAGGTTGTCGAGCTTATTTTCTAATCATTGGGCCTTGCAATGTAACTCCATGATGTCTCTTTCGTCCCTGGCCATGCCTTCTTCTAGGGAGCTCACCTGGGTTTTGACATCACTCACATGGCAGGCCAAGGAGTCAAGGGAGTTTTTAACATCTTTGAGGTCTCCCAAGCTAACTGTGACAATGATCTTGATGGAGACCATCTCTGCCAAAAATCATTCCAAGATTGAGGACTCAGTTTCAGGTCCCAGAGGAGAATTAAGAGGTGTGTCCAGTTTATGGCATTTTGGAGCCTGACAGCACGTGGGGACTGGCAGTGGCTGGGAGATGTCCGGTTGGGGTTCAGGCTGCTGTGAACCCATTACACAAGTGGATGTGGAATTGGGAATGTCCACCAGGGAAAAAGAAGAAGAAGCTGTCATCTGGCATGGAGACGATGTGGGTCCAGTGCCTGAAAAATGTATTTTTTTATAGTTTTTAGCATTGCCTTCTCTGGAGCTCACCTAGAGCATGACGGCTCGGATTGGGTGCATCACCAGATGTCCTTTCGTAAGATTTTTATGATCAACCATGTCAAAATCTTTTGAGAGGTCCACGTACACCAATCCCACAGACTTTACAGCATCCAGTGCTCCAGCAACCTCTCCCAAAAAGCAGGTGAGAGCAGTGGATGTGGACCTACCAAGTCTAAATCCAGACTGATGAATTAACAAGCTATACTTTTCTAAATAGTCTGTCAGCTTTATAAATATGAGCCTTTTATATAGCTTTGATATTGCTGATTATAAGCTAGTAGGTGGTAATGTGAGGGGTCAATTACTTCCCCCATTTATAAATTGGAAAAATGTTGGCATATTTTCATGTTCCAGGAAATATTCCCTCCTTGATACTTCTATTAAAAATCTTGCTTAATGGAACATGTGCATACTCAGCAGCCATTTTTAGAAATGTTCCTTCAAAACCATCCAATCCTAGAGATTTGTTTGATTTTAACTTTTTAAGTGCTTTTTAATACTTCTTTACTTCATATAACTCTAAAGCAGAAACTGGGCCTGTTCCCAAATTTTAGGCCAATTGGAGCCTAGATCAGGGTACAGGTTATTCCAGTAGTTAGGAATGCCATCTATTTTCGGGAAAACCAATGGGTAGAGGAGGGAATATATAGTGAGGAGACAGCATCTGGGGCCCAGGCCAGTATCGTACCTGTAGAGACCCAGTTATGAGGGTCATCTGAGGTGGTTCTCTCTCCATAATAATTTATGAGCATGTGACAGATCTGGAATATCTGAAATGCCCATTTGTTGGTAAGGCCAAATTTTGCCAAAAGGTTGGTGGTATTTAACCACTCTTGATTTGTGCTACGGAAGTCTCGAACCACACAGTTTTGAACGGGAAGAATCCAGTTACCAGGGATTATTTTCCCTCCTAGTTTGAAGCTGGGATTTTGAAAAAGAGGTTGGGAAAGATCATGTGTATTATTATATCTTAAGGCACAGCATAGTTGTACATGTGTGTGGACAGAGTGACCCACTGAATTATGACAGAGGGTAACGGGCAGATTTTTGGGTTTCAGGAAGTGTAGGGCTGTCAGGTTTATACCTGCTGTGATTTTTAGGTCTTTATTGTAAGCCAGGAAGGGATATAGTTCAATGAGTCCAGGGAGGTAGGAGATGCTGACCAATGAAGATATTTGCTTAAGTGACTGGCCCAATGATATAGGGTGAAATGAGGAAGTTTTAGTCCACCTAGGGTTTTAGGGGTGGCCAGTTTGTTGAGTGCACATCTCAGGTTTTCCCTTTCCATAGGAAATCAGATATGCTGGCGTGGATGTACTTGACCCACATTTTAGGGAGCCATAGATTCAGAAGGTTCAGGGGTTAAAAAATACTTGGGAGAATATTTATCTTAATGATGTTCACCTGGCCCCATAAAGTTAGGGGAAGATCTTGCCAGAGCTTTAAGTCTTCTTGGACGGTTCTGTGCAGTTCATCTAGGTTCAGCTTTTGCATTTGGGTGTCACTAGTTGATAAGTGTATCCCTAAGTATTTTATGGCTTTAGGGACCCAGTTCAGTCCCAATTCGAGTACCTCCTGTTTGTATACCTTCAGGTTTAGTGGGAAAACCAAGGATTTCTTGATGTTGAGCTTGTAATTAGAAAGGGAACCATATTCCTGTATTAAGCCTAACAAGGTTGGTATTGAGGGCTTGATTTGGGTGATGTAGAGCAAGATGTCATCTGCATATACCGCTATCTTGGTGTTAATCGATCCTAATTGTATTGCAAGTATTCTGGGGGATTTCTGTATAGAGACTATGAGAGGCTCTAAATATAGATTAAATAATAAAGGGGATAAGGGCACCCTTGTCACATTCCAGCCTCCATGGGGAAACTGGGGGAGAGAATCCTGTTGCAAAAAAAACGTGCTGTGGGGGTAGAATATAGTATTTGTAGCCATGAAATGAATTTAGTGGGAAAACGGAATCTATGTAAAGTCCTGAATAAGAACTGCCAGTCTACCCTGTCAAAGGCCTTCTCCGCATCCAGAGACCAGTGCCATGCCTGAGGGGAATTCCTGGAAGTGGAGAAGACATGAGACAGGTGACAGAGGTGGTCTACAGAAGACCTGCCCCTCATGAAACCTACTTGGTATGGGCAAATAAGGGAGAGGAGTACCTGTTCTATCCTGCGTGGTAGTAATTTGGCAAGGATTTTAAGATCATTATTAAGAAGGGATATGGGACGGTATTTGGGTATTTGTGTCTGGTCCTTTCCAGTTTTAGGAATGATAACTATTGTTGTGCAAAAATCCTGGGGTCCATGTCTGCCTCGTTTAGCATGCTTGAGAATACTGCAAGTAACCAAGGGGCTAACTGAAGCGCACATTTTTTTGTAGAAGTTAGAAGAATAGCTGTCTGGTCCTGGGGCCTTGTCTGAAGGGAGATCTTTAATGGTTTGAATTATATCTGCTTCTGTAAAAGGTGCCGGTAGTCCTTCTATTTGGAGAGGGGTAAAAGTGGGAAGGGGGAGGCTCTATAGATAAGAATCCACAGTTTGTTGGGGTGGGCAGTTGGGCATGCAAGCATATAGCTGTTTATAGTATTGTTCAAATTCTTTATTTATATCTTTAGCCTGGATTATTGGTGATCCTTGGAGGTTTTTTGTATCACCATGATACATTTTGAGGCTTCTATTTTTTTAAGCCAGAGGGCTAAAAGCCTTCCCACCTTTTCCCCTTGTTCAGTGTAGGTGGCTGTTGGGAGGGCTAAACCTCACTTTCAGATTCTTGATGATATTGGGAATGCAAGTAATCACAGACACGTTGCATTAGAGTAATAAACAAGTTTATTACTACCAAAGGGATAAATCACAGTTGCCCGAAGCAGTTCTCACCAAATACGAACCGGGAGCCAGTGCTAAGCATTCCCTACACCTTGAGGTTTCTCTGTGTCTCTTGGGGTCTCTCAGGTCTCCAAGGTATAAGGCTTGTGCATTACATTATATACCTATGATAATTACTAATGTTACCAAAAGATAGAAACATTTCTAGTTACAGAGATGAGCCCGATTGGCTAAATTAGAGGTGGCTCCACGGTCCAAGATAACATTATACAATTCTGTAAAGTCATCAGTTTGAGAACAAAAGAGTTCTTATACAGAGTCTTACATAACTCAGTGTAGTGGTACAAATCACCAAAAGGTGGCAATGCCGTCTTACATATTATAATTACTCCAAGGACACAGGTGACTTGGCATCTTACAAGTAAGAAATACACAGAAAATACATAGCAGAATATATGTTTTAGCAAGCAAAGTGTATTACAACAATATGCATCCATATCCTGACATCTACTCTTGTACGGTAAATGCCCTTAGCCCTATATGTTTGTATAACATATACTTAAGTGCTAGCTGTCTACGGTGTACCTCTTAGGGTACAAATTAGGGTGCAGGGACCTCATATAACATGTCTTTTGCTTTTAGAATTGCCCACTCTGCTTTTTCTCTGAGTAAATCAGAGTATTCATCTTATAGTTTAATGAGGGCCTCTTTCTCCGAGTCTGAAGTGCTCCTAGATAAGTATTTCTCCTTTTCTCTAATTTGGTCTAAGAGAATTTTGGCCTCCTGAGTTTCTTTCCATTTCTTAGTAACTGCCCACTTAATAAATTCTCCTCTAATGAAACATTTTAGTGCACCCCATTCAATGGACGGGGAAGGTGTGGTACCCCAATTATCACTTTTAAAAGGTTCTAGGGCAGATAGTATACTATCCGTGACTTTTTTGTCTTTTAGTAATTGATTGTTAAGTCTCCATTGCTTATCTGCTCCCCAGTTTAGGGACAGAGAGAGGGTACAGGTCACTATGCAGTGATCTGAGCCCGTTCCTGGTTCTAATCTGCTGTCCATTAGCCCTTGGACCAGGGATTTACTCATCCAGAAATAATCAAGGCATGAGGCTGAGCCACAAATTGCAGAATGGAAGGTGTATTCCCTCGCTGTAGAATGCAGTGTCCTCCAGGGGTCTGCTTTAGTCTGCTGATCACCACGGACCAGCATATAGGGGGTGGGTAGTTCTTATTGTAACAATATAGGGCATAGGAAACAACCTAGCAATTGGAATGCTATAGATCTAATTCTTTATTTTAATATACTGTTTAATGGAGGGGTAGGACATTGGAGGACAATGGTGGGTAATATAGGGAATTTCAGGGGGGGTTCATATGGGAACTTTCTTTTAGTAGCTCTTATCTCGTGGGGGGATGGTGCCAACTCAGAAATCATTTAACGCAAATTAACTGGTTAAGTTTGATTACTTGGAAAGTAAGACAGATTACACAATTAACAATGCAGAAATATGGTGCAACCATTTAAGTTTTGCACTTGGCATGTTAAAGGTGCAAGACACCCACTTAAACACATGAGACTGCATTGGGGACGTAAATGCTTCCCATTAAAATATTATATGAATGGATTTTACCTATGGCCAGTACATACCTGCAGTTTTTTTCTCTAATGCATTGTTCATATGTGAAGGGAATAGCCCTAGTGATAAGAATAGCTACCCCTTTATTGTTACGGGAGTCTCCCGCCACAAAGACCTGCCCCACCTGCTGTCTCCTCAGAAGTGTCTCTTCAGCTTGTAAGAGATGAGTTTCTTGTAATAAAATCATATCACTACCTGTGATTTATGTAGTGACCTTCCCTCTTTTTGCTCCTCTTCCTCCGCTATACATTTGTATGAAAATGATGTAGTTTTGTATGCATCTGGCTCCTGTCCTGCTGAGCTTATAACCAGTTTACAGCAAGACTTTGACAAGGTTCAGCTCTGATTTGCTAACCACTAATCTTTCCTCAATGCCAAGAAGACTGTCTCCATGACTTTTGGCACTAGGCAGAGACTCTTTAGGCTTCCATCCCTACCCACTTTCCACACCCTTGATGGGACTTTACTTGAGGACACATCCTCTTTCAGGTACTTAGGTGTTTGGTTGGACCAACACTTAAACTTATCTGGACATATTTTATTTATTTATTTATTTAAAAGTTTTACCAGGAAAGACATACTGAGCAGACCACCGCTCAATTCCAGATGTGTCCTGGAGGAGGAGGGGAAATGGGATATAGCATACTAGTAACAATAAGAAATTTAGAACAGCAAAATTACATAGGTAACATACAATATGTACAAGGTTTCATAATTACAGTGATAAATAATCTAGGAGTAGTATGTACAGGAGTCAAGAAACAGGGAGTGAGCAGCATAGTAGTAGGCAGAATAAGTATAAAAGGTAATGGCAATCAAAATTTGATAGTTAAGCATTTGAGTGGACAACATAGATTGTATTGGGTGGTTGGCCCTTACATTGTGCACACCAGATTGACATGGCCCATGCTAGTGCACGTCAAGTTGACATATGCAGCTTATGGGGACCTGACCTTTTAGAAGGGAGATTTGTATCCGAGGGGAGGGGGAGAGCCAGATGTCAGCCGGCAGGGAGTTCCATAGTTTTGGTAGATGGACACTAAAAGCCGACTGTCCAGCAGAGGTGGCCATGTGTGGGATTTGTAGTAGATGAGAGTCAAAATTTCTGAGTGAGTATGCTGATGGTTTTTGGGCTGTTAGGGTAGAGGCTAGGTAGGAGGGCAGTAACTGAGTCCAGAATTTGGCTATGAGTCTGTTGCATTGGTGACAGTGTCTATTTGCGAGGCAGGGTAGGTTAAGGTGACTGTATAGGTCGCAGTGGTGGGTATTGATGCCATCAAGAAAAAACTGTGCCCCAAGCTTGGTGCCCTGTTCAGGAACCACAGTTGCATCACTCCTACAGCTAGGAGTAAACTTGTTCAGAAGATGATACTGCCCATTTTCGATTACTGTGACATAGTCTATGATGCTGCCCCTAAGTCCCCCTGGCAAGACTGGACACCCTCTTCAGTTCCTTCTGCTGCTTTGCCCTGGATGCCATCCCCCTCGCACCCACCACTGCAATCTTTATTGTGCCCTATCCTTCCCATCTCTTACAAATAGGCAACTCTCTCACTGTGCTAAATTCACCTCCAAGAACTGGCTGGGTGAGCTCCCTTCCTACCTCACCTCCTCCTTTATGAAAACCCCTCCATCCTCCCATTCCCTTAGATCAATGACTCCTGCACCCTGGTAGTCCCCCACAGATCCACCCTAATTGGCCAATCCGGTTACACTCACCACCTCCCAAAAATTTGGAATTCCCCCTCCTTCAAATCTTTTACTCATCCTCTGCCTACTCCATCAGCTCTGCTCTCACTAATTACCTTGCACCTAGATGCTCCTACCATGTCCCTCCCTAATTCCCTCCTTTGAACCCTGGAAAAACACTACCACTCTACTATCACCTTCATTCTACCCTGTGCACCCTATCCCCCCAAATTTCTAGATCTCCTCCCCTTCCTCCAAATTGCTCCCCCTTACTTGCCTCCCTTGATCTCTCACAGAATGTAAGGAGACCTCAAATGCTCCCCATGGGTCCATGCATCCTCATGGACTATTGATTAGGCTTCATCCCCTCCAAAGGTGCAAATTCTCTCCCCTCAAGGGTTCAGTTCTCCCTCTCTCCCTCTCTTATCACTCTTTTAATCCCTATCTACTGACCTTCCCCAACCCCCTGACAGGGTACCCCACATCCTGAAGGGTCCTCTCTTGGGTTAGGTCCTATTCCCCCTCCTAGCATTTAAGTCACACCTCCTCCTTCTCTTTCTCCTCCCTCTTTAATCCCTACAGCCTTATCCCCTTTTCTGTCTAGCCCCATAGCCCCCTTGCAGGGTTCCCCACATCCTGAAGGGGTCTCTCTGGGACACTGCCTATCCCCTTCTCTCTGGTCCCCAGTCCCCTTGCAGGGTTTCTCACATCCTGAAGGGGTCTCCAGGGACATGACTCTTCCCCTTCCCCCACCTCACCCTTTCCACCCCTTTTCTCCCTTCTCTTTCATGTAAGCACTTGTTCACTTATTACACGATACTTATTATTGTCCACTCTTTCTACATATTATGTGCAACACTGTTTTAACACTGTTTGTAACACGTGCCTTACAACTGTATATTAATGTTGATCTTGAAACTTGAATGTAACTTGAACTTGACTCTTCCCCCTCCCCCACCTCACCCCTCCCTCTCCTTTCCCCCTTTTCATTCATGTAAGCACTTGTTTAATTATAACCCGGCACTTATTATTGTCCATTCTTCTACCTATTATGCACAACATTGTTGTAACACTGCTTGTAACACCTGCCTTACAACTGTATGTTTATGTTGATCTTGTAACTTGAATGTTTAATGTCTCACTCCTATTGTACCCCTTCCCCCCAGGTCACACTGGGAGATGAGCAACTTGTCGCTCAGTGTGCCTTCTTGGTGAAATGGTTCAATAAATAGAATAAAACACGCCATTCACTATGGCACATAGTGCCTGGTGCAGAGGGGTACAGGTTACAGCAGCCGGGACCCTGCCATAACCCGGTGTGCTCCCCCATTGACATTGTCCATATATTGCATATGAACATTTGCAACCTGGCCAACAAATTTGACCAGGTCCAAGCATGGGTGTTACATACCTCGCCGGATGTAGCTTTGTTCACGGAAACCTGGCTGAAGAATTCTACACCAGACAAAATGGTCAACATCCCTGGATACAACCTATTCAGGTGCGACAGGTTGTCAAGAGGTGGTGGTGTTGCCATATACATTAAAGATAAATTCCTAACCACCGATATTGTCTGTACTTCGATGCCAAAAGAATTTGAATGTCTTGCCCTCAAAATTACCCTATCACCTGGAATAGCCCTACTTGTAGCTGTATGTTATAGGTCACCCAGCAGCTGGCCTGTGCATACTGCTCCATCTTCACTCCCTCTTACAAAAAGCGAATACAGAAAGCATCATCATGGGGGGCTTCAACCTTAATTGGGACAATGCTAGTACCAACAGACTTAAGGACTTCTGTGATGAGCATGGGCTAACTCAGATTACCCCTGAAGTTACCCGCCCAAACTTGAAGAACCCTGACTGAAACTCCCTATTGGACCTTATGCCTGTCAGCAAACCACATAATATCTCACATGCAGGGGTCTTCCATAACGACCTGAGTGATCACTGTGCAGTCACCTGTGTCAGGCACTCTCCACTCCTCTCTTCCACCTCTACCTTTAAGTTCAAGCGCAGCTTCAAATATTTCTGCCTTTCTGCCTTCATGACAGATTTTGGGAACATTGCCTGGCAGGATTTTTACCTCGCACCCTCTGTGTCTGAAGTATTCAGTATCTTCCAGGATCTGTTATTAGAGGTTATCAACAAACATGCCCCATTAAGAAAAGTCAAATCTAGGAAACATAGTCCTCCTTGGTTCAGCCCAGAACTAAAAAGGGCCTTGCAATATAGAGACACGCTATAGAAAAGGGTTAGGAAGTCACAGTTGGCTTCAGACTGGCTCTCTTTCCATGTAGTCAGGAATGCCTGTACCAAACTGGTCAGGTCGGAAAAATCACGGATCTTCCAGACCGCCCTGGAGGTAAACAAAAACTGCTCTGCCAAATTCTGGCAGATCCTGAGACAGGTCGAGGGACATTCTCCTGTCACCCCAACCCCAGCCAAAATCATGGCAAATAACACCTCCTACACAGACAGGTCCAAGATTCTTTACCTGCTCAATAACCATTTCACCACTGTAGGCCTTACATTCAATGCATTGCCTGTTAGTAAACTTAGTAACACAAGTACCACCAACATACCTACTAGCCCTACTTCTGCCCCAGTATCGTCTTTAAATTCCAACCTGTATCCTATAAACAAGTGGAGGACCTACTCTTCTCATTGGATACCAAAAAGAGTGCTGGCGCCGACTCTTTAGAACCATTCTTCCTAAAAGCAGGCTATCTTTACCTGACAGCACCAATTGCCCATATATTTAATAGTTCACTAATCCAAGGGGAATTGCCGCCTATCTGGAAAATTACGCACATTATCCCTCTGTTCAAATCAGAAGACCCCACAGACTTGAATAATTACAGGCCAGTCTCGCTGCTTCCTATATTATCCAAGTTACTTGAGAAAATTGTCAACGCTCAGTTAAGGGAGCATCTGGATCATGAAAACATTCTTAACCCAGTCCATTCAGGTTTCAGACCCAAGCACAGCACCATGTTGGCTCTAGCCAAAGTATCGAATGACTGGCTAAAAGCCCTGGACAGCAAACAACATATCTATGCACTCTTTCTTGATCTCAGCAAAGCATGTGACATGGTCAACCATTCCATATTACTCGATACCCTGGGTGACCTTGGTCTCACCCCCACCACAGTAAAGTGGTTCCACTCCTACCTCACAAACTGTAAACAACAAGTTAAAATACAAAATGAACTCTCCCCACTAAAAATTCTCCCCCGAGGAGTCCCGCAAGGTTCTATCCTGTGGCCTATTCTCTTCACACTTTATATCAACCAAATAGATGCTGGACTGCTTGCAGGAAATGTTCACCTATTTGCAGATGACACAGTCATCTACACAACTAACCCCTCTTTAGACCTTGCACACAAGGAGCTGCAGCAGGACTTTATCATCCTCCAACATAACCTGCTGAATCTGAAGCTCTTACTAAATGCGAAAAAACAAAAGCCATGATTATCTCTCCACCCCCCCCTTTAGATAGGGGACCACTTGGTACTCCTCATATTATCACCCTCCTTGGTGAACAATGAGAGTTAGTGGATAAATTTAAATACCTGGGAGTCTGGCTGGATAATAAACTCCACTTTGGTGCTCATCTTAACGAGTTAACAATAAAGCTAAGCCAACGTCTTGATGTATTTTACTGCATAAGACACCTACTCACTCTAGAAGCCAGAAAGTGGTTGGTTCAAACAACCTTCATTCCCCTGATTGACTACGCTGACTTCCTATACAGTCACTGCCCCCAGTATGGACTCCAAAAGCTTGATACAATCTATCATCATATTTTGAGATTTGTTCTGGGCTTACCATTGCAGACTCACCGTTGTTTGTTGTATCAAGCATTAGACTGGCTGTCCCTCTCCTTAAGGAGGCAAAAAAATGCCCTTATATGGCTCTACCGAGCTATGACTAACAAACTACCTCCCTATATCAGTGACCTGTCTGAATCTTCAAAATGTGCCTATGGATTAAGGACCTCCTCCCTTCTACTTTTCAAGGCTCCATGGACAAGGACATGTCTCGGCTTTTCTGCCATTATTTGCTTCCTACCAGTGCTTTGGAATAACTTGCAAAAAGTACTTAACTTTCCTTTCTGCCTAGCCCCTACATATTCAGACAACTGCTTAACAGATGTCAGAAAATAGTGTGTGACTCCTTCAGGTAAGCATGTCCCCCTGTCTGGGTAGTCCCCTAATCTTCCAGATCCTTGGCCTTCTTAGTCCCCCTGTTGGCCAACTTTCTGTGGTAACCCCCCTTTATTATTTTTATTTTTTTCCCTCCTCCTTCCCCTTGGTAACTTCCTTGGGGGGCTTCATCAAGTAGCTTGCCCCTTCCCCTCTTCCTCCTATATGTCTGTCACCCCTTCTCACTCGCCCACCTCCCTGTCCCTCCCTCCTTCCTCTCCCCCATTGTACTCTACAAATTTCTAATAGTATAGTCCACACTCTAAATGTTATGTTTTTGTACTTGCCACACACGTATTATTATAGTTTGTGCTGATTGTGTATCCTTTTACTCCTTGTATTATTATATGCTGTATTGTGTACTGTTGTGTATTGTAAACAAGTTTGTCCTTCATGTCCAGGACCATCTTGAAAATAAGCTTGCTCAATGATATAATTGCCTGGTTAAATAAAGTTTGATTGATTGATTGATTGATCATCGACTGGTTGGGATGAGACTGGGAAATGACCCTCCATGCAGCCACTAGGCTGATGAGGAGGGCTGGAGCAGCTGATCGAGTGAGTGCCTGTACATTTTGTATATTTTGTGTATTGTCATGGATCTGTTCCTCTGATGAGCACCCACCCCATGGGGGCAAGGGATCTACTATGGGACCCAGTTCGGGCATCTGATTGGATGCCTGCCTAGGCCCACCACTCCACACTGGGCCACTCCCTGTGATCCTGAGCACCAGTGTAGGGGGACAGGTGCCCCACAGGTGTATGTGGTTATGAATACCATGCATTCTGTGCCTGTCCAGGGCAGAACAGCTACATTGGTGGGGTACACACCTTTGGCACGTACCTTCTGCCCCATTAGTGAATAGCCCCCATTAACACTATAGTCTACAAAATTGTACTGAGAATATGGTATTCTGTCAAAATAGCACAACTGCAATAGCAGGAGTAATTGTAGCGCATACATATTAGCGCACACATAAATAGCTAGTTGTAAAAATGCTGTGGTAAAAAATGTTGCGATGTTGCCATCTAGCATGCAATGTTGGCTCAACAAAAATTAAATTGACTGTGACAGGATTGCAATTAATTCATCTCCATTAAATCTAATCAACTTGAATACTGTTCAATTACCTGAGACAGCAGAACTGGGATCCCCTACTGATCGAGTAGGTTATACAGGCAAGCTGGTCTCATTGAGGTTTATGGCCCAGAAGAAGACAGAGGGTGTCAGCTGAGCAGCGAGGATTACTGCAGGTTAGGTGAATTGGATGGCTCAGGAAGAAAGTTCATTCATTTAAGTATTTCTGAGGAGCCAATCTAAAAAGTTAGGGGGGGTGTATGGAGAGTTTCTTAATGAAAGACTGGGCATTTTCACATGCAGCAGGGGCAAGTGTGCGATCAAGATTCTACTACAGTCAGCAGTACACTAGTTTGTTCCCCTACCGATCGAGTGGGTTATACAGGCTAGCTGGTCCAGTGTAAAAAAAACCAAAAACTCTCATCACTGTTTATGGCCCGGAAGAAGACAGAGGTGTCAGAGATGCACAGTTAATTTAGAGAGTTGGTGAAGTTTTACAAGGAAGCAGGTGCTGTAGAAGAAAGATTGCAGCATTCAACATATGGTAAACTTGATTTACTATAGTCGGCAGGCAGACGAGGTCGTAGTGCACCTCAGGGAGGGGTGGCACCAGATTCGGGCACCTCAGCAACTCCGGTGGACAGGAAAGGTAGCTTGTTCCGCAATGGGGATATGCTATGAGAAGGCTGCCCTTGTGCCATGTGTGAGGCAACGCTATTGTAGATCATGCTGTAGTGCTCTAGCGCTAACATTGTACAGCGCGATAGTGTACACAACATAATGACTCACACTATTAATGATGTGCAATATTGACACTATCCCTAAGAACATCATGGTGAGTTACCTGGATATGGATGAAACAAATATCAAATCTAATAAGTTCCCTGTTCTAGTTCACAGGCTTTTTCTTATTAGGGACTCCATCAGCTGCTTTAGGCCCAGGGGAAACAGACTCTCAGCCAGTCTATCCCTCCTTGGCCTGCTCCACGCCATATTGTATTCTTCATTCAATATCATCTACTGTCCTACAATTTTCATCATAGTATGGGCCAGCAAGTTAAAACATTTGAATTTCACCTTGGGCAGAGAGTATACTGCCCCAATATTTAATTTCAGCATGTTGAGACTTACCACAAGGCACTCTGTTCCCTCAATAATACATGAAATATTTGTTCAGAATTTCCTAACTCAAGACCCCCCAAGTAAGTCTATCCAATGTAAAATTATTATAATTGTCTATGGTAATTTCTTTGTCTTTAATGTTTTAGTCAGCCATGTTTCAGGCAAACCAACAATTTGTCAATTTTCTTTCAATATCAACACTTTGAATACATCCAGTTTTTAATTTCTAGCATTTTCATGTGCTACTCTTATTTGTTTACCTGCTGGTCCAGGTCCAGAGTTTATTTCAACATCCCTACATAACAATAAGACAATTATACAAGGTGCCACATTTAAGTTATAACTTGTTGCTTTGGTCGGGTGCAAATTTAAGAAATGTGTCCTAGTTAAGATATGTAGGTATTGTGACCATACCTGAGTAAAATTATTCCTTCTGTGTGGTTTGTAATTTAAGGTAGTTTGACTGGACATAGACTTCCGGATACTTACCTTATGTATCCTATTCATTGTGTAAATCTGTTTTACATGCCTTTGAGAACACCACTAGTCCCAGAGCACAAACTATATAAAAAACATTCTAAAATTCTAAAATAAGGACACAATGAATTAAGCTTTATCCTGTCAAAATGAAATATCTAAAATAAAACCCCTTACTTACTACAGCTATATTTAATTTTTTTTAGGTATTTAATATATTTCAAATCCTTATATAAATAGGTCAGTGGGGGGGGGGGGAGATAAAGACATCCCTAAACCCATCTAAAATGCAGATATTAAAGAGTCTGTTCATCTTGTTTTATTTTTAGCCTTGAGCAGTAAAGCACTTTTTGGTTTGAAATAAAACAAGATTTTCTTCTAAAGACTGAAAGTCCTTGGTTTAGGTGCTATTATTTTCCTGCAGATTGAGATCTTAAAGAGACAATGATTGCTAAAAGAAGTCCAAAAAACAGTACATTGAACTTATACCTCCAAGCAGATAGACCCAGACAACAATGTATTAAATTTAGGCCTCTAAACAAGTAAACCGGGAGATACAATTACCATGTATCATTAAAGTGCAGCATAGATAACTGGAAGACACAGCTGTTGTATACCAACAAACTGTAGCTTACTAGTTTACTGTTCCCTAAGTAAAACTGAAAGGCCTTCCCAGTATTATGTTTCTAAATACCTAGAAAAAAATGTTGAAAAGCCTTCCCCAAGCCTCCCTTCTAAGTTTCCTGCCAGAGTCTCCTACTACTTCAGTGGAAGCCACACATGTGGACAGCAACTGGAGTGGCTATACTCTTATACAGTTGGGATCCCAGCCCTAATGACCATCCCAGCCCACCTCCACCACCTGGTAGCTCCTCCACTTACCAGGACACAGGTGGATAGTTTTGTTGCTGTAGCAAGACTGGGCATCAGGTGCTGTACTGAGGAACATGTCAGCAACAGTGTAGGTAGACTAGTGTGCAAACACTGGTAAGTCTTTTCGCACCACAGCAGTCTCTTTCATCAGTTCATTCTTTTAATCAACAGCACAACAGACTTTTGCAGCAGGAGATGGAAATGCCACTGAGGTAAGCTGGAGCAGCTGCACTCTTTTACAGTAAGGAGCCCACCCCCAATGATGTTGCCAGCCCACCTCTGCCACCCAGTAGGCCCCCCACTTACCTGGACACATGTGGGTAGTTTAGTTAGAGTTCAGGTAGCTATGGAGCCCCTTAAGACACATGCAGACAATACCCCTGACCACCATCAAGGCATCTCCTTAAAGGATCAGCATGCAGAACTATGTAGACAAAAGTTTCAGCACTCAGAGACCAGGAATAAAGGCAAAGGCTAGCTTATTTTCATTTATAAGCAATTGACTGCAATATCAACCAGATGATACAGCAAGTACAAGGCCAGAGATGGAGCCAGCAATATTTCCTGCACCATGCTCCTGGGTGCTTTACCAAGGTAAAAGTCTCCATCTAGTCACCACAAATTATATCACCACCAGATAGACAAACATGCAGAAACTTCGCTGATTCATAACTTAAGAACAAAAAAAAAAATTTTAAAAAACAGATTAGTATTACCATCACTGCATTTATAGTAAGCAGGCCACATACATTATATCCAGCAACACAGATAGTCTGCTCAATACAAAGTTTCTACATTTTGCAATAAATTGTTTTTAAGTTAAAAAAAGCTAGCCATTGCGTTTATTTCTGGACTCTGAGTGCTGGACCTTTTGTTTTGCCAGTGTTTGCTGGAGGTTTTCCAGCACCAAAGCTCTTTAAGCGGGCCTTTTCATTTGTTGGCAGATGGAAATGCTTTGTGGATGTTCATTTGCTGTGAGCACTAGTGCAGTGGCCATGGGATACTGTACACCACTTTCATGTCAGCCCACTTCAATGTAGAATAACCGTCACAACAATGTGCAAACTGGCTGAAAGATGTCATGGATTCAGCATGGACCTTGACACTGGCACATGATAAGCCTCTGATCAAAGTGCACCAGTGCAGTGACATGAGGCATACACAAGGTGGATTGCCAATTGCCTTTGGAGCAAGAATCAAAGAGGTGGAAGACTAGGTTTGCTGGCCAAGGCACCTAGCTTCACTTGAGCTCTTTCCTTCTAGGTTGCTTGAAAGGACAGAGCAAAGAACCTAACCAGAGCAAGGGAAAGGATTAAGGCTTCTTTTGGCTAGGCAGATTTACTGTGTGTTATTTTTGTTTTGTACTTACAGGGATTGTTACTGTCTGTTGCTAACATTCTATTGCTTTATTTTTCTCTAATGCAAATTGGTGTTGCTGGATATACCTTCTGCTGCATTATTACAGGCTGTGCCTACAGCTGTGTGCTAACAGATTACTGCTGTAATCTTCTGATTCAAATTGTCTTTTGCAAGGTATATCTTCTGTTACTGCTTTATTTTTCTCTGTGGCAAAGTGTTTCTTACAGGGTATATCTTCTGTGAAATTATTACAGGTGGTGCTTTACAGGTTTTGCAGTTGTATCTGTCATTAGGATAAGCTTTCAGGGCTACTGCATTTGTTGCTGGCTGATTGTTTCTGCTCTTACCTCCTTGTTTCTTTCATCTGTGATTCTTCTTTTTTGGCAGAGGATGGGCCCAGCCAACCAGACCCATCCCCAACCGCCCCACATTACACTTCCTTTATAGGGTAGCACATTCATGACATTTTCTGTGGCAAAGCAGGAAGGGGTGGATCAGTGGGGTATCCACATGGTGACCTCATTTACAGGGGCACTAGTAATTTAACTTGTTATAACAAGTTATACAAAAACAAACAAACAAAATACAAAATCAAACTTTTGCTTTCATTTTCTTCCTTCTAATTACTCTGACCAGGTTATAAACCCAGCAATTTATCTGGAATGGATATCATTAACTGCAGGTACTGTGGAACACTTTTCAGAAGGGCAGTTTTACAGGATTTAGGACACTGTCCTACATATTGGGCCATTGTAGATCTATGGGCTCAGCTCCAGGCAGCATGGGCAGAGATTGCTCACCTCTAATTGCATATTTAAGAGGAAATATATTATAAGAACCACCTGCCATTTCCCCAACATCCAACAGAAGCACCTCGACCACAGAGGGTAGTTGGTCTGGGAGGTTGGCAGGTAGTTAGAAGGGGCAAATCAGGTGCCCCATCACTCAGTGCTCTCCAACTTATTACCTCCACAAACCATATAAAAACTACAAACAGGTGTCTGCCTCTATCTCTGAAATTAAACAAAAGGGCAGAGGACACTGCAGAGCAGGACACTGCAGCACAAGAGCTAGCACAACAAAACTCGCCCAAAACAGGAACCAAAACAAAAAAAACAAAAAGGAAATCCCAAAAACATCTGATCATAGGAGACGCCATGATTTGGGGAGTTGATACCCATCTCCAGCCGGGGTAATGGTCAGATGTCTCCCAGGTACATCAGCATGGAGAGATACTGACCGCATTGCTAAAATTGCTCAGGAAGCAGGAGAAAACATTGGCATCCTGGTACACATAGGGATGAAGAAAAGCAATCCAGCACAACTCCAAGCTCAGACAATATGGCTTTATTTATGAAATATTAGAAAAGCAACATACCCTTGTGGGCAGGCTCCACAACAATGCAGGACACAATAAGGGCCCCAACCGCTTTTGTACCTAGTACATCATCAGGGGGATGGTATCTTACTGCAGACATAATCCATTACATAGTAGTCCCTTAAAGGGAAAGTGCAACATTTTAATATAAATATTTGAAACAATGTGCAAAGTGCTTAACTTTAAATACTTAATGCAACTAACTGCCTATTAAAAACAAAAAGGATATCCTACTGTGAAATAAGCAGGAGAGACTCATGCCAATAGCTGCTGGTCCATATTGTAATATTTCAAAAAGGATACTATGGTAGGAAAGAAAAGAAATTAATGCCACAGCAATTTATATCATGCAATGTTCCCTCTATTTTGTTCAAATGAAGGACTGTAAAAACTAGTTCCATATAAATCTGAAAGGAAAAACAAGCAAAAGAAATATACAATTAGGGAATTAGTAATAAGGTGATCTATAAATTACTAAATAATACAATGATTACTCTAGAAAAACAGACAATGCATATACATACTCTAGAAGGTCATTTCTTAATACATGACATCAATTCTATTTTATCTATTAGGCCCAGTGGTCTCAAAGAGCCTAGAGTAAATATCCAAAAGGACTCTCTTTGTTTGAGTTTTTTGTCCAAACCATCATCTCTAGGCCCTAATGTAACCTTCTCGATGCCACAAAACTTAAGTGAGTGTCCTGTAGTGCCAGATATACTACAGTGATAGGCTAAGGCATTACCACAATCATTGGCTATAATGCATAGCAGATGCTCACCTATTCTGATTTTAAATTGCCAGGTTGTTTTCCCCACATAGAAGGCCACACATTCACAAGTGGCCAAGTAAATCACATTTGTAGTATTGCAATTAAAAACCCCATTAACTTGGTAAAGCTTTCTACAATTATTATTAGTGAATGTATCAGTTCTCAAAATAGAAGGGCAGAATTTACATCTGCCGCATCCAAAATTACCATCTGGAAGTGGTGGTAACCAATTACCCTCATGCACTCCTGTTACTGGGAACTCCAAGTGTTGATAACTACAGTATGTACAAGTTTGTCCTTCAAATTACAACTGCACCTATATACCTTTCAGGGTTTCATTTTAGCCACTTCTTGGAGCAATGGTTCAGTTTCCAAAATTTTTCAGTTATCCAAAATAACCGTTTCCACTCTCTTTGCATGTCTAGAAAACTGTGTTCCAAAATTCATTCTCAGTGGACCTTGTTTAGCAACTTTTACTGTCAACAGGGCCTGTCTATCAATATCCAATGCTTCCTCAAATGCTTTTCTGACTATACCTGTACTATAGCCTCTCTTAGCAAATCTGTCACACAAATCTGTGGCCTGAATAACAAAATCAACACCCTCACTACAATTCCTCCTAAGTCGTAACATCTGGACCTTGGGAATATCCTTTATTTGGTGAGGTGGGGGACAACTAGTAGTGTGTAATATTGAGTTTCTGTCCATCTCCTTCCTAAATAACTCCATCCTATAGGTACCATCAGGTTTCTTACAAATCATCAAGTCCAGGAAGGAGACTGATAGAGGGTTGCATTGTATCATGAATTTTAAATTCTTGTTACCTTCTTCCAAATATGTAACAAACCCCATCAACTCTTCCTGTGTTTCCCGCCATACCATAAATATGTCATCTATAAAATGATGCCAAATGTCAATCTTATCCAAATAAGGATCGACCTGGCCATCATAGACATATTCCTTTTCCCACTTACCCAAATAAAGGTTTGCATAATTGGGGGCAAAAGTAGCCCCCATAGCAGTACCCTTAATTTGTAGATAGAATGTGTCCTGAAACAAAAAGTAATTTTTAGTTAACACATGTTCAGAGCATTCCACTAAAAATTCTTTCTTGCCAATGTCCACCCTGGTATCTACCTCAAACCAGTACCTTAAAGCTTCCAACCCCTCTTTATGAGGGATATTAGTGTAAAGAGAACTAACATCCATACAGAACAATAGCTAGTCTGGTTCAGATTGCATATCTTCCAGTACTTCTAAAATATGCATAGTATCCCTTATATAGCAGGGAAGAATGGTGACATAATCCTTGATATAAAAATCCACATACTTAGACAGAGGCTCCACTAGTGAGCCTATGCCTGCCACTATTGGCCTTCCTGGGGGTTCTGCATGCTCTTATGGATCTTTGACAGAACACAAATGCTAGCTCTGACCGGCTGGGCCACAGAAAGGTATAACAACTCAATAGTACTGATAATGCCTTCCGATGCCGCATTGGATAAGAATAAATCAATGCTACATTTAAACTGCAGTGTCAGATATTGCAAAAGTGTTTTGTAAGTAAGTAAGTAATAATTTATTTGTTCGGCATTTTGCCATTACAATACGAATATAACAATCAATAAGTTACATACATACATAGAACACATATTACGAACAATCATTATAAAAGCTTGTACTAAATATTCCACATATTTTCTACTTTCATCAACTGGGTCCAGTCTTAAAGTCACACTATTGTTTCTTATTGCACAATGAATCCTTGAATACACTTACTCCTTAACTTTTTAACTTCGATGAGGAATATAGCCAGTTCATTTAGTATTACAGAGTTTTTTTGAGTTGAACAGAAGATCCAATATAAATTTGTTAGGCATATATAAAGAACCAATATATTTTCCTAACCTTTTGCTGCAAAGGTGTTCATACCAAGGGCATCTTAGTACTACATGTTTCAAATCTTCCAGTTCCTGTAACTGGTAGTAACATTTACAGGAATTATTTTCCTCTTTGTTATACCGTGCCTCAATGACATTACTGGGAAAAACTTCAAACCTGAATTGAGCAATCACATTTCTAAATTCAGGATTCTTAACTATATCTAGATAAGGTTTTAGGGTGTGCTCTCTCGTATTATTACTAAGCCAAATGGCCACTTTTGATTTTTTTATTGTTTCTAAATCCATTTTTCGTTATCTTTCTTTTAAGTTACTTGTTACAGTTTTTGAATAGGCCTTATTAAGACATATTCCCTTTTCAACCCAGTTCATCATATATTCCAGATTTATATTCTGCAAGATAGTTTTAACATTCCCCAGCCATTTGCTTTTACCATGTGCCAGATATTGCATTTTTTCTTTAAGACATTCTCCCAGTATAGAGTTCTTTCTTCTTCTGTTAATTTAATCCAATAGTTTACTTGTCTTATACATATCATATCTGAGAGTTTTATTTGCCCTAGTTCTGCTCTGATGAGTGCACTAGGAGTACCATTGGGAATCTTTATTAGTTGTTTGTATGTTTTATTCAATATGGCTTTCATCTTGGTTATATTTTCGTTCCCCCAGATTTCTGCAGCATATAAAACCTGATTAATCATTTTTGCATTTATAGCCTTAATCATTGGGAGAATGGTGTTGCCTCCATAAAGGTAATTAAATCTCTTTAGGGCATTCAGTGTACTCTGCAGTCTTTTTTGTACACATTTCCCTATGCTTATTCCATTTGAGTTTTTTTGATAGTATTACTCCAAGATAATTATATTAATTTACAGATTCCAAGGGTTTGTTCATGAGCTTTAATGCTCTATATTTTTTCTTAGTTCCAAACACCATTACTTTAGTTTTTTTTTTTTATATTTGGCTTTAAATTATGCTCCATACAGAGCATTTCCATTTTATCAAGAGCCCTCTGTAGGCCTAAACAGCTTGTAGATATCACAACTAAGTCATCAGCGTATGCCAAAACTGGTATTCTAATTTTTCTCACTCTAGGAGGGTGAAAGTCTAGGTTGTCTAGAGCTACAATGATTTTATTTATATATATGTTAAAAAGGGTTGGTGCTAAAACACACCCTTGTCTAATGCCTATGTTAGTTTGCACTTTATTCGTTAACAATCCTGTTCCTGTGTATTTGATTTTTGCCAAGTATTTCTATATATTCTTTGTACTAATATAATTAGATTCTTATCTATTCCAATTTCCCTAATTTTTTTCCATAGCAATGTTCTCAATATTGTATCAAAAGCTGATGTAAAATCTATAAATGTGACAAATAAAGTTTGCCCTTTTATATTACAATATTTTTCTATAATATGGTAGAATATGAAAATCTGGTTCACAGTTCCTGTTTTTTCCGGAAACCAGCCTGCAAGTCAGATATATTTTTATTTCTTTCTAACTCTGTCGTTATTCTATTTAATATTACTTTGGCATAAATTTTAGCAATAGTGTCAATAAGGGCAATAGGTCTATAATTTGCCGGATCAACATACAGACCTTTTTTGTGTATAGGAACTATGTGGTTCCCTATCCAACTATCTGGTGTAAATGCATACATGACCATTAAATTATATAATCTGGTGAGTGTCCTCACCCACCAGTCGTCATTTAATTTTATAAAGTCAATAGGAATTTTGTCAGGTCCTGGTGATTTGTTATTCTTAAAACTCTCCAGAACTACCTTGATTTCAGCTTCTGTGAACCAGATAAAGCTGTCATCAATTTCATTTATAGTTATGTTTTGAGTGTCTTCCCCTAATGAGAATATATTTTGAAAATAATCAACCCATATTTCTGGCCCTATGTAGTAATCAAATTGTTTTTTTAAATGTATTTGTTCCTTTAGCCACAAGGGTCCAATAGGTTTTGTCATCATTTTGATAAATTGACTTCTGCATCCTGTCCCACAATTCCACCCGATGTCTATATTTTTGTACTTATATCTCATCTTTATATTGTTTTCTATAACTATTCAACTCTTTCCTGCTTTCTTTTGTTATATTCTTCTTTACTTTCCTTATCATTTATGACAATTTTCTTTTCCTTGTCTGCAGTTTTTGTAAAACCTGTTTTCATAATTTTTCCCCATGTTATTATCATTGCCTTTTTCAAAAGTTTCTTCAAAATGTTCATAATGTACAATTATTGTGTCATAAATATTTATTGGGTCTAATTCATGATTAATTTTAGGGTTTAAACTCTGTATGAATTCCGTACTCAGTGCAATTGCTTTATGTCCCATCATCCTTCCCCATTTGATCTTTTTATTAAAAATTTGTATTTCTGATTGTTGTTCCCTGTTAACGTCTTTCAAATTTTTCCTATACAGTATTAATGGATAATGCTCGCTTTCAGTTCTATTTATTATTTTTAGATCACAGTACTTATGATAACTGTACGGGGTGATTAACATGTAGTCTATAGTGGTAGACCCTCTTGCTGTGACACAGGTAATATTTCCATCACAGTCTGAGGGCATACACCCATTCAGAATGATAAGTTGCAAACTATCAATGAGTTTCTTGATTTGTTTGTTTTTATCTATATGCTTTTTATCAATGAAAAGTCTCTGGGGTATATGAAGTGCACTTAGTAATTCCTATTGTTCACTGCAGGTTCCATACTGGGTATTAAAATCCCCCATACATAATAGATCTAAATATTCATTTATATCCATTTTTTTATATCTTTTGCAATATGTTCCATTAGTTGACAATCATATGTTACAGATTTTTCTGGGGGGTTGTAAATGTTTACCAAGGTCACTTTTGTAGAAAGTAATATCAGATAGCTGTCTCTGCACTTCCGTCGATATTAATTGCATTGATAAAATGACAATGGAGCCACCCTTGTCAGCTGGTTTAGCAACTATTCTTTTATTGGCCTCCAAAGATTTTAAGGGCCAATGCTTCTTGTTGTGTAGTATTGATAAAGGAGGGTCCACTGTCAGATGCTAATAGTTCTCTAATTCCATTCTTGCATGCCCTCGCAAAGATTTTAACAGTCTCATTATATTGAGATAAAAAGGTGGAAGGTGGTTTACTAACATACTAAAATGCCTGCAGAATAGGCCTAACGGTCTTTCGCATATGCTCGTTTGGTCAGCCTCCACCCTGGGAGCTGACCTTGCTGCCCCCCTCACCTTCTCTGGCTTCTCCCTTCCCAGTTCTGGATATTCTCTCTGCATTGGATTTTGCTTCCAGAACCCTTCTCCTGTACCTGTCCCACCCCCCTCTTGAACCCCTCCACCATCTCTGCCTCCACCAGCCCCCTAGGCAGCACATTCCATGGCTCCACCACCCTCTCAGTGAAGTAGCACCTCCTCTTTTCTCCCCTGAATCTTCCTCCAGCTTCCACCCATGCCCTCTAGTGGCCCCCTCCTCCTTCCTTCGAAGCACCCTGAATGTTCCTCCTCTATTTACCCCTTCATGTACCTGAAGACCTCTATCATGTCCCCCCAGTCCCTTCTATCTTCCAATGTGTACATATTTAGCTCTTCGAGCCTCTCCTCATAGGTTCTGTCCCCCAGCCCCAAATCATTTTGGCTGCCCTCCTCTGTACCCTCTCCAGGAGTTTAATGTCCCTCTTTAAGTGTGGCCTCCAAAACTGCACACAGTACTCAAGGTGCGGCCTCACCAAGCAGTTATGCAGAGGGAGTATCACTTTCCTCCTTCTGGAGGTGATCCTCCTAGCGATGCATCCCAGCATCCTGTTGGCCTTGGCTGCTAACCTCCTACAAGTCTCTGAGTTGTTCATCTTGGTATCCACCACCACCCCCAGGTCCCTCTCAGCCATCGAGACTTGTAGCATCCCCCCCGGGTGTACACTTGGCCCAGGTTTCTGGCCCCCAGGTGCAGTATCTTTCATTTCCCTGCATTGAACCTCAGCTTCCACTTTCTAAACCATCTTTCCAGAGCCTCCAGGTACCCCTGTAGGGCCACCCTCCCCTCCTCCCCATCCACCACCGCCCCCAGTTTTGAGTCATCTGCAAAGATGCTCATCTCACTCCTGATTCCTGTCCTTATGTCAGAGATGTAGGCATTGAACAGGAGGGGCCCACTGACTGATCCCTGTGGGACCCCACTAATGACCCTCCTTGGGGATGAGACTATCCCACCAACTACAACCCTCTGGGTCCGGTCCTGGAGCCAATTTCCTGTCCATCTGATCATCTGGTTCCCCACCCCCACTTCTCCCAGCTTATCCAACAGGCCCTCATGAGGAACAGAGTCAAAAAGATTTGGGCATATTGGTCAACAACAAGCTATCATCCACTGACCATTGTAATAAGGTTGCTAAACATGCTAACGCCCTTTTACGTAGAATCAATAATACATTTGTCCTTAAATCTGAGGAGTGCATTATGGCCCTTTATAAAACTCATATCAGACCTCACTTGGATTATGGTTTGTCTTTTTGGAGTCCCTACCTGGTTGCGGACATAGCCAGAATTGAAAAGGTCCAGAGGAAGGCCACAAAAATTATACCACATCTCTCATTGCTTGATTATGAATCTAGATTACAGAAAATGGGGCTTTATTCACTTAAATTTAGAAGATTAAGGGGTGATCTCCTCCAGTTATACAAGATCTCTCATTCAGCAACATTGATGAATTCATGTGGACTATCTTTTACATCTAGAAAAACTGTAGCTAGGATTCACAACAAGCAAATTGGAGTTGATAGAACAAGATTGAACAAAAGGCAACAATTTTTTCATTGTTAGAACCCCTAGAATTTGGAATTCCCTGCCCCAGGATATCATTGATAGCCAGACTATAAATATTTTTAAAGCTAAACTTGACAAATGGCATTTAAATAAGAACATAACTTAACAATGATCCACAATGTGTGGAGGACATCCTTGATGGGCTTCAGCCTTCTTTTGTCCATCAACCGAGTAACCGAATAAATGCCTTGCTGAAGTCTAGAAAGAGGACGTCTTACCTCAGGTCCAGGGGGTGGTTCACCCATCCCTCCATCTATTGGTGTAGCAACTCCCTTACACATCTTTGTTCTTCAAAGTGAACCTTCAAATTAAGATTTCGAGTAAAACGATGTAGATCCACATATAAATTGAAAGGTTTTAGATCTGCAGTAGGGGCAAATGACAGACCCTTTCATAGAACTCGGAGTTGGTCCTCACTTAGTTCTTCCCCTGAAATATTAAATACTATGAGCAAGTGGCATACATTAAGAAAGAAAAACTGGTTCAATCTGAGATCTATTCCAATTTGAAATAGTCTTCCAGCATTAGTGGTGGACAGCCCAAACATGGACCACTTTAAATTAAAGTTAGAGTTAGTAATGACTGATTCTACCAAATTTAATTTAATTTAATAGTAATTTAACAGCAAGCATTATGGACTTTTTGTCTTCTTGCTTGTAAACCCTATGAAACATATGTTGTCTTCTTGCTGGTTTATTTCTTCCTGCTATGGATTCTGCCTCCGATGTTTCCTGCCCCCCCGCCTCATTGATTTGGAGTGCAGCTTGGTGATGGAGTAACTTGAACTGGCCCCCATAGTAGTCTGACTCCCTTCCTCAGTATGGATTGCTGCTGTTGATCTTGAAACTGAACTGTACATTGTTCGCTCCCTCTGTGGTCCAGGATATCTTCCAGGTCCTCAACTGAAAAAGGCTCCCCCTCTGATTCACTATTTGATGTATAAAGGGGTGAATGACTATGGTTTTTAAGGATGGGACCCAGCTGTTGCTGATTTATTGTTTCTTGCTGATAGGAATTTCTAGAGTTGCCCCGACCTCTTCTATATTTACTTTTAAATTTATTTGCACTACTGTTATTGCTCCAATCAAAAACCAAATCCAACAGATAGTCTTGTCTATCATGTTCAAATTTATTTAATTTTGTCTGCTTAATTTTCTTCTCCTCTTTTTGCAAAAATTCCTTAAGTTTATTTTCATATGAATTAAACTCAGGACTGTCTTTAAATGTGTTTTCCAGCTCCTCTTTCTCCTGTATATCTTGACTGACATCGGGTTGAGGGGCTTTTATAGTCTTTGATAACTGTTTTAATTAGTAGGTCTGTCCCTTCTTGTAGCGAGGTTTTCCAATCAGTCATAAATAATTCCCTGTCCCATCCATATCCTGGCTTTTTCATGATTCTATGACCCCTGGGTGAGCATCCAACTTTAAGATATGCCTCAAGGGTAATCGGTCCCCAATAGTGCTGTCTCCCTTGAACAGTGTCCTGCGTTGTTGTGGAGACTGCCCATAAGGGTATGTTGCTTTTCTAATATTTCATAAATAAAGCCTTATTGTCTGATCTTGGAGTTGTGCTGGCTTGCTTTTCTTAGTTTAGATCATGTGGTGCCATGCACACTCCA
Organism: Neoceratodus forsteri; assembly: GCA_016271365.2. Taxonomy (NCBI): domain Eukaryota; kingdom Metazoa; phylum Chordata; order Ceratodontiformes; family Ceratodontidae; genus Neoceratodus; species Neoceratodus forsteri. The sequence goes on along the minus strand of CM028131.1, from coordinate 346,701,032 downwards.
GTCAACAACTTGAGCTATTTTGTTGTTTTTCGTTAGAGACCAAGGAACACCTGACCAGGCTGGGTGACAAACTATCATCCATTTCATCTGGCATCTCTTTATCTGAGATCCTGCCAGTCTGGGAGAGGGGGAAGATGGACGGAAGGTCAGAGAAGGGGAGATAGGGGAACTAAACATGTGGCTCAAGGGCTGGTGCCAGGAAAAAGGACACAAATTTGTAGGGAACTAGCAACAGTTTTGGGAGAGAAAGTTCTTTAAATTTGATGGGCTGCATCTGACTAAGGAGGGAGTTAGTGAATTGGGGCAGAAGTTTGATGTCTTTGTAGAACATTAAAACTAGCAAATGGAGAGAGGGGTGCAGCACCCCATACGTCGAATAGGAAGAACACCCTTCCCCCTCAGCTAGTAGTCAAACAGGAGTTCAGCATGTTTGCAGTTCATTTGCATTATCAGGTAAGGAAAAAGGTCTGGCTCCCCATACGACTCACTGGGGAAATGCCAGACCTCACCCAACAACTAACACACCAAAATCTGGCCAATGGAAAATCATGTACACAAATGCTCACAGTCTGGGAAACAAGATCCTTGACCTGCAGGCAATAATGACAGAGGCTAAACTGGACATAGTAGCAATTAGCGAGACATGGTTTACCAGTAACCACACTTGGGAGACTTCAGTACCTGGCTATGTACAGTTCAGAAGAGACCGAGGTGCAAAAAAGGGGGTGGAGTGGCCCTGTATATCAATGAAAATATCAAAGCTACAGAAATTCAGAATACACGTAAGGAGCCAGAAGAGCTGTGGGTCACCCTAGAAACAGGAAATGGGATAGCCATATGAACTGGGATTGTCTACAGGCCCCCAGACCTGGGGAAGACATAGACACATTACTGTTAGAAGATATACAAAACATGACAGCTAAAGGGGAGGTTCTGATAATGGGAGACTTCAACATGCCAGATACAGATTGGTCAATACCAGGAAGAACATCTGCCAGAACTAGACACATGGTGGATTCCCTGCAGGGGAAGGGCCTCAAACAACTGGTACAACAACCCACAAGAGACAGGGCTATCCTAGATCTAGTACTGACTAACAGGGAAAGGATCACAGATCTCCAGGTAGAAGGTCACCTGGGGGCCAGTGACCATCACATGGTATGGTTCAATGTGTCCAATAGAACTAAATCCTTCCATTCCAAGGCAAACATATGGGACTTCAGAGGAGCTGACTTTGATAAGATGGCCAACAGAGTTAAGCTAGCCCTGGCAAGATGAAATACAGGTGATGGGGTACAGGCAAAGTGGGCAAGCATTAAGGATGCAATATTTGAAGCAATATACCATTGTGTTAGAGGGAAAAGGAAGTGCAAAAGAAGAAGGAAACCACTTTGGTTCTCAAAAACAGTAGCAGAAAAGATCAGAGCCAAAAGGCTGGCCTTCCAGAAATATGCCTGGATTGGTGGTAGTTCAGGTGGATGCTAAAGGTCCCATGGCACTTATCGAAAAAGAAAAAGGGAATTTCCCCAGTGTCCTGGCCACATTTCTCCCATTCACTAAAAATACCACCAACAGCTTAATCTGGTTCAATTTCAGTTGCTTATCATCAGTATTCCCCCTCCCCCGGTCGTCCCTGAAAAAGGAACTTCTAGGCCCAGTGGGCTTACCGGGTCAACAAAATTCAATAAATAAATAAATAAACAAGGGAACGCAGCGGGATGAAGATAGGGAGGCATACTAAACTTCCCTAAGGGAGGCAGGGAAGGCAGTAAAGCAGGCAAAGGCCCAAACCAAGGAAACACTAGCACAAACAGTAAAAGGAGGTGACAAGACTTTCTATAGAATCATTAGTGAAAGGAGAAAGTCCAGAGGGGGTATTGCTAAAATCAAAAGAAAAAGAGATAAGAGGGCATGTGAGGAGGAGGAGGACCACATAAAAACATCTATCCTAAATAGATACTTCTGCTCAGTATTTATTGAAGAGAAGGTAGGGCAGGGCCCACAGCTCAGCACCATGGACAGAGGGGGGAGGGAGGTGTGCACTAGTCCCTTCACAAAATAAATAGTCCCACAAGAGCTCGATAAGCTCAGGGTGGACAAGACAATGGGACCTGATGGCATACATCCCAGGTCACTAAAGGAGATAAGGTTGGAACTAGCAGAGCCATTATCAGAACTGTTTAGTGAGTCTCTGAGCACAGGAGAGGTTCCAGAAGACTGGAGAAGGGCTCATGTCATCCCACTCCACAAGAGTGGAAGCAGGGAGGAGGCAGGGAACTACAGACCAGTCAGTCTTACCTCAGTAGTGGGCAAGATTATGGAGGCACTCCTTAAGGAAAGGATCGTACAACAACTGGAATCCATAGGAGCACAGGATCCAAGATAGCATGGGTTTACAAAAGGAAGGTCATGTCAAACTAATCTCATAGATTCCTTTGACTGGGTGACCAGAGTGGTGGACCAAGGGGGAGCAGTTGATGTCACCTACCTTGACTTCAGCAAAGCTTTTGATACCGTTCCACACAGAAGATTGATTAATAAGCTGGGTAGACTCGGGATGGGTCAGAGGTTGATCAACTGGGTGGCAAACTGGTTGATGGGCAGAAAACAGAGAGTGGTAGTAAATGGTGCAGTGCAAGTCACATTAAACTGTTCCCTGAACTCACTGGTGTAGCATTGTTCAATGAGTTTCCTAATCTGTGCAGTGTTTAATTCAATGAATTAGTAAAAGCTTAGTATTGGTTTGCAACTAGCTGTTAGGACTATAAGCTTTATTTTCAGTTGAGTGCTTATGAGTTTCATTTCAGAAGGCAGACTAAACAACCCTAAGGAATGCTGTGATATTTATAAACAATGCTCTTAAGGAATGCTGTAATATTTATAAACAATTCTCTTTAGGAATGCTGTGATATTTATAAACAATGCCATGAAAATGCATTGCATAAACACTGCAAAACAGCTACAGCCATATCACTAAACAGGTACAAGTGAGTTGAATAGGCAGTGAAGAATGGTTGGAAAAGAATTAAAAGCTTCAACAATTCAAGTTGCCACTGCAGTAGAATCACACAAAAAAAAGTGCTACACCACTGAGTTGATGGAACAGTTTAATGTGACTTGTACTGTATACAGTCAGAAGAGATGCAAGTCACAAGTGGGGTACCTCAAGGATCAGTCCTGGGGCCAGTCCTCTTCAGTATCTTCATCAGTGACATTGCAGATGGACTGGAGGGTATGGTTTGTCTGTTTGCAGATGACACCAAGATCTGCAACAGAGTAGATGGTCCAGATGGGGTGGGCAGAATGAGAAGAGATCTGGATAAACTAGCAAAATGGTTGGAAGAGTGGCAACTGGGGTTTAATGCAAAAAAGTGTAAGATCATGCACATAGGGAAGAGAAACCTTGAAGCCACCTACAGGCTGGGAGGGGAGTTGCTGGCAGTCACAAGGGAAGAAAGAGACTTGGGCATCATCATCACCGATGACCTGAAATCATCCAAGCAGATCACTAAAACAGTAGGTAAAGCTAGGGGTATGTTAGGGTATATTAGTAGGGGTAGCACAAGTCAGAAGAGGGAGGTAATAATCCCTCTTTACAAGACACTGGTTAGGCCCCATCTGGAGTACTACGTGCAGTACTGGAGGCTGCAACTTCACAAGGACATTAACCAAATTGAGGCAGTCCAGAGAAGGGCAACCAAAATGGTGCAGGGACTGCATCAGAAAACATATGAGGACAGATTAACAGAGCTCAATATATATACCCTAGAGCAAAGGAGGGAGAGAGGTAATATGATCGAAACATTCAAACACCTTAAGGGCATTAACAAGGTGAAAGAGTCTAACATGTTTCAATATAAGAAAAATAGCAGGACAAGAGGACACTGCATGAGATTAGAGGGAGGCCAATTAAGGGGTAATGTGAGGAAGTTCTTTTTCACAGAAATGGTGGTAGATGCATGGAACGGCCTACCTCAGGAAGTGGTGGATATGAATACAGTGCAGGGCTTCAAACAGGCATGGGATAGGCATAAGGGAGCAATACAGATGAGTATGAATAGATAGACCATTGACAGAGCAAAGGCCAATGGCACGTTCATAAGGTAGAAAAAGAAATGGGCAGACTGGATGGGCCTAAACAAAATCAAGCCCAGATCAATGAACTATCTCGGCAGCTACAGCAAGCCAGAAATTAGATCATGTTAATCAATAGCATGCTCAAGAATTAGCATATATAGAACAAGAGATGTATACAGTACGTACTGAGGCTCAACTGCAGTGTCAAATATCACTGGAGCCGTGGCAACAAGTACAAAAATGTAAACAAGCAGCAGTGAAAGTGGTAAAAACGGATAGACCTATACCATGTACCTGTGTAGGAGGAAGACATTGGTTTGAGTCTAGTTCTGATACCAACTCTGTGGAATCTAGCGAGGAGGAGTGTAATATGAGAAGTAGGAAACCAAAGATGGCTCCTGTAGTAACAAAGGTAAAGAAAGAAGGAAAGAAAGTTGCAAAACAAGGGTTAAGAATAACAGTTTTAACCAAATGAGCTAGACAAAATTTGGAAAACAGTATAGATAAAAATAATAAAGTGAAGTTACGAAAATATGAGGATGATGCAAAAGAAGCAAATGAAGACAAAGCCTCAAAAATACAAATTAAAGCTGATGCATTGCATAAGAAAATTAAGGAACAGGAAGAAGAGTTAGAACATGATAGAATCAAAGGATAAAAAAGGAACATCAAATAGCCACTGAAGAAGTGGAGGTTCATACAGAGATCTCTCAGCGGGATCTTACCATCCAGGAATCAATGCAGTTGGTGTACCAGTTAGGAAAATGGGAGCCAGGACAAAATCCTATGCCCTATTGTAATAAATTAAAAACATGAGTGACAAATTTTAATTTAACTAATAAAGATGCATGTAAAATAGTTACCTTGTCACTTCAGGCAGTATTATTACCAAGTTTACCAGCTAACATGACGGGTAATCAACCCCGGTCAGACCAAGATGGGTCATGGGCTTCGGTTGACGATATCCTGATGGTCTTACAGGCCATGCATGGAGTCTCTCATACGGATTGGAGCAGGATCTATGAGATCACGCTGCAACCCGGGGAGTCTCCTGTCATGTTTATTAATAGGTTATATGCTGCCTATGCCTCATATGGGGGAGTGGCCAATCCAAATAAGGATGAGGAACCTTTTCTGAGTCTGATTGATAGAAAGGCTACTATCGTGCCTGCGTCAGTACATATGATGTGTAAACACGCGGATAAACCTTTAGAAAAATAACAGTTGCTTACCGATTGGTGGCGAATGCAACAGGATGATAATCCCGAAAAGGGAAAAGATAAGCGAAAGGTAGCCGCCATAGTCAAAACAGAAGGCAAAGGTGAGTTTACCTGTCACAATTGCCATAAAGTAGGCCACTTTAAACATGATTGTTGGGCAAAAGGTGGTGATATGGCAGGAAAACAGCTGCAAGTCTTAGAGAGGAGATAAGCTCAAAATCCAGATAATAATGTTAAACCTGATGGTAAGGCAGACTTACAAAAGTGTATTGCAGTGCTTAGTAATTTGATTAATACTAAGACAGTTGCAGCGGTTTCGAAAGGAACCTACTGCCCCTAGTGATAGTATGGAAGAAGAGGATGAAGAAGAGCTTCTCACTAGAGATGAGAAGAAAACAAATGACAGGACGAAGCCCCCACCTTCCAAATCCTTGGTCAATTACAAGAGGATTGGGAAGGGTGTCCAACAATATCAGCAATGGTAAGGGGCTGCCAGACTGTGATATTTAGTTGATACTGGTGCTACTGTTAGTATAATAGATAGTGATATGCCTTTAAGAACTCATGGGAAATGGCAAATTCATTTGCAAGGTTTCTCAGGGGGTGTGTTAACAGCATATTTGACTAAACCAGTATTGGTTCAGATAGGTGAACAACAATTGAAATGTATGTTTTGGAAATGTAATACACAAGAAAGTACCATGGGTATCGACATTCTAGTACAACATGGTGTAGTAGTAGATCTTAGTAACATGATTTTATGGAAAGGAAGCACTACTAACCTAGGACCAAATGTGGATGTCTCACATAGTGTGTACACAATACTGTCATTACAAATTTATCACATGAGTGATTGATGGAAGCAGGTGCCACAATGGATAGAATCTGTTATACAAAGGCATGAATCAATTTAGGCTAAAAATGCTACAGAGTGTGGATGAGTGTCTAATATGGAGGTCGAAATTGAGGGACCAGACCCATGGCCACAAAAGCAATGTGCATTTCCAAAGGAAGCAGAGGAAGAAGTAGGGATTATTTTGAAACAGTTACAATTGTGAAAGGTAATTCGCCCGATATGTTCAACAGTTAATTCCCCTCTTTGGCCAGTTCGTAAAGTGAATGGTACTTGGAGATTGACTATAGACTATAGGGTCTTGTATAAGGTAAGGCCTTTAGTCACCCCAGTGGTATCTAGACTACCCGACTTAATATCTCGGTTGTCTCCCGCTGCAACCATCTATACCATACTAGATGTGTCAAATGGATCTTGGTCTATCCCTGTACATCCAGATAGTCAGTATAAGTTTGCTTTTACCTTTCAGGATAAGCAATACACATTCCAGTGTTTACCACAAGGTTTTCACTCATCGCCCACATTATTTCATCAATGTTTGGCAGAAATATTATTGGGTTTTTCAGTACCAGAAGCAATAATACAATATGTTGATGACATTTTATTGCAGAGAGATACACACCAAGAGCATGTTAGTTTATTGAATGAGTTGCTAACAGTGTTAGGTAAAGGAAGGTTAAAAATGAACCCTATCAAAGCGCAAATTGCCTACTGCAAAAGGGGGGTTCCAATATTTACTAGTCATTGTTGGTATATTTTCCAAATGGGTAGAAACATTGCCCATATGAAATGATAGTGTTACAGCTACTGTAAAAGCGCTATGGGAACACGTGTTCTCATGATGGAGTTTTCCCAAAATACTTGAAAGTTATAGAGGAACTCACTTTACAGCGAAAATAATGACAGCTTTGTGTGATATCTTAGGTATCACTCAACGTTTGCATTTATCCTACCATCCACAATCTTCAGGAATGGTAGAAAGGTTAAATTGCACTCTGAAAAATGCACTGAAAAAGGCAGTGTTGGATACTGGTAAAGGGTGGGTGATGCACTTACTAGGAATCCTAATGGGTATTAGAGATACAGAAAACAAGAGTACTGGCTATAGCCCATATCAATTGATGACTGGACGAGATATGCGGCTGTATTATCCATCGGATCCAGATTTATCAACACCCGTGTTAGACCATATTAAAACGGATGTGTTCTTATAACAGCTACAGAAGCAGTTAGCTCTGTACCTGCCTCATGCTGCCAGAAATATGGCACAGACACATTGGAAAAACAAACAGAGACATGATAAAAAATTGATACTGCCCCTTGAACAGGGTCATCACGTCATGGTGAAAAACACTGGTCAGAAAGGACCATGGGATGCTAATTGGATGGGACCCTATACCGTCATTGATGTTTTGGGGTAATGGGTTATTCAGGTCCAATGAATTTGAAACGGGTCCACAGACACCAAATGGGTCCATGTGGACCAATGTAAATTGTATCAGCCTTTAAATGATAACAACTGATACTGCTCTGTTTCTCCCACTAGGTGAAGTACAATGCTGTTTCCTGTACTTATACTGTGTAGTACCTTACTGACCCTGGTAACTCCTGACATAAATGGATGTCCAGGGCATATCTGGAACAGTCTGAACAGCCCATACACCACAAATCATACTGCATGGGTTCTCCCAGTGCTGTTGGGAGAACAACATGAACATACTGGATATCTTCTTGTCAAATGGTACTTTATTTGTAATGGACGATGTCAAAATGCGACATGGGGATGCATGCCAGAAGTCTGGCCTGGCATGGCGATGTGTGTAGTGAACACAACAGCCCAGAAGGGGGGTTTATATCCATTCCACATTGGGGGATACGACGAATCTGACAAAAAAATAACAACACTTGTTAGGAACAAATTTAAAGGACATATTATCATATTCATTGAATACGATTCCGTTAAATTATTCTTGTGGTTCAAAATGAAATATGTGGCATTTTCTATATAATACATCTAGAATATATACTGTAGGACTGAAGCAATTTTTTACAGTATTACTGTTTATGAATGTATATCCATTGTTAACATATGTGCGTGTTTTTCAAAAAGGCATGTTGGCCAGGAATGGCCTGTAATGTTAACAGTATGGCATAATTTTGGGGCACGAAATATAGTGTATAAAAAACAAGGTATATCAGGGCAAAAGTTCTTGCCCCCGTCAGATGATATTATCTTGACACAAAATATATATCCTTTTTATTACCCATGTAAGTTAGAGTATTATAATGTTTTGCTACATTTGCCTTTTCCATGATTACCACTTCAATGTGAAGATCGGGCTTCAGTATTATTGTGGCAACAGTATTATAATAACACCTTAAATCAATACCATGCTAGACATAGAGCGTGGTCATTTCACATTCCTGCAGAAGCACCACCAGGCTTAGTCCATCATAAAAGAGATGTGTGGGGCTGGTTAGGCTCAGGACTAGGAATTACTAATGGTATTGATTCTATGGTTTTAAAGGGTCATATCCATTCTTTAGAAATGACTTTAATGGATATGGCTACCGGACCATTATCAGATACTGTAAGATTAGCAGCTGATAATGAAGAAATTGATTGGTTTGCATTTAGAGAAACCAAACAGAATTTTCAAATTATTGCTCAAATAGCAGTTCATTTTTATAACTCACTTTATAATATGTCTAGAGAAAGCTATATAGAACTGGCTTACTCTCAATTAGTTGCTAAAGCACATGCTTATTTAGTTGATGAGTTAAATAGAATTGAAACTAATAGGTTACCTTTAGGAATTGGTAAAACCAATATAATTAGATTATTGGATCACCCCGATGTAATTCTACCACCCTTAGCTATGATAAAAGTATGGAACTCACCAAATCCATATACACATGTACTGCAACATGTGATTCCCATACTAGTGATAATACCTGTATATTTTGCACCACTGAAAATATTGTGGCAAATCAGTAATTTGGGAGTATTACTACATGACCAAATCATGAGACTCCAGATACCAGGTGACACTATTATCCCAGTACACAATGAATATGTTGTCTTACCTAAGCAACAGTGTGTACAAGAACATGAAACCTTAATATGTGGGGAAGAGACATCAACCACCACATGGTTTCCTGATAAATGTAAATTTACCCTAATGTCTGCAAATGAATACCGCCAAGCTATGAAATGGAACCAATCATAGTGTGTAATTGCAGGTTAACCTTGGAATGTATGGGGGTGTAGTGACAAAACTTGGTGGGTTGCAAACTGAACCCTCCGAGAACGTCCTGCCTATAGCCAAACAAATGTTACCCATATCAATGGTTCCAGTTTGGCCTTGGATTTACTCACTGATTTGGCAACTCCACCTCATTTTGAATTACCCAAAATTGATAAACTGACAATTGATGCCTTGTTGTATCATCAGCAAACAGAAGGACTTATTCTCTCAAAGAAGGCCTCTGCTAAAGAGGTAAAAAGACAGTCTTCATATATCCCCATTATATCCTGGTGGGATTGGAGCTCGGCTGTCTTGGGTACTAGTCCAACCCTAATAGTGGTAGTATGAGGTATTGCAGTGATTTGTGTTCTTATTATTGTGCAAGTGTTATTGTACATAAAATAAAATGCATGATTCGACAGATTCAAATGTTACAATGGCAACACCGTATTGTGTGATCTCCAATTATAGACAGTCACAAGAGGGGGGATTGTAGTGTAATATTTTACTGAAATATACTTAAGTGCAACCTATAAAATGTCTAGGCAAATGTTTTTTTTTTTTTACTCAAGTATAACGTTTCACAATATTTGAGTAGCTGTCTTGTGATACAGTTTCTCACAAGATCTAGTTAAATGCTTTGTGATGCTTTAGTCTTGTGATGTCAACATTAAATGTCCTGTAGTACACTTTATCAGGATAATGTTTATGAATAACATGTTTTCCAGTACATTTATGAATAACATGTTTTCAAGCCACACAGTCTATAAATAACTTGTTTTGTAGAAAAAGGTACATCACAGCTTAAAATAGACATGTTCATTGTTTTATGATTGGTTCATACTGCGGTGTTGGCTTTTTTAAGATAACAGTTTTATATATAAGCACTGCATGTGAACTGAATGAATAGCACCAAACCTGAAGCAAGAATACATGTATTGAAGTTGATGAAACTCACAAAAAGAAAATAAACCAAAGGGAAACATTCATTCTGTGTGGCGTGAATTATTTGAAGATAGAAAACACAATGCAGCCATCTGTTATCCTTACACTACCGTATATAAATGCAAATGTGTTTCTAAAACGTTTGCAAGGGTATTGATAGTACACACACTGGCTCAGTACAGAATGTTGTTCTGTATACTTACCTTTGTAACCTCACTGGTCGTACCTGAAAATAGGCATTTTTTGCCTAGTGTGCTTACTGGGAAAACAAAAGCTAAATAAATAAATAACTTATTCTAACTGTATTCTATACGGTGTTATTTTGCTGAAAGTAAATAACATTTTTCATGATAAAAAAAGAAATAAAACTTTTGCAAGTGGATTGTTTAAGTAGAAAATACAGGAAGAACAAGACCAGTGGAATTTGGTTAGATATTCATGTTGACCAAGACAACTACACAAGTGCAGTAGTTACTAGTTAAGAATGTCCATAATAAATTTCACAAGTGGATTGTTTACTAAGAAAGTCAAAGAAGATGAAAGGTTTCGGTTTGGCTTGGTTACATCTTCTAGTCAGACAACTATGAAAACAATGCTATGTGCATTTTCCGCAACAATGCAGTGAAAGTCACGTTAAACTGTTCCTCCAACTCACTGCTCTGGCATTGTTTTTTTGGACTGCTAACACAGTGGCAATTCTAAATGCTTAAAACAAAAACACTTTTTCAACTAGTCATCAGCTCACATGCAATGCACTTCCAGCCACTGTACAGTAAATGCACTTCACCTCCCACTCCAATGGTCCTGCAATGCATTTTACCAAATGCAGTTACAGTGTGGTACTGTGCTGTACATAATTTCAACACTACGGGTATCCAACATCTTGCCTCTCGCTTAATTGTACTGTATGGTAAACCCCATAAACCCCATTCATAAGAACCATAAAAAACATAAATACTGTAGACAAGGTAGAGAATTTACCTTTAATAAACCATATTTCACTTTTCTTTATTTTTATTTTTTTTATCAATGGCATTGCTGTGACTCCTCCCGTCTGCTCCCCTTCCCACTTCACTGACAGTTAACAGATTTGACAGGTTACAACATATACTGTACTGTATACATATATATTTTTTTACCTTTGGGCAACTGTACTGTCAAAAGAAAAGAGAAATGCTTAGTACAGAGTTTCAAAATGATTGCAGATTTTGTCAGACACCAAAGAGCTGCTCTCAGTTGCCCCCCCCCGCTTCTCTGACCTCTGTGATCTCTTTAATAAATACTGCACTGTACACTGCACAGTACCTGTACAGTACTGTACCTGTGTATAGGTAGGTGAGAGAGGGGTCGGTACTGTACAGTACAGTATACAGTACTGGTAGATTGAATGTTTCAGAGCCATCCACTTCCATAACTTGTTTCTCCTGGGAAGAGGATACTGTATTGTACCTGTAGGTACAGTAGGATACTGCCAAGACAAAATGTTTTAAATCTGTGGTTTCATTCATTCTTACCCCCTGGCTTCTCCTACTGTCTACAGTGTGTTAGATGTGGAGAGGGAGTTTGCACAGCACCACGGTCCACAAATCCGGTAAGGAAACCCGATGCAGAGTCTCAGGAAAGCTGGCTGGAGCACCCTACAATACTGTACAGAGGCTATTGTACAGTACTTGATTCTTGCTAAACTTATTTTAATTTACAGCAATGTGCAGGTCTCTCCTCAAGCATTCAAGACCTGTTTCAATCAGCCATGCTCCCAAGGCTCTTCCCTGCTCACTTATTGTATACACAGTACTGTACTATTTTCAAGGAGTTATAAGGCTCGTTTTAAGATTTCAGTACAGTACTGTATAAACTTATAATAATGTTTATGTTGTACAGTTAAATGAAAACATCAGGGGCATAGAAATTTAACAACACAGGCATTCATATTGTACAGTACAGTACACTGCATGCTACCATTGTGAAATTGGACTTCAACTCAGTGGTTAAGCATTTTTGGTGGGTTGATTAAATTGTGCATTGCTCATTGCACTGCATTACTAAATGTTTCATGAGAGCTGCAAAGTGAGCTGAAACTGAATAGCAGCTACAGACAAACCATTAGAACACTTTTAATAATTCATTGCAGTGAGCAGTACACACATTTAGCAAGTCATTGCAAAGTGCTAAACCAGTGAGTTGGAGGAACAGTTTAATGTGACTTGTACTGTACATATAGTGCTAGGTTGGTCAGCTAGCTAGAGTTTATGGTTTGCCTTTGTCTTGCACATTGTAGGAGAGAAATAATAAGCACATGCACGTAATTTAACGTTGAAGAAGAAAACAAATTAACATTTGGTATTTATAATTGCATCTAATTTAAGATTGAAGAAGACCAATTGACATTTGTCATTTACAAATTTGCATGTAATGTAAGATTGAAGAAGAAGATGAGTTGACATATGACATTTATAATAGCACTGCCACTAAATTAAAGTATTCAGTACAATTATAAATGACAACTGTCAATGTGTCTTCTTTTTCAATCTTAATTTATGTGTGTATACTTACGATTTGCCTCCCAGTGTGCAAGACAAAGGCAAAACATACACCCTAGCTAGCTGACCAACCTAGTCATATATGCATTGTTGCACAAAATGCACATAGATGCACATAGATGCCTATAGTGTACCCTTTTTATGTAGTACTAATTTAATTTAATACTGTATAATAAGGGTGTACTATATGCCTCTGCTTGCCTTCAAAATACCAGAGTACACAATCTACAGGAGGGACAGGGAGGGTAAAAAAGGAGGAGGAGTAGTGCTCTACATAAGGGAAGGGATCAAAGCAATGGAACTAAAGGCTAAATGGGGAGAATGGGAGGCCCTGTGCGTCACCTTGGAGACAGAAAATGGCACCACAATCCACATGGGGGTTGTATACAGACCCCTGTCTCAGGGGGGGTGGGATGGACAAGGAAATTATAGAAGACATCCTCAAAATGGCAGAACAAGAGGAGATTTTGTTGATTGGGGACCTGAATATGCCAGATGTTAACTAGAGCACATTTGCTGCAGCCACATCCAAGAGCAGGGTCATTCTCGATGCCCTACAGTGGGGCATGCCTCAGACAGCTAGTGTTGGAACCCACTCAGGAGGGAGCAATCTTAGACCTGGTACTCTCAAATGGGGATGGAGAGAAGATCACAGATTTAGAAGTGGGTAGCCACCTGGGAACAAGCGACCACCAATCAGTGTGATTCATGATAAACACAGCTGTATACTCAAGCCATACAAATGCATGGGTACTGGACTTTAGGAGGGTTGACTTTGGCAAAATGGGTAAGTGCCTAAGGAATGCACTAGCAAATGAGCAGGAAGGAAGGGTGGAAGAACAGTGGGGAAAAATCTAAACTGCCACCACAGAGGCAACAATCCTTTGTGTGAAGCATATAAACAAAACAAAACAAAGTAAAAAACTACTATGGTTCTCAGAAGAGGTGGCGGGGAAGGTTAGGGAGAAAAAGAGAGCATTCAGAAAGTATAAGGAATCACAGAAGGTGCAGGACAGAGAATTGTATCAGTTAAAGCAGAAGGAAGCGGTAAGGCAGTCAGAACAGTGAAGGCCAAAACCAAGGAAAAGATAGCCAACTCAGGGAGATAAAACCTTTTAGAGGTATATTATGGAGTGAAAAAAGACCAGGGGAGGGATAGTGAGGCTTAATAAAGGGAAGGGGAAGTGGGCAGAGGGTGACAGTGAAAAGGCAAAGATACTGAATGAATACTTTTGCTCAGTATTCACAAAAGAAGAGGAGGGGGAGGTACCTAAACCAAATAATAGAAGCAGTCTGGATGGGGGGGGTCGATACCAGTCCATTCACAGAAGAAAGGGTCCTGAAAGAACCCCTAAAACTCAAGGTGGACAAAGCAAATGGGGCCTGACAGGATTCACCCCAGAATTCTAAAATAACTAATGGCAGACCTAGTGACACCACTGACTATCCTTTTTAACAAATCATGGGAGGATGGTATGATACCTTAGGACTGGAGGAGGGTGGATGTGATTCCCCTTCACAAAAGTGGGAGCAAGGCAGAGGCGGAAAACTACAGACCTGTTAATTTGACCTCAGTGGTAGGGAAAATGATGGAATCACTTTTGAAAGAAAGAATTGTTGAGTACTTAGATGCCAGCGGGGCACAGGACTCAAGGCAGCATGGATTCACAGCGGGAAGGTCATGTCAGAGGAATCTAATAGATTCCTTTGACTGAGTGACCAAAGTAGTAGACCAGGGAGAGGCTGTGGACATGGCCTACTTAGACTTTAGCAAGGCATTTGACACAGTCCTGCACAAAAGATTAAAAAACAAGTTAGCCAGCCTGGGAGTGGGTCCCAGGGTGGTAGCCTGGGTAACAAATTGACTGGGCAACAGGACACAGAGGGTAATAGTAAATAGAGTACACTCTGAAGAAAGAGGTGTTACTAGTGGGGTATCACAGGGTTCAGTACTGTGACCGGTCCTCTTTAATGGTTTATAGGTGACATTGCAGAGGGGTTGGAAGGAAAGTATGCCTCTTTGCACATGACACAAAGATCTGCAACAGGGTTGATACACAAGGGGGGTGGAAAGGATGAGAAGAGACTTGTCAAGGTTGGAGGAATGGTCAAAAGTATGGCAGCTTAGATTCAATGCAAAGAAGTGAAAAGTAATGCACCTGGAAAACAAAAACCCAGGGGAAGAGTACACAATTGGGGGGGTACTAACAACAACAAAAATGGAAAGAGATCTGGGGGTAGTCATATCAGATGACCTTAAGGTAGGCAAGCAATGTGAGAAGGCAGTAAGGAGGGTTGGGAGATACTGAGATGGATAGGGAGAGGCATCACCAGTAGAAAACAGGAAGTTGTTATCCCTTTGTACAGACAGTTGGTGAGACCCCATCTGGAGTAGTGCATGCAGTTCTGGAGACCCCATCTCCATAATGACATAGACAGGATGGGGGCAGTGGAGGGCAACTAAAATGGTGCAGGGTCTGCTCCAGAAGCCATATGAAGAGAGACTAAAAGAGCTTAATATGTATACTCTTGAGGAAAGGAGGGAGAGGGGGGACATGATAGAAACTTTCAAGTACTTCAAGGGAATCAACAAAGTCCAAGAGGGTAGCACCTTTCAGAAAAAGAGATGTGCAAGAACAAGGGGGCACAATTTTAAGATAGAGGGGTGGATGGCTCAGGGGCAACATGAGGAAGTATTTTTTCATGGAGAAGGTGGTGGAGACATGGAACAGCCTTCCTGAGGAGGTTGTGGGGTCAAAAACATTGGGGAATTCAAGAATGCATGGGACAGACATAAGGCAATTCTAGTGGGGGGCAGGAGGAAGTAGGCTGTTGGTTAACTAGTATCTGCAGCTCATCTAATAGGTAGGGAAATGGGCAGACTAGGTGGGTCAAGCGGTCCTTATCTGCTGTCAAAGTCTATGTTTCTATGTTCTATGTTTCTACAAAATTTTAGATTGGCCTTAATTTTAGCTGTATTCAGGCAGGCTTGGGTGTCTCTACCAGCATCCACCCGAGTCCCCCTACTTGATGTTATAACACTTTCAATCCAGATTCTGATGCAGGCTGCTCTCTCTTTCCATGCACACACAAAAAAAGAGAAGGAGCCTGATTTTAAAAGCCTGAAATTTGGTGCAAGGTGTCTGTGCCAAAAGCATTTGATGCAAGTGGCACCTTTTGCTAAAGTTTGCAGTAATCCTGACATTTGAATGTAGGTTGCATTGAAATCAGGATGCCCTACGCCAAAGCTACCCTGCACCACACCTTTTCCAGAAGTGCTGGTGCAGCAGGACGCAAAGAGGCTTGCACCTTGGTGAGGCTGTAGTACCCATTTATTTGTATTTTAGAAGCCCTGCCATGGACACAATATGGCTCTGAGGTTAGACCAGCCATGAGCTGGTCTAACAGTCCTTGTGCCAGGTGGCTGACATAAGCCACACTGGGGGGGGGGGGTGGCAGGCTCAAATTCACATCAGATACTCAAATGGCTATGGACTCTGGTCTTCTCACTGGTGCAGTTTTCATTGACATGACTAAGGCTTTTGACCTAGTTGATCACTCCATCCTTCTAGCCACCCTGGGATCACTAGGCTTCTCAACTAACATTGTAAGATGGTTTGGGAACTACCTATCTGAAAGGTCTCAAATTGTGAAATACAACTGTACCCTCTCAGACAAAACCACCATAAATATTGGGGTGCCACAAGGCTCCATCCTTGGGCCCTTACTTTTCTCTCTTTTCATAAATAACATCTCCACTGACCTCCACAGGATAGCCTTCCTGCTATATGCTGATGACATTGTGCTGTATGCTAGTGCTAAAAGCATTGACAACATAAACAATTGACTCTCTCTTGACTTCCAGCCGATATTGAAGTGGCTATTTACCCACAAACTTGTACTAAATGATCCTAAAACCCAAGTTATGATCTTTGGATTAAATGCAAAGCTCAAGCATGCCCATCCCAAATTTAGAATCACCTCCTTAAATGGCTCAGTAGTTGGGGTAGTAAATTCATTTAAATATTTGGGCATCACCCTTGATCCATCACTAAATTTCAACTTACACATCAATCTGACTTGCAAACTGGTAAACGCCAAACTTGGAATAGCCTACTAAACCAGCTATATGCTCACTCCCTCAGCAAGGCTTGCCATTGCCCATGACATACTCCTACCATCACTTATCTATGGAGCTGCAACATATGCCTCTGTGTGTAAATCAATCCTTCAGAAATGGGATGTTACATATAACAATATCTGTCACTATGCTTCCTCCTCACATTGGCTGAAACACCACTGTCTCCTCTATTCTGACCTGGGATGGCTTCCTCCCACTGAACTAAGACTACATGCTTATGGCTCTATCATTGACAATATGGTCCATCTACAAATACCTAAATCCTTGGCAGGCCTTTTCCAAAGCCTGATACCTTGCTATGGACTGCGTTCCACTGACCAGGCCCCTATTTTCATCCCCAGACACTGCACCACAAAAGGCTCTAGTGCTTTCACCTGCCATGCCCCCAAATACTGGAACTCCCTTACACTAGCCTTGCACCAATCACTATCCCGTGCATCTTTTAAAAAAGGGTTACGTACTTATCTTGATACTTCCCACAAATTCTCCTTTTTCAAACCTCCCTAGCTCTTTCCATCCCAGCCTTATCTCTCCTTTCTGATCTGCCCCCTATATGCAATGCACTTTTCCTCTACCTCCCCTTTTCGTGTCTCTTACTACTATCACTTATCCCTCCCCTAAGTTAACTTTTCAATCCCTTATTAGTACTAAAAATGATTAATCTGTCGTGTTTCTTCTTCCTCAGGGCAAATTGTGGTGTCATTTTAGTTATCGTACAGCTCCTGCTTTTTTCTCTTCCCACACTGTTACCGTAACCTCCTTGTTTTTAGCTAATTTTTTTCAACCTGCTTGAAAGCTGTTGTAAACGATTTTTGTTGTACTTGTATTGGAATGTCTTCCCTGTATTGTTGTTTTGTATCTTCCCAGGTCATGCCTAAAAATAGTCATTGCTATGGCTAGTGCACTTACCGGTAAACAAAAACGAAATAAAATAAAAACACCCATATGGCACAATGTTCTATTAATCTTCATAATTAATGCATACTGGCTCCTCTTCATCATTGTTAAGATCATTGTGATGTTTTATGGAAGAAGTGCATCCACTGAAAAGATGAAGATTGACCTTCAGAAATGTGAGTCATGCAACATTTTCAGGTAACAGATGGTTGCGTAGGTCAGAAGCAACACTACCAGCTGTGCTAAAGATTATCTCCCAATAGACACTGGTGGGAGGGCAGCTCAAGCAAAAAATGGCTGTTTTGTACAATGTTGGCCAGGTTTTTCTCTTACTCTGCCAGTATTTCAGAGTGTCATCCACTATAGATGGTTTGCTAGGGTCTTTTCGATAGTCTTCCACCATACTGGCAGCAGTATGTCCTTGGAAAACACTGGAGCAAGTACTGTTTCTGTTAATATCTTGCAGCTGTGACCCAATGCCCTCTTCATCTTGATCTTTTACAGTGGATGCACCTCCTGCTGGTAGTGAGGTTTGGGAGTCAGTGCACTCAAAGAGGTTGCTGTGATGAAATACGATCCATTTAGTTTGACACTTTTTCAATGAGTAGGTCTTTATATCTGCTGATGTCTGTGATGCCAGAGGGGAGGAAGGAAGCCAGGGTAACCTTATTGTATATCATAGGTCTAACATGGTGGCAAGAATATAATGTTCAGATTGCAACATTGTTCTATTCTGGGGTCCATTTTAAGGGACATACTCAGGTTTTCTACAAGTGAAGTTGCACTACCTTCCTACAGGAATATTGACTTCTGCCTTTCCAGTTTTTTTTTTTTAAGTAGGCATATCAGGGATTTAACCTGACTCAGACTGGTAGTGTTTACACTCATTTCCCCAGTGGCTTCCTCAAAGGGCTAAAGAACCTGGCACAACTGTGTCATCAGGTTCCACTGAGTGGAACTAAGACACGCAACCCCTTTTCCTATGGAGTGATCCATTGTGTACTGTTGCACTGCTCTATTCTGCTCAAGGAACTGTTGTACCATTTAAAAGGTGGAACTCCACCTGGTAACTACCTCCTGCTTTAGTTGATGTTGCGGAAGATTATTGTCCTTTTGTAGCTGCCATAAAAGTTTGCATGCTTTGGCATAATGGTTGAAATATGCGGAGATCATGCACAAAACTAAGGGCATTCTGAATGCTTCTGTCATCTCAGAGAAAATCATGTACTACGAGACTGGAGGTATATGCAAAGCAAGTTATGTGCATATACCCACCATTCTTCACAGCATGTATGATGTTAGTCCCATTAAGGGATAAGACAAATCCTGGAGAAAGACCATGAGGAGTGAGCCATTCAGTAAAGTGTTTTCCTGGCTCCTGCAAGAGGTTCATCGTAGTATGATCTTTAGATGCAAAACTAGCAATACATAAGGCAGCCTGCTTCTTAAATGTCCTGGCTGAGTCTGAGACAGAGGATGAGGCCCAGTGAGCAGTGGTGGTCATGTAGTCTATGGTTTGGCCACTAGTCCACATATTGGTTGCAATTTGGATTTGCCAGCTTCAAGGCCTGTATCACTCTCATGAAATTTACAATACCAATTTGGTACTGCTTTTGTGGCAAAGTATTTCCTGGATGGTATTTGATATTGTGGCACTGCAATCTGCATTAGTTGCTTAAAGCAAGCAGACTCAACAAAAGAGAAGGGCTGCAGGTCTAGTGCTATCATTTCTGCTATGGCCTTGTTTAATTTTTGGGCAGCTGGATAACTGGGTTCATATTTACAAACCCTTTGAAATGACTGTTGCATGGTTAACTGTTTCGGTTTTGCACCTTCTCTGTCCTGAAAAGAGTGGACCAAATTAAATTGAGGGAAACTGTCAGATACTAGCGTGCCTGATGGTGATGGTGAATTATGTGCTTGGCTTTTTGGCTGAGAGAAAATAATGGGCAGTACCACCTGTTTTGGTTACAGAAGAAGAATGGTCTAGCTCCCTGTCATCTACACTTCATCCTCTGTCTCACCACTCAACAGTGGCATCACATCATTTTTGAATACCATCAGGTGCCATTCTCTGTAAGTGTCCTATCAATGTAGATGCGCCAAGGTGATTTTCCTGTCTCCCCCTGCTGACACCAGTTTTAAAAATTGTGCATGTTGCATGGCAGATATTTTGGAAGTCAATACAATAGTAATTCCAGATTCAATAGGTGGCCTTTTTAGTTTTACCTCGAGGAATAAATAGCTGTTCTGTGGCACAAATAGCAGTGCTTACATCATCAGTTCTGTCATGTATTTATTTATGTTTTTGATAACCGGATAAATTATCTGAGCCAATGGACCATTTTCAGCCATGACCTGAACTACAAAGTGGTAACAACAGTCAGCAACAAAATACAGAACATGGGTAAGATACAGTATAGTTCCAATACATAGAATACATGAAAGAGCATCACTACTCCATGCAGCCAGGAACTCGACAGTGTGTTCCATGATCAAATACAGATAATACAGTCAGTGATTGTTACAGGAGTGCAAGATACCCAACATACAATAATCTAACACATGGTTGATTGTCTAGTATAGAGTGATAATATAGTACAGAAAAAGAAAAATTAACAAAACATTAACTTCCACCTGTTATGGGAGCTAGGGTGGTTCTAGTGCTTGAAGGTTGTCAGAGGAGCAGTTACACACAGTCTCAGTGAGAAGGAAACCCTTCAAGCTTGTTTTGAAAGACAAGTGGGAGGGTGATTGTAAGGATGAAATATATCTGAGTTGTGTTTTCTATCTTCAAATAATCTCAAGCCACACCAAATGAATATTTCTCTGTCTGATTTATTCTTGTTGTGAGTCTTCAGTACAAGTGTTTTGGTTAACTTCTCAATACATGTAGTTTTGCTTCAGATTTGGTGCAATTCATTCAGTTCACAGGCAATGCTTATATATGAAATTGTTATCTTAATAAGGCCAACACCCCAGTATAAACCAATCATTAGACAAATAACATGTCTATTTTAAGCTGTGATGTACCTTTTTCTTCAAAAACAGGCTATTTATAGACTGTGTGGCTAGCTTGTAACAACTTTATGCCTTCATGTTAGGCTATATTTACTTCTGATTAGCAGTGGCACCAGTCATCGGATGTCCTAACATTTCCAGATACTTCTGTCATTTGTCCCTATTATTTAGTACATCAACATCTGCACTCCATCCCTTTCTGATGGACACAGTTAGTTGGTCATGTACCTACCTCGTGTACAGTACATGTTAAATTATTCTACTACTTAAGTAAGCATTCTGGAAAAAGGCTATACTTAAATGCTCAGTTTAACTATTATGAAAGGTTATACTGAAACAAACATTTTACTACAAAATGTTACACTACAATCCCCCCTTTTGTGACTCTATAATTGGAGATCACACAATACGGTGTTGCCATTGTAACAGTTGTATCTGTCGAATCATGTGTTTTATTTTATGGTACAATAACATTTACACAATAATAAGAACACAAATCACAGCAATACTGCATACTACCACTATCAGGGTTGGACTAGTACCCAAGATAGCCGAGCCCCAATCCCACTGGGATATAAAGGGTATAGATTGTGACTGTTCTTTTACCTCTTTAACAGAGGCCTTCTGTAAGAAATAAGTCCTTCAATTTGTAGGGTCAATTTATTAATTTTGGGTAATATGAAATGAGGTGGAGTTGCCAAATCAGTGAATAAATTCAAGGCCATACTGGAACCATCGATATGGGTAACATTTGTTCGGCAATAGGCAGGACATTCCTGAAGGGTCCAATTTGCAACCCACCAGGTCTTGTCACTACACCCCCATACATTCCAAGGTTGACCTGCAATTACACCATGATTGGTTCCATCTCATTGCTTGGTGGTATTCATTTGCAGACATTAGAGTAAATTTACATTGTTTAGGAAACCATGGGGCCATTGATGTCTCTTCCCCACATTACAAGGTTTCATGTTCTTGTACACACTGTTGCTTAGGTAAGACAACATATTTATTGTGTACTGGGATAATAGTGTCACCTGGTATTTAGAGTCTTATGATCTGGTCATGTATTAATACTCCCAAATTACTGATTTGCCACAATTTTTTTGGTGGTTCAAAACATACAGGCATTATCACTAGTATGGGAATCACATGTCGCAGCATGTGTGTATATTGATTTGGTGAATTCCATACTTTTATCACAGCTAAGGGTGGTAGGAATACAGTTGGATGATCCAATAATCTAGTTACATTGGTCTCACCTATTCCTAAAGGTAACCTATTGGTATCAATTTTATTGAATTCATTGACAAGAGAAGCATGTGCTTCAGCACAGCTTACCGTTTTAGCAATAATTCAAAAATTTTGTAAGGTTTTTCTAAATGCAAACCAATCGATTTCTTCATTATCAGCTGCTAATCTCACAGTATCTGATAATAGTCTGGTAGCCATATCTTTTTAAAGTCATTTTTAAAGAACGACTAGGGCCCTTTAAAACCATGGAATCAATACCATTGGCAATTTCCAATCCTGAGCCTAACCAGCCCCATACAAATAAGCCTGGTGTTGCTTCTGCAGGAATTTGTAATGACCACATTCTGTCTCTATTCTGGTATTGATTTAAAGTATGATTATAATACTGTTGCCACAATAATTGTATTATATAAAAAATATCACATATTACATCTTGAACCATAAGAATAATTTAACGCAATTGTATCTGATGGATATTGTAATATGTCCCTTAATTTTATTTGTAACCAGTCTTGTTCTTCTCTTGTCAGTTTTGTCGTATCCCCCAAAGTGCAATGAATATAAATACCCTTCTGGCCTGTTGTGTTTCTCACGCACATCACTGTGCCAGGCCAGGCATCTGGCAAACATCCCCATGTCGCATTTTTGACATTGTCCATAACAACCATTGTTCCAGACCCCTTTCTTCCTTTTGACCCTAAAAAGTGACTGACACTGTAGCAGGAGGGGTGGGGGGAAGGTGGGGGAAGAAAGAAAAGGAAGGGGAGGGCATAAGGAGGGGAAGGGAGTGAGGTCATAGAAAAGGGGGATGGCCTCATGAGGTCATGAGGCTGTCAGAAAGTAGGTGGGTAAGAAGGACCGATAAGAAGAAGGAAGGGCCAGGGAGGGGTGGGGCAAAGGAGGTTAAAAAGGGGAACACAGGGGGTCTCTGCCACTTTCTGCTAGGTTTTTGGGTGAGTATTTTTAAGAGCCTAGCACATCAGTTGGAAAGAGTTCCTAAGAAGAAGGTAAGGAAGAGGCGTTTTTTGAATTCAGGTTGTAGTTGTTGAATTTTATCAAAAAAAAAGGGAAGGATCAAAGGAGAATGCTTTAGAAAAGGTATGTAGGCAGCAATAAACGGGGGAGTCAACTGTTGAGGGCTTAGGTATTATTGCATGTCTCCATAACAGTTCAAAAAAAGAAGGCTTTAAAGCTGGAGTCATCTGCTGATATGGCTGAGAGAGCTGTGCATTCTCCTCATAGCAGTTCAAGGGAAAGTGTGGTTTACCGATTGTTGGGAAAAAGCAAGAGGTCAGAACACTGTGCATAAGAGATATAGCAGCATGTTTTTTCCTGTGTAGTAGGAGCATTACGGAGATAGACAGAGGTAGCAACTCAGTGAGCTGCATAGTGCGTCTGATGATGAGAGCTGAAAGCAGTGGTTTTCTTCAGCCAAGCACCAGAAGATTCAGAAAGGGAGAAGACAGAAAGAAGTTAAGAAGAGGCAGCAGCATTGTGGGGGAAGCAACGAGAGTGACATGAGCGGTGGAAAGGTGCAGAACAGCTGGCTCTGACACGAAATTAATTTTAAAAAAGCGGGAGCAACAGGAAGCTTCGGGCAGTGAGCTAGCGGGGAGCAAGAAACGGAGTGGACAGAAAAAAGTGGGAGGCGCACAGGGATGGGTGTTTGGAGCAAAAGGGGGGATGTCACGAGCAAAAAGGGAGAGCAGGAGTTTAAAAAGCGGATGACGAACCGCGAACAGAAGGTCAGGAGAGGCAAATGATGGCAAGAATGAATAGTGGGACCAAACAAGACATGCGGCCTAGGAAAGCCACGTGGTGTGCAGCGGACAGAGAGGAGAGTTCCAAAAGGGGGATGGGGTGGGTACAGCATTTTTGTGATGATGTTAGCGAGCCTTTCCAACAAAAAAGGGGGAAAGCATGGGTGGATAGCAAGCCTTTTGCGTGCTCACGGGGACGAGTGAAGTAGGGAGTCCAAAAGGAGGACAAGCAAGGGAACAAAGGAAGCGAGACCATGTGGGAGCACAAGAGAGAGAGCGAGAGGGCCAAAAAGATGAAAAGAGGCATTAGCAACCAACAAGGAAGGTTGGACATGCGATCTACATAAAGGAATGGTTAAAAAAAGGGGGGATTTTTTCAAAAAAAAAAAGAAATGTGTGCGGTGTGCATTTGTAAATGCAAGAAAAGGAGCAAGGGCAGAGCATAAAGGGCTGAATGGGCGATATGGAGGTAGAAGGTTGGAGGAAGAACTCATTGCACAGGAAGCAAAAAAAATGTGGGGGTAGCTGCTTCCAGAGAGCAATCCACTTCATGAGGCTGGCAAGAAGGGTTTTTTAAAAATTGAACACCCCTGGCAGAAGCACTGGGTGAGCAACCATAAATAAAAAAAAAAAAAAAATATATATATATATATATATAAGAGGATGGGGGCGGCCATTTTGGAGCGGGGGGGAGGAACAGGATAAGGGGTGTTTCCAACAAGGGGAGATAGGATCACAGGGTGGCAGCAAAAATAAATAAATAAAAAAGGGGAGGAAGCCTATAATAAATAGGTCAACGGAATGAATAACAATGTTATTTCTTACATGAGCAGGACACAGAGAGAAACAATTGAACACGCGGTGATCCAGACTAATGAAGGACGCAATGAAAATGATTATGGAGCTGGTGGACAGGGCCCACAAAGTCCTGGATTCAGTAGAGGACGTAGAAAGGGAGGAAGGGCCAGCAAGAAAAGGGAAAGTCAGGAGGAAGGGTCAGAGTGGGGCAGGAGGAAAAGGGAAGGGAGCTGGGACCCCAGTGCCAAAACACCCCAGTACAAGTTCTCCGGGGCGGCAACCGACAACCCAAGCGATCCCGGACCCGGTACCTGCACCCAGTCTGAAGGGGCCGATGCCTGAACCAGAGCCTAATCCAAGGCAGGAGGCTAGGCCTCAACTGGGACTGGGACCCAGCATTCCCACACCCGAACCTACCTGGCTGGGGGTACCACAGCCAGGCGGAGGGACGATGGAAAACATGGCTGATAATAGCATGCAGACCCCAACAAACGGAACACAGGAAAGAATGGAATCAGGAGACATGGTGGCAAATGAAGCACCAAAGGAACCTCACAGAGAACCAGGTACAGTGTTGACATTAGAGAGTAGCATGAAGGAATATGTGGAGCAATTGTTATTAGGTATGGGGGGAGATGGCATTAAGAAGTTACAAAAAGTACTGGGGGAGTTAGAAGAAAGGGAAAAAGATACAAAACAGACGGAGGAGGGGGGAAAAGAAGGGCTAGGACAGATAAAAGGGGGTGGAGGGGTGCGTATAAGAGATCATGTGCCAGTAGCAACAAAAGAAAAAATCTGGAAAGGAGAATTTGTTGATATTTTTGCCCTGGTAGACAAGAAAACAGTGGAACTATATGAAGAAAAGTAGAGTTTCAGTAAAAAAGAATTGGCGGCTGCAGTAGTGCTGGTCAAAAAGGGGGAGGAGCAGAAAGGGCCCACATATAAAGGAAAATCATGGGAAGCATGGACTTTGGGTTTCACATATTTCAGTGCTATAGCACAAGAAAAGAAGCCAGAATTGGGCATTCTCCTGTTAGCTTATTCACTGATTATAAGAAATGCATATAAGATGATGGGGGCACGAACTGGTTGCAGTATGATGAGAAGTTCAGGACGCAGATGGCTAATTACGGGGAGGATTGTCGATGGGATTCAAGACATAATGACCTATGGTGGGAAACTATGACAGTAGCAGAAGGAGGCAAAGGTGAATGGCAAAAGAGAGGGCTGCGATACCAAAAATGTTTTTGTGGGTACAACAGGGCACGCTGCTCTTTCCCAAACTGCAGATTCAGGCATGCATGTTCGAAATGTGGTGGATCTCACCCAGCCTCTCACTGTAGAGCATATGGAGAAGCCAGCCCTGGGGGAAGTCAAGGTAACTATTCCTTTCGAGGGGGGGCCACAGGGGAGCACATGGAGAAAATACAGGAAGAGTTAGAGGATATGCAGCAGGGAGAGGGTACCACCAAGGGGGAAAGTAAAGCAGGCCATTTCCATTTAACAAAAAACCCTATTAGAGATGAAGTAATAGAACGGTGGTTAAAAGGGCACCCTAATGAGAAGGCAGGGTTGGAATTAATAGAAGGCTTTCAAAAAGGTTTTAGCCTACATTACCAAGGGAAGAGATTTAGAACATGGGCAAAAAATTTAAAATCCATTAAGGGAAGGGAAACACTGCTGAGAAAGAAAATTGGGATTGAAAAAGAAGCAGGTAGAATAGAGGGCCCCTTTAAAGAACCCCCTTTCTGGCACCTATGAGTATCTCCGTTGGGCCTGGTCCCTAAAAAGCAGGTGGGAGAATATAGGGTGATACACCATCTATCCTATCCAGAAAAAGAATCAGTCAATGACCACATTTCAGAAGAGGATAGTAGGGTATCCTATGGGACCTTAGAGGATGCAGTGGATATCATCAGGGCAAGACACACCCAGTGGCTAGCAAAGACAGACATCAAGTCTGCATTCAGGCTGCTGCCGGTCCACAGAGAGGATTGGGAGTTGTTGGGTTTCCAGACAGACGGGGAGTATTATTTTGATAAAGCCATGCCAATGGGTTGTTCAGTGGTATGCTTCACCTTTGAAAAATTTTGCACATGGCTGCAATGGGTATTCAAAAACAGGTACAGGCATGATACAGTAGTCCATTACTTGGATGACTTTTTGTTTATAGGGGAAGGAGAAAGAGGGGTACGGGTGATGTTGGAGGACTTTCAAGAGTTGTGCGGTGAGCTCGGAGTGCCATTGGCAGAAGAGAAAACGGAGGGCCCCAGCAGGTGCTTGGAATTCCTAGGCATAGAGGTAGATGCAGAACAGGGTTTGTTATGACTACCAAGCCAGAAGATAATTAAATTAAAGGGGATGTTATTAGAGATAGGAAAAAAGAAGCGGATGCCCCTAATTACCAGCCAACGGTTAATGGGTCACTTGAATTTTGCATGTGAGCAATAGGGCCAGGACGTGCGTTTACATGACGTCTGGCAAGGGCCATGGTGGGGGGAACAAAACCATATCATTGGGTCACATTAGGGAGAGAGATTAAGGAAGATATAAAAAGTTGGGAACTGTTTATAAAAACACACAACGGGATAGCCATTTGGTAGGAGGAATGGCTATACAACACAGATTTGGAACTTTTCATGGACACTTCGGGGTGACACGTGTTTGGAGCCTACTTCAAAGGGAAGTGGATGGCCAAACCATGGCCACAAGAATGGGTCGAGGGGGGATTGACAAAGGACATCACTTTTTTAGAGATTTTTTCCCATTTGGGCGGTGACGAAAACTTGGGGAGCATGGTTACAGAACCAGAGGGTCACATTCTGGTGTGACAATAAGGCAGTAGTTGACATGCTGAACAACAGGGGGTCAAGGTCAGTCCTGGTACTTTGCATACTGCAGCAGCTAGTCTTACAGGGGATGAGGCTCAACATGAGTTTCAGGGCTAGGCACATTGCAGGCAAAAAGAACTCTATTGCAGGCAGCCTCTCCCAATTACAGATGATGAGGTTTTGGGTACTAGCTCCCAACGCACATCCAATGGGAGAGAAGATCCCAGAGGAGCTATGGGAGACTGGCTGGAAGGAGCAGCTCATCTCTTTAGAAGCTCATCTCTTTAGAAGCTCTTGGCCAGACAACACTTTAAAAGCTTATGAAAGCTCATGGAGAGTTTTCCAGGTTTTCAGAACTCGCCACGCAATGGAGGTAAGTGGGTCAGTCACAGAAGAGCAGGTGGGGAGGTTTGTAGTGTCAAGCTGGGAAGAAGGAGTGGCCTACGCTATGGTTAGAGTACAGCTAGCGGCCATAGGATGGGTCTGCAGGATGAAAGGTTGGGGGGAGCCCTGCAACAGTATTTTGGTAAGAAGGATGATGATGGGGTGGCAAAGATTGAAAGGGAGGGGGAGGGATGGTAGAGAACCAGTCTCAGAGCACCTGTTAGAAAGGATTCAAGAAAATCTGGCAAAAATTTGCTACACCCCATACGAAGCAACGCTATTTAAAGCACTGTTTGCGGTGTTACATAAGGGAGCATTCAGGGTGTCAGAAATAGTAGGGCCAAGTACACCCTCACCAGGGAAGGGGCTATAGTATGAGGATATGCAATGGACAGGGAAAGGGTTCTCCCTCGAAACTGCGAGCTCAAAGATGGATCAGACAGGGAAGGGTTATAGGGTAAGCATTGAACCCAGTAAAAACCCTGTCCTGTGCCCCTGCCAGCTGATGCGTAGTTACCTCAGGATCAGACTGAAAAAGGAGGGCCCGCTGTTTATACACAGGGATGGAAAAGTGGTAAAACGGAGTCAAATTTCAGGGGTGTTAAAACGAAGCGTAAAAGAATTAGTGAAAAACCCAGACAGGTTCGCCTCCCATTCTTTCAGGATTGGGGCAGTATCTGAGGCGGCGGCACAGGGAAAAGGGGGGACGACATAAAGGCCATAGGGCGATGGTCATCAGCCTACTACAAGAAATACATTAGAAATACAGTGCATTAATCTGTTACAATCTTGTCACCCCTACAGGAAAGAGTTAAAAAAAAAAAAGGCGGGAGGGGAGAAAAAAAAAAAAGGTTTTTCAATGAGGGTTGCTGCTTCACTGTTGCTTATTGTTTTTACAGAAGCAAAGAAAAGGAAGGTCATATGGATGGTGGAACACACACATCTACTGGGCGGAAAGGGAGGCAGCACAGAAGATAGGTGGAAGGCAGCTGGGGTTTGAATATGACAAAATAAGGATCCTGTGGAACGGAATACGTGGAATGCGATGGGGGCAGCTCCTTCCCTTACTTCTAGAGATAAGGAGGAACAACAAGGCCCCGGACCTCCTTATACTATACCTGGGTGTGAATGACCTAGGACATGATCTGTGGTTAGAAATTTTTAACAATATACAGAGAGATGTCATGGTCATGAGAGCATGGTGGCCAGGAATAACAATTATGTGGTCCAAAATGATTCCACGGAGGGTGTGGAGGCAAGCCAGACAGCATAAGGCCATAGAGAAAGTGAGGAGATAAATGAACAGTAGGGTGGGGAGGCTTATGATAAAGAACAGAGGAGCTGCCATTAAGCATGAGGAGATAGAAGATGGGATACATGGGCTATATAGGGCCAATGGGGTGCACCTATCCCAGATGGGAAATCACATATTTATCATGGAACTGGGTAGGGGCATAGATCAGTGGTTAAAAGGGATGGTCATGGGTAGGGGGGGAGAGGGGAGCTTGCCATCCAACGTAAGCTGGAGGCAAGCTAATGGAAGGTTGGAAGGAAAGACTGATAAGAAAAAGAGAAAACAGAGATGGGGGTTAGAAAAGAACATAAGAGGGAGCAGAAACCGGAAAAGAAGGGTATGGACACCCGGGTAAGTGGACAATAAAGGGGGAGCAGGAATTGGACCTGCCCAGAAAAGAAGGAGAGTATAAGACCAGCTCAGGTTTACACCCGGGAAGGAGTGGAACAAGACCTCCTTGGGTTTTCGACGCCCGGGGGAGAGAAGACAAAAAGAAATCAAAGCTTGTAATAAAAGGATTGGAATAAAATGTGGACATAAGAAAGAAGTAGAAGGAACTCAATATTGTAAAAATGTATATAGTTATACTTTTAGTGGAATAATAATAAAAGGCTTTGCCGACTGAGGAGCCAAACCTACAATATGGAGTGTGTGGTCTCTTTTGTGGGAAAAGGGGGATCTGGAACAAAATGGGTTGCCATGTAGGGCAACCTCCATTGTTCCAGGCCCCTTTCTTCCTTTTGACCTTAAAAAGTGACTGACACTGTAGCTGGGGGAGGTGGGGAAAGAAAGAAAAGGAAGGGAAGGGCATAAGGAGGGGAGGGGAGTGAGGTCATAGAGAAGGGGGACGGCCTCATGAGGTCATGAGGCTGTCAGAAAGTAGGTGGGTAAGAAGGACCAATAAGAAGAAAGAAGGGCCATGGAGGGGTGGAGCAAAAGACATTAAAAAGGGGAACACAGAGGGGCTCTGCCACTTTCTGCTAGGTTCTTGGGTGAGTACTTTTGAGACCCACCCACCGCCCTGGAAAAAGGCAAAATGAAGAAAGGGAAGGTTGGAAGGAAAGACTGGATAAGAAAAGAGAAAAGTGAGATGGGGGTTAGAAAAGAACATAAGGGGGAGCAGAAACCGAAAAGAAGGGTATGGATACCCGGGTAAGTGGACAAAAAAGGGGGAGCAGGAATTGGACCTGCCCAGAAAAGAAGGAGAGTACAAGACCAGCTCGGGTTTACACCAGGGAAGGAGTGGAACAAGACCCCCTCGGGTGTTCGACGCCCAGGGGAGAGAAGACAAAAAGAAATCAAAGCTTGTAATAAAAGGATTGGAATAAAATGTGGACATAAGAAAGAAGTAGAAGGAACTCAATATTGTAGAAATGTATATAGTTGTACTTTTAGTGGAATAATAATAAAAGGCTTTGCCGACTGAGCAGCCAAACCTACAATATGGAGTGTGTGGTCTCTTTTGTGGGAAAAGGGGGGATCTGGAACAAATAAAGTTCCATTGGATAAGGAAATATCCAATGTGTTCATGTCGTTCTCCCAACAATACAGGGATACCTCATGCAGAACGATTAGCATCAGCATAAGTACAGGATACATCAGTGTACTTTACCTATTGGAAGAAACAGAGCAGTATTAGTTGTCATCATTTAAAGGCTGATACAATTTACATTGGTCCACATGGACCCATTTGGTCTTTGTAGACCCTTGTCAAATTCGTTGGACCTGAATGACCTATGGCCCCTTTTGACCAACATTTTTTCGCATTATGACGTGATGACCCCTTTCAATGGGCAGTATTACTTTTTTCATCATGTCTGTGTTTGTTTTTCCAATGAGTCTGTGCAATATTTCTGGCAGCATGGGGTAAATAAACAGCTAACTGTTTTTGCAACTGTTGCAAAAATACATCAGTTTTGATGCGGTCTAACACTGGTGTTGATAGATCTGGATCTGAAGGACAATACAGCCACATATCTCATCCAGTCATCAATTGGTATGGGCTATAGCCAGTACTTTTGCTTTCTGTACCTCAAATACCCATTAGGATTCCTGGTAAGTGTGTCACCCACCCTTTACCAGTATCCAACACTGCCTTTTTCAGTGCATTTTTCAAAGTGCAATTTAACCTTTCCACCACCCCTGATGATTATGGATGATAGGGTAAATGCAAGTGTTGAGTGATACCCAAAATATCACACAAAGCTGTCATTACTTTCGCTGTAAAGTGAGTTCCTCTATCACTTTCAAGTATTCTGGGAAAACCCCAATGTGAGAACACCTGTTCTCATAGCGCTTTTGCAGTAGCTGTAGCACTATCATTTCGTATGGGCAATGTTTTTACCCATTTGGAAAATATGTCAACAATGACTAATTAATATTGGACCCCCCTCCCTTTTTACAGTAGGCAAGGGCCCCACATAATTAATTTGTAAGCTGGACCAAGGACCGTCCACTAAGGGTATATGCCCTAACAGAACCCTTTTACCAGGTACTAGAGGATTCATCCTTGCAGAGGTGAGACAAGCCTCCAGGCATTGCTTGACATCTTTCCCATTTTTGGCCACCTATATTTTTTGTGCCAACATTTTACAAGTTTTGTGGAGTCCACAATGACCTCCAATTCTATGTTTTCTATGATAATATCTTTTCTAAATGAAGTGGGTGGTATCCACTTCCTAAACCCTGATAGTCGTTCCCATACTACCATATCTTCCCATATGGTAACATGTGTGGTTGCACACTGTCTAGTGTCTTTCCATTGGTTCTGACAACCCACTATCCAAGCATCTGTATCTTGGATACACCCCAAACTTGAGACTTGTGAGATGGCAACTATAAATTCATCCATCTCCCACAAATGTGTAGAATCACCTCCTAGAGGGTCTACCCATAAGTTTGATTGTTTTGCTGCTAATTTTAGCCAGGTTATCCACCAGATTATTATTCAATTCGTGGATATCCTTTGGATTTTTTTTGGTGAGCTCTTACTTTACAGATTGCTATTTTTAAAAATGTCGGAGCTCCTATATCCCATACATGTTGTAATATGGGAGCATATGCGACAGGTTCCCCAGATGCTGTCCGCATTCCTCTTTTAGTCCAAATTGGCAAAAAGTTCAATAAGGAATTCACTACAAAAGCACAGTCTGAGAAGATATTACTAGCCTCCCGAGGGTAAGTCATAATAGCTCCGTGGACTGCCTCTAATTCTGCTCTAGGGGCAGAAAATGATGATGGGCACCGTACTAATATTTCTTAATTAGTACTCGGTGTCCATATGGCATATTCTGTATGGAAATGTCCATCCTCCCAAAAATGAGAGCCATCTACCTAAACATCTCTTTTAAGCTAGCTGACATGTGAGATTTAAATAAATCTTGATTACTTCTTTTCTATTTTTGGACAGTAAATCACATGTTTCCATGTCAGAGTGAAAAAGTTCACTTGTATAGCTTCAAATACAGCAGGACCTGAAAATCCTGACAAAATAATGTGCTTAACTTAGATTAAACAAGGAAGGTCAAATTGTGTTGCAAAAGGTCACCAATTTCAACAAGGTGAAAATTACCATCTTTTTTCATTACTGTTTTGATTGCTTTTTGCTCAGTTGAACACTTAATTAGATAAGGTAGTTATTCTGCCTTAACTCTAAATAGATTTGGCACTACAACTGTGCCTCTGCTTGTAATGTATACAAGGACTGTTCTTTATATGCCTATATAATTGCCCAAGGGAGCCACTCCATCCATATGCCCCTTCCAATGCTGCTTCATATCTGCAACTGCAGTTTGCAGACAATGAGCCAACATTTCAAAACTGGGACATGTCATGGGATGAACCACAAAAATAAACCAGAGTAGCTGAAACTTCACTCTGGCATCATTATAGTCAACATTCATTACTGAATACAGTAATGTTTTTGCAGCTTTCCAAATACAGAGAACAGCATGACCTAGGGCAGCAGGGAGCAGCTGTATTCATTACAGAGTCTTAATTTTTAACCCACAAACCTCCCTTTGTGAATAATATCTTTTATATTAACTATATTTAGCCTCTGTGACATATTTGGCTATATTTAAGTAATGAGCATCATTATTCTCTAAGAATTCTTTCTTCAACTGACACGTCCTAGCAGTTATTTTTAACTGATACTGTACGTACCTTTGACATATGTTAGATAACTTTTCTCATTACAGTCTGTAGATTGTTTAATTAAACACAAGTATTTATCTTCCTGGTTTACAGGAGAGCTATACGGACCTTCTTGAAGGTTCATCTCTAAACATTTACGTAATATGGAATCCATACTTATGTCAACAGGTTCACTGGCAAGTCACATTTGACTTCGACTCAGCTTCCTTATGTGTCTTCCAACCTCCCTCCGTACATGAGTCATTAGTTCAGGTATGGTAGGCATTCCTCACAGTGGCTTCCTTCTCTTCTCAGTTCTTTTGATGTCATCAGCAACCATATAGACTGTCTTCAGACATCAGAGTCACGGAACCAATTGTAGGGATGAAATATATCTGCGTTGTGTTTTCTATCTTCAAATAATCTCAAACCACACCAAATGAATGTTTCTCTCTCTGGTTTATTCTTGTTGCGAGTCTTCAGTACAAGTATTTTGGTTAACTTCTCAATACATGTAGTTTTGCTTCAGATTTGGTGCAATTCATTCAGTTCACAAATGCTTATATATAAAATTGTTATCTTGATAAGGCCAACACCCCAGTATAAACCAATCATAAGACAAATAACATGTCTATTTTAAGCTGTGATGTACCTTTTTCTTCGAAAACAGGCTATTTATAGACTGTGTGGCTAGCTTGTAACAACTTTATGTCTTCATGTTAGGCTATATTTACTTCTGATTAGCAGTGGCACCCATCATCGGATGTCTTAACATTTCCAGATACTGCTGTCATTTGTCCCTATTAATTAGTACATCAACATCTGCACTCCATCCCTTTCTGATGGACACAGTTAGTTGGTCATGTACCTACCTCTTGTACTGTACATGTTAAATTATTCCACTACTTAAGTAAGCATTCTGGAAAAAGGCTATACTTAAACACTCAGTTTAACTATTATGAAAGGTTATACTGAAACAAATGTTTTGCTACAAAATGTTACACTATAGTGATGAGCAGGTAGATGATGGGAGAAGGTTGCATAGGGAGGGGGCTGAGACAGAGAATGCCTTATTGCCCCTCTTAGTCGAGATATGCAGAAATTCCAGAGGGGTGATAGAGGAGTCCCTGAGAGTTCTAGAGGCTATCCTTATAGCCAGGAGTGAAGCATAGGGGGACTGCAGATAATCTCTGAGGATGCAGTCAACCAGGCAACCCATAGCATAGTCAAATCGGCCTTGAAGAAGGAACCAGCCAAGTGACTGATAGAGCACACAGTGGTGGGTATTATGAGGAGCTTGGAGGACATAGTGACATATGTAGTTATATGTGGTGCTAAGCCTGGAGCAAAGAGAAACAGGCATGACAGAATAAATAGGGGAACAGTAGTCCAGAAGAGGCAGGAAGTTACCTTGCGCAATTGCCAGATGAGCTTTAAAGGATAGGAGATACTTAATGTAGTAGGCAGCACCTAGTTTTTGGTGAATTTTCCTCACCATGAGATTTATGTGCTCACTGAAGGTAAGAAAAGGATCAAGCATCACCCCCCAGGTATTTAAATGTGGAGACAGTTTCAAGTGGAGGGCCTGCCGGAGTGAGCACCATGAGGGATGTATTGGCTTTGGCAACCTTGGTGATGAATGGATGGGAGCAGAAGAGCATGGCTTTCATTTTTTTCTCATTTACAAGTAGTTTACAAGACAGGAACCAATTGTGCACAGCACTGTAATTGTGTGTGACTGTGGAGGAGATGGAATGCAGGGACTTGTCACTGTGATATAGAACAAGGTCATCTGCATAAAGTAGAGCATTACAGTTCAGACTAGTTGCTGGGCGTGCATTAATAAACATAATGAACACAGGTCTGTAAACATAGCATTCAAGGCATCAGCAATCTTAGTGGGGTCATTGATTAGGCCAGTGGGGGATGCGAGTTGCATAATTCTCTTATTTGACTTGGGATTTATAAGGGAAGCAACAGAGGCCCAGAAACTGTGGGAATTCCAGAAGGAACTTTTTTGCAAGTTAGTGAAGTAGGTGCACTTCAGTACCTTGACTTCTTTTTCACAAGTGTTACACAGGCACCTATAAGCATCCCAGAGTTGTGGAGAAGGCAAGGATTTGTAGTCCTTCCATTTGGATTCCCTATCCTTCATTAGAAACAGTAACTCTTTAGATCGTCATTTGGTGCAGCCCCCTCTGACCTCCTGGTGGTGATGGGGAAATGTTTGTCTTGTAGCCTCTGAAGGACATCAGTGAGGAAAGTAACTGCAGAGGAGGCATTATTAAGGAAGTAAAGGGAAGACCAATTTATGCTTATGGCATCATCCAGGGCAGCATTAAAGTCTTGGTTGTTAAACTTTCTGGTGGACAGGGGTTTATGTGGTAGATGGCTGGTCTTTATGGCCTCTGGTCTGGTCATTCTGGGCAACAAGATGGCGGCGGTGTATGTGACCTGCCTGAGCTGTGTCTGAGCTGTGTTTATTTCTTCTGAGCTCTGAAGCTATTTTAAAGATGTTTTAGATTGTTTTTGGTTTTTTTTTTTTATTTTGTCTGCTTTGCCCATTTTTTGTCTGCGTTTTGTGTTGGAGTGAGTCGAGCAAGTCGAGCATTAAGACATCGCAGTCCCGATAGACAGCTTTTTGGCACAGTTAAAGTTTTTCTGGAAAACCGCGGGTATTGAGGGGGCAGCTACAGGATTCTCCGTGGACTTTGAGGGGAGTTTGTGATCTGGGATACTCCCTCTGGAAACCATGGAAATCGTGGATTTTGTGGGACAGCCCTGAACTTGGTGGATGTTGAGAGGAGTTATGCCTCGGGGCCCTGTTATTTTGTTTTTGGGGCTTTGTGCACTACTTAAAGAACGTGTGGATGCTGTGGAGTATTGTGAACTCAGAGGGGAGTTTGGCGACTTTGGAGCCTTGCGATTTTCAGCAACATGTCCTGGGGACTGTGGTCTCTGAGTCCTTGAGTGAAATCTTCTTTGCCTGCTTTTCATTGCGGTGGGAGCGCATGAAATATTAACATCTGAAGTGGGTTTTGCTGCATGACTGGAATTATTTTGGGGCGGTGAGAGCTCCTAGAGTCCAGGGGCAGTAAATGAAGGTTTCTCTGATTTCTATCTGGATGTGTTGAGACTATCTGCTTGGCATACTGAGGATGGAAAGAAGCATCTTCTCCCCCTGAACATTTTGGTAGATGCTCCTTTTCTCTTGGTGTGGACAATTTTCAGGGTTTTTGGATGTTTTGGGAGGAGCTGCAGGGATTTGAACCAGAGGGTTCTTGTCCCTGTGGTTGTTGGCGGGGGACCTCAGCAGCTGATGGGCAGCTGGGATTACGGATTCCCCTCCTGGAGCCGCCTGCTGCCCATGTGGATTTTACACACCTGTAAAGGAAGTGGGAATTACATTCTGCCTTTTGGGCCATGGCTCGTGTCTTGGACTGTGTGTTGGAGTGCTTTTTGGAAAGGACTGAAAAATAACTGGTCTCTGGGAGGAATCTTTTGGAGGTTAGATTAGGAGGGGGTGAGAGACCCTTTTGCTATCTCCAAAGGTTCTTTTGTTTGAAAATTTCTATCTGTTTTTTGATGCTGATTTACCAAGACTATATCGAGACTTGCATTGTTCAATTTTGTTTCAGAATTGAGGGAGGGTCAGAGCCTCTCATACTCCAAATAAACAGTATTTTTTTGGGACTTTTTTGGACATTTGCTTATTCTGATATTATTTATTTGGATATTTTATTTTGCTTGTGTGATTTAATTTGTTTTATATTTTATTTTGGTTTAATTTGGGTTGTTCATATTTTTGTTTTGTTGGTTTAGTTGTGTGGGTGTGGGGTTTTAATATGTGTAGAGGGCCTGCCACCATGGTCGTACGCTCTTCGTCCTCCGCTCTTCATGCCCTCCACCCTTTCTCCTCCTTGCCATTATAGTTGTCAACTTACCAGCGCTGTAGAGCACTGGGGATTGTGCGGAGGGGGAGGAGAGGTTTTGGGGGTGGCAAACAGTAGAGGACAAATGAGTGGGTACATCGTATTGGGGTAGTAGGGACTAGAAGATACCCTGGGATGAAATGGATTCTGGAGCAAGGTCATTCTTGCCTGGTTTCCATACCCAAGGGTACCACTACTATTGATGGTACTGGGCAAGTGGTCTGTACCGCTTCTGAGACCCGTCCAACCCGGGCGGTGTTGTGCAATGCCAGATCCCTAAGGAATAAGACTGCAGTTATTGCAGATCTTGTGGAGTCTGTGGATCTGGCTTGCATTACCAAGACCTGGCTGGATGAAAATGCTGGTCCAGTTTTGGAGGCAGCCATTCCAGCTGGGTACTTGATGTTACACCGCCCGAGGTTGGACTGTGGGGGGGGTTGCGGTCTGTTTCAAGACCGAACTGGGCCTCACAAGTGTACCAGTTGAGGGGGCTGAGTCCTTTGAGTGCACTGTAACGGTAGGTGTGGGTTGTAGAATTGTTCTCATTTACCATCCACCAGGTGATGAGAAACATTTTCTGCAGGAAGTAGCTGATTTCATCATCGACATGGCATTTGAGTCACCCAGGCTGATGGTCCTGGGTGACTTCAATGCCTGGGTCAATGACGAACTCTCACAGGTTGGACAACACTTCCTCCAATTAATGACATCTTTGGGCCTCACACAAGTGGTTACTTCTGCCACTCATAAGAGTGGTCACTCCTTGGACTTGGTTTTCCTCCTGAGGATTGAGGCCTCTGACGTGGAGGTGAAACCCATCAGTTGGTCTGATCACTACACTGTGGGGTTCAGTTTTTGCTCCCCCCTTGTAGGCCTACCCCTGTGGAGATGGTTAGGTACTGCTCTTTGCGAGATGTTAGCTCTATGGACCTGGCAGCGGTACTTGACCTATCGGTGTTCTCTGGAGTGAGCGATGATCCTGATGCCCTGGTGGTGGCTTATAATAGGACCATCTCCTCGGCTCTTGATCAAATTGCTCCTGTCCGTGTTTGTCCTCTCCCCCTTCGACCTCGGTCTCCATGGTTTGATGGGACTTTGAGGGAGATGCGGCGACAAGTACGAAGGTTAGAGCGTCATTGGTGGAGAACTGCCCTTGATGCCGACCATCTTAGACTGATGGAACATTATCAATTCTATCATTCTGTGATCTCTCATAAGAAGGCAGAGTTCCTGTCCAGGGAGATTGCGGCTGCTCAGAACTGACCAGCTTAGCTTTTTCGAACTGTGGACAAACTGTGCAACCCAGCCTGTCTTCAGGTTTGGAAAGCTTTTCACAAATAGAGTGTGATGAGCTTGCTCGCTTCTTTGCAGATAAGGTGGCTGACATTACGGCAGAGCTCCATCTGGCTTCTCCTATGGGAGAAACTATTGATCGGCGTTTGGCCACATCCTTCGGTCATTCCTGGAGTTCCTTTGACCGGCCTGAGTTCATTAATGTCATGAGGATTGTCCATAGTATGCACCCTACTTGCTGTAGCTTGGATCCGGGCCTGACTTCCCTGATAAAGGGTTGTCTTGATATCATTGGCCCTGTCCTAGCACAGATAGTCTGGTGCTCCTTGGATATGGGTGAGTTTCCTAGCTCCCTGAAGGAGGTGGTGGTGACACCCCTCCTGAAGAAAGCTTCCTTGGACCCAAGCTGCTTTGCTAACTACAGGCCAATCTCTAATCTTCCCTTTATTGGGAAGATTATTGAGAAAGTAGTGGCTGCACAATTGGAGAACCATTTAACCATCCATGACATCTATGAACCGCTCCAGTCTAGTTTTTGTAAGAGGCATAGTACCGAGACAGCGCTGGTTTGGGTGCTCAATGATCTCCTTATGGCTAGAGATCAGAAGAATCATTCCAGGGTAGAGTGGGTGGGAGTTGGTCTTCCCTCAGGTTTATTTCTGGGAGGTGTCCAGCTTCACTCCTCTGAACGGGTGCGGAATCTGGGGGTGATTTTTGACAGTGAGCTGACACTTCTTTTACAAGTGTCAGCAGTTGTCAAACTTTCCTTTACCATCTTAGGAACATCGCCAGGATTAAGCACCTCATTCCGCCCGCGGATTTGCCAACGTTGGTCCATGCCTCTGTGTCCTCATGCCTTGATTATTGCAACTCCCTGTATCTAGGGCTTCCTGGGGTTGATATCTGCCACTTGCAGCTGGTGCAGAACGCTGCGGCCCAGTTATTGACAGGTACATCTTGTACCTGTCATATTTCGCCGGTGCTGCATGAGCTGCACTGGCTGCCAATTCAGTGGCAGATCACCTTTAAAGTAGGTCTTTTGACCTATAAAGCCCCACACGGACAGGGTCCGGACTACTTGAAA
This sequence comes from Neoceratodus forsteri, assembly GCA_016271365.2. Taxonomy (NCBI): domain Eukaryota; kingdom Metazoa; phylum Chordata; order Ceratodontiformes; family Ceratodontidae; genus Neoceratodus; species Neoceratodus forsteri. Next base: position 346,661,326 of record CM028131.1, on the reverse strand, counting down.
GAGCTTTTAGTTCCCTACTGCCCTAAGCGAGCTCTCCGCTCGATGGATGAGGGGTTGCTAGAGATTCCGAGGGTTTCTTTGAAATCATCGGGTGCTTGAGCCTTTATGTATGCTGCTCAGACCCTCTGGAATTCTCTACCCCATACGCTTCATCAATGTGCGTCCGTGGAGGAATTTAAAAAGGCCCTGAAGACCTATTTATGGTCAAAGATTTATTTTAATTAATATTGTGATTTTAGGAGCTCAGATCATTATGTATTGTTTTTTATTTATTATGTTGTTAGATATTGTAACGCGCCTTGATTTTAGAAAGGTGCAATATAAATAACATTTTATTATTATTCGTATTATTATTATTATTAACATGAAATAGGTGGGGGGGTAGTCACTGATTGAATCAACCATTGTGCCTTCCTGGAGGACTAGGTCAGTCCGATTTGCCATAATCCAGTCTACAGTAGTATGGTTTAGGGAGCGGAGGTTATACCTGGTGGGTGAGGAAATGACTTGCTCCATGGAGTAGGATTTCAAGAGCATCACATAATCAGTGTCGGCAATGCTGACCAGTTGATGTTGATGTCATCAAGAAGGATGGTGTCTCGCTGAGGTGAGACCGAGGCAAGGCCCTTAGGACATTTGATAGGCCCTGGACCCTCTCAAGTGGGGGGTTATAGCAGCAGCCTATATGCAGCTTCTTTGATGCCCCAAGGGTTATCTCAGCCTGGATCCATTCACTTAGGGAGATAAGGGTAGAGTTGTTGATGATGGAAGCAGAGATATGCTCCTGCACAAAAAGTGCAACACCCCTGCCCCTTTTCCTACCTGGCCTCTCCAGGCAGAGTAGTGAGTACCCAGGAAGTTGGTGACAGGCAGCATCATGGTAAGACTTTAGCCATGTCTCCGAGAGACCGAGCACATTAGGTTTATAGAAGGCCACCCATGTCTCCAATTCGGTGAACTTTGAAAGCTAGCTGCATATGTTGAAATGTGTGACCCTAAGGCCACTTTGCTTAGCCCAGGTGATGTTGATATGGTTGATCTGAATGTTGGTGGGGCCTGTGTTGCATTCTACATTGCCCGCAAGAAGAGCAAGGAGGAGGAGGGAGAGGAGAGGACATGAGGAAGGGAGCGAGCATGGTGGGATGATGGATAAGGAGTGGATGAAAAGGCCAAGCATGCAGCATTTGTTGCTGGATAGTAGATCCAGCATTGCTGAGACCATAGGCATGAGAGCATTCCTAGGACTAAACAATGGGGTAGCAGGTAGGGAGTGTGATGAGCGGCCTGAGTAGAGGCATTGCTGTTCAATTATAAGTATGCTTGCACAGTGATCAGTGACAAAAAGTAGACCACTCATGGAGATTGGCACCAGAAATAGCAAGCAAAGGTTTATAGTGGTCAATTATGAAAATGCAATTAGATGTACTGGTGCTATACTAGGGTTAGTCTGTGATCCCTTTAAGATGTGGACTGCCAACTTGGGAGGTGGGGAAAATGTGGTATGTACACAACAAGGAAGAGCATTTAAAGAGTGGCGAGGGTGGGGGAGGACAAGTGGGATGAAAAACAGCCTCAGGTATAGTTCAGGGTTAAGGAAGATAGAGACAGAAGGGAAATTAATCCAAAGCACTCCGATTTTCAAATGTGGAGTTCAGGCGGAGGTGATTGGCCACTTGGAAATCCACAGCCAATCAGGTGCAAAGGCACTCTGGGAGGAAAGCAGGGAAGTGGCCCGACTCTTTACCTTAGGAAGCGGGTAGGAGATCTCTCTTCCTAGGCAGGAGCAAGGCAGCCACAGCCTTCGGGTTGAATAGTTGGCCATACCGCCCCCTCTACAGCAGGATGCCTGGTCATGGGCAGGCAGGATCAGCCTAGGGACAAAGCAGAGGGAGCAGGGTGTTAAGAGAGTGAGGAGACAAAGGTGAGGGGTGGGGGGAGGCTAGAATAACAGCAGGGGGGACAGACAGGCGGGGAGAAAATCCAGGGCAATTTACACCACAAAAGCGAAAGTAATTTACAGGACAAAGGGACTGGGTTAGCTTTGCCGGGCTTTCAGCAACAGTAAATTGAGATTCCTAATAACAGGCTGTCTGCGCTACAATTTTAAACAAACACCAGTTGACTTTTCTGCCCTGGCAAAATATTTAACATGCAACAAAATTCAGTAAGGTACCATAGGACTAGGTGCAGGCTAAACCATAGTCTAGCACAGTTACATTTCACCATAAACAGCCCCAGGTATAGTTCAGGGTTAAGGAAGAAGAAACAGAAGGAAAATTAATCCAAAGTGCTCAGATTTTTAAACGTGGAGCTCAGGCAGAGCTGATCGGCCACTTGGAAATCCACAGCCAATTAGGTGCAAAGGCGCTCTGGGAGGAAAGCAGGGAAGTGGCCCCGAATCTTTACCTTAGGAAGCGGGGAGGAGATCTCTCTTCCTTGGCTGGATCGTGGCTGCCACGGCCTTTGGTTTGAGTAGTTGGTCATGCCGTCCCTAGGCAGCAGGATGCCTGGTCAAGGGCAGGCAGAATCAGTCTTAGGAAGTGGGGAAGACATCTCTCTTTGTCAGCTGGAGTGCAGCGGCCATGGCCTTCGGTTTGAGTAGTCGGCCGTGCCCCCTCATCATCATTTGTTTTCCTTCTCTAAAATAACAGTGTCAGCAGGGGAGGCAGAAGGAACTTCCCTGTCACCACTCCCTTTTTGGTTGATCCCACCCGATGTCCTATCTCCAGAATTACTTTGAATTCTCTTCTGCATTACATCACTAGTATTAGAGTTAGATGACTCAGACCCACGGTCACTGGGCACAAAGTTGCTACCAGTGCTGCTGTGGTCCATGCTGGTGTCTGACTCGTGAGATGATTATTGGAAAAATGGTGCATCAAATATGTATATACTCGTCCTTTCAGTGGCTCTCTGGGAAATGTCATAAACTACTTTGGTTCTCTTAACAATAGTGCCTTTTCTACCATGCCACTTACTTCTTTTGCATTGTGTAGTAGCACCCATGGGTCTCTTTTTTGATACTACCAACCAACCAACCGAACTTTATTTTTTCATCACTATTCCACCATAGATCATAGCATTTTACAAAAAGTTTAAAACAAAATATAATCAACACTTTTAAAACATACAGAAGAATTTTTATAACAAAGCAGGAGTCTAAATCTCAGCATATGCGAACTCAAATAAATGAGTTTTCAGGGCAGATTTAAAGACCTCAACAGATGGGCAATCCCTTATCCTTCCTTGGTACCACGTCAATTGCACAATGTAATATTAGTGACACCAATTTGGGCAACTCTATTACAGCGATTACAGTTACAGTACCCTGAAATACAGACGACTACCATTAGGGCGACTAATGTATGCCCCCCTCCCCGAGGTGCTACAACCTTGGGGTTGGTTATTTGAGTAAAGGGGGTGTGGAGGGCAAAGCCCCCCATGAAAAAAGCATCTTGCAAATGTTGTCCTAATGGTGTTCGCCCATATTTCAGGGTGCTGTAATTGCAGTCACTATATTAACGTTGCCCAAATTGGTATCGCTATTATTGCATCGAACAATTGACATGGAACCTCCATCCTACCTTTACTTGATATACCAGCACCAACACCTGGGAATGGATCTCTTGTAGGACTAGGGAAAGGGAATGTACCACTTGTCATCTCTCTCACAGACTCTGACTCTTTTGGGTTGTTTTACAGCAAGGATTGTTCTGGACCACTTTTGGGACTGGAAGGCCTAGTAGCATCTTGCCCCCTCCTTTTGCCTTTTGTTTTAAACAATAAGACAGTTTCCTTACATTTTGTTTGTTTAGTTTTGTCAATGTTTGTATACAGGGCATGACCAAGAAAACTAGTAAAATGAAATACAGATAGTGCCAAGTGAGTCAAAGTTAAACACACACACACACACACATACACACACACACACTCTCTCAGGTAAAGGTGTCGATCAATGGGGTGGCTAGCTCAAGCAGTTTAAAATGCATACTACTAGTCGCCAAACTGTGATAAGTAGACAGGCAGTAGTAATATCATGATCACAAGTGTCCCTAGCAGCCCCAGCACATTAAGCAGCAGCACAACAGTTGCCAAGGGGCCCAATTTAGTAATTGAAAACTGATTACTGTCTTCTACTATGGTCAGGGTGCTTCTGTATGCTGTGTTCACTGTATAGTGCCCCTTTCTGATGTATTACCATCAAATTGCTCCAGCTGTTGGTTTGTGGTGTAGGTCATGTGTTGGGACACCGGGTAACTCTCTGGCTCCCTATTACTTCATCAGAGGATATCTCCCATTGTGTATCCCTGGCTAGTGCAGATGGCTTATGGCAAGCCCCTACCCAGGGGGTGTGGACACTGGGTGCTCAAGAATGAAGATAATTCATAGCAATAAAACAAACTGTAAAAATGTCCACTGTTTGTGTTACTCCATCGCCACCTTGTGGCCCAGGTTGTGACTGAAAATGGTCCACTGGATCAGTGCACTAACCTGGTTACCAAAAACATAAATAAATAAAGATAACCATAAATCCTTGGATTAATGCAATATACTATTCGGCATCAAAATATTTTTTTGGTTGTATAGAATAATGGACTGGCTAACCTGGATGGCCTTTGGCAAGCCTCTACCCAGGGAAGGCACTAGTCTGGCAGCAGTGGCAGGTGCTCAAGAATGGAGATAATCACAGCAAGATGATAATAAACCCTTGGATAAATACATTACACTATTCGGCATCAAATATTTTTTGCTTGTAATGAAAGGCTAGCCCAAATGGCTTATGGCAAGCCATTACCCTGGAAAAGGACCAGTCTGGCAGTAGTGGCAGGTACATGAGAATGGAAATAATTCACAACTGCAGGATGACACTGGCTCATGGAACTGAGGAGCAGTGCATGGCAGTACCAGGCTGGAGTCCCCCCAACGCACACACATTTACTATCAATCAATTCAATTTTATTGTTCGACAGACATCATTACAATATAAAAACAGATACAATTAATAAGCAAGATAGTATATCAGTTAACAGCAGCGTATATCCTTTCATTGTTAATCTTTTATAGGACTAAAACATGAGAATTATAGACATACAGAATTAAAACTTGACTTTGAGCTTCCAATTAATACAAACAATACAACATCAATGAAACATTGTATATAAGCTATGCAGAGTGTCCATGAATCTGATTCAAATCAAATAAATAATTTATATGTTTGATAAGAGTGTAAATGGCTAGGACATGATTCAAGGTTAAATGCCTATACTCCCTGTACCAATTTAACCGGTAATCACAAATCTTCCTTAGAGTCTAGGGATCCATTGTTAGGATCGATTTAGAATCTTGAGCAGTCTGCACAAAAAACAAAAATATATATTGTCATATTTTAAAAGCATTTTGTGAACATTAGTCTTACATTATCCTGTCATTACAATTATTAGACATTAAAGTTTCAATGTCTGAATAAAACGTATCAACCTGTCCAATACATTTATGGCTCTTGTAAACAGTGTTCTAAGTATTTGGTCAGAGGGGAGACTGCAGATCTGCAATATTGGGCCCAATCAATATCTCCTATTTTTCTCATAAAAAAGGCAAAATAGTTTTATATGCTTTAAATCATCAATCTCCTTGTTATTACAAAGTTCTGTTATAATGCCTGGGTGTTTCTGCTGAAAATCAATTTAATTGCTTTTGAACAATTCCAGCCTATACCTTGTTATAATTCTACATTTATGTACATCATTTAAAATAGTAAGATAAGGTTCTATATCATGATTAGTTTTCAAACCTTTATACCAAGTGTGATTTTTATATGTTTGGATTTTCTCTAGGTCCATGGTAAAGAAAGCATCTGATATCCTTCCCTTGATCTTATGGCAAGCTACTACCCAGGGAGGCACTAGTCTGGCAGCAGTGGCAGGTGCTTGAGAATGGAGATAATGTACAGCTGCAGGATAACACTGGATCATGGAAGTGAGGGGCAGTGCATGGCAGTATCAGGCTGGAGTTCCCCCAGCACACACACACACACACACAAACACATTTACTAGTTGACTTTGTATTGCTTTCTTTCCTGTTTTATTTCTCCTTCTCTTACTCTGTTAGAATCATTGTTTTCTTTCTTTCTTTCTTTCTTTCTTGCAAAAAACACAGCATCAGGAGAGCTAAGGAAACAAGCTTTTACCAGACCACCCCAAACCACCCACTCAAACACCTCTTTCTTTTTTTCTGTTTTCTTTTTTCTTAGGTTTTCCTCTAAGTTCCCATGGAGGAGCCTACCACCACGTGCACCAGTCCCCCACCCACCGATGAATACACATCCACACAATCCCCCTCAACACACACAGACTTTGCTTTCTTGTTATTCTTTCTTTCCTGTTCTCCTTCTCTTACTCTGTTAGAGTCAGCTGAGTCACTCTGTTCAAAACACGGCAGCAGGAGAGTTAAGAAGACAGGCCAGTCTTTACCCACCCCAACCCACCCACTCAGCTCCCCTTTTTATTTCTGGGTTCAAGATGCTTTATTTATTTTCTCCATTCGGCCTTAAAGACCGTAGATTACCACAAATATGGTTACAGAAAACAAAACAAACACCCCAGATAATCCCCCTGAACCCACCCCACCCGTGGTATCAGGAATGCTACGGTAGAGTCAGCTATAGGAGATGCACTCCTGGGCATCCATGATGCCTATTAAAGGGAGTATAAAGTTTGCAATCTATCCCAAAACCTCCCAAATGGGGGCATCTTGTTGTGTACACTAGCAATTACCTTCTCTACTGAGAGATTGAACAAGAGTTCCTGCAACCACTCAGTGTAAGATATGATTTCCATGTCTAGCCAGTGTCTGAATACTAACTTCTTGACTGACACTGCTATCATTGCTAGGTGATATTTGCTTTCAGTAACACCTATACGGGAGTAGTCATGCACCAGGCATGCCCTGGTTCTATATATTCCGCAATACCAAATAGTGGGTCTGCCCTCTGCTTTATAAGGGTCCATAAGAGTGCCACTTTTGGGCATTCCCAAAAGATGTGGTATAAGGAGCCTACGTCTAGCTACAACGTTTGCAAATGGGGGGGAAGACTTATTCAACTTCGTTAACTTGACCGGAGTACAATGCATATTATTAAGAACCTGAAATTGCTTCAGACGTAGCCTGTCCTGCAAGATGAACCAGTGGGTATCCTTCCAGATCCTCTCCCAATTAATTGTTACTTCTGGGAACTGGGAATTCCAGTAACAAGAAGACCCATCTTGATGTGGGATAGTTTTTTCTATTAATGTCTTATATATACCAGAAACTGCATGTTGCTGAGTGACTATGGCACTGAGTGGTTGCAGAAAACCTCCCCCATCCTCTGTAGAGTGTTTTATTTGAGAGGCAGCCAACATATGCATGAGTTGAAACATCTTGAAGCTTTTGTAGGGGCCTAAATTGTATCTGTTAAGAATGTCCTTTGTTAACCTAACTTGGCCATCATGCCATAAGTTGACAACCTTGGCACGTGCAATTGGGGACGCCAGGAAGCCTTCACTAGTTTCCCATCTATCTTAAAGTTCGGATTGCCCATCAATGGTTGGATCGGATCTTGTGTATGTTTATAAGCAAGGAATGCACATAATTGAGTGTGGACTTTAACTGATATACTGACCGGAGTATCGGCCAATGCAAGGCGAAGCGATTTGAATGGGACATGATAGAGAGCAGGGGAAGAGAGGCCTATTGATGAAATAAGCTCATTTTCCAGCTCTAACCATAAAGGTATTAACTGATCTGGTTTTGGATTCTTGAACCTTTCTGACCATCTCAAATATTTTGCAGCGTGGCTCACCCAATGATAAAGTTTGAAGTGGGGGAGTCTCAGTCCTCCTTTTATTTTAGGAACTGTAAGCTTCCCATAGGCCCTGTGAGCCTGTTTACCCTTCCATAGAAACCCGGTGATCAGAGAATGAAGCCTAGAGAACCAGGCATGAGGTAAACAGATATTCAACATGTTAAGGGGGTAGAAGATCCGGGGTGGAATGTTCATATTGATTAGGCTCACTCTCCCCCTAGAGGGATATTGGCAACGTCCTCCATCTATTTAAATCTTGTTGAATTACTTGGACCAGAGTATCCAAGTTATAGGCTCTCAAGGATTTAAGGTACCAAGTCAAGTATATACCCAGATATTTAAATTTTTTGTGCCCCCACTGTAACCCTAATCCTTCAATTTCCCTATGGTGAGTGTGAAAGTTAAGAGGGAAGACTACGTTTTTTTCCAAATTCAGTTTATAATTGGCCAGGATTCCAAACTCCTGGATTAAGTCTAGGACCCTAATAATCGAAGCCCTCAGTTTGGATAAGTGGAGGAGAATATCATCAACATATGCTGAGAGTTTGAGCTCCTGCATTCCTACCATAACACCCTGGATCACCGGATCCAGTTTAATCTGCACCAGGAGAGGTTCCAGATACAGATTAAACAATAGGGGTGGACAGGGGGCAACCCTGCCTAGTGCTAGAGTAGAGAGAAAAATAAGAGGAAAAAGTTATATTGCAATATATATGGGCAGTAGGATTAGTGTATAGGGCCTTTATCCATTGCACAAAGAGGGGAGGAAAACTGAACCTGCGTAGTGTTCTAAAAAGGAAACAGCAATCCACTCTGTCAAATGCTTTTTCAGCATCCAAGGACATCAATACAGCAGAAGCAGCATTAGCCTGGGATATAGAGAAGATATGATCTAATTTCCTCACATGATCCAAAGCTGGTCTGCCCTCCATGAAACCCACTTGTTCTGCACAGATCAGAAAGGGTGTAACCTGGCCTAATCTGTTTGCCAGAATGTCGGCGAGTATTTTAATGTCATAATCTAAGAGTGAGATAGGACGGTAATTTGATACCTGTTCTGGGTCCCTCCCCTCCTTGTGCAATACTTCTATTAGGGCCTCAAAAAGATGTGGGTCCTGGCACTCTCCCATCAGGATAGCCTGGAACAGGCGAAGCAGCCATGGGGTCAGATCCCCCTCCAGCGCTTTATAGAAATTAGTGGAGAAGCCATCTGGTCCCAGGGCTTTATCCAGTGACAAACTATGAATGGCCATTCTAATTTCTTCCTCTGAAAGCAGAGAAATCAAAAGGGATTGCTGCTCCGTGGACAGGACGGGCAGGTTCAGAGTATCCAGGTACACGTCTACCTGGGTCACTGAGGGGGGTCTGGTCTGGCTCCATATAGATCCCTATAAAAGGTATGGAATTCGGCTACAGTTTCACTCAGAGTGGTTAAAAGGATACCATCTACCCTGGAACGGACTGCATTAATCAGCCTCGAGGTTTCCTGTTGCCTAACCCTCATAGCCAGCAAATGACCGGCTTTCTCACCTTGATCAATATAAGTGGAGTTTGTTTTGAGAATTGCATAATCTGCCTTATCCCCCAGCAAATCATTGTATTGTTCCCTAACAAGGACCAACTCCTGTCACAGCATCTCCGTGGACGATGGGGAGATATTCTTCTCCAGCTGCCTAATTTTATCCAGTAATTCCTTAGCCTGACCCTCCCTCTTGCGTTTCCATACAGAGGCAATCCTGATAAGTTCCCCTCTAAGACAACACTTCAGGCCCCCCCATTCCAAGTCAGGGTGACCTGTAGTGTTTAAACTAATTTGCATGTATTGTGCAATACAGGCCTTTAACTTGTCTAGCACCCATATGTCTTTCAATAATCTGTTTTTGATTTTCCAAGCTGTCTCCACATGGTGGCGAGGGGTCATGGAGATGGTACAAGACACTGAAGAGTGGTCCGAGATAACTTCTGGAGAAATCTGACACACCATAAGTCCTGGGAGAAGTTGTTTGCTTATTAAAAAGTAGTCTATGTGGGAGGAGGTCCCATGTACTGGAGACCGGAAAGTATATTCTCGCAGGTTGGGGTATAAAACCCTCCATGGGTCACACAATCCTAGGTTGTCTATCAGGTCTCTGATAGCCCTTTTAGCCCGTGTTAGACTGGCCTTCTGTTTGCCCATCCTGTCTGCATCTGGGGAGAAAGGGAGGTTCCAGTCCCCCCCCCCCGACAAAATCGGAACAGAGAGGAAAGGCAACAGAAGATTAAGGATTTCCATAAAGAAGGAGGGGGTGTCTGTATTCGGACCATAAATGGATCCAAGAAGTATATCAGACCTCTCCAGTGTCCCCACCACAAAGATGTGTCTGCCCTGGGGGTCCACAATGCTCTGGCTACATTTAAAACCAAGATTCCTGGACACCAATATCGCTACCCCTTTACTCTGCAAACTGGTTCCAGCAGTGAAAACTTGCTCAACATGTAACCTTCTCAGCAACTTGGCCTCCGATTCAAGAAGATGGATTTCCTGCAAGAAGGAGATTTGCCCCCCAACTATTTGCAAATGTTTTAATAGTTTGTATTGTTTCTGCTTATTTTGTGCCCCTTTAACATTCCAAGATACAATATTCACACTGCTAGCCATATCTTCCCAGACCTTCTGTAAGTAATGTGACACATTTTAAATTTCCATACTGAGCCCTTTGTACTGATACCATGGGTCCCCCCACCTCCCCCCCCTCCAACCCAGTATGCAAAGCAAACCACGTCAGACCCTCCCCCTTTAGTCTCTTCTCATCCGAATTAAAACACTTACTGTATATGAAATATGTAAAAATATTCCTCTCAAACCAGGTGTACATAAATCTGAAACTGTTGGTAACAATGATGAGAGGTCTACCCCTCCCCTCAATATGGTACACGATGCTGCCAGCCAGAGCATATAAAGATCTCGTCCCCTTCCCTTTAACATTATGAATTACAAATGAAATGTCTAACAACAATGCAGACAACCCAGAACAAAGAAACTGGTATGAGACAAGCCTATCGTTGAGAGAGGTAGTCCCATCGGATATCTCCCCTTCTACATCAGAACCAAAAAGAAATTGAGCCATGTAGTCAGATAAATTGAAATTAATTAAGCTCTTCACATAATGTTGCCTTATAGCGATTTATGGAGCTGATGACTGCAACTGAGTCCCAGATGGCAAAATGAAGAAAATAAAAATAAAAAGGGAAAAAAAAAAAATTTTTGAAAGGGAGCCCCTCTGTCATCCATATAAGGGCCCTTTTTAACCAGTAACCCAAAAGTTAGTAGTAGACCTGGTGCTCTCATGTAACTGTGGCCTGTGGGTACCCTGATTTAAGAAAACAGCAGTAGGATCGAGCGGCGTTGGCTGCAACTCCACGATCTTGCCCACATTCGTGCTGAAGCCACCACTGCCAAGTAATCAGCTGCACCCGCTCGGTTATGCGCATCCCCAAGGAGCATCAACCCCTCTTGCTTCACTATACCGCTGCACAGAAAAAAGCACAAACAGTACTGTTGGGCTTTTATAATCCCAAAGACACCATGATAAGGTTGGGGAGACAGTGTTGGAGCCAGTTCCAGTGGCCGTGGTTTTCATCGATCAGTCATTCCTGTACTTCGACGCTCCTCCCGAAAACCATGGACTGTAAAAACCAACAAAACACAGTCAAGTCGCTCATGAGGATGTGCACCAACCCAGTTCAAATAGCCATAGTTCCACAGGTCTCACACTACACTAGTGCCCACAAAGGAAAGTAGATCACCACAGTAGAAGATTCCCAGACCGTGAGCCCCCTTTCACTTTTTAAACAAATCTGGTAGCAGCCCCTGCAGCTCCTTCACAGCCTGGTCGTTAGTATCAAATGAGTGCCACTTCTCCTGCACCCAAACTTGTAGTTGTGCAGGGTACAACATCTGAAACTGGACTCCTGCAGGAGTAAGTCAAGAAATCATAGGATGAAACGTGCCCCTTTTTTGCCTGACTGATGCTGGCAGGTCCTGTGAGATTCGTATTTTGTGCCTTTCCCACATCAAAGCCTGTATGCCTCTCAGCTTTAACAGGATATGTTGCTTGTCTAGGTAGTTCAGTAACTTCAGCCAGAAGGGGCGAGGAGGTGAACTGGGAGCTGGCTTGGGGCATAGAGCATGATGGGCCCGCTCCATAATATATGCAGGCCCATTAGGTAAGGGACTGGCCACTTTGTCCAGCAGCTTCTGAGTGAAGACGATGGGGGAGGACCCCACTTCTTCCTCTGGGAGACCAATAATCATGAGGTTATTGTGGCAGCTGCAGCCCTCGAGATCTTCCAACTTAAGCTCCATCTTGCTCAGTTGCTTGTGGAGAGCTACGATCTCAGGGTCCGCAGCCACCCTCCACTTCTCCAGCGAAACCGCCCTTGCCTCCATGTCTCTGGTCTGTCTCGATATATCCTTCAGGTCTTGCTTTAGGGTGGCTACATCCATCATCAGGGTTAGTAAAGCCTCCTGGAGCGGTTTCATCTCTAGCAGAAAGCACTCTTCTGTGAGTGGGACAGTGGCAGATTTAGGCGCCGGAGAAGCCACTGATTTTGCAGGCTGCTGTTTGGATTTTTTTAATGGTCTTGTTAGGAGAAGCTGGAGGGGTATGGTGCGGGAGCTCTTGCCTCATCTCCACCTCCATTCCCAAATGCTGTATACTTCTCTAGATGAAAAACTGTATGGTTATCAAGCAGGTCGACTTTAGGAGAAAAAAAGAATCGTTCGAAGTGATTTTAGACTGATTTTAAAGCCAAACAACTGTACGATGTAGTGGGATAGAGGCAAGAATGCTGCTTCCCCTTAGCCAGACATCACATAACTCCCGTTCTTTCTTAGTTTTGCAGTTTATTTTTTCAAGTTTTGGTCTGACTCCTCTGAGTTCCCCTGGAGAAGCCTATCAGTACCACCACCTGTACCAGCCCACCACCCACACAGGAGTACACAAACACATTCACAACAATCCCACCCCCTCAACACACACACAGTCACAGACTTTGCTTTCTCGTTGTTCTGAAATTCTTTTACTCCTGTTCTTTTTTTGTTTAACAAACAAAGCTAAAAAACAGGATGGCAACAGGAGAGCTAAAGGCCCTCCCTGTACCAGCCCACCCCACAACCACTCATCCTCCCAGTTCCTCCTGTGTTTTATATTTATTTATTTTAAGTTTTGCTCTGGAACTTTGGTCTGACCTTGTGTGATTGAAGAGTCTGCCTACTCGGATAAGCCCCATGTGCATCAACAGCCCACCACCCACCCAGCTCTCCCAAACTCCCTTTTTTAATAAACTGAAAATTCCTCCCAGCGTGGAGTCCTCTTGGCTCCAGTAATCCCCCCTCTGAGTCCTCTCCACTTTGCCCAAAATCACCACCACTGCCAAGTCCATCTACATGAATTTAAAGCCCATCCTCGATCACAGCTGAGCTGCTTCCTCCCATCTCCAGTCTGATGCTAAACCACTAAAGGCGCCAAGCTAATGTGTAGAGTCTATATACTCTGGTTTACCAGGGTATAGTCCAGGCTCACACACTGGTGCACAGATGTCACTCCAGCTCCTCCTCAGCATCCAATGCATGTCACATGACATGGGAGGCTGGAAGAGGAAAAAAACATAAGACGAGATCTGAGCCGAGCTGGCAGTGTTCGGTTGGGATCTCACATAAACCGAGCCACCATAGTTCAGTGGGGCTCAATTTAGAGGGCAGGGATTTGGCCCATCCCTAGTAGTAAATCCTATGCTTAAATAGCAGCCAGTGAATAATGCACAGTGGCAGTTTTTTTTTTTTAACGTAAATCTGTTTATTGAAGCACAGTGTCAGTTTATTATGTTCTACCCTTCAAGCTCATATGCTTTGCTACTGCACCTTGCACCAGCCATACCTTGTCAGACCTGGAAACAAGCTCAGCTTTTAAGGAACACATTTGTATAATCCATTTTTTAGGAGACAAATGCTTGTATGATGATTTTCGGACCACTTGGTTCTGAAAAAGAATGCAGTATGACTTTTATTTTGTGGTGAAAGCAGCTCCATACTGCAGCCAACACCTAGAGCTCTAGGGACAGCTTATCACTGACAGCTACTTTTCAGCTGCAAAGTACCCACTCAGCCTTAAGTTTAACCCCACTAAAATCTAGCAGATTGATGCTACATTTTAATTAAGAAATGTATAAATCTGAGCCGACTAGTAACAGTTCTGCTTTGCTCAAATTACATACCAACCAGTTGGATGCTATCCAGTCCTCTACCTCTAACATACATTACTCTAACAACAGCACAGAGTGACACTGATTACATGCAAAGCAAGGATACAGCTGGGTATCACCAATAGTAGAGTGACACCCAACACTGTACTTCCTAATAATTCCACCCAGTGGTGCCATATATACAGTGAACAACAAAGAGAAAATCAACAAACCTTGAAGCACACCCCAGTCCAAAGCTATTAATCACAACTTTAACATTCCTATTGCATCTGACTGCTGTAAGGAAAGACTGGAGCTATGCAAACATGGTATCAGAAACCCTGGGCACTCCCAGGGTATGTCAGCCTAATGGCTCATTGTATCAAATGACAAAGACATGGAAATTGCAAGTTGGAGATTGATTATTTAGCTAGGAAACTGTGACCTAATAAATACTTTTTGAGCACATATCTTAAAATCCCCTTTTATAAGGCATCCGTCTCGTATGCCAACATCCCTGACAGTGACAGACATAATGCTGACTGTCAGCATTGTACTGTCAGGGATGACTGCATGTTTTCTTTGGGGGGGCAGCACCCCCAAACCCCCCATGTGGGGGACTCAACCCCCCCACACCCACTAGTCTCTAAATATACAACTCCAAGTCAGAGTTGTCTCTGGGAGGGGGGGCGCAACACCGGAAGATGCACCACCAGTGTCTACGGGGAACATCACAGCGACCCAATGATTTGGGGCAAATTCTGTTGCTGTGCTGGTCTTCACAGTGGGGGTGTCAACATGTGGTCTGCATACCTCCAGGAAGAACCCTCATTCAAAAAGCAATCATTGGGCAGACACAGTGGCATGGAAGGTTAAGCCATTGAATGCCTTACTTCCTGCCATGCCAGTGAGCCATGTTCAGGAATGACCATGGGTTGCCAGCGGTTGGCAGGGTGGGAGAGAATTGAACATCTCCAAGACTGCTCTCCTCTCCTCTCCTCTCCTCTCCTGGGGAGGGGTGTTCAGTTGACTCAGCCTCTGACTGCTACCAGTTTGAGGCACACCTGTGGTGCAGGTTGTGAGTGGCTGTAAGAGTGGAGCTACTAGGTTTTGCAGGGTGAGTGCACTTTCATGTGCACGTAGCGATGTATCACCATGGTAAGGGTCTCAGGAATTGGAAAAGTGAGAGGACCAGTTAATGAAGCCCTACCTGCTTCCTCATAGCCCATGCCACCACTCAACGCAGGGGGCCTGGATATGTTGATGGGGGGAGGATGATGCTCCTCCTTCTGGTCTCACCATGGGGGGAGGGGTATCTGTGGAAGACTCCAGCCTGAGTCAAGAGAGGCATTTGAGGGTCTTGAGGAGCAGGGACAGGGCTGAGAGAGCTGCCCGTTATCCTAGATAAGATTAAAAGCTTTCTGGAAAAAAAGACAATCACAATGCCTACTAAAGACAGTGCAAGCACCCTTGTGCTAGCCTTTGTTAGCTGTGTCAGGGTTGGATTCAACCTCAAGGGGGTTCAGAACATGTTGGCAAGCACTGCAACAACTTCTTGTACTTCAACCCTATGAATCTCACTCCAGAGCTTTGACATACTTTTCTTACTCACTCCCATCCCCCTGTAACTCAAAGACTCAAAGCATGAGAGGCAGAGGTGTCATAGTTGGCAACCACAGTCTTGAATAACAGATTTAACTGACCACACTATGCCAAGGAGGCATCCTTTCCAACCTGCAGATTAGCTGGATTTGAAAGCCTGTCAGTAGTATGGAAGAACGTAGCAGGTCTGTTCTCAGCAGCTATTATCCCAGAGAGAAATTTTAATCTCTCTGCTCTTATAATTTCCTTTTAGCATTCATAATAGGCCAACAGGACAAGCTTGTTGGCATCCACCCATGGTTTCAACCTTCTGCACTCTAAGGCAAATCCCTGTGCTTTTAACGATTGATGCTTTTCTGTAACAATGGAGCTCTTCAACTGGAAGTAATGGTGTAAGCAGACTGGTGCCAGGGAGTTGATTGCACTGCCAAGGTGAAAGTCTAGGTTTTGACAGCAGCTGTGGACCACTGGAGGATGCAGTATCTAGGCTAGAGGTGGATCTGACCCCCATTATCCACTCTCCCCCATTGAGTTTCTCCCTGCCCAGGGCCATTGTCCTCCATGCCACTTTCCCTTTTGTTCTGTCCCATCCTCTCTTGAAGCTGTCCACCATCTTTAGGAAGATGACTTCCTTCAGCAACTTGCTCCATTTTGCCACCACCCTCTCAGTGAAAAGTGCATCCTCATTTCCCTCTTTTATCTTGCCCCCACTAGCTTGAGGCAGTGCCCTTAGTAGTCCTATTACCTCTAAGGTTGAAGAGACATTCAGAGCTCACTTTGTTAATACCTTTAAGGCATTTAAAGGTTTTGATCATGTCTCTCCTCCTCTCCCATCCTCTAGGGAGTACATGTTGAGATTCCTGAGTCTCTCCTTGTATGGTTTGGCCTGCTGACCCTGGATCATCTTTGATTGACCTCCTTTGGACCGTTTCAAACAGGTTGATATCTTTCTTCAGGTAAGGGCATCAATACTGCACACTGTATTCTGGATATGGCTGAAGCAGTGATCTGTACAGTGGGAGAATGACCTCCACTTTTCTGCTGGTCATGCTCCTTGCTATACAGCCCAGCAGCCAGTTTTGCATGACTGCCAGTCTCTTGCAGCATGCTTAGTGCGTGAGGTCACTCATAATGATCACACCCAAGTCCTTCTCCTCCTCAGTCTTGGTAATTTGCACATCCGCCAGTCAGTATTTGGTTTCTGGGTTCTTTGCCCCCAGGTGCAATACCTTACACATTTTGATGTTGAATCCCAGATGCCAAACACCCTACCACCTTTCCAGTTTGACTAGTTGTTCTCTAATGTCTTGTCTCCCCTCTTCTGTGCTCACTGTCCCACAGAACTTTGTGTTGTCAACGAACAAGCACATCTTACCTTAATCTTATCTGCAGTGTCACTTATGAAGATGTTAAATAACACCAAACCAAGCACAAGCCCTGTGTGACCCCACTAGTGACTGGCCTAGCCTCAGAGAACTCCACCTACAACTACCCTTTGACTTCAATTTTGCAGTCAGTTGCTAACCCATGTAGCCAATTTTGCCCCTACCCCCAGGCCCTCCAGCTTCCTCATTAATCTCCTGTGGGGAGCGGAGTCAAAGGCCTTACTGAAATCCATATACAGGATGTCCACTGTTTGGCTTCTGTCCACTGTCCTTGTCAACCAGTCTAAGAAATCAATTAGGTTGGTTTGGCAGGACTGCTGTGATATAAACTCATGTTGCCTCTTGTCTTGGAGCCCATTTAATTCCAGAAAGCTTACCAGACTTTCCTGCAGGAGGATTTCCATTGGTTTCTCCACTATCGAAGTCAGACTGACTGGCTGATAGTTACTTGGGTTGTCCCTTGGCCCACAATTGTGTAGCAACACTATATGCACTGTCCTCCAGTCCCAGGATACCTCCTCCGTCTCCAGACAGGTGCTAAACAGGTCCCTCAAGAGACCCGCCAACACGTATTGTTTCAATATTTAAAATTGGTAGTAAACTATGGAACATTTAATCAAAGACACAATAATTGCAAACATCTCAGCACTTGATCAAGAGCAATGTGATTTTACACAGGGGATGTCATGTACCACTTATCTGCTTCTATAAAAAATTCAGCAAACTACTTCATAACAAAATTGACTACAACATCATATACTATGACTTCAGGAAGGCCTTTGATTTAGTGCCTCACTGGGTGATTGTCAAAAAACTGCATGAGTTAGTGTAAGCCCCCAGTGGGGCTTATTAGAACCTACAGGGCTAATTTCTGATGTCTCCTGAGGCCGCTTGCTGCTGGGCAGTCCGGCTGGGTACAGAAGCCTTTAAATGGGGAGTTTAGGTGTGAAAAGGAGGAGTCCAGTCTGGGCTAAGGAACAGGGAAAGGGGTCCATGGAGGGGTGATTCCCCACCAGCCCCTTGGACTGTCTTCATGTCGGCAGCGGTGTGTGGACGTGGAGGTGGACTGCATGGTCCAAGAAACATGTAGATGTTACAGGCATCTTGTGGAAGTTTAGCCCGGCTGTGGAGGGAGCAGGGCCTGGGGCAGTGGTGAGAGCCTGCTCTAGTCCCTGTATGGCAGTAGTGAGAGCCTGTCTCATCCCTCTGGTGAGTGTGCTGCTGTCTGGTCATGGGTGGAGTGGATGGGAATAAGCAGATAGCACAGAGAACCTGGGTGTAAGTCTCTGCAAGCAGCCCACCATTATGGGTAAGTCCCCGCTGTGTGTCCCGGTGTGCCCATTTTGGCATCTGCCTAGGTCTCAGTGGCAGAGTGAAACAGCCTGAAAAAGTGGTGTGGAGGTCCAGCCTGAGTTTGTCATCTGAAGTGCAGTAGTCAAAGGTTCAAGCCCCATCAGTCTTGGAGGCAGAGGAGTGGGGAGACATCTATACACTTGAGTTTTGGGATCTGTGTTATTTGGAACTGAAAGTGTGCATGAGGAGGTCAGAGAAGGGAGGTTGAGCCATCCAGAGTAATCCAGCAGGCCTGATTCAACTGTGTTTTTTTTGTCAATGACATTTGTATTTGTTTTTCTTTTTTTTTTTGTCCTTTTACAAACAAGGAAACAATACATAACAAAAATATAACCGTCAAACAAGAAAACATTAGAGTAAATCTCATTATAGAGTACAATATATAACCATAGGTAAAAAGAAAAAAAATGAAAAATGTGAAATTGAATATTACATTAGTTATACTATCACGTTTAGTACTGATACAAAGTATTAATCATATTAGTACACTGAAATAACATTCTAAAAAATATTTATTTAACAAACTATAAAAAAGTATATATATTAAAATTTGCCTTGGATAATACATTATGAATTCAGTGGCACATAATTTATATAATCTTGAGATGCTGCCACCAGCCCAATTGGAAGCCTGATTCAGCTTCTGGACATTTTCAGTGGAGGTCTTCAAAGCCACATTTAGCCACTGGTTGGGGCACTTGTGTGCCAGAGATTAATTCTTCTGTCTGTAACCCCCTCACTCCATGGAGTGGCCGTTGTATCTTCAAGTTCTCAATTAAGTGGAATTTTATGAACTTTTAACACCGTTTGGACAATGGATTTATTTATTCAACCAGTTTAAGAGTGATTGACCCCCATTTCACCCCACAGCTGCTGTGTCCCCATCTTGGGCACCCCCTCTGCTAAATCAAGAACTAGGTAATGCAGCCATCTGGTGGTTTCTGTGCTTGTTGCCCCCATCCCCACGTACTTCTCCATCATACCCCAGACATTGGGGAGGGTGGTCGACAGCATCGGGGCTTGTCCAGGATGCTGTTTTGGGGTGCCCATGTGCCTGGACTGTTGGTGTGTGCTGTAGTGAGTGGACTGGACATTGTGGTTTGCCTCCCACCATTTTGCACTTCTATGAGAATTCTCACCTTGGGAAGCAGCACCTGGGAGCTGTCCATGTGCTTGGAGGGGAAACAAGAAAAAAATGCAGCTTTCAGAAAAGGGGTATGCTAATGCCCCAGATACAGCAGTGACTGCCTTAGAAACTGGTCGCTGGGGAGAGTCTGATAGCAGAAGTCAGAGGTTGTGGCAGGCCTAGGTGGGAAACGCAAGAGGAATAGTAGAGAAAGAAAATTCTTTGCAGCTGAAATTTTGTCCAGCAGTCTAGAGTTGGGAAGTTCGCCTGTACCAATGTCAAAATGGCCCAAGCACCAGAGCCAACAGGCAAGGAAGTGACTGTTCCTGCCACTGTGTTGCAGTGGTTGTGGGAAATGGTAGAGAAGCTAACCATGAAAGAGCAGTGTGTCCTGTGTAAGTACCAAGGCCCTGGAGTTTTGGATTTACTGCTTTGCTACATGTGCTCCCATGGACCAGCTAAGCCTGCTGAGGGCCTGCCCCTGTATATGCCTCTATGGGAATGGCCTGAATGATTTACTTCTTTCAGTTCCAAGACAGACAGCACTAAAGTATGGGAAGAAATACAGTGACGTCCCCCAGGATGAAACCCACTTTTAAAGCACTCTGCAGTATGCCACAGCAGACCTACTGAATAAAGCAATGTAACTTCAATGGCAATTAGTCCCTTCTGTCATGCAGAAAACTGTGGCATTCACTTCATCCTGGCAGTGTCACATTTTCCTGAATGACAAAAGGGACTAATTGTCATTGAAATTACATTGCTTTATTCAGTAGGTCTGCTGCAGCATTCTGCAGAGTGCTGCAAAATGCTGCAGAATTGGGTTTCATCCTGGGGGACGCCACTGTACCAGCAGATTCCAGCACTGAAGCACCCCTGAGAAGGATGTTAGCCATCTGTCCAACCCTACTCCTGCTAGGGGTTCTGGTTCTCCTAGTGGCAGAGGGAGAGGCCTTGGCCATGGGGCTCCGTTGTCTAAAAAGCTGCTGCCCTGGAGGGAGTGGGCGAACATGATAGAAACTTTCAAGTACCTCAAGGGAATCAACAAAGTCCATGAGGGTAACATCTTTCAGAAAAAGAGATGTGCAAGAACAAGGGGGCACAATTTGAAACTAGAGGGGGGACAGCTCCTGGGCAATGTGAGGAAGTATTTTTTCATAGAGAGGGTGGTGAATGCAGGGAATGGCCTCCCTGAGGAGGTTGTGGGGTTCACAAACAGTGGGAGAATTTAGGAATGCATGGGACAGACATAAGGCAATTCTAGTGGGAGGTAGGAGAAAGTAGACTGTTGGTAAAACTAGGATCTGCTGCTTATCCAATAGGTAGGGAAATGGGCAGACTGGGTGGGTCAAGTGGTCCTTATCTGTCATCAAAGTCTATGATTCTATGTTTCTATGCCCTCTGATCCTGTGCCTGCACCAAGGGAGCCAGCTAAGGGGTCTGCCACAAGAGCGAAGGAGCAGCCAGAAATTGTCATTGAAGAGGCCGTGGAGGAAAAAGGGAAGCAGCTCTGAACTGGAACTTTGGGAAGAGGAGAAAGATCTGGGAGCCCTTACAGCCAGTCTAGCTGATCAGTTATCTTTTGATGACCAGATTCTGGAGAGATGTATTCCAAAGCCTTACCAGTCTCCCATGTTCCATTTCCCTGACAAGGCTCCCACTTTGCCACAGGCCTGCTGTCAGAGAAGAGAATGGATGGACCAGCTCAGACCCACTGACCCCAGGGTCTTAGAGTATTGAACTGGAGTGTGGCTGCCAGAGGAACAGACTCCCCGGACCAGTGTCCATAGCATTCCAGACTGGCCCCAGGTGGAAAGATATAGCTGGCACTGAGTTCACAATGAGTACCCTGGCAACTGCTACCCATATCTTCCTGAGTGCCTGTGAGATATAAATGAGAACCATGCCAGCTGGGTTTTCCATGCCATGCTTGACAAGGTTTACATCAAACAGCGCCTCAGCCCTACCAGTCCAGGGATAAAGCTTCATGAAGCCCAACGTCATGCCCAGATTATATGTAACATGCATGTATACACTGGCATCACTGTGTTTAAGACATTCACCATTATCCAAGATAATGAGGAGAAGGGCACCAAGTACTTCATCATCTTCATCAGCCAGAACTCCTTTGGAGAAGAGGTGACCAAGCCAAACTCCAGTTCTACTATGCCCGTGGAGGTGACAAGTCTTAACTTCCAGCTCCCTTTAGCACTCAATGAACCTGCAGGACTATGTGTTGTGACCTGCGAACCCCCTGTATGAACTCTAATTTAAAGACTTCTGAGCCCTCCGGATATTGGGTGAGACCAACCCTTTTTGTTTATTACATGTTAATTGTTCCTGTTTCTGTTATAGTTACAGTAATAGGGTAGGTCTCCCACAGATGGGCTTTAGGGGCCCTGTGCCAGCTTCCAGCACCTACAGACTTTGTGTTGGGACTGTTTTACAGACATCTGCCATCAAAATATTAAGCGCCTTAGTGCTGCTATAGTTAAGCAATGGGATGAGGAGAGATTGTACTGCAGTATGTGTGTATGTTGTGTGTGGGTGTGTGGTGTTAGTGCTGCTGGTTATGGTGTGTGAATGTTCATGTGGAACGTGACTGGATGTGATCATACACTAATCCTGCAGTAATGTGTTTCAACTGTTTCCTGTTTAACAAACTGTTTGATCTAACTGCTCCTGCACTCTGTCTGGGCTGCAGACTTTTATGTTCTTTGTGGGCGGGGGATCTGTCTGGTGGCACAGCATTGGGAGAAATGGAAGGTTGGAAAATGTGAGTTTGGGAGGGGGTGGGTCACCATGTCTGGTAAGCTGTCCTTTGGTCACCAGGTCCCTTAGTCAATGTTGATTCAGAAGTAGCTAGCAGAAAAGTAGGGTTAAGATTGATTTTGTTGGTTCTCACCATTTCAGTGGTGCTGCTAGCACTGCTGGATGGTACCTGTGAGGGGGAAGTGCACATATCCCCACTTTGGGGCCCAATGCCATGTGACTAGGGAGAGCGCTCACCAGGGGGTGAGCATTTGTGTGGGTGGAGAGTATAAGCCCTCCATGGGGCTTACTAGAACCTAAAGGATTAATTTCTGATGTCACCTGGGGCCGCTTGCTGACAAGCAGGCGGGGTGGGCACAGACACCTTTAAATAGGGAATTTTGGCACGAGTAGGAGGAGTCTGGTCTGGGCTAAGGACCAGAGAATAAGGGCTGGAATGGGGTGATTGCCTCCCAGCTCCCTTGGCTGTCTTCATGGTGGCATTGGTGTATGGAAGTGACTGCAGTCTTTGTAGTCCAGGAAACATGCAATAGGTGTTGCAGGCTTCCTGTGGAAGTTTAGCCAGGCTGTGGAGGGAGCAGAGTCTGGGGCAGTGGTGAGAGCCTGCCTTGCCCCTCTGGTGAGTGTGCTGCTGTCTGGTCATGGGTGGAGTGGATGGGAATGGGCAGATAATGTGGGAATCCCAGGTGTCAGTCTCTGTGAGCAGCCCACTATTATGAATATGGTTCTACCATGTGTTCCAGTGTGCCCATTTTGGCATCTGCCTAGGTCTCAGTGGCAGAGTGAAACAGCCTGAAGAAGTGTTGTGGAGGTCCAGCCTGAGTTGGTCATCTGAAGTGCAGCAGTCAGAGGTTCGAGCCCTAGTAGCGCTATCCATCAATCTTGGAGGCAGAGGAGTGGGGAGACATCTATGCATGTGAGTTTTGGGATTTGTGTTATTTGTAACTGAAAGTGTGCAGAACAAGGACAGTGCAGAGAGTTTGAGCCACCCAGGATAATCCAGCAGGCCTGATTCAGCCACGTTTGTCATACTGCTGCCACCAGCCCAATTGGAAGCCTGATTCAGCTTCGGGAGATTTTCAGTGGAGGTCTTCACAACCACATTTAGCCACTGTTTGGGGTACTTGCATGCCTGAGATTAATCCTTCTGTCTGTAACCCCCTTGCTCCATGGAGTGGCCATTATTTCTCCAAGTTCCCAATTAAATGACTTTTATGAACTTTTCACACTGTTTGGACAATGGACTTATTTATTCAGCCAGTTTAACAGTGATTGAGCTCCATTTCACTGTGCAGCTGCTGTGGCCCCGTCTTCGGCATTCCCTCTACTAAATCAAGAACCAGGTAACACAGCCATCTGGTGGTTTCTGTGCTTGTGCCCCCCCTCACAGACTTCTCAGTCACACCCTAGACATCAGGGAGGGGGGTCTACATAAGGAATAGATAATTTTTTTTTTGTGGTTAATAAGTTTTATTGATTTGACTTATTAAGACAATACAAACATTAAAACAGTCAGATGCATTGAAAAGATCTTACAGACCGTTACATATTTCTGTAGAAGCAGAGAACGGAACATGCTGGCCAAATAGTAAAGAACTGAATATACTAGCCAGGTAAGCAGTAGGATAATACTCTGTGCCTGGATGTACAACACCTATCCAGCTGGAGATTAACTTTGAAAGTATTAGCAGTTGGTGCAATGCATTATGGCTAACTCATACAAACATATCTTACCTGGCCCCATCCTGCTAGTTTCTGCAGTATTTGACAAAGCATCAGAAATTATGAGAGGTCCAGGGCCACTGTCCTCTACTGTATGCCTACAAAATACAAGAGATCACACACATAAAGCAAACAGGTCTTCACTGTCAGAGAAGATACTATCCTTTACTGATATTATACCATGTCATCCGTAGAGCAGGGTCCCCTATAACTCAGTAATAATCTCTACAGCACTTGCCCCTAAATGCACCATGAGAGGAGACCATTATAGTAACATGGTTGTGCCTATTCAGCCGATTCCCTCCCTAGGTTTCAAAAACAGAAGGAAGGGAGTCCAGAGGGCAGTATATTTAAAGAGGGTATTGGTCACAGTATATGATATTCTGGCCCAGTTGGCAACTTGAGCCATGGAGGTAAGTACCTCCCCCAGGGTGGGGATTATCTGGGACCGCCATTTACATAGTAGGAGTCTTTTAACCTGCATACTGAGGGTCAGAAGTAGTTTCAACTCGGAGAGACGAAGGTGAGGGGCCGGGGTCTGGAGTCCTAATAACAGCAACTCAGGGGACTGAGGCATAGGCTTCCTAAGTATTTTGGACCTCATCTCACAGGTAGCCTGCCATAGGGGCTGGATCAGCCTACAGGACCAAAGTATATGGAACAGGTCACCCGGGAGTTCCCGACACCTCCAACACAGGTCAGACTGAGCCAGCTTTGCCTTGGCGAGGCCTACAGGAGTCCTGTACCACCAGTGAATTATCTTGTTCTGTATTAATTGACTACTGGTGTCAGGATATGCCCTGTGAGCTAGTTTTAGACAAGACTTCCACTCCAGGTTCGTAATAGGGCATGCCATGTTTTTTCCATTTATGCTTGATTCCTCTGCTTTGGACGGATGGTGTCTGACGGTCAGACATACCCGGCTTGACTGTCCTCTTACTAGGGCCAACCATGACTCTACCTGGGAGATTTGTTGCTCTTGGTGCTGCTTATGCCTGTACGTATGATGGCCTGCCTATTTGAAGGAATCACCAGAAGTCTCTTGGGAGAGATCCTATAAGAGCTCTGCAGGCCTCAAAGGAAATTAAGGGTATCTGTACCAGGAATGAGCATATTCTCAGCAATGAGATACCACCACGCTCCCATGAAAGCCATGCAATTGGTTGTTTATTGATGGTAATCTCATTATTGCCCCATAGTGGGGTAAGTCTTAGGGGAGATGGGAAGGCGCCCATCTTCTTATGCACCTTGGCCCAATATTCCAGAGAGGGACCTATAGTACGATGAGAGCGAGTGCCCTTAGGGGGATGGTTAAATAACAATAGTACCAGGTGAGTATGCTGACATACCTCTCTCTCCATATCCAGCCACTGGGGAATGTTGTGTTCAGGGAAAAGGAACCATTTTAACATCTGAGCCAGCTGAAAGGCCCATTTACACCCCTCTAACCACAGAAGACCCCAGCCCCCTTCCGACCAATGAGCTCTGAACTTATTTCTATTGTACCTAGGTTTCTAACCCTCCCACAAAAAGGATCCCAGCAGGGAGTCTAACTTAGTAAACCAATAATGAGGTATTTTCAAAGGAATGTGGGAGAGAAGATACATAAGTTTTGGTGCTGTGACCATTTTAATTGCAGATATTTTACCTACAAGTGACAGTCGAAGAGATTTCCATCTGTCCAGTTCTGTACGAATGGACGCAAAAAGTAGTTTCATATTCAGGTCCCAGATTTTATGCAAATTAGGAGAGATAGTAATGCCCAAGTAGGTAATCCCCTCCGGGGCCCATCAGAGCCCATGCTGAGTAACCATTTGAGAGGTACACTTAGAGTTTAAAGGTAGGACCTCCGTCTTGGCCTGGTTAATCTTGAGCCCTGAAAATGTAGAGAAATCTGACAAGGTGGACAGTAGGAGAGGAAGGGAGATGACAATATTGGCTATAGGGAGCAACAGGTCATCTGCATACATAAGAGTAGGGTATGCCCTTGTTCCCACCTGGACCCCGGAAATTAGAGGATTTTACCTAATACCTGCCACCAGGGGTTCTACTGCCGATACAAAAAGTAGTGGGGAAAGTGGGCAGCCCTTATGAGTACCCCTACCCAGTATGAATGAGAGAGACAGCATCGTATTGGTGAGTATCCGTGCAGCTGGGGATGAATATATTGCCCCAATCCAGGCCCAAAACCCTGCCCCCAAGCCCATAGTGCAAAGTACTTGTTGGACATAGTCCCACTCCAGGGAATCAAAGGCCTTTTCAAAATCTATTGCAATGGCAGCAGCTTGAGAAGATAATGTTTGGGCCTTATGGATTAAATTTACCAACAATCTAATATGGTCTGCACTAAAGCGGCCCTTAAACAAAGCCTGTTTGGGATGGATGGATCAAACTGGGAAGGAGAGGATTAAGTCTGTTAGCTAGTATCTTAGCTAGCACCTTGCTATCAGTATTCAATAATGAAATAGGGTGGTAGCTGGATGCTTTAAGAGGGTCTTTACCTTTTTTTGGTAGGATAGTAATAGTCACCTCCCTAAGGGATGAAGGGAGAGACCTTGTTTGCAATGACTCAATAAATACTTGTTGCAATACCGGAGAGATTATGGGATGCAACAGCTGCCACACTTCAATAGGGAAACCGTCCCCTCCTGGGGCCTTTCCCTTTTTAAGGGAGAGGATGGTGTCTGCCACCTCCTGGGTTGAGATCGGGGCATCTAGGGCATTAGCTTGGGCTTCCGAGATTTTGGGGAGATGTAGGGACTCCAGAAATGGGCAGACCCCTTGGGGGTCTGGGGCTCTGGAGGTTTTATATAACGAGGAGTAAAAATCCATCATTATTTGATTAATACCTTGCGCCGAGGTCTGGGTCCTACCCCCTTCATCCTCTAATACAGCTATATGTCTTTCGGCTTGCTGCTTTTTGAAACGGTATGCCAGCAGCTAACCCCCCTTTTCTCCCTTCCCAATATTTATGCTTGAGTCCAATGATTGAAATCTCTGCCTTTCTAGAGACCAGCTCATTCACTTGCATCTTCAGAGAGGTGACCTTGTGACCTGCCTCTGACCTAAGGGGAGGGACTCGAAGGGCCTTAAAAGCAAGCTCCGCTTCTCGGAGTTGTTGTTCAAACCCCCTCAAATGTTGTTCCCTCCTCTTTCGGTGCTGGCTCGCATACCCTATTATCGCCCCTCTTAGAGTAGCTTTGAATGCCTCCCATGTGGTACCTGCAGAGGTATCTGCTATGAGGTTATGCTGAAAAAATTCTGTTGCTTCCTTTTGAAGCCAAGGGGGAAATTCTCAGTCACGAAGTAGCAATGGGTCCAGCCTCCATGCCGGAGACTTAGGGAGAGGGGGGCCCCATGTGAAGGCAAGATGCAGAGGGGCATGATCCGAGATAGCTAAGAGATGAATAAGGGTATTAACAATGTTACTAGTAATAGTAGGAGAGGTGAGCCAGAAGTCTATTCTACTAAGAGAACTATGTATTGGGGAATGAAAGGTGTAGTCCCGCTGGGAGGGGTGAAATATTCTCCAGATGTCCGTAAGGGCCAAATCTTGTTGTAATTGAGCCCCTGCCATTACAGCCCTGGAGTGGGGCTCAGTATTGGAAGGGGATCTATCCAGGAAAGGGTCCAGAGTAAGATTAAAATCACCCCCTAATAAAATGGGGTTGTCTTCCGGAGCTGTGGATCCCAGCAACTGGGCCAACTTGTGAAAGAAGGAGGGCGAGTCCTCATTCGGAGCGTATACGTTACTCAGGATCAGAGGGCCCTCCCCAGTATCCATGAGTACCATCACACATCTACCCTCAGGGTCTCTCACTTGTCTCTGCAATTTCCATTGTAGCTGCTTGTGAAGCAGAATCACCACTCCTCTCTTTCTAGAGGAGGCCGAGACATGAATGACCTGACCTACCCACTCCCTCTTCAGTCTCTCAGGATCCCCCCCGGTAAGTTTGGTCTACTGCAGGAAGGCGACCCTTGCTTCCAGTCTCTTAAGGTGGCCTAAAACTTGCTTCCTCTTGTTTGAGGTGTTAAGCCCTCTGACGTTCCATGTCAGACAAGTAATAGGGAGCAAATATTTAATTAAGAGATATATCAAGAACAACCAGCAGATAGGGGGCGAGGGCAGCCCAACCAGAAGAGGCAAATTTCTATAGAGCACCACCAGATATGGAGAGAGAGTGGGTAAAGCCCATATACCCTGCCCCTACCAGATGACCTTATACTAACAAATAACGAAACATCTGTGTGTGTCTCTTGTGAAACAAACATACATAAACACATTAACAAACTGTATACATTGTGCACAGTGTACCATGCAATTTGGGGATATAGAGGCATCTCTTCGGCCACAGAGCCCCACTGTAGGCCAGCCCCTATTCCCAGTGCGTTATCAAGTGGTATCCATCCTTCCTTAGCACTACGGTGAGTGCAGGGGGGGAGGTTCCCCCCCCAAGAGAATCGAGCAACCCAGTAAGAAGGTTAGACCACTTGGCTCATTGCAACCCCAGAGGGTTGAGAGAGCTGCTCCAGCAGTGTTACTCAGAAGCGGGGTAGTTAAAGTGGGACTACACAACACTTCTAATGAGGTGGGGGTTTGCAGGAAAGAAAGTGGGGGGAACTGCCCACTATTTCGGCAAGCCTAGGGTTATTGCTGATGGGTGCCAATGTGTTCTCACAGCAAAAATCTTGGTGAGGTCAGGCTTGTCACACCTATGAAGAGTGTACTGTAAGCCACCCAATGTGGGGGCTGGGAGATCTCCCCATGATAGAAAATAATAATAAAAACAAAAACATATCAGAGGGGCACAGGCCTGTGCCATTCACCACTTAGGGCCTCATGTAAAACACATCCTGGCTACCCATTCAGCACAACAGTTTACGCATGCCGACAAATACTTTCATATTATATGACACAGCTTCCCAGCGGACCTCACCCCTCCACACACACAAGTAAGCAAGGTAGAACCCACAAAAGTTCTGCTGTTTAATCAGATGGTACACAAAAGGCCTTCTTTGCCATCTAGACGTGTCTGGACCTTTGATCAGTACGTCCATGGACAGCTTGTTGGTATTCCTCGTTGAATCCCTCCCAGTATAGGAGTGAGGCATCTTCTCTGCCATATGGCAGTGCAAGTCAGGGGTCAAGGTTGGGGTGAAAAGGGGCTCAAAAGTTCCCTTACATGGGTAACATGGAGAAAGGGTAGCAGATGGGTCAGCCAAGGAGACTGTCCACTGATGATCAATTTAGACACCCCAAACTCGCCCCATACCTACAACTCCCAGGGGGATTAAAAGAAGAGGAATAGAAAGAAAATAGAAGGATGACTACTTATCTGACCATGCCAGTGGGTTTTCTCTGATCAATTGCCCTGGTGATGTAGAGCGCTCAGGATGGTCCACACTGAAGATGAGATCTCCGCTGGTAGAGGAGGCCTCCCTCATAGCCTTTGGTGGACACTGCCCTCCACTATCTGTAGCTTCATTCTGCAGCTGGTGAGGAGTTGCTGACAGGGACAGGTAGCTGGCCTGCAACATAGGAGTAGGCCTGCCTTCCACAGTCGAATCCACAATGTCTGGGTGTTGATCCAGAGAGCTGGGGCATAAAGCTTCATATCTATTAGCAGTGTGGTAGGTCTGTAACAGATCTGGAGCAACAGTGTCCATGCTTGTGGCCTCCTCTGTGTCGCCTTGCCCTCTCTCTGAAGGATGCTCCCGGTGGCCATGTTTCTTTGAGGATTGCCTCTTTCGGTGTGCTTTTGGGGGGAGTTCCCAGTGTTGCTTCCTGAGGTCTTTCCAAACTGCAGGACTGCTCACTGATGGAGAGGAGTGGCAATCCAACCCGTTGGTAGCAGTTTTTACCAAGGGGCACCCAGGGTAGTGGTGGTGAATTCTTGTGGCCAGTTGTGCCGTAAAAAATCCATGAGTGCATCAGGAGATTCAAAACTGTTCGGGACCCCATTATGCATAACCCGCATCATGGCTGGGTAAAGCAAGGAAAAGGACAGTCCAATACTGTGCATTTTATGCCTTGCCTCAGAGTATGCTCGGCATTTGTCCAACAGACCCTTAGAGAAGTCCTGAAAGATGTGTATCCTATTCGATCTCCACACTACATGCTGTAACTCACGAGATCTAGTTAGGACCTTCTCTTTGTCCCTAAAATCAATAAACCAGGCTATGATAGTTTGTGGTCTGTCCTGGGCCTGAGACATGGGGGCTAACATACGGTGTGTGCGTTCCACCTGGAGCGGTATCAATGGGTCCAACTGCAGCATTTCAGCCGTGGCTAATTGTAGAAATCCCTTGGTATCTTTGCCTTCTACATGCTCTAGGAAGCCCAGGAAGCGAAGATTATTACGGTGACCTCGATTCTTGAGGTCATCCATCTTACTGCGCAGCATCTGTATGGTCCATTGTTAATCTCTTAATTCTGCCCTTAAGTCCTGAACATGCCCCTCCGTCACCAAGACCCGCTGTTCGGTATGCAGCATCCTGGCTTCTAAATTTTGAACCACGTGGGTGTTTCAATTAGTTGCCACAGTGACTTGTGCCATCTGGGCCATAAGTTGGCTGAACATCACCTCAACTGACGGTTGCTCCCAGATTTGTGGCAAGCGGCCTTCGGCCATATTTTCATTCCTACCTCATCCAGGAGGCTCTTCAGCAAAATAACAATTTCCACACAGCAAATGAAGGCTTTTTGTATCAATGAAGCTAAATTAGTGTAGCTTTAGTATTACCCCACAAGTTACTGTAGAGTGAGGATATAATACCAGCTGGTAGAAAAAGGATTTTAAAGGATATTTCCCTCTGGGTTGTGGAGCTGATCTTTAAGCTGCCATCCTATTTAGGGCCCCTATTGACAAATTTATTTTTTGGATTTACCAGTGGCTGACAGGTAGAACTCAGAGGGTAGTGATAAACGGTCATCTTTCAAAACTATGACCGATGAGTAGTGAAGATCTCCAGGGGTCTGTCCTGGGCCCATTAATTTTTCAAATATTTATATCAGACTTAACCATAGGTCTAAAGAAGTTTGCATCAAATATGCTGATGACACCAAACTAGGTGGTCCATGTGTTACAGCAGAACAGAGAAGATCAGTACAGGAGGACCTTGAATTTATTGATGGTTAGGCAAAGAGATGGGAGATGAGTTTTAGTACTAAAAGGTGCAAGGTTATTCACCTGGGGAAACATAATACATGCCACCAGTACAAACTGGGGGATACAATTCTGTCCTACACCACATGTGAAAAGGATCTGGGTGTCATGGTAACCAGAGATCTAGAAAATAAATCACAGTGCAATGTTGCAATCTCTAAAGCAAATAGCATATTATGGGTAATTACAAAGAACATAACATCAAGAGATAGTAAGGTGATATTCCCCACCATACCATGCATATGTAAGACCCCACTTTGATTATGCCATGCAGTTTTGGTACCCATATAAAAGGAGGACATTAACGATATGGAAAAGGTACAAAGGCATGCAGCCAAAACACTAAATATACTTAAAAAACATTCCTATACTCCAAGATTGGTGGAACAAAATCTTATGTCATTGGAATACCATCATGTAAGGGGAGACCTATTACTTATGCGTGAGCTTGTCAGGGCTGAATATCTTTAAAATAAAATGGGCAGAAAATAATAGTGGTCACCCACTACAAGTAGCCGGACAGCATTTTAAGATGAGAAAAGACCAGTACCTCTTTATATAAAGAGTGGTGAACCCATGGAATGTGCTCCTCTTGGAGGCAGTCATTGGTAAAGAGAAATCTGATTAAAAAAAAAACTAGATAGCTTTTCAAATCAACCTAACTCATTAAAATATTACTAGTAATGGGGCATTATGGGCTAACTGCTTCTTTAGATCCGTTACAACCTTTGTATAAGCCTTTGAATGAACATCCTCCAACTATCTCTGCACCCTTAGGTTTATGCCTTCCAGTCCTGGGGATTTGTCTGTCTCAGGGCCTTAAGCCTTTCCTCACCCTATCAGTTTTTATCTTCTGTATTTATTAATTTAACTTTTTTGGTAGCCGGGAAAGGCACACTGAGCTGAAGCTCATTTCCAGGTGTGACTCGGGGATGGGGGGAGATAAATACAAGAAATGTACAATGTTAATAAGTTACAGACATTGGGCCCTATGCATGATGTCAATGTGCCACGTAAACTGGGTGCATTGGTATCAATATGCCCAAATGTCTCGAAGCGGGATCCTGTGGACCTCCCACGGCATTCACTAATGGGGCTTAAAGCAGGTACATGACTGCTCCCCGCCTGCATGGACTGCAATGTGCCAGGGGCATTCTAGAGACATGCCAGAATGCCAGCACTACGCAGTATACACTAAACCACATAGTGCTGGCTGTATGGGTGTGGAGATGGGCACAGGTTATGGCAGCCGAGACCTTGCCATAACCCACTGTGTGCCCCCATGAACTCTACCTGCTGGCTGCAATGGGACCAGGATATGACTCTCTGTGCTGCCTCAGCCCATTAGGCAGCCGGGGAGGACTGGGGCAGCTCCCAGCAGTAGTAAGATGGCCAGCAGCCGAGGAGGTGTGGGGAGGGCTGTGCCACTGGCCGTCCATTCCCACAGCACCACCAGGCAGGTATGTTGCCATAGGGGTTTTGGTGCCGCTGGTGGGTGGGGGGCTGCTGGACAATATGGATGCAACAGGGTACTGGGTGGGGGGGGTCTTTTTTGTGTTGCAGGATGTGGAAGTGTGAGTTAAGCGACAACACAAGACAGTTCTGAATTGTAGAAAACACACTGGCTTAGTGTGTTAAAAGGATTTATTTTAGTTACAAATCAAATCAAACTCATCCACTGAAGCAACGAAAGGAAAATAACTTTCATAGTTTAAATCAAACAAATTTCACACAGAGTGATCCCATCAGACTAACAGGACCACCACCCTCTGTGTCCAACATCCATCTGAATCATGATTCATTTGTAGTCTTTATATAGTATCTACTTGATGACATCATTTTACACTAACTCCACCCCTAATACTAATACAAGGAATTAATCTACGCTAATACATGCATTTGGGAGGTAACTGAGGTCATCAGATGCATTTTATAATCTTCATTAGCCAATTAGATTGGCTGAATCTAATACATTTTTATAAATCATAGTAGTTTTAAACTGCATACTAATAGGTCACCTTAACACCCTGACTCCTCCATCTCTGATGTAATACCTCATTTTGAATGTTGCAATAAAAGCAGAACAGAGAGTAGTGTTCAGTCCTATGAATGCCTTCCTACAGGTAGGGACTATGTGTGGAGTGTTAGGGAGGCATGGTTTAGCTTTTTAAAACAAAAATGAAATGTCACTAATGTAAAGCAAAAAATCCTTCACTAAACTAATTATGTATACTAGACCTAAATTTCTACTGTCACTTTAAGTTTTAGCTTTGTTTAGGCTGCTCTGAAATATAGCTGAAGAGTCCCTTCCTGAGCACCTCTTTCAGGTAACTTTATTTAGAGGGCTTATTTACTTTATTACCTCCTTCCTGACTTGCTCTATTTTATTTTAACTGGGCCATTTTCAGACCAGGCAGGCACAGTCCTTATGTGACGGTAGGGGAAAAGGGAGACAAAGCGATACCTGCAGGGAGAACTCAGTGAGTGTCACTTTTTCACTTCCTGCTTGGGTCTTACTGCCTGCCTATCTGTCTCCACAGACAACTAGAGGAGGAAATAACATTTATTTGAGGGGGGGAAGAAAGTCCGCTCTGAATAAAAGGAAGTCAACAGGAAGAGCGATACAAATAACAGAAGCACTTTCCTGTAGCTGTAATGATTACTTTTCCCTGGCGCTGACCCCCTTGTTTTCCGAAGCTGCATGACGCTCTCAGTCAGATAACAGAGAGGCAGCAGGGAAACAG
Source organism: Neoceratodus forsteri (assembly GCA_016271365.2). NCBI lineage: Eukaryota > Metazoa > Chordata > Ceratodontiformes > Ceratodontidae > Neoceratodus > Neoceratodus forsteri. Next base: position 346,627,391 of record CM028131.1, on the reverse strand, counting down.
TGTGAGTCAGGGAACACTCTCCTCGCTCTACCGGGCATTAATTAAAATCTAGCTAATTTCTCTTATTTTTTTAAACTTTACTGGCGGATACAATGGCCAGGACAGCTAATGGCCACCTTAGCCTCGCATCAGCTGTTTCCGGCTTCACCCCTGCCCTCCCGCGGGACATTTAATCCACGCACAGTATGGCAAATAAAACTAGAACCCTAGCAAAGAGAAAGGAGGACATTTATATTCTTGTATCTCTAATATTTAACCATCTAAATAATGGGTTCAACAACAGAGGGGGAAGTATAATAACCGATAAGTGTCTACATTTTACAGGCTGACATTCATATGGTATTTTATTTGTATATGTGGGAACTTTCCACCTCCTGAACAAAACCTATAGAGAAGACAGATAGAGGAGAGTACTATAATAGGAGGCTAACCCTATTATAGTAGAAATAAAGGATAGAGTGAGGAAAAAAAATATATGAGTTAACTAGTACTACTGCAGTAGATTATTAAAGAAAAAATAACAGAATGAAAAACAGCAGAGGTTTGTCCGGGGGGGGGGGTTCCCACTCTACCACACAGGACTCCAACTGCTGGCTGTCCACTGGGGCATGGGCATGTGGGTCCAGGTGCCTGCAGTGGGCATTTACTACCATGGCCCTGTGCCGTGCTGCTCAAGGGATCCACTTTGGGACCCGGCACTGGCGTCCCATTGGATGCCAACCCGGGACTGTGACTTTGCCCCCAGCCACCCTGCAGAGTCCTGCATGCAGGGAGGAGTGGGGCTGTGGACAGGTGGTGGCTGGTAGTGAATACTGACCAGTGTGCACCTGTCCACAGGTACAGAGCCGCGCGGGCAGGTTACATGCTTTTGGTGGGTAACCTACACCCAATGGTGTATAGGGAAATTGTAAACAAATATATAAATTCAGCAGACACGACAGCTAATGCTGATAGGGTTAAAGGCATTGTAAGCATAATGTGTGAATGAGTACATAGATTCAGCAGAGGCAACAGTTAGCAATCCAACAAATTACAGTAATAGTGCCCAGTGGAACATGGGAGGCAAGGAATAAGCGAAGGGGAGTGGTGGAAGGTCATCTCCCCATTCATTACCCCCCCCTTTCCTCTGCCCTTCTTCCCCTGGTGTATTGGGCCATTTTTCTCTGTCATGAAGACTAAACAGAAGAACTTAAGTACTTCTCCCCACTACTTTCTACCCATCTTCCCCCTTTTCAACCTGACTATCCTATCTTTGATATTTCGCTTTTCTCTAACATACAGGAAGAAAGCCTTCTCCCTCATTTTCACTCCCTCTTATAGTGTAGCTGTCTCTTGGCCTTGGCCAGTTGTACTGCCCTGCCTACCTCCCATACCTTATTACAGTACTCCTCCCTGTCCTCATCCCTCTGGGTGTGTTTATACTTCCTGAAGGCCGCCTTCTTGCTCCTTACTGCCTGAACTACTTCTCCATCAAACCAGCAAAGCGTCTTGGCTCTAGAATATTTGCTGTTTATTTTGGCACGCTCATTAGTAGCTGCCAACAGTCCCTCCTTGATAATGTCCCATTTCTGGTCTACACCCATTTCCTTCCTGATTCCTGCAAGATGTCACCCCCACTCCCCCCAGAACTCTTCCATCTTGCCAGAGTCTGCCCTCCTGAACTCTATCACCCTTGTTTCTGTAGAAGTATTTTCTTTGCTTTCACAGGGATTCTGCATTGCAGCTGCCACAGAACATAGAAACAGAAAATTGCCATCAGGAGAAGGTCTCACTGTCAATCTAGTCTGCTCTGTAAGGTGATACATGCAAGCTAAGGTCCTCAGCCATCCTTCTCTCCACACTCCTTCCTCACAAACTCCCTTAACCAGCCATTTATGTCTGTCCCATCCCCTCTTGAATCCTTCCACTGTTTCCATACTGACCACCTATGTGGGCAGCTTATTCTATTTTTCAACCAGTCGCTCTGTGGAGAAGTATGGTTGTAATCTTTGCCATGGTCAGATACTTCCAGAAATTTCTGAGATCTCTCTAGAGAAATTCCTGCCTGTCTGCAATATCACTTTAGGGCAACCAGAGAGGATCGCCTTAGAAATATTGCAAAATCATTGGAAGTATTTGACCATGTCAAGGGATGCAACTGTATTATTTAACATCCTTTTTAAATGTGCCTCCCACCAATTTTATCTTGTTCTCTTGCTCCCCCTTGGAATTCATGTTGCCACACTCTGTGAACAGCTTGCTTTTGTCCACTTTGTTCATTCCCTGCATTTAATTAGACTTCTCAATCATGTTCCACATCTTCCTTCTGCTCTCCAGAGAGTGGGTCTATGTGATAACTGGGAACGCCTAAGCGATCGCCGTTATCGCTCAGTCAAGTGCCGAACACATTTTGGCCTCTGACACCTCTGGCGCACCAGCAAAAGGCGCCAGGACATATTTACTACTTTCTGTTGGGGGCTGTGCCCCCACACCCCTCTGCGGGGACTTGCTCCCACGCACTCCCCTCTACTTAAGGATTCTCAAACTCCAGGGGGTGGCTGTCGGGGTGAAAGTAGTGAAAATAAAAGTTCAGGCCGTCTGGAATAAAATCGCACCAGTTCCCGGACCCCAACCAAGTACCTCAGCCACGCCAGCCATTGCCCAATCCTGATGCCATGCTGAAGCTCGACTGTGACTGCTTTACCCCCTACAGCCTCTCACCACCCCAGCCCACGCTCATCATGCTCGCTCCCACCCCCACGCACATATGTCTCGCGACGTACCGCTAGTTAAACCACCCCTCGGTCGCCCCTGCCGCCCGGTCACCATGGTGGATTGCGCGAGGAAGGTGTCACCGTAACGGATGGCTCCCTTCCTCATGCGACCACTTCATGGGTTACCCCATAGAGTACATGTTGAGGATGTACAGTCTCAATTTATACATCCTACCCTGCTGGTTATGTATAATTTTGGTCACCCTACTCTGCACTGACTGCGGTTTGTTTATGTCATTCCAGAGGTGGGGGCTCCAAAACTACATACAGTACTCCAGGTGCGGTCACACCAGAGTTCTGTACAGTGGTAAAATGTCCTCTTTTCCCCTTGCTTTCTCTATCACTTTGTTACATTGCACTAATAATTTGAGGTTGTTGGAAATCAGCACCCCAAATCACTTTCCTACTTAGTTACAGCAAACTGCATACCTCCCGGAATGTATTCAGTCCCAGGGTTTCTGATGTCTGCATGCATGACCTTTCACTTTTTGGCATGAAGCTCAGCTGCCTGACATTCAACAGTTTTTCCTTTATCTCATGGATACCTTCCTTACAATCTACCCTGAAAGAGCTTGGTATCTGTAACAAGGAAGATTTTCCCTCTGATACCCTCTACCATGTCACTGATGAAGGTGTTAAAAAGTACTGACCCAAGAACCAACCCCTGAAGGGTGCCACTAATGACCCCCTTCAGCCCTGAGTGCTACCCATTTGGCACTTTCCACTGTGTTCTCTCCTTAGCCAGTTCCAAACCCATTTTGTTTGTCTGTCTCCCAATTTGAGATTCCCTAGTTTCCTGACCAGCTGCCTGTGTGGAACCAAGCCAAATGCCTTGCTAAAGTCCAGATATAGTATATCAACTGCCTGGCCTCTATCAACAGCCTTTGTCACCCAGTTGAAGATGTCAGCTAGGTTTGTTAGGCAAGATATGCCTGCCATAGAACCATGTTGTCTTCTGCCCTGTAGCCCATTTGTTATCAAAAACTCAATTAGCCTCTCTTTGATGACATATTCCAGTGGTTTGCCCAGTGTTGAGGTCAAACTGACCAGTCTGTTTCCCTGGCACATTCTTTCCACTATTTTCATGCAAGACCACAATGTCCACCACTCTCCACTCTGCTGGTACCTCTCCCAACTCCAGTGAGCAGCTGCATAGATATGCCAGGGATGCTGCTGGCACCTGCACTGTCTCCCATAGCACCCTAGGTGTTATCCCTCTTTAGGGACATCAGCTGCTTGGAACACCTTTCCTGTGACTTTAAGGGACATGGACTCCTTGATCACCTTTTCTGTGGCCATCGGCTCAATGAACAGTTACACTCCTCTCCCCCAATCTGGTCTGGTGTTAACTTTCCATTCTGGTAGTGGGCCTTCCTTCTCCTTTAAAAATACTGAACAGAAGTAGTTGATAACTATTTCCACCTCACCCTTAGCTTCTTTCATGCACATTTCACCCTGCCACAGACTGACTATGCCATCCTTTGTCACTTTTCCCTAATGTACAGTATTGAAATAAGGCCTTATAACCCTTCTTAAACCATTCCACTATCCTTAGTTCTGCTTCTGCTTTGATGTTTCTTACTATAGTTTAGGACTCACATTGTTTCCCTTGGTATGCTTCATTGCCTCATTACATGGCTCCCTTTAAATCTCCTGAACCTCACACATTTGTCCCTCACTGCTATCCCCATCTGTCTTGCAAATAAAAACAGTTTTCTGTTTTTCTTGTCCTTCTGCACTTGCCTCAAGCAGGAGCTGGTGACATTTGCAGGATTTTTATTATAGTGCCCCATTTCTCCTCTACAGCCCCTGTTCCCTGCCCCCTCCTAGCTGCTTCCGAGCTTCTCACTCATTGCCTCATAATTTTTCTTTCCAAAATCTAGGACTCTAGTTCAGAGGTTGATGTGCTCTATGCTTAGTTCAATAATGAACCATACTGAAAGCGAACCATCAGTACCCAGTGCTTTCCCTACTCTTATGTCCCTGACATAATCGCTACTCATGAGCACTAGGTCCAGGGTGGCCCTGACCCCCTGAACCAAGAAGTCATCCTGGTATGCATCCATAAAGGCTTGGATTATGGTGCTGATTGGTACAAATCCTTCAGTCCATGTCAGGAAGATTGAAGTCTCTGGTGATCACCATGTTCGTCCTGTGATGCTGCCCTTTTGATTTTCTACGCTAGCTCCCTTCTACATCCTTTTGATGCCTTTTGGCACACATTGATAATAGTTAAAGAAAAAACTTTTTGTAGAGTGTCACAATCAGGATTTTCTGATCAGTGGCATCAATTTAATTCTTTCATTGAGTCCTGGTAAATAATATCTTCCTAGCTGAACCATTCACATTGCCTCACATTTGAGAATCAAAGTATCTAAGTCCCTTCCCCACCATCCCAAGTTAACCTTTTCTATGCCACAAAATTTAAATTTGTGGTTCTCAGAATCAGGTTTGGAATTCACTTGCAGGGAAAAGGCATTATTAACACAATTTCTTTGGATTGCTCTCATATGCTCACCTATGCACATTTTAGGTTTTACCTACATAAAAGTCCCCAAAAAATAGACAGCAGGATAGGCTATATTGTGGGAATAACAATTAATAAAGTGTTTAATCTCAAATGTATTTCTTGCAGTGACACTAGTAAAGTGACTGATCTTCCCCATCACTGGCCAGTAATTACATCTGCCACAATTAAAATTGCCATTAAGCAAACATGGTAGCCAGGTGTCATGTCTTCTATCAGCACTGGATTGTAAACTATGTGTCAAGATGTCTACCAAATTAGTGGAATGGATGTAGGTGATTTGGGAGGGTTAGGACAGTAATTAAGAAATATGGGGTTATTATGAATAATAACCAAATTCTTGGCCATGATACCACTAATAGCAGCCAACTGTTGACCATAGGTGGAGACTAGACTTAGTGGTTGTCAGCTGCCCTAGTGATTTTATCCATCAACAGACCTTAACAGCTGATAGACTCCAACTGTCCCTCTCTATAGTGCAGAGTATTCAAGCTGTAGCCCCTCTGCTGAAATCTACCCATTATCTGCCTAATCTGCTCACAGAAATCACTTTCATCACTGTAGTTCTGTTTAATTTTCAGATACTGGGAGTTAGTTATATTCCTTATCATATGCCTGAGGTATGCAGAATGGTATTCCTGTCCATATCTTTGTGATACAAGTTGGTCTTAACCATACAATCCCCATTCTTGGTAATGTTTAGGTCCCGGAAATTTATTTCACTCTGGCTAGCATGAGTAGAAAACCTTAGATTCAGGTTAGGTCTTTTCAAAATTTTTACAAATTCATCCAGCTCATCTCTGCTACCCCTCCAAATCAACAGAATGTTGTCTATGCAATGCCTCCAGAGGTCTATCTCATGATAGTAAGAGTTAGCCTCGGGGCTGTAGATTATTTCTTTCTCCCAGTATCCAAAGTAAATGTTGGCATAATTGGGGGCAAAAGTAGCACCCACTGCAGTACCCTTTACCTGCAGATAGAAAGCGTCCTGAAACAGAAAAGCATTAGAATGCAGAACCATTTGGGCACATTGACTCAAAAATTCAACAAGATTATTGTCAGAATCCATGTCATTTTCTAACCAACGGTGTAAAGCCATAATATTCTCATGGTGGAGAATGTCTGTATAAAAGGCCACAACATCAAGAGAGAATAACCACCATTCACTCTCCAGCTGTAAATCCTTCAGGACACCTAACAACTCTTTAGTGCCTCTAAGGTAAGAATGAAGGGATTGCATAAACTTTGTTTTATGTGCATCCACAAACTGCGTTAATGGTTCCATCAGGCTGCCAATAGCAGTCACTGTTGGGGATCCACCAGACTTTTATAGACCTTGGGCAGACTATAAAAATGTACTCTGATAGAATGCTCCACCACAAGGTACTTATAAATATCCTGAGAAATCATACCATTAGTTATCACATTGAACAGAGCTTTCTGCTGCACTGCACAAGGTAACTACAGATAACACCTGTGAGCTGTGTTATAAGAGAAGAAATCTGGACTTTTAGTAGGCTAATATCACCTGATAGGTTTTCGTCTGTGACAGTCTTTTACCTGTATCAACTCGGTGCAAGAATGCACCTTAACAGTTGCTGTGATGTCACTGTGTGTAGTGTTGTTTTTGAAAGGCACTTAAAGGCTTCTCTCTCTCTACTGTGCTGCTTAGTTCCACTGCATTGTTAGTAGTGTTAACCCTGCCTTTTTGTACTGATGTAATTGCTGTTATTTTTGTACTGCTGTTATTTCTGTGCAGAGGAGTATCTTAGCTTGTTCCCCTGGATCCTGTTACAGAAGCCATTACTGGTGAACCACATTTCACTTGCTCAGCTTCTCCAAGGCCAGGAGCAGGGCCCCCTCCCCGTCTGTCTGTCTCTGGATTCCTTTTGTCTTTGTCCCCTCCCTATCTAACCTGTCAATTGCTTCTTCCTTGCAGGCTGTTAGCTCCCACAAGCCTCCTCTTCCCAGCCCACAGAGCTCTCTGCAGCACTGCACAAGGTAACTACAGTACAAGTCATATGAAACTGTTCTCCCAACTCACTGCTCCAGCATTTTTCTTGTGTGATGACAATGCAGTGCCAGCTCCAAGTTCTGCAACTGCAAACTGCTTTCCAACCACCCCTTAACTCTAATGCAACTCACTTTCAACTGTCCTCAGCTCCTTTGCAATGTTAATGTAAAACATTTTCAATGCAGTGGTTGTAATTCTTTAGAGCTACTAGTCTCCTCCCAGTCATTGTACTTCTCTCCATCAGTGCACTTCTCCTCTGCATTTATAGCACTGTACAGTTCTGCAATGTGCCCTGTGCACCTGTACATTATTTTCCTACATTTTCTACATGTGCTGTACAGTACTGTATAGGGAAAATTAAGAAACTATGGCTTAATAACAGTAAGTGTAACACCTTCCCATCCAGTCACTTGTTTGACTCCTTCCCCGCGTAACTTGCATCTGAGTTTGCTATTTGCACCTTCCTTTTATGAAAGACTCTGGCACTAACATCTACCTTTAACTGTTTCCTTGTGTATTTTACTACAGGTACTATGTATAGTACATGGTGTGTAGGTTGTTGCTGGGTCCCCTTGCTGACCGCGCATTCCCGTCACCAGCTCTTAATGCCAACACCATGCTGTTAATTTTCATCCTGTTTTCTCCCTCGAGCTGCTGAACTTAAAGTACAGTAGGTACAGGTGCAGAGTTTAGCAAGCAGTCTGGGTGAGTGCAGTATTGTGTATCTTGACTTGCTAATGTGAGAGACAGTTGAGAGAGGTGAGCAGTTGGGAAAGAATGAATACGGCACTGTACAGGACTGTATGTCAGGAGTTACGGGCAGGAGATGTACTGTAGGTCAGAGAAGTGAGCATTCGGGAGAGAATGTAGCAGTGTACATGCAGCGCAATCAGAAAATTAAGAATTTAAAAATTATAAACATACACACTGGAAATGTACTGCAGTACAATATTGTACAGTAGGAGAGCCCACGAAATGGAGAAAAAACATGGCGGTGGGGTAGGGTGTTCCATCCAAATGTAGGATCACTATTGGCTGGAATTGATTGGGAGCTTCTTTGTTGAATTGGGTAGAATGGCATGTCAATTATATTGTACTGCACACCGCAGTAGTGAAATCAGGTTCCAACTCAGTGGTTCAGGATTTTTAATGGGTTACTTAATGTGTTGAAGAGCATTAATAAAAGTTTCCAAAGAGCTGCAAAGTAAACTGAAACTGAATAGCAGCTATAAACAAACAATTTGGAAACTTTTATTAATTCACTGCTGTAAGCAGCTCGCACATTAAGCAGCTCATTGAAAAATGCTAAACCAGTGAGTTGGAAGAACAGTTTAATGTGACTTGTACTGTACAGACAACACTGTGAACTGTGTCAGCCGTTTCTGCTTATGCAGCAACTGCCCCAGCTCTACCCTTATAGGTTGGCCATGTGACATATCACATGACCTGTCTCCTCCCAATCTCTATATTGTTCGTTATATTGCATGACCACTAAGAGTCACTCCCGAACTCCTAATAATCTTAGCATAACTGAACTCATTTTTAGTTATTTCTGAGCCCTCGTCTCTGATATAGCCATATCCCAAGTGAATTTTATCTACCTTCTCCATGGATCTCTCATTGGGATTCAAACCCCTGACCCTTTACATTGTAGTCATGGACTCCAACCATTAGGTCATCAACTTGCCCACATGTTAGTCTAACCTTTTTCTGCTCCTTATACCTCATCTTAGCCTCACCTCATTTTATGCATAATTTAATTTGGTATAAGCAAAAATGTAACCACTTCTACTAGCACTCACAAAGTCCTGATTTTTCTTCTGCCCTCTAGTATCACCTATTTATCTTCCTCACCCTCACAGTACTATTGCAGAATTTGAACCCCTGATCTATTGTACTAGAGGCAGTGACCCTAACCAGTGTGCTATCCCAGCAGCCCTTCTAATGCCTGCTACATCTCTCGCCCTTATTTTCCTTGCAGATTGAAAGTGTGAGAGCAGACCTCTCACCCTCCACCTCCACCTCCACATAAGCCTCCCAAACTGTAATCCGAAGGCAATAGCTGGTACTGCACCCATTGCCACTCCTGGTCCTAACAGGACAAAGTAGCTGCAGACAAGTCAAGTCCTGACAGATATATTAGTAAATCCTCTTTGATCATGGGCCCACATTACATTTGGCTCATTTTCACAGTAATCCCAGTAAGTCCACCCTTCATACATAGTGAAGCCAATCTTATTGGAAATAAAATAAATGGCATACTGATGCACCATCAACGGTGCCATAAAATCACATCCACTCCAGTGTTCCCAGTCTTTGGTACAAAGTTGTGCTTGCATAAGTGGAAATTAGCTCAGGACTACACCACTTATCCCCTCACTCCCATGATTTATCTCTAACAAAAACAGAAAAAAATGCACAAAAGTCCAAAACCACTTGCAGTCATTAAAGCAACTAGAATGGCAAGCAATAAGAATGTATGGCTACTATTGCTACTGTCAGGCAATATCCATCAGAACCCTGGACTAGAGATGTTGTGAAATTTTATTTCCCCAGCAAAATTGACACAAAGTCAGCATTTTTGCAAAGTGAAATGTTTCACAAAATTGAGGCAAAATTTCACCCGCAATTTCGCCTGTATCCATATATGGCCATTGAGACTTTATACCCCTCCCTGGTGTCTAGTGGTCCCCCACTGCCAATCACCGGCTGAATTAAAATCAAGAGAACCCTTCCCCCCATCAACCTGAGCCCTAGCCCCCAATCTTAGCAATAACAAAAAGAAAACAATCCCCATTCATGTCCCTGGTGTCTAGTGGTCCCCTACCCTGGCTGATTACTGGCCAAATTCAAATCAAGAACCCTCCCTCCTCTCCAGTCACCCTGAGCCCCGGACCCCAATCTTTGTGAAAAGAATCCCCTCCCTTTTCCCAGGTGTCTAGTGGACCCCCCACCCCCAACCTGTCTTAGTCAGAGCCCACCCTGCTCCTCCCCCAGTACCCTGATCGGGTCACCAGCACAGCCCTCCACTGACCTCCATGGCTGGCAGCCAGTCTGAGTGCTCAATGAATGAGCGCATGTACTGCGCTCATTCATTGTATCACTCAGATAGACTGCCCGGCTGTGGAAGTGAGTGGATGGCTGTGCCAGTACCCGATCAGAGATAGTGGGGGGCAAGGTGGGCTCTGACTTCTACAGGTGGGGTCCACTAGACACACCAGGGACAGGGTAGGGATTGTTGTTTTTTTTTCACAAAGATTGGGGACCAAGCTCAGAGTGACTTGGGGGGGTTCTTGATTTGAATTTGGCTGGTGATCAGCCAGGGGGGAACCACTAGACACCAGGGACATGGATGGGGATTGTTGTTTTTTCTTGCTAAGATTGGGGGCTGGGGCTCAGGCTGATGGGGGAGAGGGTTCCCTTGATTTGAATTTGGCTGGTGATTGGCTGGGGGGGCCACTAGACACCAGGGAAAGGGGAGGAGATTGTTGTGGTGGGTTTTTTTGAAGGATTGGGGGCCCGGTGGTGAAATCAAGAAATATTGCCCACAAGTGGTGAAATTTCACCTGCTAGTGACAAATGTTGCCAGTTTGAGGGTCAAAATTTTGCATTTCGCCTGGCAAAATATTTTGCAAAATGCAAAAATTCCGTGAAATATTTTGCCCGGCAAAATTTTCCCATTTCGGACAACACTGCCCTGGACCCACTCCACTAACACCTGAACCCTTAAAGAAGTACAGTGGTACAACAGTAGCCTCAATTAACATCTGCAGTCTCATGACTAAGTTTGACTCGCTACAAGTTTGGGTAGCCCAGCATAAACCAGAAGTGCTCTCAGTGGTTGAAACATGGCTCACAGCAACGGTTACAGATATGGCTATCCAGCTGGAGGGGTATACCTCTTTTAGGTTGGACAGGATCGGCAAGTGAGGTAGTGGATGTGTTGTATATAAGTACATATCAAGGACACCATCCAGAGTCAAGTCCTACTTCACCTTGCCACTAGCAATAATGTACAAGTACTGGCATTAAAACTACTACTAGGTGGTCAGGGTAAAGGATTAACACTTATCTCTTTCTACATTCCCCCAAAAGAGCAGTATAGCAGATTTAAAGTACTCACAGACTACCTCTCCAACCTGCGCCACAACTCAGAGGTACTAGTGTTAGGGAATTTCAATATAAACTGGTTATCCCCTGAGGCAGTGCCCTACAATGATGAAATCGCCTCAATATACATGGCCCAATTAGTGGACTCTCCCACATGAACAAATTATCATACTGGAACCAATATGCTGCTAGACTGGATGATTACCAACTGGTCAGAGAGAATAACCCACTCAGTTGTCCTCCCTGACTCCATCAGCGATCACTCCCCTATCCTCTGTATCTGGTCGATTAAGTCCCTCAGAACCCCTGCTAAAACACTCACAAGGACTGTGCTAAAGAAAGAGCAACTTGCCTCATTTAAAGTGCACCTCAGTCAACAAGACTGGACAGACTTAAATGCTGCAAATGACATTGATGAAACACTTGAACATTTCATCAAGACCTTCAATGCGGCATGCAACATATATGCCCTCTACTATATGCGGAATATTTGTCGGGCTTATAAGTCTTGGATCACTCCACCCCTCATCGAGCTTATGAAGCAAAGAGACAATCGCTGGCATAAAGCTAGAAGCACTGGCTCTCAAACAGATAATCAGAACTATAAAACTGCCCGAAATAGATGTACCTGGGCTATTTGTCAAGTGAAAAACCATTTCTTCAAAAATGAGTTGGCTAACTCGTGGGTGAGAGCCGCAAGTTGTGGGACAATATCAGGACCCTGACAGGGAAACCAAACAAGACACCTCCAACCATGCTAAATCTTGAAGAAACCATAACCCAGGACCCCAAAATCATAGCAAACACCTTTAATAAGGCATTTACTGACTTAAATGGTGTACTTCCTCCTGATTTCCTGGACCCCCCAAGTGGCACAAATCTAAAGAACAGGCAGACTACTGGCACTGCCCCACATTTCTACTTCAACATTGTCTCTCAAGCCAAAGCCAAAAATACCTTTTACAAGTTTTAGAAAAAACTAGAATGAGTGGTAACATGCTTGGCCTCAAGCTCATTGCTCTCACACTTAATGAGTTTCTGTCACCCCTTGCAAGAATTATGAATCTATCACTTATAACTGATAAATTTCCACAGCTATGGAAAGCAGCGGTGGTCACCCCTTTTTTAGAAATGGTGACAGGGCTAGTCTCAACAATTACCGTCCAATCTCCATACTCCCCCGACTCTCAAAAGTGCTGGAGCATATTGTCTATGACCAGCTTGTTGATTATCTAGGCAAATACCAGTTGCAATGCCTGTAACAGCATGATTTCAGGAAACAATATAGTACTACAACACCGCTGGTGAATTTCACAGCTACATTCATGCTGCACTTGATCGGGGGCTTATGGTGGGGGCAACCTACACAGACCTCACTAAGGCCTTCGACATGGTCAGTCATGAACTGCTGCTGAACCAACTAACCTGCACTGGGTTATCACCTGAATCAGTAGGGTGGTTCCAGAGCTACCTGTCCGGGAGAACACAACAAGTGAAAATCATTGATACCCTCTCTGAAAGTCTGAACATCAACACAGGGGTCCCCCAAGGTTTAATCTTGGGCCCTCTGCTCTTTAGCCTATTCCTAAACTGCCTACTGCGTGCCAGGATAAGGTCCTACTGTACGCTGATGATACAGTACTCTACACCAGCCACACAGACCCAGAAGCACTGGAAAAGTGAATGCAAGTTAATTTCTCTTTAGTTGAGGCCTGGTTTCTTGATTCAAAGCTCTTGCTTAATTATAAGAAGACCAAGACAATGTTGTTTACCTCTCCTCACAGCCGGCAGAGATCCCATCTATTAAAAATAGTAAACAATCAAAATGCCTCACTAGAAATGGTCCAAAGTTTTAAATATCTTGGGATCACTCTAGACTGTTTTCTCACATTTTCACACCACATTGACTTTGTAGCCAAGGCTGCAAATGTCAAAACTGGTCAACTATCTAGGCATAAACACTGCCTAACCGATGAGACATTAAAACTCGCTGTGTGCAGCTCGATCTTATCCGTGATTGACTACGGGCTCGTGGTCTGCAGTGCGGCAACTGACACAGCTCTCAAGAGAATAAAGCTGACCCTAAACAAAGCCTGTAAGTTTGTCCTGGATGTGCCATGCCTTAAGCACACCTGCGATCTCTATTTCCAGTCTGGGTGGTTAAATCTGCACTGTAGAACTCAATACTAGGTCTGCCTGCTGACTAAACTCCACCCTAGGCCTAACACCACTTGGCTTTCAGAGTCTCCTCTGCCCCACCAACAAGGTTAGAATTACCAGAGTAACTAACAGCCAGCCACTGAAAGTTCCTTCCCAGGGCAACTCCCAGGGTCTATGGTCTTTTGAGTACTGGGCACCTGCTTGGCTCAACTTGCTACATGATGACCTGCTGGCAGAATCTAAACTTGGCCCCTTCAGATCTAAACTTTGTAACCATCTAGCAACACTTAATGGGTGTGATTGGTACTTCTAACTTGCACAAGCTAACTCTTGTCTTCTTTCTGTTCATTATAGCATTTACAATCTCCCCTATCTAACTGCCTTGTTATTTATCCCTCTCATCTACCATCCCACTTTGCCTTCATCCTCCATTCCATTCCTCATCCATTTCCAATCTCCCCCCACCCAATCTGCTTCCTCTCTCCCCTCACCATATCCTCTCACTCCAAAACCTCATGGAATTTTCCCCTTCCAGCAAACCAATGACAAGGCCCTATGGCTGCTCCTGTTTTCTCCACCAATTCTCCCTTATACCTTCCTCACCTACTTGGCACTCTCTCAGCACCCAGCCTCTGTTGCTACCAGTTTCTCTCTCTGTAGCAAGCTACCTTTCCATTCTGTTCACACCTTGCAATGTACTTATTGCGTTGAACATCATTTTTGTATCAAATGTAATTTTGTAACCACTCTCTGTATTGTTTTGCTGTATTTGTGTTTTTTGCTGTTGACATGGAACCTTTGTAAATGAGCATATAGCGCAAAGGTATTAATCCAAGAACAGAATAAATAAATAAATAAATAAATAAAATAAATAGAACAGGAACTGGTCCACTGCCTTTTTAAACTCAGTGGTGGGATTAGATTGTAAATGAAAATAAAGCCACTCACTTAAGAGTTGTCTAATACACTCTTGTACATATTTAGTAGTGCCCATCACGATAACCACTCCACCATTATCTGCTTTCTTTATAGTGATTATCTTAGCCATCTCCAAGTTCTGTAATCCTTCCCTTTCTACCACAGCAAAATTACCATGTTTAATGGTGGTCTCATTACCATTAAATAGGGCCCTAAACTCTTTCTCACAGATACATTCAAATATCAGAACACTATTACCATATGGTGGGCAAAAAGTCGAAGGCAGCTTAAACTTAAGCAAGTCCAATTCCTTTTGTCTGATTCTCTAATCAGTCATTGATAGACTAGTGGGACCAGTTCCCTGCATGGAGTCTTTAGCTGGTGCCATTACTATGTTGCTTGCTGTTGTCTCAACTTGTGACTCCTGTGTAATGGAGATACATTCAACTCAATATATTGCCCCATACTTTGTTTATTCCAGACAAATTTGAGGTTAAGCTTCCTGTTGAACCTCCTAAAGTCCACATAATGTTCATAAGATCTAATAACATGTGCTGGAACACATGACAAACTCCTCCCCAACAGGGAAATTTCAGCTGGCCTTAACTCTTTTTCAAACAAGTTAATTACATTCAGCTGGGTTTGGTCTGCTTCAGTTTCTTCATTGATGCTTATCCCCTTTCTGCACCTCCATTTTCTGCCTTCTCTTCTTGTCTTTTTTGTTGTTGTTTCTGTGGTTCCTGTGCCAGCTACTGCTGAAAGCAGACTGTGCATGGACTCCTGCATGTTCCCAGATCTGATGATCTGGGGCCCTCCACTAAAAAATCCTCTGAGTTTTCACTCTCTGATCCACTATTAGATATATAGTAGGCAGTGGACTTGCCTCTTTTCAGAATAGGTTTCAGTCTCTTTTTGGTTTCTATTTCTGCCCCTTATATTAGAATTATTATTCCAGCAGAATACTTGTCCAGACAAGTACTGTAACACATAATCCTCTGGAGACCCTTCCCACTTTCAAATAAGCTTCCAGGGAAGTTCTATGCCAGAAATGGCATCTTCCCTTCAGGGCTACCCTATCAAGTTCTGCGAATGCCTTGTCAACAGTAAGTATGTCCGGTCCCCAATTCAGTCTATCACTGCTTACATCTCCATTTCCTGTAGAATTGTGTAGGTACAGCAGATTAATCGGTGAACAATTCAGCTTCACTGTAAGCACCAAAGAGATGACCCCTCAATGTTTGGCTTTTGGTTCCGATATCCCCTCCAAAGTCAGGTTAGGCATGTCACTGAATCAGCTCTACAGAAATATACAGTGACAGCAAGATGCTCAATTGCTGTCAGATGCCAAAATAAAGCAGGTAAAAAAACCTCTCACACTCAATGTACCAGCCAGATATTGTCTGTCACCGAGTGAGCCAGCACAAAAAAAACCACATGCAAGCAAACAGAATTGTGGCTCCACAAAGACTGATCATGCCAGGTAAAAAAATACATATGAAAGCAAAAAAAAAAAAAACAAGTCTTCAAGAGTAGCTCAAGCTCAACATTTAGAATAGTGCTATAAAAAGGCAGTGTATATAAATGATTATCTCAGGTGAGTGTGAACAAAAGGGAGACTGCCAGTGACTTGACCGGTTTCACCGGACACTTTCTCAAGAGTCCCATATCGAGGAAGTGATACTCTTGTAATGTGCTGGATTTAAAGGTGCAGTGCATAATTGAAAGCAGCATAGACAGTAAATACCAACTTACTTAATTAACAATCTGATGCAAAAATTAAGCTGCTGATACCCCCAGTTAAATACATTTATTAATAAAAGCCATAAAAGAAAACTCCATTAATGGGAAAGTTTTAATAATACAGTCCTGAACTGAGTGCCACCATCCAAGACACACTGCCCCACTGAACATGATGGTCTGCCAGTCTGACTGTCTTACTTGGAAAATCTTGGTGACCCAGAGAAGCAGGTACAGTATATGGAAAGGAGAAAAGGAGAGACACATTAGTAACAGTTAATGAGAAAACTTATTATATAGTGTCACAATCAGGATTTTCTAATCAGTGGCATCAATTCAGCTCTTTCATTGAGTCCTGGTAAATAATACTACTCTCCTAGTTGGACCATCCACATTACATCATGTTTAAGAATCAAAGTATTTATTTATTTAGTTAGTTTTTGTTGACTGGTTAAGTGAACGAGACAAATTTTGCCTATTTTCAGGCACGACCTGGGAAGGGGGATACAGATGAATGGCAACTGACCTTGAAACAGATTTAACTGTTGGTGGTATTTTTAGTGAATGGAGGGAAATTTGGCCAGGGCACCGGTGAAATTCCCCTACTTGACAGTAGGGGGGCCCCTTGTCCATTGGAGCCATGGATCCTTTCAGTCAGAAAGAGAGTGGGCAGAGGGAAGGAAGTGTCTCTCAGTAGCCTGTGGACCAGGCATTGGAAATGGAAATAATTCAAGTTTTTCGGGATAGTCCAGAAAATATGGATGTAATTGAAGTGGATATAGAGGAAGAGGAACAGTTACAACAAGACTTGGAAATGGAAAAAAACATTTTTATTAAGTATGTTCTCTGATGCTGAAAAAGAATTTGAATTGGAAAAACAGTGGTTAGATAAAGAGAAAAAAGGAAAAAGATCTGTACAAAGCCCCATGGTACCAGTGATTAAGAAAGGATATTTTCAAGAAAATCCTCTAGTACCTAAGCAGACAGAACCTCTAAATTCTGTATCTCCTCCACAATCTCACGACCCAGCTTTATTTCCCTTCACAACATCACAGATGGCATGGAAGCCAGAAAACACACTAGAAAACACTGGATGGATTTTCCAAGATGGAATATGGATTCTGGACCCCCAAATTCCCTTACCAGGGACATCTATGGCTGTGAGCAGGACCACATCTCCAATCGAGGTGACAGCAATGGAAAACCCCAGAATGGATAGTCAGCAAATTGCGGGAGACTCCCTGACAGGAAGATCAAATGGCGTGGAGAAAGCCTTTGATGGTCCTGCATCAGATGCTGATGCAGAGCAACCTAGACAGACAATGCCAAAGGAGCAAGCTTCAGCCAAGACTCAAGAGACTGAGGGCTTGCCAGAGATGTGGCAAGAATCAACTCTGCATTTAGAACCAGGTATTGTTTTTGACAATATGAGGAGAGAGTTGCTGAAAAATATATCAGAGGAGACAGGTAGGCCTGGGGCACAGAAATGGCCTGCCAGCTTAAAAAGTGTTATTTAGGAAACTGGTGGAGGCCACACATAGAAGGTTTGTGGTCCACCTGTACTACAAACATGGGTTAGAACTTTTGCCTGACTGTAACTATGTTGGGAAAAACTTCTGATAAAATCCCTGGAATTTACACCAGCAGAAATCTATGTCTTTATTCACGCTTCTGGTGATCATAACTTTGATATTAGCTTTAGGTCTGCTGGGTTACTAGACACATTTTGGGTATCATATTATGTTGTTAAAAACTCACCCTTTTGGAAACCTTATGTTGCCATACCTATCACAAAACCAATGACAAAATAATTACAATATTATTTAGGAATGAGGGTGTCAATGTGCTGGACATATTGTATTGCCTGGAAAAGAGATGCACAGTAAATGGGTTACCAGAGGCTATCATTGACGCTAACAGTTTTTGGATGGGGGGTTGGAAATTCTTTGTACAACTCAAACTCACTGATGATGGTATACAACACTTACCAAACTGCTTCTACCTTGGGAGGGACAGGGTATTCTTTTTTACCCTGGTCAGCCTCATTAGTGCTATCATTGTGGGGAAATGACACACCTTAATTCAGACTGTGACCAGGTTAAATACTCAGTGTGTGGGGTGCTGGGCCACAACGCTACTACTTTTATGATACCACCATCTGGCAACCTATGTGGGTCTGAGGAGCATGTGTTCGCTTCTTGTCCTTGGGCAGCACACAACACATTAGATTATGCAGAACATGACTTTTAAGCTACTAGATTTCATTCCTCTAATATTAGCAAGAGTCCTGAAAAATCAGCTCGTCCCCATGAGGAACGGTCTAGACCAGATGTAAATAGACCACTGGGTGACAGGGGCCACTCCCTCAACAAACACTCTGAAAACACTGCTCAGCCACAAATGCAGCTGCCAAGACTTGAAGTGAATAGTCCAGTGGAGGATAAGAGACCTTCAACAAATTGTCAGATGCTCCCCCCCCCATACCTCAGGACAATAGTCGAGGATATCTGACTAGACTATTACCAAAATTCCCCGGGAAGGGTCTGACCTTCGGCCCATTCCTAAGAAGAGAATCTTACCAAAGTGTATTGCAAAAACTTCCAAAACTACTGTTACTAGTGTATCAGATATGTATGAACCTTTGCAAAGCTAAGTGGGGCATAATGGAAGATGAAGATTCAGACGTTTCTCTGCAATCTTTGCAAAGTGGACCTCCCATTGATAGTGGGAATCAATGAAAAATGGAGGGACTTCCTAAAGTTAAAAAAAGAAACACCACAGTGAATAATAAAAAGGTTTCCTGATTTTAAATTATTGCACAGGCAGCACTTACTTTACATTTAGCTAGCCTAATGTTAACAGTATAAGGTCTGAATTTAAAAGAAAAGCTATTTTTTCAGTATTACAGGCATTACATTAAGAGATATTTTTTTTTACAAGATACCAGATTGTATACAAATCAAGAGGTGAATATAACCACCAATGAGTGGTTTAAAGGGAAATCTGTATGGTTCTTTGGAGGAGATCAGTGCTCTGGTTTGGGAATATGTTTTACTTCATATGATGTTATAGCTCAGAAATTAGTCAAAATAGACCCAGGCAGATCTCTGCTTTTGGATATTTTAGTTCAAGGAATCTCGTGTAGATTGATAAATTATATGCTCCTCAAGGGAAAGCCTCACAATTTACTTTATTACAGAAAATCCAGTCTTACTTGTTTACCAGTAGGTTAATTTTTTTGGGTGGTGACTTTAACATTAGTTTAGATCAGCAGAAAATAAAAAGTAAAATTTATTGTGATAGTATAGAACTAAGAAAATTGGTAAAACAAGCTACTTTAAAAGATGCATTTGCTTTAAATAAAAAAAATCCACATTTTTTAAAGGTAAACTACACTCTAGAATAGATTTCTGGTTTCTCTCACATTCTCTCCCTATAACCGGATCAAAAGTTGTACCAATAGAAACATCCAATCATTGTTTAATAGACGTTACGGTTTCACCATACCCTGCAAGATTACCAGGGAAGGGGTTTTGGAGGCTAAATTTGAGTTTCTTGTGCTCACCCGAGAGCTTACATTACAAAAAAGAAATTCTACAAGATAGACAATCTGTAATGTTTTTGGCTAATTCCCATATACTGTACAATGGTGGGAGGATACAAAATTAAGTTTAATTGAGTTCTATAAGTAGCACTCTAGGTTTGCGGCACAAAAAAATCAGGAATATTTAAATTTGAGGGACACATGTTATAAATTGATATCTTTACACAATGATGGAGTGGGAAACTATGCAGAGGAAATTGCAAGTATTAAAAAGGATTTAACAAAACATCAATATGATAGACATAAATCATTAGAATTAGAATAGAGGTTTGGTACTCAGGGCAAAAAAGAACAAATTAATCCATATGAAGATTACAAGAAAATGTTACATGCTAGACAAAATGACAGCATTAAGAGATAATGCGAATACTTTAATTTTTGAAAATAATAAAATACTAACAGTTTTTGGAAGATTTTATTACTGAACAATTCAGTTCTCAAGTAGTCGATATGGAGCAAATGAAATTATTGCTTACGACAGCTGATCTTCCCCGTCTGAAATCAGAACAGACAGATAAATTAGTCTGTAGCTTTTCCAGTGAGGAATTGGAAGTGGTTGTAAAAGGGTTGAAAGGCAACATTGCCCCAGGTTCGGACAGCTTGCTGACTGAGGTTTATAAATTATTATGGGAATTTATTCCGAAGGAACTATTGTAGGTTTTTAATGCTTACTTGAGTGAAGACAAAATAACTAAATCCATGTATGAAGGGTTGATGATTTTTTTGTATAAAAAGGGTGACCAAGACTTAATAAATAATTGGAGATCTATAACATTGTTGAACTCAGACTTTAAAATGTTTGCAAAATTACTATGTAATAGGTTGTTGTTAGTTGTGAACTATCTAGTGCATCCTTCGCAATTTTGCTTAATACCAGGACAGTCCATACAAGCTGCCCTAATACTTGTTCGAGAATTAGTATATCAGGGAGCTGACCAATCACATTCAGGGTACATAATGAGCTTTGACCAAGCCAAAGCTTTTGATCATATCTCACAAGATTTTATATGGCTTACTTTATCAGCGTATGATATTCCTGAGATATTCTCAAATTGGTTACAAATTTGTTATGCTCTGGCTTTTGTAAGACAATTATGTGAATGGATGGGTAGGAAAAGCCTGCCCTATATGGTGTGGGGTACGTCAAGGGTGCCCCCTTAGTCCGATTTTGTATGTTATTTCTTTAGACCCCATAATTAGACTACTAAATAGATCTCCTTTATTGTATGGTATTAGATGTCCAGGAATAGAAGAATTGAAAACCATAGGGTACAGAGATTATTTGTCTGTCATCTCCCCAAATGCTGAAACTGGGGAACTGACCTGTAGAGTACTGACCTCCTAGATACGTATTATTGGTTCTACCATAAATACAGGAAAAAGTGCATGGGTAAGTCTTTCTGCCATGATAAATCAAAATAAATCTATTGAGGGAATAGACATTTCAACATCCCACAGAAAATTCTGGGTCTTTATCATGGGCAGGGAGACATGGCTACTTATAATTGGGAATTATGCTTAAATAAAAGCAGGGCAAATATTTGTAGATGGAATAATTGAAGGATGGGAAAGTTAAAAAGGATTTTTTTAATAAAAACTTTTCTTATCTCAACTTTTCTTTTTGTCAGCCATATTTTTCCATTACTGAAACAATTTGAGATGTCCCTGATGGCATGTTTTTTTCCAGTTTCTAGGGAAGTAGATTAAACCCATAAAACAAAATATATTATACAATGATCCTAAGGAGTAGTTTTCTTTTTTTCCATATCTATAGGTATGAATTTGAGGCCCATTTTACTAAATATGCAGAAACCATGGGGAGTTTGGGTAGTTCATAATTTAAAGTACATTCTGAATGAATGAAAATAGGCTATTTTTATACATTAAAACAAGAGGAAATACATTCTTCCAATAGATTGAGTAGTAACCTTTGACAATGTGAAGAAATGGGATATAGCATATAAAGGTGTATTCAAATTATCTAGGAGGGCATTATATTCAGAAATAATGGAAAAGAAGTTTAAAGGATACCTAAACGAACATTTTGACAACAAACTATTCAAAAGTCTGACTCTGTAAGTGACTAAAGGAAAGGCTGCTGTATTCATTAATGCTAAAACTACATTTACATAATTTACCTAAATGTGGTTCCAGAGCATTTGAAAATTGCAAAATCAACCTTCTAATTTCAAAAATACTGTCTTACCTGCTTCCTAAAATGGCCGCCAAATGTATTATGTGATGACATCATTGGAGCCAAAGTCAGAGAGAGATATGGCTCTCTATAGTGCTAACTAGTTCTTATTTCTCTTTGTATAGAATTGTTTCACCCAAATGGTCAAAACCATGTGCATTATTTTGTATAATGCACATGTTAGGCTATGGTTCTCTTCATTTTGTTTACTTTAACATGCTGAAAAGGTGTTTTAATCCAACTGACTTTCTCTGTGGCAAACCACAGTGCAGTACAAATCTTAAATAATCTGGTGGTCTAGTGATTATGGTGGATCCAGGATGCTACAATGAGGGTGCTGGGGTGGTGTGTATGCTTAATATGCACTTTTTAACATTTTAACTAAACCTTTATATTTTCTGCTATTATACTTTTCTAGTACGTTTTTGACAGAACCTACAAATGTAATCCATAGTTTGAATGTAAACATTTGTACAATCAATAAATCAGACTTCTTCAATAAAGTGAAATGCAGCAGCAGCAGCAAGCACATACATTACTATGTGGGGGGAGGGTTGCAGCCACACCCTTCACCACCCCTAAAGCCGCCACTTTTCTGTAGCAAAGTTCTTGTGCAGTCCAATGTTAGAGTTCATAATTTCTTGAAACTCAAATATATGCTTGTCTTGTCTTCTTTTTCCATGGGAAATAATAATAAGAAAAAGAATCAGCATTTATATAGTGGTTTTCATACACATTCTATCCCAAAGTGCTTTACAAGCAATGCTAGACTGGTAGTGAAGTGACTGAATGTGTAGTGGCAGCCATTTCATACATTAATATCCACACACAGCCTTGGATAATTGCATGAACTGGTTTTATGGGAAGGGGAATGTTGGCCAGGACAGTGGGGTCAGGTAGTGATCAAGGTGCTGGCAGCCCCACATCTTATTTCTCACAGTAATCTGCTCATATTTCTCTCCTTCTGTCTTCCCCCTTCCCTAAATATAGCAGTGCCTTTCAGGAATGGCCTTCTCAGTCCCCTTCTGTTATTCATTCTTCACTATTCCTCCTTACACTGAAAACTGGTGAGCTCATCACCCTTCTGCATCATGAATGCAAGTAGTACAGTTCCCGTTTTATTTTAACATATCAAATATAAACATATCTTTCCAGTAAGTCAGGCTCATAGCAGCAGGGAACAAGGGGAATGATGGGCTTTCCTATCCTTAAAAGATCTACAGTAGGCTACCTTTGACTATACGCTATTAAATGATGGGTGTGCACATCATTATGCACCTCACTTAATAGTGCCTAATCATACGTGGCTTAGATCTTATATGGGCATGAAAGCCTATTTTTTCCACTTGTGACATGCTTCTATCAGCCTGGCTTACCAGAAGATCATGTTTAGTATTAATATGTAAATATAACACAGGAGACTGTACTAAACACATTCATGATGCAGAGCGGTAGTGAACTCACCAGTTTTTGTTCTGGGGAGCAGGTGAAAAGAATGAATGCTAGAGAGGGACTGAAGAGGCCATTGCAGCAGTGTACAGCTATATTCAGGTTAGTTGAAAACATGAAGGAGGATGCTGAGCAGATCACTGTGAGATCTGAAATGTGGGGCTGCCAGCATCATGATCACTACCTGACTGTGGATGAGAGTAGCCAGTGATGACAAATACTCAGAGTGGCAGGGCTGCACCTAAACTGTTACTTGAATTCAGTGTAGGAAGATTACCCTCGGGTGGGGGCGGTGTTGATGTTTGTTAGGACAGTATTGAGGGAGTTGTGTATAGCTCATTCAAGATTTGGAAGTGTGGTAGCCAGCCGCCTTGCATTGTGGAATAGAGCACAGAAAAGTACTGGAGAAGAATTGCTGGGAACTGTCCTGCAGGGTTCTGCAGATCACAGGTAAAAGTGTAGACTGACACTGGAAGTCAGGTGGATTTGCTTAAAGTATAAGTATGCCTCTCCTGCTAATAATATTGTTATCCATTGCAAGTGCAGCCCTTATGAGGGCATGAACAGCAGTTTTTCTGGTGGGTTATGATGCTTATTGCTTGGTCCTCCAGGAAGACCTAGTTGTTGGTTAATGAGGTGGGAAAAAACACAACAGGGAAATGTACATACTACCTTCACTGTGCAGAAGGGTGGTGATCCACTCAATGTTTACTGTGGAAGCAGAGGTCAAACATTGAGAATGTGGACTACAAAGTGATTTGGGAGGCATTTTTAACAGTGCCAGCTGATGATGCCTATCAGTATAGGTGTGCACAACTCTCTGAGGTACAAGATTACAATCTGAGGTATGACAATTCTCTTCATGAGACCGCAAGCTCATATGCGGCCCCAGGCAGTACTAAGGACAGGGTATGGATGGTGGGGTGTTCAACAGAAGGCAGGCTAGGTGCAAGGGGTTCACATGGAAAAAGAAAGCCTTATTTGTGTATTAACATGAGAGCATGAGCTTTGGAACTGATCAAGACCGGTGCTTTGCTGTGTGACCCTAAGCAAGTTACCAGGCCACACCTGTATCAAGCTTTCAGCTTAGTGTGTCTCTCCCAGTTAATAATGAAAAACAAAATTCAGTGCATCATATGACCACTTGATCATCAGGTATTTGAAGTGTTGTACTGTAATGCAGTTTGCCAAAGAAAAAGTCAGTCGGACTGCAAAACATTTTCCACAAGTTAAAGTAAACAAAATGACCAAAATCATAGCCTGACATGTGTACTGATCAAAATAATACACAAGTTAATACAGTACATGGTGTTGATCATTCTGGTGCAACAATTCAAAATAAAGAGGGAAGGAAGAATTAGTTAGCACTATAGAAATGTATGTGGATCTCTGTCTCTGGCTCCGATGATGTCATCATGACTCATCACTTAACACACTTGGCAGACATCTTAGGGAGAAACCAAGGCTGTTTTATGAAAGTGAAAGGCTGATGTTTGCATTTTTCAAAAGCTATGAAACTGCATTTATGTTATTTACATAAATGCAGTTTTAGCATCAATGTAAACAGCAGCCTTTACTTTACCTCGCTATGAAGCCAGATTTTGGAGTTTGCAGTTTGAAAAAACTGCTTGTTTAGGTACCCTTTCATGAACAACCTATTCTGCAACATCAAGGACAGGAGCAGAAGCAGATGCAGCATAGATTACAAGGCAACAGAATTCCAAAACATATGTGGAACCTGGTATGGCTTGATGTTCATGGGAATATTAATATAAGAGGGAACCACAAACATAAAGTTATATAAGATAGATTTTGTCTTCGGCATACATGTGTAATGCAAGTAGAAACTGTAGACCATCTATATTTTGACTGTCCTTTTATTTTGGAATTTTGGGACATCTGGAAAGAATGCTGGAAAGTGCATCCTTTAAGACAAATAACAGCATTACAGCTTTATTATGGTATATTTCCCAAAACATGGGTTGGTGACAATATTAGTACTCTGAATGTAATTTCTGCTATTTTATTGTACTGAATATGGCAAGTTTGGTGTTGTTTCCTTTTCCAGCAACAGCACATAACTGCATTAGAATTATATTTTTGGATTTTTAACGATATAGTTCATTTACAAGAAAAATAATTCATGACCTTAAAAAGAGGTATTTGGGAGAGGTGCTGGAATC
This sequence comes from Neoceratodus forsteri, assembly GCA_016271365.2. Classification (NCBI taxonomy): domain Eukaryota; kingdom Metazoa; phylum Chordata; order Ceratodontiformes; family Ceratodontidae; genus Neoceratodus; species Neoceratodus forsteri. The sequence goes on along the minus strand of CM028131.1, from coordinate 346,601,742 downwards.
ATTTCTTTTAGAAAATTATACAAAACAGAGTTTCACTGGAGGGGGTTAATTTTGATCTTTGCCTTGGGTTATATTATTATAATTTTTTATATAGCCTTGACATTTTTCTTTTCCAAAAAAAAGATATGACATGGAGGAAAATAGTAGGTACTTGTCTGACCTGTTTGGTCACACTTGAAATATACTAGGATAGTTTGTGTTTTTTGCTCTGATTCCTCTACTGGCAAATTACTCAATATTCGGACATATTTTAATATGGTATTAAAACAAAACAAGGATGCATATAATCTATAGAAACTAGACTGATATTCTTAAATTTTTTTCTGTATTTGGCTTGTGATGTAAATATGTTTATGTATATTGGTCATTTGACTATACTTGTGCTTAAGTTTGGGGTAAATGTATGATGAAATACATATTTATATTTACATTTTTCTTTCCTTATGATTCTGTATGAAACAGTATTATTTTTTTCTGTATTTTGCTTTTCAGTTATAAATAAAAAATGTTCCTACTCACCAGTTGGGGGAACCTCTGATCGTCTTGTTGATGGTTAATCTTGGTGATGAAGGCAGAGAGGATGGATGTGGAAGGGGCTGGGGAATAGGTCCCCCCCAGCCTTGGTACTGATGGAGACCGAAGTGTTTTTTGATACAACAGAACACATAGATAGAAAACTGGTAACTGAGAGCCTTGAAGAAGATGGGCATATACTGATTATGAGCGATGTAACAGTTTCAGATGTTTCTACAAGGTCTAGTGAGGAGACAACTGAATATGATGCTTTGCAAACTTTATTACTAGAGGAAAAATGCAGATTTGAAAAATGATAGACTGAACTGTATCTGGCAATGGGAAAAATTAATTCCAGCACAGTAATTGCCCCAGAGACTCGAAATACCAATATAGAGCCCACCAATGGCACCTCTAGATGTGCACGCAAACTGAACTATGGACTGGAGCTGCAGAAGCAACAAATTTCAGGTACCAATGTTATTTACCAGACTAACAGTAATGTGCAGGAAACTGCTACCGTGTTTATGTTTTCTGAGGTTTATTTATTTATTTATTTGTTTGCTTTTGTTAACCTTGTAAGCACACTAGACAGCCAAGTGCCTATTTTCAGGTGCAACCCGGGAGATTACAAGGTACATTACAAGGTACATACATGAACATCAGGCACATACAAGTGGATGATTACATTACATAGAATTACCACAACAGGGACTTTACAAGCATCAAGTTAGCAAGATTGGGAGAGAGAGGATCAGCCCTCCATGTCCCTGACCCAGCTGCAGGATCTGGTACAAGATCATAACTATTGGCGGGTGGATAGGAAAGCCATCCTCTTGGCTTGGAATGCAATAAAGCATAAAGATAAGAGTGTACCTGATGTTGCTAGGGATACGGGCGTTGCTCCACAAACTTTAATGCCAGACGCTAACTCTAAGGCTGGTGGTTGTCTGGCAGTGGGAAAACCTGGTGTGGAACAGCAAGATTGAAAACAAGGTGTCAGTTAGGCAGGGGTAGAGTGGGGAATGGCAACTACAGGTACAATCTTTTCTGTCCTAAGACTAGCCCCTAAAATTATAAAACAAGGGGAGGTTACTGGGACAGACTTAAAGGAACCAAATCAAGCTAAAACAGTGTTGGAAAATGAAATAGAAAATAAAGGAATAATTTTGGAAAACATTTTAAATGTGGACAAAGTTGATGAAAAGGGGAAGGGAGACAGCATATGCTGCACAAACTCATGAGTGACCTGAGGATGATGGGGTGGACAGAAAGGAGAATATAAGAAGCCCTGATAGCCGCACAAAACAACTTACAGTGACAGAAGCCATACAAATGGCATTTGGAGTTACAGAGGTGGAAATCAAAGAAAAGGCCTGACCCCCTGAAAAAGCATTGCGAGAAGCAGGGTGGAAATAGACAGAAATGGGGGGAGGACCCCAGATTAGACTGTAGGAATCAGGTCTCAGGGAGCTCCACAGTAGCACCCAATGAAAACCATGGAACAATCTAAGCCAAGACTTGAAAAATTGAATCAACTCATGCCTATTATTATGGCTAAGGAAAAAAGTTTAAATTCTGATGTAGTTAACAGTAACACTGCAGGGTCGAACAAACTGGATCCCACAGGTAATGCTATGAGAATGGGGACCTCTGGAATGAAAAATCAGAGCCAAATTATATCAGAAGGAGTGGAAGAAGGGACACATTCTGATACACCCACTACCCGACCTTTATTATAAGAACTGTTTAAAAACAAATAAGAGCCACTGCCGCAGTGCCATGCAGTTCAGTTGAAGTATAAAGGTGGGCTAGATGTTAAACCTGACAGGCACTATGTGGGGAGACAGCTAATTAAAGATTCATTGCATTTTGCACCAGCAGATGTGTTTGCTTTCATACACACCTTGGGGGAGGACACTTTTGATTAGTTTTCAGACACCACAACTGTTAGAAACATTCTGGACCAGATACAATCAAGTGAAGTTATTCCTGTTATGGACCCCATTCATTGTGATACCTCTAATGAAACCTTTAATAAAAATGATAACTGTCATGTTTCGTAATGAAAGCATCCCTGTTGATTACATGTATCACTGGTTACAGCAAAGATGTGAGATCTTAAGCTACCCTGAATCCATCCTTGACCTAGAACAATTCTGGACTGGGGAATGGAAGTTCAAGGTTAAACTAAGACAAACGGAAGAAGGCATCAGCCACCTATCCAACTGCTTTTTCTTGGGCTGGGATAGAGGAGTCTGTGTTTATATTGGGCAGCCAAAAGCCTTCTATAGATGTGGGGACCAAACTCATTTGTCAACTGTATGTGACAAACTGTGATGTAGTCTAAGTCATGAGATTGGGCATACTAGCTTTCAGTGTGCAAACCATACCCAATGTAGTCTATGTGAAGAATATGGTCCTGTCTACAAAGATTGTCCTTGGACAGCCTCAAACAAACATAATACTATGAACCCAGATGATTAACTGACAAGGCCCAAGCTGATTTACAGACTTCAGCAAATGGCCCCCAAGATGTACCAGCGGACATCACCACTAATACTGAACAAAAGCTGACTTCTCAAGAAGAAGAAGATCAAGGCCCCGCCCCCCCACAGCAGGAAACAGCATATACTGCTATGTCCATACTGACACCTGCCTGCTATTCAGACCCACAGGATACAATCTCTCAAATCCCACAGACAGACAATGCCCCCCACAACAATGGGTTACAGTACAGCCCAAATGACAAGTGATGAAAGCAACAGCCCAGTAGGATATTCAAGACAAATTGGAGTCAGAAAATCCCTTTGATGTTCTGTCTTCAGCATCTTGGGGAGATTCAGTAATGGATGAGGAGATCTCTGACAGTTAACCTGTACACTCAGAGATCATATCCCTTGGAGATAAAAAAAATATGCTGGGAAGAAGAAGACAAGGAAAAAACTGTGTTAAGTTTAATTTAAGTATCACACTGTTGTTGCATCTATTAATTGCCAAAGTCTTTTAAACCAGATGAAATTACAGACAGTGTATCAATGTGCTATGGATAATGCTCTTGACATACTCTTAGTACAAGAAACATGGATGGGATCCCCTACACACTTAGGGAATTTCCATTCAGATTGGATCTGAGGCCTGTCATATTGATCTTTCAGGACCGATATAGCAGATGGTGTTGGCATACTATCTACTGGGACTAGATTTTCCTTTTTTAAGTTAATTGATCACCAGTCAGGTCAGGTTTTGATTATTGATGGTTACTGGGATGAGGAATCTTGTAGGATTATTAATATCTAAGCCCCCCAATCTAAAGCAGACAGAGTTCATACAATTGAAGTAATACAACCATTTTTAGCAACAGCTGAACTACTTATTTTTGGAGGAGACTTTAACTGTATGATACAAATTACAAAAGGGCAGGAATTATTAAAAAAAAGTATATTGTGATTTTCATACCATTAGGAAATGTGTATTGACTGCAGAGCTAAGTAACAGTTTGGAGGCTATAACTAAGCATCCTCGGTTTACGTAACAAAGGACTACATATGTTACTCAAATTGATTATACATTCCTTCCTGCTTCTTGGATTGTTTATTCCACAGATATTATACCAGTTGAGTTCTCTGATCATTTAATGATAAAAACAAATATTGGGAGAAACACTGATATACCACCTAAAATGTCTAGGTGGAGACTAAACATCAGTCAACTGTCTGATAGTCAGATAATACAAAAAGTAAAGGATTTGTTATGTGCATGGAACTCAGTGCATGAATTATATGATGATGCTGGAGACTGGTGGCAGGATACAAAAAAAGATATAACAATCCTGTTTCAATCTCAGGGTAAAAGGACAGCTCAGTCTCAGTTTTTCAAATATTTAAAATTACATTCACACTTACAACATCTGATGTCATTAGTTCAGCAGCAAACAGCAAATTTTAGGTCTCAAATACAGGAGGTTCAAAAGGAAATGCAAGGCTTTCAATATAATAGGGCCAGTGCTTTATGGGCAGAACTGTCATACGGAACAAATAAAACACCCTTTTCAGATCCCTGTGAGGCATGTAAACAGAGGAAAATTAAAACTACTATTCAGGGCCTGGTAAATGAGGCAGGAGAATTGATCACTTCACCTAAAGGTCTCATTGAGATAATAATGAATCATCTGAATTCCTCCTCGCTCATCCACCTACAGATTTTAATATGTTACTCCCCTCTTAGGAAAGCCCAACTGAGTCCAGATCAGCTTAGGACATTAGTGTCCCCTGTTACAGCTAGAGAAGTGGTAGAGGTTATTCAACCCCTTAATAACTCGGTGACACCAGGAGAAGATGATTTGCCGGTAGAATTTTATAAGTGTTTTGTATCTGAAATTTCAAAATGCTTACAGAAAGTGTTTATTTGAATCTTAAATTCGGAAATTACAGAGTATTTTACTAAGGGTCTAATAATTTTTTTGTATAAGAAAGGTGATAAAAATAGAATATAAAACTGGAGACCGATAAGTCTTTTAAATACAGATTTCAAGATCTTATCCCAAATCCTAGATATTCAACCATGAATTATAGCTACAACCCTAATACACCCTACTTAGTTTTGTGGCTTACCAGAGTGCCATATCCAGCATCCATTAATCATTTTACATAAAATATGGGAATTTTATCAGAAAAATGGCTTGGCAGGCTATTTCCTGTCTTTAGATCAGCAAAATGCATTGGACAGGGTTGATCACAAATTCTTGTTTCTAGTGTTACAGATTTATGGCATACCAATAGATTTCATCTAGAGGCTGAAATTGTTATATAGTAATGCTACATTATGGCCATCGATTATGGGAAAGGAGGCTCTGGATATTAGGTTTCAGAGGGGGGTGAGGCAGGGCTGCCCCTTAAGTCCACTGTTGTATATTTTCTCCCTTAATCCCTTGATTGAGAAGCTACATCTAAATCATATAATAGTAGGCTTAACTGGAAACTTTCCAAGGGACAAAGTGGAGCTAGTTGCTTATGCAGATAATATATGCCTCCTTTTGAAAGATCCTGAAAGTATTCAAGAAGCAAAAAAGGAATTTTGTTAACATTTTCTGAAGTATCTAATTCTAAATTAAATATGGAAAAATGTAACATATTACAATTAGGCAATCTGAATCCTATCAAACTTTTGGGAATTTGGTTTGGGAAAATAGATATGGCCATGCAAAATTGTGATGGAGTCTTAACAGCTTGTGAAACTAAGGTTATGACATGGAAAAATTGGAAACTCTCAAAAGTTAAGAGAATGCTCATTACAAAAAGATTTCTGCTTCCTTGTATTTTATGTGTTGGGGCTATTTTTCCATTTCAGTTGGCTATGGAAACTACGATATATAGCATCTTCTTCCATAAGCTGTGGGGGAGCCATATTAACCCCATGAAAAGAGGGTTGACGTACCTACCAAAAAAAAGGTGGGGTAAACATGATTGAACAAATGTTTTTTTTCTCATTCCTTATTCTGTATGTTACTTCACTAAACATGGTTGTGGGTGGACAACTTTCCCTACCTGGCATGTGGATTTACAATAATCTTAAAAATGTCCTGACTGAATGGGACAATGAACCAGTGAAGTTCCCAAAATATTTACTTGTGCCCCAGTTGTATAAATCAACTGTGCAAAAATTGTATAAATTACACATTACCAATGACAAATAGAGGGTATCAACTCGTGAATCTCTTTACGTGCACGTGTTGGGCATAGAATACTCTACTGAGCCAGAAATTAAAGGCTGTATGCCCTCAAAAATAAAGGAGGTAATAAAGGTATTGAATGAACCCAGGGTACCAACCAAGATGACGGATGTTTTATGGCTGTATTGTTATGGTAAGTTAAACATAAGGGGCAATAGTAAACATAAAATGATGGAAGAGAGGTTATGTCCTTACACAAATTGCTTACCTCCAGAAGAGACCATGAAGCATTTTGCTTTAACTTGCCAGTATTCACAGAACTTGTGGAGTTTTCTGGCTGGTCAATAGAGATTGATTGGGTTATGAAATGTAACTTATGAGGTTTTCATTTTGGGGGATTATGCTAATTTTTGAAAAAAATATGATAAAGGGACTTTGTTTTTTTCTCTATTTTAAAGTTTAATTTATGGCATGCTAGAGTACAGTGGGTATTGAGGCAACAATATATTCCATATTATGTTTTTCAAAACCTGTGTGAAAATGCACTAAAGGAAGTATATGAAAAAGAGCTGACATTTCATCAGTTACAAAAAGTTCAAATGTGGTGGAAAGGATTTTCTTTTATTATTAAACATAAATAATGGGATTGAGTTGTATTTCATAGGTAAACTAAGGATGGAGGATTTTGATGTACTGTATTCTTCTAGTTTCTTTGGATGATGTATAATGTATGTATTATTTGCTGTTTTTGTTCTCCTTTAATAAAAAAAATTCCCCTACTCTTTTTGAGAAGTGCCATGGGGTCTTTAACATTCACCTGAACTACCACCAGAAAAGGCAGATGGGACCTCAGTTTAATGTTTCAATCATCAATCAATCATTCTTTATTTGTATAAGGTGCCTTTCTTAAACCAAGGCGCCTGTACAATATTACATAAAACAATAAATAGTTAAAACAACATTAAAATAATCAGAAATCATTAAAAGCTTTACTAAAAAAGATAGGTTTTCAAAGTTCCTTTAAAGCTTTGGACAGTCGGGCAATTTTGCACCTGATCTCATCTGAAACATGGCACCTCAGGAGTGCAGTACCCCCTCATGCTGCACCACAGTGTCAGTATTGAGATATTAACCTAAGTGCCTGGTGTGGGGCTAGAACCCACAGCCTTCTGATCTCCCAGTCTCAGAGACGAGTGTAATACCTGATGAGACACTGACACTGATCCAAAGTATCAAAGTCCCCTCCCCACCACCCTAATTAAACTTTTATAACCTATGCCTCACTTTGCCACAGTATGGTAGACCCTCCAAAGCAGCAGAATTATTACAAATTAGAAAATACTATACACATTGCATAATTGCCAGTTTTTGTAGGGCTCAAAAAATTGCTTCCTAGACATGAACTTTGTTGGGTAGTATGACTAACTGATTTGTCTCACCCTGGTCACATAGGTAGGGAAGTGGGTGGGGATCATGATTGCTTTATACCAATTTTAATATGTGGACAATGTATGAGGTACGATACCACTGACCTATGGCTCTGTACCTGTACACTATTATTGGGTCATGAGGGAAGGGAACGTGGTACAGTGGGTGGGAGTCAGACATGACCCTAACAGGATATTTCCAAAGTTTGTGGGCATTGTGTTTGTAACCCTAATACTGTAGGTTATTTCCAATCTTTGTGCAGTGTGCTTTTTGTGCAGTATCAACCCTAGTGAGAATTAACTTAGTTTTTTTGTGCCATAATTTCCTTATTTTCTAAGAAAGTTGTGTAGTAACTTCATTCACTCATCCCTGAAATGCTTTTTTTCTTTATTTTGGTTAAACCACTTTTTTTATTTCAAACAATTGTATATATTTTAATTCAAGTATGGATAAGTTCTCCATATTAATTGTATTACCTAATTATATTATGCAAGTATATATATATACATATATCTATATATGTATGTATGTATGTACACAATCTATGTTAGAATCTTACTGTTCAAATGAATCAATTATTTTCCCAAGCATCTGACCCAAGTGAAAAATAAACAGTATTGTTGACCTAATGGGTAAATAACACTGTTTACATTTCATTTGCTTATGTCATTCTGTAACTCAAAAATGCCACTCAACTTGATTGACGCACTATTCTGGCCAAGCCCACAACACAACTGCTAACAACATTAGCCAATACAATTCAGCTGTTTAAAATTGAAAACCCACTCCCACTGCTATCTTGCATCCCTGCTTCCCAACAGTTCTGGGATTCTGAACCTCACAGATGATATTCAAAATGTATTATGTAGCTTTATGCTACATTTCCACACAATGGACTAATTTCATTTTCATCAGTCCACCCCCAGTACCAAGATTTAGTGCCCCACCATTCACACTCACTCCCCACTTCACAACTGTTAACTCACAGATACCTGGTCTCTTTTAATCACAAATGTGCTGACAGATTACAGCACACATGCTTGGTTTGGGACCTGATGCTGCAAACACATGATTTGGGTGAGCACAGTACTGTTTGTAACTTTAAACTGCTTTGCCAAGTTGTGGATTCCTTTCATTTTTTAATGTACTCCCCAGTGCCAGGATGTAGTGATCCACAGTTCACACTCACTCTCCCACTCACTCGCAACTGCCCACTCCCTTTCAGTCAGAGATACAGCTTGGAAATAAGCACAACACACACACACTCACACACACGGTTTTCAACCTACTTCTGCAAAAAAGGTAAATTCTAAATTTAGAGTGATCACAGTACTTCTGGGGAGCAGATACAGTACATCCTGCACAGCACTTTGAATGCTGGGGGTTTCACAATAGTTTTTCATGTGAGGAAAAGAGAAAAAAACAGGGAAAGTTGCTCTCTCTCTCTCTTTCTCTCTCTCTCTCTCTCCCCCCCCTTCCATTCTCATACCTACTGCCTATCTGTATTACTTTAAAGAGGGAGAATTGTACTTTTAGAAAAGGGATCCTGCCTGCACAACAATTTTCAAAGGGGCAGCTAGCTTCTCTTTTTATACAATTTTTGTGAACACAGACCATTGTATACATAGAACATTTAATGGCCTGTGTTTGAATATGCTATTCATTGCCATTTGTGGAGGGGCAGGACTTTTATAACTCCCTCATGGCTACACCACTCATAAGTTATGGTACTGCCCCCTCACTCATGGAAATAAATGGCATATTTGAACACAGGCCACTGTATATCATCTATCTAGCTATCTGTATCTATCTATCTATCTATCTATCTATCTATCTATCTATCTATCTATCTATCCGTTGTTTCTATCTAGCTATCTATCCATCTTTTATTTTTTAAAAGTGGAAATATTTTACTGATATTTTTCAAAAAGCTCTTCACCTTGTTTTTTTTAATTAATGAATAAGTTCTCTACCCTTTGCTTTTTTAATTATAATAAAGTATTATTTCAAAATCATATAACATTATACTACTTGTTTTTTCAATTATTCAAATATTATACAACTTAAAAGTGCAATGCATACAAAATTGTTAAGTTGTGGTTGAAGAAGTAGATTCATATTAGGTTTTCTAAACATGAAAATCAAGTTTACTAAAAGTATTCTCAAAACATGGACACATTGGGCAAGATCCACACAAGGGGGAGAATGACCCGCAGCTGTGGGAAAACCTTGGCGCTAGTGAGAAATCATTTCTAATCAAAGATAACTAATTATTATTTAATTGTTTTAAAAAATACATTGTGTAATTTGTACTAACCCTCCCTCACAAACTCTACTGTTACTCTTAACTCAGTTATATGACAAGTTTGTATATTTTCTAAATTAATATGCAAAGCTTACAGATTTAAACAACTATCATGCAGCATGAGTATTTTTCACAAATAGTTTTTACTGCACAAAGATTGATATATGTTGTAAATATCACAAATGCTTTTTACTGCACAAAGATTTAATATTTTATAAATCATTGCAAAGCACAAACACCATCGTGCAATATGAATATTATGAGAAATACTTTTTAATCTCGTGATCAGTTTGAAAATCTTCACAGAGGACAAAAAATGCCATTCAGCACAAATGTTTTAAAAAATGGTTTTCAATATTTGTGATAATAGATTTTATAGAAAAAAAATAAAACTCGTAAAGGATTGCTTTGCAAAGATTTGCATTTTTAATCAAAGATAACTAATTATTATTTAACTGTTTAAAAAATACATTGTGTAATTTGTACTCACCCTCCCTCACAAACTCTTCTCTGTCACTCTTAACTTTTACCAAAAAAAAAGTTATCTTACCTTAAACCTTTTGTATGTGTTGAACTTTAACATGAAAAAGGTATACATGTCAATCAATCAATCAACCAATCAATCAAAATCTTTATTTATCCAGTCAGGCACCATTGAGCAAGGATCATTTGCAAGGTGGACCTGGTCATGAATACATCAAAGTACAGTACAGAAGCAGGTATACAAAAAGCAATATTATACAAGGAGGAAAAAGTATATACAGTGTATACAGTACAGTACAAGGTTGAAATAAATAAAAAAAAACAGCATTATTTTACAATTGAAGAAGTCAGCAGATGTACAATCAACCATAGGCATACAGGGGTTATAAGCAGAGATCTTTTGAGTGAGGCAGCCAGAAACTACACATATAGGGGAAAGAGGCCGTGCATGGGGTGGCAGGTTAGAGAGGTAAAGTAGAGGAGGGATATATTACTGACAACTGGGGGAAAAATTGAGCCAAAACCACAGAAAGTGAAGATGGCTGTTGTGTACTTGTTTATTATGATAATGACGGAGGAAGGGTAAATAATTAGGACACTACTATGGATGGGGTGGGACTTTAGCCAGGCTGGAGTGGACAGGGAAGGGTGGGTGAAGCAGGAAGAGTTAATAGGGAAAGAGTGAGAGCCAGGGGTAGAAACATGGCGAGCATCAGGATGGAAAGGGGGAGTTGCGGAATTAGTGGGCTAGTGGTGAGGAAAACATTTGCAAGGTGCTTTCATGTAGTGATCCTAGAGTGCCTTGAAGATATTCATGCTAACAGGGCAGCTCAGCTTCAAGTTCCTTTGTAAACCATTCCACAATGTGGGTAAAGAGAAACTTAGAGCAGCTGTAGTTCATGTAGAACATGTAGATCTAGCTATTTTTCTCAGAGTCTTTTTAAACATGCATGTGTGAACAATTAATTGTAATTCACTTAAAAAGTTATTTTTTTTACCCCAAACCCCAAAAGGACCTAACCCTATATGACATCTACAAAGCTGGTAAGTTTCATACCTCAGCTTTTTCCTGTCTTTTCAAGATATCTGAGTGCTAAAATTAAGTTAACAAATTGGACAAAAAAATGAAATTTCAGTCCTTAATATCTCACAAACTGCAGAAGCAGTCTTCATACAATTTGGAGGGTTATGAGACCCTATGACTGAGAAAGAGAATACCAAATTTCACAGTCCTAGGGTCTTAGACAACTGAGATAAAGACTCTGAAAATGGCCATTTTTAATGAAACCCCAATGCAACCTTGATAAACAGGTGCTACCAAATCTGTATAATATATATGGGACTTTTCACCCACAGAAATAGTATTTATTTCCCTGTATACCTTTCCCTGTATGCACATTTGAAATCATAACTAACAGTAACCATCCAAATGAACAGAATAGAATCGAATAGAACAGAATAGAATAGAATAGAAAAAAATGGGTAAGTCTTCTATACTCAGACATTAGACCATCGAGGGGGCTAGCCAGATCATAAAACCACTCACCCAGTAATCTGGTTAGTCCAAACCATGAGTTTATTTCCTTAAATATCAGACTCACTCATCATTTATACTATTCTTTCAAAAAACTGTTAATGCAGACATTAGGGTTGAAGTACACAAAGCACAAAAAGTAGGGAAATGAATAAACTTTAGGGTTTGAGGTCTTAGGAGTCTTGGTAAATCAGGGCTGGGGTGTTCCTTTGGGTTGCCAACCCTAATGCCTCCCCAGTCCATAGCCTCTTGTCTAAAGCACAAGATACAACCCCAAGCTAGTGTCATATAGTGACACACTCTTTATATATAGTAGTATGGCTCATCACATAATGCCAACAGAATCTTTCATAGCTTTCTTTAAGCAAGGCACTGTGGTCCCTGCGTGTAGAAAATAGATCACATCTGACATTCTTTGCTCAGGAGAGGGAGTGGGCATTAGGGTTGAGAACTCCAAGGAACAACCCACCCATGATTTGGCAATACTCTGGAGACTTTAACCACTAATGTTTTTTCATTTCCTTACTTTGTGTACAGTAGGTCTTTCACCCCTAATGTCTGCATTAATGTAGTTTTTTTTGCAATGAATTTCCATTCTTTTTGAGATAGTGGAATTGAATCCCCCATTCACTCAGGTCCGTTTGCGACCTGAGTAAAATGAAATAAACAGAATAGTGGAGATAATTTTAGCCCTGCATCACCAACCACCTAATAAGTGAAAGACAACAGTGTCTTAATATTTGAAGTTGCACAGTCACACAGTACCATGCTAACCCAAAATACAGTACCAGTAATAAAGATTTCTTACCTGAGTCCTGTGGATTGTGGGATGGGGAGTTGGGCAGCTTGAGGGAACATCAAGTCGTACCAATAAAATAAGAATAGCAATGGTGTCGCAAAGCTTCTTCAGCTATTTAATAACTAACTGGGACAAACAAGGTACCAGAACATTTTTTATTTATTTATTTATTTAATTTTTGGATTTACACCTATGAGCTGGGAGCTCATTTACATAGGTTCTACATTCTATTACATAGACAAATTGCATAAGTAGACAACATAAACATACACACAGGTCAAACAATTAACATGATAAAACTGGAAGGCATTGCATAATGTATGCCTGGGTTCCAGCAAAGCAAGGCAAGAAATAAGGATGCTACTAGTAAGAAAAGTCATTGACATTACAGTCCTTGAATCCCAGCTGCAGCTCGACTTCAATCGCATCGAAGACTGGTTCAATTCTCATAAACTTGTCCTGAACCACAGCAAGACTAAAGCCATGTCCTTCTGTAACTGACAGAGCAGGCACAACTCTCTGTCCCTCACCATCAAGAACCACGCTGGGAACCCACTCGAACATGTCAAGGAGTTCAAGTACCTTGGTATTACCCTGGATAGTACCCTCTCCTACACTCGGCATATTGACACTGTTGCCAAGACCGCCAATATACGGATTGGACTACTACACAAACACAAGCACTGTATGCCTGCGGATGCCCTTAAACTAGCCATCTGCAGCTCTGTCACCTCTATCATTGACTACGGCCTTGCCATCTATGGCTCTGCCTCAACAAGTGCCCTCCAAAGGATCTCAGTTGCTCTCAACAAAGCCTGTAGACTACTGATGGGTGCAGCCCGACAAACTCACACCTGTGACCTCTATGCACAGGCCAGCTGGCTACCCCTACACAGCAGAATACAATACCAGACCTGCTTACTTACCAAAAAGATTCTCCTTGGTCTCATGCCACCTGGTGTTAGCTCACTCCTTACTACCTACTGTGGCACTCAACAAACACGTGGTGCCCAATCTCTAACCTTTCAGGTTCCCAGATGTTGTACCTCCATGGGTCAGCAGTCCTTTATCTATAGAGCTGCTCAATGGTTCAATTCCCTCAATAAAGAAGCACTTTCCTCTACTACACTTGGACCCTTCAAAAGGAATCTCAAACTTTACCTCACCTCTACCACTCAATGTGACTGCTTCTCTGAACAGAGATCTCTCCTAAACACCTCCCAGCTCACTCATGTCTCACAGCCCGCCTTTCCCAATCTCATTCCCTCTGGCACTGGGCCTTCCTTGTGACTCCTTTCCTGCTTCACATCTCCACTGGTACAAGACATTTTCCACAACCATCAGACAGTGACCCATTAGCCTGCCAACTTCCTCCCCCGGTCGCATGCCTGCAATGCTAACTGCCTATGGTGCCCTCTATCTCTTACTGTTACCACAGCCAGCTGCCTACTCAAGCTGCTCGTTTTATGAATATTATCTCAAAGTATGTTATAACTGAGTATCTTTATTTTTTCTTTTAGTTGTTTTGGTTGTTTATTGTGCATTCTTTTAGTACCTCTGTATGTATGTTGACCCTCATCCTTTGACGTGGAACCTTTGTAAATGAGCAGTTTCTACTCAAAGGTATTTGTAATCCGAGAATTTAATAAATAAATAAAAATAAAAATAAAGAAAAGCAACATAATTTTAGTACGAAGATGAAATCAGAGCAGTCATGGACTTGTCTATGGAAGAACTGAAATCTGGTTGAAGGATTGGTGTAGGAGGATGGTCCCTCGGAGGTGAGAGGAGGGTGAGAGTAGCAGCCCAGGGGCATTGTCTAGGGAAGAGGGAGAGAGGATAGGACATCAAAATGGGGAAGGAGAGGGGGGTATAGGTGATTTGGAAGGGGAAAGGGAGGGAGCAAGCTAGTAGAATAGTGGTAGGGTAGGCCAGGTTGTGATGCTAAGATTGGAGAGGTGGAAAGAAGAGGGGAAGGGGAGAGGTGTTGTGTAGAAGTGAGAGGGTAGGTGTGGGGGAAGGCAGGATGGGGTGTGTGTAGAAGAGGGGTGGAAGAGGGATGGACAGTGAACACACAAACAAGTTAAATGAAGCAGTCGCAAGTGGAACTAGTCACCAGGTGCAGTTGTAGCTTCCATTTGAAGGAGCCTAGGGTAGGACTTGCAGAGACATCCCAATGGAGCAAGTTATACCAATTGGCTGCTCTGACAGCGAATGATCACTGGCTTAGGGAGGTACGACATTGGGATACTTGGAAGGTGAGGTTGTCAGAGGTTTTAGTCTGCTGACAGGCACAGTGCGGATTAAGGAGTCTTTGAACCACTGGGGGTACTAGGCCAAGGGAAATTTTCTTAGCTAGAAGGCAAGTGTGAACAATACTTATCTGATACACATGATCAGTGTCCTCCAACGCTGAAGCTGGTGTCCTGTTGTGCTATCTTCATTGTTCCACTGGACCTATAGACATAAAGATAAAAATGGGTTAGTATGAGTAATAAAAATACCTGTCAGTTGTGTCAGGTGGAAAGGGATTGTAGTTTTTTCGGGGGGGGGGGGTTATAGTGGATTTGTTGTGAGGGAAGGTACCAGAACCACCGTAGTAACCTGGGTTCAGGAACAGACTTAGGTCACTCATGTGGGCTAACATGGGTGGATATGGATAGGATTTACCATCCCTGGGACCACTTTTACTCTGGGGAAGGGCAAATTGTTCTGCTCATTGACCACCACCAGGGCAGGATGAAGCTACCACTTTTTGCATGCCATGCAACACTGACAGGGTGACAGACTGTCAAGCTGGCTGACAGTCAAGGGGGGCAGACATCCCTCCCCCTCCAACCCCTTTAATGGGGGAAATCTGTTTTGGGATGTATCAGAGAAACCAGGTAAGTAACTGAGATTGGAGTATGCCAGGGCTGGATGGCTGACAGCAGTAGGGGACCTGACAGTGTTGCAGGGCATGTGAAAGTGGTGGCTTCATCCTGACCTGGTGGCAGTCAATGAGCAGAGCAAATTGCCCTCTCCACACCCTGAGAGGAGGTCCCAGGTCTGCTGAGTCCTGTCCACCTCCTGGGGCACTGCTGTGGTACTGATATGTTTCATCCCAACCAATCCAATTTCAACACTCTCCTCAAGAATCTGAAACATAAAAATATAATTTTTTGGAAGATATGGACCTATTGGCCCACCCAGTCTGCCCATGTTGTCCCTGCCTGTACTGTTGCCACCGACTCTACTTGATCTACAGCTACCTCCCCCAATTTCCTGCCAAGATTCCTTTCTGCCTCTCCCATGCATGGTTGAAGCCCACCATTGTTTTGACCTATTACTTCTGCTGGAAGACTGTTTCAGACATCTACAACTCTTCCAGCAAAGAAGTCCTTCTCCACATCCCTCCTAAATTTCCCAGGCCCCCTTGTTCTCATACCCCCTTCTCTTCTCAAAAATACTCCCCTCCTTTACCTTATTGACCCCCATGAGGTATTTATTTATTTATTTATTTTTTAATTTTTCTTTTTATCTGGGGAATCCTCTGTCACTCATCCGCCTGGTCACGGCCCCCGGAGCTTCCACCACCTGCCTATTTGCCACCCCTCCCGGTCACCCCTGGCTTGCCCCCTGGAGGGTGGGGCTGTGGCACTGGTTCCCCTAATTCCAGTGCCGCAGAACCAGTAACTAGTTGGGAGTGCGGTGGCAGGGGTGAATTGAAGCCCGGGGAGGCTTCACCTAGACGGAGGATCTCCCGTCTCTCTTTTCTTGTGTTTTTCCTCACGGAGGTGGGGACATGCAATGACGCCAGCATCCACCCCACCTCCCCCAGAAACTAGCACTGCAGCGCGAGTGCTCCCGGCCTCCACCAGGAGTCCTCAGAGCTCTGGATGCTGCCCCCAACCTCCCCCCCGGAGAAGGAGAGCAGTCCATAGGACGCTCCATCCCTCTCCCCCTGGCCGGCCCTCAGACGACTCGGGTCCGTTCCTGAACCTGGGTGGCCAGCATCGCAAGCGGAAATCCCACCACTGCTCCAATGGGCCAGCTCCCCATGAGGTACTTATATATCTCTATCATGTCCCCCCTCTCCTTCTTCTCTTCCAGGGTGTACATATTGAGATGCCACAGTCTCTCTCTCTATAGGGCTTATGTTGCAGCCCCTGCACCATTTTACATGCCTTCCTATGGACAGCCCCCACCCTGTCTATGTACTTCCTGAGATGCGGTCTCCAGGACTAGACACAGTTTGTCTTACCAATGACCGATACAGTAGTAACACCGCCTCTCTCCTTTTGTTATTAATTCCCTTCCCTATTTATTTATATATAAGTACTGTATGTAGGTAGATATGTTTTAATTTATTTAAAAGTTGGTAACCAGGAAAAGCACACTGAGCCAAGGATCATTTCTTGGTGCGACACGGGGGCACAAACAAGGCAAGGAGATACAACAAAGGAAGTGAAAAATTGCAACAAAAATTACAACAAATTAGTAAATATAAAGCAACATAATACAATATATTCAGACAAAGCAATAAATGCAACAAATTACAGCAGGTTTACAGCAAATAAATAAGCACCCCTGCTGGCCCTTCCCACTGCCTTGTTGCACTGTCTCACCACCTAGAGGTCATCAGATATGATACTCCAAGATCCCATTCCTGTTTAGTGACTGTCAGTACATCTCCACCTATTTTATACACTACCCCCATGTTTCTGTGCCCTAGGTGCATAATTTTGCACTTTTTCACACTTAAACCCAGCAGCCATACCCTCACCACTCCTCAAGTTTCCTCTCTTTTGCCACCCATTCTCTCCACCCCCTGTGGAGCATCAACCCTATTGCATACTTTGGTGTTATCTGTAAAGTGGCATACCCTCCCTTCTAGCTCTTCTGCAATGTTGCTTATAAAGACATTGAAGAGGACTGGTCCCATTACTGAGCCCTGAGGTACCTAATTGGTCACTTTCCTCTCATTAAAGTGTTGTTTACCACCACCCTCTGTTATCTGTCCATCAATCAGTTCTGTACCCAGTTTATCACCTTGGGTCCCACTCGTGAATGGGTCAATTTCTTTATTAGCTTCCTATGAGGTATGCTGTCAAAGGCCTTGCTAAAGTCTAAGTAAGGTACGTCCACCACCCCACCCTGATCTATTTCTGGTCACCCAGATAAAGAAGCTCCTTCTGATATAACCCACCCCTCCAAAAAATCTGTGCTGCTTCGGGCCTTGAAACCCTCTGTATTCAAAATATTCCACAAACCTTTCTTTCAAAAGAGTCTCCATTAACTTCCCTCCTTATACAGTTGATCTATATTTTTATTACACATACTGAGCTAACCCATGTACAGTATACAGGTCTAATAGAATGATGAACATAGTACAACGATATGCCAACCCCTACACTGGAGGACACTGACAACATGTATCAGATAAGTAGTGTTTTATTGTGGAAACATACCATAGGTATGATCTATCTGCACGCCTACAAAATAAATGCAGCTTCAAAAACTCTTATGCTGGTTTGCCTTTTTTATTCTTAATACGAAGTATAAGTCTTTTGTTAGCATACAAGTCATTGCTTTTCAACTTCTTAAAGTGCCAGAATTTTGAGTATTTTGTTAGCATACAAGTCACTGCCTTTCAACTTCTTAAAGTGTCAGAATCATGTCTGAGGGAGGGATACTTAAAACAGTATACTTTATCTTTTTTGGTTTTCGCTTTACCAGTCCTTCCCAAGTTCATGCATGTGCATGTCTCCTTCTTGGCTCAATTGCCTAATCCTCGATAGATATCGTTGCAAGGCCAGGATGCCTTGGCTGGTGTGTCTGTCTTCCCATGGACTATGTGGCTTATTTTGGCATTTATTTTACCGCTTCTCAGTAGCACTCAAGCTATAAAGCATTCCAGTTCCTTTTTTAAGAAAGAGATTTCCTGGTAGCATTCAGCTGCTTTTTGCTCACTTGTTTGGTGCTACATAATACTTTCAGTCTCGTCATTCAAAGGATGCTGCCCCTGTCCATGTAACGTGCTTACATTTTGGGCCATTATGCCCCATCATCTGAGCTGATTTCTAAGAGGTCCCGTTGCCTTCTTTGTACCATACTGGTTGTCTAGGCAACATAGTAACATTACTTGTCAGACCAGTTGTGTTTTTCCAGCTAGAAATTGTGCAATAAGAATATAAATATAACAAACGGTCTTAAACAGTGGGCTTCTAAAATGCAAGCTTTTTCTACTTGATTTACTGGTTTCTTAGTAAATATCAAATACTGTAATAAAAAGTGCTTTAATGTAGTCTATCCCTTTTAAAGTGCTTCTTGTTTTAAAGTGATACTGTACTTAAAGTGTACTGTGCTTACAGAAGGTGCAAGTTCTTTTTCTCTTCTTATAAGCAGATAATGCAACACATCCCCTATACATTTTACATCTGTTATCTTAGTAAGTGCTCACATAATTCCCCCACTTAATGAAAACATTTTTTTTCGTTGTTTAAAAACTTTATTATAAAACAGGCATGCTATGTCTGTTAATTAGATCTGATTCATACTCAGTTAATGTCCATATTTTGTAAATAACTATTGTATCCCATATCTTTATTCAATCCATTGGGTGCAAATGTTTCCAACTTGTATATCCCAATATGCTTTCCTTTGTAAGAGTAAATCTTTCAGACTTCCTCCTCTTGCTGGAACAGTCACTTCTTCAATTCCTATATATATATACAGTAACAATGAGGCTAGAGATCCATGGTTCACTTCTGCATAATGTTTGGCCACTGCATACTTCTTATTGTGGGTTCTTATTGCTGTTTCATGCTCTGCAACATATGCCTTTAATGCCCTTTTTGTTTGTCCTTTATAGGAAAGTCAGCATGGGCAGGTCAACATATAAATTACACCCTTACTGCAGCAGTTAATAAATAATTTTATTTTATATTTCTTTGCAGATCTTGGGTGTTTAAAATGTTTTGAATTTCTAATACTGCTGCAGTGTGTGAAATTGCCACATCTGTAGTTTCCTACTGGTGCAGATCAGGTCTCTGGTTCGCTTTGTTGTCTGTGAAAAGTGTTTTGACCAGGGAATCTTTAAGGTTCTTATTTCTTTTGTAGCTGAACAATGGGCCATTTCAGCTATAGTCTTAAGACTGCTATCTGTTTCTAAGCTCTTCCAATTTTTTGAGATCACTTGTTTTATTTCTCCATATACTTCTATATATGTAGTATTGAAGCAAACTTGTTCTTTCTTTTCATCTTTATTTCTATTTGTTTCTAAAAGTTTCTCTCTGCTTTTTATATTAACTATTTTTCTACTGCCTTTAAAATAATTCCTGGTCCATATCCCCTGGACAGAAGTCTATTGCACATGTTGGCTGAATCTTTTAATCTATTGTCTTCTTCACTGCAATTTCTTTTTATTCTTAACAGCTGGCCATATGGAATGTTGTGCTTAGTGTATCTGGCTTGGTCACTCATAATATAGAATTGTGTTTCGGTCAGTTTCTTTTCTAAACAGCGTCATTTCTAGGTTCTTATTTTTTATGTATATGGTCAAGTCTAAGAAGTTTATAGATTGCTTACTATACTGTGAAATGAATTTTAAATTCTCATTTCTGGTATTAATATACTGTATACCTCAAGGTCTTTTTCACTTCCTTCCCAGATAAGCAGTATATCATCCACAACCCTCATCCAGCATTTTATGTTATTGTACCCTTTATTTTTTCTTTGTCCCAAATATATTGGTCCTCCCAGTCTCCCACATAAATAGTGGCCAGCGATGGGGCAAAAGTTGTGCCCATTGTGGTAAGATGGATCTATTGATAATAATTATTGCCTAATGTAAAATAATTATTTTTTAACACCAGATATGCTAATTTTACAATACAGTCTGAAGGTGGTACTACAATCCTTCCTCTTATTTCTAATGTCTTTTGTATTGATTCCAAGCCTTTCATGTGGGATATATTACTGTATAGGTTTTCCACATCTCATGTGAGAAAAATTGTGTCATTTTCTGTATTTATTTTGTTTACTTATTCAACACATCTTTGCGGTCATATACATGTGATCTCACTTTGCTTGTGAAAGGACGTAAGAAGAAATCAACAAATTTGGAAAGTGGTTCAGTCACTGAATTTATTCCATTGACTATCGGTCTTCCAGGAGGGTTTTCTTTGTTTTTGTGGACATTAGGTAGCATGTATATGATTGGTCTTACAGGGTTTTCTACTATTAAAAATTGTGTCTCCTTTTCTGTAATCCATTTTTTTTTATTTTGTACTTCCATTATATACTCTGTTATGGTCTCCTTGATATTCTCTGTGGGGTCCCCTTTTAGTTTTTTTTTTTATAAAATTTCTCATTGTTAAGCTGTCTTTCCATCTCACAAATGTACGTGTCATTGTTCCACAATACTATGGCTCCACCTTTGTCTGCCCTTTTAATTATTGTGTCTAGCATGTTCTTAATTTCATCTAATGCATTCCTTTTTTTTTAAATTATCTTTACCCGCATACATTTCATATCTTTTTAGTACTTTTTCTACGTCACTATCCACCATTTTACCGAAAGTATTTATTGCAGCATTTCCCAACATATTAGGGGTGAATTTTGACTTTACTTGAAATGGTGTTTTCTCTCTTGTGCATTCTATATATTCATTCCCTTCATTCCCAGAATTCACATTACATCTTACTGTTGTGATATTGGGTACTGGGTTCACAGGTATTTCTTGTTTTTCAAAAAAAGATTTTAAATGAAATTGTCTGTACATTTTGAAAAGGTTATTTTTACCTTAAAGCATGTGTTTTTGCCTTAGGAACAAAGGACAGACCTTTTTAAGGACTTATTCTTGTGTTGTATTTAAGGTGTTACTAGCTAAATTAATTAGATCCATGTCTCTTCTGCGATGACCTCAGGGGGCCCTGTTCTCCCCAGTAGCTTCCATAATACATGCTGCACCCTCTTCCTCTCTTTCTGGTGCCTCTTCCTCTTACCCCCCTCCTGGTCCTTCTCCTCATCCAATACCTCTGTTATTTTCTTCAAGTCGATTGTATTGAAAATCCTGCTCTTGTCTATTTGTTCTAGTCCCACTGCTTGTGGAACCTTGATCACTTTCTTGCGATGTTTCAAAATTATCACTTTCAAATCTTCTGGAGCTTTTACTTTGAAACTTGTGCCTTTTGTCATGCCAGTTATAGATTGTGCCTTCATTATAATTGATATCATCCCTTTCATGTTTTTCCCTTTTATATTCTGTCAATTCTTCTCTGAATTTGTTCATATTTTGTTCTATTTTTTTATTGCCTCACTTTCTTCTATTTTTGGCACATTTCTAAATGTTTCTTTTTTTTTTTACTTTAATTTCATTCTCTAGTTTGTTACAGTCTCTGTTTGCTTTCCTTATAGTGGCCAGCATTAGGTCATAGGAGGCCTTATTTAAGATTTTTTCCCAGTCAGCCATATATTCTTCATCATCCTCCCCAAAACAATAGACATTTTTGGATGTGAAGACCTCTTGGAATCTGCTTATCTCTCCAGTATTTACTTAGAGATAAAGGCATACATCTGCATGTGTATTTGTTTCTTTATTAGCTTCTCTATCCCATCTGTGTGTACCCTTTTTCCTCCATCACCTGTACTGCTCCCAAACAGACTAGCATACTTTGCTGTTGTGAAGGCTAACCCTCACCTTCTTCATCAGTGAAGGTTAACGCATAAAATTCTGGTGCCGTTTCTTGTCCGGCAATCTTGTTCTTATGCTCTCAAATGTTTATTTATCACAAGTTCTGAGCTACCACCTATGACCCACTGTTAGGTCATAAATATAAGTTCTTATTTTACTCACAGTTGGTGTGTGCTCACTAGCCCTTATTGAAAAAACATTTTCTTTAATGGGGAACTTGTTTCATTAGGGTGCAAAATAGCAGGAGTTAAAACTGTGGAAACATATACCATAGGTACATAGAAACATAGAAACATAGACTTTGATGGCAGATAAGGACTGCTTGGCCCATCTAGTCTGCCCATTTCCCTACTTACAGGATAGGCCACAGATCCTAGTTAACCAACAGCCTATTTCTTCCTAACCCCCACAAGAATTGCCTTATGTCTGTCCCATGCATTCTTGAACTCTCCCACAGTTTTAGACCCCACACCTCCTCAGAAGGCTGTTCCATGCATCCACTACCCTCTCTGTGAAATAATATTTCCTCACATTGCCCCTGAACCACCCCCTTCTATCTTTAAATTGTGTCCCCTTGTTCTTGCACATCTCTTTTTCTGAAAGATGCTATCCTCTTGGACTTTGTTGATTCCACTGAGGTACTTAAAAGTTTCTATCATGTCCCCCCTCTCCCTTCTTTCCTTAAGGGTATACATATTAAGCTCCTTTAGTCTCTCCTCATATGGCTTCTCTTGCAGACACTGCACCATTTTAGTTGCCCTCCTCTGGAACTGCCTCTATCCTGTCTATGTCCTTGTGGAGATGTGGTCTCCAGAACTGGACGCAGTACTCCAGATGGGGTCTCACCAACTGTCTGTACAGAGGGATAACAACTTCCTGTTTTCTGCTGCTGATGCCTCTCCCTATACATCCCAGTATACCCCCAGCCCTCCCTACTGCCTTCTCACGTAGCTTGCTGACCTTAAGGTCATCTGATATGATTACCCCAGGTCCCTTTCCTTTTTTGTTGTTGCTACTACCTCCCCACCCATTGTGTATTCTTCCCCTGGGTTCTTGTTTCCCAGGTGCATTATTTTGCACTTCTTTGCATTGAATCCTAGCTGCCATACTTCTAACTATTCCTCTAACCTTGCCAAGTCCCTTTTCATCCTTTCCACGCCTCCTTGTGTATCAACCCTGTTGCAGATCTTTGTGTCATCTGCAAAAAGGCATACTTTTCCTTCCAGTCCCTCTGCAATGTCACTGATGAAAACAATAAAAAGGACTGGACCCAATACTGAACCCTGCGGTACCCCACTAGTAACCCCTCTTTCTTCAGAGTGGACTCCATTTACAATTGCCTTCTGTGTCCTGTTGTGCAGCCAATGTTTTACCCAGGCTACCACCCTGGGACCCACTCCCAGGCTGGTTAATTTGACTATTAATTTTTTGTGTGGGACTGTGTCAAATGCCTTGCTAAAGTCTAGGTAGGCCATGTCCACAGCCCCTCCCTAGTCTACTACCTTGGTCACCCAGTCAAAGAAATCTATTAGATTCATCTGACCTGACCTTCCCACTGTGAACCCATGCTGCCTTGGGTCCTGTGCCCCACTGGCTTCTAGGTACTCAACTATTCTTTCCTTCAGAAGTGACTCCATCACTTTCCCCTACCACAGAGGTCAGACTGACAGGTCTGTAGTTTCCTGCCTCTGTCTTGGTCCCACTTTTGTGAAGGGGAATCACATCTGCCTTCCTCCAGTCCTTGGGTACCACACCATCCTCCCATGATTTATTAAAAAGAGTAGCCAGTGGTTTCACTAGTTCCTTCCTTAATTCTTTTAGAATTCTGCTTGTCCACTTTCAGTTTTAGGAGTTCTTGCATAACCCTTTCTTCTGTGAAAGAACTGGAATTGACCACCCTATCAAGACTGCTTCTGTTAATTGGATTAGGCACTTCCCCCTCCTCTTTTGTGAATACTGAGCAGAAATATTCGTTCAGTATCCCTGCTTTTTCACTGTCCCCCTCTGCCCGCCCACCGTTCATTCTGTTCAGCCTCACTATCCCTCCCTTTGTCTTTCTCGCTCGCTGATGTACCTATAAAGGTTTATCCCCTTCTTAACTGAGTTGGCTATCTTTTCCTCAGTTTGGGCCTTTGCTATTCTGACTTCCCTCCCTGCTTCATTCTGCCTTAACTGGTACAGCTGTCTGTCCTGCTCCTTCAGTGTTTCCTTATACTTCCGGAATGCTATCTTTTTCTTCCTGACTTTCACAGCCACCTCTTTTGAGAACCATAGTGGCTATTTCTTTCATTTTGATTTGTTTATTTGCTTCACACAAAGGCTTGTTGCCTCTGTGATGGCAGTTTTGATGATTCCCCATTGTTGCTCCACACCTCCTTCTAGCCTGTTTGCTAGTGCTTTTCTGAGGCACTCTCCCATCTTGCCAAAGTCAGCCCTCCTAAAGTCCAGTACCTCACTTTGTATGGCTTGACTCTGTAGCTGAGTTTAACGTGAACCACACTGTTTGATGGTCACTTGTCCCCAGATGGCAACCCACTTCTAGATCTGAGATCCTCTCACTGCCTCGTTTGAGAGTACGAGGTCTAAGATTGCTCCCTCACGAGTGGGTTCTGAAACTAGCTGTCTGAGGCCTGCCACCTGTAGGGCATCAAGAATGGCCCTGCTCTTGGATGTGGCTGCAGCAAATGTGCTCCAGTTAACATCTGGCATATTCAGGTCTCCCATCAACAGTATCTCCCCTTTCTCTGCCATTCTAAGAATGCCTTCTATCATATCCTTGTCCATTCCCTCCCCCTGACATGGGGGTCTGTACACAACCCCTGTCCGGATTGTGGTGCCCTTTCCAGTCTCCAAGGTGACACACAGTGCCTCCTCTCCTCCCTGTTTACTCTTTTGTTCAGTTGCTTTTATCCCTTCCTTTACATAGAGAGCTATTCCTCCCCCTCTTCACCCCTGCCTGTCTCTCCTGTAGGTTACGTACCCTGGTATGTAAACATCCCAGTCATGGTTCTCTGTGTACCATGTTTCTGTGACTGCTACGATATCCAGTCATCCCTCTTGCATCAAGGCCACCAGCTCAGGGAGCTTGTTGTCCAGACTACAGGCATTGGTACTCATTACCCTCTATTTCCTGATGGCCTTACTCCATTTTGCCCCATCCCTGTCTTTCTTGCCTTTGTCACTTTCTCCATTTACCCCTGTCCTTCTCCCTATTGACACCTCTATGTTGGTGTTTGCCGCACTTACTACCGTGATTTTTTTGGGAGGCTAGGATTTCCCTGCTCCTTTCCAGTGCATCCCCCCTTGGCTAGTTTAAATGCTTGCCAATGAAGCATTTAAGCCTATCACCTAGGATCCTGGTTCCTCTCCCAGACAGATGCAGCCCATCATGCCAGTATAGGCTTGCATCACTCCAGGTGGACCCCCAATCCCCAATGAAGCCAAATCCCTCAGCTCCACACCAGTTTTTCAACCACTGATTGAATTCCATGGTGCAGAACACCCTAGCTTCTCTTATGCCATTGATGGGCAGCACCTCCGAGAAGGTTACCGTGCGTGCTACTTGACTAAGGCCTCTCCCCAATTCCACAAACTCTTCCTGCACTTCTCTAATCCCTTTCTTAGCCAGGTCATTTGTCCCTAGGTGGACAATGACATCCAGCTCCCTCCCCTGTGCAGCTGCTCTGACAATCCAGAGGATTCGCTCCCTGTCCCTCCAAGCCATGGTGCAAGGCAGGCACCTTACCTCCCTCTCCCCTTCCTCCCCCAGTTCTACCTTCCTAACAATGGAGTCCCCCACCAGGAGTTGTTTTCTTCTCCTGCAGGGTCCCCTGCCACCCACCAGTGGATCTCCTTTGTGGAGGTTCCCAGCATCCTCCTTGGTCTCCACTGCGGGTGCCTCCATAGAGGAACCACACTTTGCCAGAATGGCATAGGAATTGTGGAGAGGTACAACTGGAGGGATGTGCCTCTGTTCCACCACCCTCACCCTCTCTGAGCCCACTGTGGTCCAACCACTCCTCTTTCTTGGCAACCTCTGAGGCAATGGCAGTGGCACTGGTGGTCCCTGGATGGAAGAGGAGGTCCCACAAATTATGGCCAACTCAGCCTGGAGATGAGCAACCTCCTCCCTCTGCCCAGAGAGGTGCCTGCAGATGGGACAACACCGCATCCTCCAGAATGTCTCCCGGAAGACTACTGCTCCACAGCCACTGCACTGCACCACTCCAATCATGTCTTATTTCTGACCCCTTAATTGTTTGCAATCCTTACTCTTTCCTCTGTTTTTTTTCTCTCTCTCCTTACTTTCTGCCTGTGTGCCCTTTAAGCTCCTGATTGTCCTGTTCTGAGACAAGAATATCGTATATTTCTCAGTAGACCCCTTACTTGCTCAGAGGCAGACCTCCAGCAGATAGAGGGGGCCAGAGAGCTACTCTTGCCCTTCTAGGATGGTGGGTCTTTGGTGGCTCTGAGATCATTCACTTCCTGCTCCCAAACAGGAAGTTCCTGTTGTCAGACAAATCCTGTGCCTATAAAAATAGAACTAGCTTTGGGTGGGGGGCTGGAGGGGAGGGAAGGAGGGCAATATAGTCCCAGTAGAGAAGTCCAGTCACACAGCAGTCCTTTCTCCTGGTGTCTTCTGCCAAGCTATTAGCAGAATCTTTCTAAGGCAGTCTTTAAATGTAGCTTTCTTCTAGCTATGCCACTCTCCCTACTTACTAGATCTTTCTACATGTAATTTAAACCTCACAGCTATTAAGTCATTTCAATCACCTGAGATTTACACCTAGATAACTGTTCAGATAACCATTCAGTTCAGTTAACTCAAACACACACTTTTTTTTTGTTTTGTTTGTTAGTTTTTTTTACCCTAAATTAAAGGTCCAAGTACAAAAGTTCTTCTTCTTTAGTCCCAGCAGAGAAGTCCAGTCACACAGCAATCCTTTCTCCTGGTGTCTTCTGCCAAGCTATTAGCAGAATCTTTCTAAGGCAGTCTTTAAATGTAGCTTTCTTCTAGCTAAGCCACTCCCCCTACTTACTAGATCTTTCTACAAGTAATTTAAACCTCACAGCTATTAAGTCCTTTCAATCACCTGAGATTCACACCTAGATAACTGTTCAGATAACCATTCAGTTCAGTTAACTCAAACACACACATTTTTTTTGTTTTGTTTGTTAGTTTTTTTTACCCTAAATTAAAGGTCCAAGTACAAAAGTTCTTCTTCTTTAGTCCCAGCAGAGAAGTCCAGTCACACAGCAGTCCTTTCTCCTGGTGTCTTCTGCTAAGCTATTACGGTGTATCTGCACTCCTACAAAATAAATGCAGCTTCAGAAACTCGTATGCTTCTTTGCCTTTTTTATTCTGATACCTATGGTTTATGTTTCTAATATTTTTTTCTGAATTGTTTTATTTATTTATTTATTTTGTATTGGTACTGCTTAATAGACAGCTATTCATAACTGTTTCCATTGCTGGTCTGTGAATTCCACTCTTGCCTCCTCATTCCATTTCTTATTTGTTTTAAGTCAAGGCTCTTTTTGATTTATAAGCAATCATTTGCATATTTTTGGAAATAAGTTCTCTCTTCCTTCTCATTTCAATCCCCCTTGTTCATTTACCAATTTTTTAAATCCCTTATTTTCTTATCCTAACAAATTTCAGCTACTTTATTAAATTTTGCTTTGATAATTAAGTAGTTCAAGTAATTTACTCATATTTGTGGAGAGAAAATTTGTAAAAATGTGTTGTATTTGCAAACATGGCCTTCACAGATCAACTGATTCCAAGTTTCTAGCCCTTATTTATTCATAATTATCAAGTTCCCTTTTAACTGTTCTGGCCATATATTTTTACTTGGCCAGATATTCAAAAAAAGCCATGGGATTTTCCCATTGATCAATAAACATTTTATCTCAGCTTTTATCTGTGGGTATAATGGTTTAAATTGGTCAGACCGATTTTTGGGGTTGAAGAGGATATCATACAGTAGATTATTTCTCATATCTCCAGCCTTTAAATTTAACAGTTTATCAAGGGTTGATGCTAGTTCATGGAATGCCACTTCCCATAGAATTCTGATTTGGTTAGCCAGGACATATAGTACAGGATCTGGACAATTGTATCCTTCCATAGATCTGAGAGTTGTAAGTTGGACCCAAGCTATCCTAGGCTTCCCTCCCCTCCATAAAAACTTTGTAAATATAGCTCTCATAGTACTAAACCATTTGAAGATAGGTGTACCCCTTACAGCTTGAAAAATAAACATTAAATGTGGCAATACCATCATTTTTAATGTTTCAATTCTCCCCCACAACGATATTGAAAGTTTCATTCAATTATCTAATAAAGTCGTAATTTTATTTTTTGTTTTAGCATTATTTTTATTTTGTATTTAATTTTGTTTTTTGTAGATATCCACCACCAGATATCTGAATGTTGAGCTATAAGCAAACTCCTGTTGAATCAGATGGCTTAATATATAGTCTGGATTAGATATTTTACATATAACAGTTTTTATGTTGAAGTTGATATCCAGATGCTCTAGCATATCTGGTTTTTTGGCCATAAAAATGGTAGGGTCTGGTTAATTTCCTTCAATATTAACAATACATCATCTGCAAATGCATTTACTTTATTATTCTCTTGTTCAAACACTACACCTTCTATTCTAGGATTATTCATAATGTGATTCATCAAAGGTTCCAAACTTAAAATATATAGAACTGGTGACATTAGGCACCCCTGTTTCATAGCATTAGACATAGGGAATAAATAAGTAATGTATGAATTAACAATAAATTTGACTAAAGTATTTTTGTATAGTGTTTCAATTAGTTTAATTATTGTATTTGGGATTTTCCAATATTTAAATCTTTTAAACAAAAATGTCCTATCAAATAAATCAAATGCTTTAGTGGCATCTGTTGCTACTGTATGGAAATTTCCCTGTTTACCCTTGACCTCTTGAATAATCTGTTGGATTCTCCTTGTAGCTTAAAACAGTGACCTATCCTTAATAAAGCCAAATTGATCTCTATGTATTGTATTTTGCAGTCCTTCATTTAGTCTATTAATAATCATTTTGGCTATTACCTTATAATCCATATTTAAAAGGGCTATAGGTCTATAACTTTCAGCTAGTTTTGGGGTTTTCACTTTCATAGGAATTAGTATTATAATGGCCTCTTGCCATGAACAGGGAAAGTCCAAACCTTCCTGAGAAATTTCTCTAAGCATGATTTCTAACCAAGGTATTAACTCTTCTTGAAAAACAATATAAAGTTCTGCTGTAAGGCCATCTAGACCTGATTGTTTCCCTTTAGCCATTGACCTAATAGTTTCTTTTATTTCAGCTTTACTGAATTCTTCATCTCTACATTTGAGGATCTCAAGCTTTGCTTCTTCTAAGTACTCTTCCATTTCTGTATCGTCTTTTTTTTTGTTTCTGTGGTATATACCTTTATAGTAATTTGATATTAGATCAGCCATTTTTGCATCTTTACTTACATTCTTTCCTGCTGATCCAGTAGTGACTCTATAATAGTTTGTTCCTTTTGTTTCTTCAGAAAATTTGCTAACAATTTTCCGGATTTGTCCCCTTGAAAATGTCTGACCCTTTTTAATTTTTTAATATTTACTAACACTTCTTTGTTGTTTAATTGAACCATTTATGACTTAAGTTGGTACCATTCCTTACTGTATTTAGGACAGTACATTATTGTTAATTTATCAAGCTCTTTCAATCTTTGATTAATCCATTTACTTTCTTTAACTTTTCCCCTGTTACTATGTACTTGATGAGATATACAGGCATCCTTTATAACTGCCTTAAATGCATCCCATAATCATACTACAGGGGATGCAATGGAGGGGGCAGGGCAGCAAGATGGCTGCAACGCTGCCCCTCTCCTCACAACATCGCTCTGAGTGGCATTTTAGCTTACTTCATTTACCTTGCCTATCTCTAGCTAAATGATTTCAGATGAATGAAACTCAGTTTAAAATTTTGAAGGAGTGCATTGCTGATGTCGATTTAATGTTAATTCCCTGGTGGTGGCTCAAGCACCCGGTCAGCTTTTGGTGTCTGCTTTGTGTCCTTTGGTGTTTTGTTTTGCTACTCTGACCGAATTGGATGTGAGTTTTGCTGTAGGCTCTGTTGAGAGACTAGGTACGTAGACATGCATTGAGATAAGGACTGAATTTTTCTGAGGAGTCAGCTGGCAAAATTGGGACCTTGAACACCTTCAGATAGAAGGGTGAGCATTTAGAAGCACAGGGAAGACCCCAGGAAAATTGCCTATGGAAGCTTCATTGGAGGAGGTTCCCAGCTGTGATGGCCTGTGGAGTCATGGAGTGAGAAGCTTTGCAGGAGCACAAAATGTGCTGAAAGGCCTGAAAATGCCTTGAAAAGGTATGCCATCTTTGCCCAGATCCTGGGGGTTCTTTTTAAAATGTAATGTTAAGTTACTGAGCTTAGAGGAGTGCTTTGCTTTTTGTTTTTTCATCCTAGGTGCATGCAGGCTAAAAACACTTGGGTGAAATAAGGAACAGAAAGGAAACAGACAGAGCCTGACTAAAGAATCAATTAAAGTGGGATATAAACTTTTTGTAACCTAAACTGAGATGGTCACTGAGAAACCTGTAGGCCTGGAGTGAGATTCTCACAGACTATCTTTTCCTAGACTGAAACAGGTACTGTCACATGTTCTGGTTAGAAGGATGTTATGCTAGTGACCAGTATTTGTTCTTTTATGAATATTTATAAGAAGTTAATTGAAAGAACCAGTGGACTCCTTTGAGAGCTGTGAGTTACAGTGTCTTTGCTAACATTATTATTGGAGAGCTTTAACTCCTTGTTTTAAAATCTTTGATAAAGCTCTCTTTTTTGGCCTATGGTAATAATCATTGTATCCCAAACATCGAGGGAAATGAAACATACTTTTTCCCAACCATTCAGTACTTGAGTGCCAAAATCTAGACACTGAATTTCTGGTATTCTGCAGAGTCTGTTTGAAGACTGCAGAAGATAAGAATGTGTATTCAGCCAAAGAACTCTCTATCGGAGCTATGTATGCTGATTGGTGTAATTCTTGTTTACTTCTCTTTTTTGCCATACAGCAGAAAAAAATGTATTATAATGTTTGCCAGATGTTTTTGGTCTAATCTAAATGATTATCCTGCAAGCTTTTACCTTTAGTAAGCAGGACAACAATATTTTGTTCAAAAGAGCTCCTTGCTGTTAATCTATTAATTACCTATAGCTTAAATAGAACAATATAAGTTGGATTTGCTCCAGGATAACTGGGAATAATTATTGTTTAACAGTAAGTTTAAACATTTATCTCAATTAAGTTATAAGGGTACCCCTTATGTTGGTGCTGCTCGAACCACTTGTTTGTGTGCTAGGTTTTTTGTATCTGCCTGCATTATCAGGAAATGGAGGTGTCTTGGGGGCTTATGCATGAATGAAAACCTCATAGAGAGTTTTCTTTAAAAATGTCTAGTTACTGAAAGAGGTTAAGGTAGAAAAACTGTTGCAAGTATGGTAATGGGTCTTTGGCTGGTACAGAAAATGTGCATTAAGTATGCAGACTTAATTCTACCTAAGAGTTCTCTGTTAAAATGCTTACTAAAGTATCCAGGTGTCAGATTGGACAAGACAGAAAAACAATATATAAGTATGTTAAGGACTTGAAGTCGATACAGAAAGTATTAATATGTTAAGTATGTAGATCAACTTCTGGCCAAGGGTGGTTTGTTAGGCATAAAAATTGGAGAACTGTAAAGTGCCAGATATAGTTAGTAGGAAATAAGTCACACAAGTATGTTAATGGTCTTTCAGCCTATACAGAAAGCAACAAGTTGAGTATGCAGACTAATTGTGGTTGAGTGATGTTTAATTTGAGTATTGTTTCTGGAGAGTTTTGTGTTCGGCTTAGGCTTCAGGCTCCTCTAAGTTCTATATTTATGTAAGGCTTTACTTGGGAATTGGGGGTACAATGAATGTGATAGGCAGTACTATGAGGGAGTTATACTCTGAAACTTGTTTGAGTAGTAACAAACTGAAATGGATCCTATAGGTAAATAAAGCAATGAGCTCATATTTCTGAGCAATGTTATGTATTTCTTATGCACTTATCTGTTTAATAAGGATTTTGTCATTGATTACAAAGCTTGTAAAGTATCCAATGCTGTTTAGTAATGGGAAGAAAGTGAAGGTTCTTAATGACATTTTATATTGCTTAATTTTTGTATTGCTTATGCTATGTAATTGTAGAGGTATGTATTATTAACTGTACTGATTGTGTTTTGTTTGATTTCTTGCTTTTGTAATGGTCTATGACTGAACAAATAAAGCTGTAACTAATTAAATACTACAGGGGCACTACCATCAAAATTGAAAACCCAATATTTCTGTATAGTATTCTTTATTTTTTCCTTAAAAACTTCCTCTTTTAATAATTGGTTATTGAATTTCCAATTAGATGTAAGTGTACTGTCTTTATTTTGATAATTAATGTCTGTTGTTATGAGTACATGATCAGAGTACAATATAGAATTTATTTTAGCATCCTGCACATTCTACTGTATATAAGGTTTTAGAAACAAATATATAGTCTAATCTTGAGAACCCTTGATTTTTCTTATCATGATATGTGTATTCTCTTGTATTAAATTTAACAACCTCCAAGGGTCCACTAAATCATGTGGTCCAAAAAATTGTTCAATATTTTGGACTGATTTTTGTTGTTTGGAGTTATTTTTAACGTTTTGTTCAATTCTGGTATATGTAAATTATTAAAATCTCCATGCAGAATAATATTACTAGCTTGAATTGATATCAGCACATTAATAATTTCTGCCAGAAATTCTTTGTAGTTTTCAAAGGGTCCATAAATAGAACCTACCATGTATATAATCTTGTTAATTTTCATTTTAACCAGAATAATTCTACCATTTTGGTCCTTAAAAGTATCTAAAATTGAGCAATTAGGATTTTTCTTTAGCAATATGGCCACTCCTGCTTCTTTCTTTGAACCTGTTGAATAAAAGACATTCAAAATCCATTTCCTGTTTAATTTTTTAGCTTCTTTTTCTTCAAGATGTGTACCTTGCAACACTATACAGTCAATTTTAAATGTCTTAGTATAGCTTAGAATTCTAGTTCTTTTAATCGGGGAGTTTTAACTGTTTATATTCCATGAGGCTCATCTCAGGATGTTAAATGAACTATCCATACTCATAAGATCTTTGTATCCATTTGGACCAGTAGGAATTTTTTTCCTTTAAAAAAAAACTTTAAGTTGCTAATAAAGATGAGGAAAAGACAACAAAATAAAACATATATATAATGTATGGTAGAACGCTGTTAACCTTAAGAAATCATCATTTCCTAAGGTTGCTAACCTATCGATGTGACGTAGATATGTTGTTAACCTATCGATGCTACGTCACATCGATAGGTTAACAACAGCGATTGGTCTGCACATGTGCACGCTTTTTTGATGGGAACCGACGATGAACAGCAGCGTTAGGCAAGGACTGAACGTCAGCGCGGTGACTAGTAATGAAAAGTAAGCAGCCTTTTTAGGTGGGACCATACACTATAAAAAATAATGTATGGTCCCTCTATCGGCAACCGGTCAATTTTAACCGTCTCGAGGTTGCCATGGTGACGTAAACCTCTCTAGCTTTACTCGCGAGGTTTACACGGTCGCCCTGGCAACCTCTCGACTGTTAACTGACCGGTTAACGATAGAAGACCATACATTATCCTCTATATTATGTTCCACCAACTACACAGACATTTGCTGTGGTTTATATCTATCATATTTTTTGACTCCTCAACTTTTTTTGTATTCTCTTTGGATTCTGAGAAAAGCCAACACAACAAAAAAAAACTGAAAGGAACACTGAAAAGATCCATGATGCATCACCTTTTCTCTACCTATTTATGTAGTGCTTATTCCCCATCCCCAGGAATACACTTTAGTTTAATCTCCTGAATTAAATTTCCCCTTAAACTAAAAAAATAAACTCTATAATATAACTAATACAGTATCATATTGAACTCTCTCAAACTTTTTATTCCTCGCCAATCTATGAAAACATTTTAGGGCATTTATTTCTTTAATCTTTCTCTGTTTCCTCTACAGTGTTATAAACTAATCTTGCCCCATCTAGCACCACTTTTAATCTTGCTGGAAAGATCATTGTTGCTTTGATATTATTTGCCCACAACTTGCTACGTAACAAATCAATTTTTTTTTCTTTCCAATAGAATGTCCTGGAGTAAGTCATTATAAATCGCCACCTGGGCCCCCTTAACATTTAGTCTATTTTTTTTTTGTATACAGCTGCCATCAACCTTTCCTTATCTTAAGACTTCTTAAATTTAACCATAATTGATCAAGGGGGAACTGATTGGAAAAATTAGATCTAAATACCCTGTGTATCCTGTCCACCTCCAAGTTAATTTCCACTGGCAGTACATCCAAATAACCCACCAGAATTTCTTGGAATGTTTCCCTTATTGTTATGCCAGTGTCCCAAGACACCAGGATCACTAAAATTCTTAAATTGTTTCTTCTTGATCTTGACTCCAGATCTGTTATTTTCTCTTTTAGTTCTGAACTAATTTTCTCCCTATCTGATATCTGTCTTTGCATTGGTGTTGTTTCGTCCTCCATATCAGAAATTCTTTTTTGAAGGTCAGTAAGATCTTTTTTTAATTTCTTGGTTCTCCATAAGTAGACAGTTAACTGTTGTAGTTAATGTATCTATTTGGTTCCTCCATTTGCTCTATTGCTGCCAATTTGGTATACATGTACTCCATTTTTTTAATGTAAGTCTTGCCCATTTTCACATTTATTACTCTGAATTTGCTGTCTCATGCTTGTCAGAAAAAGTATCAGAGAAGTCACTCTGCTCCCCTTGGAGGAATATGAATCTTCATTGTCCGATTGTGTCAGGGTAACAATCATTTTATCAATTGCTGCCACCAGAGTCTCATTAGCATTTTGATCATCATTACTCAGTCAGCATGGACTTTTATTACTCTCTTCATTTCTTTTCCCCAAAACATTCATTTCTGAGGTTCCCTGTATTTTTTTGTTTCAACTGCCATGTTTAACATTCAGTGTAACCCCCTTTGGTTTAGTACTTCTGGAAACATCCCCATTAGTAGTATGCTGAAAACAGATCTGAGGGCTGTTTTTCTCTTCTTTATGGATGTTCATTTTATCTTTTCCATTAGCACTTGTTCCAGTTAGTAGCTGAGCATTATCTTGCTCTCTCTTCAAATAGCCATTCTGAGTTCCAGAATTCAGTATCTTAATACTAGAACTATCTCCCTTAGTAGGGGATTTAGGCTTGGAGAGCTGTGATTTCAAACTTATATCTGGGTCATTAGTTCCATTCCAATGTTTTGTACTGATTTGATCATTGTTAGTGTAATGCCTACTCATAGCAGCCATCTCCCCCACAGAAGCGGTTTCACTCAGCGGGCCTTCTGACCAGAGCATAGTCCTCCCTCATCCTGTGCCCACTCTCCCACCATACACATTTGCTGCACTTTGCATCTGCAAGGTATTCAAAGAGGAAAGCAAAATGGTACTTTGTAATGGCACATGTTCATTTACAGCATTTATTTCTTGTCCATCTACCTGGATCATAGCAGGAGCTGCAACCATTGATCTAAATTGGGCAGATTCATCCTCATTCAATTTCCCTGCTGCTGCAGATGTTTCTGCTTGAGAGGTTGGCATTTCACCTGTAGAAATGGTCGGTGAGTCTTTCTTTCCTATTACATCCATTTGCTCTGCAGTATTATTTTTCCTCTTGAGCAATTCCTTTTTTTATAAAATGGGGGCCAGTTGCAGTTTCAGTTTTTTATGAGTCAGGGAAATATTATCCAACTGATCTTCCATTTCCTTCTGAATATTTAGTCCTTGAGAAAAAACAGATGGGGAAGCATTCTGATTAGTTGCTTTTTTCATAACTTTATCATTTGATTTCAATCTTGTCTGCATTTCAATTGACTTGATGGTTCTTACATATTTTTCTTTGCTCCTTGCTGTTTCTATAGTTTCCTCAGTGTCATAACTATACCAAATGCCAGGTAAGATTTAAAGTTCTTGTATGCCCTTCTTCTTTCTTTTTGGTATTCAGATTCAATTGCATTTATTTACATTACTCACTCTCAAAAGCTTGGTGAGGAATCCTCCAATTTACTGGGGCATGAAGTCTTTATGCGAATTGGGGGGTTCATGAGCTGCAGCACCTAGCTGCTCCACAATACCATCTTGATCTGATTTCTGGTATTAATATACTGTAAAAATTCCTCAAAATCTTTTTCACTTCCTTCCAAGATAAGCAGTACATCGTCCACGAACCTCATCCAGTATTTTATGTTATTGTACCCTTTTTATTTCTTTGTTCCAAATATATTGACCCTCCCAATCTCCCACATAAATAATGGCCAGCGATGGGTCAAATGTTGTGCCCATTGTGATACCATGGATCTGTTAATAACAATTATTGCCAAATGTAACATTATTATTTTTTAACACCAGATATGCTAATTTTACAGTACAGTCTGAAGGTGGTACTACATTTCTTCCTTTTGTTCTAATGTCTTTTTTATTGATTCCAAGCCTTCCATGTGGGGTATATTATTGTATAAGTTTTCCACATCACATGTGAGTAAAATTGTGCCATTTTCTGTTTTTATTTCTTTTAACTTATTCAACATATCTTTGGCGTCATATACATGTGATCTCATGTTGCTTGTGAAAGGACTTAAGAAGAAATCAACAAATTTGGAAAGTGGTTCAGTCACTGAATTTATTCCACTGACTATCGGTCTTCCAGGAGGGTTTTCTTTGTTTTTCTGGACTTTAGGTAGCACGTATATGGTTGGTCTTACTGGGTTTTCTCCTATTAAAAATTGTTTCTTCTTTTCTGTAATCCATTTTTTATCTTGTACTTCCATTATGTACTCTTTTATGATCTCTGATTTTCTATGTGGGTTCCCTTTTAGTTTTTTTATAACATTTCTCATTGTTAAGCTGTCTTTCCATCTCACAAATGTACATGTCTTTGTTCCACAATACCATGGCTCCACCTTTGTCTGCCCTTTTAATTATTGTGTCTAGCATGTTCTTAATTTCTTCTAATGCATTCCTTTCTTTTTTAGTTAAATTATCAGTCAATTTCAAATCTTTTTACTATTTTTTCTACTTCACTATTCACCATTTTACTGAAAATATTTAGTGCTGCATTTCACAACATATTAGGGGTGAATTTCGACATGACTTGAAATGGTGTTTTCTCTCTTGTACATTCTATATATTCATTCTCTTCATTTCAAGAATTCACATTACATCTTACTGTTGTGATAGTGGATACTGTGTTCACAGGTATTTCTTGTTTTTTAAAAAAATATTTTAAATGCAATTGTCTGTATATTTTGGAAAGGTCTATTTTTACTTTTTGCCTTAGGAACAAATGACAGACCTTTTTAAGGAATTATTCTTGTGTTGTTAATAAGGTGTTATTAGTTAAATTAATTATGTCTGTTTCTTGTTCTGCGATGACCTCCTGGGACCCTGTTCTCCCCAGTAGCTTCCATAATTCATGCTGTACCCTCTTCCTCTCTTTCTGGTGCCTCTTCCTCTTACCCCCCTCCTGGTCCTTCTCCTTGTCCAATACCTCTGTTGTTTTCTCCTAGTCAATTGTATTGAAAATCCTGCTCTTGTCTATTTGTTCCAGTCCCACTACTTGTGGAACCTTGATCACTTTCTTGTGATGTTTCAAAATTATCACTTTCAAATCTTCTGGAGCTTTTACTTTGAAACCTGTGCCTTTTGCCATGCCAGTTATAGACTGTGTCTTCTTTATAATCTCTAGCATCCCTTTCATGTTTTTTCCTTTTATATTCTGTCAGATCTTCTCTGAATTTTTTCATACTTTGGTCTAATTTTTTATTGCCTCATTTTCTTGTATTGTTGGCACAATTCTAAATGTTTCTTCTTTTTTAACTTTAATTTCAATCTCTAGTTTGTCACAATCTCTCTCTTTGCTTTCCTTATAGTGGCCAGCATCAGGTTGTATGAGGCCTTATATAAGATTTTTTCCTAGTTGGCCATATATTCTTTATCATCCTCCCCAAATGGTGGAGGTTTTTTGATGTGAAGACCCCTTGGAATCTGCTTATCTCTCCAGTATTTACTTAAAAGCAAGACATGCATCTGCATGCGTATTTGTTTCTTTCTCAGATTCTCTATCCCATCTGTGTGTACCCTTTTTCCTCCATCAGCTGTACTGCTCCCAAACAAACTAGCATACTCTGCTGTTGTGAAGGCTAAGCCCTCACCTTCTTCAACTGTGAAGGATAATGCACAAACTTTTGGCACCATTCCTTATTCCAACCATCTTATTTTTATGCTTTCAAATGTTTATTTATAACACGTTCTGAGCTACCACCTATGACCCCCTATTAGGTCATAAATATAATTTCTTATTTTATGTACAGTTGGTGTGTGCTCACTAGCCCTTATTGGAAAAAAAAATTTTCTTTAATGGGGAACTTATTTCATTAGGGTGCAAAATAGTAGGGGTTAAAACTGTGAAAACATATACCATAGGTATGATCTATCTGCACTCCTACAAAATAAACGCAGCTTCAAAAACTCTTATGCTTCTTTGCCATTTTTATTCTTATACCTATGATATATATTTCCACAGTTCAGGTGGGGGAGCACAGGGGGAGGGAGGGAAGGGGAGGAGAGTCTGAGGGCAGTGCACTTTACAGTGTGGGGATAGTAGAGGATGGCTACGAATGGGGTAGGAAGGAGAGGTGGAATAAAGCAGATTAGGGAAAAGGGTGGAACATAAGAAAGAAAAGAATAAGGGGGTGTGAAGGAGTTTGACATGGCAGTCACAGCTGCAGAGTTTCAGTAGATGTTGTTGTAATTTGGGTTTGAAGGACCCAATACTAGTGCTGGCTATTAGGTCAGGTGGGAAGTTATTAAGACCGCTGGGTGCTCTGTACCTAAAGGTACTCTGGGCCTGAGCAGTAAAACAGAAAGGGACCTGGAAAGTAGAGTTAGTTAAGTGTCTTGTGCTGCAGTGGCTACGTGATCTGCTGAAGAGTTTCAGAAGTGAGGGAGGTGCCAAACCGAGGATGATCTTCAAGCAAACAGATAGGTGTGGTAGGAGATCCTGCCCTGGAGGTTTAGCCAGCTGACTGTGGTGTATAGGTCGCATGTGTGAGTGTAAGGAGGAAGCACCAGTAACTAGGTGGCAGGATTTGTTTAAGGCAACACTTAGCCTTCTGAGGGTGGTGCTGGTGGCAGAGCCATAGATTATAAGCCCAAAGTCTATAATTGAGATGACAGAGCTAATAATGGTGAGATGGAGGGCTTCCTTGGTCATACAGTGCCTATGTCTGTAAAAGACCCCATCCAAGTGCTGACTGCTTTGGACATGTTGTTAACATGTGTGGTATAGTTTAAGTTGCTGTTTAGGGTTGTGCCTAAGTATTTGAAATTATGTACCTGTTCAAGGGGTGAGCTGAGGTTGTGAGTTATTAATAGTTGGTGTTTTTTTACCTGTTGTCAGTGCTGGCAAAAAGCATGACTTTGACTTTCTTATAATTCTTGACTCCAGTGTGGTGGTTCCCCAGGGTGTTGGTAGCCATGCAGAGGAGTTGCTTTGGGTCTGTCAAAGGACGGGCATTAATGTTGGTGGCAGAGCCATAGATTATAAGCCCAAAGTTTATAATTTAGAGGACAGAGCTAGTAATGGTGAGATGGAGGGCTTCCTTGGTCATACAGTGTCTATGTCTGTAAAAGACCCCTATCCCAGTGCTGACTGCTTTGGACATGATGTTAACATGTTTGGTATAGGTTAAGCTGCTGTCTAGATTTATGCCTAAGTATTTGAAATTATGTACCTGTTCAAGGGGTGAGCTGAGGTTGTGAGTTATTAATAGTTGGGTGTTTTTGCACCTGTTGTGAGTGCTGGTAAACAGCATGACTTTGGCTTTCTTATAATTCTTGACTCGGGTGTGGTGGTTCCCCAGGGTGTTGGTGGCCATGCAGAGGAGTTGCTTTGGGTCTGTCGAAGGATGGGCATTAATGTTGGTTCCTCTAGATAACCTGGGAGGCTGGCTGGAGGGCCATCCAGACCAAGATTTTGAAGTGCTGGCTTCCTTACCCCGTGGGGATTATTCATTGGCTTGGTTTTGGGGGAGCACCCTTAGTACCACCCACATTCAGTGCCCTTATTTTTCCCCTGCTTGGGGCAAAGTAAACTCTGCCAAGAAACCTTGGAGGTTTTCTTTTTCGGGTCAAGATTTAGATATTTAATCAGAAGATGAGCAGACCGATCCCTGGGAAGTTTTTTCATCTGTTGGGAACTGTTATCCACCTCCATTTCTTTATGAACACCCTGGTCAAACCTCTTTCTTTTATTTCTGTTGCTTACATTTGTGAGTACTTTCTGAACTGAAGATAGGAGATGTAAAAGTTGTATGAAACTAGGAAGTGCTGGACTACTCAGGACCTACAAATGGACTAAAAAGTCAAGTGACCTTTTGTTTTTATTATTTTATTTTTAGTTTTATTTTTCTTCAGATCTTGAATGTGTGATAATCATTGGTGTTTGGTGTTATTTTATTTGTTTATGTACAGTATTTGTTTCCCCCATTGTGTGAGAGACAGTGTGTGGGATTTTTATCTGTTGACCTCACCCCTTCCTTTCCCCACTCTGTGAGAGAGAGTGGAGGAGTGAAGTATTTGGATATAGGATAGGGAGTAGGTCTTTATTTTGTTATTTTATTTTATTTTTAATTTGTGTATTTTGTCCACCACCCAGTGAGAGACAGTGGAGGATTATGTCACTGAGTTGTTTATGTAGGGGTGGAATTTGTTTTATCTAAGTTTTTCTGGGTTTTGTTTTTAGTTCTGTCCACCACCCTGTGAGAGAGAGAGAGTGGAGGATTGAATCATCTTGGTTTGGTGAATTTGAGTTACTTTACTGCTATTTGCTGCATTATTTGTGGTTTTGAGTGTTTGGGGTTTTTGGGTGCCTGACGTGCTATCTTGATGCCTAGATGTGTTGGCAGACTGTTCTCCTGGTTGTGTGCTACTCATCCTCTGAACTTTGGGACCTCCACCCATTTGATGCCCCTCTTTACAGTTTATGGTATACCAACACTGTAGAGCATTGGTAATTGCTAATGGGGCATGGGGTTGGGCTGGAGGTACTGAACATCAGAGGGTGAGTGAGTGGGGTTCTCATATCAGGGTAGTGAGGCCCAGGAGATGCCCTGGGGTGAAATGGATTCTGGAACATGGTACATCATTCCTGGTCTTCATACCCAATGGCTCCACTATTGGTGGGCCAATAGCTCCGGTGACCCCAGAATCCCGTCTGACTCAAGCAGTGTCAGAACTATTAAGAACAAGACTGCAATAATTTCAGATCTTGTTGGGACAGCAGATCTGGTTTGCATCACCGAGACCTGGCTGGACAATAATGCTGACCCCATATTGGAGGTCACTGTTCTGGCCGGGTACTCGGTGATGCACCACTCAAGATCAGACTGAAGGGGTGGGGGGGTAGCTATCTATTTCAAGATGGAACTGGACCTTACAAGAGTCCCAGTTGAGGAGGCCAGCTCATTCGAGTGTACCGTGGTTGCAGGTGTAGGCTGTAGGATCGTTCTAATCTACCAACCACCGGGGGTGAGAAGCTGTTCCTCCAGGAAGTAGCAGACTTCATGGTCAGCATGACATTTGAGTCATCCAGGTTGATGGTCCTGAGAGACTTTAACACCTGGGTCGATGATGAACTCTCACAATTTGGGCAGGACTTCCTCCAGTAGATGACATCACTGGGCTTTACACAGGTTGTTGCTTCTGCTACCCCTAAATTCAGTCACTCTCGTGACCTGGTTTTTCTCCTGGAGATTGAAACCTCCAACTAGGTGGTGGAACCAGTCAGATGGTTGGATCATCACGCTGTGGGGTTCAGTTTCTATGCCCCCCAATAGGCCTGCCCCTGTGGAGATGGTCAGATACCGCCCTTTGTGGGATGTGAGCCCTGATGGTCTATCGGTTGTATTAGACCTATCGGTGAATCTAATGGCAAGTGGGAGTCCAGAGAGCCTGGTTCAGGGCTATAATAAGGATGTTACTATGGCCCTGGATTCCATCACTCCCATCCATGTTCATCCTCTCTCCCTCTGTCCTCGGTCCCCATGGTTTGATGGGACCTTGAGGTAGTTGTGATGAGTTGGATGAAGGTTAGAGTGTCACTGGTGGAAATCCACCCTGCAACTGACCACCTTAGATTGATGGAGCATTATCAAGTCTATCAATCAGCAATCACCCGTAAGAAGGCAGAGTTCCTGTCCAAGGAGATTGCTGCTGTTCAGAATTGATCAGCTCAGCTCTTTTGAACCATGGACAGGTTGTGCAACCCAACCTGTCTTCAGGCTTGAAGAGCCTTTTCACAGATTGAGTGTGATGAGCTCACTCACTTTTTTGCGGATAAGGTGGCCAGCATCAGGGCGGAAATTCATCCGGCTTACTCTATGGGAGCTGATAGTGGTCAGTGCATGATCACGTCTCCTCGGTTTATCTGGAGTTCCTTCAACTGGCAGTAAATAGTGAATGTTGTGCGGATTGCCCAGGGTATGCACCCAACATGCTGTAGTTTGGACCTGTGTCCAACTTCCCTGATAATGGGTTGTTGTGACATCATAGGCCCTGTCCTAGCAAGGATAGTTTGGTGTTCCTTAGAGGCCGATGAGTTTCCTAGCTCCCTGAAGAAGGTGCTGGTGACACCTCTCCTGAAGAAAGCTGCTCTAGGCCCCAGCTGCTTTGCAAACTACAGACCAATCTCAAACCTCCGCTTTGTTGGGAAGGTAACTGAGAAAGTTGTGGCGCTACAACTGGAGAACCACCTGACCATCCATGACATCTAAGAACCTCTCCAGTCCAGTTTTCATAAGAAGCATAGTACCGAAACCACTCTGGTTTGGGTGCTCAATGATCTCATGATGGCGAGAGATCAGGAGCACCGTTCTATCTTGGTACGTCTTGATCTCTCCTCAGCTTTTGACACTGTGGACCATGGGGTGCTTCTTGAGCACCTGAGGTTCATCTGTGGCCTGTCTGGTACAGTTCTCAGATGGTTTAAGTCCTTCCTCACTGGCAGAACTCAGAGG
This sequence comes from Neoceratodus forsteri, assembly GCA_016271365.2. Taxonomy (NCBI): domain Eukaryota; kingdom Metazoa; phylum Chordata; order Ceratodontiformes; family Ceratodontidae; genus Neoceratodus; species Neoceratodus forsteri. The sequence continues at coordinate 346,558,094 of CM028131.1, read as the reverse complement.
GTGGTGTCAGGGATTTTTTCCTTTGACCCATTCTCTCTGCCATGTGGGGTCCCTCAGGGCTCAGTGTTGTCCCCCATGTTGTTTGTGGTGTACATGCTGCCCCTCAGAGACATTGTAATATGGTACAGGCTAAGGTTTCACTGATATGCTGATGATACCCAGCTCTATCTGTCTTTGGCACCCGACCAGGATAGTTCATGCTTGGTATTTAACAATGGCCTCACAGAAATCCAGGACTGGATGAGCTCCAGCTGGTTGAAGTTGAACTCTGGAAAGACTGAGGTGATGGTAGTGGATCCGGGTCACCAGACAGAGGGGTTGGGGGCTGGCCAACTCACCAGACTTTATCTTGGGGGTATCCAGCTTCCTTCTTCTGAATGGGTGCAAGACCTGGGGGTGATTCTTGATGATGAGCATACACTGCATTCACAGGTGTCAGCAGTCATCAAGTCCTCTTTTTACCATCTGAGGATCATCACCAGGGTTAAGCACCTTGTTCCATCCAGCGACTTTCCAACATTGATCCACGCCTTTGTGACCTTGGGCCTTGACTACTGCAACTCCCTTTACCTAGGGCTTCAGGGGGTTGATATCCACCACTTGCAGCTAGTGCAGAACACTGTGGTGTGGTTGTTGATGGGGACATCCCGTTTGAGTCACATCATTCCAGTGCTGCACGAACTGCACTGGTTGCCTAGTCAGTGGTGGACCACCTTAGAGTTTGGGCTCCTGGCCTATAAGGCCCTGCACAGACAGAGCCCAGACTATCTTACAGAGCTCCTGTGTCCCTACTGCCCTGGGCGACCACTCCAATCAGCTGATGAGGAGTTGCTAGAGATTCCCAGGGTACATCTTAAGACATTGGGGCCCATGCATTTATGTATACAGCCCCAACCCTGTGGAATTTTCTACCCCATAAGATACATGACTGCACAACTGTGGAGAGCTTTAAGAAGGCCTTGAAGACACATTTGTGGCTTAGCACCTGCCCAGATTGATTATTTTAGCTATTTTAGATATTTATTTATTTTGTTATCTAGTTATATTGCTATGTATTTTGTTGTTTTTATATGTTTGCTATTGTGCAGCACCTTGGTTCATGAAAGATGCTCCAAAAATAAAGTTTATTATTATTATTATTGACTAATTTATGATCAGTGAACTAGGTCTCAAGAGCAGTGAAGCTACGTTGCAAGTGGCTGGCAAGGGCAGTGGGACTGGACTGGCTGATGAATAGTACTGCATCATCAGCATACAGTAGCAGATTGGAAGGGCAAAACTGAGGAAGTGAGTTATAGAAACATAGAAACATAGAAGTTGACGGCAGATAAGGACCGCAAGGCCCATCCAGTCTGCCCATTTCTTTTTCTACCTTATAAATGTGCCTTTGGCCTTTGCTCTGTCAGTGACCTATCTATTCATAGTCATTTGTATTGCTCCCTTATGCCTATCCCATGCCTGTTTGAAGCCCTGCACTGTATTCATAGCCACCACTTCTTGTGGTAAGACATTCCATGCATCCACCACCCTTTCTGTGAAAAGAATTTCCTCACATTCCCCTTAATCGGCCTCCCTCTAATCTCATGCTGTGTCCTCTTGTCCTGCTATTTTCTTATATTTAAACATGTTAGACTCTTTCACCTTGTTTATGCCCTTAAGGTGTTTGAATGCCTCGATCATATCACCTCTCTCCCTCCTTTGCTCAAGGGTATACATATTGAGCTCCATTAATCTGTCCTCATATGTCTTCTGATGCAGTCCCTGCACCATTTTGGTTGCCCTTCTCTGGACTGCCTCAATTTGTTAATGTCCTTGTGAAGGTGTGGCTCCAATACTGCACGCAGTACTTCAGATGGGGCCTAACCAGTGTCTTGTACAGAGGATTATTACCTCCCTCCACGACTTGTGATACCCTACTAATACACCCTAACACCCCCCTAGCCTTACCTACTGCTTTAGAGGTCTGTTTGATGATTTTAGGTCATCAGTGATGAAGATGCCCAAGTCTCTTTCTACCTTTGTGACTGCTAGCAACTCCCCTCCCAGCCTATAGGTGGCTTCAGGGTTTCTCTTCCCTATGTGCATGATTTTGCACTTCTTTGCATTAAATCCCAGTTGCCACTCTTCTGACCATTCTACTAGTTTATCCAGATCTCTTCTCATTCTGCCCACCCCATCTGGATCATCTACTCTGTTGCAGATCTTGGTGTCATCTGAAAACAGACAAGCCTTACCCTCTAGTCCATCTGCAAGGTCACTAATGAAGATGTTGAAGAGGACTGGCCCCAGGACTGATCCCTGAGGTACCCCACTTGTGACCTGCATCTCTTCTGACTGTATACCATTTACCACCACTCTCTGTTTTCTGCCCGCAACCAGTTTGCCACCCAGTTGACCAACTTCTGACCCACCCGAGCCTACCCAGCTTATTTATCAATCTTCTATGTGGAACAGTGTCAAAAGCTTTGCTGAAGTCAAGGTAGGCGACATCAACTGCTCCCCCTTGGTCCACCACTCTGGTTACCCAGTCAAAGAAATCTATGAGATTAGTTTGACAGGACCTTCCTTTTGTAAACCCATGCTGTCTTGGATCCTGTGCCCCTATGGATTCCAAGTGTTGCACTATCCTTTCCTTAAGGAGTGCCTCCATAATCTTGCCCACTACTGAGGTAAGACTGACTGGTCTGTAGTTCCCCGCCTCCTTCCTGCTACCACTCTTGTGGAGCGGGATCACATGAGCCCTTCTCCAGTCTTCTGGGACCTCTCCTGTGCTCAGAGACTCACTAAACATTCTGCTAATGGCTCTGCTAGTTCCTCCTTTTGCTCCTTAAGTACCCTGGGATGTATGCCATCAGGTCCCATTGCCTTATCCACCCTGAGCTTAGCAAGCTCTTGTAGGACCCTTTCTTTTGTGAAGGGAGTATGCTCACTCCTCCCCTGTGTCCATGATGCTGAGCTGTGGGCCCTGTCCTACCTTCTCTTCAGTAAATACTGAGCAAAAGTATCTATTTAGGATAGATGCCTTTACAGGGTCCTCCTCCTCACATGCTCCTTTTCTCCATTAAGCTTAGCAATACCCCTCTGGACCTTCTCCTTTCACTAATGTATCTATAGAAAGTCTTGTCACCTTCTTTTACTGTTCGTGCTAGTGTTTCCTCAGTTTGGGACTTTGCCTGCCTTACTGCCTTACCTGCTTCCCTTAGGGCAGTTTGGTATGCCTCCCTATCTTCATCCCGCTGTGTTCCCTTATATTTCCTGAAGGCCAGACTTTTGGCTCTGACCTTTTCTGCTACTGTATTTGAGAACCAAAGTGGTTTCCTTCTTCTTTTGCACTTCCTTTTCTGTCTAACACAATGGGATGTTGCTTCAAGTATTGCATCCTTAATGCTTGCCCACTTTGCCTGTACCCCCTCACCTGTGTTTCTTTTTGCCAGGGCTAGCTTAACTCTGTAGGTCATCTTATCAAAGTCAGCTCCTCTGAAGTCCCATATTTTGCCTTGGAATGGGATGATTTAGATGTAGTAGCCAAACTGAACCATACCATGTGATGGTCACTGGCCCCAGGTGACCTTCTACCTGGAGATCTGTGATCCCTTCTTTGTTAGTCAGTACTAGATCTAGGATAGCCCTGTCTCTTGTGGGTTGCTGTACCAGTTGTTTGAGGCCCTCCCCCTGCAGGGAATCCACTATGAGTCTAGTTCTGGCAGATGTTCCTGCTGGTATTGACCAATCTGTATCTGGCATGTTGAAGTCTCCCATTATCAGAACCTCCCCTTTAGCTGTCAATGTATCTGGCATGTTGAAGTCTCCCATTATCAGAACCTCCCCTTTAGCTGTTGAGGAAGAGGTTAAATAGGAGTGGTTCCATATTAGATCCTTGAGGTACATCAGAGTGCACAGAGAGACTACAGGAGTGGGTGTCAAGTATTTTTACTCTTTGGATTCTGTCATTTAGATAGCACATAAACCAGGAAGTGACTACCTGTGAGAGACCAAAGGTGGGTAGACACTGTAATAATAGACCATGGTTGATGGTGTTGAATGCCTTCATGAGGTCAATATAGACAGCCCCCACTAGGTGTCCATGATTCAGAGATTTATGGATATAGTCAGTAAATTCAAGCAAGGCTGTAATAGTGCTGTGCCCCTTATGAAAGCCATGCTGTTGGTTGGATAAAGGTGGAGCCATTTTATTGTGGAACAAAGACATGTGTATTTGTGAGATGGAAAGAATGCACCCAACAGCAGGACTTTCATAAGGGGCACTTATAAAAAAGACATTAGAAACAAGAGGAAGGAATGTAGTACCACTTTCAGACCGTATTGTAAAATTAGCAGATTTGGTGTTAAAAAATAATAATTTTACATATGGCAATAATTATTATCAACAGATGCATGGTACCGCAATGGGCACAACTTTTGCCCCATCACTGGCCACTATTTATTTGGGAGACTAGGAGGATCAACATACTTGGGACAAAGAAAAAAATAAATGGTACAATAACATAAAATACTGGATGAGGGTTGTGGATGATATACTGCTTATTTGGGAAGAAAGTGAAAAAAACCTGGAGGAATTTTTTCAGTATATTAATACCAGAAATGAGAATTTAAAATGTGTTTCACAGTACAGTAAACAATTTATAAACTTCTTAGACTTGACCATATATGTAAAAAATAAGAAACTAGAAATGACACTGTTTAGAAAAGAATCTGACCGAAACACAATTCTACATTATGAGAGTGACCATCTCAGACACACTAAACAGAACATTCCATATAGCCAGCTGTTAAGAATAAAAAGAAATTGCAGTGAAGAAGACAACAGATTACAAGAATCAGCCAACATTTGCAATAGACTTCTGTCCAGGGGATATGAACCAGGAATTATTTTAAAGGCAGTAGAAAACGTTAATATAAAAAGCAGAAAGGAACTTTTAGAAACAAATAGAAATAAAGATGAAAAGAAAGAACAAATTTGCTTCAATACTACGTATACAGAAGCATATGGAGAAATAAAACAAGTGATCTCAAAAAAACGGAAGATCTTAGAAATGGATAGCAGTCTTAAGACTATAGCTTAAAATGGCCCATTGTTCAGCTACAAAAGAAGTAAGAACCTTAAAGATCCCTGATCAAAACACATTTCACAGAAAACAAACCGAACCTGAGACCTGATTGGAAGCCATCTGCACCAGTAGGAAACTACAAAAGTGGCAATTATGTGCACTGCAGCAGTACTAGAAATTCAAAACATTTTAACCATCCCAAGATCTGAAAAGAAATAAAAAGTAAAAGGATTTATTAACTGCTACAGTGAGGATGTAATTTATATGTTGACCTGCCCATGCAGACTTTCCTACATAGGACGAACAAAAAGGGCATTAAAGGCAAGTGTTGGAGAGCATAAAACAGCAATAAGAACCCAGAATATGAAGAATGCAATGGTCAAACATTATACACAAGCGAATCATGGATTATCAGCCTCATTGTTGTATACAGAAATTGAAAAGGTGACTGTTCCAGCAAGAAGAGGAAGTCTGAAACATTTACTCTTACAAAGGGAGGCATATTGAATATATGAGTTGGAAACACTTGCACCCAAAGGACTAAATGAAGATACGGGATACAATACATATTTATAAAATATGGACATTAACTAAGTATGAGTAAAATCTAATTAACAGACATATCATACCTGATTTATAATAATTTTTATCTAGGAATGTAGAATGTTTCTAAACAACAACAAAACATTTTTATTAAGTGGGGGAATTATGTGTGAGCACTTATTAAGATAACAAATAGATGTTAAATGTATAGGGGATGTATTGCATTATCTATTTATAAGAAGAGAAAAAGAACTTGCACCTTTTGTAAGCACAGTATCACTTTAATACAAGAAGCACTTTAAAAGGGATAGACTACAGCACATGAAAGCACTTTAATTACAGTATTTTATATTTACTAGAAAACCAGTAAGTCAAGCAGAAAAAGATTGCACTTTAGAAGCCCACTATTTAAGACTATTTGTTATCTTTATATTTTTATTACACAATTTCTAACTGGAAAAACACAGCTGTTCTGACGGCTAATGTTACTAGGTTGCCTAGGTAACTGGTATGGTACAATGAAGGCAACAGGACCTCTTAGAAATCAGCTCTGATAATGAGGACATGATGGCCACAAAACGTAAGTACGTTACGTGTACAGGGGTGGCATCCTTTGAATGACAAGACTGAGAGTACTACGTAGCATCAAACAAGTGAGCAAAAAACAGCTGAATGCTACCAGGAAATCTCTTTTTTTAAAAAAGGAACCAGAACACTTTATACTGTAGCTTGTGTGCTACTGAGAAGCAGTAAAATAAATGTCAAAATAAGCTGCATAGTCCACAGGAAGACAGACATATCAACCAAGGCATCCTGGCCTTGCAACCATATCTATCGAGGATTAGGCAATTGAGACAAGAATGGGGAAGTTCAATGCACGCATGAACTTGGGCGGGACTGGTAAAGTAAAAACCAAAAAAGATGAAGTATTACTGCTCTTAGTAACCCTCCATCAGACATGATTCTGTAAGTTTAAGAAGTTGAAAAGTAGTGACTTGTATGCTAACAAAAGACTTATAATTCTGGCAGTTTAAGAAGTTGAAAAGCAGTGACTTCTATGCTAACAAGAGACTCATAATAGAGTATTGTCCCCCCATAATATCTTAGGATTTATGACAATCTTGGTAGGTATTAAAAGCCCTTTTTGTTTCCACCCAGGGATGTATTTGTTGTCTTAGATACTCTGTATGTCTTATTTGCTGTTAGTCATTGATTAATTTTCTTTAGACGTATGTTTTTCTTTTCGGATGATTCCTACCTCATTGATAACACTGTACAAAGGTTAAAAGAAGAGTTTTCCTGGCTACTATAACATCCAGAAGTAGCCAGGCTAAAAATGTTACTCTTATATAATCAATCAATTTCTTCCCTCATGTACTCATTGGAATATTCTCTTGTGTTATTTGACCCTGTGAGGCTGGAATGTGTATTGTTTGTAGATGTCTTGTGTCTATGTGTTTATTGAAAAACTTGAATTGAATAAAATTACAATTTCAAAAAAAAAGACTCATAATTTGTATTAAGAATAAAAAAGGCAAAGAAGTATAAGAGTTTTTGAAGCTGCATTTATTTTGTAGGAGTGCAGATAGAGTGTACCTATGGTATATGTTTCCACAGTTTTAACCCCTGTTGTTTTGCACCCTAATGAAACAAGTTCCCCATTAAAGACAATGTTTTTTCCAGTAAGGGCTAGTGTGCACCCACCAACTGTACATAAAATATTGAGCGCCTTGTTTGTCCCAGTTAATTATGAAACAGCTGCAGATTCATTGTTATTCTTATTTTACAGTTATGACTGAATATTCCCTCCAGCCACCTAACCCCGATCCTAGAATCTCCAGGACCCAGGTAAGAAATCTTTACTATTAGTACTGTATCTATGTTAGGAGGGTATTGCGTGGCAATACAACTACAAGTATTAGGCACCATTGTCTTCTCTTATTAGTTGGTGGGTAAAGCAGGGCTAGAAATATCTCCACTATGCTGTTTATTTCATTTAGCGACCTGCCTGAATGAGGATACAATTCCATTATCACAAAAAGAAGGGAAATTAATTGCAAAAAAACTACATTAATACAAACTTTAGGATTGAAGAAAAAGGCACACATAGTACTGTAGGGAAATGAAAACATCAGAAATGTAGGTCTCACGAGTTTGATAAATCTGTGGTGGGGTGTTCCTTCGGGTTATCAAACCTAATGCCCATCCACTCCCTTGAACAAACAAGGTCATACCTGATCTTTTTACTTCATGTAGGGTGCACATAGGGCCTTGCATGAAGAAAGTTACAACTGATTCTTTTAGCCACATGCAGAAAGACATATTTATCTATTTCCACAGAGTATATCCCTATAAGACACTGGCTTGGAGCTGTACCTTGTGCTTCAGATGGAATGTTATGGGCTGGGGAGAGGGTGGGCATTAGGGTTGGCAACCCAAAGAAACACCCCACCAAAGATTTGCCAAGACTCCTAATACCCAAAACCCTGTTTTTCATTTCCCTGTGTTCTTCATCCTAAATGTTTGCATTTGTGTAGTTTTTGCAATGAATATATGTATATGCATATATATATATATATATATATATATATATATATATATATATATATATATATATATATTCTTTGCAGAAAACTGCATTAATGCACCAGTTAGGGTTCATCTTAATGCCACAAAAGTAGAGAAGTGTGGTGTTAGGGTTTCCAAACCTAACTCCCACCTTCACAAACCAGTTCAAGAACAAGACCACAAAAGCAGCCACAAACTGCCATAATCCACTAAAACAAACAACATACAACTGTTTACAGATGACACAAATACAGCAGCACTGATGTGCTACCTTTGTGGGTTTGTATCTGTGGCATGCACATCACAAGACATACAGTACACACTCACTTGCTGCTGCAGATAGAAATCACAATGCTCAGATCATAGCACTGCTTCTGCGTGTAGAAGAACAGGCCCATGCAACCACAGGTACAAATGCACAATACCCAAATTACTATGATTCTGTAGACTCAGGTACTCATACACACTATACAACATACTGTAAACACACTTATTGAACCTGCACTTCTGCAGCAACAGGTATAAGACATACACATCAACCTCTAGCTGCAGCAGTGCAGGCACCACAAAATCCATGATACCAAAACTGTAACAGTACTTCAGTCTGCAGAAGCACAGACCCTGAGGGGTCTGTGTCTCTTCAGCCACAGGTGGAAGACATATACACCAACTTCTGGCTTCCGAAAGGCAGGATCTAGAAACTATTCAAGTGGATAGCAGTTTTTCAGTTACAAAGATGCACATAGAAAAGCACGCATTAAGGGATCAGTTTATCTAGCAATGTAGCTCATGCAGCCTACATGAATATCTTTGGTTACAGAGGCATAGGCTCCATGGGGCCTTCTGTCTAAAGAAGGGCAGGCCCCCCTGGAGCTTGCAGTTCTACAGTCACACATGCTCATGTATGTAATATGATATACACATGTATGCCTGTATAAGCTCAGGCCCTTGGGCCTGTTCCCATGCAGTTGCAGATACAATTCCATGAAGGTATCACATCAGTGTTACTACATTTGTGTCATCTGGAAATAGTTGAATGTTGTTTGGCTTATCTGATGTTGGCTGCCTGTCCTTGCTTATGGGCTCTTTTCCTTTTGCTACTTTGAAGGGTTAGGGAATTAGGGTTGGAAACCCTAATGCCAAATTTCCCTACTTTTGTGGTGTTAAGTTGAACCCTAACTGATACATAAATGCAGTCTTTTACAAAAAAAAAAAACATTTCTTTTTGAGATAGTGGACTCATATTCTGAGTCATACAGATACACAGGGCCCTCTGGGCCTACAAAGGGAAGACTCCATCTGTGCAGTGACAGATGTCAAGAATTCAAGAATTCATAGGGCTGTTTGGTGTGCTGTGGAAGCACAGGACTCTCTATGGCCACAGGTACAGATACCCAGAGCAAAGAGTCCATCTCTCAGCCAATGCACAGGGCCCTCTGTCAACCACGGGTGCAGAGGTGCATGGCTCTATACCAAGAGAAGAGCTGTCTTCACTATATAATACCTGGGCTTCTGCGGGAAACCCTGCACCTTTCCTTCCTTGGCTAAGGAATGGTGTTGCATAACAGCGACATCTCCCAACCTTGCCCCATCCAGCTGGCTCACTGAGCTCACCCCTGAACTCAGCTCACCAGAATGTGATCACAAAGCACTACCCTTGGAGAAAAGGCTTGCACTATACAAAATGTTTCTTAATAATTATTATTTTTTGCAAAATTTTGACCCAAAATTTTCAAGCTAGTTGTTTTATGACTTCCCCTTATAAACATGACATGTATCATTTATAGTATATTGGCTGAAAGGTTGTGTTGTACCACAAATATGAAAACACATCTCATTCAGGATTTAAGAAACAACACTGGAGAAAACAGAGCTGGTGGGCTCAGTGATGTCCCAGAGGCATTCCTGGTCATGGGGATGCCAGCCGGGGATGGATGTGAGCTCCCCCGGGAGGGAGGGGGAAGAGCCTTGCCCACCAGCTCCCCGAAACAGGGGCAAAAAATGTAGATTAAAAAAAATCCAAACTCATGCCATCTACATCAGTTTCACTGGTCCCATTAGATGTAAAATCACTCTCAGGACAATCCACTCTGTCACCAAAAAATTCTTTAAGATGCAGTTTCCTTGTAAATTTATGTAAATAAACAAGAGTCTCAAATTGGTCCAATCCCGTAGTAGGGATAAAAACCTTTTTGTAAAACTTAATGTTCCATATCAGTCAAGTCATAATCAGAAATGTTAACAACAATATTGCCCCTTAATAATGATTGCCCCTCCTGAATCTCCGATTGTACTGCCCCCTGTATTTCCATCCCCCTTTTCTGATGCTGTCCTTGATAAATTATTCAATTTTCCTCTCTCCTTACCTCATGTTCCCCATCAAGTTCTTCTTTCCTGAAGTTGGCTATGCAGGGACTGTGTGTCTCAAAGTCCACTGAGGTAGTGAGTTGTACAGAGTATCCTGATGTACATTGTGTGATACAGTCTGTAGCACCTGCTGATTAAGTGGAAGCTACTCCAGACATGACTCTAAAAAAAATGAATTTGGACACTAGGGGCAGGATTCACGAAGCGAAATGGGACTAAGTCCCACTCCGCAACTTATGTTATGTGCCAAAATCGGTGCAGCTGCAGAGCGGCCGATCCTCAGCTGCAGCAGTTGCGGAGGGTGCTATGGCAGGTCCCACTGCCCGTAGCAGCCTCCTGCAGCTGCAGTGCTGTCCCTGGCAACAGCACCTACAAGCTGCTGTATTCTGTGGAGCCGGTCGTGCTCCGGCTCACAGCCTGTGAATACCCGCAGCTGTGGGCGACCTCGGCTTCGCAAGTGGAAACCCACTAGCGCCAATGTTTTTCCGTAGCTGCAGGACCTTCCCCCACATTTGTGAATCCTGCCCTTAGACTCCAATCCACTAGTATAGGTGTCTCTTAAAGGGGCATTACCATTATTCTTTTTTAAAATAGATCTTTTAGGCTTATATTGCTTTTTCAATCAACATGTCTACTATGCAAATAGTCTTGATGGTCTCTCTTAAATTTCTTTTCCTTAATGTGTCTAATCCTTTCATCATAATGTCTAATAATAGTTTCAAGCTGCTGTTAAAACAATTTAAACTCAGCATGGCTTTCAAACTGATTACTAGTGCCTCTTTTTGTAATATGTCCTATTTTATAGCAATCTGTACTTTCTTTTCATCATTTAGAATACTTTTAGTGAGACCTGCTGAATATCCTAAAAGATATTCTTGCCACCTTGTCAAATAAAATCAGCTCTTTCTCTTTCAAATAAAGGGTTATTTATTAATCTCAATCACCTAGGGACCCTTTTAACACTCAAGTACGCATTTAAAGTAACTCTCTGCCAATACAAATGTCACACTTTGAGTACAACTCGTTCCAGTGGAACTGTTATATATTTCACTCTCCCTTAGCAGTGGATTAACATCTCCTTCCTTAAAAAATAAAGAATCCATAAAAGAGTATGTACAGATGCTCTAGGTTAGATGTCTCTACAGTAAAGATTGTATCATTTGCAGAAACAGGGTGTATGGAGATGAAACAGGGTGCATGTAGCTTTCCATGTTACATTTATTTATTTAGTTTTTGTTTACCGGGTAAGTACACTAGACAAGTTTTATGCCTATTTTCAGGAACGACCCGGGAGAGTACAAAAGGGTACAACAGGTACATTGATACAGTAATTGGTTCAGATGAATACATTCAGGTACAAAAACAGGAGAAAAGACAATTTTTACAGTTTTACATTTACGTGGAAGGTACACCCAGATACAGTGCTGGGGCAAGGTGCAAGTTTCCCAGTGTGGCACACTTATATAACCCCTCATATAATCACATGTGCAGGCCTGTTTATGTCACAGATTGTAAAGCTAAAATGGGTTAAAAATAGCATAGGTTGTTTTGTCTTTGTGCTTTGTTATCCTTGTCTTTTCAAGCACACAGCAGCTAACCAAGCCAGCCAGGAGACAGACTATCCTTCATGGTGCCAGAATCTTAAGTAAACATTAAAAATACATATTGTACTTGTTTCTGGCATAAAAAGTTATTAGACTTTAAAATTTTAAAATAGGTTAGATTATACTGTATTTTTTCTATAATTGCACAGCCTTAAGGAGAAGAAAGTAATGAAGAAACATGGATATCATGACTGCCATTATGCTTTTGACTTTGTTATTACTTTATCTGGCTGAATTTTTTGAGTTACCTTTGAATCCTACTACACAGTCTCAATTGTACATCTAAGTGAATTTATGAAAATATAGAGAAAATGCCCACTCACCAGAGATTTCAGAGTTCATTTCATTTTTTTATTTTTTTATGATTGTTTATACTCCAGCCCTGCAGCCCTACTGCTCTGGGAAAACCACTGCCTTGTCACCCTAGCATCTACCATACAACACAGCAGTCACCCCCAGGGCTTACCCCCCCCCATGGTGGGGCTGGAGAGGGTGCCTTCCCCTCTGAAACTGGATCCAGTGATGCTGTGCTGTGGCTGGCCAGGTGCAAGGTCTGCAGGTTCCCACGTCATCATCTGCAAGCTATTTTTGGCTTTTTCTCTCCTATGTGGGAGCACAGCATACAAAGCCACCAGCGACTGGGACCGCACATGCTCCTGTGTGTGCCCCCTGTCAAGCAGCTGCCATGTCCCCACCCCCTACTGTGTGGCTCTGTGCCATCGAGCCCCAGCCTCCGCTAGGGGTCAGACAAGTACCAGTCATTGATTCCCCCCTCCCCAGAGATGGAGAGCAGTCCATTGGATGCTCAATCCATTTCCTCCCTGCCGACCCCCAGCGACCCGTGCTCATTCCTGAACACGGGTCGCCAGCATGGCGCAAGGTGTGGTGTCCAGTGCCTCAACCCTCACCATCTCTGGGCTGGCATAGTTCATTTCATAACTTTATTCATTAGTATCTGGCTACCTGTGTACAAATATCTAACATGTCATGGTCATTACACCACTTTTTCAGGGTATGTGGTCCTACAAAGAGTACATTTAATTTTTAGTAATTAGTGACCTTACTTTATTGGGGAATTGCTTTAGTCCCATCTGTGATGTAAGCAATTAGCACTATGGGGTGTGCATCAGACTGATCTAACCACATGCCCAGAGGCATAACACCAAAGGTGATGTGCCTTCACCCCCTGGAAGTGCTTTAGATCAGTATAATGCAAGCCACAAAGTGTCTTATTGGATGTAAATTTCCCTCGTAGGCAGGTAAAGACAGCAATGGGATTTTTTATGATCAGAAAATTGGCTCCAGAAAATAAACCTATGACTAGTACTTCATTTATTTCAATTTATGTATAAGGAGCTGAATAAAAAAGAAAAAAATTCAGTCAGTTTGTTTGTCCTTTTTATTTGAGGGAGTGTTTTTAGGGTCAAGATGATTTTTTTCAGTGAGTGTTTGTAATGGCAATCAGGAATTTTTGATAAAGGCATTGATGTTGGTAGTGTGCTGTGTCCTGATTGCCAACAATGTTTTACCTATGCATTGCATAAGCAATAAGATATTACAGGGGTGTTGGTTGTCTGCAGTTAATGTATGTCCAGGTGCACAATGAGACACAAGGCACTTGTGCCGAGTGTCTTTAGTATCTGGATGTACATTAACCACAACCAATACCCCTGAAGTTGTCATTTAAATTAAATAAACTCATGCTGTATAATAATTAGTATAAAATATGCACCCAAAATAAGATACGAAGAGGCATACTATACATACAAAAATGCAGACAGAAATAATTAAAAAATTACACATACTGTATGAGTACAGAAGTAATTAAAATTGTAAGACTACTACTGTTCCCCTTCCTGATAAGTGGATGTTGGAGACAAGAGGCCCAAAGTGTCATTGAGCTTCTTCTCAAGCCTTTCAGTCCCAGTCAGAATTTTATTTAGATTTTTTCAAACCGGTTTTTCACCTGCTCCTTCATCTCCATTGTGTTGATTAAGCTGCATCAGCTGCAGTTCACCACTGTTTCTTTCAGGCTGTGGATTGGCTGTGGGCATGGCCTGTGAGGAACTGCTATCCAGGAAAAGGACACCCTGGGGAGTGGCTGAACAAGGACCATTGGCACCAACATTCTGCTCAGTTTTAAATTTCTTGCTGGATTTGTGTTTCTTGAAGACTTGCCTGATATCAGTAACACAGGTAGTTTTTCTGATGCTCGTCTTCCTAGCAAGTGCCTCTGTATTTAAAACTATATGTATATATATATATATATATATATATATATATATATATTATATGCAAAAAATGCATTAATGCATCATTTAGGGTTAAAACAAAGTTGGAAATGAAAATCTTTAGGGTTGCCTCCCCCACCCACCAGTCACCCCAGATTGACAGATGATGGGGTGTGCCATTGGGGTTGTGAGACCTAAGCATCACCCCATTAAATGTGTAATCATATTGAGAAGGGACAGCGAAAAAGAATGGGATGACATCAATTTCAAGCCACTAACACAATGCAAAACACTGCCCTCAACACATAAATTGTGTCACGCAATATCTCCGCAAAATAAATTTTCTCTGACACATAAACACCATAATTCAAATTTAAAGGACATGCTGAGAACACCCTCCAAATTTCAAGTAAAATGACCAAACCGTTTCTGAGATATAACGTGTTAAGATTTGAGATTTTCATTCATCTGAGTTGCACAATTCCGCACCTGTTGACGTTTTACAGACACAATGACTGAAAAGTGCATATATGACACTAAGGCTAGGTACCCTATCAATTTCAAGCCACCACGATAATGCAAAACACTGTCCACAAAGTGTAAAGTGCAGCACACAATATCTCCACAGAAAATATATTGTCCGACACGTGAACATGGTAATTGACATCTACGGGGCATGCCATAAACACCCTCCAAATTTCAAGTGAAAAGACCAAACCATTTCTAAGATATATAATGTTAAAGATTAGTAAAACTGGCCAATCTAATGCATTATAAAATCTGGCCATCTTGTTTCTATCTCAAGATCAAAGATCGCAATCAAAGAATCTCACGATCAAAGAATTTGCAGGCTCATGATCAAAGAATTTGCCGGCTTACAATCAAAGAATAAAAAGTGCTGAAAATCAAAAATTATAGACAAATGTGGCAAACCACCAACATGGTTCGACAGTATGAAGACCCCTGAGCAGAACCCACCCTCATTTGTCTTCCTAGGCCACTCCTGGGCTGAGAAATTTGCATTTTTCAAAGGGCCATCTCATCCCTTGCTCACAATGCAAGATCGCAATCGAAGAATCTCATGATCAAAGAATTTGCAGGCTCGTGATCAAAGAATTTGCAGGCTCACGATCAAAGAATAAAAAATGCTGAAAATCAAAATGTTGACACAAATGCGGCAAACCACCACCATGGTTCGACAGAACGAAGCCCCCTGAGCAGAACCCACCCTCATTTATCTTCCTAGGCCACCCCTGAGCTGAGAAAATTGCATTTTTCCAAGGGCCAACATGTCCCTCACTCACGATGCAAGATTGCAATCAAAGAATCTCATGATCAAAGAATTTGCAGGCTCATAATCAAAGAAATTGCACGCTCATGATCAAAGAATAAAAAATGGTGAAATGCCAGTTTTTGGATGATTTAGATGAAACCACCACCATGCCTCGATAGAACGGAGCCCCCTGATCAAAGCCCACCCTCATTTGTCTTTCTTGGCCATCCCTGAGCTGAGAAAATTGTATTTTTAGGTCATGATGCAAGATCGCGAACAAAGAATCTCACAATCAAAGAATTTGCAGGCTCGTGAACAAAGATCGTTAGCGAGCCATGATCAAAGAATTTAAAAGCTTATAACTCTATTTTTTGACCATTTTGGATGAAACCAAATGCATGGCATGATAGATCATAACCCCCTGAGTAAAACCCATCCAAGTTTTACTTCAGAAGTGAGCCCTGAACCGAGATATTTGTGTTTTTACAATCAGAAATCTAAAAACAAGATGGCGGACCTCATGATCAAAGAATTCTCAGGGACAAAGATTCTTGAACCGTGAGGCTGCAAATTCTTTGACTGCCAGGTGGGACGAGATGGCCAGAACCCCATTCTTTGTTCGCAAAACATACATATAAATTTCCCATTGATTTATACTGGTAACTTAAAAGTGGCATAACTTTTGAATGCCTTAATATTTTTTCACCAAATGAGAAACGGCATGTTCAGCCACCAAAGCTCTTTCAAATGAGCCATCTCACAGAGTGGCACACCACACAATGGCCGCACAGGGCCACATACAATATCCCAAAAGCAGCCTCCTAAAATGGATAATTTTGCATTTTTCAGCATTTTAGTGCACAAAGAGCGTAAGTCTGACCAAAAGGAAATTTGGCACATAAAGAGATCAACTATGCCCCACCGTGCATACCAAATTTCAGGTAAATCCGTAAAATGGGTCCAAAGTTATTAACACACAAAATTTTGACTTTAACATAGAAGTGACATCTCAACCCTAAATATAGTGGCGCGACCACACCACTATTAAACAGCATATATATATATATATATATATATATATATATATATATATATATATATATATACTCAAAACTTGGTTATCTTTTCTTGTCTCAATCAACTCAGCTCTCTAAATGTGGTGCCCCCAACCTCTCAGTCTTATGGTTAACTTACACTTAAGTTACAACCAGCAAGTTGAGTCTCTCCAGTTATCAGCAACATCAGAAGTAGGAGTGTGCGAGTAACAAATAGTACTTCCCAAATGCCGCAAATAATGCACTATTCATTATTCAGATGCAAATAACGAATATTATAAGTCAAATTAATTATTCATGAGCCTAGATAGGCTCCAGATTGGCTACTGGATCAGACATTGGCATCTGAGAAATGACCGATCCAGCTACCGACTGACACCGTGTGGCACACACAGCTAGTGACACACAGCTAAAACTAAAAACAAAACAGCAAAAATGAAAGTTGTTGTTGCAATTAGACTTATAACAGCAATAAAAAACTTGAAGCAGGTCATTTCCTTGGATTAATGACCAGCTAGAGGGAAGTGGCCCTCAACTGTGCCTTAGGCCACACATCCATCCAACTGGTCTTTAAGCCCTCAGAAATGTCCGGCTTCGCGGTCATAGTGGCACTATGCATGCCTATTCCTAGTTGGGAAATGCTATTTGTACAAAAAAAAAGAAACAATCCCCCACCTCCTCCCCAGCCCAATCTATTAAAATACAGTCCCTATTCCTCTATCTTCTGCTACAAACCCAATCTTACTCTCCTCACCCTCCTCCACACTCACAATTTCATGTTTTCCATAAAAAAAACTCCAATGATGGGACACTGGCACAATCCATGGTCACCTACAATTTTTAGAACTTTTCAATTCTCAAAAACAATATTACCACACCAACCACCCATCTGGCATCACCCAACTCCCTCCCTCCTCCACCACCCCCAGTTCTCAATATTACTTTTAAAAGAGAAGGTCCCCAGCGAGCAGCAATGAAGGCAACTGACACAAAATGCCTTCCACCATGACCACCACCTAGTGAATGAAAGTGCTCCTGTGCTTTCTCACATAGTAATACAACTGAGCATGTGATCAGCTTTTTTATTAGTGTCGTTAAACATAGAAACATAGAAACATAGAATTTGATGGCAGATAAGGACCGCTTGGCCAACCCAGTCTGCCCATTTCCCTACCTGATGGATAAGCTGCACATTCTAGTTAATCAACAGCTTACTTCCTCCTGCCCCCACTAGAATTGCCTTATGCCTGTCCCATGCATTCTTGAATTCTCCCACTGATCCTGACTCCACAACCTCCTCAGGAAGGCTGTTCCATACATTCACAACTCTCTCTGTGAAAAAATACTTTCTAACATTACCTCTGAGCTACCCCCCTATATCTTCAAATTGTGCCCCCTTGTTCTTGCACATCTCTTCTTTAGAAAGATACTACCCTCTTGTACCTTGTTAATTCCCTTGAGATACTTGAAAGTTTCTATCATGTCCCCCCTCCTTCCCTCAAGGGTATACATATTAAGCTGCTTTAGTCTCACCTCATATGTCTTCTGGTGCAGACCTTGCACCATTTTGGTTGCCCTCCTCTGAACAGCCTCCATTCTGTCTATGTCTTTGCAGAGATGGGGTCTCCAGAATTGCATGCAGTACTCCAGATGGGGTCTCACTAACTGTCTGTAGAGAGGGATAACAACTTCCTGTTTTGTACTGTTGAGGCCTCTCCCTATGCATCCCAGTATCCACCCAGTCCTCTTTACTGCCTTCTCACATTGCTTGCCCACCTTTAGGTCATCTGATATAATTACTCCTAGGTCTCTTTTGATTTTTGTTATTGTTATTAACTCCCCCCCCACTGTGTACTCTTCCCCTGGGTTTTTGTTTCCCAGATGCATTACCTTGCACTTCTTTGCATTGAATCTGAGCTGCCACTTATTTGACCATTCCTCCAACCTTGCCAAGTCCCTTTTCATTCTTTCCACCCCAACTTGTGTATCAACCCTGTTGCAGATCTTTGTGTCATCTGCAAAGAGGCATACCTTTCCTTCTAGGTGCTCTCCAAAGTCACTTATAAAGATATTAAAGAGGACCGGTCCCAGTACCGAACCCTGTGGTACCCCGCTAGTTACCCTCCTTTCTTCACTGTGGACTCCGTTTACTATTACCTTTTGTGTCCTGTTGTCCAGCCAGTTTTTATCCAGGCTACCACTTTGGGACCCACTCCGCTGGCTAGCTTGTATATTAATCTTTATGTGAGACTGTGTCAAATGCTTTGCTAAAATCTAGGTAGGCCATATCCACAGCCCCTCCCTGGTCTACTACTTTGGTCACCCAGTCAAAGAAATCTATTAGGTTCGTCTGACATAACCTTCCTGCTGTGAAACCATGCTGCCTTGGGTCCTGTGCCCCACTGGCCTCTAGGTACTCAACAATTCTTTCCTTCAGAAGTGATTCTATCATTTTCCCTACCACTGAAGTAAAACTAACTGGTCTGTAGTTTCCTGCCTCTGCCCTGCTCCCACTTTTGTGAAGTAGAATCACATTTGCCCTCCTCCAGTCCTCAGGTACCACTCCATCCTCCCATGATTTGTTAAAGAGAGTAGTCAGTGGTGTTACTAGTTCTACCCTTAGTTCTTTTAGTATTCTTGGGTGAGTCCCATCAGGTCCCATTGCTTTGTCTACCCTCAGTTTCAAGAGTTCTTTCAAAACCCTTTCTTCTGTGAATGGACTGGTTTCGACCACCCTATTCAGAGTTTCTCCCTTGTTTGGTTTAGGCACCTTCCCCTCCTCATCTGTTGTGAATACTGAGCAGAAATATTCATTCAGTATTCCTGCTTTTTCACTGTCACCCTCTGCCCACATTCCCTCCCCTTTATTAAGTCTCTGTATCCCTACCTTGGTCTTTCTTCATTCACTAATGTACCTATAAAAAGTTATATCCCCTTCTTAACAGAGTTGACTATCTTTTCCTCAGTTTGTGCCTTTGCTATGCTGACTGCCTTCCCTGCCTCCTTCTGCTTTAACTGATAAAGTTCTCTTTCCTGCTCCTCTGTGTTTCCTTATATTTCCTGAATGCTATACTTTTCTCCTTAACCATCCCTGCCACCTCTTTTGAGAACCATAGTGGTTTTTTCCTTCATTTTGTTTTATTGATTTGCTTCACACAATGCTTCTGCAATGGCTGTTTTGATTATTCCCCATTGTTTCTCCACCCCTCCTTCTTGCCCATTTGCTAGTGCTTTTCTAAGGCACTCTCTCATTTTCCCAAAGTCAGCCTTCCTAGAGACCAATATTCTTGTTTTTGTATGGCTTGACTCTATGGCTGTGTTTATTGTGAACCACACAGTTTGGTGGTCACTTGTTTCCCGATGGCTACCCACTTCTAAATCTGAGATCCTTTCTCCTTCCCCATTTGGAAGTACCAGGTCTAAGATTGCTCCCTCCTGAGTGGCTTACAACACTAGCTGTCTGAGGCATGCCACCTGTAGGGTATCAAGAATGACCCTGCTCTTGGATGTGCCTTCAGCAAAGGTACTCCAGTTAACATCTGGCATATTCAGGTCCCATCAACAATATCTCCCCTTTTTCTGCCATTTTAAGGATGCCTTCTATAATTTCCTTGTCCATTTCCTCCCCCTGGGATGGGAGTCTGTACACAACCCCCATGTGGATTGTGGTGCCATTTCCTGTCTCCAGGGTGACCCATAGTGACTCATCAACTTCTGGTTTACTCTCTAGTTCTGTTGCTTTAATCCCTTCCTTTATATAGAGAGCTACTCCTCCTCCTCTTTTACCCACCCTGTCCCTCCTGTAGACTGTGTATCCTGGTATGTTGACTTCCGACTCATGGTTTTCTGTGTACCATGTTTCAGTGACTGCTACAATATCCAGGCATCCCTCTTCTATCAAGGCCACTAGTTCAGGGAGCTTGTTGCACAGACTGCAGGCATTGGTACTCATCATTTTCCATTTATTTTTTATGGCCTTACCCCTTTTAGCCCCAACCCTGTCCTTAACACCTTTTTCTGCATTTATCCCTGTATTGCTCCCTACTGACTTCTCTGCCTTGGTGTTTACCTCCCTAACTACTGCGCTTTGTGGGGGGAGGCTGGGATTTCCCTGCTCCTTTTCAGTGCCTCCCCTCTTGGCTAGTTTAAATGCTTGCCAATGAAGCATTTAAATCTGTCACCTAGAATCCTGGATCCCCCCGGACAGATGCAGACCATCTCACCAGTATAAGCCTGCATCCCTCCAGGTGGCTCCCCAGTCCCCAATGAAGCCAAAACCCTGAGCTCCACACCAGTTTTTCAACCATTCATTGAATTCCATGGTGCAGAATACCCGAGCATCATCCTTGCCATAGACAGGCAGCACCTCTGAGAAGGTTACCATACATGCTACTTGTCTAAGGCCCCTCCTCAACTCCACAAACTCCTCTTGCACCACTCTGATCCCATTTACAGCCAGGTCATTTGTTCCTAGGTGGACAATGACATCCAGCTCCCTCCTTTGTGCAGCTGCTCCCATGATCCTGCAGATTCGCTTCCTGTCCCTCCAAGCCGTGGCACCAGGCAGGCACCTTACCTCTCTATCCCCTTCCTCCTCCACGTCTACCCCCCCAATGATTGAGTCCCCCACCAGGAGTTGTTACCTTCCCCTTTGGGATCTCATGCCACCCTCCTATGGGTCTCCTTTGTGGAGGTTCCCAGCATCATCCTTGGTCTCCAATGCAGGTGCCTCCATAGAGGAATCACTCTTTGCCAGAACAACATATGAATTGTGGAGAGCTACAACTGGAGGTATGCACCTCTGTTCCACCACCATCTCCCTCCCTGAGCCCACCTTGGTCCAACCGCTCTTCTTTCTTGGCAACCTCTGAGGTAACGGTGGTGACCCTGGTGGTCCCTGGGTGAGGGAAGAGGTTTCACGAATCCTAGCTAGGTTAGCCTGGAGACGGGCAACCTCCTCCCTCTGACCAGAGAGGTGCCTGCAAACAGGGCAGTATTGCAGCCTCCAGAATGTCTCCCGGAACACTGCTGCTCCACAGCCATTGCACTGCACCACTCCCATCTTGACTTATTTTGTGTCCCCTCTCCTGTTGCTTTGTATGCTTATTGTCTCCTCCTCTTTGTATTTTTACATTTACTTTCCTACTGCCTATGTGCCCTTACAAATCTCACCCTTCCTGTTCTGGGACAGGAACTTCCTGTAGTCTAGTAGTCTCCTTCCTCCGTGCTTGGATTCAGACATCTAGCAGCCGGGGGGGGGGATAAAGAGTTTTTTTTTTTTACGTTCCTTCAAGGTTGCTGAAACTAATGTGTCTCAGTGATCCTTCCCTTCCTACTGCCAAACAGGAAGTTCCTGTTGTCAGTCAATTTCAGTGGCTATAAAACTAGAACTGGCTTTGGGTGGGAGGGTGGAGGGGTCGGAAGGAGAGAAACAAGTAAAAAATCTGTAGTTCTGGACTTCTGTTTCTTGCTCTGCAACCAGTTCTCTTCTGCTAGAAACAGCTGGAAGCTGTAATTGGAGACAGCTGCTTTTGTACACCTATGCTGCTAAGCCACACCCCAATTAGATTCACTCTCTGCTCTCAGTAAATTAAGGTGATACTGCCCCCTTCCTCAGAAAAAAACACTTCCTTTTTTTTTTACTTAAATGAGACCCACTTCTTCTAATAAAGTATCTGTTTGCTTCATCCAAACAGGTACTACTCCTGCTGAGACACAAGTGATTAATTAGTAAAAAAAATCTGTAGTTCTGGACTTCTGTTTCTTGCTCTGCAACCAGTTCTCTTCTGCTAGAAACAGCCAGTTAGTGGTGCTATATGGCTCAACAGGCATCAATAAGGATGCTAGTGCCCTACACATCCCTCATGATCACATTGTCATCCATTGGCACTCACTTCATTGAACAGCAACACTATGGACTGACTCCGATGACAATAGAAATTTGGCATATAGTCACACTGACAGCTTGATTGTGCCTACAACCATAGTGTATAGTCACTAGCAACAGTGAAAATAAGTCTCTTTCATTCACAGATGAAGTCAAAAATTGTATTTATTATTTATGTATCTCATAACTAGACTTGGCAGTATTAGATTTAAATCAGTAAATGTCGATAAATGTCAATTTCACTGCACACACACAAACTGACAAAAATATTTCCATCGATAATAATTTAAATTTATGGATAGGAAAAGTAAGTTCTATTGTTATTTTGACATGTGAAGATAGTAATTTGTGTTTTTATCAGTTTGTAAATCCTTAGCGTTTGCTGTCAGTAACTACAACAGTGAAAATTAAATTGATACAAATTCAAATAAATGCTTAAAAACTATAATTTCATGCAACTGTGAAAATTTAAATCAATTTAACCTGGGGAAAAAGTTTAAAAATAAAAATCGATATTTTTCATCGAAACTATAAAAAATAAAAATCGAAAACTGCCAGCCCTACTCATAACATGTCATACTTGATGTGTCAGGGAACATTTTATCTGTGCCAGAAACAACTGCTTCAACAACATTGCCATTGCCACCAGAACTACCAGCAGTGGCACCAACTGTTGATAGCCCACCTTAGCCTCCTACTCCTTTCTTTCCAGATATCAGCACAGCTGCTGCTGAGACAAAACAGTATGATTGTATGAGCAGCATGACATTGGGAATTGTAAAACAGCAAAGTTACTGTATATTCCACATTTGTTCAAGTGCCTGGCCTGCCAAGGGAAAGCCGGGAAGTGCTTCTCATAACACTTGGTACATCAGGCAAGTAAAACTGGTTACACTTTACAGTGCCAAAAAAGGGTTTTACTAGACAGAAACTTTCATGGTAGACAAAGCACCAGGTCAGGGCATTGTGCACCCTAGGATACATACTTACTATCTACTGAGAGAATCACCCACAGAATTGGAAGTACTCTTAACACCTCTATTTAATGACTCAATTAAGTCCTGACTGGTGCTAGTGGACAGGAGATCCTCTGACATAGTAACACTTCATGGGGGGGTGGAGGATCCTGGAAATGACATGCCTATCAGCTGTACCTCCATTATCAGTCACTTCCTCAAGCAAATGGCAGAATGTATGCATCTGGGCTACTTGAGATACATGGATTTAAGCTTGAACTTGTTGCTTCAGAATGAGAGATACATTCTGTATCTCCAAGTGGAGATGGCAGAAAGGGTAATTCCTCAGCTGGAGAAGCTGACCAGAGAAGGAGGGAATGAAGCCAGACAGTGTGATATACCTAGGTACCAACAACCTGGAAAATAATAGAGCAGAAGAGATTAAGGGCAGTTTTGGGGAACTACTGTACTGTAGATAGAAAGCTGAGGTCAGTTGCAGATCTGGTAGTCTTTACATAGGTGCTTCTAGTGCCATGTGCAGGACTGTGTAGAAAGAATAAAATAATAGAATTCAATACATGTCTAAAGGGTTGGTACAGTCACGGTGCATTCCATGTTTTGGTTGACTTGGGAGCTCTCTGAGATGATAGACTGTTTAGAAAGACCAAACTGCATCCTAGCAATGGAGGAAACCGTAAATTAGAGAAAAAGCTAGCACATTTTTAAACAAGGAAAGGAGCAGTGTCAGAACACACAAACACACAAAGTGTGGCTCACCCACAGTATACAAAAGATAAAAAAAAAGACAGAAGTACACAGTGAATAATGTAGCAGCAGTGGACTTTCAAAAGGCAGCAAAGATAGGAAGACTAGAGGACATAGAAGGAACAAATGGAGAGTGATGTTTAAAAAATGCAAAGATGAGAGGGAATAAAACAAATAAAATGCATGTGTTACTGACTGCAGATCAGTTATAGTGGCAATAACTGAAATGTGATCAAGCTAGGACCTAAATGTCTCACTGTATATTGTACACTGGTAGCCAGCAACAAAGAAACCAAAACATGAAAATGGAGCAAACACTTTTGTAAATTATCACTTGCAATTTTATTGCCTTACCATTAAGTGCAAAAATGAATGCAGTGTTGAACTCCCCTACATATTGCCCTGCTTACAGGGCTTCTTCAAGGGGCGTGTTCATATGCAAAAGACTGTGCTTAAATATGTAAATACATAAATATTCATTAATAATTAGCATACAAATATTTATCCCTTAGGCTGTCTAAAGGTGACACATTATGCAAGTATAATAATACATGTATTAAAACCTGAAATGATCTGTTCTACTGTATACAAGTGCCCACACATTTCATTTATATTTATTGTCACAAACAAATAAAGTTAAAAACTTCCAGGCACCATACAAGGATTATTCTCTTCATAACTATATTTAATTTTTATTTAAATTGTAATGAGCTATGGTCTTAAACAAAGGAGGGAGAAGGGGATTTAATTATTCAAGGAAGAAACGTATCCCTCTCCAGTCCTTGCCAGTGCTTGGAATCTTGCAAACAATGGAAAACTCTAATAAGGGAAGGGGATCCAAACAAAACTGTTGAATACACCAAACCTATTTATGGACATTTTACTGACCCGGTCCAGTATTCCTTCATTATCAAAGGAAAGGTGAACCACATAACAAAGAATTAGACCAACAGCATAATAATTTTGATAGTAAGAGACAATAACTCCTCATAAAGACTGAAAGTGAAAATACAAACAGCAACATGACACAAGCATATACATTAGTAGATATAATGGCTGAATATATCCTTAAGTTTTTTGGATATCTTGATTTTTATAACTCTTCAGGGACACAATGCAAAATAAATAGATGTTTAATAAACCATGAGTTACTATATAAAGAATTAGAACCAATAGGGAGGGGAGAAGGGAGAAGGGGGAAGTAAAGGAGAGAAGAAATTGAGGAAGGGACAGAAAGAAAGGTAGGGTAGTGGGGCAAGATGGCATACTGAAACTACAGTTCCTTTTCTTATAGTTTACAACATATTGTCACTTTTTAATAATACATTTATATGAAATAACTCTTATCCCAAAAATGGTTTGTAATGTGTGTCCCCAGTGAGGCCCATTAGTTGTAATGAATTTAAAGTTGAGATCCAGTAGGCCTCTCTCTCTCTCTGCAACAGTAAGTGGGTTTGATCCACCTGGGGAAGTGCCTTCACATGCTCTAAGGTGCAGATTGAAAACCATACGGGCAGCAACCATTTTTCTCCTTATTGTTTTCTTTTCCATTTATAATGGCCCTTATGTGCTCTTGAACTTTTTCTTCGAGGGGTCTTATAGTGCACCCCACATATATAATCCACATGTGCACCACCCTAAATACACAGTGAATTCTGTCCAACAGTCTCAGTAAGTTTTTATCAGAAATCTAATTTTTGTGAGTGGATGTTCAAACCATTCACTTTTATTCATGTACTTGCATACATTGCATCATCTGTAAGTGTTGAAACCTGGTTAGAGTTTTGAAATGGTATTGTTGGGTTTAATAAAATGGCTGTTTATCAGCTGGTTACCTAAATTCTTTTCTCTTCAGAAGGTGATTCTTGGTGTACTACCTGCCAAATGACCAATTTCAGAGGCTCTTTGTAGGATGTTCCATCTGTCCATTATAATTTTCTGTAGTATTGAAGCCTGGTGGTTATAATCCAGCATTGCCATGATTTTACCACTGTGTCTGGGGTGGGGGTTTCACAGAGATTCTTATTTTCTTAGAGTGGCTAAATAGTAACATCTATAATCTGAAATGTACTTACAGTGCAAAGTTGGTGGGAAAAAAATACCTAGACATTAAAGTTGGGGACAAAAAACAAGATAATACAGTGGTATGTGCTCCCTTCAGAAAACCAGTTGCTGGAAACACACTTTTAAGGGCAGAAATCTCACATCCCAGAATCTAGTTGACAGTATCCCACATGGCCAATTTTTAAGAATTAAAAGAAACTCTACTGAGAAAGAGACTTATAACACAGAGGCAGGGGTACTGTCAGAAATATTCTGGGGAGAGATTACTCAGCTGAGGTGGTCAAAAAAGCATCAGGAAGATGAACAGGTAGAAAGGACTAATTTGTTGAAAACAAAATCAAGGTCATGGGGACAAAAATATTATGGTAAAATCACAGCAGTGCTGAATTTTAACCACCAGGCTACAGAACTACAGAACATTATAAGGCACAGATGGAAAAGAATGGAAAACAAAACAATGCTATTGAAAAACAAAATAATGCAACTGTTGCAGAGAGAGACCTATTGGATCTCACCTTTGAATTTATTACAGCTGATGGGCATCAATGAAGAAACAGATTACAAACCATTTTTAGGATACGAATCAGTTCAGATAATTCTATTATTTAAAATTGATGATATGTTGAGAAATATAAGAACAAGAACTATGATTTATATATCCCCTCTTGTCTCCCTCCCCCAACCCTATGTTCCTTTCTTTCTATTCCCCCTTCTTTTCTCCCTTCTTTACTTTCCCCTTCCCCTCACACTACCCTCCTTTCCCTCCCTTCTGCCCTTCCTTTTGGCTCTAATTCTTTGTATAATAACTCCTGGTTTACTAAACTTCTATCTGTTTTGCTTTGTGTCCCTGAAGTGTTATAAAAATATCAAGATATCTCAAAACAAAATTTAGGGATATGGCCAATCAATATATCTAATAATGTGTATGCTTGTGTCATTTTGCTGTCTGTGTTGTACCTTTCAATCTTTATGAGGAGCTGTCTCTTAGTATTGAATGTTTTATGTTATTGGGCTGATTCCCTATTATGTGGTTCACCTCTCCTTTGCTAATGAAGGAATACTGGACTGGGCCAGTAAAATGTCCACAAATAGGTTTGGTCTGTGTTTAGCAGTTTTGTTTGAACCACCTCCCCTGGTTGAAGTTTCTCATCATTTTCAAGATTCCAAGTACTGGTAAGGACTGGAGTGAGGGATTTTCCTCCCTGATTAATTTAATCACCCCACCCCCACCTTTGTTTTAGGCCTTGGTCCATTAAAATTTAAAATAAAATTAAATATAATTATGAAGAGGGCAATCATTGTATAGTGCCTTGAAGTTTTTTAACTTTTTTTGTGACAATAAATATAAATGAAATGTGTGGGCATTTATATAGAATAGAAACACAGAAACATAGAAACATAGAATTTGACGGCAGATAAGGACCGCTTGGCCCACGTAGTCTGCCCATTTCCCTACCTGATGGATAAGTTGCAGATCCTAGTTAATCAGCAGCCTACTTCTTCCTACCCCCACCCCCTAGAATTGCCTTATGACTGTCCCATGCATGCTTGAATTCCACCACTGTTTTTGACTCCACAACCTCCTCTGGAAGGCCATTCCATACATCCACAACCCTTTCTGTGAAAAAATACTTCCTTAAATTACCTCTGAGCCGCCCCCCCTCTATCTTCAAATTGTGCCCCCTTGTTCTTGCACACCTCTTTTTTTGAAAGATGCTACCCTCTTGGACTTTGTTGATTCCCTTGAGGTACTTGAAAGTTTCTATCATGTCCCCACTCTCCCTCCTTTCCTCGAGGCTATACATATTAAGCTCCTTAAGTCTCTCTTCATAGGTCTTCCAGTGCAGACCCTGCACCATTTTAGTTGCCCTCCTCTGGACAGCTTCCATCCTGTCTATGTCTTTGTGGAGATTGGGTCTCCAGAACTGCAAGCACTACTCCAGATGTGGTCTCACCAGCTGTCTGTACAGAGGGATAATAACTTCTTGTTTTCTACTGGTGATGCCTCTCCCTATGCATCCCAGTATTCCCCCAGCCCTCCTTGCTGCCCTCTCACATTGCTTGCCCACCTTTAGGTCATCTGATATGACTACTGTTGTTGTTAGTATCTCACCCCCATTGTATACTCTTCCCCTGGGTTTTTGTTTCCCAGGTGCATTACCTTGCACTTCTTAGCATTGAATCTAAGCTGCCATACATTTGACCATTCCTCTAACCTGGCCAAGTCCCTTCTTATCCTTTCCACCCCACCTTGTGCATCAACTCTGTTTCAGATCTGTGTGTCATCTGCAAAGAGACATACTTTTCCTTTCAGTCCCTCTGCAATGTGGCTTATAAAGGCATTGAAGGACAGTCCAATACTGAACCCTGAGGTACCCCACTACTAACCCCTTTTTTCAGAGTGGACTCATTACTATTACTCTCTGTGTCCTATTCTCCAGCCACCTTACCCAGGCTGTCATCTTGGGACCCACTCCCAGGCTGGCTAACTTGTATATTAATCTTTTGTGTGGGACTGTGTCAAATGCCTTGCTAAAGTCTAGGTAGGCCACGCCCACAGCCCCTCCCTGATCAACTACTTGGTCACCCAGTCAAAGAAATCTATCAGATTTGTCTGTCATGACCTTCCCTCTGTGAATCCATGCTGCCTTGGGTCCTGTGCCCTCTGGCCTCTAGATACTCAACAATTCTTTTTCAGAAGTGATTCCATCATTTTCCCTACCACTGAGGTTAAACTAACAGGTCTGTAGTTTCCTGCTTCTGCCTTGCTCCCACTTTTGTGAAGGAATCACATCTGCCCTCCGTCCCTCAGGTACCACCCCATCCTCCCATGATTTGTTAAAGAGGGTAGTCAGTGGTGTCACTAGTTCTACCCTTAGTTCTTTTAGAATTCTGGGATGAATCCCAACAGGCCCCATTGCTTTGTCCACCTTCAGTTTTAAGAGCTCTTTCAGACCCCTTTCTTCTGTAAATGGGCTGGTATCAACTTCTGCATCCAGAGTGTTTCTACTGTTTGTTTTAGGTACCTCCTCCTCTTCCTTTGTAAGGTAAGTTAAGGTTTTAATACTTCTATTATTATACTTGCATAAAAGTGTTACTTTTGGGCAGCTAAAGGGTTAAATGTTTGTATGCTAATTATTGATAAATATTTATTGTTCACATATTTGTGCACTGTATGTTGCATATGACCCTCCCCCGAAGAAGCACTGTAAGCAGTGCAATATGTAGAGGAGTTCAGCACTGCATTTGCTTTTGCACTTAATGGCAAGACAAAATTGCAAGTGATAATTTACAATGGTGTGTGTTCTGCTTTATTGTTTTCTTTGTTCTTAGCACATCTGTATGCTAAGCATGAACATCTTTAGATGTGGGACTGCTCAGAATGTTTTTGTCCATAGCCAGTGACAAGATGCTCTATATACATACCTCTCAACCTCTTGTCATTAAAATTTATATCACGGGCCTTCAAACTTCAGAGCAAATGGCCAGAAAGTGTAGCACTTTCTTATTTTGAAGAATAAAATGTCTACAAATAGAGGGCTCCATATATTTGGTGTTAGGGGATGTTTCTCTCAAGTTAGCTCAATGACATAATAGTTTGTGTGTCCAGAAATAGCTCTAACATTATTAAGACCATCAGTAAACCTTTGCGGAGCAAGCATCAATTTCAGAGTGAAATTCATAGCTCTATGCCTATATATATGGATATATATCACAAAAATGCAACAGAAAAAATAGGGATTTCCTGTGATTTATCATGGCATGCAGTACCTGGATATTCTTTATCATGTCACTGGCTACCACTGTATTTAAAAAGGACAGGGAGAATACCAAGGAAGGGGGGATGGCAGTCTTTAGCTGAGTGGCCGTACTGTAAGGGACTTGGAGGATAAATCTGTCTGATATGTGGGGAGAGTGTTGAGTCACCATGGCTTTAAATGATAGATAATGGGGAGGGGGAGGTTACAGCCATTGCCATGGTCAGATATTTTCTGAAATGTCTATGCTATCTCTAAAGACATTGCTGCCTGCTTCCAATGCCATTTTAGGGCTGAGTTGATACCCATCTCCAGCCAGGGGTGATGGTCAGATGTCTCCCAGGTACATCAGCATGGAGAGACACTGACCGCATTGCTAAAATTGTTCACAAAGCAGGAGAAAACATTGATGTCCTAGTACACATAGGGACTAATGATCTCGCCAGCCGGTCAGTTGTGGAGACCAAGGAACACCTGACTAGGCTGGGTGACAAACTATCATCTATTTCGTCTGGCATCTCCTTCTCTGAGATCCTGCCAGTCTGGGAGAAGGGAGCAGATGGACGGAAGGTCAGAGAAGGGGAGATAGGGAGCTAAACACGTGGCTCAAGGACTGGTGCCAGAAAAAGGACACAGATTTGTAGGAACTGGCAACAGTTCTGGGAGCGAAAGTTCTTTAATTTGATGGACTGCATCTGACTAAAGAGGGAGTCAGTGCATTGGGGCAGAAGTTTGACGTCTTTGCAGAATATTTAAACTAGCAATGGGGAGAGGGGTGCAGCACCTCACGCCGAATGGGAAGAACACCTCCCCCTCAGCTAGTGGTCAAACAGGAATTCAGCGTGGTTTGCTGCTCATTTGCATCACCAGGTAAAGAGGTTTGTCTCCCATACGATGCACAGGGTAATGCCAAACTTCACCCAACAACTAACACACCAAAATCTGGGCAATGGAAAATCATGTACACAAATGCTCACAGCCTGGGAAATAAGATCCCATACCTGCAGGCAATAATGTCAGAGGCTAAACTGGACATAGTAGCAATTAGTGAGACGTGGTTTACCAGTAACCACACTTGGGAGACTTCAGTACCTGGCTGTGTATTGTCTAGAAGAGACCGAGGTGCAAAAAGGGGGAGGAGGGCCCTGTATGTTAATGAAAATATCAAAGCTACAGAAATTCAGAATACACATAAGGAGCCAGAAATTGTGGGTCACCCTGAAACAGGAAATGGGACAGCATAAGAACTGGGGTTGTCTACAGGCCCCAGACCAGAGGGAGGACATAGACACATTACTGTTAGAAGATATACAAAACATGACAGCTAAAGGGAGGTTCTGATAATGGGAGACTTCAACATGCCAGATACAGATTGGTCAATACCAGCAGGAACATCAGCCAGAACTAGACACATAGTGGATTCTGCAGGGAGGGCCTCAAACAACTGGTACAGCAACCCACAAGAGACAGGGCTATCCTAGATCTAGTACTGACTAACAAAGAGGGATCACAGATCTCCAGGTAGAAGGTCACCTGGGGCCAGTGACCATCACATGGTATGGTTCAATTGGCTACTACATCTAAATCATCCCATTCCAAGGCAAAATATGTGGGACTTCAGAGGAGCTGACTTTGATAAGATGGCCAACAGAGTTAATTTAGCCCTGGCAAAAGAAACACAGGTGAGGAGGTACAGGCAAAGTGGCAAGCATTATGAACAATACTTGAAGCAACATCCCATTGTGTTAGACAGAAAAGGAAGTGTAAAAGAAGAAGGAAACCACTTGGTTCTCAAATACAGAAGCAGAAAAGGTCAGAGCCAAAAGGCTGGCCTTCAGAAAATATAAGGAACACAGCGGGATGAAGATAGGGAGGCATACCAAACTGCCCTAAGGGAAGCAGGTAAGGCAGTAAGGCAGGCAAAGTCCCAAACTGAAACACTACTACATGAACAGTAAAGAAGGTGACAAGACTTTCTATAGATACATTAGTGAAAGGAGAAAGTCCAGAGGGGTATTGCTAGCTTAATGGAGAAAAGGGAGCATGGAGGAGGAGGACCTGTAAAGGCATCTATCCTAAATAGATACTTTTGCTCAGTATTTACTGAAGAGAAGGTAGGCAAGGCCCACAGCTCAGCATCATGGACAGGGGAGGGAGGTGAGCACTCACCCCTTCACAAAAGAAAGGGTCCTACAAGAGCTTGCTAAGCTCAGGGTGGATAAGGCAATGGGACCTGATGGCATACATCCCAGGGTACTTAAGGAGCTAAAGGAGGAACTAGCAGAGCCATTAGCAGAATTGTTTAGTGAGTCTCTGAGCACAGGAGAGGTCCCAGAAGACTGGAGAAGGGCTCATGTGATCCCACTCCACAGAGGGTAGCAGGGAGGAGGCGGGAACTACAGACCGGTCGTCTTACTCAGTAGTGGGCAAGATTATGGAGGCACTCCTTAAGGAAAGGATAGTGCAACACCTGGAATCCATAGGGGCACAGGATCCAAGACAGCATGGGTTTACAAAGGAAGGTCCTGTCAAACTAATCTCATAGATTTCTTTGACTGGGTAACCAGAGTGGTGGACCAGGGGGAGCAGTTGATGTCGCCTACCTTGACTTCAGCAAAGCTTTTGACACTGTTCCACATAGAAGATTGATAAATGTTTAGGTAGGCTCGTGTGGGTCAGAAGTTGGTCAACTGGGTGGCAAACTGGTTGACTGGCAGAAAACAGAGAGTGGTGGTAAATGGTATACAGTCAGAAGAGATGCAAGTCACAATGGGTACCTCAGGGATCAGTCCTGGGGCCAGTCCTATTCAACATCTTCATTAGTGACCCCGCAGATGGACTAGAGGGTAGGCTTGTCTGTTTGCAGATGACACCAAGATCTGCAACAGAGTAGATGATCCAGATGGGGTGGGCAGAATGAGAAGAGATCTGGATAAACTAGCAGAATGGTCGAAGAGTGGCAACTGGGATTTAATGCAAAGAAGTGCAAAATCATGCACATAGGAAGAGAAACCTGAAGCCACTTATAGGCTGGGAGGAGTTGTTAGCAGTCACAAAGGAAGAAAGAGACTTGGCATCATCATCACTGATGACCTAAAATCATCCAAGCAGACCCCAAAGCAGTAGGTAAGGCTTAGGGTGTTAGGGTGTATTAGTAGGGGTATCACAAGTCGTAAGAGGGAGGTAATAATCCTCTGTACAAGACATTGGTTAGGCCCCATCTGGAGTACTGCATGCAGTATTGGAGGCCACACCTTCACAAGGACATTAACCAAATTGAGGCAGTCCAGAGAAGGCAACCAAAATGGTGCAGGGACTGCATCAGAAGACATATGAGGACAGATTAACGGAGCTCAATATGTATACCCTTGAGCAAAGGAGGGAGAGAGGTATGATCGAGACATTTAAACACCTTAAGGGCATAAACAAGGTGAAAGAGTCTAACATGTTTAAATATAAGAAAATAGCAGGACAAGAGGACACAGCATGAGATTAGAGGGAGGCCGATTAAGGGGGAATGTGAGGAAATTCTTTTTCACAGAAAGGGTGGTAGATGCATGGAATGGCTTACCACAAGAAGTGGTGGCTATGAATACAGTGCAGGGCTTCAAACAGGCATGGGATAGGCATAAGGGAGCAATACAAATGACTACGAATAGATAGGTCACTGACAGAGCAAAGGCCGATGGCACATTTATAAGGTAGAAAAAGAAATGGGCAGACTGGATGGGCCTTGCGGTCCTTATCTGCCGTCAACTTCTATGTTTCTATGTTACCAGACAGACTGTCTTTAGAAATACTGCAAAATACCTAGAAAAATCTCACCATGTCAATGGCTGCAACTGTAGAATAGGGGTAATTTATAGGATGGCAAAACAGGGGGGCAGACCGAGAAAGAAGATAGAAAGGGTAATAAGAAAGATAGAAAGTCAGGGAAGAACTCATGGGAGAAATTAATCTCCCAGACATAGACAAGGAAACTCCTGCAGCAATGATCCAGAAAAGTCATACGTTTATAGAGGTAACAGAACTGCATTCTCACTCAGTGAGTGTCAGAGACAACTGTGAGGGGAGCAGTTCTGGACCTATTAATGTCCAACCAAGATATTATAAGGGATATCTCTGTTTAGGACACATTTGGGTCAACAACCACAACACTATTAAATATAAAGACAAAGGATTCTCAGCAACTGAAATCAGCACTGAGGTGCCAGATTTCAGAAACACACTGACTTTGTCAAGGTTATAGACTTAATCAAAGTTAACTGAAGGGCATACATTAACTAGAAGGAGTGAGAAAAAGTTGGTAGCAATAAAAAGGATGGTAATAGAAGTTGTTATAAGGCAGAGATGTAAAAGAAACTTCTAAGGCTACACAGACAAGTGTGGGTTGCAATCTGGGACATCTGGAAAGCTTTTAGGGTATAGAAGGAGAAGCAGAATGAGACCAATGGGGAGGTGTATAAGGAAAAGCAAGGAAGTAATTAGAACAGCAAAAGTACACAAAGAAATAAAGATAGCAGGGGGAAAACTTTTCAGATAATGCACATATGTGAAAAACATCAAAGGATAGCAAAGAACGGGTGAGGAAAGATGGAGAAAGCGCGGTGGAAGATGAAAGGAAGGCAAACATATTAAAGGAGCACTTCAATTCTGCATTTGAGGTAGAGGCTACAGGTCTAATCATACCATTATATCGTCATAGTTTATTTATAAAAAAGTGCCTTTCCAAGGACCAAGGTTCTTGTACATAAAACCATTACATAAATATAAATAATTAAACCATTCCATCAGACAATAAATAATATACCATAATGCAGTGGTTAAGTAAACATATAACTAGAAAGCAGGATAAGCTAGGCTGAATAGGAATGTCTTTAATGAGATCTTAAAACTTTCAACAGTCAGACACTCTCACACTCGATGAGGTAAAGAATTCCACAAGGTCGGGCTGCAAATGCAAAAGATCAGGTCCCAGATGTCTTTAAGTGGGCCCTGGGAATCTCTAGCAATCCCTCACCAGTGGAATGGAGTGGAGGGGGGGCATTAGGAGCACAGGCGATGTTGCAAATAACTGGGTCCCTGTTCATGTAGGGCTTTATAGGACAGTAATCCTACCTTGAAGGTGATCCACCACTGTACTGGCAGCCAGTGCAGTTCACGGAGCACAGGCATAATATGACTGGCCCTGAAAGTGCAAGTAAGTAGCCTGGCTGCAGCATTCTGCACCAACTGCAGGTGGTGGATATCAACCCCCAGAAGCCCTAGGTAGATGGAAATTCAGTAGTCAAGGCTTGAGGTGATGAATGCATGGACCAAAGTTGGAAGATTATCAGGAGGAACCAGGTTCTTCACCCTGGTGATGTTCCTCAGATGGTAAAAAGAGGTCCTAGCAATGACATTCCCAGGCAGCAAGATAGTATTCAAGGGTACAGGTAGTCTAAATAAGAGATAGGATATATACATGCAGTGGCATCCACCAGAATCAAGCACAGTGGTAAAAATGTCAAAGATTCCCGATTGACAACAGAGATTAAATGACACAATTTGCATTGTTTCCTACAAAAATTTGTAAAATTATGCAGAATTCTGCAGGATCCAATTCTTGTTCATGGCAGATGCCACAGTGCCTAAGAAGATAGTACTTAAGAGTCTGCAAGACCAGAACATAAACATACATTCATGTAAGTATAACCTATAGGTTAGAGCAATGAGCTGTGAATAAGCCTGGTACATCCAGCAGACCTGGGTTTGATTCTCACACCCTCTACTTGCATACTGTGTGAAGCTGAGCAAGTCACTGAACCTCTCCAGTGCACCTAGGTTGCCCCTGGTAACACACACTTGTGTCTAGTGGGCCTTACTCAGTTACCAAAGAGAAGAAGAAGAAGAAAGAAGTCCCTAAGACCTGGTGGGCTACAAACAAGGGGGTTGAAGGAGATGAGGCAGGCTCAGAAAACACCTTCAGTAGACCTATGTAACCAGTAACTGGCAACACATGAAGTACCATTGAACTGGAGGTTGGCAAGCTTGGCACCCTCCACAATGGTAGAGATAAAGAGAACCTGGAAATTATAGACTGGTGAGCTTTAAACCATGGTCATATCCACCCATTCTGGTTGCTGTTCAGGTGGACATTAAAGATCCCCAGGCATTTCTTCAAGAAGAAGCACAGGCATTTTTTATTGAAACATAACTGTGCAAGCAATAATTACAATGTGTTTTTGCATGAAAAAAAAACAACCATTATCATGAAAAGAAGACAAAAAGAGTAATATAACCAAAAAAATTGTCTACACTCCCATTCATCAGTTTTTCATAAAACCACTAAAAGAAAAAAAAATATTAGGATCTGAGAAAGGAAAAAACAACAATAATAAAAGAAAACAATGGAAGAGAACATTTTCAAAATTACATATAATATACACTTTCAAATATTTAGAACAAAACAACATATGTCACAGGCTTGTCTGAGTCAGTAATCCATGATACATTTCACCATCACTCCTTCAGCATAATGAACAAGGCATATTTTGATTCTACCGTGCCGGTATATTAGGGGTGAGTAGGAACTTCAATGTTAAATCTCTGTTTTTGCACCTTAATAACTTTGCCCCCATTCAACCAATTTACATGAACTTTGGAAAGCACAGCCCTTGTGCCAGGATCTCTTGATCTGAAAAATTTCATGTAGATCAGTTAAGTGGAGGCAATGTTAAAGAAGTGCAAAAAGCAACAAAGTGTCTATTCTAAAGACTTTTTTGTTCACTCTCCAATAACTGAAAAAATATAAGGATTTAAAACCTGAAACTTTCAGGTTTGATAGAGTTTGGTCCAAAGTATATGCTTTTGTGCTTTTTACCTCTCACAGTTAAGTAGTGTTTAAATTATTTAAGAAAATGTCCATTTGTGAGCATGAGTAGTTTTTAAAAAATCACTGTTCTAAAGATAGCTGAATTTTTGTGAAAGCATGATGAGCTGTTGTCGTATTTCATTATGTGTGTCATACTATATACTGTGGTGTGTCATATAGCACAACACCACAGTATATGATATGACACACATAATAGGAAGAAGTAACCCTGAGATGAAATAATCTTTTCCCTGGTGTCTAGATGAATGCATTCCCTGGTGTCCAATAGTCCCTTCCACCGCCTCATCACTTGCCCAGTATGTAATAAAGTTGTCCCTGGTGGATAGCAGTCCCTCCCCTTACCTGATCACCCTCCCATTATATCCTATTTTGTTATGTGTGTCGTATCATGTACTGTGGTATGATGTATAGTGGAACACCACAGTATATGATATGACACACATGATGGGAAAAAAGCAACCCTGAGATGTAAGAACCCTTTTCCTGGTGTCCAGTGGCACCCCCACCCTCTGATTGATGTCCCCCACTTTATTTGCAGTTACCCTGGTGTCTAGTGGCACCCCCCACCCTCCAATTGCTGTCCCCTTTGTTTTACTCTTTGCCCTGATGTCTTGTGGCACCTCCCACCCTCTGTTGTCAAATACTATTGCTGGAAAAAATAAATTTGTCCTTGTTATTTCATTTCATTTTTATTTTATACTGGAAAGGCATGTGGGCAAATTGCCCATTTACACAAGCATCCAGTTGTAACAAAGAAGGATATAAACAATCTGAAACAAAAACATATGGTAATACATACACAATGAGAAATAAAATATACAATGCAGGAAAATTTAGGCACAAATCTCAGGGTGAATTATTATACAATGAAAGACAACTTCATACATTGTGGGAAAAGGAAAAAACTGCTTATGTACAGTAATCACTATATTATGTAGAGCAATCAAAATATTAACAGCAAGTCTATACAATATTTACACATTTACATAAGTAAAACCCAGGAAGGGGATGGGAAAACTAATATAGAAACACACTCAGTGGGGGAAAGAGGCATGGCAATAGATAGGTGGCCACAATTAGAGGAAATGGGGGAAATAAAGAAATGAGGGTAAATACTAGGAACATTTTCTTACTTATGTGAGTACTGTAGGTGCCTTTTGTTTTTTGACACAGGCAATAGTAAGGAAAATTTAATAATCTACCTAGGACAGTTGCAGGTGAACCTTGAAAGTACTGAGGGATGGGCTTCCACAAGGTTATGAGGAAGAGTGTTAAAAAGACAAAGAACCTCTGTGCGCAAACACTGAGGCAAGGGTTACCCCAAAGGGCATTTGGCTGGGAAGCCAAGTTTCAAGAAAATACAAAATCACACATGCCCCCACAATGCAAAGCATCATGGGCTACATATGCAAATCACCACAGAATGTTATGCTGGTCCAACTTTAAGCAGAATTGCATGGTGCCAAAAGGCCTATCACACAGTTTGCAAAGGGTGCTAACAGAAGACATAACACGTGCTTCATCCTACCAGGACTCATCAGTATGCCTCATCTGTTTGACACCCCAGTGGAATGGACCAGCTACCCTTAAAGCAGTGTGCCTTGGATATATTGTGGTGAACCCATTAAAATAAAAAAACTATTTAAAAGACAAAGAACCTCTGTGCGCAAACACTGAGGCAAGGGTTACCCCAAAGGGCATTTGGCTGGGAAGCCAAGTTTCATGAAAATACAAAATCACACATGTGTTAAAAAGTGTGGGACCCCTGTAAGTGAACAATCTCTGCCCCCAAAGAGGTGTTGCTGTAAGGGACCCAAAAATGGGGACGTGGTAGCACTCCTAGTGAGCCATGTGGGGCAAACATTTTTGAAAGGACAGGAGCCACTGTGAGGAAAATGGTTGTGGAGGGTTTTGAAGAGAAATGTGGATGCCTTCCATGTGAACCTATCTTCCAGGGAGAACCACTGAACTGTCTTGTAGAGAGCACAGCTGTGGGTACGACAGGGGAGTCTGATCACAAACCTGATAATGCTATTGTATTCTGCTTTGAGCTTATTTAGTGTGAAGGAATTTCTTGGGGCAAGTTGATTATGGATCCATAGTCTAGAAAGGGTAGGTGTAAGCTGGAAGCTAGCCTACTTCTTGATTCAGGGATGAGGAACTGCCTGATACTGTAAAGGAGCTCAAGTCTCTGGTGAATTTTGTTTACTAACCGAGTTATGTGAGGTCTGAAAGAGAGGTGCTTGTCCAGTGTTAGGCCAAGGTATTTAAATTCACAAGCCCGCTCAATGACCATACCATCATTATATAGGAGGGTGAAATTGAAATTAGATGGTTTACGTGTGCTGGCAAAAATCATACATTCTGTTTTTTGGGAGTTAAGGACCATTCCTTGAGTGGTGAACCAGGAGTGGAGGCTGAGGAAATCTGTTTGAAGGTTGCAGATGTCCTGCACCATCTTTTTTTTTAAACCTGAAATAAAGAAAATGGTCCCTTGTCATTGCCACCCCGCCTCATCTCAACCCTCCCACTGAGCACCCTCCACTGCACCCCCTTTCCCTAAACTTACCATCCGAGATTGAATGCTGCCATCCTCTGTGGACCGTGACACATCTGTACTCTTCAAAGCTGAATCATGAACTGTGGAATACAGGTATGTGCTGTATAATGTATTTCAATGGTGTTTTGAACTTAGGTTCATAGTTTGGTAATTTCTGGGAATTTTTTCACCAACTTTTCAACATGGCGTTTTTGGGACCCCACAGCATGAACACTGTCAGTGAAATTTCATTAATTGGTCCCAGAAGGTGATTTTGCTGCCACTGAGTGAAATCACCTTTTTAGACTGAAAAATGAAATTTCACTATGAGTGTTCATGAGGTGGGGTCCCAAAAAGGCCATATTGAAAATTTGGTGAGAAAAGTAATAAAAATGGCCAAGTTATGAGCATTCATTGAAATCTTTCTACCCATGCGCATAACTTTGGTAATTTTCAATATTTTGACTCAAACTTTTCAACTTAGCCATTTTTTCACAACACTTCATGAACATTACAGCTGTCATTTTTCATATCTTGGCTGAAATGTGTTTTCGCCCATGTGGCACAGAATGGCATTTCGGTGGGGATTTTAAAATGTTAACCTACTGGGTTCATGAGGTGGGGTCATAAGAAGACTATGTTGAAAGTTTTGGTTCAAAATATTAAAAAACAATGAATTTATTAAGTAACGTTGTTTGCAGGGATGTCCGCTGCACTACTTGGCGACCACGTTGCCTTACTGTGCCAATGATCTGAGTTCAAGTGTGAACTTAGTGAGCTGGTTTAATGGGACAGGGCAGATGGGGAAGATGCTATAGCATGCAGCACCAGTCCCAGCCTGGGTAGGGACAAAGCAGTATTTTGGCACAGATGCAACACCCTGTGTTGGGTAAGAGAGCCTTCCCTACATGGTATTGACATGTGTCCTGAGGCCTGCTGGGCCCACTCACTGGGTCAGGACCGTCTACAGTATTGTATTTATCTCATTTTGCACAGGTCCCAAATGAGGATACAATTCCACTATCAGGAAAAGAAAGGAAATTTATTGCAAAAAACTACGTTAATGCACACATTAGGGTTCAAGAATGCAAAGTGTACAAAGAAGGGAGATGAAAAAACATTAGGATTTTGGTCTCCGGAGTATTGACAAATCAGTGGTGGGCTCTTCCATGGGGCTATCAACCCTAATACTAGCTCTATTCCTTGAGCAATTGAGCTAAGATGTGATGTCTTCATGCAGGGCCCTACCTGAAGAAAGCTATGGCAGATTATGTTGGCCATACTGTATCACTATGAGGCATTAGCTTGGAGCTGTACCTTGGGCTTTAGACAGGAGGTACGGGCAGGGGAGAGGGGGTGGGAATTAGGGTTTACAACCCCAAGGAAGATCCCAGCACTGATTTGCCAATACTCCAGAGGCCCAAATCCCTAATGTTTTTTCATTTCCTTTCCTTGTGCACTTTGCATTTTTTAACCCTAATGTCTGCATTAAAGTAGTTTTTTGCAATGAATATATTATATCGATAGATAGATAGATAGACATAATACATGGATGGGGACTCTTCCCCACAGAAAAGGCCATCATTTATTTCCATGTATACCTGTGACTAATCTATCAATTAGAGCTATATACCTGCTCTAATCAATCAATTAAAGCTATATACATGCACTAATCAAACAGTTACTGCTATATACCTACACTAATTAAAGCTACTGTATATACCTATACTAATCAATCAATTAAAAGTATATACCTGCACTAATAAAAAGTACACACCTGCACTACATTAAACTCTATGGGATACCACTAACAGCACAACTGACACAGCAGTAGGTAGGTAGCCAAACCAATAAACAAGCTGCAAAAGAACCTGGAAAAAAGATACTTAAACAAAACCCTCCCAAACTCCTACCTGCATTCACTACACACCATTCTCTCCTTGCTGCAAGAGATCTTCAGGTGCAATAATGTGATAACAAATGCGATCTCCATAGCAATAACCATCCTAATGTATTATACTGAACAAACAATGGGTAAGGGTGGTACACTCAGAAGTATTCCCATCTCGGGGGCTAATTAGGGCAATAAAGCCACTTATCCATTGGGCTCATGAACTTGTAGTCCTAATTAGCCCCCTTGATGGGTATACATCCTTGTATATACAAAATCACACATGCCCACACAATGCAAAGCATCATGGACTGCATATGCAAATCACCACAGAATGTTATGCTGGTCCAACTTTAAGCAGAATTGCATGGTGCCGAAAGGCCTCACACACAGTTTGCAAAGGGTGTTAACAGATGACACAGACACGTGTTTCGTCCTACCAGGACTCATCAGTATGCCTTGTCTGTTTGACACCCCAGTGGGATGGACCAGCTACCCTAAGACAGTGTGTCTTGGATATGTTGTGGTGAACCCATTAAAATAAAAAACTATTTAAAAGACAAAGAATCTCTGTGCGTAAACACTGAGGCAAGGGTTACCCCAAAGGGCATTTGGCTGGGAAGCCAAGTTTCAAGAAAATACAAAATCACACATGCCCACACAATGCAAAGCATCATGGGCTGCATATGCAAATCACCACAGAATGTTATGCTGGTCCAACTTTAAGCAGAATTGCATGGTGCCAAAAGGCCTCACACACAGTTTGCAAAGGGTGCTAACAGATGACACAGACACGTGTTTCGTCCTACCAGGACTCATCAGTATGCCTCGTCTGTTTGACACCCCAGTGGAATGGACCAGCTACCCTAAGACAGTGTGTCTTGGATATGTTGTGGTGAACCCATTAAAATAAAAAACTATTTAAAAGACAAAGAACCGCTGTGCACATATGCATATGCAGACCATGATGCTTTGCATTGTGTGGGCATGTGTGATTTTGTATTTTCTTGAAACTTGGCTTCCCAGCCAAATGCCCTTTGGGGTAACCCTTGCCTCAGTGTTTGTGCACAGAGATTCTTTGTCTTTTAAATAGCTTTTTATTTTAATGGGTTCACCACAACATATCCAAGACACACTGTATTAGGGTAGCTGGTCCATTCCACTGGGGTGTCAAACAGACGAGGCATACTGATGAGTCCTGGTAGGACCAAACACGTGTCTGTGTCATCTGTTAGCACCCTTTGCAAACTGTGTGCGAGGCCTTTCGGCACCATGCAATTCTGCTTAAAGTTGGACCAGCATAACATTCTGTGGTGATTTGCATATGCAGCCCATGATGCTTTGCATTGTATGGGCATGTGTGATTTTGTATTTTCTTGAAACTTGGCTTCCCAGCCAAATGCCCTTTGGGGTAACCCTTGCCTCAGTGTTTGCGCACAGAGGTTCTTTGTCTTTTACATCCTTGTATACCACCCTTACCCATTATTTATTCTAGATAGATAGATAGATAGGCCAGAATTTCAAAGGGTCCTTTGGCCAATGCAAGATGCGTCAAACAACCACTTTGTATCAAATCCAGATGTGCTAATTACTGTGGACTGTATTTTGCAAGAAAAGAGTTCTCTGTTGCAAAGTCCTCTAAAATGAGACAAGAGGTCCACTGCGTCAAAAATATATCACATAGAGAGAAAGAGA
The DNA here is from genome assembly GCA_016271365.2 of Neoceratodus forsteri. Classification (NCBI taxonomy): domain Eukaryota; kingdom Metazoa; phylum Chordata; order Ceratodontiformes; family Ceratodontidae; genus Neoceratodus; species Neoceratodus forsteri. The sequence continues at coordinate 346,514,955 of CM028131.1, read as the reverse complement.
AAATGATGCAAGTGGATTCAAAATTGCATTGGGCAAAAATGATTCAGACTAAGTCAAAAAGATGATGCACGGGGTGAGAATGACTCAAGCTGAGTCAAAAAGATAAATGATGCATGGAGCAAGAATGATACAAGCTGCGACAAACAGATGATGCATGAGGTGAGACTTTGACTCAAGCTGCATTAGAAAGGTGATGCATGGGACGAGAAAAGGTTTGAGCTGTGTCAAAATATACCACAGATGAACCAGACAAAGCAATGGCATGTTAAGCCCCCAAAAAACTCCACACTAATTCTGCAGGGGAATACTGACTCTATAACCAACCTACTACATAATCTACCCTTACCTTTATATAGCAGATATTTACAACCTATCTTTAAGTACTGGGGAATACCTGGATGCCTGGAAATCATCCAAGATTGTCCCTACACATCAAGGGGAAAAGTCATTGATATAGGGAACTATCGCCCAATCGCATCATTACCCCAGCTTTCAAAAATATTTGAAAGACTGGTATCCAGACAGTTTAAGGATCATTTACAGACCAAGGGGAGAATTAACGATATGCAGTCCAGCTTTAGAAAATATCATAGCATCACAACTGCCCTGGTCAAAGTGGTGGGGGACATGCAGACTGCCCTAAACAGAAGAACCCAGGTGGGTGCAATATTTGTTGATTTGTCTAAGGCATTTGATTCCCTGGACCATGGTGTCCTCCTGTCCAGGACAGCCTCACTGGGAATTATTGAAGGGGCATTGAAATGGTTGACTTCATACTTGGTCGGTAGTGTCCAGGTGGTTTCCATGGGGAACTTGATCTCGGGTCCATTGCCTGTTGTCTCAGGGGTCCCCCAGGGTTCCATCCTGGGTCCTTTTCAATAACCATATAAATGGCATATAGTTTTCAGATCCATCTGTTAAATTTCATCTCTATGCAGATGATACTATCATGTATACACCTGGCGATGCTACAAATATAATACAGGATAAATTACAAAATGCATTTAACAAATTATAGATTTTCTTTAAGAATGGTGAATTGATTCATAATGCAAAAAAAACCTGCAATCTATGTTATTTTCTAGAACTAGTGAAACCCAGGAGGACGGGCCCTTAGGAGTGGTTGCCCTGTGGGGCTCCCCAATTCAACAGGTATAGTCCTGTAAATACTTGAGGCTATGGTTGGACAGGTTTCTGAAGTGGGATGTCCATATAGATAGCTTGTCAAAGAAAATAGGAAAAAGATTAGGGGCTCTATACAGAATTAGATCTTGTTTGACAGCAGATACAAAAAAGAAATTGGTAAATTCTATGATTATACCCATACTTGATTATGAAGATATCTTATACTCGAACAGTTTAAAAAGAGACTTAGAGAGACTAGATATACAGTATGTTATAGCAGACCGGCCAGGTTTATTTTAGATGCATCTTGACTATCTTATAGGTGTCAGCTGTATGGTAGATTACACTGGGGGACCCTCCAGGAGAGAAGGCAAGAGCATTTACTTGCCTTCATCCATAAAGGGATGGTCGGTAACCTTCCCCCACATATATAGTTTCTCATTTAATAAGAAGGTACAAAGTTATATCACTACGATCTGCTACAGCACTGGATTTGGTGCTACTAGTGTGTACAGTAACCTGGAAGTGGGCCGTCAAATGGTGTACTACCAAGGTGCACTACTATGGAATAAAATCCCATTTGATACAAGAGATTCAGCAGAGATAAAAAACTGGAATCTAATTTAAAACCTGGTTAAGGAATTCTGGTAATACACCAGGACAATGCTGTCACTATAATAGCCCAGACATGGAATACTAGGTGCTGACTTTTTCAACTAAGCAGAGAAAGGGCCCATATGAAGATGCTAAGTGAAACATATGGACATCTGAACTTCATCCCCTGTAATTATTAAATCTTTGTATGTATGTATGAAGTTACTAAGTGAAATGTAAGGACATTTGATTTTACCTGTTGTAATTGTTAACCTTTGTATGTATGAACTTACTTTTGAACGGTACACTTTTGTAACATCTTGAGAGGACCTCATTGTAAATGAGTCTATGACTCAATCGAGTTTTATCCTAATTCATAAAATTTTTATGAATAAATATTTTTACTACTACTACTACCTTTATATTCTCCACTGTCAGTTAGACCAGCTCTAACTTCCACCTTTGAAAATAAAAGGTGCAAAATGGTGCACCCATTTTTTGGATGCAGGCCTGATACAAGCCACTTTGTCGCAGGCAGTTCTGCTTTTGATACAAGCAGTGTTAAAAATTCAGAATTGCCACAAGCCTCGGCACAGCTTGCTCCTTGCTTCATTCTTTTCTGGTGCAAGCACCTTGAGTCATTCTCTGATGTTTGAAAATTGAGCCCATACTGTACAATGAGCCTCATGATCAATTTTTGCAAATAAGTCATGTAAACTATACAGTTTTTGTTGCAGAGAAAAATGTCACCTGTTTTGCCACATGTGCCACTTAAAACATGAACTATTATAGCAGGAAAACTCTAATTCCATTTTCCATATATTTACCATACTCCAATGTCTTATAATATTTTTGATCAGTTTTCATCTTTTTATTATGCCCTAAAACTGAAATGATCTGTGTGTTATTCCCCCCCCCCCCCGCTATGGGAGCAGACTTGCAATGACATTAAGGGGAGGTGTGTACACTCCCATGCATACTACACCAACATCCATCACGTCCCACCATCCCTTAGGATGGAGGGTTATCAGCTCAGTACCCACCTTATCCACTGCTAGGAGGTATCCTATCACTGGAGCCCTCAAACCCTCCACTCCATGGAGAAGGTGAGACTTCTCCCTGGGCCAACCCTCCAAAGCCCTGGGCTCACTCCCGAACCCAGGTTGTTGGTATTGCAAATGGTAGCACTCCCACTGCGATGATGGGCCAGCATGAATATCTCATAAATTATACTGCAAAACACAGGTTCATTCCACAGTACTGCAACCAATGCCCAAAAATTGCCAATCTAATAACACTGGAAAAATAAATGATCCATTATGTCTACCTGATTTACACTCACAGAATAGCCATTACTCAGTTTTTTGGTTTCCCTTTACATTGACTCTAGTGTGGCAACCCAGCAAGAGAGAATCCCAAATCTTATGACATACAGAAATAGATTAGTTGCCATATTGGTCCTTGTAAGAACAGATCCAGAAGCAAATGGTTTGATACCTTTTATTGGACCAACATAGATGTTACAAAAAAAAAAAAACAATATTTCGGACCAATCAAGTCCTTCCTCTCTGAGTCTCTGAGGAAGGACTTGGTTGGTCCAAAAGCTTAGACATTGTTTTCTTTTTGTAACATCTGTGTTGGTCCAATAAAAGGTATCAAACTATTTGCTTCTGGACCAAATCTTAGGAGGAATTCTACCATCATTAATTGTCTTTTGTGTCAGAAACTGTACTGGCTGAGGACTGAGTGTCTATATCCCATGTGTAAAGGGTTTCTCTTGTCATATCTTCCTTCTGTGGTAAAGAAATTTTCCAGATTCCTAGTTTACAAAAAGCTTCTTTAAGGTAAATGAGTGTTATATTTGAGACTAATGATTTTCAGCTTCCCTGCTTCTCATGTTTTCAGCAAAACCAGGCACCTGTGAGTAAGCTAGGGAATCCACGTTTGGCTAAAGGCAATAATAAAGATTTAAGGCCGTATTGAAAAATATGGTATAGAAAAAACTACTGGATCAACCATGGCTAAGCCAGCCTGTTCAACTGGGAGATAAGAGACATTCCATTTGATGGGATTCTCTCTGCTACCCCATGAACTGGAAACATACACCCAGTAGAGATGTTTCCAGAGTACGGGGGATACTTGGCTAATACAAGATCTTTTTTTTTCTTCCCATTTCCCACTTGTTCCAATGTGCCACATGTTTCTTCCCAATCTCAATTTTTGTCTGTCACTTTAATTTGGTCAGGTCACCAGACCCAAATTTAATCCATAAAATTATTCAGGAGTTCCTCAGTAAACCTAATCTCAGCAATTTAGGGTAGTCATGGGGTATCCCCTCCCAGACATCTTCCTTTACATTTTTGTTGGTTGAATGAGGCTCCTAAAAAAAAAACTACTACATGGAACAGCACATAGTTTTTTTTGCTGATGCAGCCCCCAATACCATTAGGCACAGACCATCTGTTTGTTGTTGTTATTCTTTGGTAACCAGTAAGGCCCACTAGGCACAATTACCTGTTTATAGGGGTAACCCAGTAGCACTGGGCGGTTAAGCAACTTGCTCAGAGTCACACAGTATGCAAGTGGAGGTTGTGGGAATCAAACCCAGGTCTGCGGGATGTACCAAGCTCATTCACAGCTCTTTACTCTAACCACTAGGCTATACTGCCAACATAAGCCATTGCTTTACATGCTGCCATAACTTACTTGATTTTCAAAGAATCATGGAAATATGGAAACATAGAATTTGTTGGCAGAAAAGGACTGCTTGACCCTCCAAGTGTACCCATGTTGTCCTTGCCTATACTGTCACCATAGACCCTAATATACCCTACCTGATCTCCAGCTAATCCCCCTTCTCCCCACTTTCCTACCAAGATTCCTTTTTGCCTATTCCATGCATGCTTGAAGCCTGCCACTGTTTTTGGCCCCCACCACCTCCACTGAACGACTGTTCCAGGCATTCACCACTCTTCAGTGAAGAAGTACTTCCTCAGATCCTTCCTAAATTCCCCCTTCCAACTTCACTGCATGCCTGCTTGTTCTCATGTACCTTCTCTTCTGAAAAATACTCCCTTCCTGTATCTTATTTACCTTGTGGGTTACTTATAGGTCTCTATAATGCCCCCCCCCTTCCAGGGTGTAAATATTGAGATCCCTCTGTCTCTCCTTACAGGGCTTATGATGCAGCCTCCGCACCATTTTAGTTGCACTTCCTCTGGACAGCCTCTACCCTGTCTATGTCCTTCCTGAGATGTGGTCTCCAGAACTGGACACAGTACTCCATGTGGAGTCTAACCAATGATCAATAGAGTGGTATCACCACCACTCTCCTGCTGGTGATTCATCTCTCTATGCACTCCAGCATCCTGCTGGCCCTGCCTACTGCCTTGTCACACTGTTTCACCTCCTTGAGGTAATCAGATATGATAACACCAAAGTTCCATTCCTGTTTAGAGACCATCAATACATCTTCAACCATTTCGTGCACTGCTTCTGTGTTTCTGTGACCTAGGTGAATGATTTTGCACTTTTTCGTATTGAAACCCAATGGCCATACCCTTAACCACTCTTAGAGTATTCTCAAGTCTCTGCTCATTCTCTCCACTCCCTTTGGAGTATCTACCTTATTGCAGATTTTGGTGTCATCTGCAAAGATGAATACCTTCCTTCCAGCTCTTCTGCAATGTTGCTTATAAAGACATTGAAAAGTGCTGGTCCCAGTACAGATCCCTGAGGTACCCCGCTAGTCATTATCCCCTCATAAGAGTGAGTGCTGCTTCCCACCACCTTTGTCACTTATCCATCAATCAGTTCCATACCCAGTTTACCACCTTGGGTCCCACCCCAAACTGCCCAGTTTCCTTATAAGGCTCCTATGTGTATGGTGTTAAAAGCCTTGTTGAAGTCTAAGTAGAACATGTCCACTGTCCCAATGTGCTCTATTTTCCTGGTCACCCTCTTGAAGAAATAGATCAGGTTTATCTGACATGACACACCCTCCCCCAATAAATCCATGCTGCTTCGGGTCTTGTAACCCACTGGATTCAAGATATTCCACTAGCCTTTCTTTTACAAGTGCCTCTATTAACTTCATCACCATTGATGTTACAATCAGAGGATGATTTTCAAGTTTCTGTAAAGTTTAGGGTTCAGGGACCAAACTTATTGGTATCTTACAAGCTGTCCTGAGCCATCTCTTTGCAACTGTTGTGACATATGTGGACTTATACAGGCACTGTACCCAAGCAATGAAACATAGAAGTTGTTGGTAGATGGGGACCATATGATCCATCAAGTCTGCCCTTGGCTTCCTACCCCCCTACTTAGCTGACTGCTTGTGTATCCCACAGTGTCTGTCCCAGGCCTGCTTGAATTCCCCCACTGTCTTGGCTCCCGCCACCACCTCCGGCAGGCTATTCCATGGTTCCACAATGTGCTTTGTGAAGAATTTCCTCGTATTACTTCTGAACTTTTCTCCCTTAAGTCGAAGGTTGTGTCCTCTAGTCCTGCTGTAGTCCTTTACCTGAAAGAGGTTCTGCACATGCACCCTGTTGTTGCCTTTAAGGTATTTGAATGTTTCTATCATGTCCCCATGATTCCTGCATTGTTCTAGGGAGTATAATTTGAGGTCATCCAGTCTTGCCTCATACAGTTTCTTATGCAAGCCCTGCACCATCTTTGTTGCTCTTCTCTGTACCGTCTCAAGCCTATCTATGTCCTAATTGAGGTGTGGCCTCCAGAATTGGACACAGTACTTCAGGTAAGGCCTGACCAGGGACTGATACAGGGGTATGATTACTCCATGCCTTCTGCTCATGATGTCCTTCCCTATGCATCCCAGGATACCACTAGCCTTTAGTGCTGCCTTTTCACATTGTCTACTGACTTTGAGGTCATCGGATATGATCACCCCTAGGTCTCACTCCTGTCTGGTAGCCACCAGCTGCTCCCCTTCCATTGAGTATAGTTTCCCTGGGTTACGCTTTCCCAGGTGCAAAACCTTGCATTTTTTGGCATTGAATTTCAATTCCCAGGTCTTGGACCACTCCTCCAGTTTTTGGATATCAGCTTCCATGCTTTATTGCCCCTCTGTTGTGTTTACCCTGTTGCCAATTTTGGTGTCATCTGCAAACAGGCACACTTTTCCTTCCAGTTCATCTGCAATGTCACTGATGAATATGTTGAAGAGGATCAGCCCCAGAATTGAGCCCTGCGGAACCCCACTAGTCACCTTCCCCTCCACAGACAGAGTGCCATTTACTAATACTCTCTGAGTTCTCCCATGTAACCAGTTTCTGATCCAGTTTGTAACCTCAAGCCCAGTTCCAAGGTTCTCCTGTTTTTTGACTAGTCTCTTGTGCAGAACAGAGTCAAAAGCTTTGCTGAAGTCCAGGTAAACCACATCCATTGCCCCACCCTGATCCATTGTTTTGGTGGCCCAATTGAAAAAATCAACCAGGTTTGTCTGGCAGGACCTCCCTGCAATGAAACCATGTTGATTTTTGTTGCGCTCACCAGTTTGCTCCAAAAAAGCTATGATTCTTTCCTTCAGCAGGGACTCCATCAGTTTTCCCATGACTGATGTTAGACTAACCAGATGGTAGTTACCTGGCTGTTCCTTGCTTACACTCTTGTGGAGTGGTACTACTGTTGCACTCTTCCAATCCTCCAGCACTTCCCCACTCCTTATTGATTTGTTGAAGATCACTGCTAAGGGGGCTGCCAGTTCCCTCCCTAGTTCTTGCAGTATTCTTGGGAGTATCCCATCTGGCCCCATAGATTTATTTACCTTTAACTTGTCTATTTCCTCCAGGACCCTTTCCTCTATGAAGGGACCCATGTCTGTTCCTTCAGTCAGACACTTCTTTATGTCTATTGTTGGTCCATTATCATCTGCCTCCTGTGTGAAGAGTGAGAAGAAGTACTCATTGAGTGCCTCTGCCTCCTCCCCGTCTTGCTCTGTGGTTTGTCCATCTTTTTTTATGATTCTAACAATGCCCCCTTCGTCTTCCTTTTTTCACGTATGTACCTGTAGAAGGTTTTGTTACCCTTTTTTACTTCCTGACCTATCCTATCCTCTGTTTGAGCCTTTGCATTTCTTATATCTTATGTCTCTGGTATCCCATATTTCCCTAACACAAACTGTTAATATTCACATGAAATCCAGTTGAATGCTTTACATTGATCAAATGGGAACAGAAAGCCATTCACACTCCCAGCACTGCCCCTTTCTAACAATTGCTTAACTTTAGCAGCAGTAGATGACCTGACTAGCCCTGCCTTGATAGAACAAGCCTGTGATGGGGCTATCAGATGCTCAACATCTTGGCTTAATCTGGAGGTCATAATTTTAGATAACATTTTCAAATTGGTGTTAAGGAGGCAGATTGGTCTCCAACTGGAAAGATGCCTTTTGTTATCTTTTTTTATGCAGGAAGATTAAAAGTCCTACTTTCATGCTAAGCCTGATTGTTTTATTCTGCAACATAAATTAAAAACCTGCCTCGGTTCTTCTGTAATAGCTGGAACTAACAACTTACATAATTCACATGTTAAACAATCCCAGCCTTGGGCTGTATCAGATTTTAAAGAATTTATAACAACTGTTACCTCAACACTGGAAATGTGAGAGACAAGTGTAGGCACCATGTCTTCAGATACTTTGGGAATTATAAATGTACATAGATACATAGATAGTGTCAGCAGATAAGGGCCTATGGCCCACCCAGCCTGCCCATTTGAGCTTGTAAGTTCAGTTTGTTTTCCTAGAAGTCTGTTGCCCCTTACCCCTGACCTCCAGAATTCCTTTATGTCTATCCCATGCATTCTTAAATCCTATGATTGTTTCAGCCCCCACCACTTCCTCAGGCAGGGTGTTCCACTTGTCCACCACCCGTTCTGTGAAGAAATTCTTTCTCATGTTTCCTCTGAATCATCCTCCCTCCAACTTCATCCCATGCCCTCTAGTCCTGGAACATCTTTTTCGCTTAAAAATAGTGTTTTCCTGCACCCTGTTCCTCCCTGTAAGATACTTGTATGTCTGTATCATATCCCCTCTCTCCCTCCTCTCTGCCAGGGAGTACATGTTCAGTTCCTTCAACCTGTCATCATAGGACTTGTGGTGCAATCCATGCACCATCTTTGTTGCCCTCCTCTGAACCTTCTCTACCCTGTCTATGTCCTTACGTAGGTATGGTCTCCAGAACTGTACACTGTACTCCAGGTGGGGCCTCACTAGTGTCTTATATAGCAGAATTATGACCTCCCTTTTCCTGCTGGTGATGCCCCTGCCTACACATCCCAGCATCCTATTTGCTTTACCTGCTGCCTTGTCACACTGTTTCCCTACCTTGAGGTCATCAGAGATGATAACCCCAAGATCCCTTTCCTGCTTGGTGCATGCTATATCCTCACCCCCCAACTGATATATTGTGCCAGGGTTTTGTGTCCCATATGCATTATCTCACTTTTGCACTGAATTTCAACTGCCAAACCCCTGACCATTCTTCAACTTTCTGCAGGTCGCTTTCATTCTGTCTACACCCTCTGGTGTGTCTACTCTGTTACAGAGCTTTGTGTCATCAGCTAACAGTGAAATTCTGCCTTCTAGATCCTGCGCCATGTCACTGATGAAGATGTTGAATAGGACCGTCCCAGCACTGATCCCTGTGGTTCCCCACTGGTCACTCTTCCTCTGTGGGTGACAGCCATTTACCACCACCCTCTGTGTCCTGCCACCCAGCCAGTTATCTACCCACCACACTACTGTCCTGCCCACACCCATATTCCCCAGTTTGTGTAATAGTCTTCTATGTGGCACAGTGTCAAGGCCTTGCTGAAGTCCAGATAGGCCATGTCCACTGCCCTCCCTGATCCACCTCCCTAGTCACCCAGTCAAAAATTCAACGAGGTTGGTCTGACATGACTCCCCTGGTGAAACCATGCTGCCTTGGGTCCTGTAGTCCATTGACAACCAGATGTTCCACCAATCTCTCCTTCAGTAGTGCTTCCATGATCTTCCCACTACCGAGGTGAGGCTGACTGGTCTGTAGTTCCTGCTTCCTCTTTGTTCCCACTTTTGTATAAGGGGACTACATCTGCTGTCCTCCAGTCTTTGGGTACCTCCCTGTTTCCAGTGATCGGCTAAACAGGATAGCCAGAGGTTCAGCCACCACCTCTCTTAGTTCTTTAAGGACCATGGGGTGCACCCCATCTGGCCCCATTGCTTTATCAACTCTTATTACTTCCAGTTCCTTCAGGACCCTTTCTCGTGTAAAGGGACTTGTGTCCATTTCTGCACCATTCTCACCCCTTGTACTCTCTTCAGACCCATTAACCTCCTCTTCCTCAGTAAAGACTGAGCAAAATTCTGTCTTCCAGACATGGAAATGAAGTTCAGGCCAAACTTTCTCTGTACAAATTCAGTCACTAATGACAGAATTTAGTGAGTCTCTGCATGTATCCTTGTCATAATTGTTTTCTCTGTTCTTAATCTATAACCTTCATAACGGCAAAATTGGGGCTGTGACCCTTGAGTGCCAAACGGTTGCTCTTTTTGTATGGAAACTGCTCTCTGCAAACAAAGCTGCAACATTTCTTGTCTTATGTAACAAATCTGTTTGGTATAGTCATGTCCCTTTTCAACTGAGAATAAAAAAATCTGTAATTTGTGGTGCCTGGACAGATATTATTTGAAATATTCAGTTTTAGTCTGCCATTTCCTTGCTGTTTAAAATAATCTGTAAATTCCATTTTGGTGTCCTCCTACCAGTTGAGGGGGACATCATAAAAGATTTTTACATTTTTCCAGGCTGCTATTCCTTCATCTAAAGTATTATGGGCAAGGCCCCTAGAATTCTGCGGCTGCAGAATTTTGTGCAGAACTTCTGCAGTGCTGCAGAATTCACTCTTCTTGGTGATTTTTTATTAATATTTCTGTTTATCCACAGAATCTGGTTCCCTTCCCCTCTTTTTATATCCAAAACTCCCCTATATGCTAAGAATGTGATGTTATCATTGCTATAACATCATACATTAGCTAATGAAATGTCTGCATTCTGCAACAGAAATGAATAGTCACTTATCTTCCACAGCTACCACTGCCAGAGACGGTGGCAAAGCCCATCAAGCATGGTGATATTAGCTCAACCTGTGCTATAGCCTAATACAATTTTCAGTCTTACATTATTGCACTAGGGCCAACTTTAACAAAACCTTGATAATAGCACAGACCTGTTAAGTCCATACCTCACTCTGTACAAACGTATTTGTGCCTTAAAGGTATAGAGATGCCATCTGAAATGAATAACTGGTAAAACAAATTTGTAATTTTTAAGAAAAATAAAGTAATTATGTCCAGAAAAGTGGAATATAATAATGTGTAGACCTGTTGAAAGACTAGACCTGTTAAATAAATAACTGCACTGTATGAATTTTTGCCAGGGTTCTTGATTACATATTGTCATTGGTTGATAGAATCACCTAAAGGTTACGGAGAAATGTTGTGTGTAGGGGCAGCTGTTGGGCCAGAGGGTAGCATGCTGTGTTTCTGAGCCGGCAACTCAGGTTCAGAGATTAGCTCTGGGAGCTGGCTGGACAGCACAAGGATGGGTGTTCTGTCACACGGTGGACACATTGTGATGGGCTGGAGAGCTTTATCTCACAATCAGTTCACATGCATGTCATGGCCTGATGATGTTACGTAGTGTGTCAGGGGAAGCAGGTTGACATGAAAAATGAGTTTTGCAATAACTCCTCTATTCTGTTTATTCCATTTCCAATGGGACCTGTATGAATGAGGATGCAATTTCATGGAAATTAAAAAAAAAAAAAAATATATATATATATATATATATATACACATATATATACACACACACACACACACACACACACACACACACATACAGTATCTCTGTCTCTCTCACATATGTTACAGATTGCATATAAATATATAAGTGATACACAGTGGGAACCTCATGAGTGGTGTAGAAAGCACATACAAATATTGACGTGATAGACAGTGGAGACCTCATTAGTGGGATAGATAGCATGTGTATAGAAATACCTTATTTATCACATAAGGTCCCCTCTGCATATATCATTTATGCAATAGGCTAGGACCTTAAGGCAGAGACATTTGTTTTGCTTTTTAGGCATAAAATAATTTCCATAAGTCTGTTATTTTTTGAACTAATGTTACTGTGCTTTCCCTCATCCTGATTGCTATAATCAGTGCCATGGACAGAAAGTCAGGATGACAAGCTGACACTGTGATGTGGTAGTTTTTAGCGCTGCAGAACTTCCACAAAAATTACAAACCACTGCCGCAGAAGTTCTGCGGCAAATGGTAGTCTTGCCGCAGAACTTGGTCCCACTGTGCCGCAGAAAAGTAGGGTCTTTGATTATGGGCAATGGACTCTTTCAGCAGTGTAGAGTTTAATTTCCACACCTCAGGCCCAAAATATTGCTATGGGGAGGATCCTAACATACCTCTTACCATCCTGTGGTCGAGAATTCCATAGGTCTTATGGAGGCAGTTTGTATGGGTAGGTGAGAAGGTAGAAACAAGACATCAATCCTTATTGAAAGGTGACCTTTAAAAAGGTGGGGTCTCTTTTGATTGTCTGTCTATAATAAGCATCTAGTAGCCCATCTCATTGAATGAGTTTACTCGAAAAGGACATGTCACAAAAAGCCTTCCTTGTTTTTAGACCACAATCCAGAGAAGAAAGACCGCAGTTAAAATCGCTCCCAAAAATAATTTGTTTTGAAGTAAATAAATATGGCCTAATCAGTATTGCTTTGGAGTGTAATGCATACACATTTTACCTGCTCATGTAGTTTGGTATCCAGTAACAGGACTCAACCAGGAGATAGGTCCATCAGCTTGAGTACATCCACTCCAGGGTCATTGAAAAAGATACTTACTCCTATGCATGGATCTGTACCCAGAGACGAAAGGGAGGTGACAATGTACCAAGATTTCTTAGCAAGAGAGAATGATACAGCATGTATCCTACTGTCCTGTAAACATATTACTTTACATATGGACAGCTAAAAAAACAAAAACATGTTCCTTTTTTAGCATTTGTAATGCTATTAACGTTAGCTGTCACAAAGGTACTATTTGGGAGCAACTTAAGGGAGTAGAGAACAACGTAAAAACTGTGAAACCCTCCACATATTTGCTTATTTCTTTTTCTGTGGGCCCCCCTTCCTTGGTTTTGCTTTTTCTCTTTTTTTGCTGCAGTCATCAATCATGGGCTACTCCACATCAGAGAAGGAGGTCTGGTTGAGTAGGGTACCAAACATGCATCAGAGTCCTCCTCAGTCTCTCCCCACTGTCTAGGGGATTGCAGAGCCTCATATCTGTTAAACATGTGGGGCTGGCCCAGTGGTGTGGAGGGCTGAGGTTCCAAGCACCTAACATGTCACCACACTGGCCACCTGGGGAGGGAGGGATAAAGTGCCTGGTGTTAGCCTGGCCACTAGCATCAGCTGGGGGTATGGCAGCCAATGACTGCATGGATGGGAGTTGAGTGGCAGTTGGCAATGTTGCATATGTGGTAACATGTATGGAGACATCTGATTGGTATTGCACATCCACTTTGCCAAGACAAAAATGGGCAAATGGATTCCTGAGTTGCCACTGACTTCCAATCACACAGTAGCCCTGTGCCCTATGAATACCCAGGCCATGCTGCATTTGCATGATAGTAAGCCCTGCTGGAAAATTGGGTAGATGGGGCTGGGGTGGCTGGTGTCTGAAGGGCTGTTCAGGGTCAGGGGAGAAAAAGAACTAACTGTAAAAAATATCTATTTGATATGCTTCAATGTGTGGTACATAGCTCAGTGCTTGTGTCTACTTACGAGCTGCATGGTATATGCTTGATGTTTATAACTTGAGCTTTGGCATTTCTCTATATCCCACCCTCTGTGGGATACTGTGTAGGTGTAAGAGTTAAGGCCCAGCAGAGAGGGCAAGACATAAGTGCCATTAAGGAGGAGGAGGCACAGGAGGATGGAAGGTATGTTTGAAATGCTCGAAGCTGAGCAAGCAGAAGCCTGAGGTTTAAGAAGGGGATGTGCGAGGAGCTACCCCCATTTAACCTAAGACTAAAAGCCTTCCAATTTAATATGTGGTACATAGCTCATATATACTTATGAGCTGAATAGTATATGCTTGATGTTTATAACTTGAGAGTTGGCGTTTCTCTATATCCCACCCTCTGTGGGATACCGGTTAGGTGTAAGATTTAAGGCCCAAAAAGAGAACATTACAGTAGTGATTACCTCCTCCAACTCCAGAGAGAGTGACCAGTAGCATGCAGAAGAGGAAAAAAACCCTTTGGGGGAACCTCCGAGGACCCATGGCTACTGACCTGCCCATCCTCTGGGCATACTAAGAGGAGAATAATCCTAAATGTGGGCTGAGGTTTTAGTTGTGGTTATGTCCAAGAATTAAGTCTGGACTTGCTGGCTGAAGAGTCCTGTTTCCAAGATCAACGATAAGCAGGAAGGTCAACGCTGAAGATGAAGGTTCCGGCAGATAAAAAGAGGTCCAACTTGGAATGATGTCTGGATGAGAGATGATGGTAAATCCATGTCCAAGGTAGTTGTAAGTGAAACAGATGTAAAATGTACATATACAGTCAGCATGGCTGGGGAATGTGTGCCAAAGTTGCAAATTTTGAGGGACGTAGAGATCATAGATGATGAATGGCCAGGAGTATTGCATGGCTGGGAACAATGATAAGGTAGGAGGGGAGCCCAGCTGGGAATGATGAAAAGGTAGGAGTCAATGAAATTTGGGAGTCATGGGGCTGTTGTACATCTAGTGAAGCATTAAGGTACTATTGAGTACCTTGTCACAAAGGAGAAATTGTCCTAAGATGTCCAAGGAATTGAGGTGTGCTCCATGGAGATGTCTGTTGTAGAACCTAGGCTGGAACTGAAACAAAGGAAGGTGGATTGTAGTAAAAGAAGTGAATGAATTAATGAAGTAAGGTAGGTCCAGACATGGGCTAGCTGGAGCATGGGACCCCCATGTAGGTCCAGTGTATGCAGTGTTCGAATGCTCGAGCGATAGTGTAGGTCTCAGGTGGTCAGACTAAGGAAGATGAGACCCCCACATGGGTCTACCTTAGTGAAGATGGAAATACAGTTGAGTAATGAGAAATGCCCCCTCATGGGGCACAAAGGATTCGGGATGGTGAGACCCCCACTGGGTTTGCCATTGCCACAGTATGGTATGATCTAAGGTAAGGAGGCGAAACCACCACCTGAGACTTCCTGTAGATGATAGAAAAATACATTTGAGCAATAAGTAATGCCTCACTGAGGGCATGTTTGTGTTGGGATGGCGGGACCCTCCTGCAGGTCCACCATCACTGTATTATGGCATGATCCAAGATAAAAATGGGCAGACCCATTGTTGGAATGGCAGAGCCCCATGTGGTCCAACATCGCTGTAGTCTTGAATAGTTCAAGGTAAGGAGGTTGAGACTCTCACGAGTTTTTGCCTGTAATGACATGGAAATATGTGTAAGGCCCCTTCATGAGGCATGTGTGATTAGGATGGTGGGAACCTACACAGTTTGCTATCGCCTAGTATGGACTAGTCCAAGGTAAGGAGAGTGAGACCCCTACATGAATCTGTCTGTAGTGACTTGGAAGATGTTTGAGCTATGAGTAGGTCCCCCTCATGGGTCGTGTATGTTTGGGATGGTGGGAGACCCCATGTGGTCTGCCATCACCATAGTATTGCATTATCTGAGTTAAAGATGGTCAGACACCCCATGGTCCACCATCACAGTATTAGCGCATAGTCCAATGTAGGGGGATGAGACCCCGAGTGAGTCCACCTCTAGTAGATGGAAATAAATTTTGAAAATGAGTAGATGCCCCCTCGTGGGCATGGTTGGTTGGGATGTCGGGACCCCATGTGGTCTGCCCATCGCTGAGTCAATGGATAGTCAAACCTAAGAATGGCGAGACCCCCATGTGGGTTTGCCTCAGAGATATGCACTAAATAACACCCTGTAGTTGGGCAAGTTAGGGATGGCGGGACCCCCACGTGGGTCCACCATGGCTGTATAAATGAATAGTCTGAGGTAAGGGGCCATTGATGCTTTTAGACCTCCCCTTTCTAGGCTCCTATTTGAACTCCAAACTTCAACAATGCCGGCTATTAGGGAAAAGACATGTGGTCAAATGGATGTTCCACATGTTTTGAGAAACCACAGCTTTACTGTAATATCCAGCTGGCAGTCTACCCCCTCTAGGCTGGTCCTTCAAAAGGCTATCTTGTTATTTCACTGATAATGTTAATGTACAGCACTGAGATTCTTGCCTTCATTCACAGATTGTGTTCTGTAGTCCCCCCTTCCCCTCGGCATTGGTACCCCCACATTATGAAGCCTGTTTTTAATTCAGTGACTGGACCCCGGATTGTTGGACAGATGAGTAAGGCCCCACTCATAGGGCATGATTGTTTGGGATAGTGGGACCCCTCATGGTCCACTATCACCACATTGGATGGTCCGAGTTAAGAATGGTGAGACCCCCTCATGGGTCTGCCTCAATGGATGTGGAAAAGGGCTGAGCATTGAGTGAGCCTCCCTCATGAAACATGTATGTTTGTGATGGTGGGACCCCCAGTGGGTCCATCATGGCCGAATATTGAATAGTCCAAGTTAGGGTTGGCAGGACCCCACGTGGGTCTGCCATCACTATATAATGAATGGTTCGAGTTAAGGATGGTGAGACCCCCACATAGGTCTGCCGAAGGAAGGAGTAAGGTCACGACATTGAGGAAATGAGTCCCGTCACCCTCATACTAGGTTTTTATGGCATTACAGGTAACAAGCATGATAAACAAGATTCACAAGACTGTATCTGAGAATGTGGTCCCTGGTAAATGTTCCATTGCAATCCCAACTGGATCAATGCATACAATTAGATAGCAAGAAACCCTATACACTCCTTAAACAGCTGTCATGCACTTAAGACTCTGTCAGGCAAATCCTCCAGTTCACCTTGTCACATAGTTGGGCTGCATTCTAGGATCTGGCAAGTTCAACCTGTGGCTTAGAAAGGGTTGTGTATTGCCTGTGTCCTATTCCATTGTCATGGTACCGACCTTTGAGTCTGAGAACAACTTCCTAGCAGCAGAAACCACTGCCCTTGAGCATAGTGCCTGTAAATGTTCACAACTAGCCTTGATTCCTGGAAGATGTTCCGATCCATGTTGAGAGCTGAAGATGTAATCTTGAGAGCTTTGCCGACAGAATGGGCCCAAGAAATTCTGACCCATGGAGAGAGCTGCAGATACAATCCTGAGAGCTGCACAGATGAAACTGGCTTGGAAAGCTAGTGGGGAACGGAGCAGCTGCATGGAAAGGGGAGAGAAAAGAAAACCCAAAAGAACAGTCAGACAGGCAAATAGGGAAGCATTGAAAAAGGGCAGAGGTACAGGGGAGAAAGAGGGAAAGGAGCATTAGGAAGGGGAGCAAACATGGGGGGAAGGAAGACAGAGAGAGAGAGAGGCTACAGCGACTGCCGAAACATAGAAAAGAGGATGAGGGGAAGGAGGAGAGAGAAGAATGGAAGCAGGGAGAAAACAGCAGCCGCAGGCCCATGCAGCCACCCAGGCAGTGACACAAGTGCAGGGCACATTCAAAATGCTTGAAGCTGAGCATGCAGAAGCCTGAGGTTTAAGAAGGGATGTCGGAGAAGCTATTCTTCCCCCCTCCCCCCATTGAACCTCAGGCTAAAAGCCTTCCAATTATCAGATCAGCTTTCAACACTTTAGAGTTTGGTTGGCTCCAGTTCCTTCTCTTCTGAGTGACCATTCTAAGTCTATTTGTATCCGGAATCAAAGGCGGTGGCATTGCATCAATAGGTATGTTTCCAGGAGTGGTCTCTGATACCTGGGATCCTTTCTCTGTATTCAGACTTGGTGGGAGCACTGGGCTTCTCAGGATGTGGGGGAGCAGAAGAATCCACCTCCAGATCCTGATTAGAAAGGAGGTTCTAAGGAAGCATGGATGCCTGGTGGGCTCTGGTGTGGTACAGTGAAGATTTTATACTTGTCTTGGTTACTGGCTCAGAAGGTTTGGAGTTACTCTGTGACTTCCAGGCCAGGGTTACATACAGATTTTGCTCCTTGGTCGGTCTGATTATGGGATGCCAACAGCCAATTCAGATAGGAGTGACTCTTTTCATCATACAAGCTACATTTAAGTTTTTTTGCACAGTGTAAGCTAACATGACCAACCACATCACATAGACTGCATTTCACTTGATCATGTACACCACTTAAATGTTCTTGGGAGCCGAACCTGTAACAGACTTGGGTTGTCCAGCACAGAAAAAGACTCCTCTGTCCCAGCCCCAACAAACAAACAAAAAACTTTGGGGAAAATGTTGTATCCCTGCTTCCATTTGTTTTAAATGCACCATCACCTTCCACCCCTCGTCCAAATGTTTTCAGAAGCAATTATAGCTTCAGGATCCCCTAAAAAAGTATGTTTCCCTTTTAACTAGTACAGAATGTCAGTAATACTTTACACCCTCATTCCTAAACAGAATAGACACAGTTTTGTGAGCCAAGTTTTGTGAGGGAAACTGCCAAGAAAAGGGGCCAGAGGGGTATGCTTTTGAGCATGTGAAACTTTACCCAAAAGTGCTCCACAGCCCCAAACATAAAACTGACATGAAAAGTTGATTCACCTGCTACTTGTATCAGGGCATATATTTTATTAGCAATGAATTTCATAAAGTACTTATAGGGCATGAGCTATATAGACCCTATCTGGGACCTTATCAAAATCACCATTCTAGTGTAGACATACTACATAATGCCTTTTTAGCAGGCCAAACAGGAGCATTAAATATTGCAGCTCATGGTCTGGCTTTGTCTTGTCTAGGCTATCTAGAGAGGGAGTTTTCCTTTTGTGTCCGAGGTTGAGAAGCTTGACTGGTAGAGGGCTGTGCATCATCAGAAAGAGGTTTAATGGAAGGGGTAGGAAATAAATCTGTAACCATTCCCTGTTAAGATATCTTGAAGTAGGTCTGGGGGCAGAACTGGGAGTAGTTCACTTACTTTTGTGAGTTCATCATTGCTGGCTGAACCCTTGTGTAACCCCCCTGTCACCTGGGGTTACAAGAATCCCACTTAGATCTAGTGGCAGGCAGGGAAAGGCAGCTTGTGAGACACCAGTTAAATGGGTTTCACACTGTCTCACTCTGTCTTCAGTCTCAACTGAGCTGGAGGTTTGACATCATATAGAATTCTCACAGCAGCATAAGCCACATTGGAATGCTGCAGCATGGGGTTAGCTTAGAATGCTGGGGATTTTTATTCAGTCTTCAGCCAGGCTCAGTGAGTGAAGGAGGTATGCTGCAGGTGGAAGCCCCTCAGAGTTTTAGCTCTGTAATAGAGCTACCCAGAGGTAGAGGGCGTGTGTTCTCACCCTAGATAGAGACACAGAAGAAACCTGACATAATGGTAGAGACCGCTCCGTGGCTTGTTCCAGTTCCCCATCCCTGGAGGGATGGGGGGAAGAGACCAGCAATTTCAGGGGCAATCCCCTGGCCCTGCTGAAGGAGGGAAAGCTGCCTGATGTTTTTAGAACAAGTACTGAGGTACCAAGATGTGTTTTCCGTTGCCAGAAGCCCTGGGGCACCTGCAAACTAGTTGGTGAGGCTGCTCTGCTATAGCGCCAATGTGTTCACCGAGACAGTGTGTAAAGTATCTGCTACTGTGGGGTCAGGGAAGGACAGTCAAGTACAGTACTTGAAGTTTGTGTATGACTTAAAATGCTTCTAAACATTGGGGGTCAACAGGGGTGGATCAGCCACTTAAAGAACATTACAAGTCAGGACACCAGTTCATGAAGAGTAGAGTGTTAAATGTGATATACGTTTCGAGATAGCATTCTACAACCAGAGAGGTTCACAAGGAAAGGTGTTGATTTCAAATGAATGGCCAGGTATGGATTTGGGAGTCAGAGGTGGGAGATCCCCCCATCTGGAGTAACCAGATTTACCTCCACAGGTTCACTTTGGGCACCTAAAGCTTTCTTCTGGGCACTTGGCCGGTGTTCGCAGAAAGTACCCAGATGTGGGATTGATGATGTTTCCCTATGGAGCTAGGAAGTGCTCATGGGTGGAAGAGGGAGCCACCAATAAATATCTATGCCATATGGAGAAATGGCTCAGTGATGGCTGAGGTGCTATGCCAGGGAATCCAGGAGAAGAATACCAGTTCAGGCTGAGGGCCCAGTGTGCTCAGAACCTGAGGGTTGCAGTGTTGTGAAGAAGATGTGTTCTTGTCTCCATTAATCTGCATTACCAAGGAGTATAGCCCCATTGGGATCCATCTACGCTTTATTATTCTGTTGTTGTTGTGAATAAAAGCCACACTCTAGAATCCCACTCCTGGTTTGGACATTTCAGTTATTGCTTCCTGTGTCCAGATTACTTGGGTGCCCCTGTGCAGAAGTTTCAAACTTAGGCAAAATGCCGGTCAACAGTTTTCTTCCCGAACCCAGGCAGCCAGGTAGTGGGTTGCAAAATGGAGGCACCACACTGTGCTAATATAACAAAAAATAACATCAACCCGACCACTCCCTGGTTACAAATTGGAGGCTACCACTGGGATTTGGTTTGCAATTTAGGGAGAAAATAAAGAAAGGTTGCTCAGATGGTGGCTAGCATTTTGGCGGTCTGGCAGTAGGTAGCCCAAAAATCAGAAGCATTGCTAACTAAATGTGACGCTGTGTGCTGCTGTCTATGTGCTGCTGTAATTGTGCCAACTGTTTACCAAGAAGCAGTAAAGCCCGAGAGTGTCTGCCCTTGTCTTGCATCATAATTACAACATTTGCCAGATTTTTAAACTTGTGTGACAGGAAAAAGTGTGGAAAACTGTGGGAAACAAAGATAGATTTGTGCCCTAGAAGTTGGAAGTGCTTGTGGTATGGACTAAGAGAGTCACTGAGTAAAATGCCATGAAAAATGGTCAAAATGGTGCTCCCGCCAAGGAGCTACAGTTGAAAAAAGTGTGGTTTGCAGTTGAAATTTTGCCTGCTCGACTATCGCCATGGAGGAGAAGAGCACGAGAAGAAAGAGGCTCATTTTCATGGCGTCAAGTGATTGGTGAGACTGTAATCAGTCCTGCCCCCAAGCCAGCTCTAGAGTGACTGTACAGTGTTCGAGAGGGAGAGATAGAGAGGAGTGTGCGAACCGGCTTGCTAGGAGGAGCGTCGCTGTGACTGAAAACATTGTAAAACTAATAAAATCGGACTTTTCTGTTTAAAATCAGGCTCAACCCACATATCAATCATCTGAAAAGAGAGCGTGGTGTTCAGCGGGAGAATCGGCAGGACTGCCAGCCTGCTTCCATTCAGAGGCCTCCAAGACCGGCTGTAGGCTGCATTTTCCATCTCAATAATCAGCTACTGATTAAGTGAGTACCATCCTGAGAAACAGCCCAAACTGTGTGTGATTTTAATCTAAAGCCAGCTGAATCTGTGTGTAACAGTGGGATTGTTTTGCAAAGAAGGACTGTGTCAAGTTAATCAGCTAAGAAAAGAATTCTGAGCATTGGACTGTGAGCATAATTATAGGTTCAGCAGCAGTATAATTTTCAAAGCCAAGTGAGAGACTGTGAGTTGTATGACAAATGCAACGCGTTTACAGGCAATCTTGTGTGATGAAATACTGTGGTTTTAGGGGACTTTAAGCTAGAACTGTGATTTAAAGCAAATGAAAAGTCCAGCAGGAATCATATAAATGTGCTAAGATAGCAAACAGTGCAGTTTATGCAGTTTGAGTGAACTGCATTAGTAGAGTGTGTAAATCGGATGTGCAGTGGCTTGAGTCAGAAACAGAATGTTGATGCGCAGGAGTGCTGCCGCCGCCATTACAAAGTGGAGTAGTAAAGTAAACACAGCAGCAGGGAAGCCATTTTGTAAAAATGTTTCCATCAAACTGGGACTTGAAATAACAGTGAGTGTTTGTTTTTCTCTGTAGTCATGGCTTCGGGACCAGCATGTTACCCGGATCATGCCCGGGCTATGATAGTAGAAGAAGTTAACAAGTTGAGAGATAATGAGAGATGTTACTAGGGGGGACGTTTGTCTCCTCATGTGGCGATTCCTGGATATCCAGTTAGAGTGTGTGTAATGTGCTTAAAGGCTGGAAGGGATGTCTTCATGGTTCCTCACTGTTCTGGGTGCCTAGAGAAATGTGGCTTGACTAAAGCACCCAAGATTCCCTTGGCTCCCACATGGACAAAGCTTCAAGAATCTGCAGTTGGCAGCACACAGCACCAGGCAGAGTCTGTTGGAGGAGGCTCAGTAGAGTGTGGCATAAAGCAGGAGGGTGCAGATCTACAGGCAGGGCAAAGTACTGTTGTCTCCGAGTCTGGGTTACAGAGAGACACTGGAGAAGGAGCATCAGCAGACCCTTGGAAAGAGGGGTCTAGCCCAAGTCTCATAGGAGAAGATGAGATGAGGGAGACCCTTGAATGGAAGGTGCCGACCTCTGCGCCCAGCAAAGAGTGGACAGTCTCAGGAGAGAGGACAACTGCTCACTCCTGGGCACAGATCCTTAGCGAGGAAGAAGATAAGGGGGAACCCATGTGGCCTTATGAGGAAGGTGCAGATCCACAGCCTCAAGCTCTTGCCTCAGAGGAGCAGAAAGTAGGAGAGAGTAGTGACTCCACAGCTCTGTCCCCACAAGGAGGAGTCAAAGATCCATTTTACATTGCATTGAGTATGCGTAGCTGGCAGAACCAGGACTGGCCGCCCCCAAGCCAGGCCAGAGGACTCAGGTTGACCAAGTGTAGTAAAGAGGAAAGACTGGATAATAGGAAGGTGAATGAGATCTACGGGATATCCTTTCCTACCTTTCCTCAGAGAGTCTGGGAGGAGATTGAAAAAAACAGGAAATCCTGGATAGTGGAAGAGGCCACAAAACGTGTGCATCCTGGTGCAAGCAGATATGTCAGAGACAGACTGTTACAAGTAAAATTCAGACAGTGGAAAGTGGACAGGACATTGTTTATAGACACTGTTCAAATTGTGGATGGAGAAGGCAATGAAACCTTTCACAATGTGAATTATGAGCACCCAGATGGGGTAATTATTCTTGCACCTGACCCATTGTGCTATTTTCTGCAATGTAGAGACCTTCCTGCGAATGTGCCCATATCTACCAAGTGGAGAGCAGAGTAGTGGTAGCCATTGCTGCCATCCAGCCGTTGCCACACCTATGTTGTTCTGCCAGTCTGGCATTCCAGGAACCAGGTGTCCTATATTCGTCAGCCTTGCAGTGTACTGGCTTTCCAGATTCCATCGATTGGCCTACCAGATGACTTCATATCCAGAGAGGACACCAGCCCAGCTGTATCTGGATTCATCGCCTGGGATTTTGGATGACTTCATACCAGCTGTTTTTCCTTTCCTGTTCCAAGGTTCCATCTCCTAGATGACATCAACCCAGCAGTTTCCAGATGTGCCATCCTGTTGTTTTCTGGAAGATGTCCACCCAGCTGTATCTGAAGAATGCTGCCAGGGAGAGTCTTCAGGGGGAACCAGGAGCTGTATTGTTTTCATTCTACAAGGGACTGGTAAGTCCAGACTTTTCTATTCTAATGAAATTACAGTACACACCCTACACCCCTACACTAGCAGACTCCAGATGTTTGAACTGTCCTCAAGGACTCTCCCCTTTGGGATTTCAGCCTGCTAGAACTGGGCTTCACTGGGCTTCAGCCCAGGAAAGGCTCTTTATTGGACTTGCCTTCGGGCACTGTTGTCACTAGAAGGCTTTTAGGGCCTTCCATCCCCATAATGTGTATTGTAAATAATGTTGTTGTTTTTCAGTTTTTTACTGTTTCTACTGTTTTTCTTCTTTTCTAAAAAATATTTTTGGGATTCTCCAGTATTTTGATGGTAGGGGTTAGATAGTACTGTGTTTGCAGATTAGGGGTGTTTGTCTTTCTTTTTCTTGCAGGTGTTCCTGAAGAAGACAAGAAGAGAAGACAAGAAGAGGAGGAGGGACTCAGCAGAGTTTCTCAGAGTACTCTAATGTAGTAGTGTTTAAAGTACAGTGGTATTGTGTACTGTACTGTGTGTAACTTTTCCTCCCACAGGTATGGTTGTGGGGGAGTGTGGGAGTAATGTATAGAGTGTAGCATTAGCTCCTGGTGTTTTGTTGCAGGTGTCCAGGGTTGGGGGGAGGTTCCCCTGTTTATGTTTGGGTAATCTGGGTTAGAGTCATATAGGTTTTCCTTAGAGGGCTTGGGGGATAGACAGGCTGTGGTCCTGACTGGCCATAGGGGCTGCAGTACTGATCTATTAGGGCTATGCTCTGGACAATTCTACCAGGGCCACTAGGTATCCATAGTAATATCATAGAGTAGAGGCTGATGCATCAGTCTAAGGCCTCTGGTCCCTTAGTGTTGTCTGCCTGTGCTGGCACATGGTAGGGAAGAAGGTAGCGCTACCTCCCCATAGTCAACACATAGGGTAAGATGGCCTGGGCCAGGTAAGTAATGACTGCAGACAGTCATTTTCCTGGCCAAGGGTGGGTGTAACCCCCCCGTCACCCAGGGTTACAAGAATCCCACTTAGATCTAGTGGCAGGCAGGGAAAGGCAGCTTGTGAGACACCAGTTAAATGGGTTTCACACTGTCTCACTCTGTCTTCAGTCTCAGCTGAGCTGGAGAGATGACATCATTTAGAATTCTCGCAGCAGTATAAGCCACATTGGAATGCTGCAGCAAGGGGTTAGCTTAGAACATTGGGAATTTTTATTCAGCTTTCAGCCAGGCTCAGTGAGTGAAAGAGGTGTGCTGCAGATGGCAATCCCTCAGAGTTTTAGCTCTGCAATAGAGCTACCCAGAGGTAGATGGTGTGTGTTCTCACCCTAGATAGAGACACAGAAGAAACCTGACATAGTGGTAGAGACCGCTCCGTGGCTTGTTCCAGCACCCCATCCCTGGAGGGATTTTGAGAAAGAGACCAGCAATTTCAGAGGCAATCCCCTGGCCCTGCTGAAGGAGGGAAAGCTGCCTGATGTTTGTAGAACAAGTTCTGAGGTACCAAGATGTGTTTTTCATTGCCAGAAGCCCTGGGGCACCTGCAAACTAGTTGGTGAGTCTGCTCTGCTATAGAACCAATGTGTTCACCGAGACAGTGTGTAAAGTATCTGCTACTGTGGGTCAGAGAAGGACAGCCAAGTACAGTACTTGAAGTTTGTGTATGACTTAAAATGCATCTAAACATTGGGGGTCTACAGGGATGGATCAGCCACTTAAAGAATATAACAAGTCAGGACACCAGTTCATGAAGAATAGAGTGTTAAATGTGATATACGTTTCGAGATAGCATTCTACAACCACAGAGGTTCACAAGGAAAGGTGCTGATTCCAAATGAATGGCTGGGTATGGATTTGGGAGTGAGAGGTGGGAGACCCCCTATCTGGAGTAACCAGATTTACCTCCACGGGTTCACTTTGGGCACCTATAGCTTTCTTCCAGGCACTTGGCCAGTGTTCGCAGGAAGTACCTAGATGTGGGATTGATGATGATGTTTTCCCTATGGAGCTAGGAAGTGCTCATGGGTGGTAGAGGGAGCCACCAATAAATATCTATGCCATATGGAGAAATGGCTCAGTGATGGCTGAGGTGCTATGCCAGGGAATCCAAGAGAAGAATACCAGTTCAGGCTGAGGGCCCAGTGTGTTCAGAACCTGAGGGTTACAGTGTTGTGAAGAAGATGTGTTCTTGTCTCCATTAATCTGCATTACCAGGGAGTGTAGCCTCGTGGGGGGCCATCTATGCTTTATTATTCTGTTGTTGTTGTGAACAAAAGCCATACTTTAGAATCCCACTCCTGGTTTGGACATTTCAGTTATTGCTTCCTGTGTCCGGATTACTTGGGTGCCCCTGTGCAGAAGTTTCAAACCTAGCCAAAATGCCAAGCAACAGTTTTCTCCCCAAACCCAGGCAGCCAGGAAGTGGGTTACAAAATGGAGGCACCGCACTGTGCTAATAAAACAAAAAATAACATCAACCCAACCCCTCCCTGGTTACACTTTAAAAGGAGCTTATTTGTGGGTGGAGTAGCACCATTTTCAGTCTGTCTAGACCTTTGCTCCACTGTATTTAGCATTAGTAACTTGGGGTTTTGAGTCAACTCGAGTTCAGGTGGTAATTCTAAATCCAGTTACATATCTCTGGTTTCATCCACTACCCACCCCTCCCCACACACACACACTTTTACATTCTGTGGCACAGACTCCATTTTGAGTGGAATAGACTTGCCTGCTCTGGAAGACAAACTGGGTGTTTCCCACTCTTGGCATCTATATTGGTGAGTTTCCCAGCACCCCTCTGCCTCCTGGTTCCGCTGGTTCCTAGCAAGCACTCTAAAGCATTTTTTCCAACATCCAGTGCTCTGTTTGTTGGTGCCACAGAGACTGGGATCCCTTTTTCTCCCACTGATTATGATGAGCTTGTGTGGAGTCAGGAGCCACTTGACTAATTGTTTCAGCTTTAGAAAATAATGGAGATTCCATTTATAGTAGGCCCAGCTGGTCTCTGAAAGCTGTACAGCAAGGTATCTTTGACAGTGTGTTTTCTGACAATGCTGCAGGATTGTGCCATGTAGCATCTTCAGGCTGAGGCACTCTGTCGGCTGCTCTCATCTGATATCTGGCAATTTCTAAATGGGCTTCTTCTTCAGTTATCTTAACTAGGAGATGCTGTTGCAAATTTTCAGTTAATTGCCGAGTCATTCAGATTTTGGGATCTCTGACTGAACCTTAGATGTCCCTGGAACCAATACTCCAGTGCAAGTTCAGACAATATTTTGAGAAGAGTCACCATGTTCACCTCTGTATACATCATGACATTCATCAGCCCCTTCAGGTAGGTTTTCCAGATTTATCAGGACAGCTTCCTCAATACTGTGGATAAGAAAGGAATCAGTCTCCTCTTCCCAGGCAGCCACATCCACCTCTTCCACTCTAGGGTTCTCCATTCCCCAACAGAAAGCGTATAGTGCCACCAAAAGGAGAGTAATGAAATTTCCCTGGTGACTTAGCCGTACTTCCCCCATTCACTAAAAATACCACCAACAGCTAAACCTGATTCAGTATATCACTCTGCATGTGTCTCTCCTCCCACCCCACCCGGACGAGGCCAAAAATAGGCAGAATTGCCTAGCCTTCCTTTCTCGGTCAACAAAAACTAAGTCAATTAAACTAAATAAAAGATCAGCAGTGGATAAGCTACTGGGGAAAGTAATAAACAAACACATATTAGACTTCCTAGAGAAAAACAAGGTTATGGACAAGAGCCAACATAGGTTAACAAAATGTAGCATGTGTCAAATAAACTTGATTGTTTTTCTCACTTTGGTGACACAGATGGTTGATCAGGGCTTGGCAGTTGACACCTTGTACCTGGACTTCAACAACGCATTTGACTTGCTGAAACACAGGAGGCTAGGTAGGGGACTTGGAACATGGGAAAAGACTAATTAGGTGGATTGGAAACTGATTGATGAAGACAATTGAGAGAATAGTAATGAATGGAAATTTCTAATGACATAAGGGTCACTAGTGGGGGCCACACAGGTCTGTACTGGGTCAAATATTTTTTAACATGTATATTAGCAACACTGAGGTAACTTCGCAGGGGAAGGGAGTCTGTTCACAGATTACATGAAACTATGGGAGAGTGAATGGTGAGGAGGGAATTACAGTAGCAGATTGGAAAAAAATGTACAAAGGTTGCAGCAGGGCTACAGAATTCAGCAATTGAATTTCAATGCCAAAAATGTTAAGTGATGCAGATTGGTTGGAGAATATTGCATCAATGGGGCAAGATGGAGCACTTGAGGGAGTAAAGGGACTTGATAGTGATAATTAACAGTTTGAAAACCTTGCTCCAATGCAGTACAGCATATGGGAAGGCTAACAGGATACCGGGATGCATTGCAAGTGGTTTTACTAGTGCAAGGAGATAGCTGATACTGCTACTATATGGGTCATAGTTTAGATCACACCTAGAGTATTGCATGCAGTTTTGTAGCTCACATCTGAGAAACGACAGGGAGATGTTAAAGGCTATCCAGAAGAGGGCTATAAAAATGATACAGGATCAGCATGGTTTGCCCTACAAGGAGACATTGAAGATCCTCAATATGTACTCTCTGGAAGACAGGAGGGAAAGGGAGACATCACAGAAACATTCAAACACATATTGGGTATTTTTTTTAATTGTTTAACCAAGAGTGGCACACTAAGCTGAAAGCTTATTTACAGGTGCGACCTGGGAGCACAGGGAAGTTGTGACTTGCTCAGGATCACACAGTATATCCGAGTGGGGGCTGTGGGATTCAAACCCAGGTCTTCAGATTTCCACCGCTGAGCCTTAAACCACTGAGCTATACTGCCTGCCTCGGCAGGTATAATGGGGGGACTCCACTGTGTTGATCAAGCTGAGGAACAGCACAGCAGCCAAGGAACACAACCTCAAGCCTGAAGGGGAAATTCAAAAAGGACCTCAGAAAGTATTTTTTCACAGAGCAGGTGGTAGACATATGAAACTGTCTACTCAGAAATGTAGTCAATGCTGGGAATATATCAGGGTTAAAGCCACAATAAGACAGTTTTTAAGGGTTATTAGGAGCAAAAGAGAGGTGGAGAGCAGGGAGGAGTCTAGAGGGACGGAATAATTCAACATGGGCATCAGGGCAGACTTAATGGACTCATAAGCCCAGATATTCAGACAAGATGCATGGTGCATCCCTGAATGTGCTGCATGTCTCTGAACTTGTGCAGTCTATTGGTGGAGTGACCATATTCAAAGGCCACCAATGTTCCACACAACCCTGACTGTGCTGCAGCACACAATATTGTGATGTGCCTCTGCAAATGAGGGGTTCCCTCATGCATATGCCACGCATCAAAATATTGACCCCCCCCCCGAGCATAACTATGGCACATAGTTACGCTTTTGAATCCCTACTTTAACTATGCATGGGGTTGGATGGTGCCCCGTGCACAGTCCAGGGCTGGGTACACAGTTCCCCCACAGCCCCGATCACTGTAAAACATAACTTCAAACCCCATTCCCATACTGTAGTGTCCCCCTCCCCAGTCCCAATCACTGTAAGAAATAAATGCACATCCCATTTCCATAGTGTAGCTTCTCCCCTGCCTAGCTCCAATCACTGTAAGAAATAAATGCATAACCCGTTTCCATAGTGTAGAGTCCCCCCCCCCAAGTCCTGATCACTCTGAGAAATAAATGCACACCCTGTTTCCACATGGTACAGCCCTCCTCCCCAGCCAGAACTACTGCAGGAAATAAATACACACCCCTTTTCCATAATGTAGTGTCCCCTCTCCACAGTCCCAATCTTCATAATAACAAAAATGAAATCTCCCATTAACTCTGGTAGTCCTGTGGTCCCCCCCCCCAAGCCCCGAGCTTCAAAATAATAGAAATGAAATCCCCCATTGACCCTGACAGTCTAGTGGTTGCCCCCTTTCTGGCACCAATCTTTGAAATAATAAAAATGAAATCCGCAGTATCCCCAGTAGTCAAGTGCCCTTCCCCTCCATTAGCAAGTGACTCACCACTCCACTCCCCCCCCAACCCGACCAGAGCTGGTGACTGGTACAGCCCTCCTTACACCACCATGGCCAGCCACTGACTGAACTATCAATGAGCATGTACAGTACATAGTAAGTGCCCATTGGTTGACCGGTCGCACATCTCAGCGGTGCAGCCATACAGATGAGCCCACAATGGACATGCAAATGGCCCCATTGTACCGTGCATGCCCAATGGGCTCATCTGAATATGTGGGCTTAATATCACCCATGGAGGACATGGCACATCCACATATGCACCATTCATTCCCCTATTGGGTGGTCTTCAGCCCTGCACCCTGGATGCCCCATGCGATGCATGGCATCCGCCTGCTGTGCGTGAAGCATCCAGGATCTGATATTCAAACAGATTGCGGGGTTTGTTCCAATTGTGAATTCTGTTTGAATATCATGACAGAGTCGGCCAGATTAACTTATTTGAGTGGTGAACGTTATGCACGTGCATCTGTACGGCTCAGTATATGGGGCCCCATAGTCTTTTCCTATTTTTAGTCATCTACAGTATGTATCTAGAAACCTGAATCAGTTGCATGGTAGCACAATACACTACCTCTCAGCTTTCAGGGTGCTCCTGACTGTATTTTGGTGACTATATTCAAGTATCTGAATTTGGTAAGACCTTAAATTGAACTCTGTAGGTCATAAGTGCACAAAAAAGCTACTAAAATAAATCATGGGCTTATGTATAAAAGCAACTATTGCATAAACAGGGTAATGAAGATAAAAATGGTGAAATAAGTTTAAATATTCTGAACTCAAGAGTTTGGTAACTAAATGTATTAACGGCATATGACACTAATACAGATCAAGTTGCAGATACCAAAATAGGAAGAGTAGGCATTATTGTGGGAAAGCTGCTTCAAAAAGATTTGGATAACATGTACTCAACCATGGCAAAGAAAAAATCTGTGTAATTAGGTAAGATAAACAATAAGACATGACATAGTGCGGGTTGCAATACCACATATGTCCAGGTGCAATGTGAGGCATGCAGCATTTACAACAAAAGCTCTCAGCACCAGGAGGTGTGATTATCACACAGCAACTTACATCTCTCAGGTGTAGTACTATGCTTATAAATTAGTAGAAATGTAGAAAAACAGACAATGACGGCAGAAAAAGACCCATGGTCCATCCAGTCTGCCTGAGTTCCATATTTAGCCCTGGGACCTACTGTCCCTCCAGAGTCTGTAGCTAGGGTCAGGGTAACCTCAGAAACTATTTAGAAAAACAAAAAAGCCAACTTTGTTTTATTAAAAACAGGTATTTTACATACATACATAGAATCATCAAATAAGGACCTCTTGGCCCATCCAGTCTGCCCTGTCAATCCCTACTTATTATGAGGCCTGATGCCCAAACTGAAGTCTTTAGCACCCCCTCTTGCCTCCAGGATACCCCTGTGTCTGTCCCCCTCATTCTTAAATCCCATGACGGTTTTAGCTCCAACCACTTACTTTGGCATGCCATTCCATGCGTCCACCACCCTCACCATGAAAAAGTACTTTCTCATATCATCCCTGAGCCATCCCCCCTCCAACTTCATTCTGTGCCCTCTTGTCTTGGAGCATCTCTTACCTTGGAAGATGCTCCCCTCCTGCACCCTGATTATACCAGTGAGGTATCTGAATGTCTCTATCATGTTCCCCCCTCTCCCTTCTTACCTCCAGGGAATACATATTTAACTCCTGCAGTCTAACCTCATAGGTCTTCCCCTGCAGTCCCTGCACTATTTTAGTAGTCCTCCTCTGTACTGTCTCCGCCCTGTCTATGTCCTTTCTCAGGTGGGGCCTCCAGAACTGAACGCAGTACTCAGGGTGAGTTTTCATCAGTGTCCCATACAGGAGCATAATGACCTTGCTTTTTCTTCTGGTGATACCCTTCCCTATACATCCAAGCATTCAGCTCATCTTTCCCACTGCCTTGTCACACTGTCCAGCCTCTTTTAGTTCATCGGTATTGATAATTCACACATCTCTTTCCTGCTTCATGACTGTCAGTTACTCCCCTCCTAGTTAATATGTTGCCCCTGGGTTCTTGTGTCCTATGTATATGATACTGCATGTTTTTGCATTGATCCCAGTTGCCATGCTCCAGACCATTCTCCAGTTTTTTAAGATGCTCCCTCATCTTTTTAACCCCCCCCCGGCATGTCCACCCTATTGCATACCTTTGTGTCTTCCACAAATAGGCATACCTTTCCACCCAGCCCATCCACAATGTCCCCAGTAAAGACATTGAAGAGGACCAGCCCCATCACTGACCCCTGCAGCACCCCGATCATGACTTCTCCCTCTCCAGAGTGTTCCCCATTAACCACCACCCTTTGGCTCCTGCCAGAAAATCAGTTCTCCACCCAGTTTACTATTTTCTTCTCTTCAAAGTAAATAGTGAAAAGTAATTTCTCCCCTCCTGTCAATCTTCTGTTTTTCCACATGTTCAATAGATGGTTGTTTCTCATGGAATATAAAAATTCAAAGATCTACAAAATTCCAGAGGCAAAATGTTCACCTCTACCCATGAATACACACTACAGAAGGTCTATTGTGGAGGCAGGGCCACAATTTTATCTGAGGAATGCTAAACAGCAGAGATTTCCCTGTTAAGCTGGTAAAGACAGAAGGAACAATTTTATGTCAGCAAAGGACCACCAGAAAAGAAAACTCTTGTGTATCTGTATAAGGAGGGGACTAATGCAGGGAAAAAAACATATAATACATTTGATTTTTAATTTAAGAGAGCTAAATTTTTTTAGAGCCAAACTGAATTTTTTTAGTGAGTAAAGGTGGAGATCGTGCTTGTGATGATAATCAGAATTTTTTCTGAGAGGAATTGATATGTCACTTAGCTGCATCCTGGTTACTGGAAGAGTTCTCAAACCAATGGTTTTCCCCCATAAAGACATGGGATTAGAGTCCTATTGGCCAATTAGGGTGCAGCAAATATAATACCCATTTCATAATGTATGGTAATGTATCTAGGTCATAAAATGTGGAGGTTAGCTTTAAGTCAAATAGTAATATCCTTGGAACTTCAGAACAAGGAAAAGACCAAGCATGATGATCTGTGATTACCTAAAATCAGGTCAGTAGTATACAGAAGCAGCTACAAATGTTTATAGATTACTCAGATGTATCCAGAATTTGATTATGAGAACTAGCAGATCATTCCATCCATGTCTAAGGTTTTATTCGGGCCTCATCAGGAGTAGTGTATTCAGCTGTGGTTAGCACACTGTCAAGGATGTACAGTGCATGAGTTAGAAAACATACAGAAGTGGGCTACTAAGATGATGTGAGGTTTAACGGGTTAGACACATGAGGATATGCTAAGACAGCTAGACTTGTCCACACCTGAAAGGAGTAGACGAGGGGATTTACTAACAGTTTATAAAATAATTCATGCCATGATTAAATACATACTATTTTTAAAACTGATTTAAAACACATGGGACAGATATTCAAAAAAGCACAAGGCAGAGGGCAAACATTTGCACCCCGTCTTGCAATAGCACCGGTGTGCAGAAATGCTATATTCAGAGGAACAGCACAGGGTGCTATCCATCTGAAAATAGGTCCAGTATTGCCCAGTGCTAAACCAAATATCACCACCCAACAGCACCCCCAAAATAGGGCCCTGCAATGGCAAGGCCAGGGTCAAAAACTGCAATATTCAAAAGTCCCTATGCAAATGAGCCCATTGGACATGTAAGACACTAAGGGGCCATTTGTATGTCCATTGTGGGCTCATTTGCATGGGGAGGGAGGCCATTTTGTGCTTCAAATAGCCCAGTTCAGGGAACTAGCCATGATGCTAGTGGCCTCCCAACCCTTCTATCCCAGTTCCATTATAGTAATAATGTGTCCCTGGTGTCTAGTGGTGCCTCCCACCCTCTGATCCCAATCCTGTTACCTGATGAATATGTCCCAGGTGTCTAGTGGTGCCCTCTACCCTCCAATTCCAATCCTGTCACATTATTAATATGTCCCTGGTGTCCAGTGGTCCCTCCCCCACCCAACACCCATCCCTGTATTGTTAAAATACTTCTCTGGTGTCTGGTGGTCCCTCCCCACCCAACACCCGTTCCTATATTGTTAAAATATGCTAGACACCAGGGACATATTCATAAAGTGATGGGATTAGGATCAGAGGGCAGTGGGCACCGCTACACCAGGGACATATTATTACACTATAACGGATTGAGCTTGGAGGGTTGGGGGAATGCCACTGCAAGGGAGTACTGTGTTGCCTGGGGGCACGACACACTACCACCAGCAACTCCTAGAGTTGTGCTATATTAAGACTAGCTTTCAATCTGTGATATTTGCTTCACAGAAGGGGACTATGCAAAGCACCCTTGCGTGGAGCAAATACTCTGAATATCGAACTGCGCTGATATTCAGGTCCCTGCTCCCCCCTCCATTTGTATAGTTTTGCCTTGTGTCCCCCTCCACTTTTAGCAATGGTGAAATCCCAGTACGTCCACGTTATCTGGACTTTTGAATATGGGACATCCACTTAAAACCCAGTTTGTGCAGCAATCTTTTGAATATCTGGCCCCATGCACTACAGGGCATTCCCAAAAGCTTAAGTGTAATAAGCTGAAAAAAAGCCTCACAAAAATGTATTTTCTCAGTGGGTACACTGGTTAATAAACAGATTACCAGATTCTGTCACCTAGGCTTAAGTGGTGCTGGTATTTAAAGAGGGGGTCTCGCCACCAGCAAAAAGTTCTTGGCCATAGAATTCAGTTGCACTGCACTCTAAAAAACCTTGAATCTCAAGACATTCCATTGTTCATTGCTGAGGTACTTACATAAAACCATAAGGTTCCCCCTTACTGTTCATCTGCAGCTGTGGAAAAAATCTGGAGTGGAAGTCATAATGCCCTACTTGTTATGTCACAAACTTTTCCACAGCAAAAGACTGTGATGTCACAAGCAGGGGATGGTGACTTCAGCTCCGGAGTTATACATAGGTTCTACTCCACTCTAAGTCAGCTGTAAGTAACAAAGATTCAGTTTTCACAGAGATGTCCATAAAAATTAAAAAAAAAATAATAATGGTACAAAATTCAAACATGCAGAATGTTTCACAACTTAATTCTACTAATAACAAGTATATTTTTATTTCTAGTGGTTATTGAAGACACTCTTTGAGACCAGTTTGGACAAGTTCATGTCCCAAACAGAATCTCTGGGAACACCTGCTGAGCCGGTAGGGGATTTGGTCTTATGCCCCTTACTCATTCCACAAATTTGAATATTTGTATGTTCACATGCACCAGGAATGTGGGTGAATCCCCAATGCTGACAGTGCAGTGCACTGTTGAGGTGCCATTCTTAGGATGAGATGTTAAACTGAGATCCCCTGCCCATCTCTAGTAGCTGTCTGGGTGGAAGTTAACAATATAAAGGCATTGTCATGATTAGATTTTTCCAGTGCCCAGGCCAACATTCCACCTGTCAAAAAAATAGTGCCCATGTAACTCACTTCACAGGATGCACCTGGCAACAGCTCAGTGTGCCTTTCCAGGTCAAAAATTACTAATATATAAAATAAATGATAGTGATGGGTTCCTCTATGAGACAGAAAAAAAAATACCTTGACGAAGTGTAACAAGAAAGGCTAGAAAAACCAAATCAGAATCAGATTGGGCTGCCTTTAGAATGATTAGGAATCTCTGTACAAAACTAATCAGATCTAAAAAGGAAAAATTACTACCAAAGTGCATTGGAATCCAACAAGAATAATGGTGCTAAATTCTGGCAGATCTTGAATGATGTAGAAGGACGTAAATTGTCCTCCTCATTTCCATCCAAAATCATCTCTGGAGATACTACAGTACAATTCACATTAAACTGTTCCACCAATGAGTTGGTGTAGCATTGTTTTTCACAGCTGGCAATGCACTGGCACCTCTTATTGCATTGCTTTTCAATGTTTAAGCAGCTCAAGAGCAATGTTTGTAAAATGTTTTTGCCACTTAGCGGGAATGCATCAGCAGTTCAGTCACAGTGCAATGCAAAACAGTTTTTTAAATCTAAAAAAAACTTTGGATCCAGCAACACTTATGCAACTCGGTTGGAAATGCTAAAACAACTCATTGGAAGAACAGTTTAATGTGACTTGTACTGTTCCTGCACCAACAAACATGACATCTTAGAAGCCCTTAATAACCACTTTGCCACTGCTGGCCTAGCCTTTGAGACCTCTCCCATAAGCAAATTGCTGAACCAGCAAACTGGCATTGCCACACCTTGGACCCCATCCAGCACCTCCACCTGCTCTACCAAATTTAGTTTCACTCCTGCCTCACTCAAACAAGTTGAAGACCTCCTAACCCACCTAGATATTAAAAAAATCACAGGGGCTGACCAAATTGCCCCCCCCTTTCTGAAACAAGGTTATTATCATCTAGCCTCGCAAATCACTCTCCTCTTCAATATGTCACTCCTTCAAGGAGCACTCCTCCCAGTGTGGAAAACAGCCCATGTCCTCCTTCTGCTCAAATCTGGTGAACCGAGTAACTTGAACAACTACAGACCCATCTCTCTTCTTCCTATTTTGTCAAAATTTATTGAAAAGCTGGTAAACTGTCAACTAAGGGAATTTTTGGAGAATCACAATCTAATAAACCCTTTACAGTTTGGCCCTAGGCCAAGACACAGCACAGTCTCTGCATTAGCCAAGGTTAGTAAAGATTGACTACACTTTTCCTTGACTAAAGCAAAGCATCTGATATGGTGGATCATGATCTGCTACTGACCCTGTCACATCACATTGGGCTGAATGATAATGCCCTAAAATGGTTTTCATGCTACCTCATTGAAAGACAGCAACAGGTGAAGGCGCAGGGTGACCTTTCTCCCTGCAAAATCCTTCTGAGAGGGGTACCACAAGGTTCAATCTTGGGACCTTTATTATTCGCAGTATACATAAACAGTATTGACCACAATATTACATCTGCCAGTATTCTACTATTTGCAGATGATATTGTGCTTTATGTCTCTCATCCTACCATTGAATCTGCCTACAGGGGTTTACAACAAGAATTTAATATCCTACAGCAAAATCTGCTACATCTGAAACTTCTACTCAATGCCAAAAAGACAAAAGTCATGTCCTTCTCCCCATCAACTAATGCATCTTCCGGATCATATCAGTCTGCCAATATGCATATAGTATAGATGCAGTGTGAAACTATGGAAAGAGTGGACAAATTTAAGTATCTAGGCTTCTGGTTGGACTATACGCTCTTATATATCCCTCATCTTGAAGAATTCTCCAAAAAGCTGAAACAAAGGCTAGGATTATTCTTCCATATCAAACGTTTGCTTACCTATGAAGCAAAACTATGATTAGTCAAAACAACATTCCTTCCACTAATTGACTATGCTGACTTTCTTTACAGTCATTGCCCCAAAACTGTCCTTACGAAGCTGGACATCCTGTACCACAGGGCCTTAAGATTTGTGACCGACTCTCCATTCAAAACACACCACTGTTCACTTTACAGCCAACTCGGCTGAACTTCCTTATCTACCAGAAGATGACGTAATGCCTCCATCTGGACTTTCAAAGCCTTCACTAACAAATTCCCTCTTTACATATCCAGCCTCTTTAAATCAACACCTTGCACATACTCACATAGGAAATATGATTATATCTCCCTCGATACCCCCCCCCCGGGTAAAATCTCGTTTTGGCACCATATCCATTAGCCATGCCTTACCAACCTTGTGGAACTCCTTCCAAATTAAATTAAAACT
This sequence comes from Neoceratodus forsteri, assembly GCA_016271365.2. Classification (NCBI taxonomy): domain Eukaryota; kingdom Metazoa; phylum Chordata; order Ceratodontiformes; family Ceratodontidae; genus Neoceratodus; species Neoceratodus forsteri. Next base: position 346,477,761 of record CM028131.1, on the reverse strand, counting down.
GACTCACCTTGTTAGACTGTTCTCATTTGAATCTCTTCTGTTGAAGGAAAACTTCCAGTGCTATGCCTAGGGCCCCCCTTTTGATATTTTATATTGCACTTACCATTATATTTGCCCCTGGCTCTCCCTGCTTCCCTTCTTTCTTTTGTTTTGCACTCCTGTCTGTCTCTATACCCTACTACTCCCTGAGCCTCTCTCCCTTACACCTTTCCCCCCTCATCCTACTTATCTTTGACTATTCCTACCTCACCTTATGGATCATGCACTACCTCCCCCCTTACCTCCTTCCATTCCAATCGTATTATGCAGTTAGTTGCTTGCACTTATGCAGATATGAAAAAATCTGAGTAATCTGACTGTACCTTGTTATGTATTACCCACTGTATTGTGTGAACTATTGTATAAATCTGTAGTGTTTTCCTTTTATGTACACTATGTGTGTCCCCCAAGGGCCACCTTGCAAATGAATATCTCAATGGTGTATTTCCTGGTTAAAAATAAAATTGAATTGAATTGAATAAGCCAAGAGGCCAGAGACTGAATGACATGAATAACTCATGAAACCCTTACAATGCATTTTTTTCAAACTTATTTTAAAGATACACTATTGTTTGTTTTGTATAATACATTTATATAGCCACAACTTGCAGGAATGTAACTTTTTTCAGACGTTTTCAGCAGTTTCAGCAGTGAAAATCTAAATAAGGTACAGTATTGATGATTACAATAAATTGCTTTCCTGATGAACTAGCTGTGTACGATGAGTTAGTGTGTTTCACAGTCAAAAACAACTTGATGCATCTCTGAGAGTAAACTGTAGTTCGAGGAGTGTATCATGGCTCCAGGAAGTGAGTGGTGCTAAAAGCTTTCTGATTAGGGTTTGAAGATGGTTTGCCTGTGTTAATTTGTGAGTAGTTTCTAGTTATTATGTGTTGTTTATAAAAGAAGTTTGAAAATCTGTGGTTTTGTAAGTGTAGACAGGATTGAAATTGTTTAGTCTTGTATTTCTGAATGTGTTGTAGTTGCATTTCTACTGTGTTTTCAGCAATATGATGTGGCAACAGATGTCTCATTACAGCATGGATCAGTTTAATTGGGGGTGGAAAAGATTGCTTAAATTGTATATTTTTTAAGGTATGGATAGGATTGCAATCAGCCTTAGTGCTGTATTCTGTGTTCTTTTCTTGTATTGCATTTTATTAGATTGGGGTGGGGCTAGAATTTAAAATATCTATACATTTTCTTTATTTTTGATGTTTGAGTTGAGAATGAGATGTAAGTTCTGTTTGCTATTGCAGTCAATGTTTGAATTGGTTCCATGTGATAACGGCAATCGCAGAAAGGTGATCGCTGTTAGGGCAAGTGTACATCACTGAAAATCAGTTTTGGCAACATACACTCCTGGCACACAGCAAAAAAGCACCGGGGATTTGTTTTTTTTTTAAACAGCTGGGATCAACAAAACAAACGCGTGCCCTGAACCGAACCAAGCACCCCTTGCAACCCTAACCTGCCACCCACCCACCATGCCACAGGCCCAGCTTGGCAGCCCACCACTGCACTATGCCTTACAAACCCTCCTTCCCTTTCCACCCATCATACAGCATGCTCGCTCCCCCCCCCCGGGTGCATGTACACATAACAACATCCTGTTGCTATATTCGTGGATCCCCCCATCTGGTCACCCTGTCTACCTGGTAGCCCTGTGGACAGACATCGCAATTGAGTCGCCCTTTTTGAAAGCACTCAATCGCAGTCGCCATTGTCATGGGCTACCATTTAGATCCATTTCTTCAGCTCTGTGTGCTGCAGCACTGGGAGATCAAGCAAGATGCTAAACATTGGTTAAGTTTCAATTATAAAACATCACTAATGCTTCAAAAAAAATGTAGATTTGTTCTCCAGGTTGATTAAGAACTGATGATTGTTTCTTAGATACAGTAGCAAACTTAAAGTATTGTTAACTGAGATTAAAAATCTTTAATTCATGATCAATAACGAGATGATTTAGATGGCAAAGTGGAGCAATGGACTTTATTCATGAAGCTCTTTTCCAGGCCATTAGGAGTATTATTTCACCACACTATTCATGAAGCATTTTCTCAAATACTATATCGAGCAACATACACAGCCACAACTTGTAGTAGCACTAAATGGTACAAACAGTCACACCAAAATACCATCACACTTTTTTGTCATGCTCAGTACCAGATCTGTATCACCATGAGTGGAGTCCTCCATGAAGTAATGTTGCCCAGAACTACATGCAAATGTGCAACCACATTTGTACCCACTAACATACCAGTCTGTGGCTGCCAAAAGGGTCTGTGCTTGACACATTGGCAGTTGCATGGTGCTACAGCCACTGAGGTACCACCAACTATCCCTTACCTTGTTGCCCTGTTGTCTGGGTCCACAGACATCCCTGGTAGTACAGTAGCCCCTAAGCATTCAAACAATTCAACATTCCCGTTGTCTAGTGGATCCCCCTCTCTAACCCTGCCTGGCAATATCAATGATCTATCCCCTTCACCCTTCCAGAACATTCATTTTAATTTGCAAACCTTTCTGAAGGAAGCCCCACAAAACAAATTAAAAACAATTAACAAAATCATGTTCCTTTACAATTAGAGTGTTAAAATATAGTTATTTATTTATTTAGTTGTTTATTTCAAAAGTTTAACCAGGAAAGACATAGTGAGCTGATAGTTTGTTTCTATATGCATCTGGGAGAGGTGGAGGGAGAGGAAGATAATACAATAAGGTGAAACATTATTAGTACATTAACAGATATACCTCATCGACCATCAATGCCAAGTAGTACAGTGCAACAAAAAAAAATGTAAAGTACAATACATTACAGATGTGCAAGCCAATAACCAGTGCCAGGTAAAACAGTACAACAAGGTGCTTAAGGTGGGCAAAGTTGCCCTTGGACATTTGCAGTGAACAACCCCGACCAGGGCATAGCAGTGGGAGGGGGACAGAAGGAATGTATCAGGGCAGGAGCAAGCCATGGGAGCGGGTCGAGAGTACATACTAAGGAATGGGAAGCAATGATACAGAGGTGGTTGGAGGTAAGGGGGAAGTACATGAGAGAAGAAAGGTAGGAAGAGAAGGAGCCAAGACAGATTTTGGATATGAAGGAGGCACAGTGAGCAAAGCAAATATATGGCATTGATAATAATGAAATACAATACTAATAAATGTTTGGAGGTGCATAATTCATTCTGAATGTTTTAATATAAGCAAAGTCTTGTATACTGGGTGCAGACCTATAACACTCACTTGTACCATATTGTATGGCATTAGTGAGCACTCTCACTGGTCTTGGTCACAATTAGTGGTGGGCGAAGTGGCCAAAATCTGCTACACAAAGCAATTTGCAAATTAAGGGAGAATTCACGGAGTAATCTGCAATGCGAAGTGGAGTACCTTGCGTTATAATGAGGAATGCAAAGTCCATTGGAAATAATGACTTTGCATGACTCCACCTTTCCCCAACCACTTCTGCACCAATTTTAATGTGAAGTACACTGAAATCAATGTGCTATGCATCACTTCACCTTGTTGGTGAGCTCCAAAGGTGAATTTTGCAGTGACTCATGGGATTGCAGGTCACATGGGCATTAGATTGTCCTGCACAGCCTCAGTTCTGTGTTGTGTGTGTAGTGAAAGCTGGGGACAGTTTGCTTTCAGAGCTCTGAGATTTAAACCCTCTAAAAGCCATTCAAAAAGCCTTTTTGAGCCATTTTTTTGTTTAAAATTTAGTACATCAATTGTAGGAAACCCTCCTGTGCTCATATCATTGAGTGTTTATTGTTTGTTTGTGGATTTTGAATGTTAATTTAGAACATTCAGTCTGTGTAGTGACAGATACTTGAAGTGCACTTTGGGGGATGGGCAATCTGTGGTGGAGGAGGCAGATAAATTGGGAGAAAGGTAGTCTTTCTAATTTGGTAATATTTTTCTTGTATAACTGTGTTAATATACACACGGTAATATTTTCAGTAATTTTTGACATTTTTGTGCTGATTGCTGTGATGCAGCAGTGCATAATTTCAGTTTATTTAAAGATTTAGTTATACATATACAATTTAAGCAATCTTTTCCACCCCCAATTAAACTGATCCATGCTGTAATGAGACATCTGTTGCCACATCAAATTGCTGAAAACACAGTATTACTGAAGTTTTCAATTTGCTGTGCATTACCTGTAGTGTGTACATGCGACGCATGCCATCCAGTCAGATGCATTTTATTGTGCCACACAGTAATTGCAGCACTGTGAACCTGCTATTCACTGCACCTGTGGTATTTTGTACTGCTTTGTGGTATCTTGGTAGTAGACTGTTACTGCAGTTCACTGCCCTCCCCTCCCAACCAGCAAAAGGTATTCTTTTCCAGATTTGGATTTGTGACTTGTGAGCACTGGTTATGGTGTTGCTATGCCTTTGTGTCCGCATCTCTTGTGTGTGCAGCCCAATCTTAATCTGTCTGTGTGTCTGCATCTCTTTAGGGCCCAATCTCCATCTTTAACTTAAGTCACAGTTGTTTGTTTGGCTTCCCTTCAGAGTACCGTGTAGTGCATATCTCAGCATGAACATTGTACTCATTAATGTGCATTTTTAGGTCAGGGTGATCATCACGAGTCACTCCCGATACAAATCATGTTCTTAATCTTCATGGTCACGATGATTCACGAATTACAAAACTTTAAGTTTTTGGGTTGTAAGTTGCATGTGACCCTGTTTTGTATTATCTTGTCTTGACCATTGTACTCATTAATATGTGTTTTCAAGTAAGGGTGTTTGGGGTGGTTCAAGTCAGGGAAGTACAGCCATAGGTATTTGCGTACAGTTCATTAGTCATCATGTCACACCAGTCACTCTCCATAAGACAAAACACATTCTTCATGAATCACAGCAGTTACATTTCTTTTCAGTTCTGATGATATGCTGATTGGAAACCAGAGAAAAACAAAGTCAAGGTGGCTGTGTCTGGGTCTGTTGGTGTTAAATCCTCCCCTCCTCAAAAAAGTTGTGATGTAGCAGTTCCTGTTGATGATGATGATGATGACCCCAAGGGCGGATGATAGAAAATATCAACTACAGAAAGACATTCAACGGTGTACAAGAGGGTAGCATCATCCAGAAAAAGAGATGTGCATGAGGAAAGGCCTAAAATTTGAAGATAGAGGGGGGACGGATTGAGGCAACATCAGAAACTATTTTTTCACACAGAGGGTGGTGGGTACAAGGACAAAATAAAGCTAATGATCAACGTTCTGATGTCACAGCAGCAGTTCAAGCATCCCCATAATTTGTAGCTGGTGCCCCTCAATTCGCTTCAACTGTTGCTCAACGGTGTCAAGACGGTGGTTAACAGCCTCCAACTCACTCCACATTAGGCCCAAATCAGCCTGTGTGACAGGTAGTTGGACAGGGTTGCCTCCGTCACCTGCTGCTGGTCGTAGTGGTGGAGCAGCCGCTTGATCCATGGCCCTCCCCCGCTTCACAGCACCATGCACAGGTGGACACCGTGCTGTCCCCTCTTCCCCAGCAGGGCCAGCAGGTGCATTACTGCCCTGTTCTGCAACCTTGGCCTGCCACTGTACACAGCTGACCACCTGTGCCAAGGTGAGTTCCTTTGGGGCCACGGTGCACCTCCACACCACACAGATTACATTACACTACACTGCTGTCCCCAGGCAGTGTAGTAAAGAACTCCCACACTAATGAGGTGAGTGGAGGACCAGGCACAGGCAAGAGGGAACAGGTATTGTTGGAGTCAGGGGCTGCTGCTACAGTGAAAATCAAGCATGATTCACTTCCTGCCTGCCTGAAGCATATGACCTAGACTGTGTAAGCCATGTGATGTGTGTGGGCTGCCTGTAAATTCTCACTCTGCCCTTAAAGGTGGAGCAAGCAACACAAAGTCAATATCACCATCATCACAAGGCGAAGAGGTGAAGTAGCGCTTTCAAAGGGAACTTCGCATAGCCATAAAATAACATGAAGTGGTCTACTTCACTGGTGGAATTTAACTTTGCTGCATTTCTACACACAATCTCTTTCTCCTACTACAAGGCGAAAGTGAAACTCTCTTTCAAGCATGAGTTACTGCCTGCCTGCCTGCATGCTTGAAGCATGTGACCTATACTGTGTAAGCCATGTGATGTGTGTGGGCTGCCTGTGAATTCTTACTTCTGCCTTAAAGTGAAGTAAGGTGGAGTGAGCAACGCAGTCATAATCACAATGCGAAGTGGTGAAGTGAGGGTTTTAAATGGGCAGTTTGCATAGCAGAATGGTAACATGAAGTGGGCCACTTCGCATCCACTTCGCAGGCGGAATGTAACTTTGCTGCATCTCTAGTCACAATGCTACAGTATCTATAAGATGCAACTGTCACAGTGTTGCAAGGGAAGGGTGGGCTGTCATTTGCATGGCACACATACGGGTACAGGTGTCTAAATGGCTAACTCCTTATAAGCACAGTTTGACAGGTCAGGCCCTAGGGACTTGCAAAGGGCACATTTTATTCCCTTTGTGCCCCAACTAGACACAGAGGAGAAGGATATGTGGCAGAGTTAAGGTGGAAGGGAAAAGGCCGCACTGAGGATATGAATGAGAATCTGCTGGACCAGAGAAAAGAGTATTCTGCAGATGGAGGTTCTGATCAGGAGATGAGCAAATTCTGATAAGGGTGTTATGTGTACTCAGGATTGGGGGGATGTGTACTGGCAATGTGGAGGTATTTACAGATCGAGGATAAAGTTGTAGTTTGGAGAATGGGGGTTTATTGATGATGGAAGGTCGTCACCGAGATGAAGGGTCTTATGATGCATTGACGTTGGTGTATTGAGTGGAAAATTATCTCTATTGCTAAGAAGGGGATGGGCAAGTGTGCAAGAGGAGGGGGATGAACTAGTGGACTGCAGTGACTGATTGAGTAGTAGGTCATCAGCTAGCCAGGAAACATAGAAACATAGACTTTGACGGCAGATAAGGACCGCTTGGCCCACCTAGTCTGCCCATTTCCCTACTTACAGGATAAGCTGCAGATCCTAGTTAACCAACAGCCTATTTCTTCTTACCCCCACAAGAATTGCCTTATGTCTGTCCCATGTATTCTTGACTTATCCCACAGTTTTAGACCCCACAACTTCCTCAGGAAGGCTGTTCCATGCGTCCACCACCCTCTCTGTGAAAACCGCCCACCCTCTATCTTTAAATTGTGTCCCCTTGTTCTTGCACATCTCTTTTTCTGAAAGATGCTACTCTCTTGGACTTTGTTGATTCCACTGAGGTACTTAAAAGTTTCTGTTATGTCCGCCTCTCCCTCCTTTCCTCAAGGGTATACATATTAAACTCCTTTAGTCTCACCTCGTATGGATTTCTTGCAGACCCTGCACCATTTTAGTTGCCCTCCTCTTTACTGCCTCTATCCTGTCTATGTCCTTGCAGAGATGGGGTCTCCAGAACTGGACGCAGTTGTCCAGATGGAGTCTGACCAACTGTCTGTACAGAGGAATAACAACTTCCTGTTTTCTGCTGGTGATGCCTCTCCCTATAGATCCCAGTATACCCAGCCCTCCCTACTGCCTTCTCACATTGCTTGCTAACCTTAAGGTCATCTGATATGATTACCCCCAGGTCCCTTTCCATTTTTGTTGGTATCACTACCCCCCCCCCCCATTGTGTAATCTTCCCCTGGGTTTTTGTTTCCCAGGTGCATTGCTCTGCAGTTCTTTGCATTGGATCCAATCTGCTATACTTCTAACCATTCCCCCAACCTTGCCAAGTCCCTTCTCATCCTTTCCATGCCTCCTTGTACATCAACCCTGTTGCAGATCTTTGTGTCATCTGCAAAGAGGCATACTTTTCCTTCCAGTCCCTCTGCAATGTCACTTATAAAGACATTAAAAAGGACTGGACCCAGTACTGAACTCTGCGGTACCCCACTAGTAACCCCTCTTTCTTCAGAGTGGACTCCATTTACAATTACCTTCTGTGTCCTGTTGTCCAGTCAATGTTTTATCTAGGCTACCACCCTGGGACCCACTCCCAGGCTGGTTAATTTGACTATTAGTCTTTTGTGTGGGACTGTGTCAAATGCCTTGCTAAAGTTTAGGTAGGCCATGTCCACAGCCCCTCCCTGGTCTACTACTTTAGTCACCCAGTCAAAGAAATCAATTAGATTCATCTGACATGACCTTCTCGCTGTGAACCCATGCTGCCTTGGGTCCTATGCCCCACTGGCCTCTAGGTACTCAACAATTCTTTCCTTCAAAAGTGATTCCATCACTTTCCCTATCACAGAGGTCAAACTGACAGGTCTGTAGTTTCCTGCCTCTGTCTTGGCCCACTTTTGTGAAGGGGAATCACATCTGCCTTCTTCCGGTCCTCAGGTACCACACCATCCTCCCATGATTTGTTAAAAAGGGTAGTCAGTGGTTTCACTAGTTCTACCCCTTAATTCTTTTAGAATTCTGGGGTGAATTCTGTCAGGCCCCATTGCTTTGTCCACCCTCAGTTTTAGGAGTTCTTTCAGAACCCTTTCTTCTGTGAAAGGACTTGGATCGACCCCCCTATCAAGAGTGCTTCTGTTAATTGGATTAGGCACCTCCCCTCCTCCTCTTTTCTGAATACTGAGCTGAAATATTCGTTCAGTATCCCTGATTTTTCACTGTCCCTCTCTGCCCACCCACCATCCATTCTATTCAGCCTCACTATCCCTCTCTTTGTCTTTCTAAGCCCCCTGATGTACCTATAAAAGTTTTTTATCTCCCTTCTTAACCGAGTTGGATATTTTTTCCTCAGTTTGGGCCTTTGCTATTCTGACTTCCCTCCCTGCTACCTTCTGCCTTAACTGGTACAGCTCTCTGTCCTGCTCCTTCTGTGTTTCCTTGTACTTCCTGAATGCTATCTTTTTCTCCCTAACTTTCCCCGCCACCTCTTTTGAGAGCCATAGTGGTTTTTCTTTCATTTTGGTTTGTTTATTTGCTTCTCACAAAGGCTTGTTGCCTCTGTGATGGCAGTTTTGATGTTTCCCCATTGTTGCTCCACCCCTCCTTCTAGCCTGTTTGCTAGTGCTTTTCTAAGGCACTCTCCCATCTTGCCAAAGTCAGCACTCCTGAAGTCCAGTATCCTTACTTTTGTATGGCTTGACCCTGTAGCTGAGTTTATCATGAACCACACTGTTTGATGGTCACTAGTTCCCAGATGACAACCCACTTCTAGATCTGAGATCCTCTTGCTGTCCCCATTTGAAAGTACAAGGTCTAAGATTACTCCCTCATGAGTGGGTTCCAAAACTAGCTGTCTGAGGCATGCCACCTGTAGGGCATCAAGAATGGCCCTGCTCTTGGATGTGGCTGCAGCAAATGTGCTTCAGTTAACATCTGGCATATTCAGGTCTCCCATCAACAGTATCTCTCCTGTCTCTGCCATCCTAAGAATGCCTTCTATCATATCCTTGCCCATTCCCTCCCCCTGACATGAGGGTCTGTATTTATTTATTTAGTTTTTGTTGACCGGGTAAGTACACTAGACAAATCCTACCTATTTTCTGGCACAACCCGGAGGAGATGGATACAGATGAATGCCAACTGACCTTGAACCAGATTAAGCTGTTGATGGTATTTTTAGTGAATGAGGGAAATTTGGCCAGGACATAGGGAAATTCCCCTACTCTTTTCGATAAGTGCCATGGGATCTTTAACATCCACCTGAACTACCACCAATCCAGGCAGATGGAACCTCGGTTTAACGTCTCATCTGAAAGATGGCACCTCAGAAGTGCAGCACCCCTCTCATGCTGCACTACAGTGTCAGTACTGGGATATTAACCCAAGTGCCAGATGTGGGAACTGAACCCACAGCCCTCTGATCTCCCGGCCTCAGAGGCGAGTGTGCTACCTGCTGAGCTACTGACACTGACAACCCCTGTATACAACCCCTGTGCAGATTGTGGTACCATTTCCAGTCTCTAAGGTGACCCACAGTGCCTCCACACCTCCCTGTTTACTCTTTTGTTCAGTTGCTTTTATCCCATCCTTTACATAGAGAGCTACTCCTCCCCATCTTCTCCCCTCCCTGTCTCTCCTGTAGGTTATGTACCCTGGTATGTTAACATCCCAGTCATGGTTCTCTGTGTACCATGTTTCTGTGACTGCTATGATATCCAGGCATCCCTCTTCCATCAAGGCCACCAGTTGAGGGAGCTTGTTGCCCAGACTATGGGCATTGGTACTCATTACCCTCCATTTTCTGATGGCCTTACTCCTTTTTGCCCCATCCCTGTCCTTATTGCCTTTGTCACTTTCTTCATTTACCCCTGCCCTTCTCCCTATCAACATCTCTATCTTGGTGTTTACCTCACTTACTACCCTGACTTTTTTGGAGGGGCTAAGATTTCCCTGCTCCTTTCCAGTGCCTCCCCACTTGGCTAGTTTAAATGCTTGCCAATGAAGCATTAAACCTATCATCTGGTGTCCTGGTTCCCCTCCTGGAAAGATGCAGACCATCACACCAGTATAAGCCTGCATCACTCCAGGTGGACCCCCAGTCCCCAGTGAAGCCAAATCCCTGAGCTCTGCATCAGTTTTTCAACTACTGATTGAATCCCATGGTGTGGAGCACACTAGCCTCACCTACGCCATAGGCAGGCAGCACCTCTGAGAAGGTTACCGTGTGTGCTACTTGTCTAAGGCCCCTCCCCAACTCCACAAACTCTTCCTGCACTGCTTAGATCCCTTTCTTAGCCAGGTCATTTGTCCCTAGGTGGACAATGATATCCAGCTCCCTCCCCTGTGCACCTGCTCTGGTGATCCTGAGGATTCGCTCCCTGTTCCTCCAAGCCATGGCACCAGCCAGGGACCTTACCTCCCTCTCCCCTTCCTCCTCCAGTTCTACCTTCCTAACAATAGATTCCCCCACCAGGAGTTGCTTCCTTCCCCTGTGGGGTCCCATGCCACCCTCCTGTAGGTCTCCCTTGTGGAGGTTCCCAGCATCCTCCTTGGTCTCCACTGCAGGTATCTCCATTGAGGAACCACACTTTGCCAGAATGGTATAGCAATTGTGGAAAAGTACAATGGGAGGGATGCGCCTCTGTTCCACCACCCTCACCCTCCTGAGCTCACTGTGGTCCTACTACTCCTCTTTCTTGGCAACCTCTGAGGCAACAGCAGTGGCCCTGGTGGTCCCTGGATGGAAGAGGAGGTCCGACAAATCCTGGCCAACTCAGCCTGGAGATGAGCAACCTCCTCCCTCAGCCCAGAGAGGTGCCTGCAGATGGGACAACCCTGCATCCTCCAGAACGTCTCCCAGAAGACTGCTGCTCCACAGCCACTGTGCTGCACCACTCTCATCATGTCTTATTTCTGGCCCCTTCACTGTTGTTTGGAATCCTTACTCTTTCCTCTGTTTTTTTTTTTCTTCTCTCCCTACTTACATATTGCCTCTGTGCCCTTTAAGCACTTGATCATCCTGTTCTGAGACAAGAAGATCCTATATTTCTCAGTAGACCCCTTACTTGCTCAGAGGCAGACCTCTGGCAGCTGGGGAAGGGGGGTGGAGAGCTATTCTTACCCTTCTAGGTTGGTGAGTCTTTGGTGGCTCTGTGATCACTCATTTCCTGTTCCCAAACAGGAAGTACCTGTTGTCAGTCAAATTGTGTACCCATAAAAGTAGAACTAGCTTTGGGTGGGAGGGTGGAGGGGAGAGAAGGAGGGCAATATAGTCCCAGTAGAGAAGTCCACTCACACAGCACTCCTTCATCCTGGTGTTCTCTGCCAAACCTCTGGCAGAATCTATCTAGGGCAGTGTTTAAATTTAGCTTCCTTCTAGCTAAGCCACTCCCCCACTTAATAGATCTTTCTACATGTAATTATATTGCACAGATAACAATCCCCTTCAGCCAGCTGAGATTTACACCTAGTTAACTGCTCAGATAACCATTCACTTCAGCTAACTCAGACAAACACATTAACTTGTTTTTTGTGTGTGTGTGTTTTTACCCTAAATTGAAGGTCCCAGTAGAAGAGTTGTACTTCTTTAGTTCCAGTAGAGAAGTCCAGTCGCACAGCACTCCTTCCTCCTGGTGTTCTCTGCCAGATGTGATTGTGATCACTGAGTAACTCTACTGTGCAGCACTAACTCCCCATTTTATTATCTGCATAGCTGGATGAGAACATTTGTATCTCATTTGCAAGGGGTGCGGGTGGACAGCTGCAGCATGAGTTCTAAGTAGTATGACTGAGTTATATAAACAGAATATAATGGCAAAAATCACTGAAGTGGATGACTATAAAATAGGCAAAAAGGAAATTGCTACATTATATATTTGGACAAGTAATTGGATTATTGTAATTTACTTTGTGCAAATTTAAGTTAATTTACTATGGGGAAAAATGAGAAATACTGTAGTCATACAGGCTAAAAGGCCACCAATTACAGAAAACTGAGCAGGAGAGGGGCTTGGGGGTCATTATAAAGTAGACTTCTGCCATAAATAGTAACAAAAGGGCTCAAAGGTTGTAAAGAGGACTTTTGAGCTGCTGTTTGGGTTATCTTTATCATACTACTGTAGCATGGGAGTAAATAAAATCTTTTCTTTAATTGCATATACTTTGGGAGAGTTCTTTGTGCTGTACTAGCAGGTGACATGATGTCTTCCTGGTTTGCTTGTCAGGAGGACACATAACATGTGTGCTGTATAACAGTTACATCAGCAGCAGAGATGGGGGGTGATAATGTCATTGTATAAGACACAGTCAGATTTTATCTGAATTACTGAATGCAGTTTTGGGCACAGCACCACAAAGAGGATATAGTGGTCTCACTCTTGCTAGATTAGTTTGGAAGGAATTGTTGTTTACTTGTTTAAATTTATTTATGTGGATCATTTGCATTCTTTGTAATATATAAACTGCTACTGCTGTCAGCTAAGGATGATCTGATGCCAAAATTACATTTAGTAAACATGGCAAAATCTGGAGTTTTGGAAACTGTGAAGCAGGACTGAAGGAACTCTATTTAGCATTGGCACGTCAGCACTTTGATGTCCTGATGCAGCATTTTTTACAAGGAGCACATACTGGGCATGTTCAAGTTGTTGGGTAGCCACATGACCTGCAGCAACCAATTAGTGATGCTGGAGACAAAGAGCTCCTCAGTACTCTTTAAAACTCTATCCCACAGGAGGAAGGGCATGGCTATTGAATGATCTCCTTTTGTGTGAAAAATATTGACTTTTGATCAGAAGCATTTGAAATCAACAGAGAATCATGCATTATCATTCCAGTTTGCTAACTGTCAGAACAGTTAATTGTAGTTTCATGCAGGTTAGTGAAATCATACTGCAGAGGCAAGGGTTGGAGAAGAGAATTCACACTGTACTGTAAGCCAACACTGGCAGCTGCAGGCACCGCAGCAGGAGAAGGGCAGAGTAAAATCAACAAACTGGGAAAGGTGCAGAGGGATTTATGAAAGGTTTTATTTGCAAGTATTTTTTATTGAGTGCTAGTGGGATATATGGCACAGTAATCCATATTTATTTTTTTACCCTCCTCAGCAAGAAGTCGGTAGAATGAATTTAGCAGACTGGGAATGGAGCAGGGGGGACTTTAGAGGATTTCTTTGACAAATAATGTGACTGCAGGTGCTTTTTTGCTGTTGTTGCTCGTGAGTGAAAACAAGGTGAACTCAGCTCCTGCAGTGAAACGCCGAGTCTTTTAGTGAGGGTGAGGGAGGGGATTATCAGAGTTGGCGATATGTGTACTGTGTGTGTGTCAGTGTGTGTGTGTGTGTGTGTGTGTGTGTGTGTTAGCGTCTACCATCATGTCATTTAGAAACCATGAGGAAAAGAACTGCTGAAGAATGGGATGCAGGGAGAGCAAAGGCACAGAGCGAGGTTCCACCATGCCAGTTTCTCCAAGTACCACTTTTTCAAGCAGTGGTAGTGGAGAAGGAGTCGGGGGACAGAGACTGAGGGTTATAGTGATGGGTCAGAGGCTACACCTGTGAGGAGGACTAGGGCTGAGCACATCACTGGATGACCAAAGAAACCATGGTTCATTAGTCCCCTGAAGTCCACTGGATCCAGTCCCACTATAAACAGCTTGCTCAGCTAGTTGTCCAGTGCATCTGATGATGAAACCATGCTATGCAATCCAGAAGCACAGCAGTCTTCCCACCTTTGTTCATCCAGTACTTCTAGTTCCCCTTTCCAGGATAGAATCAAATAGATTCATCAAGATTTGTAAAGGCAAGCCCAACCCCTGTCTATTCTGTATGAACAACATGCCAACAGCTGCCACCGGTGTTGGAATTACAGGGGAGCTTGCCAGAGCTCAGCCCCCCAGCTCTGAAATGAGTCCCAGTAGCTCATGCATCACTGCCATCAACTTATAATGGGAAGGGGGGCTCAATTTCAAGATAGCAGCCTTATGGGCCCACAGCTCCTAAAGCTCATAAAGTGATATTCCAACATTGGCTGTCACCACAGTCACTCGTGTATCTGTGTGGACATGGACAATCGCCAGTCCACCTTGAAACACTATATGATGCCCCTCTGCCCCAAAATCATACATCAGCAGCAGCAATGCCACCTAACCCAGTACTGCATGCTCAGTCATCCTGTAAGAAAGATAACAGTGAGTCTGGGTCTTGCATGGACACTATGGTTCTCTTGTCACCATAGGAAAAGTACAATTATGCATGGGAGTAAGGGGCATGGCATAGTACACCAACCCCGCAGTTCTATAAATGTAGGCCAGTAGAACCACCACCCAAGAAGCTTAAGGAGGGTGCCAGTGAGGAGGGTGTGGAAGTGTATTTGTCGGAGCAGAAGCATGAGAGTGAGAAGCTAATGGAGGGGTAAGCACATGAGGAGGAGAAAAGACAGCAAAAAAACACATATGAATCAAGCAAGGAAAAGACAGGCAAGGGGAAGAAGAAATATGAGAAGAGGAGGAGCAGGGAATGAAGTAAAAGAAAAGTAAAGGCACGAAGAAGCAGATGTCATAGAGGAAGACGAGGAACAAGAATAGCTTTAAAGTCTGCTGACATTTATCACTGACTGGAGTGATGATGATCAAGATTGCTACCTGTCTGATTTTAGACCAGATAATCCAATTTTAAGGGTCCTTATCCAGTCACCCAGTTTTGCTTAGATACAATGTACTCCAGTTTTGGGGACATTGTGTAAGCTCACATACTCTTAAAACTGATTGTATCAAATGCTCTACCATTTTGGCTGCATGTCCAGGTTACAATGATGTTCTGATGACATGCAGATCTCTGTAACATCCTTCAGTCTGGGAGTGTCATGCATGGCCATTAAGACCACTGGCTGCAAAACCAACCTAATCATCTCCACTCTGAATTTTAAATATGGTCTTTTAGGACTGAGATAAGAAACAGTTGTTGTACCTTTATATGCTCTCCTGTGTTCCTTTTTGTTTGTCTTATATTCTGATATGTTTTGGACCCATTTTTGTTAAATTGATGTTCTAATTTTTAGTGCCTTTGTCACTACATTGATTCCCTTTCTTCTGAGTCATCAGCAGATACTGCTATCATGTTTTGTACTACCTGGACACTCTATAATATTAGTTACATCATTATAGGCCATACAGATGAATAGCATCAGATGGCATGCTTGATGCTGTGGAATGTCTTAGAAATATGAAAAGAAACAGTGGTAGCTTTTGAGGCAAAAGGAACACAATGCAGACTTCAGGGTACACAAATGTTAATTTATTTATCAAAAATTGATCAAAGCATATTAGAATACATGACTGATGTGAAAAGGAAAATTGGAAGGTGTTTAACAGAGGTAAGAGCAACAAGCTCTGAGCGAGCTTGGTACTTTCAGCAGACCTGGGTTTGATTCCCACAACTTCCACTTACATACTGTGTGACCTTGAGCAAGTCAATTAACATCCCTGTGCTCCAAGGTCACCCCTGTACATGGTCTTTGTGCCCAGTAGGCCTTACCTGGTTACCAAAGAATAAAAATGTTTAAAGATAAATTAATAAAAATTAATAGCATAAAAATGATTTCCTATCACTTTTAAAATCTTCTCTGACATTATGGATGGCTTTGGAGGAGGAGCAATATACTCAGTCATAAAAAAAAAGGTGGAGCCAATGGCAGAGTTTGAGTTGTGGTTTAGTATCCAGTTTTCAACTCATCCAAAGGTAGCAACCCTAGTAATGATGAGCGGGACACTGAGGAGTGGAGACCATTATAGGTGGAGATGGCAAAATTAAAAAAGTTAATGAAAAAGAGAAAAGCAAGAAGGCATATTTCTCAAGCAGGAAAATGTAAAGACCAGCCTCACACTCAGCCCCAGCAGGATGCATCCCATAGTACTGTACCACCTACTACCTCTGTTGTTCTGCCTGGACATCCAAGCCACATCACAGAACAGTGGTAGGAAAAAAAATCATGCATAAGTAACCATTTAGTTCTTCACATACACACACCCAGCAGTCCACTCATGTGCTCCTCATAATATTAACGTATTTCTAGATGTACATAGGGATCTAGGAGTCATCAAACAGTGTCAGTGGCTTAGTAGGTAGCACAATTGCCCCTGGGGCCAGAAGATCAGAATGTCCCGGGTTCTAGCCCCACACCAGGTACTAGCTGTAGTGCAGTACAGGGGAAGGGGTATTGCACTGTTGAGGTGCCATCCTTTGGATGATACATTAAGCTGAGGTCCCTTCTGCCTGTCTCTGGTCCCTGTCCAGGTGGTTCCATGGCACTTATTGATGAAGAGTATTTTTTTTTATTGATAAAAAAATATGTATCGGTACAAACTGAAGTTATAACATATTATCCTATACAAACAAGAAACAAATCTAAATAAACTAAGAAAGAAAGCAGGAAATCAAGGGTAAACACTGTGTATATACTGTATATATCAAAAAACATAAACTGATAGCTGCCCCCCCCCCCGACTCCTTACAAAAGCAACTTAAAAAACTCCATAATTAGAACAGCTCACTGAAAAAACTGGCCTTAGTTATATGCATACTACCTTTCTCCAGTAGGATTTAAATTGCTGTGCTGGTAAACTATTAGAGTCTTTATCATGCACTGTCCTGATTTCATTTGTTACCATATTTAATAACAAGTACAAAAGAACCAGTGTTTGCTGGAACAGAAAAGAACATCTGGCATGCCAGATGCATCACTTCAAGCTTGACATAATAACACACAATGTGCTATAATCCCATGTGATCCATAAATCTGAAAAAGAACAATATACCAAATTGTGATACCCAATTGTAGTGAATTCAGATGGCTTCTAGTATACACTTAAGTTCTTCCAAAAAAAGTGAAAAACAAATGTTGCATAGTTGCAACAGTCTGTCCACAAGAATTCTGGTAACAGTACCTCTCTGTTTCACTCTTGTGCTTGTGATGTCCCTTGACTTGTAAAATGTCATGGGTACAGAGTCATATTAAGTCTTTCATTTGTGTAGGGATCCTTGAATCCAATAGTTGTCTTGTAATAGTTGAAGGTGGTACCCCTCCAGCAGTGATGTAGCTTAGTTCTGAAAAGAAAGATGTAATGATTTGGTCATATAAAATTTTCCTGGAGCAAGTTGACACCTGATTAAAAGTCATCTTCCATTGCTTTACTTTAAAGAAGCATGCACTGAGAAAGTTATGAAGTGTTTTTTCACTCTGACCAAGCAGTTTATTATCCTCTGTTGTCCATGCATTCGGAGTCTCCATTCTCTCTCTCTCTCTCTCTCTCTCTCTCTCTCTCTCTCTCTCATGGCACCCAAAGCTTGTCAGAATATACTAGAATTGATTTTAAAAATTCACAAAAAAAAAAAAAAAAAACAGTGGAAAAACTAGGGGTTTAACATACCCACCCCCACCTTCTTTAGTTTTCCTGTAAGTATGAAACCTTTTACAGGATTAAGACCCTCCCCAAAGGAGCCTGGAAAAAATACTAAAGATTTTTGCTTCTAGCTTCTTGGGAGGGGGAAGCAAAACTAACATAAAGGAACATAGGAAATAAAAAGGTTTTAAATGTACTTCTGGTACCACCTCCAACTGCAATGGTGGCTCTCCTCTAAGCTTCATCCTGACCTGTGGGAGAATCGATAACCATCCACTATAAAGAGCGCAAAAATCCTCAACCTGAGTAGTGTCAGACAAAGCAGGCAATATGGGCCACCAAGAAAGTTCTCACAGTCCTGATTGCAAAGGGTGAAGCTGAAAAAAATCAAACAGAAACAGGCATAACCCTAGCAACTTGCTGTCTTAAATATCAGACTGTATGATGGAATAAGGGATAGAAGATAAGGATGCCAGCTTTACCAAAGGGTTGGCTTTTGACAAATGGAGTGCAGCCACAATTTTAAAATATCTCAAGCAGATTCATGCCAATGTGGCAGAGATCAGAAGGGATATTCGCAAATTAGAGCACTGCACTGGGATGTGAAGGAGGCCATGGCAGAGCTCAGAGAGGATGCAGGCTGATTGGGCTGCACCCTGCTGTACTTATGTCAGTGGGCAAGGGAGCTCACTGAGGGAGCAGAGGACACTGAAAAGTCTTACACATCTTCGCGTTCTCAGAAAGAAGTGAGCAGCCCGACCTGAATGCTTTTGTCATCTCTTGGCTCCAACAAGAACTGAATCTCCCACCAGAATACAAAATTGATATCTAAAGGGCACACTAAGCCATCAGACCTAAACCTCCACCTGTTGCCCCACTGCATTCCAAAGGTTAAATTCCTCCAATTTTCAGTTAAAAGAAAAATCTAATGTGGAAGCATGGGGAAAAAAGCTCTCAACTTCAATGGGAAAAGGGTCTTCATAGACCAGGACCATCCCCTTGGCCATGCTCAGAATGTGCAATCAGATACTGTAGGTCACAAAACAGAAAAAGGAGAGGAAAATAATGTCTCAGATAAGGTACACAGCTAAACTGTTGCTACAGGAAGAAGCAGGCCCGAAAACATACTACTCCCTTCTGCAAGCAACCAAAATGCTCCAAGCACACAGGATCAAAATACATGAACTACTTGATGAGGTGTACCTAAGGGATATACAGTAAATTGCCTATGCTGTACTGGGAAAGGATAGAAATCAGGCACAAGACATTCAGCCTTGCCTGAGGACATCAGGGCCAAACTGAAAAGGCTGCACAAAGTAAGCTACCTGACTTTAAAATTGTGAGTAATTTGTGATTTTACTTTCTTTCCTGTGAACCTCCACTCCTCTTCACTGACAGTACCTCTCCCCTTTGCGCTACTAACCCGGGGATGTATTGGCTGCATGGCAGCCCTGGACTTTTGTCTCATTTCCCCTCAGTGCTGTGCTTTGTCCCTCCAGTCCAGCTACATGAAAAGCAGCACTGAATTGTTTAGGCCCTGATTGACCGTCTCTCCAAGTGCACGGTATGGGTGCGGCCACACATGCTATGAGAACAATGGACAGACCTTAATGTCCAAGTGTGTCCTTTTGTTATCTGTATTTGTCTGCTGCACAGCCTCTGTAATTAGACTAGAGACTACAGGACTTGAAGTGTCTACATTTGTAAATGTATTATGTCTACATTTCTCTTGATAGGGAGATCCCCGTTAAACACCTCGACATTTACTGCAAGTCAGCTTTCTCCTCTACACCCTCACCATATTGAAGAATTATATCTTCCTAGGTCTCACCATGCTACTGTGACTTTTCAGAAGTGAAGTTGCTAGCAATATCTATACCCCGGTGGTTACTCTGTCAACTTTACTTGAGGTCTACAAATAATTCCAGGAGGCTTGGCCTCTAGAAGATTGCCCGTTGTCATTGTCCTGTGTCAGGTTACAGCATGGCCAAGCTGGGCAGTGCTATTGCATTATTTATCTTATCCTTTTCTCTGCTCGATAGAATTATTGCACAGTGCCTAGACCCCTGCCTCAGGAATCCTCACCCCTCTATTCTAGACAAACCTATATCAACAATTCACCTCCCATTCAACTCACTCATCTCATGCAAAAAAAGGATGCCTACTACCTTGGAGTATGTACCCGAACCTCCCTGCACTTGTTATGTAGGATTAGCATAAATACCGTAGGCCTACACGTCTTAAACTTAACTCCGGCCATACACTTGTCCCTACTCCTTCTTCTAGCTGGTGACATTGACGTTAACCCTGGCCCTCAGAGTCCTCTATCTGCTTCTGCCCCTTACAAGTCAAGGGAAAAAGGCATAAAAATCACTCATTTAAACGCTCAAAGCCTCCGGCCTAAAATTGCTGAGATTCAGGCATGGGCAACTAATCTCAACCCGGACATCCTTGGCATAACAGAAACTTGGTTGAAGCCCGGTATACAACAACATGAAATTGATCTCCCTGGCTACTCCTGCCACATGCATGACTGTTTAGGTGGGGGGTGTCTTAATAAATGTTAAGTCTAAATTTCATTTCACTTTGATCTCTTCTCCCCCTGGCATGCCTCCCAATGTAGAGTCTTTATTTATCTCACTAACTTTAGGCAATGTTAAGAAAGTACTTACTGGATGTATTTACTTACCCCCACGGGACGCCTCCAACGAACTGCCTTCCCTTATGTCGCCATTGTCAGCTCTCCCCCCTCATGACACAGTAATCTGTGGAGATCTCAATGTTCATTCGCCGTCCCCCCACAAAAACAAGGCCTATACGCTAGTCTTTGACACAAAGTTCACCCAACTTATCTGTTTGCCCACAAGACATAACTCCAAAAACAGGTACTGCAATGCTGTTGGATTGGTTACTATCTAATTGCCCACATAGGATCAAAACAGTCAGTGTTTTACCAGATTGTATTAGTGACCACTCTCCTACCTACTGTGTGTGGTGTAATAATTTTGCTGCCCCACCACCCATAATACATGAATCCAGGAAAATGTCTCAGTTTAACATAGACCATTTCTCAATGTCTATTAGCAATGCTGATTGGACACCCATTGCTTGCCTCCCCTCAATAGAACAGGCACTTGATTATTTTATCCTTACCTTTAAAAATATTATCAACAGACATGTTCCACTTACTAGACATAGATCTAATGGTATTAAGGCACCCTGGCTCTCTACTGAAATCAGGACCCTCATGAAGAGTTGTGATGCAGCCTGGAAGACCTATAAACACAGCCTCCTTCATTCTGATTGGCTATATTATCGACAGCTGAGAAATAAGTGTAAAAATAGGATACAGGGTGCTAAACGTACTTATCTCCACTCACTTCACACTGAGAATCTCAGCAAGCCCAAAGAATTCTGGAAACATATCAGTTCTTAGAGCAAAGGTAAATCAACCAAATGTCCAAGCTCCATATTGTCCGACAGCCACCTCCTTCAAGATCCCCCATTCATCGCAGAAGGAATTAATCTGTTCCTCACTGACCTTGATAGGTACACAGCTCACCTGCCGCCAGTCTTGGATTTCTCTGTCCCTACTCAGCATCATGCCACTCTTGGCTCCCGAACCTCTTTCCACCCAAAAATAGCCACTAGAAGAGAAGTCCTCAGGCTGTTATCTAATCTCAAGTTAGAGAGCTCCCCTGGCCATGACACATTAGAACCCAGGTTTCTCAAACTAGGGCAGCAGCATGCGCCGCTCCTGTCTGTGATCTTCTAAATAGATCCATCCTTTCTGGTGAAGTGCCAAGTCTTTGGAAAGTGGCTGTGGTGGTCCCCCTTCATAAGGGGGGGACCCATGCTGTGGAAAATTATAGGCCTATTTCTATTCTCTGCCCACTGGCTAAGATCCTGGAGTGGATCCTGCATATTCAGTTACAATCCTACCTAGACTTACTTCATCTTCTCACAGACTGCCAGCATGGCTTCAGGAAAGGCCATAGTACTACCACAGCTCTTGTCAAAGTCTTTATTGACATTCTTAATGCAAGTGATGCTGGTCTTCTAACTGGTGGAGTATTCATCAACTTGACTAAGGCCTTTGATCTAGTCAACCACCACCTTCTCCTTGGTAAATTGCATCAATTAGGTCTAGATCACTTAGCACTCACATGGTTCCATGACTTCTTCACTGGAAGATTGCAAAGGATAAAATGGTCTGATTCACTCTCCTCTTCAAGGCCTATCTCAGACAGAGTACCCCAAGGTTCTATTCTTGGCTCGATACTATTCTAGCTTTTTATCAACAAGCTCCCCAACTTCTGTGACGGTACATCCGTGCAATTATATGCTGATAATGCAATCTTATACTGCTCATCTAACAATATAGACTGGCTTAACCAAAGCCTTAACTCTGATTTCATTGTGCTTGAGACCTGGTTCTCTGACAATCACCTAATTCTAAATATGAAAAAAACAAAAGCTATGCTTTTCCATAACCCGTCCCCCAAAACTACCAAACAGCTCCAGATCAGTACACAGTCAGGAGACCCCATAGAGGTGGTTAGTACTTTTAAATACCTTGGGATTCATGTAGATGCCTCCTTCTCAATGGAGCATCATGCAACTTAGCTTACCAAAATGGTAAACCAGAAGCTTGGGTTATTATACTGCCTCCTCCCTCTTTAATCCAATGCCGCCTGTAAAAAGATTGCGTCGACATCCCTTCTCGGTATTTTGTTCTATGGTGCCCCTCTACTACTCTCTGCCCAATCCTCTTCCCTTGCACAGGTGCGTCAACTCTGTCATTGGATTGGATGTTTTGCCCTTGGAGCGGACTCCAGAAAACACCACTGAGGCCCTGTATTCTCTTCAATGGCCTACCTATAACTCAAGGTTATGTTTCACACCTTATGCCTTGTATTCAAACTTATCAAGCTCTTTTATCCGCGTTGCCTAAGGGGAATTGTTTACAAAAAAGCACCCATATGCACACTTAGATCTACTTCCTTATGCTTATTAGCAATACAGAAGACGCAACGTCTATCAGGTAAGCACTCATTTGCCTTCTCAGCTCCCTCTGTTTGGAATTGCCTACCCCCAACTTACTCCCCTGTCCCACCCTATCTTCCTTCAAAAAAGAGCTTACCTCTTTCCTACTAACCACCTCCTCTGCAATTGCTTTAAATAACCCTTATAGCATTGTTAATGCCTAGTCTATGTTACTTTGATAGATGTATCTTGTAATCCACCTTCTCTCGTGTTCATGCTATGTATATATTGTATAATATTAGTTATTCTGTTTATTTAAACATGCTTAATGCCTGATCTGTTTTAAGTTACTTACCTGGCTTTCCACTTTAATAATTTTTGCAGCATTGTTAAATCTCTCTGTATCCTGTATATTTTTATTGTATTTATCTATTGTACTGTGTTCATCATTGCCACCCAGTTCGTCATTGAAAAAGGGACTGCATGGTCTCAGTGGACTTAGTCGATTACCAAAATTCTAACATATAAATAAAAAAAAAAACGGAACGAAAAAAAAGGAAAAAGAAACTGATTGCTGATTAATGCATGCGGATACAACAATATAATCTGTACGGGAGGGGCAGCAGTGGGGAGTCGAGAAGACAAGTAGGGTGTCATGGGGATCCCATAAATGTGTAAGATAAGTAAATGGTTATGTCCTAAGCTCTGAGGTACTGGGATTTATCCTTCATATGCACTAAAAGTTAACACATTGGGTTGTGGTGGGGGTGCGGGAGGGCCCATGGTACTGAAGTGGATGAGGATATTTATGGGGATTTCACATCACTGGGGGAGGTGATAAAAAATGGAGATGCAGAACTGCAGCAATGTTTATTTGAGAGAAAGGAGGGTGCAATTATCAGGAGATGACCACAGATTGCAGGGATTCAGTCAAGCACCCACAGTCACCTGATCATGAGGACCAACACTTCCATGACCTATCATCCCGACATAGGTTGATGGATGGCACACTATTGCAAAGGATGGGGGGTATCCTGCCAAGCCATGGCATAGGAAGGGGGCCATCACATGACTCTCACAGATGGGGAGCTGCAGTGCTGTGGTGGGGGAAACCCCCACCTGGATGATAACTCCTTTATAAAAAGTGAAAAATATGAAAAAAAGAAAACAGCGGATTTTCACCACTGCTTTCCTGGGATGCGGGCCCCAGAAGCTGGAAGGAGCTGCAACCAGAAGTGCACTCATAACTACATTCAGCCTGAGGGCATACCCCTATGAGTAACCACATGTAGAGGTAAGTAATCCCAGAGAGGGCTATAATACCCACAGGTGGGAGGTAAAGACCTCTAACTACTGTCAGCCTAACTTGTGAGTGGGTGGCAGGTGGGTGAGGTTGGGCCCTAGTTTCCCCTTATTGTTGTTTGTTCGGTGGGGGAACAGACACACTTGAAGGCTGTGATACACTACCACACCTGTCTAGAGTTTATTCTAAATAGTTATTATTTGTTTAATGTTTTTGAATGCTCACAAGATGTACTTCAGTTATTTCAGAATCCATTTGATCAGAAAGTTAACAAGTCTTTACCCAGCAGAGGCCAATGGTAAGGATACACACAATCATTCGCTGAGAAAGGTGGCCCCTCAGAACTCTGTAGAGCACAAATATAAAAACACAGATAATGTGATACTTTGGTAGTTACTGCTTAGGTACTATAAAAAAAATGACTGGGTCAGAATATGTCTTCTAATCTGAATATCATCTCATGCATCTCTTAGGGTCGGTGGTAAAGGGAACTTAAAGGAGCCTGTTGTGACATAGGGGTCATTCAGGAGACCAGGCTCTTGGATAATGAACACTCCAAGCTCAGACAGCAGTGTGTAGGACAAATGGTGGCCTTGTCCTTGCAGCATGGTAAGAAAACAGAAGTGGCCATACTCCTTAGGAAGGGGCTACCATGGAAACTTGAGGGCCAGCATACTGAAAAGGAGGGCAGAATGGATATTGTCATCCTTATAGCAGGCCTCCAAATAGTACGAGTACTACCATGGCAATACCTGGTTTCTACCACCAGGTGTTCAGTAAACTGTCATCACTCATAGGAGGTGATCAGAACTTGGTAGAAGATCACAATTTGGATACATCCTCAGGAACACTAAACACTTGCAAACCAGAGGTGAAAGTCCTAAAAAAATTTAACGTTGGAACTGGTATTGGCGAACCCTTAGCAGGATTTCAACCTGAAAAAAAAAAGATTGTTCTATTCTCTCTCAACCAAACCTCAGTTACTCTAGGCTAGAAGAGTCTATGTGCCCAAAGGGCTCATTCTGGCAGTACACAGCTGTGAGATAATGCAGATTATCGTCTCTGACCATGCCCCACTTATCCTTATATTAAATTTAGGGGATTCACAGAAAGACCCCACAATTCAACCTAGGATGTTTGAACCATTAAACCTTAGTGACCAAGGTAGTAGAACAGATTAGGGAATACCTGTCTTTCAACACTGAATGACACTCCCCATAACACTTTATCTGGAATGCCCTCAGAACAGTGCTGAGAGGACATCTCATCACTGGTGTAACTATGCATACTTCCTGTATGCATGGGCGTATAGAAAATTCAGTTATATCAAAAATTTCCCTAATCATAATCCATTAATTTATAAAAATTACAAAATCACCAGAGACACTGGTTTTCCATATACATGAAAAAATGGATGAAATTACAGAATCCTGATTGGCTGACAGAATTCCAAGAAACTCATGGAATCATGATTGTCCGGACGGAATTTCTGCAGCAAAAAGGAACAAGCTTTTGTTGCCGGCACATCCATGCTGCTGCTAGTCCCTCTTTGCCACAAGCCTGCACTCTGCATTTTTGCTTATGTCTCCTGGTGTTTGCTGCTGCCTACTACAGAAATGCCAAATGAATCAGTCTTGCCATCAAGAGCTGCTTCTGCCTTAATTGCCATTCTGTCCCGAAAGAAACAGTAAATTGTTTAATACTTTAAAAAAATCGTTGAGGTTTGCGAAGTGCTGCCAAGTCTGCTCCTGAAAATTGGGGGGGGGGGGGTGTCAGGGGTCAGAGAGTGTAAAACTGGTAATGGAGCTGACAAGGAATCTGGTGAAATATAAGAACCAACAAAGGCTGCTGCTCCACACTAACTGTCCCTACTCGGCCACAGTAATTACAAACAGAACAAAAAATACCAGCACCAGACTTCTGAATTTACTCCATACTTTGCTTAATTCATATAAAGCATACATACAAGGTAAATACCTTATGCTGTGGTGGTTAAAGACCAGTGGTAACCCTGACCGATTTCACCCTCTGGCTTTCTCTTGACCACCATGGCATAAGGTATTTACCTTGTTTGTATGTTTTTTTATGAAGTAAGTAAAGTATTGAGTACTTTAAATCCAAGTCTGGTGCTGATATGTTTTGTTTCACTTTGTTGAAATATGCAAACATTCCAGTGACCACTGACAGTAAAAACCTCAACCCCTTTCTGTCTGGATTGATGCTGCTGAGCAAAAGAAAGCTCAGTTTTACACTGTTCATTTGCTCCCTTTAAAGAAAAAAAAAGAAAGAAAGATAAAATGCAAAACGCCAACCGCCAACTTCCTGCAGCTTGCAGTTAGCATCTGAATAACCCCCCCCCCCCGTCCATTCAACCTGGTTACAGTTATATTTCCAAGAATGTAAAGTTTATTTATTTTTAAAAAGTAGTGCACCTGAAATGAGTGGGGTATCTGTTAGAAGTTTTAACGCCAAAGTAGTCTTGCCATCGGGACTAATATCAGTATTTTAAAAATCTCTTTGGTTTTGTGAGTAACTGCCAAGTCTGCATTTGTAATAGGGATGTTATGGACTTCTAAATAGTATCTTATCTTAATAAAGTTATTAATTCTACATTTTCTCAATATCAAACTCTATATGGGACAGCTACATTTGATTAAATGAATAACAAGCTCTGCTAGTTAGGGATCAGCTGCATGCTGCATTGTAATTTTTTATTAAATGAATTACAGTCCCTCTGCCAGCTCAGGGTCAGCTTAACCTGTAGGATTTTTAACAAAAAGATAACGTCCTGTCTAATGGCTTGTGCTGAACTTTATGGTACATTTCTTCTTGGTGCACTTTCCATCCTTGTGCTGTAAGGTATGTGCCTGTTCAGAAACTGGGGTAGGGAAGCTGGCTGTGTTTACTTGGGTGGGGTAGGGGTCTGGCTGTTTAGGGGGTGGGAGAGCTGGCTGTGTTCATTTCAGGTTGGGGAGGACTGGCTGTGTTGGTATATGGGCTGTTTGAGGGATGGGGGAGCCAACTGTGTTTGTGAGAGGGGTGGCCTTGAAATGTTGGTGGGGTGTGAGAGCTGGTCTTTTCTGCTTGGGTGGGACACTGGCCATGCTCATGGGGTGGGTAACTGTCTGCGCCAGCTTAGATGGGGTGGGTGTGACTGGCCATGTCTGTGAGGGTAGGCATGTGCTGATGTGGGGCCAGAATTGCCTGCTTGGGTGGGGGGCTGGGCATATTGGTGAGGTGGGGAGCAGGCTGTGTCTGCTTAGGTGGAGTGGGCAGGGCAGGCCATGTTGGTGGTGTGACAGTGAGTGGCGCCCATGACAACACTATTTAAACAGCACTGCCAGTCATTTATTAAAAATCAAATATTTTCAACAAGAGATTGGCAGTGATGCATTTATGTGGTTTTACTGAAATGGTTGCATTCATTTCGGGTGAGCTGGCCATGTTTGGTGGGTACTGGCTATATTCATTTGGGTAGGGTGGAGGGAACCGGTCATGTTGGTGCCAGTGGGCAGAGTGGGGCTGAATTCACTTCGGAGCTCCGACATGAAAACTAAGAAACCACTTTTCAAAGAAACAAAGTAAAGTTGCCCAATTTAGCTTGAAATTAATGTAATTCTTTTTAAAACAATTATCATAGCATTTGGGGATGGGGTGCACTACTTAGAAACATAGAAGCTGATGAAAGATAAGGGCACCCAGGCCCACTGCGTCTGCCCTGTTTTGTATCATACACCAGTAACACCCCTGAGAACTGTGACTGGAACTTTGTTTCAGAGAAAGAGATTAATTTTGATATTTGTTTAATGTTTGGGAGATGTGTGGCTCTCCATTAGCAAATGAAGGCATGTTACTTCAAAGAAGCTAATTCAGGCAATTTAATGTTAGGACTGAACCAAGGGAGTCCATCTTGGCATCTCATGGTTCGGTTTAATTCACGTCTGAGTCCTGACAAACAAGACCCAGAAATGTGTGACTTGGACACACGGGACATGAGTGTGCAGGGATGAGGGCTGTAATGCTGCTGCCATCACACCTGAGGGATGTGGTGGGATGACACTGAATATTCCCACAACTGGGCCCAAAATACACCAGAATGCATCAAAAATCCAAACATTTCCTGGAGGCCTAGGCAGACCCTTGCCTACTGGTTATGGGTGTTTGTGTGTACACTTTTTTAAAGGCTAGTTACTTCCCTGCATCTCATAGCATATGTCTCACACAAAATAAAGGCTGCTAGGGACCATCAAGAGCAACTAGTGGGTTTCTTCACCAGGCTAGAACAAAAACAAAAACTTAGCAAGAACTTAAAGAGGTGAGGGAGCAGTTCAACAAACCACTGCTGCAAAAGGTGGAAACTCAACTCTGTTATATCAACGAAAATATTAAAAACATGGGAATAGGGCCAATAGGCTTCCTATCTTCAGGCTACAGAAGCAAGAAGCAGACAATCACATTCCCAGCATTAAAGGGAAACTGTCAGCAATAATAGCCTCACACCAAAATGTGAGGCTGCTCCCAATTTGAACTTTGTGTACTAAACTTTTTTTTACTTACTGTTTACTGCAGTGTAATATATGGATAATCAAAATAATAGTACTGAAAATTATTCAAAAAAATCCTTGTAATTCATACCACAGAACACTCCACTCCCAATAATACCACACTTCACTGCCAATAATAATATCGTTGCAAGATACGATAGTATTATCACCAAAATGCCACAGCGCATGTGCAACTCTGCCTGGCAAGAAACCCAGTTGCCATGGAGCCACGTCCCTTCCTGCATGTCCAAAGTCATGCCATACATTCTATTTGGTCACTGTTCCTCTGTGGGAGGGCACACTCATTCTGAAAACAAGCCGGCTCGTTACTGTTGCTTAGTGAGCCAAACGTGTCCACTTCATTTCTACGTTTTTTTTTTTTCTGTAATTGGATTATCTGGTTGATCCTGAATTACCTGAAGGATCAGAAACCAAAAGGTAGGACTTCACAAAATACAAACAGACACCGACAGAGTGGCGGTTAGGAGCGGGATGTGGGCAAGTGAGGCTGTCTCTAGTGTGACAGTCAGCCGACTGCAAGCGTGTCTTCAGTGCTGTGACTGGCTTCACAGCTCACAGACTGTAAACAAAAGCTACATCTATATATTACAAAAAATAACAAATAGAAAAGTATCTATTTCCCGTCAGTAAGTCCATCTCGAGGTTTTGGGGACTTTGGGAACCTCTCGAGCTTTGCTCTCAATGTTCCAAGTCCCCAAAACCTCTCGATGGTCTTACTGCCTTGTAATAGATATTTTTCTATCTATTATTTTATTTTTAATATATGGATCTTCAAATTAATAGGTCTGTAAAGCATACAAAAAAAATCCGGTAATACCCTCAAAGGTTCAGTAACAATAGTATTGTCAATCATTGGTAATAGTACTGTCAATCACGTTTAATAGTATAGTTTTGTGGTGATAATAATATTGTTGCAAGCTTCTGAAAAGATACCTTCTGCCTCCATGTCCTAAGTGTGAATCCTCATTGGCTGTTTTTCCTGTGTGGGTGGGCAGAACAGTTTAAAAAACATGGCAGCGCTTCTCTCGCTTACTGAGAGCGAACTCGGTCGTCGCACTTCTCAGTTTTATTTGATGTTTTCCCCTCAGCAAATGAAAATATCTGGTTGATCCTGCCATTCCAGTCCTGAAGAGCAGGTAGGATCTGAATAATGAAAAAGAAATGGACAGGGGGCGGGAACCGTCACGAGTGAGCACACAGCTCAATACACAACGTAAGACAGTGCGGCAGTCGACCAGTACAAAGTTAGTTCACTGAAACAGTCGACCGCCCATTAGAAAATCATGCTGCATTGATATAATAAATAAAATAACCGATAGGTTTGTGTGTCCATTACCAGGGAGTACTGGCATCTCGAGGTTCTGGACACATTGGAACCTCTCCTGCTTCGCTCTCGAGGTTCATGCATCCAGAACCTCTTGATGCTATTACTCCCTGGTAATAGACACAAACCTATCGGTTATTCTCTATATAGTAGAATGTATTAGGCTAATTTTGCTGCCTTCTAAGATGCCATTTTGTGTAACCAGAAATCTCAGAACTCCCCGCAGTTGACATCAGAGGAGAGCTGCAGAGCTGAAAGATTCAATAGCCCACAGTATATATACAGTTGACTCCACTTACAGTGTCCACGGTTAATGCAGGCGGTCAGTTTCAGCGGGCAGTTTATCAATGCCATTTGCCATTTCAATTGAAAGACGTTCAAAAATAGTGCTTTAAAATGAACGTTATCAGCCACCTATTTTAGTCGTTTTTGTCTCAGTTCCATTACACTTTAAGTCACTTTGGAGTGCTTTTTTACTGCTCTAAAATTGTAGACAAATACCAATAGCACACAAGTTCATTTTATTAAGTGCCTACTTAGTGATAAGCACTCCAATCTAAGTTAATTGCTTTCAGCTTCTCTCAGTGACACATAATTAGCACCTATTCAGTTCTGTAATTCCCTACAACTTTCCACTAAATTACAGAAGTGCCTCAGCTTTTCAGACCTTCTCATCCTGTGAATTTCAATCTCAGCAATCATAGCAATGGATGACAGAGGATCTGAAGCCTGACTGGAATATGCTGGCAACAGCGGAGAAGATGTGGCATCCTTACTGTCAGGCAAACAGTTTGCAGAAAAAGGTCATCGACTTCTTCAATGAAAGAGTTGCATCACAGTAACTAAGAAACTAACTCAAATGTTTTTTTGCCATTGCAGAACAGCTTGTATGATTTACTGTGCAGAGTGCAGTGTTACAGTACTGTAATGTGTAATGCTAGCAAATACAGTAGCTTTATTATTTATTTTACCTGTTTATTCAACAGTACCTTTTGTTTTACTTTTCACTACCATCAGAATAAAGTAAATGTTGTCATTTTCAAGTTTTTGTTTGCATTAGGCAGATGCTAGAGCCTTCTGCACCCAGGGCTACTTGTTTCTTAAAAGTATCATTGAAATCTAATTTCTGGTTAATCCATCCATTCTGTATAACAGGCAGAATGGAAGAACACAAACACACCCCACACTAAGCAGTTTTAACTGTATTAAAGATTTTGTGAGCTAAAATCAGATGTTTGCTGGTCCTGCTGTGCTCATGCGGCTTAGTACAGTCCTCTGTGACTGTACCTAGTCCAGGAGAACAGCAGTCCAGCAAACAAGATTAAAAAAACTCTGACATTCACTGCAAGCTATTGAATCTCCCACTGCTGCAGCCCTCCTCTGATGTCACCGGAAGGGGAGACTGGCATTTCTGGTTACAGGAAATGTCTGCTTAAAAGTCAATTAAATTAGCCTAATACAGTCTACTAAACTGCAGTAATCGGTAAGTAAAAAAAAAGTGTTTTTTTGACACAAAAGGATAATTAGGATCAGCCTCACACGTGTGTGTGAGACTCTTACTGCTGACAGTTCCCCTTTAAAACACAGGGAGGGAAAGGCCCAGTGACTTTTTGTCCCAGGAAACAGCAAGAGAATTCTGTCAGTTCTACTCTTCCTTATATAGGGCAGAGAGGGGGAACTACGAGGAGGCAATTAAGAAATTCCTGAAAAGAGCTACCCTTAACCAACTGGTGGAGGAATACAGCAAAAACCTAAATGCTCCTGTTACCAGGGAAGAAATCTATCAAGTGATTTTCCTCGGGTCGCACCTGGAATTGAGCCTTGGCACAGTATGCCTTTCCCGGTTGTCAATTGTTTAAACAAAAAATATAAAAATAAAAAAAAGATCTCCCCACAGAGAAGTCCCCTGGCCCAGATGGGTTCATACCTGAGTTCTATAAAACGTACACCGCTGACTTAGTACCTAAAAAGTATTTCCTACTCTAATGGAAACAGGAGACATACCCCGCTACTGGCAGGAGGCTCACATCTCAGTTCTCCTCAAACGGGGGAAGACCCAAAGACTTGCAGCTCATTCTGACTGATATCCTTAATCAACCAAGATAGAAACATTTCTGCAAAGGTGCATGCAAACAGACTTCACAAAGTGGTGGGTACCACAGTACATTCTGTTCAAACTGGTTTTATTACAGACTGCCACATCCATGATAATGTGAGGAAACTCCTAAATGTGATGGTGGCAAAGAAAGGCAGCCAAGTGACTAATGCAGTGAAGGCTATTGATGTCAGAAAGGCATTCAATCATCTCAGCTGGGAATTCCTACTGCACACTATGGCAGCATTTGACCTGGGAGAAGCCATTGATAAGTGGATGGGGCATTATACTGACACCCCTCAGCAAAAGTAAGTCAGTGGAGTACTGTCCCCAGAAGTGCCCATCATGAGGGGTATGAGGCAGGGGTGTCCCCTCTCCCCTCTGCTCTTTACCCTGAGCAAAGAGTTACTGGCAGCAGTGCTCACAAATGCAAAACATATTTAGGGCATTAAAGTGAGGGGGGGCAGTGTGGCTCTATATGCTGATGACACCCTCCTACTTGTCAAGGAGCCAGAGACTACATTGCAGCACTGGCTGGGGATACTTGAGGAATAAAAATCAGCATCTGGATTCCGCATGAACATGGATAAGTCAGAAATGGTGCTACTAAGTGTGACAACAGCTGATGAGTAAAAAAAAAAGCTGCCCTCTAAAGTGGGTACAAAAGTAGTTCAGATATCTGGGAATCTAGATCCCTTCCCCACCCAACTAACAGACCTCTTTAATGTTAACTATGCCTCATTAATCACAGGCATGGAAGGGGACCTTCAGAGGTGGGTAGAGTTACCTGCTATTGGTGACAGGGAGGGTAGAGGCTCTTGGCATGAACACACTCCTGATATTCTTATACTTATTCTCTTCTCTACAAGTCAACCTCTCAAAAACAATCTGTATAGGACAAAGTGGAATAAGTCTAGATTTATCAAGGGTAATGCCAGGTGTTGAATTAAATAGATACAGTTAACACAGGCTAAGTAGAAGCGAGGACTTGGGCTCCCAAACATACAAGCATACTACAGAGTCTTTAGGATGCAACACTTAATCTCACACTTGATGGGAGCACATACCCGAAAACTGGGTAAGAATGGAGGGCAACAGAAAAACAGGAAGATTGATTTTCAACCCTATGGATGTCAGACAGATCAAGTCAATCCAGAACCCATGGATGAGAACCTTGCTGAGTAGATGGATGGAGTCAGTGAAACTGCAGGGGGACCAGATGAAGTGTTGCATATCAACCCCCATAAGGAATGGGGCAGACTTCCTTTCTGGGGAAATAGACCCCACATAGAAAAGGTGAGAAGTTCAAGGGCTAAGGAAACAAGGGCAATTAAGGGCCCTCAGATCCACAAAGATGTTTGCCTAGTTATGGCAGGAATTCAACACCCCCTCCACCATGGGAGTTTTTACTGCTACTTGTGGGTGAGAAATTACATCTCTACAAAACCCAGAAAGTCACAGTAAGCCAAGGATGGGGGGGGGGGGTCCTGCAGACACTAATGAGGGAGATAAATGAGTCCACCATTCATAAGCATAACTTTACAAGTTATGAAAGCCCAGACTCTCCACCATCCAAGCAGAAATACAAAGAAAATAGGAATGAGATGCAAGCGTTATAATGGGTGAATCAAACAACGAGAAATCCTGGGAGGGGGTGATCAAGACCTCAGCCTCCTCCCCAAATTGGAGAGAACATAGATGGAAGATACTAACCAGTTTCTTTAAAACAGCTATGATTACTGCTCACCACAACCTCAACTACACTAATACCTGCTTGAGACTGTGTCAAAATATAGCCCATCATGAACATGCATTCTGCAGCTACCCAGTCTTACAGCCCTACTGGAAATCGGTAGCAAAACAGATCTCCACCATCTTGGAGGTACTTATGCTAGAGGACATAAGGACAGTGATCTGGGACCACTGCACCAAAGGACTTAATGGAAAGGGGAAATTATATTCTCCATACTCATAAAGCAGCCACTAAGGGCATCATGCAAAACTGGCTCCACACTGAGCTTCCCAGTGTGGTACTGTGATTAATAATGTGAAGCAAATTCTCAAAAAGGAATGGATGAGTACTAAGCTCTGCCACACAATGGAGAAGGCAACTTGGACTTTGTACACTGAGGGGCTACTCTGAGCATATTCAATGTAATTCTCACAGGATCTGTGTATGTCTGTTTTTTGCATATTTGGCCACCTCCCAACAGTCTGCATATTTAAAATGGTTTTGTCTACCTTCTGAAGGCCTCCTGTGGGCACATCAGGTACTGCAGAAGTAAGTTCCTGTCTGAAGTGCTGTGGGATCATCCAGAACTTTTGTGTCTCTGGATCTGCATACAGCAAAAATGCAGTCTCTAGATAACAATTGAAAATTTTTTTGTGCTTTTGAAATTGTGATCCTCCAGGAATTAGCTGCTGCTGTTAAGCATTAAGTTATCTATCTTGCTTCTGTAAGCTGCTCAGGCAAATAGGCTTGATTTGTTATAGTTTGCTACAGGTTGTGAGGTTGGGGGAGAAGATCTTTGCCTCCCCCCCTTGAGCTCCTTGTTTTGCAAGGAGATCGGCTTGGGCATTGCCATTACTAAAGGGAGTTGTTTTGGAGTGGGCTTTAACCATTTTTTCCTGAGAGGTAGTAAAGTTTTTATGCTGGTAGACAAATACAAACTCTGTAGGGGGTAGCAAACCCAAATAGAATCTGAAAATGGTGCAAACCAAAAGTTGGGGGTGTGCCAGGAGATGATCTCGAATCAGCCCCACACCCCAATACATAGTACCAAGTACCATGTATGCATAATAACACAGGGGTATCCTCTCTATGATGAAATGCTAAAATCTTAAAATGCTGAAATTAAATGGTCAGTTTCAGAATATAAACTGTTTAATCCAGGCTCTTGCAGAGAAAAGAGATTTTAGCACTTAGCACAATGTTCTTGTTGTCTGTGGAGTGGATTTTAGCCAGCTGCTCTGTTCGAGCAGCACTTAATGTTGTCAAATTATCCTTCCTTGATCAGTTTTAGTTTGATGCACCTCCTTTGGAACCTTGCCTCTCCCCCTCCGGAGAAGGAGAGAAGGAAAAAAAAGAACATATCTGAGCCTGTTGTGCTCAAAACCCATTAAATGAAAAACCTGTAGTTAACACAATAGAGGTATGCTCTGAGTTGTGACCCCTTGCAACTGAGATGGTACAGATGTGCCACGCAATGGAAAAGCTACAAATAACTTTAAATGAGCAAAAAAAAAAAACTAACAGCAGAAAAAAAATCGTCTTGTTTCTTTTCATAGTTAGGAATTGCACCCCCACCTTCAATAGGTTAAAACCAGTGAAGACAGTGGTAGCTGTCATGACTCTGTGGCTTTTTAAGGGGTGATTTCAATATCCCAAATCCCCTCTGGTATATCGGGTAGGGTAGGGGTTTAATCATATGAGTTCATACCAAACCATGCTTTTGCCATAAATCGATACCTATCAGAAAACACTTCTTTTTCCAGAAGCACTCTGGATAGGGAGGTTGATACCAGTCCATTCATAGAAGAAAGGGTCCTGAAAGAACTCTTAAAACTGAAGGTGGACAAAACAATGGGGCCTGATGTGATTCACTCAAGAATTCTAAAAGAACTAAGGGTAGAATTAGTGACACCACTGACTACCCTTTTTAACAAATCATGGGAAGATGGTGTAGTACAGGAGGACTGGAGGAGGGCTTATGTGATTCCCCTTCACAAAAGTGGGAGCAAGACAGAGGCAGAAAACTACTGACCTGTTAGTTTGACCTCAGTGGTAGGGAAAATGATGGAATCACTTCTAAAGGAAAGAATTGTTGAGTTCCTAGAGGCCAGTGGGGTACAGGACACAAGGCAGCATGGATTCACAGCAGGAAGGTCATGTTAGACTAATCTAATAGATTTCTTTGACTGGGTGACCAATGTGTGGACCAGGAAGGGGCAGTGGACATGGCCTACCTAGACTTTAGTAAGGCATTTGACACAGTCCCACACAAAAGATTAATATAGAAGTTAGACAGCTTGGAGTGGGTCCCAAGGTGGTAGCCTGGGTTAAAAATTGGCTGGACAACAGGATACAGAGGGTAATAGTAAACAGAGTTTACTCTGAAGAAATGGGGGTTACTGGTGGGGTACCGCAGGGTTCAGTACTGGGACCGGTTCTCTTTAATGTCTTTATAAGTGACATTGCAAAGGGACTGGAAGGAAAAGTATGTCTCTTTGCAGATGACACAAAGATATGCAGCAGGGTTGATACAGAAGGTGGGGTGGAGAGGATACAATGGGACTTGACAAGGTTGGAGGAATGGTCAAATATATGGCAGCTTAGATTCAATGCAAAGAAGTGCAAAGTAATGCACCTGGGAAACAAAAATCCAGGGGAAGAGTACACAATGGGGGGTGGTGAGATAATAGCAACAACAGAAATGAAAAGAGACCTGGGGGTAGTCATGTCAGATGACCTTAAGGTGGGCAAGCAATGTGAGAAGGCAGTAAGGAGGGCTGGTGGGATACTGGGATGCATAGGGAGAGGCATCACCAGTAGAAAACAGGAAGTTGTTATCCCTCTGTACAGACAGTTGGTGAGATGCCATCTGGAGCTCTGCGTCCAGTTCTGGAGGACCCATCTCTGCAAGGACATAGACAGGATGGAGGCTGTCTAGAGGAGGACAACTAAAATGGTGCAGGGTCTGCACCAGAAGACATACAAAGAGAGATTAAAAAAACTTAATATGTATACACGTGAGAGGAGGGAGAGGGGGGACATGATAGAAACTTTCTAGTACATCAAGGGAATCAACTAAGTCCAAGATGGTAGCATCTTTCAGAAAAAGAGATGTGCAAGAACAAGGCAGCACAATTTGAAGATGGGGGGGTGGCTCAAAGGTAATGTAAGAAAGTATTTTTTCACAGAGAGGGTTGTGGATACATGGAGCAGCCTTCCTGAGGAGGTAGTGGACTCAAAAACAGTGGGGGAATTCAAGAATGCATGGGACAGACATAAGGCAATTCTAGTGGGGGGGTAGGAGGAAGTAGGCTGTTGGTTAACTAGGATCTGCAGCCTATGCTTCGGTAGGGAAATGGGCAGACTAGGTGGGCCAAGCAATCCTTATCTGCCATCAAATTCTATGTTTCTGTGTTTCTATTGAAAACAAAACACATACCAGCTAGATTCCAATCACATTCACATGTACCCAATAAGTTAAACAAAACATTTTCTCTGAATTCTGCTTTCTTAAATTCAAAGTCATCAAAAGTCACTTTATTCATGTACACAAACCCTCAGTCCCATGCACGCACCATGTTGCCATCATTTTATCCAGTCTAACATGATATCTTTGCTTGCCTGATTGTCTGAAAATAAGGCATTATGTGTGAAGAGGGCAGTTCTTTTCTGGGATTAGCCTACATTCGAGGACAAACCGGCCCCAGGTACAGACCAGGGATAGACTGCAGTTACCAGAGAAATCACAAACTCATCATTACTAAGGCATTGTATAAATCATAGAGCAAAACCTTTATGGACACAGTTTCTGAATTAAGATAACATTTCTGTCTTATCTCTGTAGTGGAGATAACTTTGTTTAAAACATTCACAGTCACAGTTTTTGGCAGCCTATGCAATTTAATGCTATGGTGTGTGTGTATATGTGTGTGTGTGTGTGTGTGTGTGTGTGTGTATGTAGAGAAAAAAAGGCAGAGTATTAAGAGGTTTCTAAACTTTGGTTGATCAATCCAAAGTGTTAGAAAAAAAAAAAACATTAGGAAGCGTAGTACTGAAGAAAGAAAGATGTCACAGGAAGTCCCTGCATGCTAAATCCTCTGTTTTGTTTGTCATCTATGCTGCAAGCTAATGCTTTGTGTGGACTGTTGTTAAATTAGTATTCTGGTCTTTGTCTGACAGGGTTTGTTTCATTTTAGTCAGATTGTCTTTCATCTCATTTTGGTGTGTAATGCTTGGCATGCTATATACAAACCTTGCATACAATAACCTTTGGTTGGGTTTTCCTTTAGTTTCTTTTCCTGGTCTAGACTTACACTTAAAGAAATATATGTGTGCTGTGTACATGCAGAATGCACGCCACATGCTTAATTGTGCAATGTTTGCATGCGGCGGTTCACATACACAAAGTGAACCTAAGTAAACCAGGTCTAAAAAGCAAATCAGGTTTGCATGCTGCAAGCTTGACATGTGCTCAGGTAAGCTGGTGTGAACATCTTCTAAAATTACATCAGGTTCACATGTTGCATGCTTGACACAAGAGCAGCAGTTAAATTGGTGTGAACATCATTTCAAAATCACATCAGGATCACATGCTGCATGCTTGTCATGTGTGCAACCGCTAAGCTGGTGCAAATCTCATCTAAGAAAACACATCAGTTTCTATTTTATATACTACTGCTAGCAATTAGAGCCATTAAAATACATCTTCACTGAGTTCCCATTAAAATTAGGTAAACTCATTAATTCTGATCCTTTTGCAAGTTGTTTAAGGGCTTTTGATTTTTGTCATTGAACCACCATTAATTTGTTAAGTATTGTTTGATTACTGCATTAAATGTTTAGGATATACTCAGTCAACATCCTACATTCCAGATATGCAAAGAGGGGCCTCTGTGTAGTGAAGCTTGACCTTTTTGTTTTGGTCCATGCAAATCCCATTATGCATATTTAGTGCTACAAATGTGTTTCTCCATGACTGTTTCAGCTCACTTACTTTCCCTTTTGTCATTTTGTATGAAGCATATAACTATGGCCAAGCACTCTTTGTGCTGAGTAGGGTCTTGGATGCATACACTATACTGTACATTTCATCACTGAAATGAGGGACATGGACACTCAAAATGAGGGACAATGAGGGACACTAACCCTCACGCTGATCAGGATGCATGCTGATACATGGAGATACAGTACCACAGAACACAATGGAAACCATTGTATTTACTGTGTTTAGCATCTGAGAATGAATTTCTACCGTAAAGCAGGGGTGCCATTTAGGTATGGCAGATGGAGGCAGTTGCTCCTCCCTGCATTTGTGCCTAGGTTGTTCTTATGGTGTGGTAATAATGGCATTACATTTGATTTATAGATGTTAATGGCAGATTTGGATTCAATCTTTTGCACAATAAGTGCTCACTGGCCTGCGTATGCTCACACTGTAGCTACACTCCTGACTTGACTGTGTCTGTATTGTGATGTCCACTGTCTCCATCTATTAGTGGTGGCACCATCACACATGAGGTAGAGGAGCTCCAGCCAAGCAAGAGCACATGGGGTCATGTGAGTGTGACACTGTCTTTCCTGCCACAGAGTAGACAGGCTGCACATTACAGCCTGGAGGACTAAGTGAGCACTAAACTCTCAATAGCAGTGTTGTGGCAGCATATTTTGTTGGTCTACTGTTAGTGAGTCTCCATCTCCCTGATGGCTGAAGGGGCGATGGGTGAGCTATAAGCTAACTTGAGACTGGGCTACCTACTTACTCTACTAGACAGGGTTTCCAGAAGGTGGAGCCAGACAAGCCTACCTCCCCAAGCTACAGTGGATGGTATCAGGACAGGAGCAAAAGGGGGATACATTGGGGTGGGGGAGACAAAGAAGCAGGGTGGAGGATAGTGTCACTAAATGCAAAGAGCCTTGGAAATAAAGCAGCAGAGTTACAGGCTCTCTTGGCAGTGGCGCAGGTGGACATTACAACCATAACAGAAACTTGGGCCACCCAGTATCAGGACTGAGATATGATGATCCCTGGATACAGGCTGTTCAGAAAGGACAGGGGAAACAGGAAAAGTGGGGGGGGAATCTATGTAAGGGTAGGAATAAGGTGCGTAAGGAAAGGAGGGAGGAAGGCAGGACAGAGGCCCTGTGGATGCAGTTTCAGGATCCAAAGGGCAGGGTACTGAGGATGGGGTGGTGTATAGGGAACCAACTCAAGGAGATGAGCTGGGCAGGGAGTTAGCAGGACTGATTAGGAGGGGCTGAACAAAGAGGAACACAATAGTGGTGGGGGACTTCAACCTGTCTGGGGTGGACTGGAGCACACCAACCACCACAAGTGCTAGGGAGCAGGTTTTACTGGGGGGCATTTCAGGATAGCTTCCTCATGCAGCTGGTGTGACAGCCAATTAGGTTGGGAAGGACTCTGGACCCTGTATTATCAAATGGGGAAGCTGTAAGGGACCTGGAGGCTGAGAACCCTCTAGCTGGGAGTGATCACCACCCACTGTGGTTAATACTCAGTATGGGGAAGCAAATGGGAGGTTCAGGTACTAGAGTGATTGATTTTAGGGTGCATATTTCAACAAGATGGAGGGAATTCTGATTAACCATCTGTGGGGAATCCAACCAACCATGGATGCCAATCAAAAATGGGGTATCATTAAAGCAGGGCTGGCAGAGGCTACTGTGACATGTA
The DNA here is from genome assembly GCA_016271365.2 of Neoceratodus forsteri. NCBI lineage: Eukaryota > Metazoa > Chordata > Ceratodontiformes > Ceratodontidae > Neoceratodus > Neoceratodus forsteri. Next base: position 346,437,199 of record CM028131.1, on the reverse strand, counting down.
TTAGGGCACAGAGTAAGAAGGGAAGGGCAAAGAAGCCCAGTTGGCTGACCAAGGAGGTAATAGAAGGGGTGAGGGCCAAGAAAAGAGCTTTTCAGAGATTCAAGCGATCAGGGAAGAGGGAAGGACTGAAATATTGATATGTTTTTCACATTTCTGCACCTTTGGGTGGCCTCATGACCCATATGGAATAGGTATTGAATGGAATGGAGTCAGGGAGACAAATAGGGACATTTATTTGGGGGGGGGGCAGAATGTCAGCCAGGAAAAAAAATGGTTAATAACTGGGTGGGTTTAAACCCAAATCTGATGCACTGCTCCAGGGTATAGACAGATGAGTCTTATACATTTGAATTTTTCCTGATTTGCATATCACTTTTCAGTCACAACAAATATGTTTTACCTTTAAAGATGTTCCAGACATTCTAGAGCTTGCCACCTAGGGGTTAACTATCACCTGGCCTCCACTGGTTGTTGGCTCCCCCCTGCTGAAATCTGAAATGGTGCCCCTGCCATAAAGTCTAAATTTACAGGACATCCTCTGTGTGAGCAGCACATTTTCCATATGGCTGGATGAGGAGCAGAGAAGTTTTCAGGGGTAAAATGAGGGCTCTCCCTTGCATTCATGGACATTTGAGCGGTATGGTATGCACAGACTATTGGAGCCCCACTATAGTCAGGCTTATGCCCCCCCCAGTGAAAATGACCTCCACATCCCTATGCTCAGGCACATTATGACATAGGGCAAGGGAGACTGCAGGGGTGTGCACCATTGAAATTAATTGGGGTATTTTTTTATTCCCATTTTGTACCTTATTGATGGAAAGCTGGAGACTGATGAAGGCCACTGCTCAACTAACAACAAGGGCCTTGTTAGTCAAACAGCGGCCTTCATTATTCTCCAACTCACCATCATAATGTATAAAACAATAATAAAAAATAAATCCATTCATTTCAAGGGGGTACACCCCAGCACTCTGACCCATGGACATCATCTCTTAAGGACTCCTGCCTTTGGCTTCCTAGTACTTAAGTAAGAGACTCTTGATTTATATTGATACTTGGTGGGTTGTCTGTAGCAGCATGGTCACACCCGCTACAGTGTGTGTGCATGGGGGGGGGACTGGCTATGTGGGTAAGTGTCATGCTATTGCTACTTTTATGTTTGCCCCTTCAAGTCTGTTTGCATGGAAGCATTCAAAACTATGGAGAGAAAATAGTAGGAGTACAGGCCAGACAGAAATACTTAAGTAGTTTTGTGGGTAAGTGTGTGTATTGGGGATGTGAAGAACCACATGTTTCCATTGGTATGTGTGCTACAGTTCAGCTGTGCAGCTAAGATGAGGGGAGACAAGAAAACTTGTATTACTATTTTATACATTGTGATGGCAAGTTAGAGAATAATGAAGGCAACTGTTCTACTAGCAAGGTTCTTGTTATTTGAGTAGTGGCCTTCATTAATCTCCAACTCTCCATTAATAATGTATAAAATAGTAATAACTAAATACCCCCATTCATTTCAATGTTGCACACCCTTGCAGTCTCCTTTGCCCTATGTTATAATGTACCTGAGCATGGGGATTACTGAAGGGGGTGCAGTGCAGGGTGACAAAGATGATCCAGGGGCTGAGGGACTTACCATACGAGACGAGACTGAGGGAGTTGAACATGTACTTCGCTGGAGGAGAGGAGGGATGAGGGGATATCATTGAAACCTTCAAGTACATGAAAGGAATAAACAAGACAGGTATGGGGGGGCTGTTCAAAGTAAGGGAGGGGAGGGACACTTGGGGCCATGATATGAGACTGGAGGGAAGAAGCTTCAGGATGGAGATGAGGAGACACTTTTTTACGGAGAGGGTGGTAGCTGTCTGGAATGCATTACCGGCAGAAGTGGTATCCAGTGCAACAGTGGGCTACTTTGAAAGGGGCTGGGACAGGACAAGGGGGAGGGTCAAGGGAGGGGGAGGGAGGTGCAGCTGCAGAATAAGGGGTGCTAGCTGCACATTTGAGTAGACTTGATAGACCTCTAGGTCTTTATCTGCTGGCAAATTTCATATGTTCATATCACAATATTGAAAACACCCCAAGGCATAACTATGGCCAGCTGGGCCAGTGCATAGTTACGCTTTTGAAACCCTACTTTAACAATGCGCTGGGAAGGCTGGTGCCCTGCGCATTGTCAAGGGCCGGGTACATGTCCCCCTTCTCCATGCCTGGAGCACTGTTGTAATTATAACAAGTTGCCCTGAACTCCTTTTCCACAGTGCAGGGACCCACCTCCCTGGCCCTGAACCCTGTAATAAAGAAATAATAGCCCAAACACCTTTTCCGTAGTGCAAGGACCCCCCTCGCTGGCTCTGGACCCTGTAATAAAATATTACAAGACTGATTCCCATTTCTATAGTGTAGGGACCCCACTCCCCAGCCCCAGTCACTGTACTAGAACAAACAAACCAATTCCCATTTCCATAGTATAGTGTCCCCCCACCCCCGTCCCCAGTAAGCGCTTACCACCACCCCACCCCCATTCCAACCCATGTTAGCGACTGGCATAGCTCTTCTCCTCGTTACAGTCTGCCACCAACCGATCGAGCCTGAGTGCCTACAGTAAACAGTACATGCTCATTGGTTGCCTTGAAAACCAATGAGCAAGTACTATTTACTGTATGTGCTCGGATATCAATCAGTCAGTGGCTGGCCATGGTAGGGTGAGGAGGGCTGTGCCGGTTGCCAGCATGGGTCAGAATGGGGGTGTGTGGGGTGGTAGGTGACTGCCTACTGGGGAGGAGGGTGGGGGCACACTACAGTATGGAAACTGGAATCAATATGTTTGTTCTAGTACAGTGATCAGGGCCAGGGAGGGGGTTCTTACACTATGGAAAAGGGGATCAGTTTTGTTTTATTTTATTAAAGGTTTGGGTCCAGGAAGTGGGGTCCCTACACTACAGAAAAGGGGATCAGTCTTGTAGTAATATTTTATTACAGGGTTTGGGGCCAGGGAGGGGGGTCCCTAAACTACAGAAACAGGGATCAGGTTCTATTTTTACACTTGAAACAGTGCTCGGGGTGGGGAGGGCTGGCCCAGTGCATTTTGCCAGCTGCAGCCATTCAAATGAGCCCATAATATGCATGCATGAGGCCCTTTTGCACCATGCATGCCCAATTGGCTCATTTGCATGTTTGGGTTGAATATCGCCCATGGGGGCTGCAGAGCATACAGGTATGCACCAAGTATTCCCCAATAAGCCATCTTCAGCCCCACACCCTGGATGCATCATGCCATACATGGCAGTCTCCTGCTATGTGCTGTGCATCCTGGGTCTGATATTCAAACAGAATGCATGATCTGTTCCCATCATGCATTCTGATTAAATATTGCAACAGAGCTGGCTGGCGCATCTTTTTTACGTGACACAGTTATGAGCGCACATCTGACAGGCTCTGAAAACTGGGCCCCTAGTCTGCTGCAGTGAGACACTAGGGGCTGGATTTTCAAAGAATATGAAAACCATGTATGGGCAGCATAAACTGTGCACAAGGGGGTACTCCCCTTTTACACTTGATTTGCTGCATGCACAATATTTTCAAACACAGAGCTGTTTTGCAGCCAGCACCACATTCTACGACAGCTTGCTGCCATTTTTCACATGCAGATGCGCTGAAATGCTATGACTGGTGTGACAGGATTGGGTATGACTCTATCCCACTTCTTATGCAGAAAGAGTTAAAACAAGGATCTATTTTGTCCTCTCTTATTCTGCCTTGTCTGTCTCTGCCTGTCTAACTGCACAATCACATTTTTCTTGTGACAGCTAGGAATCAGCCACTCCAATGGTCCTACAATTTCCCCATTTATCTCCCTTACTTCACTTGCTGTTTCTATTCTTTCTTTCACCCCTTGCTTCTCTGTGGTTAAAAAAATATATGCAAATATTTACATGAAACTAAGATCCATTGGTTTGCAAATGTGTATAATTATATTGCTGAAATAATTGCAGAAAGTTATTTGGGTTTCTTAAACAATAACAATCTGGAATACAAGGGGTTGACCTTTAAATGTATTTTGACCAACACAAGCTTGCTTGCAGAACTGTCAAAGAGGAGACCCACTCTGAGACAGAATGTTCAATTTTGTCGTACCTGTTAAGACTAGATGTGCTCTTCAGACTGGCTTTGGGAAGGAAATTGGAAAAGTATTGGTACTTTTTGTGAAAAACAAGAGATGTAACTTAAAACATCAAGATAAAAATTTTAAACTGCCAAGAAAAGACATCTTACAAAAAGAGAGCAATATTTTGTTTAGGGAGAGATAAAGAGATTGAGATTCAAACTGAGAGAGAGACTCAGATGAAGGATTTTGTTTATACTGCTTTTAGGAAGAACTATCCCGTACAATTTTATTTTTCTATTTTATTGTTTTTGATTATAGTAAAATGTTACATATGAATTTTATAACTCTTTCTGGTCTGCCTATGCTTCCTGACTTATGCCTTTATGACACCTAGTATTACCAGGAGTAACATTCCTCTACAACTGTGCCTGCTGCCCGTGTACCCCATATGCAAAAAGTAGCATGTCCTCCGGTGCAGATATTTTTTTTCAAGCTATTTTTTCTTCAGTTTGTCCATCCAATAAAAGTGGTGATATACTTTAATACCTCTACTTTTAAGAAAACTGTCTAGCCTAGTCTTAAATATCAGTAATATTGGGCTTTGGACACAGAGGCTATTCTTTGGTTCCAAAGTTTCCCTATCATTTGGCCAAAGTATGATCTCCTTAGATTGATTCTAACAATTCCATTCATTATTTATAGTAAAAATAATAATAATAATAAGTTTATTTGTATAGCGCCTTTCAGCATACCAAGGAGCTGAACATATTAAAACCACAGCATCAAATATAAATCAATAATACATATAAATAAAATCCTATCATATTAACAACGATTGTTAAAATCAATTAATAAATACAAATAAAAAAAAATCTCAGCAGAATAAATTTACTTAAGCATCCAAGAAAGATTAAACATCCAAAAAGGTCATTTGCCACAAATAGGTTTTCAAGTTATTCTTGAATTCCTCCACGGAGGTGCACTCTCATAACCGGCATGGTAGAGAATTCCAGAGAGTGGGAGCAGCATGAGAAAAAGCTGTACTGCTAGAAGATTTTAAACTCACTCTCAGAATCTCTAGCAACCCCTCATCGGCCGAGCGGAGCGATCGGCCAGGGTAGTAAGGCACCAGAAGTTCTTTCAGATAGGCCGGATTCTGATCATGAAGGGCTTTGAAAGTCAATAAAATGACTTTAAAGGTGATCCTCCACCGTATAGGCAGCCAGTGCAGTTCACGCAGCACCTGGGTAATATGGGAGGACCTACTTGTCCCAGTCAAAACCCGGGCTGCAGCATTCTGCACCAGCTGTAGGTGGTGGATTTCAACCCCGGAAAGCCCAAAGTAAAGGGCGTTGCAATAGTCCAAATGCAAGGACACAAAGGCGTGGACTAACGTTGATAAAGAGTCAGACAGAACAAGGTGCCTAACCCTGGCAATATTCATAAGATGGTAAAAGGAAGTCCTGAAAATGGCCGACTCCTGAGACTGTAATGTCAGCCTGTCATCTAGGACAATCCCAAGGCTACGCACCCGTTCAGAGGTCAGAAGTGACACTCCACCAAGAAATATTCCAGAAGGCGTGCCACTACATGACCTCTTTATCTGACCACCCGGGTCCACAACCAGAACCTCTGTCTTCTCTGAGTTCAACTTTAACCAACTAGAATCCGTCCAACCATGGATTTTGTCAAGGCAGTTGTTAAACACCGCGAGAGCTCCATCCTGGTTGGGTGCAAAAGACAGGTATAGCTGTATATCATCTGCATAGCAGTGAAACCTCAGCCCATACTGTCTAATAATGTCTCCGAGGGGCAGCATATACACTGCAAATAACATGGGTGACAGCACGGAACCCTGAAGCACCCCACACAACAAAGGAGTTGGGCCAGAGGAAAAAACTCCCGACACAACTCTTTGTGATCTCCCAGTGAGGAATGAGGTGAACCATTGTAAAACAGTTCCTGATATTCCACAAATTTGCCTCAAGGCATGCTATCAACACTAGGTGATCCACAGTGTCAAAGGCTGATGAGAGAACAAGGAGAACCAGAATGGAACATCTCTTCTGATCTCTTGCCCTCAGAAGATCATTAAGCACCCGAACCAGCGTAGACTCAGTGCTATGTCTTTTACGAAAACTGGATTGGAAGGATTCGTAGATATTGTGGATGGTTAAATGGTCTTCCAATTGGGCAGCCACTACCTTCTCAATAACCTTCCCAATAAAGGGAAGGTTAGAGATGGGTCTGTAGTTTGAGAAACAGTCTGGATCCAAGGTAGCTTCCTTCAAGAGAGGTGTCATCACCACCTCTTTCAGGGAGCTAGGAAACTCACCTGACTCCAAGGAGCTCCAGACTATTTGCACCAGGACTGGACTGATGATATCAATACAACACAAAATTAGGGGAGTCGGTCCAGGGTCCAAACCACAGCTTGTGGGATGCACACTATGGATGATCCTCACAATATCCACGGACTCAGGTCGACCAAAGGAACTCTAAGAGAATTGGGGTACTGTGAGCTCACATTGTTCTACAACATCACCCTTAGAAATTTCCGGACAGAGGTCCGCCCTGATGTTGTCCACCTTAGTTGCAAAGTAATGAGTGAGCTCCTCGCACTCTAATTGTGAAAAGGCTTTCCGAACTTGTAGACAGGCTGGGTTGCACAGTCTGTCTACAGTCCGAAACAGCTGAGCCGGTTAATTCTGTGCAACTGCAATCTCCTTGGACAGGAATTCTGCCTTCTTACGGGTGATTGCAGATTGATAGATAGAGTAATGTTCCATCAATCTAAGGCAGTCAGTATCAAGGGCAGACTTGCGACAACAACGCTCTAACCTTCGCTCCTATCTCCGCATCTCCCTCAGTGTCCCATCAAACCAAGGGGACCTGAGGTGAAGGAATAGAGGCTCTAAAACAGAACAATAAAATCCAGGGCGTCATACTTGGCCTCATTATAGGCCGCTGCCAGCGTCTCAGATTATTGCTCGCCAACAAGGGATGATAGGTCAAGGACCACCGCAAGGCCTTGGGAAGTAATATTCCATAATGGGCGGCACCTGACCATCTCCACAGGGGAAGGCCTTCTCAGAGGGGTGCAAAAATTGAACCTCACAGTGTAGTGGTCTGACCAGGCGACTGGTTCCACCCCCACGTCGGATGCATCAATCCCTAAGAGGAAGACTAAGTCCAAAGAGTGTCCAGATTTATGAGAAGCAGTGGAAATTACCTGTGTAAGGCCCAAAGAAGACATTAATTGGAGGAAGTAATTACCAAATTGCGAGAGTTCATTGTTGACCCAGGCGTTGAAGTCACCCAGAACCATCAATCTGGGCGACTCAAATGACATGTTGATGAGGAAGTCTGCTGCTTCCTATAAGAAACGTTTCCCATCTCTGGGTGGACAGTAGATGAGAATGATTCGAACGCCTGCACCCGCTACAACTGTGCACTCAAAGGACTCAGCCTCACTCACTACTACACTAGGGAGGCCAAATTCAGTCTTGAAACAGACTGCAACCCCCGCTGCAGTCCAATCTCAGGTGGTGTATCACCGAGTACCCAGCTGGTATCATGGCCTCCACCATGGGGCCTGAATTTTCATCCAGCCAGGTCTTGGTGATGCAAGTCAGGTCAGCCAAGCTGACAAGATCTGCTATAATAGTGGTCTTATTCCTGATGGACCTGGCATTGCATAACACCACCCCAGTTGGACAAACCTAAGAGGCTGTCAGGCCTATTTGCCTACTGGATTCAATAGTGCCCTTGGGTGTGGGCACCAGGCATGGTAAACCACAATCTGGGTTCCATTTCACCCCAGGGTGCCTTCTGGACTTAATAACCCGATATGGTGGCCCACCTCATTCATCTTCTTTGTTCGCATACTCCCACCCTCCTCACTCCCCTATGAACAATCCCCAATGCTCTACAGCACTGGTAAGTATCGAAATGTAGGGGAGGAGTATAAAAAGGGCAGAGGGCATGAAGAGAGGAAGATGAATAGTGCACCACCATGGGGACTAAAGGCCAGCACATATCACTACTTAACCGAAACAAAACCCCAAACACAAAATAATCAATCTTAAAAACAAACAATTAACCAAATAATGCTAAACATAACCAACATAAATAAACAAAATAAAATAAACAAAAAACCCCACCTCAAAAAAAAAAAAATTGCATGTAATAACTGGCTCACGTTGTTTTTTCTGGGGAAATGCAGGTTATAATTTGCCATTATAACCCATGGGTTATACTGTAATGGCAAGCACATGCCACCTGCTCTTTCCCCTGCCTCGTGCTGCACCTCAGTGCTTCACAATCTTGCAATACACTAATCTCCCAGAGAGACTTTCATGGTTAACTTAACTACCACTTCATTTCCATATGAAAAAACTCCTGCCATACAACAAAACAGTACTTACGTATTTTTTCTCTGGATAAAACTGACCAAATGACAGCTGTACTGAAGGTTGGGACCTGGATTTGCATATTCTGAGGCAACAGGACCCTAATTTGAATATTTCCATAGAAACGCAGGCTGCACCTAAGGTCAAGACCCTCATTAGCACACTTGAGAGATAACAGTCAGTACCCTAATTTATTCAAATATTTATTCAAGTTTTAAATGTTTACAAAGTTACACAGTTTCTCATGTTAACTTTAAACAGGTCAATAAATCTGCTGAAAGAAAAATGCCTACACATTTTTCTCTAGCTAAAGAAAACAATGTAAGCCAGCAATTGCACATAAGAATGCATGGGAGTGAGTGCATAAGTCAGAAATTATGTACACCCTCGGTGTGGGATGCTTATATAAACCCCTTGGGTTTTGCCCTAAGGGTTTATGTAGCATCTTATACCTCAGGTGCACATACTTTCTCATTATGCACTCACCCCCATGCATTATTGTATATATAATTACTGATGACCCCCTTTATCTGCCGGATTACAAGGCTCTGTAAAATGCTACAGTCACATTCTCTAAACTTTTGGTGACTGCCAATGTCACTCATTCCTATACAGCCACACAATTGGCTCCCATTCTGTCTATGGGTGGCCTGAACACTTAAAAAAATTGTGGCTGGCCAGCCTGATGGCGCTGAGGGTTGAGGCGCTGGACGACACACCTCGCACCTGCCGGAAACCGGGGTTCGGGTATGGACTCGGGTTGCCGGGGGTCGGCCGAGGAAAGGAGGATTGAGCACCCCCATGGATGCTTTCCTCCTTTGGGGAGGGATACCAGGGGTGTTTAATACACCCAACGTCTGGGACAGCCGGTGGAAGCACCAACCTCGGGCAATGGCGGCTTCCATTGGGGGGAGCTGAGGAGGGGAGTACGCCATCAGGCACTTGGCAGGCGTGCGTACGCATGTTCCGCCTGAGCCAGCAACCTCAGCGGGATGGAGGGGAAGGGACAGAAAAAGCCAGAAAAATCCCCTCAGCGGTCCAGGATGACAGCCGCTCCAGCCACCCAGTCTGCAGTCACAGGCAGACCCCATTGTGCAAAGGTGCTCCGTTGAGGAAAAGTGAGACAGGTAGGAGTTACCGGAGGCACTCTAGGGGCAGACTCAGTAAGGGATGGGTGGCACTGAGCAAGCCTGAAGGGGAGGAATGCAGAGGGCGACCAGGAGGGGATAAAAAGAAATTAAAAAAAAAAAAAAATTGTGGCTACATTTCCGAGGACCTCGCTCATCATCCTCACTTATGAGTTTGCCACTCACCCTCCTCAGAATTAAGGTATTCATTTCTTTTTTTTGATTTGATCCTGCCTTTACAAACCTTTCTGGTTGATCCTACTGCTGTTTCCTTAGGCCATGGCTTTTGGAGACCATGACCCTGATCGGCACGAGACCACTGACACTGGCTAACTGCAGTTCCCAGGGGTGCTTCTATACTGGGAATAAAAAAATTATGTAAATAAAATAGAATAAATGTTTAAAAACAACAGAGAGAGACTCAGGGTTGTTTGTGTGTGTGTGTGTGTGTGTGTGCGTCCCAGCGCACGTTCCTGTCTCTCTCACTCTTTTGTCAGAAATAATCACAGCATCAGCAACTATAAAAAATAAAGGAACAGTCAAGTGAGTGTATATGGAATTTTTTACACACCCTCGGTGTGTGATGACTTCATAAACCTCTCGAACTTCACTCTTGAGGTTTATGGGTCATCTCACACCTTGGGTGTGTAAAAAAATTCCATAATACACACTTGCCTATCCATTATTCTCTATATTATTACTCCTGGTGTTATGTTGCACTTTTTTCATTTTCATATTTAAGCACTCCATCAGGTCTTCACTGTGCATGACCTGGTATGCAAGGATCATATCTCCCTTTAGCCTTCTCTGTTCCAGTGAGAAAAAAAAATATTTGGCCAACCTCTCATCAAAACTAAAACCCTCTGTTCCCATAATGAGTTTTGTAAATATGCATTGGACTCCCCCAGTTCTTTTGATGTCATCTTTTAGACATGATCCCCCAAACTGTGCATAGTAATCCTCAGAGCTGGATTAACCGTAGGGCAAATGAGGCAGTTGCCCTGGGCCCCCGAGTTTTAGGGGCCATCTGAGTTTCCTTTTTTTTTTAATTGTTTTTTTTTTCAAGTACAGGGGGTTAGAGAAGAAGGGAAAAAATGGAATTAAAAAGAGTCTTTCTCTGACTAAACCTCAGTGGGGGGGGGCGCATACATCAAAAGTGAGGAAGGATCGATCATCCGTGACTGTTTGCCCCTCCACTCACCGTTTGCTGCATTTTTTGTTTCCCCTCAGTCATAGACATTCTACATTTGCAACACAACATGCATCCTCTAGTCAATCACAGGGCTCCAGTTCAGATTATTGTTGAAGTTTGCACCCCCACCCACCTGGACCTGAACTGTTCTGTCCCCTTCAGGTCCGTGCTTGGTCACATTACATCACGTGGAGGATAAAGTTCCGGATGATCAAAATTTGCTGCCAACCACCAGACAACTCATTCCCTGTCTAGCCACCGTCGACGACACTAGACTGCATCCGGGACTGCATCATTTGTGTCTGCCACATATTTAATTTAAACAAAAAAAAATATGCTCAGGTCAGTCGGACTAGAATGAGGAGGATGATTCAATCGACGATTAATAAAATTCAGTCAGTCGGAGGAGGGGAGTAGAGGAGCATGATCAGAGTGGAGCCAATCCAGCCCAGACGATCAGCCCACCAGTGCCTTCCCTTCTTAAATTTTTAGCAGGTAAAAAAATAATCATGAAAAACTGAATAATATTTGTTATTTAAATTCCCCAGAAGCAATGGGCTTATTCAGGGAGGTTGGGTGCCACACCAGATGTGGGGACAGTGGGGTCTGAATGGGGGTCCTTGAATGAACTGTTATTATTGGTATTTTTTTTTTGTCTAAGCTGAAAAAAACACCTCCCAATGGCAGAAATCTATTTTTCCAACCTTCTCCCATGGTGCCTTCATAAAAATAAGTGCCTCATATTCCTTTAGCCTTGTAGCACTCTCCTCTTCTTTCTTCTTTCGCCTGAAGTCCCAGTGAAGTTTCTTAGTATTTAATTAACTCAGTAAACACCTCCCTACCCTGGTTGAATAGTTAGCACTACCCAACTTAGTCCTTCATTGTATATACCTCCACTCTGTACCCTGTGCCAACTACCACCCTTCTCCACTCACTCACCCAAAGGATACCTTCTTACACCTATAAAAAGAGAAAAATGTCCCTCACCACAGAGCCTGATCCACCCCCCCCCATTCAGTGGCTGTTGTGTGAATGAATCATGTTTTCAGGAGATGGCCTAGTACTATCTGATTGATTTTCAGTCAGCTGTTACTTGGACAGCATCAGAAATGGAGTGATGTATTGTGCTTGCATGAGCTATGGTGCTAGTTACCCCAGTGAATGCTTACGCTCCACTGCACCAAATAATACTAAAATTGTCATCCATCCTTGCTTGAAAAAGCTCAGATGAGAGCAAGAATGATAAATCCAGGCATCATGGACACTTATCTTGTGGTAGAATGTACAAAATCTACCAGAGCAGTGTGTAAAGTGGAGGCTAAAAGGGCTGGTGCTGGGCCAGGGGCAGGCGGTGACACTGGTCAGAAGGCCACATAGGAAGCAATGAAGGTGTTAGGTCGGATCATCTCTTCCCAAGTCCTGGCTGTTCTGTCACCAAAGCTCTTTCCACCCTAAGAATGGCATTCAGAGTGGCTGGAAGCCTCTCCAAATGCATTTTAAGGCATCAAAAACTGTTCAGCTTTCAGGGGCCAAGGTGACCTCCGAACCCCAGCTTATTGATTAAGACACAGGGGCCCCACAATTCCAAATTGCCCAGGGCACCACAACTTGTTAATCCATCCCTGGTAATCCTTATTCATATAAACATAAGAATCTGCCAACAGAAGAAGGCTATATGGTCTATAAAGTCTGCCCGATGCAAACACATGTATAATTGTTTATAGTGGGTCCTTCCCCCTTTTGCTTTAACTCTAACTCTCCCCTCTATTTTGTCCCACACCCTCTTGAATCTATCAACCATCTTCTGGTTGATGACCTCTGCCAGCAATTCATTCCACCTTGACATCGCTCGCCTTGTGTTCCTGTTCTCACTCAAGCTAAAGAGTTTCCCCATGATCGATCTTCTTTATATCTTTAAGGAACTTGAAAGTTTCAATCATGTCCCCTCTCTCTATTCTATCCTCCAGTAAGCACATATTAAGGATATTCAGTCTGTTCTCGGATGGGCCCTACTGCTGACCCTGACTAATTTTTATGGCCCTTTTGTGTACCTCCTCAAGATGATTTATGTCCTTTCTCAGGTAGGAATTCCAATACTGCACACAATACTTCAGGTGTGGCTGCACCATGGATCCATACATTGGCAGGATCACCTACTTCCTTCTGCTTGTGAACCATCCAGCTATGCACCCCAGCATCATGTATGCCTTGGCTTCTGCCATTTGCATTGCATAGACAGTGTAAGGTTGCTAGTTGTAGCTATCCCAAGATACTTTTCCTCTTCAGACACCATGACTTTTACCGCCCAGCCTGTATTTGGATCTTGGATTCTTGCAGCTAATGTGCATGACTTTATACTTTTTCACATTGAACCCCAGTTGCCAGATACCACCATACCTTTTCAGCTTTCCAAGGTCCCCACTAAGGTTTTGATCCCCTCTTCAATGTCCACCCTCCCAGAGAGTTTGACAGCATCTGCAAAGAGGCAACTATTGTCACCAGTGCTTTCACAAATGTATTTTATGAACACATTAAGCAACACATTTCCAAGCACTAACCCTTGCAGGACCCTGCTGTTCACTTTCCTTGATACTGATAGCCCCCCCCCCCCACAACCACCAGTTGACTCCTCCCACTGAGCCATTTTGCCAGCTGCCTGGTCAATTTGTTACCCATCCGTAAGTCCTTTAATGTTATGATCAACCTCTTATGTTGAACTGAGTCAAAAGCCTTAGTGAAATCTAAGTACAGTATATCAAGTAAAGTATGTCAACTTCCTGTACCCTGTCAGCAGCCTTTGCCACCCAGTTATGCAGTCAAAGAAGATAAATAAGTTGTTCTTGCATGACTTTCCTAACATAAACTCATGTTTTCTCTCATCCTGGAGTCTGTTAATCTCAAGCAACAATTTTTTCTGGATGGTCTTCCTCAGATTGCCCACTATAGATGTCAAACTGACAGGCCTATAGTTCCTTAGGTTATCCCTAGGCCCACTCTTATGCAGTGGTACTCCATGTGCAGTTCTCCACTCCAGCAGCATCACCCCATATCTGGTAAGTTATTAAGCAGGTCTATGAGGGGGCCACAAGCTCTGCCGTTAGTATGCTCAATATTCTGGGGTGTGTGCCATCTGGGCCTAAGGACTTGTCCACCTTTAGAGTCCAGAGCTCCTTTATGACACAGTCCACTGTGATCTTTTCCTCTAACATAAGCATTACCCCCTCCCCATGCCCATTTTCCCTTGTGGCACAGGTCCATTTTTCTCTTTTGTAATGACAGAAATAAAGTATTCATTCACTACATCTGCCTTATCCTTACTGCCTTCCACCCACACTTTCCCCTTCTTTTATTTAACTACAGTAGCAGCCACAGACACTGACAGCTATTTCCCGAAATTTCTGTGATATTTCCAGAAATATCTCCTGCTTTCTGCATTTCCACAATAGGGACAGCAGAGAGAAACTCTTCAGAAATTTTACGAAATATCTGGAAATAGCTGGCAATGTCTGTGGCTATTACTGTATGCCCTCCTTTATAGCCTTTTTCCCTAATGTTGCTGAAGAAGGCCTTGTCCCCTTTCTTGACTAGTCTGCATTTGCAGTTACTTTTTTTTTTTTTTTTGGTCAGGCCTTCCCCTTTCCCCATTCCCCATTCTGGGCTGAGACTCAGCCTCTGCCCAGCATGCAGCCCCACCATGCCTAGGATTACCCCCCCTGGGCAGGGTCGCTGGATGGGCACCCCCTCCCAAGGTCAATGGTATCTTGCCCTGGCTTACCTCCCCAGGGTGGGGCCACAGGAGCTGGACCCCCCCAGCAGACACTGGTGGCAGCTGGAATGGCAGCTGGGCAGGGCTTCATACAAGGGGAGGGCTGGATTTTTGAAATGCTGAGTGTTCCCCCTGAGGCAGGACATGCAATGACATCCAGCATCTGTACTGCCTCCAACATCATTTTGGTGCTGATCATTGTGGGTCCCCCGCATCTGCCAGGGGCCGCTAACATGCTGGATGCTCCCCCATCCTCCCTGGAGAAGGAGAGCTGCTCCTCAGGTGCTCAATCCTTCTCCGCCTGGCTGACCCTCTGACTCCCGGGTCCATTCCCGAACCCGGGATGTTGGCTACAGTTCTTTTCCTGCCTGACCACCTTCTCAGCCTTACTAATCTTTTCCACTTAGGTTTCCCTGTCTAATTCCTTCTGGTAAATCCTATACCTTCTGTACAAGGCTCTCTTTTCCTTAACCACCCTGTCCACCTCACAATTAAACCAAAGTGGCATCTTGGATTTAGCTTAATTTCCCTTCTGCTTAAGGCAGGTTTCTGAGGCTGTCCTGATACCATCCCTGATCACAATCCACTTTTGGTCTATATCCAGGTCTTCCCGAAGGCTACTTAGTCTCTCTTTTAGTATCTCTCCCATCCTGTTGAAGTCGGCCTTCCAAAGATCCAGTACACACATTTTTGTGTTTAGGATCTCTTTTCCCATATTTATGTAGAACCACACTGATTAGTAGTTGCTGCCTCACATTTGTTCCCTTATTCTAATATCTCTGACATGACCCCCATTTGTTAGCACCAGGTCTAGGATGGCTCCATCTCTAGTTTGTTAATTAACCCCATACACCAGGAACCCATCCTGAACTGTGTTCATGAACAATTAGCTTCTATTACAGGCAGCAATCAAGATACCACATTCTATCCTGGGCAAGTTAAAGTCCCTCGCTATCACTGTCTCCACTTTTGCCTGTTGTTGAATAAACACTCTTAGTGTGTAGAGCAAATATTAATAATACTAATAATGCAGATTCTTATGTCTTCGGAGTCTGCCAAGAAACATTTGTAAACAAGCATGAGTACTAATAATGGTTTATTATACTACTTACGACAAGCATGTGACAGAGAAAATCACAAGGGAGATGGGTTTCTCGCCACTCTCCTGAAGAATGTACATATTCTCCAGTATTTCTAGGATCTTGGGTTCACCAAGATCTTGTTCTCTCCTCCAGTGGAACTAGGTTACAGAAGGCTATATACTACAGATAACAGTACAGCAACAGAGATTACCTCATAGGTACAGATATGAGAAACAATATGTATTGGTCCTAAGTCATTCTCCATTGGAACATCGGCCTCTCCAGGTCCCCCGATGCCGGACTACTCAGGGTCAAAGATCATTTGCCTATCGTGCCCCCAGCTGGCTTAATGCCCTCAGCACTCTCATCACCTCCTCCACCTCCCTAGGAGTTTTCAAATCTAGGCTATACTCTCACCTCACAGCCTCCAGCTCCTGTGACTGCCTCGATTAAATTTTTTATTTGTTTTTCCCACCTGACTGCTCTATTGTTTTCATCTACCCACTCTGCTTCATTTCTTGACAAAGGCATATGAGAATCTCTATTCTGGCTATGTCTGCTCTCCTCACCTCCTCTTACCCTTTCCATTTGTACATTTCTCCAACGTTTACCCCACAACTAGCTTGTTTTGTTGTATGATAAGTATTTTTTTTTCCCCTGTCTTGCACTAAGTTTGTCATTAAGGGACTGTGTTATACTGGCTATTGACACAACACAACTTGTTTGCTATTCTATGCAACTTGACTTGTTTGTACACAATCGACGTGGAACCTTTGTAAAAGAGCCATGGCTCAAAGGTAATAATTCCTAGAACAATAAACAAAACTAAACTTAGGAGACAGAATTACTAATGAGTATCATATGAGACAAAGAATATGCTTCGGTTAGCATTATAGCTTGGACAAGAGAAATGCTGACTGGACTCTATTACACGTGGCATTTCTTGCTTATGTATAATATAAGATATAACAAAAGTTTTCTCTGTCAGCTAGCTTAGACAAAGACAAGTGCTGACTGGCCACAACTACATATGATTATATGAGAATATGTATATATATATATATATATATATATATATATATATAGTATATGAAAATGTATATATTGGCACAAATATTCAAACTGTGCCCAAAAAGTGCACAACAGCAGAAGCAAATGCAAGTCCACTGCGCCCATGTACGAGAAGTTCGATATTCAAAAACTGCGCAGGCCAAGATCCGCCTATGGCCATTGACTGAAATATCGCACCACCTGCACCATAGCGCAACTAGGGAGGTGAAGCTGAGCATATCTGATGTGCCATAGCGTAACAAGGAATGTTCAGCTGAGCAGTCCAGATGTGCCATAGTGCAACCAGGGATGCCCCCAGCAGCACGGCAGCAATGCAACAGCACAACCAGGGATACAGGGGTCCACCACCCATGCCACAGATGGGTAGAGGAACACACAGCCGAACAGACATTGTCCCTCACACCCCATGCACAGCACAACCAGGGGAGAGCTGGAATAACCACCGGCCCATGGATACCAGCAACCAACCCACAGCCGGGCCATGGTGCCCCAGCACACCCCCTGACAAGCTGCAACCGGCACACAAGAATGGCTAACCACCCCATACCACACCATCCCACCAATGCAGAGCACACCCTGCACCATGATCCCCATACACCCTGCCCAGGAGTAGCATCCAACAGTGCAGGACACCCCATGCATGCCACCACCCCCACTGTGACAATGCAACCCTGTGCACCATGGAGCCATGCAAGGCAGCCCCACCATGGGCACCCTGCAGTGGGCGACAGCAGACAGCGATGCAACAGATGCATACACAGTGCTACCCTGCATGTCCCCCCAAGGTACAGCTGAGAGACTGACCATGTGTCAGCACAGGAGGTACCCCACATGTGACAGGGCATGCCCCGGACCCCACCTTCAGTGGTACAGCATCCTGCACACCCTCCCAAGGACACATCCCATCCCAGCACTGGCCACAACAGCCAGCATAGACACGCACAGTGTAGCATGGAGGCATGCACCACACAGGATACAACACAGTGCATGGACAAACACCCACCCACACCCAAAGGCACACCAACACAGGGACACAGTAGCTGGTCAACCAAGCCACTGGTGTGTGGCCACGGCTGATGTGTACACACGGCCAGCACCTCTACATTGCACAGGTGTGCCAGCCACCCTGCGCAGGCACCATGAAGCTGTATGCCACCAGCATGCTGCCGGAGCACAAGTGACAGACACTGGAGCACATCCCCTGCAACAGACACAAGCAACAGCATGGATGGTGGACAACAACAGCGGAGGCTACAGTGCCACCGGAGACAGACATGCACCATACTGGTGATGGCAGTCAACCTGACATTGTGCCAGGTACAGTTGTTATCCAGCATGGACAGCCACCACTGACATACCAGCAGACCGTGCATATGACAGACATGCAAGGGTGTCAGCTGCACAGGCCATGGACAGTCTGACAAGGGGTGCCATGCACACAGTGCAGGCCCCATGAACCACTGCACACAGTCATCCAGTGCACAGATTACAACACACAAACCACAGACAGTGACTGATCCCCCTGCCCACACCATAGGTGGTTCACCTATGCACACACACACACACACACACACACACACACACACGCCCATGCGTGCACCACCCCTGATGCCATGCACACCACTGCAGCTGAGCACCTGTAGCCCACTGCAAATCAGAGACCACCACAGTTGTTATAACAAAATGTATATATTGAAACAATGTAAAGTAAAACTATGTACAACTATATACAAGAGTGGGGGAAGGGCCACAAAACAGGTGGGGGTGGGTAAGGGACAGGGGTGAACATATGGGAGAGGGAAGAAGGGCTGTGAGGGTGAGTCAAAGGTGGGAAGGTGGTAGTCGGGGCATGGGGTCTTCACTAGCCACCCCAGTCCTCTTCTTCCTGGTGCCGATGAGAGCTCCGCTTCCTCCTCCTGACCCCGTGGTGGTGGATGCAGCGCAGGAGCTCTAATGTCTTCCTCCTGACCCTCAGCAGCTCTTGAATGTCCCGATGGATCTGCAGGAGTCTCTGGCCACCTTGGGTGAGGGAGCAGAGTTAATAGGTGTGACTGTCCATCCCCCTGCAGCCCACCCATTGTACATGGCATACAGCCATGTGACACGCCCCTGTGATGGTGTGCGACCACCCCACAGTGACCTTGTTCACAAGACCTGCCCACCCAGGCAGCCACAGCCATGTGGACCACTGCACACATCCACCGCCCATGTCCTGCACAGCACCACCATGGCCGTACAGTGACTTGGCTATGCGGTGTGAAGGCAGTGCCACAGCCATGTGCCCAGTGCATGCATGGACCACCATTGATGCACTCCCAGACATGCAGTGCCACTGGACAGTGCTGACTGTAACAAGTTGCATGCATGGCAGTGGTGTTAATGGATGGTGGCCATGCCCCACTGCCCACCCAGTTATACAGCATGCAATAGTAATCATGGATGTAAGACACTCACCATCAGCAAGCTGGTCCACTCATCGCAGACCACCTTCATCCCTACTGTCCCTCTGCTCCAACATGCAGCGCCTCCCCTCCCTGTTGCGCCACCATTTTTCTGGCCCTAAGGTGCAAACATGGAGAAAGGAACATCAGTACAATCCAGTAGCAAATGTCCCCGTGCCCCCATGTGTGTGCAATCCCACACAGCCAGACCCACCCACCCCACACCCCGATACCACCACCACGGCCAACACCGGACGGCACCCCCCCATGTGCCAGACACATGCAACCATGATACCCGTATGGAAGATAAAAGTGTATGAATATTGCACCTACCTGGCCATGGCACTGTGCCCCTCTTGGCATGTGCCCGCAGGTGGGCAAGCAGGTCCAGGTCTCTGTGCCTCAGGTCCCCATAATGGTGGTGGCACTGCTCTGTCGTCCACCCCATACCAGTGGCCTCCTCCAGGGCATCAGCCACCTCCTGCTATACCACACTCCTGGCCCTGTCCAGGGCTGCATCCCCAAACAAAGCCCCAACATGGGGCTCAACTATGGCCACAAGGTTTGCCAGCTTGATCTGGCTCCACACCACAGCATGCCTCTGCGCCATCTCTGCTGCCTGGTTCAAGCAAAATGGTGCTCTGCAGCATGGTCCTGCCACATGCAGATGCTGCACAGTACAGGCTTCCATTCCCTATCACGCTGTCACCGAACAGTGCAATAGTGGTGCACCCATGCATGACGCATGGCGCCTAGGGGCAAAGGTTGAGCACAGGGTCAAGGGTCTCTGTCACACAGACAGCCACAGTGCAATTGGAACCCAATGTGTGTAGTGTGATTGGATGCCTGTGTGCCACCTCCTGTAGTGGCCTACAGCGCTGTTGCCCCAGTGCACCTACGACGCCCCAGTGCCACAGCACCATATAGGTGAACAGCGCCGTAGCGCCACTGGCACAATGCTGGCCATACCCTGCATTGCCTCCCAAGCACAGCACATCAGCAGCATGGCAGGCACCTGCGTCATCAACCCAGGCATGCGCAGTTAGGTGTGTCCTGCGCATGTCACAGAACTGCGCCCTTGGCTCAGCACATTCAACACAATTGCGCAAAGTGCAGCAGTGTGATATTCAGCCAGCATATGCAAATCATCTAATCAGCCATTCAATGGTGCAGTCACTGCATTTGCATCCACTTAAAGATGCATCTCGCCTCATTTGCATGGGTTGCGCTATAAAAGTGACATTGGGCTGCACTGGCCATAGTCGGTTACTGCAGTCAATTGTGGTGAGTTGCACGCTGTTTGGGAGTGTGGACTGTGGTGTTTGGGACATGCATGGGACTGCACAGTCACAGGTAACACCTGTCATTCTCACAGGATGAATCATGACCGAGCGTATGGTGGAGGAAAAGGAACAGATTCATGGGAGGAAGAGGAGGCCAAATTTTACTAAGGCTGAGACAGATGCCCTGTTCGAGGCCTACCTCAACCAGGAGCCACTTCTCAGTGGACACCAGGGAACACCACAGGCCCGTGCTGCTGCATGGGAAGAGGTGGCGCGTGCTGTAAACCTCCATGGCAGCCACCAGCGCTCCGTGCAGGAGTGCAAAAAGAAGATGGGCATGGACAGGCAGAGGATTAAAGAGAAGGTGGCTGCCATCAGGGCAGCACAGTCTGCGACTGGTGGGGGACAGCCGGAGGTGCTACGCCTGACCCCACAGGAAGAGCAGGTTGCTGGCAGCATGCAGCATTGTGCTATTGAGGGTGTTCCGGGTGGTGGATTCCAAACGGGTGGTAGCCCGTCACTGCATGGTAGGTCATGGTCTGTCTATTGGGGGGGGCAGGGTAGGTCACATGCAGTAACACTACTTTTTTTCCCTTACAGCTCCTGAGCATCTGCATGGGTCAGCGGTGGTGAGCTTCTCCACTGAGGCCAGTCACATGGAGATGGAGGAGGGCCCATCCACCTCCACAGGAATACGGGGGTCAGGGCAACAGTGGGCCCGCCTGGACGTCCGGACTGATGTTGGTGGAGCAGGTGTGGAGAAGGCCCTGCCCATGTCCCAGCATGCCAGCATCCATGGATGCCAGCATGCTGAGACTCGGGCTGGTGCTGGATCCATCACCTATGGTGATGGAGCTAACGTCATGGGCAGTGACACGTGTGCCACAGGATGGCCACACAGCAGGTGACATCGCGGCCATGGCTGTGGGTGGTGCCACTGTGGAGGCCTGCATGTCATCACAGTCCCAGCCTGTGCCTGTCTGCACCAGTGGGGCAGCACTGGTGTGTGTCCAGGACGGTGGAACTGTTGCGGCCACTGCAGTGGCACCACTGAGCCCTGGGGAGTGGCAGCCGGAGGGGCAGCATCAGCAGTTGGCCAATGGCCATGGGGGTACATTGTCAGGGGGTGGCATCAGTGCACCACCTGTGGACATGCCCAGGCCTGGCCCATGATGAGCATCAGGGCCGCGAACACCCTGAGGGACAGCATGCCAATCAGGCTGATGACCTCTTGGATGAGCACACCTGCACACTGCAAGCATCAGTCAATCAGCAGATGTGGCTTGTGATGGCGGTGGATGAACTGAGTGTGGCTCTGCGCAAGGCAGAGGAGCATCGCAGCAGAGACACCGCTCTGCTCCTGGCAGGGATGGACCAGTTGCGGGAGGATGTGACCGCTGCCATTTGACAGGCAGACACAGGCATTCACAGCTATCATGGCCACAATGGGCACACAGTTATTTGCCCATGCATCACAGACACCATGCAGTGCAATGTCCACCCCCCAGTCCTGGCATCATGCGACACCATCCTTGTCAACACCGGGTTCAGCTGTGGGAATCCCAAGCACACCTGGTGCAGGCATGTTCAGTGTGCTGCAGACCCCTGTGCAAGCATGGTCGCATTCACACAGTGGAACCCCTGAGGGACCGTCAGTGCCACCCCATGAGGCCAGTGGTCAGCCTGTCACTGCTGGCAGGTCTTGGCAGGCCTGCCTACACATCCGTGGCAGCTGTGGCACTGTGGCACGTGACTGACCTGTCTCTCAGCGCGGCTACTGTCTGATGCTGCCCTGTGTGAATTGTGTCGTTCAACGGGCAATGAACAGGTGGGTACCTGGCCCTGCATGCACACACACAGTCCATCTGCACACCCTTCCGGCTGCTGTCCGCAGTTGCGTGTGCACGATGATACCTGCGCTGTGCTGTATGCCACTGTGCAATGGTGCCCAGCATCTGACACACGCACAATGACAGGCAGTGGGCATGGTGGTCTGTGGACATGTGTGTGGCTAGGGGTGGTGGTCTGGGTCGGCGTGCCTCCTACCCTTTGTGCATGTCTGGTGAGGTGTGTGTGTGTGTGTGACCATGTGCCATGTTAGACCTTGCCCATCCCTGGCGTGTGTGCGGTTCCATGCCCGGCCACTTCCCTTGATGGCATGCTCCCCTGGTGTGTGTCCATGCCTGTTTGTGGGTTGTGCCTTTGCCACTGGTGGTTGCACATGGCCCCATGACTTACCTGGGTTGGCTGAAGTGCTTCTCTGTGATGGTGTCCCAGTGCAGCTGTGCCAGCCAGAGCAGTCGGAGGTCCCGTCACCCCAGGGGGGGCTGCCCATCACCATCATCACCGGCGTCCTCATCGTCCCCATCGCTCTTCCCCTCTTCGACCTGTACAGCTATCCCACATTTGTTGGCCATGTTGTGCAGGATGCAACAGGCCAGGAATAGCCTGCAGGCCTTTGAGGGGCTGTACTGCAGGGCACCACCGGAGGTGTCCAGGCAATAGAAATGTGCCTTCAGCATCCCGAACACCTGCTTGATGACATTGCATGTGGTGGCATGTGCCTTATTGTAGCATTGCTGCAATGGGGTCGCGGGCCGCCGGTATGGTACGAGCAGCCAGGGACAGAGTGGGTATCCACTGTCACCTGCGTGTAGAGGGTGGAGGTTAGTTTGGTGATCAGCATCACCCTGCCTTGGGCCATGTAGGCCACTACCCATGTCACCTCTGACCATGCCCCTCCCAAGCTCTATGTTTGTCCTTGTGGTCTGCATACTCACCCACTAAGTGGCCAGTGGGGATGTCCCCACTCTTGAATCTGTGGCACAGTGCCGACTGGTGCCAGATGAAGGCATCATGTACTCCCCCAGGGTGTGTGGCACAGACATTGATTATGCACCCTGGGGCATCGCACACCACCTGGCAGTTGATGCTAGCATTGCCCTTCCAATTGATATATGTGGCCCCCTCAGAGCCAGGTGGTGTGCAGATGGCCACATGGGTGCAGTCTATTGCCCCTAGCATGCCAAGCATATGTGCTACCCTGTGGAACTCCTGTATGTTTGCTGTGTGCTCCCCCGGTGTGCTGGGGAAATGGATGTGCTCCGCATGTGGCAGCAGTGTGCTGAGGAATTGGGTGAGGTGGTGTGAAGCGGCCTACTGGGTTATGCCTGTCATGTCCCCTGTTGGTTTCTGGAAGGTACCCTTGGTGAGCAAGCACATGCAAGCTGTCACTTTAGTCTCCACTGACAGCGCATGGGTCTGTCGTGTGGGTACCTGCATCACATCACTGCACAGCTCACAGAGCCACCTCAGAATTGCCTGATTCAGGTGGTACCATCCCACAATCTCAGTATTGCTGTACAGCTCAAAGCTGGTGCGGGTTCAGTACCGCCTGTTGGGGGCATACCGCCGACGGGTCCTTCCACAGCCACGCCCCCTGCTGCCTACCTTCTCACCCCCTCATTACTGCCTCCATCTGGATGGTGGCACTGGCCATGTCTCTGGCTTGTGTTCACCCCCCCCGGCAGCTGTTTCTGTGTTCCCCTTGCTGTCCTGGCTGCTACTTCCCCTGCACCAGGAACACCTTCCTGTGGTGGCTTCTGTGCTGTGTGGCACTTCCCCCTTCTGCACTGGCTGTGGCTTCCCACACCTTCCCTGAGCCTCTGCGTTCAGGGTGCCTTTCCCTGGCCTGCCCTGTGTCTCCCTCCTGCCCTGTTTGTGTGGCTAGTGTTCAGCCTCATGTGCCTTCCCTGTAGCGTTCTTGTGCCTCTCCCTTGTTCCTTTTTATTTTGGCTCATTTCCACTATCGTGCAACTTCCGCTTGCTCCCCTATTGTGCATGGCTCATGTTGTTGAATATCGCACTGCACCATTTATGCATGCTTCCTCCCCCTTCAGTTGCACATACATTCATTATCATTGCGCTATTGCTCAGCGTGATTTGGGGGGCGCATCTGCCTCCCACTGAATATCGCAGAATGGCGCATTTTCAGACTTGTGCTGGAGCAACCCTATTGTGCATGGTGCAACCCTTTTGCATATCTGGGCCATAGTGTATAAAGTAACCACTGATGATCCCTCAGAGGCATTTTATCAGTGATTAGGTAGATTATATATGGAATATATGTAAAAGACAAACATATTGCATTATAGTGAGGTATAATAATCATGCATGATCTAATCCTTTGAAGGATGTAAACATTAGCAAATATTAGCAGCAAAGCACATTCCTGGCACTCATGCTTATATGATGGATGCCTAAATCTATATATTAGTGCAAAATAGCAGTATCACAGTATAATAGACCAGGAATACAGTGCAAGGTGTATGTGGGATACTAGGGGGCATAACCCTGGTACAACAGTCCCCTCTTTGTTGCCCTAATTGCAAAAGTGGCAACACAACAAAAAGACAATGGTTAGGCACCATTCATCTACAGGCCTGTGGTGTGAGCCTGATAGAGGAAGTTTAACTGGTCATGGTGGTGTTTCTGGGTTTTCCTTAAACAACAAAATATAATTACAAGGATAAATGTTAGTAAACCTTGTATTACTATAGATTTGGAATAAAACTTTACAATGGGTCTTTCTATTATCAAAACAATCAGCAAATACTGATATGTATCAGATGTGTATCTATCCTATTGGGAAGAAATTAGACAGCCAAACTTAAGTTGCCTTTATGGATATTAAAAATAAGTAAAACTCGAGATAGAGCAGCAAGATAGGACTAGACTTAATGATATCTGGTTCAGGGATGGGAACAGGTGTGATTATCGTATAACCTATTACCTGTTTAGAGTGTAAAAATTGAAGTTAGAAAAGTTCACTTTGCATAACTTTTAGTCCATATCAGAAGAATGTACAGTTGATCACCACACAATGTTCCACATCAGCAGAATATACCATCTTGGAGGATGGCATTTTTAAGTTGGTAAGTTGAACAGGACATGAAATGTCAATGTCCACAAGTCATAAACTATGAACAGTTCCAGGAATAAATCCAAGGTTTCTTCAAGTGTTAGATGAAGATTCATAGTTAAAATTCAACGCATTTATATTTCCCAAAGGTAGATCCAAATGTTCAGGAGGCTGCAGTATTTTCAGAGGCCTCAGCAGGGGGTGCATTAGATTGCACATTGAGTTTTTAAATGGAATAGCAACAGTATTCAGGGGAAGATGATCACACGGCTGCACAAAGTGTAAATGTTTATAACAGCATTCAGTTTGTATGAGGTGCCAGCCAGGCTTGGAAAACAAGTAGTGAAGAAAATGGATTTCTTGATTGTAGATCAAATGAAGAAGAGTCTCCTTGCTGCAGTTAGGGGATTGCCCCACCCCAGACTTGCTTCATAGTATGCATAGCTGTGACAAGCTGGCTTATGGTAGATGGAGAGGCAACATGCTGGGTTTAAATTTCACAGAAGAAAATGTACTTTTATTGCTCCAAATGGAAGTTACTGCTCCAGAAAAGCATAATCAGGCAGTTCAGCTTCTCAAGCCTGGTCCGGTAACATAAAGGTTAACACAAAACAGTTCTTTCAGGCTGACTTGACAAAAGGTTTCTTTGAACCACCTATGTGGGCCAGCAGTTTTTCAATATACAGTCTCAAACAAAACATAAACAGTTTGTGGACCAGCAGTTTTGAATGCACAGTCTCAAAACAAACATAAGCAGTTTGTGGGCCAGCAGTTTTGAATGCACAGTCTCAAATCAAACACAAACAGTTTTCTCTTTTAGCCTTATTCACAGGCTGTTATTAGCAGTACATTCCACTCACTGTTTTTGGCCCAGCTGACTAGGCTGATCCTTTACCTCAGGACTTTCTGCTCTAGAAATGGTCTCTTTCTCAGCAGTGGTGCACAGAGATCACGACGCACCTAGGCAGGTCGTGCTTTGGGTTTTAAACAACAATGAATGAGTGAAAATGAAAAACCAGCACCGTAACCAAGGCTTACACAGAAAAAGTCTCACTCGAGATACTGAGATACTGAAAGTCCTTAAAATGACTCACCAACTCTGGTAATATAATAACTGTATCTGCATTATGCTTTAATAATCCAGCAGAGTAAAATCCAACAGAGATAACAGTGGAACAGTGAAACTTGGCACACAACCACACACTTCCTGATTCCTGGTATGATGTCTCATCACCGGACGCATTTCACCCAATCAGAGGCTTTCTCAAAGGTTCAGAGACATTGCTAAACCAGAACTTTAAATCTAACAGAATTTAAAGAGATACTACCATCAAACTAAGTAAAACACACAAATCAATAACTAAATGGACAAAATCAACTAAAATATGGTGTGCATGATTATAAACTGTTAAGTCATTATTATAAACAATTTCTCTGGTATTTATAATCTCCAGTAATCAATGATAACAGATACATTATGCACAAAGCATAAAATGCACAATTTCATAAATCACTTTACCATATAACATCCATTAACATTATTAAAATCAAACCTGTCAAAAATGAGAAAGATTGCACCCAGTTTTGTAAACCCAAACAGCACGGTATGCTGTTGCAAATTTGCATAGAGAAAGAAAAAAGAAAAATAATTAAAATCATGCTAATATGTAGCCATCTCATATTATGCAAATTATGCTTTCAAAAATGGCTTGACTTCAAATCTACCATTTAATCCTTTACCATCCATTGCTTTAAAAGTGAAAATCCAGTATTGTTCTCTTTTCAACAGTAAGTTATAGCAGTCCCCCCCTCTTCTGGACATAACTGGTTTCTCTAAACCTGTGTAAGAAAATGTATGTTGATTTTTGTTTCTGGTCTTGAACACATACATAGATAATGCATTAGTCAGATCTTCATTTAAGATTGCTCTTTCATGTTCCCCAATTCTAGTTTTAAATGCTCTAATTGTCTTTCCAATATAGAAACAGCCACATTTGCATATGGCAAGGTATATTAAACCTGTAGTGCCACATGTAATGAAACCCCTAATCTGAACATCTGTGCCTTTAATGGGGTCCCTTACAAATTTCGCAGTGATTACCTTTGCACAAAATTTACACTTGCCACATTTATTGCAGCTATTTTCCCTTTTTGGAATCCACATTCTAGGATTATGTTGTGTGGGCTGTAAAGAATGTACAATTTTGTCTTTATTGGTGTTACCCCTGCGGTATGCAAACTTTGGCCCTTCCTCTTTTAAATTAATCAGGCCTGAATCTTGTTTGACTATATGCCAATGTTTATTAATAATATTGGCTATAGCCTTTGACTGAGGGTTAAAAGTGCTAACAAAAGTCAATTGTGGATCTCTTTTTTTATTTTCTACCTGTTTATTACTCTGAAACAAGTCTTTTCTCAGAATCTGGTCCACAACTTCCCTGGTGTTGCTCAATACAATCTGTGAATAACCTCTCTCAGTTAATTTGCTTGTCAATTCATCTGCTCTCATTTGAAATGTGGAATCAGAACCACAATTTCTTTTGGTCCTGATGAATTGTCCCTTAGGTATGGCTTTAATAACATGTTGTGGGTGATTACTACTGGCTAACAGTATAGCATTCCTATCTGTTGGTTTACGATATATGTCAGTAGTAAGTCCACCTTCTCCATCTTTTTTTATAATCAAATCCAGAAATGGGATTTCATGTAAATCAACATTGATGCTAAACTTTAAATTTCTGTTACTATTTTCAAGATATTTTACAAACAACAGGAGTTCAGCCTGTGTACCCTTCCATATGATCATTATGTCATCAATAAAACATTTCCACAAATCAAGCTTTTGCAGAAATGGATTATTGACATTTCGTACTGTATCATATTCCCATTTTGCCATATAAAGATTGGCATAATTTGGTGCAAAACTTGCACCCATAGCTATACCCTTCTTTTGTAAATAAAAGTCATTTTTGAAACAAAAAGTATTGCAAGTCAGAACAAAATTCTGCCAACTGAATGACAGTTTCAGTTAAAGGTACAGCATCAGTTCTGGAATTTAAATAAAATTCCATTACTTCCAATCCTTCCTTATGGGGTATACTGGTGTACAATGCTGTAACACAAGAGTCACCAAATATCATTCATCTTGAATCACTATGTTGTCCAATATTTCCAGAATAGTACTAGTATCCTTAATATAAGATGATACCTCTTTAACAAAATCAGCAATTAAGAAATCCATATATTTAGCCAGTGGTTCTGTCAGTGAATTATTCCCTGAAACAATAGGTTGTCCCAGGGGATTGCACAAACTTTTATGTATTTTGGGGAGACAATAGAAAGTCTGGTGTACCGGAAATTCTACCTTAAGAAAGTTAATCACAGACTCTGGTAACCATAGATTTTCTCTAACCACATCTAGGTATCCATCTATAATCTTTTTAAATTCTGAAGCACACAACACATGTCAGCAGTATCAGTAGCGCTCCTGCTTTAACGTGGTTCTTTCATGTCTGAACCACAGCAGGTACAGCGCGATACTGTTAGTCGCACCCTGAAGGATTTAATTTTTAAAACCTCTGTCATTGGGACAAGCTACTCCAGCATACTAAATGATACCACTGTTGACAATACAGTACCATTCAGCATTAAACAAGTGTTTTTGCAGTTGGAGAGAACAGTACAGAAACTGAAATGATTGCAATGGGAGGAAATCAGTTTAAAAGCATATTTGGAATTAGAAAGAGCGCCTCGAGGCTTGAGAGTGACCAAGAAGCCTAATTGTGCAATAATCAAGTGGGCTTTCTAGATAAAAGGCAGGCTATAAGCCAAAGGGCTAGTAAGGAGTACATTGAACTTATATTACAAGAAAATTCAGTTATCCAGAAAGAGGTGGAAACTGACATTAATAAAAAGGAAGAAATATTAAGGACCTTTTCACACACTCCACTCTATGATCAGCTTTTGGAAAATTTTGCTGAAAACATAAAAAAATACGAAGAAAAAATTAAGTTAAGTAAAAGACAGAAGTTTGAAAGGGATGAGTGTGATTATAAAGAGGGGAGGATTTTTGAATGGACAAATCCAAAATTATATGATAAGGAATTTACTACTGAACAATCTACCTCTATAAATAATTTGGCTGTTATGAACTCAGAAGATCTTGAGGAAGAAGAAACTTTTATAGGGAAAGAAATGGTAGAAAAATGTGCTACCCCAATGCCTCCACAGTTACCATCAGGCCCATCAGGCCCATGACGCAGCCAGAGATCCACGCGCTGGAACCCAGGTGCAAAAAACGCACAAGGAGAGGGTGAATTAAATACAAGAGGAGGTTTGAACAGAAGACGGGGAAGACAATGGAGAATGAGACGTGGAAGGGGCAGACTTTACCAATGAACATCATAAATATTTCAAAATATGAACTTGATGATGTGGAGATTAGTGCCTTAAATACGGGACTTTCTTTTACACCTACCAGGAGATTCGATACATTTGGGACCATAATTGATTTACATAAATTAGGACGTAACTTAAGTCTTAAATCTTTCTTTTCTAGGAAAGTAATTCATTCTGGAGACATTACCCAGAATTCAGGTGAGATAATAAATGATACAACTTATGATTGTTTTAAACCAATGTCTGATTTATGCCCCCCCCATGTCAGCAGCATTACAAGTCTTTCTAAAAAGCTGTGAAAAGGACATTGAACATCTTTCAAATAATTTGGATAAGAAATATTTTCAAAATATGAGTATTAGTGAGAATAAAGCTTTAGAAGGACTAGGTACAAATTTGAGTATCACTACTAAAGAAACTGTCAAGGAAGGAGCTATAGTTATTATGGATACCAACCAATATGAAGCTGAAGTTATGAGACAACTTGGGGTTGCTGATTTTTACACCAAGTTAAGATATGATCCTACTTCAGAATTTAAAAAGATTATAAATGGATACCTAGATGTGGTTAGAGAAAATCTATGGTTACCAGAGTCTGTGATTAACTTTCTTATGGTAGAATTTCCGGTACACCAGACTTTCTATTGTCTCCCCAAAATACATAAAAGTTTGTGCAATCCCCCGGGACAACCTATTGTTTCAGGGAATAATTCACTGACAGAACCACTGGCTAAATATGTGGATTTCTTAATTGCTGATTTTTGTTAAAGAGGTACCATCTTATATTAAGGATACTAGTACTAGTCTAGAAATATTAGACAACATAGTGATTCAAGATGAATGGTATTTGGTGACTCTTGATGTTACAGCATTGTACACCAGTATACCCCATAAGGAAGGATTGGAAGCAATGGAATTTTATTTAAATTCCAGAACTGATGCTGTACCTTTAACTGAAACTGTCATTCAGTTGGCAGAATTTGTTCTGACTTGCAATACTTTTTGTTTCAAAAATGACTTTTATTTACAAAAGAAGGGTACAGCTATGGGTGCAAGTTTTGCACCAAATTATGCCAATCTTTATATGGCAAAATGGGAATATGATACAGTTCGAAATGTCAATAATCCATTTCTGCAAAAGCTTGATTTGTGGAAACGTTTTATTGACGACATATTGATCAAATGGAAGGGTACACAGGCTGAACTCCTGTTGTTTGTAAAATATCTTGAAAATTGTAACAGAAATGTAAAGTTTAGCATCAATGTTGATTTACATGAAATCCCATTTCTGGATTTGATTATAAAAAAAGATGGAGAGGGTGGACTTACTACTGACATATATCATAAACCAAAAGATAGGAATGCTATACTGTTAGCCAGTAGTAATCACCCACAACATGTTATTAAAGCCATACCTAAGGGACAATTCATCAGGACCAAAAGAAATTGTGGTTCTGATTCCACATTTCAAGTGAGAGCAGATGAACTGACAAGCAGATTAACTGAGAGAGGTTATTCACAGGTTTTATTGAGCAACACCAGGAAAGTTGTGGACCAGATTCCGAGAAAAGACTTGTTTCAGAGTAATAAACAGGTAGAAAATAAAAAAAGAGATCCACAATTGACTTTTGTTAGCACTTTTAACCCTCAAAGGCTATATCCAATATTATTAATAAACATTGGCATATAGACAAACAAGATTCAGGCCTGATTAATTTAAAAAGAGGAAGGGCCAAAGTTTGCATACCGCAGGGGTAACACCGATAAAGACAAAATTGTACATTCCTTACAGCCCACACAACATAATCCTAGAATGTGGATTCCAAAAAAGAGGGAAAATAGCTGCAATAAATGTGGCAATTGTAAATTTTGTTCAAAGGTAATCACTGTGAAATTTGTAAGGGACCCCATTAAAGGAATAGATGTTCAGATTAGGGGTTTCATTACATGTGGCACTACAGGTTTAATATACCTTGCCATATGCAAATGTGGCTGTTTCTATATTGGAAAGACAATTAGAGCATTCAAAACTAGAATTGGGGAACATGAAAGAGCAATCTTAAATGAAGATCTGACTAATGCATTATCTATGCATGTGTTCAAGACCAGAAACAAAAATCAACATACATTTACTTATACAGGTTTAGATAAACCAGTTATGTCCGGGGGGGGGGGGACCTCAATGACTGTTGAAAAGAGAACAATACTGGATTTTCACTGTTAAAGCAATGGATGGTAAAGGATTAAATGGTAGATTTGAAGTCAAGCCATTTTTGAAAGCATAATTTGCATAATATGAGATGGCTACATATTAGCATGATTTTAATTCTTTTTTCTTTTTTCTTTCTTTATACAGATCTGCACCAGCATACCGTGCCGTTTGGGTTTACAAAACTGGGTGCAATCTTTCTCACTTTTGACAGGTTTGATTTTAATAATGTTAATGGATGTTATATGGTAAAGCGATTCATGAAATTGTGCATTTTATGCTTTGTGCATAATGTATCTGTTATCATTGATTACTGGAGATTATAAATACCAGAGAAATTGTTTATAAAAATGACTTAACAGTTTATAATCATGCACACCCATATTTTAGTTGATTTTGTCCATTTAGTTATTGATTTGTGTGTTTTACTTAGTTTGGTGGTAGTATCTCTTTAAATTCTGTTAGATTTAAGGTCCTGGTTTAGCAGTGTCTCTGAACCTTTGAGAAAGCCTCTGATTGGGTGAAATGCATCAGGAGACGAGACATCATACCAGGAATCAGAAAGTGTGTGGTTGTGTGCCGAGTTTCACTGTTCCACTGTTATCTCTGTTGGATTTTACTCTGCTGGATTATTAAAGCATAATGCAGATACAGTTATTATATTCCCAGAGTCAGTGAGTCATTTTAAGGACTTTCAGTATCTCAGTATCTCGAGTGAGACTTTTTCTGTGTAAGCCTTGGTTACGGTACTGGTTTTTCGTTTTCACTCATTCTCTTTCTCAGCAGCAGGTTTCAACTTCTCCCCAGAGGCTTACACCAATAATTAACCATTTTCATTGGCTTTCTGCTCTAGTTCCTGTCTTACATTCCACCCTCCATCTTGCAGGGCTGTCTGCCTAGGAGTATCTCCTCCCTGCAGCAGTTTCCAGCTTCTAACTGACTCCTTGCTGGATTCCCTCTGCCTTTTAGCAATCCCTCTAATCAGCGACACCTGGGGAGGCACCCCCTTGCCTGTTCCTGTTGCATTCCCTGCATTTCCTCAGTCTCAAACAAGATGCTAACATCTTCTTTCCCAGTGTAGTGTTTACACTGTCACATACCTTTCCCTTTGTGTGAAGGCACAGTTGGTCAGCCCCTGACCATTCCCCTTCAGGGACAGGAAGTCCGCATTTCCATTGTGAGTCCTGGCCCGGTGGTGCACCATAAAGGAAAATGACTGGAGAGCCAAGTACCACCTGGTGATGTGGGGGTTGTCATCCTTCATCACTTGTAGCCATCTCAGAGGGGCATGAGCTGTGGCCAGGATAAACTGCCAGCCTTGCAGGTAGTAGCGGAGGGACTCCATAACCCACTTGACTGCGAGACACTCTTTCTCTATCACCACAAAATCTTTCTCCCGGGGAAAGAGTTTCCGACTGAGGTAGAGGATACAATGTTCCTCCCCCTCAAACTCCTAGGAGAGCACAGCTTCTAGCCTTGCTTCAGAGGTGTCCATCTACAGGATAAAGGTCCTGGTGAAATCAGGACTGCATAACACTGGCTCTCTGCACAGTGTCGCTTTGAGTTGTGGGAAGGCCTGGTCACACTCCTCTGACCACTGGACCTTAATGGGGGTAGATGTCTGGGTGAGGTCTGTAAGGGGGCTGGCAAGGGTGGAGAAGTGTGGTATAAGCCTGAGGTAATACACTGCCAATCCTAAGAAGGCCCTCACCTCAGTTTTTGTGGTGGGTATCGGGCACTCGGCCAAATCTTGGACCTTACTGACCAAGGGTCTCACCTGTTCATTGCCTATACAGTACCCTAAGTACTTTGTTTCAGCTTTGGCCAAAGCACACTTCACTGGATCAGCTGTCAGCCCTGCTTCTTGTAAGGTCAGTAGTACCGCTGCCACCCTGGATACATGGGGCTCCCAATCAGTGCTGTGGATTACCACGTCATCTAGGTAAGCAGCTGCATAGTGAGCATGGGGTCACAGCAAGTGATTCCTGAGCCTTTGAAAGGTTGCAGGTGCCCATGTAAGCTGAAAGGCATGGTACGGAACTGGTATAGCCCAAAGGAGGTAGCAAATGTTGTCTTTTCCCAAGACTCTGGGGTCAAAGGGATTTGCCAGTACCCAAAAGTCATGATGTATTTGACTTCCCCTAGTCTATCCAACAGTTCATCTACCCAGGGTAAGGGGTAGGCATCGAACTTTTAGATGGCATTGACCCTGTGACAATCAATATAGAAGCGGGTAGCTCCACCTTCTTTTGGTACTAACACTATGGGGCTACACCAGTCACTGCTGGATTCCTCAATCATCCCCAACTCTAGCATGTCCTGTAACTCCTTCTTAACAGTGTCTCATACAGCTTCTGGCAAGTGATACAGTCACTGCCGCACCTTCTCCCCTGGTTCTGTTTCTATATGAAGAGCTATCATATGGGTTGTCCCCAGGAGGAAGGAGAAAACATCCAAAAACTGGCTTACCAACTCTCCTAGTTGCTGTTTCTGTTTCTGAGACAGCTGTTCTCCCATTGGGACTTGTATCCCCAGATTCTCATCCGGCACTTGGGATCCCAGATCCATTATGTCTGGTTCAAGGGAAATCATTAGGCTATCCCTCTGGTTCCAGAATTTCAGAAAATTGACATGGTAGATCTGGGTCTCTTTTCACCTCTCTGGCTGGCAAACTTCATAGTCAACTGGGCCCACCCTCTGGGTAACTTCGTAAGGCCCCTTCCATTTGCTTAGAAGTTTATTCTAGCAGCTCGGCAACAAAACTAGTACCTGATCCCCTGGTTTATATTTCCTCAACCAGGCTCCCTGATTACAGTAGTACTCTTGTCTTTGTTGAGTCTTCACCAGATTTTCATGGGCAAATTTCTCCACCTGATCTAATCTTTCCTTCAATTGCAGGACATATTGCACTACATTTTCAGTCTTGGGGTCCAGTTTCTCCCACATCTCCTTTACTACATAAAGAACATCTCATGGGTGGCACCTGTGGAGGAGTTTAAAAGAAGCAAACCCTGTAGAAACATGGTGGACCTCCCGCATAGCGAACATCAGTAAGGGAAGTAACTTGTCCTAGTCTCTGACCTCAGTGGTTATGAACTTTAGAAGCATCATTTTAAGGGTTTTGTTGAATCACTCCATGAGACCATCCTTCTGGGCATGGTAGATCGAGGTCCTTATGGAGCTGATTCCCAATAAAGTACAAACCTCCTGAGTCAGATGGGACATGAAGTTAGTTCACTGGTCAGTCAACATTTCCTTTGGTATTCCCATATGACTAAAGACCTTTAATAGCTCCCCAGCTACAATTTTGGCTGAAATGCTTTGTAATGGGATGGCCTCGGGGTACCGGCTAGCATAGTCTACAATCACCAAAATGTATTGGTACCCCCTGCACCCTTTTCAAGGAGTCCCACTATATCAACCCCAATCCAGTCAAAAGGTGCCTCCATAACAGGTAAGGACACTAAAGGGGTCCTTGGACTGTTCTTTGGTGCTACTAACTGGCACTCGGGACAAGATGCACAATAATCTTTAACATGTTGATAGATGCCCGGCCAAAAGAATCAGGGCAACAGTCGGGCTAATGTATTCACTACCCCACAGTGCCCTGCCACAGGAATAGAGTTGGCAAGGCATAGTAATTCCCATTGAAAGACTCGAGGGATTAGCAACTAATGCAGGGTATCCCCCATCTGGGCCTCCTTACTAACTTGATACAGGATAACCCCTTGTAACTCAAAATGGGAATAGTGTGCTGCTCAATTCTCATCTACCACTTCCCCTTCCCTGACAGCCAACTGGGTGTATACCCGGCTGAGTATACCACTGGCCCATTGTTCTTTGGCAATGTTCAGGCAGTGCTTTAACACATCTTGCTCTGACAGGGACAGCCCTCAGGGACTTTGGTTAGGTGGGTCAGTGTTAAAGTCGGGCTGTGGGACTGGACCCATTTTTGACTTTGTTTAACTTCTCTCCTGTGCACCTGCCCCTTCAGGACCCCTTTCCTTTGCTGCCTTACGTTCTCACTTAGATTTGCAGGTTCTTGTCTGGGTGTTAAAAATCGTTGGGTCCAGGAAAGGAAAAACGTCCCCCAGCAGCAGGTGGCTGGCCCCCCTTCCCTTCACGACCCTCAGACAGGATAATTGCCAAAGATAAGTCTGCTTTCCATAAGTCATCAAACCATTTCCAATCTCTCCCCAGTAACACCAGATAGGGTAACCCCGAGGCAACCTCCACCTTTATAGTTTCTGTTTGGCCCCCCAGAGTAAGTGTAACCATAGCACCAGGGTAAACCTTTACATCCCCATGCACACATTAGATAGGGATGTGGTTCTGGTCCTGCCAGCATCAGGGATTCACAAGGGCCACCCTGACTAGGGTCTGGTGGCTTCCTGAGTCCACCAGAGCCTCCATCTCTATCCTTTCTACCTCAACAGGGATCACAAAATCTCAGGATTCAGAGCCCCCACCCCCACTGTACAGTGAATACACATCTGTAAACATGCAGTCTATGAATGTACAGTCCATGTGGGGGCAGTTCTTTGCAAAGTGACCCTTCTGTCTACATGAGAAACATGCCCCTGTGTCTCAGCTATGGGGTGAGCCTCCGGGTTTAGGTAGTGGGCCCTCAGGAAATGTCTCCCTGGGCTGCTGGGTTGTCATCTTTCCCAGCGTCTGACCCTTATTTGGCCCATAACCCCCCTCCCTTCATGCCCAATGTTCCCTCACAGTTCCAGCCAATATTACTTCAGTCTGACTCCCAGAACAATTCCCCATCTTCCCAGGTGGCCTTGTAAGCTGGGTCATGGGGCGGGAGGAGAGTTCAGCATCCAACACTTGTTCTGAGATCTGCATGGCCTCTGATAACATGGTGATCTTCTGTTTGCGGACCCAGCTCTGAATTCCAGGGGGCAGAATGTTCAGAAATTGTTCCAAGATGATTAACTGAGCCACCTTGGGCCACTGCATCCTTTGGGTTTTAGCCAACGCCAACACAGGTCCCACAATTGTTGTCCCACTGCTCTAGGTCGTGCACCTGCTGCAAATTTGAAGCTCCAGAACCTCCATCAGTAGCTTTCTGCATTGATGCCTAGGCGGTCCAGGATTGCTGCTTTCATCTTTGTGTACTCCCCGGCTGTGGTGCTGTCCATAGCTCGACAGGCTGCTTGGGCCTCCCCGGTCAGACAAGGGGCAAGGGGTTGAGTCCACTAGGGTCTGAACCATCCAGCAGATTCTGCCACTCACTCAGACATTACCAGGAAGGCCTCAGGATCATCCTCAGACATCATTTTGGTCCGCATGGTGTTCATCCTAGGAACCCCTGGCCCCATGATAGCTGGATCAGCCTCACCAGTAGAATCTTGTTGTGGCTGTTGCACCAGGGACTGCAGGAGCTGCTGTTGTTGTTGTGGCCCCAGCTGTATAAGAAATTGCTGTTGTGCCTCCTGTTGTGCTTGTGCTTGTTGGGCCCATTGTTGCACCTCCTGCTGCAGCTAGGCCAGCTGGGTGAGAACCTGTTGTTGCTGAGCCTGTTGTGCCCATTGTTGCACCTTCTGTTGGGCTTGCTGTGCTTGTTTGGCCAATTGTTGCACCTTCTGCTGCTGCTGAGCCTGTTGTTGCACCTCCTGCTGCTGCTGAGCCAGCTGCCTGAAAGCCTGTTGTTGTTCAATGAGGAATTTCAGCAATTTCTCCATATCCGTTTTTCCACAATATAACTAGTTCTGCTCACTCCAGCAGGGGTTTGAATCCCACTTCTGACACCACGTGTGACAAGCTGGCCTATGGTAGATGGAGAAGCAACATGCTGGGTTTAAAGTTCACAGAAGAAAATGTACTTTTATTGCTCCAAATGGAAGTTATTGCTCCAGAAATGCCTAATCAGGCAGTTCAACTTCTCCAGCCTGGTCAGATAACATAAAGGTTAACACAAAACTGTTGTTTTAGGCTGACTTGACAAAATGAATCTTTGAAACACCTATGTGGGCCAGCAGTTTTTCAATATACAGTCTCAAACAAAACATAAATGGTTTGTGGACCAGCAGTTTTGAATGTACAGTCTCAGATCAAACACAGACAGTTTTCTCTTTTAGCCTTATTCGCAGGCTGTTATTAGCAGTACATTCCACTCACTGTTTTTGGCCCAGCTGACTAGGCTGATCCTTTACCTCAGGACTTTCTGCTCTAGAAATGGTCTCTTTCTCAGCAGCAGGTTTCAACTTCTCCCCAAAGGCTCTTGCCAATAATTAACCATTCTTCTTGGCTTTCTGCTCTGGTTCCTGTCTTACATTCCACCCTCCATCTTGCAGGGTTCTCTGCCTAGGAGTTTCTCCTCCCTGCAGCAGTTTCCAGCTTCTAACTGACTGCTTATTGGATTCTCTCTGCCTTTTAGCAATCTCTCTAATCAGCAACATCTGGGGAGGCACCCCCCTTGCCTGTTCATGTTGCATTCCCGCATTTCCTCAGCCTCAAACAAGATGTTAACCTCTTCTTTCTCAATATAGTGTTTACACTGTCACAATTACAATGAGCTTGTTGTAGAATCTGAATTGGCTGGGCCAAATACAGTTTATTTGAGAGTTCACAACAGGAAGCCTAATTTCAGTTATTAGGCCAGTATTCACAAATTGGTAAGACAAGTTGGAAGATGTCACATCTGCATAAAAGGTGATGATCCTTTCAGGTACAACAATCAAATTTTGGAGTCATTCATGATTCCAAGACCTCATGGTAAACAAGCAAAGAGGTAGTTTTAACCTTTTACGATAAAAGTTCCTATCAAGATGACCAATAGAAGGGACGGTTGCCAGATGATCAGAGATGGATGTTGTTGGATAAAAATGTGGCAATGACACTGTGAGAGTCACAGACATGGCTTTCTGGATTTTGTAGGAATAAGGTTCGAAACATGTAGCAATACTGGTGTGTGTGGTGACATATCCGAGGTATATCCAAGGTTCCTTTCCATTGGCAAGGGAATAGTGCTAGATTCAAATAAACATTTGTTAACACATGCAATAGAATTGCAAAATGTGGCAATGCCACTGACCCATACATCTGTCATGTAAGAGAGCAAGGATATGTCCTAATTCCAGATCCCAGAAGAGATAACCAAAGGGTTGTAAGAACAAAATTGTTGTAGGCAGTGCAATGACTTCCCTAGCTAAGTGATGCTCACCTGCTTCTTTATGTGAGCAGAAATTAATTCATAAACATTTGTCAGGTCAAACCTCTTCACAATATCCTTAATATTGTAAAAAAATATAAACAGGGGTCCAGATCAAGTCTAGCTGCTAGGATTGATTCAAAGCAATGATCATAATATTCAGTAGGGCCTCACTACCCTTCAGGATGATGAACATGTTTTTTAGGACTTTAGTGTGAATTCCACAGGATGCAATTAGATCATGTGGGTATGTGAGGTACTCTGCCTCAACAAGCTGTTTGGGTTTAGGTCACTGGTTCTTATCTGCAATACAGTGTGCAGTTTGGGCTTGTAAGAAGACCCATATTTTTAAAAAGAATAATAAGCATAAAAGCAAGCATCTCTCTCTCTCTCTCTCTGGAACCTAAAAGGAAAGAGAAAAGAAAAAACATAGTCAGTTTAGTACTATTCCACCCATTGGGGTAAGGAAAAGTAATTTAATCTCCTTTAAACATGTTAATTTGATTGGCATGCAGCCATTTATCAATGACTGTTATTGTGAGGCAGTCTAACTTGGTAGACTACTGGACTGAGTTTGTTTACACTGGGATAGGGCCTGTTGTTGGGCCTTGTCCATACATTGTGCAGCAATCAAGTGTACCTTTTGGATGTCTTGTTTGAGATATTTAACATATTTATCTACTGATGCTCCATTAGCAGTGGCAGTACACAGGTCCAGATTTAAGTGTTCTGGAAGTCTCATGGACCATCCTGTCATGATTTCAAAAATGGGGTATACTGTGTACCTACAGAGGGTGTCCCTCTTATTGCCATAAGGAGTAAAGGCAATAATGAATCCCAGTCCTTTTGGGGTTTTCTGAACACGTTTGGATAACATAACTTTGATCTGCCTGTTAGCCCATTCCACCTTTCCTGATGACTGTGGGTGGTAAGGGATAGGAAACCTTTGTTTTACTCATAACAAATCCAGTATTTCCTGCATTGCTTTGGCTATAAAGCTAGATCCCTGTAATCAGAATTTACCTTTAGGGGAACCCCCACCTGGTAAATAACTGGTTTACCAAGACATTTGCAGTCAATCTGGATGTTGTTCCAGGGGCCTGATTGCCTCTGGGGTAACAATGCATTTTCCAAGCTGGTATAGGATTGTTCTGTTTACAGGTCAGATAGTTATTAATGTAGTATTCTACATCATTTCTCATGTATGGTCACCAGACAGAGGATATCAGTCTGTCTAGGGTTTTTACTGACTCCCTGGTGTCCACCAGTTGGAGTATCATGTAATTGGTACCTCAGATAAAATCTACTCCAGGAATTATCCATAACTTTTCATGACTGTTACAGCAGTGATGTTTCAAATGAGTAGGCCATCACTGGATAGGAGAATGTAATTCTCACTTTCTTATAAGAACTATTTCTGGAAGTTATTCCTCAGTTCCTTTATTAAGGAACCTATACACTGCCCTCAAATGAGAGTCCTTCTTTTGGAGCATAAGGGTCACATTTTACAATATGCTTGAACCTTATGAATGTACAGTTTGTATTTAAACTGTTTAGGTTGTGATGTACACAAACAAGTCTGTATTTCACAGAGGTAATATTAGGAGTATTGGAACAGAAGTTTGTTTTCTTCCAGATAAATTCAGTTAGAGAGAAACACCCAATTAAAATCTATAATAAAACAAAAAACAGTTTCTGCAGCACTTTTGTAATTAGATCAAGGCCATTTCTTGAAGCATGCAGAACTTAAACCTCTCATGGAGTGCTGGTATCATGTTACTTAAGGAAAAATATCCTTATTCCTTTCTTAACACAAGCTATGTCTTTCTCAAGGACTTTC
Source organism: Neoceratodus forsteri (assembly GCA_016271365.2). Classification (NCBI taxonomy): domain Eukaryota; kingdom Metazoa; phylum Chordata; order Ceratodontiformes; family Ceratodontidae; genus Neoceratodus; species Neoceratodus forsteri. Next base: position 346,396,184 of record CM028131.1, on the reverse strand, counting down.
CAGCTCTCTAAACCATCCCCAACCATTTGTGGTAATAAGAAGACTCCTCACCTCCTTGCTTTACATTTTTTTTCTTGCCAGGTGTGTTTTAACAATGCCTGAGAATCGTACGTATACGATGATGCAATTACTAGCCATGCACACTCAGTCATCACCAGAATGTAAAATAATTCTGAACCCTGCTATCTGACCTTCATTGGTATGTGTGGCTGAGTCATCAGTCAAAACATGCCACACAGTGGTGTCTTTTAACACTTTCTAAGGTTCTGTCAGAAAGAGCACTGGGACAGGTAGGTCAAGGGGTTGGAGTGAACAATCATGGGTCTCTCCTGTAAATTGTGGGCCATGGGCCAACAAGGATGAAGTTTTGATAGGAAGGACAGTGATGTCATGATCCTGTAAAATGAGAGACCAGTGTGTAAGTCTGGCATTGGATACAGAGTCATCTTTTACTCTGTTTGACAACAAAAAGTTAGTTGGCAAATGAGTGGAATGCAGAACAATGGGTGCATATCCAATGATGTACATAAAATATCTCACTGCCCAGTATGTAGCCAAAAGATTCCTTTCACAAAGGTTGTATTTCGGCTCCACTGGGGAGAGCATCTGGGATGCATAAGAAATGGGTCTGATGTGTCCATTGTATGTTTGGGCTAAAACTGCTGAGATTGCTATATCTGATGTAGCAGTTTCAATATACCCTAAAACTGTGTTAGGATTAACCAATGCTGGGACCATGGTTAGTGATCCCAAAAAGAAAAGACAATGATATCAGTATTAGGATACCTTGCACCTTCTTGCCAGAAGTGCCTGCTTTTGTTTGTGCTGGGAATAACCCAGACTGTTCCTGGCTTGTGCCTGCTATTGAAGCCACAGTATGAGATGATATAGGTGTCACTGATGGAGGGGGTTCTGCATCATGTGTGGGCAGTGTTGGCACTATCAGGGGTGCCTGCTCAGTGGAAAAAAGTGGTGTGCAAGCTGCACATAGTTCTCCTGCTATGGACTGTGGTTCAGTAGCCACTGGGGTGGAGAAAGTAGTGCTGAAACTGCTGTCAGCCCAAGTTCAGAAATCAAACCTGTAACCCCCCCCCCCCAACATGGCCTGCGATGCTAAAAATATCACAGTCATGGGGCTTTCAGAATCATGGTTGTCCCTCCCCCATAAAATGTAAGTGGGTTTCCCACCGGAAGTTTGCTGGATGGTAGCAACATTGTTTTTAATGTTACAGCTTAAGGTATTAATGCACTGCATAGGAAAAGCAGTGCATTCAGCCTTCTCAGGGAAAGTTGATGTTAAAGTACATTTCACATCTTCACATTTCACATAAATAACAGCAATGTGTTCCTTAACCAAGGACATTTTAGCATAGTAAACATTGCTAACAGCAGAAGCTGCTCCTGCAGCGTCAGACACTGACTTAATGATAGGCTGCATATCAACCTCATTCAAAAGTACATCAATATCATTTTTAATGAGAATCTTCTGTCCCTCAGAAACACTAGTCTTACTGATAACATTATAAATCATGCCACAAACCTCTGATATGTTTTGTTTGGTTATGGCAGCAATCACAGGTCTCTGTGACTGCATGATCCAATCTCCATGATGTGGTGGCCAGCCATTCTGGGTTACCTCATGGGCATCATGGGTTACTGTGTTATGGCCATCATCACACGGCCATGAGCGGCCATCAGTCAGTTGGTCTGATCATTACACCGTGAGGTTCAACTTTTGTGCGCCCCTTCGGAGGCCTGCCCCTCTGGAGATGGTCAGTTACTGCCCTTTATGGGAGGTGAGTCCTGAAGGCCTAGCAGTGGTGATTGACCTCTCAGAATTTCCTGTGACCAGCTCAAGTCCAGAGACTTTAGTGGTGGCCTATAATAAGGCCATCTTGTCAGCTCTGGATTTGATTGCTCCCATCCTTGTTCGTCCACTCCCACTTTGCCCTCGGGCCCCTTGGTTTGATGGGTCTTTGAGGGAGTTGTGGCAAGTAGGATGTAGGTTGGAGCAGCATTGGCGGAAATCTGCCGTGGCTGCCAACCATCTTAGATTCGTTGAACATTATAAGATTTACCAATCAACGATCTCCCTTTAGAAGGCAGAATTCCTGTCCAGGAAGATTGCTGCCACTCAGAACTGACCAGTTCAGCTCTTCTGAACTGTTGACAGGTTGTGCAACCCAACCTGTCTGCAGCTCTGAAGACCTTTTTCGCAAGTAGAGTGCGATGAGCTTGCTCAGTTCTTTGCGGATAAGGTGGCTGACATCAGGTCGGAAGTTCGTTCAACTCACTCTATGGGGGTTACTGATGATTGGTGCTTGGTCACCTCACCTCGAGCTTCTTGGAGTACCTTTGCCTTTCCCGAGTTCGTGGATGACATGCGGATTGTCCAGGGTATGCACCCTATGTGCTGTAGTTTGGATACAGGCCCAACTTCCTTGATTATGGGTTGTTAGGATATGATTGGCCCAGTCCTGGCTCAGATAGTCCTGTGCTCCTTGAAATCTGGTGAGTTTCCAAGCTCCCTGAAGGAGGCGGTGGTAGTTCCCTTCCTGAAGAAAGCTTCTTTGGACCCGGATTCTCTGGCCAACTACAGACTGATCTCAAACCTTCCCTTTATAGGGAAGGTGATTGAGAAAGTAGTGGCAATACAGCTGGATGACCACTTGACCATCAATAACATCTATGAACCTCTCCAGTCTGGTTTTCGTAAGAGGCACAGTATTGAGACAGTGCTGGTTCAGGTGCTCAATGATTTCCTGATGGCGAGGGATCGGAGGAACCGTTCTATCATGGTGCTCCTTGATATCTCTTCAGCTTTTGACACTGTAGACCATGGAGTGCTGCTTGGATGTCTGAGGCCCATCTGTGGACTGTCAGGTATGGTCCTTAGGTGGTTTGCATCTTTCCTCACTGGCTTGAGTCAGATAGTGGTGTCAGGGAATTTTTCCTCGGACCCTTTCTCCCTGCTGTGTGGGGTCCCTTAGGGTTCAGTGCTGTCCCCCATGCTGTTTACAGTTTATATGCTGCCTTTAGAAGACATTGTAAGATGGTGTAGGCTGAGGTTTCACTGCTATGCAGAAGATACCCAGCTCTACAGTACCTGTCTTTTGCCCTCAACCAGGCTAGAGCTGTCTCGGTACTTAATATCTGCCTCCTTGAAATCCAGGACTGGATGAACTCGAGCTGGTTAAAGTTGAATGCCAGAAAGACGGAGGTGATGGTAGTGGACCCGGGTCACCAGATAGAGTGGTTTAGGACTGATCAGCCCTCTAGAATTTTTCTCAGGGGCTCTCAGCTCCTACCCTCTGAATGGGTGTGAAAGCTGGGGGTAGTGCTTGACGATGGGCTGACTTTACGATCTCAGGTGTCGGCCGTCATCAAGTCTTCCTTTCATCATCTTAGGAATATCTCCAGGATTAAGCACCTGGTTCCATCTGGGGACTTGCCTACATTAGTCCATGTCTTTGTGACTTTGTGCCTTGATTACTGTAACTCCCTGTACTTAGGGCTTTCTGGGGTTGAAATCCACTGCCTGCAGCTCATGCAAAATGCAGCAGCATGATTGTTAACTGGGGGTTCTTGAGTATCTCATATTACCCCCGTGCTATGCAATCTGCACTGGCTGCCGATTAGGTGGCGGATCACCTTTAAAGTTGGTTTACTGACTTATAAAGCCCTACACGGACATGGCCCTGACTACTTGAAAGAGCTTCTTGTTCCTTACCACCAGGTGCGACAGCTGCAGTCGGCTGACGAGGTGTTATGAGCGATTCCGCGGGTGTCTCTGAAATCTTCTGGGGCCCTTGCATTTATGCACACAGCCCCAACTCTTTGGAATTCTCCACCCCATCAGCTTCGGGAGTGCATGACTGTGGAGTGGTTCAAACAGGCATTGAAAACCTTTTTATGGAGTCTCGCCTATGATAGCTCCACATAATTCTGATTCCCTATTATTTATTATCTCTGTACGCTACTTATTATTATGTGTACTGTTTTATATGGTTGTTTTTATCTTTTTGTAAAGCGCCTTGATGGCCCAAAAGGTGCTTATGCGAAATAGAATTTATTATTATTATTATTATTATCTTGGGGATGGTATGGGGATGCAACCTGATGACATGTGTGTCCACCATTTTGAGACTCTAACAACTCTCCATTTTGTGAATCACAGAAAACAAGTGGCTAGCCTGTGTTCTAGTCCACCCCACAGCATACTGTGAGTGTTCAAAAACAAACTATTCAACATCAGAAGATGCAAGGTCTATGGGCATTAAGTTAGTATGCCCTGCCAAAACCTCTGGCTGATGGCACAAGTTTGCCATATCTGACTTTTTGCTCCTACATTCTAACTGCTCAGATACAGGATAGTTAGCATGCTGTAAAGTGCCTTGTTTTTAGATTGTAAGACATTCTAATCTTGTAAAACTTGTCTGTTATCAACAGAAGCTGTGTCACAGTTTAGATTCAAAATATTTATTTCAAATCTGCTGTACTCAAAACATAAGAATTCATGCTGTTCAGTCAAGGTCTGGTGTTGAAATACCAGCACGTTAACTCTTTTAGTAATTACTTCAGACTTATCATCCCTAAGTTCCTTGTTTTCAAAACATAAGGAATCAGTGTTATTAGCCAGAACACCATTTGTTTGAAAACCTTTTTTTCTAATAAGTTCTGCCTTTTCAGCATTATCTCCTAAGGCATGCAGGTCTTGGCTGCCCCTCTCATTAAAGAGAAACTAATTTTCTTGATGGAGGGACTGCAGCTGAGACTGCAGTCCATCTATCCTTTCTTTATGAGAAGCCTTTTTTAGACTAATTTCCTGCTTGCAAGCAGCATTCTTCATTTTTCAAGCAACGTACTCAGATTCCAAAACAGATAGTTTATTTAGAACAGCATCAAAGCATTTAAACAACATTGCAATTAATAATCCTTCAGGATTAACTCTTTTGGTACCATGTTTCAAGTCCCTATAATGGGCAATGATATCCCTTAAAGGGCTATCACTGGATTCTGCTACCTCAGCAAAATCAGACCAACCATCATAGGCAGTTTGGTATGTTAAGGCATCCAGCCTCAACTCAGTACTGATATTTTTAGGCATGTCTGAAGATAAGAAACCCTTAGCTGTCTGTGGAACAAAAACTTTGTTTGCATCCAAAGTTCATGACAGGACACAAACTGCCTTTGGTGTATGTGGACTCCTAGATGAGTATAGACCCATTAGGATTTGAAACCACAAATGAAAGCAGTCTCTCTGTCTGATTGGATCCCTTTACAGCTGTGTGTTCCCACAGAGAAAGAAGGGGGGGGGGGGAATAAAAAATAACTCATTATACAGAGATTGAATATCTGCCAAATGATTGTTTTGTCTGCACTGTAGAACACACAACAGACTGAAGAGATGTAAACAGAAGACACTCTCAGCTGCTTGTTACTGGGAAATTTTCACCCAGTGTTTTAATTTACAGAGGAAATTAAAATTTAACTTTGACAAACACCCAGACTCCATTCACGGTCGCCATTTTATGTTGCCTAAACACTCTTAGATTGTAGAGCAAATAATAATACTAATAACACAGATACTTATGTCTTTGGAGTCTGCCAAGAAACATTCATGAACAAGCATGAGTACTAATAATAGTTTATTATACTACTTACGCCAAGCATGTGACAGAGAAAATCACAAGGGAGATGGGTTTCTCACCACTTTCCTGAAGAATGTACATATTCTCCAGTATTTCTAGGATCTTAGGTTCTCCAAGATCTTGTTCTTTCCTCCTGTGGGACTAGGTTACATAAGGCTATATACTACAGATAACAGTATAGCAACAGAGATTACCTCATACTTACAGATATGAGAAACACTATGTATTGGTCCTAAGTCATTCTCCATTGGATGATGATTTAGGAGACAGAATTACTAATGAGTATCATATGAGACAAATAATATGCTTTGGTTAGCATTACAGCTTGGACAAAAGAAATGCTGACTGGACTCTATTACACGTGACATTTCTTGCTTATGTATAATATAAGACATAACAAAAGTTTTCTCTCTGTCAGCTAGCTTGGACAAAGAGAAGTGCTGACTGGCCACAACTACATATGATTATATGAGAATATATATATATAGTATATGAAACTATATATAGTGTATAAAGTAATCACTGATGATCCCTCAGACTCATCTTATCAGTGATTAGGTATATTATATATGGAGTATATGTAAAAAACAAACATATTGCATTATAGTGAGGTATAATGATCATGCAGTATGCTGGCAGTAAAGCCTAGAGGTTAGAGGAATGAGGTGTAAACGAGCTTGATACATCCAGCAGACCAGACCTGAGTTTGATTCTCACAACCTTTACTTGCATACTGTGTGACTCTGAGCAAGTCACTTAACCACCCAGTGCTCCCAGGTCACCCCTGAAAACAGGCACTTGTGCCTAGTGGGCCTAACCCGGTTACCAAAGACAAAAAAAAAAAAAAAAAAAAGGATGTAAACATTAGCAAATATTAGCAGCAAAGAACATTCCTGGCACTCATGTTTATATGATGGATGCCTAAATCTATATATTAGTGCGAAACGGCTGTATCACAGTATAATAGACCAGGAATACAGTGTAAGGTGTATTTGGGATAATAGGGGGCATAACCCAGGTGAAACACTGTTGCTTGCCTGATTATGTCTCCCATATCTCCATGCTTACCCTCATCCTGCTGCAGTGGTCGATATACAGCCCTAGCCTTAAGTTTCTTCATATTGTCATATGTAACTGGAACCACAGTGCTTCTAGGCCCCTTCCCCCCGTCCTCTCTTGTAACTGTTATTCCGTCCCTGAAGTACAGTGCCACTCCCACCACCTTTTTCCTTTCCCTGGTCCTTTCTAAAGAGGGGGTACCCCAGAATTGAGGGATTCCACTCTTGGTTGAGGTGGTCCAGGTCTCAGTGAGCACCACCAAGTCAACCTTGCCTCTGCCATCATGGCCTGCAGGTCATCCATTTTGTTTCTGAGACTTCTTGTGTTGAAGGACACAGCCTTCCACCAGTCCTGTTGCTTCCTCTCATTCTCTGAACCCAAGACAACCTCCTTCTCTAATTCGCTTCACCCCCCCACTCCCACCCAATTTTCGAGTGTTACTTTTCTTACATCTCTTCCTGTTCCTTCCTCTATCCACCTCTACTTTCCCTTGTTTGTTATTTACCTATGAAACCATAGGTGTTGTGCCCCCTGGTGCCCCCCCTTCAATTTAAATGTAGATTACTGCTAATGTAGTCCCTAATTCAGTCACTGAGCAGTGTTCTTTCCTTCCTGCTTAAATACAACCTATCTGGTGAGTAGAGAGTAGAGAGTCTTATCAACCCCTGTGCTCTCCTCCAGTTCTCAGCAACTTCAAAACCCTCATCCTTGCACCAGTCCCACATACAGTTATTGAACTCTTCTGTCCTTTCCTTTCTTGATGTACTGGATCTTGGGACTGGTAGCTCTTCTGAGAAGGATACCAATTTGGCTTGTCCCATGAAAATCTTCTCTACTTCCCTAAATGTTTCTTGCACCACCTCCATGTTGTATCCAGTTTGGTTGCCAGGTGGATGGCCAAATGTGGCTACCCTCCAACCCCCGCATAAGCAAGAGCACCTTCAGGGGAATCCTTTCTGCCATTATTCCCAAGAAGCACACCACTTTCCTGATCTCATCTCCCCTTGGTTCACTCAGCGCCATCACTATCGGGTACCCTAAGACCTAGACCATACAATACCATTACTCATTCCCTCCTTTACCCTCTCTTCTGGAGCACATGAATGGTTTTGTTCACCCATCTGGATTTCTTTCCCCTATACACTCCTCCCTGCTGTCCCCACCCTCCCTATTAGCTGATTTCATACCCTTCCTGCTGTCCTCCCCTCCATTACCTGTATATTTTAATTTCTGAACTGCCTTGGTCTCCACCACTTCCCTTTTTCTCCTCTTCCTCAAGTGCCCCACCTGCCCAACACCTGTTTTCCCTTCTTCATACTTTGGTACCCTGATCTGATCACAACTCCTGACCCCTTACTTGAGTTCTGCATCCTTTCCTCCCCTTGAGGGCTAGCTGGTGTACCCCCATCTCCTTCCACAGTGAGTGACTGGAAACAATTTGTAACCAGTACCACTATGTGTAGACCCACCTCCACCTCTCCTGTTGAGCCTCCCTCCCCTAGATGTCTTCCATCCTGTTCCCTGTGCTTCCACACTCTTTGGGGTAGAGATACCCATTATGCCTGGCATGATCCCCCACCCTCTGCTGCTGCTTTCTGCCTAGCCTTTCCTATCTGCCTTTCCTCCAGACTTCTCAGTTCAGTCCTAGTCCCCTCTGCATCCCTGCCTCTGCCCATCCCTGTCCCCTGCATTGTCCTACCTACCTGCAACCATGCCAGTGTTCCCAGTTCTGCCTGAAACATCTGTATCTTGGCCATCAAGAAATCTAGCTTCCTACATATTGTTCGACTCCCTACCTGCCACATTGTTCCAAAGAACACAGCCACCCCTACAGCCCTAGTTTCACTACCCCCATTTCATGGCTCCACATTCCCTTTACATTTTTCTCCTTCCAGCCCAATGCATCTTCCCACTGCTTTAAACTATTGGTTACTCTCCTGCTTGTCTTACAGACCCATCTCAGATAGGGAGCAGTATTGCTCCACACACCAGCCTGCCTCTGCAGGTCTACCTCAGATAAGGAATGGCTAGTCTGTCTCCACTGGTCATGCCAGATAGGGAGTAGTTTACTCCACCCACTAGTCTGTCTATGCAGGCCTACCCCAGATAGGATGTAGCTAAATACACCAACTAACCTGCCTCCACAGGCCTACACCAGATAGGGATTAGCTTACTCAGCCCACTAGCTTGTCTCTGCAGGTCTGCCCCAGATTGTAAAAAGTTAAATCCACCCACAAAACTGCCTCTGCAGGCCTATGCTACTACCCCTTCTTATCTTAAGCATGCCCATTCTACTAATTTGTCCACCCCTTCAGCTTCCAAGGTCTGCCACCCTACTCACTCTTTCCCTACTTGGCAAAGTCTCTTGTGGACCTGCAGAGCTACAGCAGCCTTGTGGACAGCCTGCAGATGCCTGTAGATAAGATTTGACACTCCTGCTTCATAGCACTTATGCTTTGTGGTTGTTTATACAAGAGGTTGCTTGGAGCTCTGGGTAATTTACTGTGGACTGCAGCCAGGCAATTTGTCAGCTGCAGTGACATGATGTAGCCCCTTCCAAATGGCTCTTGAGCCAGTGTCCTTATTGGTCCTCCCCAACCCGCCCTCAAAATGCTGTCTCCTGCTTCCCTGCTCCCTTTTGTAACCCACCCAGCAACAAACAAACATTCCTAGCATGTCACAGTCATCTAGTAGAAAGTTAATAATACCTCTGGCTGCCTGCTTGTGAAATTTCAATTGATACTGTCTACCATTTCATTACAACTCTTAACTGTTATGTTACAGTGATCTGACATCCTTTATGCTGTTCAATAGTTAAACAATATAGCATGAAATGGGGTACATGATGGTGGGATAAAAGTCCACCTTGGATAGGTTGCAGCATGAGGCAAAGCCAAGTGCTTCCACTACCCAAGAAGGGCCATTAGCCCACCATAATCCACCCAGTGCTTTACTGCGATTACGAAATGGGTTATTTTTTAGTAAATTAGATGTATTTTTTAAACATATTTTTGTTAGACTGCTTTTAGCTAGGCTATTGTGCTGGGATAATGGCCCCAGCTTAAAATATCTCTTGGCCAGTCAGTAGCCAGCATTCTTTCTACCTATTTTATTATGTGCATTAAATTCCAGTCTTCCTCTGTTTTGATGTTGTGCAGTACACTGCCATTTATTTTGCATTATGCCTCTCCATTTCTTATAGTATTACCCATGTGCATTACCATACACTTTTGTGGGTTAAAGGTCATTTTCTGCTCCCCTGGCCCATTCAATTATATGATCAAGGTTCGTTGCAGTTGTTTTATCTGTTCTTGTATTTCCATGACTGCTCCTTATTTGGTATCATCTGAAACCTTTATTATCCATGACCGAATGTTGCTGTGTATTTCACTAATTTATGTGTTAAACAGGGTTAGCCCCAAGACAGAGACCTGTGGAACCCTTCTGGTGAGCTGCTCCCCTCTGACAAAAAGCTGTTAATCCTTACCCTCTGTCTCCTGTCATTTAACCAGTTGTCAGTCCATGCCACTACCACATCACTGATTTCTAAGCTGCACAGCATGGGAATTTATTTCCTGTGTGGGACTGTGTTGAAAACCTTTTGTAGAAGATATTTTACGTCTACCAGTTTACACCCTCCAAAGCTTGGCTAATTGGATAAAAAATTGTAATTACATTTGTTTGACATGATCTATTTGAAGGAAAGCCATGCTGTGTATCAACCTCCAAATGATTTACCATATTATGTCCCTCAATATGGTCTCTGATTATGGCTTCAATAATCTTACCTGGAATGCTGGTTAAACTCACAGGGCTATAATCTGAAACACCCTTTTTTGATTATTTCTTAAAAATGGAGGTAACAATACAGTAGCTTCTTTCAGTTCTTTTGGAACTTCCGCAGATACAGTACTATTGAGTGTGGCATTATATTTACAAAGGGATCTATTACTGTAGCTCTGCTAGTAATCCTTGAGGATCGTAGCTGGAAGGCCATCAGACCCAGGGGCCTTGTTAGTCTTAATGTTAGTTAATTTCGCCTTAACAGTGCTTTCATATATACCTAATTCCTTCAGATCAATTAATGTTTTTGGAACTTTCTTATTAATTCCCTCAGTTTTAATAAATACTGGTCTAAAATGCATGTTTCAGGTCTCTGTCATTTTAGTCTGTGCTTCAACAACTTCACTTACTTTCAGAGGTCCAATTGTTTGATCAATTTGTCTTAGTTTGTTAACATAACTAAAAAATCTCTTACAGTGATTTTTAGTATTACTGGTTATTTTAAGTTCAAAATCACATGTTGCCTTTCTTATTTCTTTCTTTTGCTTTTTTTTTGTATTTATTTCTTTAAATTCCTAAATATTTTCATGGATTCAATTGATTTGTGGGTTCTTTGTGTGCCTTTTTTTTCTTTTTCAGTAGCATTTTGATCCTGGGATTTAACCACTGTGGTTGCCTTCCACGTTTACTATATTTTTCATTTCTTAGTACATATTTATTGGCAGACTTCAGAATTTTGCTTTTAAGTTTTATCCACTTTATGTTGACATTATCCCCTTCCAATTCCCCTTCCTTACACCAGTTACTTGTGCATTTTCTCATCCTGTCAAAATCTGCTTTGCTATTATTATGTCATTCTGTTGTGCCTTTTGCCTTAGTTTTACCTGTCCAATTGTATATAATATCACACTGTGGTCACTGTTTCCCAGTGGCTCACGAAACCCCCAGCAGATACTACTTCTTTGGTATTATTTAGGATGACATCTAATGTTGCCTTCTTCCATATGGTATCATGGATGAGTTGCATAATATTGCTTTAATTGAATGTGTCAATATACTTCCTCTCATTTGATGTTTTTGCTGTGTTTGTTATATGATCAGTCCCTCCTAGGTTCAAATCCCCCATAATGTAACATACTGTATCTCCTTTCTCAGCCATTGCTTTAATGTCTTGTCTTAGCATTTCATTAATTTCTTTGGCTGTATCTAGAGGTCTATAACATACCCCCATCTCAAGGTCTTTGCATGTAGTCTTTTCATCTTTATCTACATGATTTCTAGGTTAGGATTAATTTCCCTGGCCTGTTTTATTTTTTCCACTTCTAATCTATTGTTTATGCATGCTGAAATTCCACCTCTTTTTTTTCACAATTATTTCCATCCCTCCTGAGTAAGCTATAACCACCAGTCTTCTGGGACCATATATCACTCGCTACCCATCAAGTTTTTATGATACCTACAAGATTAAATGTCTCTGTTATAATCAGTGCCTTCAATTGTTTCATTTTATGGTTAAGACTCCCAGCATTAATTATTATGTATGCTATTTTTTGCCTTAGCAGTCTCCTTTTGCTACTTTTTTTCTGAAACAGTTTTTCAGTTTCTTTTAACTGGTTGTCATTATTCTGGTCTGTCTGAAGACATGCATTAAGATTGTGTTTATTTCCCTCATTGCTCTTGCCCATCAGTTTCAATCTCTTTTTGTTTGCATTCAGTATTTTATTACTCAGTACCTTTGCATCCTCCCTTATTGGTCCCTCCTGTTATTACATGTATACTAATTTCTGGATAAAACAACATTTTGATCTTTTGTCCAGTTCTTTAGCCAAGCATTCATTATTTTGATAGTCTTTAGTTGTCCCTGCCCTGTATGTGGTACAGGTAAGACTTTAAAGATAATGGGCCCGATTTTCAAAAACTAAAATTTTGGGCAAGGTGCCTGCACCAAAAGGTTATGACAAAAGAGGCACCCTGCATCAAATATTGAAGCAATCCTGATTTTTGAATGCAGGCTGCACTGAAATTAGGATGCCTTGCATCAAAGCAGCCCTGCACCACCCCTGCACCAGAAGTGCTGGTGGGCCACATCATAAGGGGATTGTGCCATGGAAGGGCTACAGCATCCCCTTATTTGGGATTTTGGAAGCCCTGCCATGGCTGCAACTCAGGTCTGAGGTTAGATGAACCATGAACTGGTCTAACAACCCTTGCACCAGGGTGTCTGGCCTAAACCACACTGGGGGGAAGGTGTGTGGTACAGAGAAGATGGATTGGTGGGGGTGCCAGTAGTGGGTAGCATGGGCACAGCAGGATGTGGTACGGTACACTGGTGGCACTGGGGCAGCCATGCCCTGGACTGTGAAACAATGCTTTGGACTGAGAATGGGCAGTATGCTGGCATGGACAGTGTCCCAGACCCCTGATGCTGGCAGCCCTGCCAGCAGACCCACACCATGTGCACTCCCCAACATGCTGTCAGCCAGACCTCAGGATGGCACCTGCTGATTGGGGTGCCTAACTATTATGGCACCTGTGGCTGTGCATAAGGCAGGTGGCACTGCCCAGGATATGTCCCTCACTGACTACAACACCTCATCCCATGCCACCATGAACTGTCATTCCCTGTTGTGGTGGTTGCATGATATGGGTCAGCTGGCAAGGCTGGTTGCATTAGGGGTCAGGGACAGGTCCATGCCAGCATACTGCCCATTCCCAGTCTGCAGCTCTGTTACACAGTCCAGTGCATGCCTGCCCCATGCCACCACTGTACTCTCTCACATGCCCACCATGCCCATGCTGCCCACTACTGGCACCCCTTCTGGTTTGGCTGCTGAGTACCATGCAGCCCCCCCCAACATTGCTGGTCTGGGCCAGGGTTGCACTGGGCTGGGGGGGGCATGATGGGACCCTACAACAGACCCCTTCAATGCACCACAGGTTTGCAGCAACACTCCAATGGTGGCAACTCTCAGGACTTTGATGCAGAGACCCATTTGTACTGGAATAAGGTGCAGGGTCCCTGACACACCCTGAGTTTTCCATAGCCATGGACTGGAGCAACGTGTGTCACCTAGCAGCCTTCTGCAAATCGGGCCCAATCACTCCATATCTTAACTCCTTTAATTACCCCCCTGTCTCTGTAAAATATTTCTTAATAGCATCACCTAGCCTGTTTCCGATATCATTAGTAGCCCCATAAAGTACTACTGTACTAATGGTTGTTCCCCTGCCACCTTTAGGAATCCTTCTAGTCCCAGGTTTATTTCTGATATTCAAGCCCCTGGTTGGCAACTGACTATCTTTTCTATCTTTACAGATTACACTATCACTAAACTTATAATCAAGTCAACTAAAATGGCAACTAAAATAGTGCAGGGTCTGCAAGAGAAGCCATACGAGGAGAGACTAAAGGAGCTTAATATGTATACCCTTGAGGAAAGGAGGGAGAGGGGGGACATGATAGAAACATTTAAGTACCTCAGTGGAATCAACAAAGTCCAAGAGGGTAGCATCTTTCAGAAAAAGAGATGTGCAAGAACAAGGGGACACAATTTGAAGATAGAGGGGGGACAGCTCAGGGGCAATGTGAGGAAGTATTTTTTCACAGAGAGGGTGGTGGACGCATCGAACAACCTTCCTGAGGAGGTTGTGGGATCTAAAACTGCGGGAGAATTCAATAATGCATGGGACATACATAAGGCAATTTTTGTGGGGGGTAGGAAGAAATAGGCTGTTGGTTAAATAGGATCTGCAGCTTATCCTCTAGGTAGGGAAATGGGCAGACTAGGTGGGCCAAGCGGTCCTTATCTGCTGTCAAAGTCTATGTTTCTATGTTTCTATGTAAGTCACCTAGAACTAAAATTTATTTTTGTTTTGTGCTTCTAGTTGTCCCCACTTCAGTTTGATCTGACCTATGTGTACCCCCTTGTTCCCAGGGGTTACTAGAATCCCATTAGAATCAGTGGCACACAGGGACAGGCAGCTAGTGAAATGCCAGTTAAATGGATTTCACAGTGTCACACTCTGTTTTTTAGTCTCAGCTGAGCTGGAGTGATGATGTCACTTTGGAACTGTTGCAGCAACATAAGCCACACTGGAAACTAGCTGCAGGGAGATAGCTTTAGAATGTTCAGTTAGAGTGAGTGAGTCTGCAGTTGGAGTCAGTGGAGGAGGTTGCAAGTAGTGCAGCCTCTCTCTTTAGCTCTATCAGAGAACTACCAGTAGTGTTTTGTTTGTCTCTCACCCTAATGTGAGCCAGTACAGCCTGGTGGTGATATGGTGGAAACCAATCCAAGTGGTTTTCACAGTGACCCATCACAAGAGGGATGGGGTGGATTCCAGGATTCAGGGGCAATCCCCTGGTCCAGTCTGGACTGTGTTGAAGCTGCCTGAGATTCAACTGCGCTGTGAGTACCTATGACTTTTGTTTATAAAAGCCCTGGGGCACCTGCATTCCGTTTGGTGAATTTTCTCCGACAAAGGGATCCTGTCACCTAGACTGTTTCCTGTTTAAAAGTGTCTGCAAAAGTTGGGGTCTAGGGGAGAGACAGTGTCAATTACAGAACTTTTAACTTTCTGACACCTCAGATGTGTGTGATGTAGTATGTTGAGTGTGAAATACATTTCAAGATAACATCTACAAGTTTTCTGTGAGGGTGCTATTAATCAGATGAATGGCCGAATATAAATTTGGAAGCAAAAGGTGGGAAAACCCTCCCTTCTGGAGCAACCAGTTTACCTCTTCATGTTCAGTTTGGGCACCAGTGTTTTCTCTCAGTGCATTTGGCTAGTGCCTGAAGAAAATAGTTTACCCAGACGTGGGTTGGATTCTCTGTGAGCCTGTATGTACTCCTTGGTGGCCGAGGGTGCCACCATCAAGTCCTCATGAAATATGGGAAAGTCTCCTAGTACTGGCCGTGTGTCCTAGTCAAGAGGAAGTGTAATTTAGAACCAGTGTTCACTGTTCAAGTCAGAACCCGAGGGTTCACTGTGTGTGTGTTCTCTGTACCTCAGTAATCTTCATTACCAATAGGAGTAGCCCTGTGGGGTTCCATCTTCGCTTTGTGATTATTCCCTGTGTATGTGAATAAAAGCCATACTCTAGAATCCCAACCTGGTTTGGACAGTACTGTTATTGCTTCCATTGTGTCTGGATTTACTTGGGTGCCCATGACCAGAAGTACAAACCTAGCATAATTGTGAGCAAATGTTTTCTCTCAGGGACCCAGGTTCATGGCCATGGTAAATGGTCCCACCTGGTGTGTGCCAAGTAGCTGCCACACTTGGTTGGCCTGTCTGTGTATGGCAGGCTCAGAGGTAGATGTACTAGTAAACTGAATTGTAGTGACAACCCCCATCCCTCTAGTTGGCACCATGTGGTGAGAGGAGCATCCCTACTAGTTAGACAAGGGGGGGATGGTGGGGTTGGGTTACATACATACTGTGTTATTTATTTGCACCTGATCTCTGACTTCTGTGTCCACTAGCAAAATGTCAAATGTGTTTTGTGCATTTATTAACAGGTGATGTGTTAGCCTGCAGAACCTCTTTTTGCATTTACCCCCACTTGCCATATTTCATTTTTCTTCTAGTTCTCCTTCCTCCTCTAGTTCTCCTCCACATTTTGTTCCTTTTTTCTTTACCCTTCTGAGGTTCATTAGTTGTACTATATTTAGCTTTATCCCACTATGTATTTTGTACCTCACTCCAGATATTGTTAATAATTTTCCCTTACGATGCTCAGAGAGCTGACATTATGGTGCTGGGCAATCAGGGCGCCAAATGTGGGATTCGCCTCCGCCTTCCCAAGGTCCACCCCCCCAGAGTAGGAATCTGTAAGTAGGGTAGCTGTGGGGCACAGGCCCCCAAAAAGGGGGGGATGATCAGCGACATTTCCGATTGGCATCCTAATTGCCCGGTGCTGGATCTGATTCTCTTAATGGATGGAGCCCTTCTATCCTATGCTTAAGGTCTGTTACGTTTCATTCTAGGTGTTTTACCGTGGGGCATCTAGCACAGGTGTACATTTCATTTTGTGTAATGAGTACATGCTGCATTTATTACACTTGATTTCTCTCACATTTCCACAGTGCAGTACCTGTTACAGCTCTTCTACTTTTCCTATCATTGCTTTCAGTGTTGTAAATGTGTTCAATTTCCCTGGTTTCCCTGGCTGACACTGCAGACACTTGACTCTACTGTACCTACTTCCACTTATGTTTGATTTCTGCTCACAAGGGTTCCAAATTCAGAGGTCTCTGTGGACTACTCTTTCCAGCAGCCTTTGCTTTTTTTTGCCTTATAGCTCTTTTGATTTATTGTAGGTAGAGAGATTAGAGAGACCTGAGAACTTATTTTGACACACACACACACACACACACACACACACACACACACACACACTCTGAACGGCCTCTACCGTGCCAGCCTCTGCTTGTGCTCTCTCTCTGATCACAAGGGCTCTGATTTTGTAGGTTGCAGTGACACGGAAATGCTAGTAAATGTCACTTTACACCATTGCAACAGGTGCAGAAATGTTTCCTAAAACTGGATCAGTGTTTTAAAACATGTTCCAAGTATTAATTAAAAAAGACCTATTACTCTGCCCACTATAAATGAGACAGCAACAAAATGAGTGACCTATCCTGTCACAAACCGATGTGCACAATTCTCCAGTCTGACCTCTAGTCAGTAGTCAATGTTTGTTTCCAAACTAAGTTCAATTAATGTGAAAGAAAAACTTAATATATATATAAAAAAATAGAACAAAGAAAAATCCACCAAAAAAGTATCCATCTCTGGATGAAAATAATGTGAAGGGCAATGTAATGTCCAACATTTAATGTATTTTCTTTTCTTTTTTTGTTTTGTTTGTTTGTGATGCATAACCCAAATCTAAAACCTCCAACACCTTGGAATAAATAATATGGAAGATCATAAACAGCCTGAGTTCAGGAATGTGAGAACATGTGTAACAAATCTGTTGATCTTTCGCAAAAATATTAGCAAAGGCTTGTTCATTGGCAAACAAATGGATTTCATCAACTTATACTTTTCTAAAGCATTTGGTCTTGTCCCACATCAAGTGATTTTACATTAACTCAATATATTAAGAGTGTCTCACCTTATAACTAATTGCATTAAAAGCTGGCTTGAAGGTATGCAACAGAGGGTTAGAATAATTGGCAAAGCTTAAGTCAAGTAGACAAAGGGTGCTGCAAGGTTCAGTGTTGGTATCTATACTGTCATGGGCTGTCATCTTGGATATTGTTACATGAGGTCCCTGCACCCTAATTGATACCCTCAGAGGTACACTGTAGACAGCTAATGCTTAGGTATAGGTTATACTAGTACTTAGGGCTAAGGGCATCTACTGTAAAAGAGTAGATATCAGGAGATGAATGCATATTGTTGTAATCCACTTTGCTTGCTAATGCACACATATTATACCATGTATTTTCTGTCTATTTCTTACTTGTCAGATGCCAAGACACCTGTCCTTGAAGTAACTATAATATGTAAGGCAACATTGCCATCCTTTGGTGATGTGCACCACTACACCTTGTTATGTAATATTCTGTATAAGAACTTCTTTGTTCTAAAACTGATGACTTTACAGGATTATATAATGTTATCTTGGACCGTGGAGCCACCTCTAATATAGCTAATAGGGCTCATCTCTGTAACTAGAAATGTTTCTATCTTTTAGTAACCATAGTAATTATCACAGGTATATAATGTTATGCACAGGCTCTACACCTCGGAGACCCGAGAGATCCCAAGAGACTACAGAGAAACCTCGAGGTGTAGGGAACGCTCAGCACTGGCTCCTGGTTCGTATTGGTAAGAACTGCTTAGGGCAACTGTGATTTATCCCTTTTGTAGTAATAAACTTGTTTATTACTCGAATGCAACTTGTTTGTGATTATTTGCATTCCCAATATCGTCAAGAATCTGAAAGCGAGGTTTAGACCTCTTACAATATGGATGGAGGAATGAAGGGATGGTTAAAGATGTTTGCCAACAATACTAAATTTGAGCTGAAATGGCAAAAAGCATTGAAAAATGTCTAGAACTACAAGGGGGCTGGGACATGTAGATAAAGTGGACTTAAAATTGGGGGATGACACTGAATGCTGATGCAAGACATGCAAGGAGATGTATCTTGGACTCTGAAACAGGAAACAGTTTTTATGTTTGCTTGCATGCATGTGCAAGAAACATAGTGCCATCATCCGAGATTTCGGAGGTGTGTCACCCCCTCTTCCAATTCAGTCAGTGTGTTGGCAGGCGTGGCCCCTGTAAGCCAATGCATGCTGGAGCTGTGTATGACAAGCTCCAAAATGCAGTGGCATACAGTTGAAAGGTGGAGCTACGCTTCAGTGAGCAGCAATAAAATATTGCCTGCTCATGCGCAGCTCCCCCTACACACACACACATACACACACACACGCACACGCAGGCGTGCACCCCCCCGCATGAACACAATCTACCCCTCCAGCTGTGCTGCGCCCCCCCACCCCCAAAGCCTTCCAAATGCCACGCTGGGTGCCCACCCCAGCATGGTAACTCATGATATAGCTGACAGGGAGTGCCCAATCCCCCATCGGCTCCACTGTCCTCACCCCCCCCAGTACTGGGTGCCACGCTCGGAGCCCACCCCAGTGTGGCAATAGATGCTTTGGCTGACGGGGGTGCCCAATCCCCCATCGGCTGAATGCCCCCAAACTGTCCTTGTGCCATGCTAGGAGCCCACCCCAGCGTGGCAAACGTCCCGCGTCGTCATTGAAAAAAATAAAAATAAAACCTGTAAAGAAAAAACGGTCCCACGTAGTCTCCCTGGCCCCCCTCCCACAACTCGCACCCACCCACTGTGCACCTGACTCCCCACACCCCCACCCCCATACTTACTCCTCCGACCTCGCACGAAGATCTCGGGACCGGGAACACGTCTGCACTCTTCAAAGCCTACCGCGAACTGAGGAAATGCCAGTAAGCTGTATAATGGAATAAAAGGTTTTTTTTCAACTTTGTTGCATATCTCAGGCATTTTTTGGAATTTTTGCACCAAATTTTCAACATGGGGCTTTTGGGACCCCTTCTCATGAATGATGTCACTGTCATGGTGTTATTCACGCCGGAAGGGTGATTTCGCAGTCACTGTGCGGTCACTGCGTGAAATCACCTTTCGGGACCGACTAATGAAATGACACTGCCAGTATTCATAAGGTGGGCTCTCAAGAAGCCTATTTTGAAAATTTGGTGGAAAATTTCCAAAAAACGACTGTTTTATGAGCGTGCATTGCGCAGTTCCTACGCACACTCGTAAGTTCACGAATTTTCAATATTTTCACTCCAGATTTTCAACATTGCCATTTTACCACACCTTCTTATGAGTAGTACAGCTGTCATTTTTCACATCTCACCCAAAACGTGTTTCCGCCCATGTAGCACACAATGGCGCAGTCGGTGTTCGAAATCAATGTACGGGACAAATTAAGAAAATCACAGTGACACTGTTCATGAACAGACATCTTAAAATGGCTATGTTGAAAATTTGGTGAAAAAATTCCAAAAATGACTGTTTTACGAACGTGCGTTGTGCAGTTCCTACGCACGCTCGTAAGTTTGCAAATTTTCAATATTTTCACTCCAGATTTTCAACATTGCCATTTTTCCACACCTCCTTATGAGCAGTACAGCTGCCATTTTTCACATCTTGCCCAAAATTTGTTTCCGCCCATGTAGCGCACAATGGCGCAGTCAATGTGCAAAATCAATGTATGGGACACATTAAGAAAATCACAGTGATACTGTTCATGAGCAGAGGTCTTAAAATGGCTATGTTGAAAATTTGGTGAAAAAATTCCTAAAAATGACTGTTTTACGAGCATGCGTTGTGCAGTTCCAATGCATGCTCACAAGTTTTCGAATTTAATATTTTCACTCCAGATTCCAACATTGCCATTTTATTACACTTCCTTATGAACAGTACAGCTGCCATTTTTCATATGCCACCCAAAATGTGTTTTTGCACATGTAGTGCACAATGGTGCTGTTGGTGTACGAAAGCAATGTTTGGGACAGATTAAGAAAATCACAGTTACACTGTTCATGAGCAGAGGTCTTAAAATGGCTATGTTGAAAATTTGGTGACAAAAGTCCATAAAATGACTGTGTTAAGAGTGAGCATTGCCAGTTTCCACGCCCTGTAAGTTCATGACTTTGTAATATTTTAAGTCCAGATTTTCACCAGTGGCATTTTTCCACACTGCCTTATTTACAGTACAGCTGTCATTTTTCACAACATGGTCAAGTGTGTTTTCACACTTTCAGTGCAGAGATGTGTGGTCGCTAGGGAAATCATTGTTCGGGACAGATAAAGAAAATCACAATGACACTGTTCATGTTCGAGGCACCAAAATGCCTGAGTTGACAATCTGCTGTAAAAATCCTAACCTAATTATATTACGGTGTGCATTGCACAGTTTCTATGTCCTTCAGTGACTTCATTTTTTAAATATTTTACTGCAGATTTGCAACATTGCCGTTTTTTACACTTCCCCATGAACAGTACAGCTGTCATTTTTTACATCCTGTTTGGAATGTTTTTGCACCTGTGGTGCTAAATGCCGTAGTCGCTGTGCATAAGCAGCTTCCGGCTAAGAAACTAATATTCCTCCTGTTCATGAGGTGGGGTCACAAAAAAACCATGTTGAACATTTGGAGTGAAAATACCAACGAATGCCTAAGGTATTAGGGTTTCCAACCATAATGCCCAACCCTGTAGAGAATGACAGGCATCAGGGGTGTGACTTGGGATTCTTGCCTGTAATGGTCATACCATTCCACACCCTGCAGCCAGTGAGAGGCATCAAGGTATGCCTTGGACACTTCGGCCCCAAAGTTCACCCCATTCTCCTATATCCTATATAGCACCCATCTCACTGTATTTCCTAATGGAATGGGGTGCGCATAAGGGCCAAAGACCCCAAGGAACACCATGACACTTGCCAGTGTCTGCAGGGTGGGGTGTACTGAAATGGCGTGGCCGTTATGCCTGATGACCCAAAGGCACACCCCAATGCCTGTCACTCTCTGCAGGGTGGTGGTGGGGTTGGTTTCATTTCAATACTTCACTGCCATTCCTATTACGCAGCTCTGTAACTTCTACACTACCACTGCCAATGCCAGCAAGCAAACATTCGGCATTGACAAATGCTTGTTATATAAATGGCAGAAATGTAAGCATGACTAAGACAGAAAGAGATCTTGGGATACTCATGAAAAATAAGTGACACAATGCATTGCAATGGGATAGCAGTTAAAAAAATAATAGGCAGAATAAAAAGGAAATTTAGAAACAAAGAAACATAGACTCTGATTTTAGAGGGAGACCTAGGGTCCACTAAGTTTGCACATATGTTTCCTTACCCTATTGACCTACAATCCTGGTGAGCTGTATCCCTTTTCCTCCAGTCTCTCACATCTCTATCCCATGTTGTCCCCTCCAGAGACTGTAAGTCCCCTTGCTCTGTCCCAGCTGTGCTTAAACACATTTGAGGTAGCTGCCCCCTCTACTACCAATGGTAGTCTGTTCCACTGTTCCACTACCCATTCCATATAAACATAGAATGATAGAATGTGTCGGCAGAAAATGACCAATAGGCCCATGTAGTTTTCCCTGCTAACACTACATCCTGGACTCTGTTTGGTCATGTGTCCCTCCTTACTCCCTTACCTCTGTTTATTACGTCCATGTGCCAATCTCATGCATGTCTGAACCTTCCTACTGTCTTTACCCCATCATATCTTCTGGCAGGCTGTTCTAGGTGTTCACCACCCTTTCTGTGAAGACGTATTTCCACACATCCCTCTTAATTCCCTCCCCCACAAAGCTTCATAGCATGCCCCCTTATTCTGGTGCTCCTTCTCCTGTGAAAAAGATTCCCCTACTGCACCTTGTTCAACCCTGTGAGGTATTTGTAAGCCTCAGTCATGTCCATTGTCACTCTCCTTTCCACCAGGGAGAACATGTTGAGCTCCCACAGCCTCTCTTCATATGGTTTCTTGTGCAACCCCTGTACCATTTTAGTAGCTTTCCTCTGGACCTCTTCCACCCTGAAAGTGTCCTTATGGAGATGCCTCCAGAACTGGACACTGTACTCAACATGGGGGGTCTCACAAGTGAATGATACACAGGCAACACCACCTCCCTTCTGCTAAAGATCCCACTCACTTTGCACCCCAGCAACTGGCTTGCCTTACCTAGTGCCTTGTTGCACTGCCCTGCCACCTTGAGGTCATAAGATATCCCTCTCTTGCTCGGTAAGTGTAAGTACCTCCCCCATCTTATCATCATCCCCTGATTTCCCTGCCCAAGGTGCATGACTGCACTTTTTGGCATTGAAATCCAGCTGCCACTGCTTAGACCATTTTGATAGCTTCCCCAGATCCCTTGGCATTCTCTCCACCCCATTCTGGGTGTCCACCCTGTTGCAATTTTTTGTGTTATCTGCAAAGAGACACACCTTCCCCTCCAGTTCCTCTGCAATGTCACTTATGAAGACATTGAAGGCGACTGTGCCCAGTAGCAATAATTTGTGGTAATCCACTGGTCACTCTCACATCTTCCGAGTGAGTGCCATTTACCACCACTTTCTGCCTCATATCTTTCAACCAGTTAGATACCCAGCTCACTACCTTCTCCCCTACCCCCAGGCTGCTGACTTTCTTTCCTGTGTGGTACAGTGTCAGAAGCCTTGATTAAAGTCACATTAACCACATCCACTGCCCTCCCCTGATTCACCTCCCTAGTTACTCACTCAAAGAAATCTATGAGATTTGTTTTACATGACCTCCCTCTGTAAAGCTGTGCTGCCAGTGGTTCTGCAGCCCATGTGTCTCCAGGTACTCCATCAGTCTCTCCTTCAGCAGGAACTCCATTAAATTCCCCACCACTGATGTGAGACTGGTCTGTAATTGTTGGCCTCCTCCTGTTATGCAGAGGGACCACACCAGCCCTCCTTCACTCCTCTGGAACCAGTCCCACCTACAATAAGGTGCTAAATAGTGTTACCAAAGGGGTGGCTACCACCATGCTCAGTTCCTTCAGCACCCTTGGGTGGATCCTGTCTGACCGTATTGCCTTGTTTTCCTTTTGGGCTTCCAACCCCAGTGGACTCTCTCTTCCATAACAAGACTTGTGTCCACTCCTCTCTCCCACCTTACCTGTTAATGTATGTTAGCCTGTCCCCCCCCCAGCTTCCACTGTGAAGACTAAGCAGAAGTATCCATTTACAATTTTAGCTTTTTCATGGTCTTCCTCTGCACAGTCCCCCTTCCTGGTCTCCTGATCTTCACTATACCACCCCTTGCCTTCCTCTTTTTGCTCATGTACCTGAAGAAAGCCTTATCCCCATTATTGACCTCCTGAGTGACCCTTTATTCAGTTTGAGCCATTGCTGTCCTTACCCTCCTTCCTCACACAGCTGGTCCCTTTGTTTCTCTAGATATATAGTACTTCCCTGTATGACTCCATCTGGGTCTCCTTGTATTTCCTGGAAGTTGTTTCTTTATCTCTTATCACTTTAGCCTCTTCCTTTGAGAACCACAGTGGCCTCTTTCCTCTTACCATTATTTATTACATTTAAACAGCCTGCTTTTACCTTTGTTATTCTCTCTTCTATTCTGTTTCATTGCACCATTATTCCCCTTTCAAAGTATTTCCTAAAGTATCTCCTATTTCTTTAAAATGTGCCCTCTTGCAGTCTAGGACCCTCTTCCTAGTGTGTTTTTTTTCCTGCCCAATCTATATGCCAAACCACACTGTATGATGATTGCTTGTAACCAAGGGGCTACCCACTGTGATGTCTGAAAAGCTATGCTGGTTCAGAAATACCAGTTCCAGCACTGCCCTGTCTTGAGTGGGATCTGTAACCAGTTGTCTGAGAAATGTCTCTTGCTGGGAATCTAGTATCACCCTGTATACTATATGTGAATGGGGTCATTCACAGATTTGGGACTGTCTAGTACAGTATGCTCTGCATGCCCATTGGTCCACACTGGGGATTCAGCGGGTAGTCGGGCGGTGTGCGGGCAGGATGCAGCCGCCCACCAATGATGGGGGGAACAGGGTGGGCAAGTGGTTCTGTGTGGGTGGGTGAGGAGGGGGTGCCACTGGATAACCAGGGAAGTTCAATATGGGATTTTACTGTGATTGCGGCAACGGGCAGCGGGGTTCCACTAGACCACCAGAGCCATCTTCTTGTAATTTTTCAGGGACTCAGGTGGGAGGGCGATCCACTAGAACACCAGGGATTGTCATGTTTCTTACACATCGGGGACTCGGGGACTAGAGGGAGCCACTAGACTACCAGGGAATACTTCATGAACATATTCCGCGCTATCACGGCTATGGGGCGGGGGATTCCCTGGGATCCCCACAGCACACATCATGCTGTGCAGGGCGCCAGGCCCAAGTTGCCAGCCTGACCTGCACAAGGCATGAAAATGGGGCCATAATGACATGCAAATGCCCCATTTGCACTTCACATATATTATGGCCTCATTTGCATTCCTTCTGCTGAATATCGCGGGTGATGCACCTAGTGCAATTGCACTTGTACTAGTGCATCCCTGTGCTCCATATCTGTGGCTTGCCACTGCGCCGTATGCAATTTTTGTGCTGCCCGTGCCATATTCAACAGTGCTGTGCCATGGCACAGGACCATTGAATATCACCTGGTCCTGGCCCTGGCGCATCACAATTGCACTGCGCCCAGGCTTGCGCCACTGCCTGATGCAGTCTGAATATCCCAGCCCTTATGTACACCAACCCATTAAGAACCTCATAAAAAATGTGTGCTTATTCTAATAATGACACAAATAGCAAGCTAATTATTTACATTCTATATACACAGATGCAGAGAATTTGAATCATAATAAAAGGCAAAAATCAAAATCCAGAATTATAAAGACACTCCAGAGAACTGTAGTAAGTAGCTATGTCTTCTTTTTTGTATATGTGAAAACTTTTTTGCTCGAATTCATACTATGCATCATTTAAAAAGAAATCATTGTGAAAACAGGATCATTAAAAAACAAAGGATTGTTTTACAATAGGTGGTAAGCTAAACCTTTCATTTAATCCTGGAAGGCAATGCGCCATCAGTTCATATTGCTAGGAACCCTCTCACATTAGTAGTCAGTTTAAATTGGCTGCACCTCTCACATTCGGCATTACTAACTAAATAGCAAAAACCTGAATGAATGTCCCCCATCATTGTGTTTTCATGTGAACTGCCAGTGCATTATTCATGTATTTTCTTTCAGTGGCTCTAAGGTGTTCAGATATTCACAGTTTAAACAGTCTCTTAATTTTCACAGTATAACTGGCAGTTACATTTAGCAACATATATCAGTCCTGAACTAGTTCAGTTTATAAAGCTTTTGATGGTACAGTCTCTATCTCACACTTTAACTCTGCTCTCTTTCCTCAAGATCTTGCAACCACAGATTGGGCCACAGTACTCTCTGCCACTGACGTCACAGGTGCTCTTGACAACTTTCTAAACATCCTCCCCTCTCTACAGGATAAGCATGCCCCTCACATCAGAAAGAGAGTTAGAGGCACTAACACTAAGTGGTTACATGATGACTTGCTCTAAATCATGAAAGCCCGTGATAAGCACTGGGGTAAATTTAAAGCCTCTAAGGGATTGTCTGACTACCATGAATACAAGCGGCTCTGCAACATCTGTAAAAAAGCCATACGTAACATCAAGAGTGAATACTGCAAGGCTGCCCTCTTATCCCCTGCTAGGGACCCGTGATACTTCTGGAACACTATTAAACTGTAGTCGGGGGTTATAGCCGGTGTGATACTATGGATATGATTATCAATGGTAGAAATTGCAATAATGCTACTACCATTGCCAGTGCCTTTAACAGGTAATTCTCTGATCTTTTGGCAAACACCTCCCTGTTTACTACTGGCAAAGATGAGTCATCTACCTCTAAATATTCCTCCCCTCCAGAATCTCTGTCTCGCCCACCTTTCTATCTTAAGACAATCTCCATAAGGGAAACCTACAAGCTTCTCGCTAGCCTTTCTCCTCATATGAGTGCTGGTCACAATGACCTTGAACCAAAACTTCTAAAGATTGGGGCCCCTTTGCTTGTGCTCCCAATATCCCATATTCTTAACCTCTCCCTCACCACTGGAATTGTTCCTGCAATCTGGAAAGTAGCAAAGATTGTTCCTGTTTTCAAGCAGGGCGACCAGAAATGCTTAGAAAATTACCATCCTATAGCCACCCTGTCTGCTGTTAGCAAGATACTGGAAACAGTGGTTGAAGTGCAGCTGATGGACTGCCTGTTTCGGACTACCTGTGTAAACATACCTTACTATCACCTGAACAGCATGGATTTCGTAAAGGGCATGATACTGGTACAGCCCTTGCTAAAGTTACATCTGATATAAGGATTACCACGGACCATAGTATGCTGACTGGGGCTATCTTCATGGACCTCTCAAAGGCCTTCGATCTAGTGAATCACTCCCTTCTCTGTACCAGGCTTCACTCCCTTGGTGTTGTTGGTCTAGCCCTAAACTGGTTTTCCAACTATCTCACTGGTAGGCTACAGCTTGTAAAGTACAAAAGAGCTCTGTTGGAACCTGTTCCAATCACTATTGGTGTCCCTCAGGGATCTATTCTGGGCCCTATCCTATTTTCTATTTTCATCAATGACTTCCCAATGGTCCCTACCCATAGCATCGCAACCCTATATGCCAAAGACCTGATCCTCCTAACTAGCTCTGGTGATGCCCGTGCCATAAATCACAGCCTATAAGTTGACTTCAATAAACTACAGCATTGGCTCCCGACAAATAAGCTCATGCTGCACTTAAAGAAAACTCAATTCATGCTTTTCAGCTCCTCTGCCAAACTCAAACAGTGTCCTGTCCCACTCAATGTCTTAAGTCTTGATGGTATCCCAGTTGGCACTACATGCTCCTTTAGATACCTTGGAGTTACTCTTGACTCCCAGTTAGACCAGTCTCTACACATTCAAAATGTCTGCAGGGCAACAAATATCAAGCTTGGACTTGCATACCAGGCTCGTGGGTCCTTTACTGCTGCTGCATGGCTTGCCCTTGCTAAAGGTTTATTCCTTCTCTCTCTCTCTCTCTCAGCTATGGTATGACAACCTTTACCCTCGCTACAAAAACTAGCCTTGCTAAATGGGATGTGGCCTATAATAATATTTGCCGCTTTGCCATCCCTCGACTTACCCATCACTGTGATTTATACCATCAACTACACTGGTTATCCCCAGGTAATTATTGCTCATTTGTCTTGGGCTGCCTCACAGACAAAATCATCCGCAATGCCACCCCACCCACCCTGTCCAAACTCCTTCAGCCGTCTCTGCCATCATACCGGCTAAGGTAAGCCGACTTGCAACCCTTCCTTGTCGTACACTGTCAGGTGATCGTGCCTTTGCTATTTGTACCCCTAGATTCTGGAATACCCTAACTGTAACCATCAGATGTACCCCCACCCATCCCATCTTTAAGAGCTCCCTCTGGTTGCACCTGAAGTTTAATCAAGTATTACCAACTCAGCCAACCCTTGAGAAAAAACATACACACTTATCAGACATTCCCTTAAATATGGGGAGAGGACTAAACCAATGTTACTTGGCTGTCGCTATAAATAATAATTACTGTAGTTTTGGCCCACTCACCCTAATAACAATAGACACAAAAAAGTCTTTTAACAGATAAATCCTTATTTATTGATTCACATCCAGTCTTCATAAATCCAACATTTCAGAACATTCCTTCTTCAGCGAAGACTGTTTTTTCTAAAATAGATATGTAAAAAATAAGCCTTTCATTTTATTTATTTATTTATTCAAGATTCGGAAAGTACCTTTGAGTCAGAGACTCATTTACAAAGGTTCCACGTCACAAGTATTGGACAGTACAGTAATAGGGTAAACATACATTGCATGAAACAGAACAGCTAGATACATGGTAATGGTGCAAAATAAACTGTATACATGGTAAAAGTACAATGTAAGGCTGCAAACAGGACCAGAGAAACTTAGGGTGGCACAGAATAAATATATAGGAAAATAAGGGGGGTGGGGGTAAGCCAGCCAGAGGCCATTTTCATAATGGGGAAGACTGAGAAATAGGTTCAAGCAGTCGCAGTAGTTTGAGGACTGGAGATAACTCTTAAGTAGGTTTTTGAAGAGGCTGATAGAGTTTTCATTTGTGATGAAGCTGGGTAGGCCATTCATCCATGAGGAGGCCTTGAAGCTGAAGGACCTTTGAAATAGGCAGGTTTGACATTAAAGTAGTATAATGTAAATATTTGTATAAACAGAAGAAAAGGAATTATTTTTAGTCACACACAGTTACCTGCATTTGAAATGATGCATCTGCTTCACTTTTTATGCATTTTAATTAGTATTGCCTCCCACCTTAACAAGAAAACATAAATATTCAGATAATTTAACCATTTTACCCATTCAAATAATTTAATTTAAAATACAATTCAGTCTTCTAATCTTCTAATACAGATTCTTAAAGATTTACTAAATCCTCAGCTTCGCCTATATTTCTCTAAAGGAAAAAAAGCACTTTTAAAAACTTGTACAAAACTCATCCTGATACACAACAAAAAATGTTTTTCACATATGCCTCATTTTAATTAATTCCTAACTTTGCCACACAAATCATAGCATTCGTTACAGATTAATGAGCTTCACATTCCTTAAATTCCTAACTTTACAAGCCTTATTGTAACATCAGTCATATACAAATCAACCTTACATTTCATCAGAGAAAGGTTATAATTCTCTTTCTTATAAACATCTTTGCTCAGACTTGATCTTTAGCACTCTAGCCCTTGAATAGTTAGAACCTCAGTACCACAAAAAAGATTTTAACTGCTTGTAAAGAAACGCTGCCCATTCAAATGTGTATGCACCTGAATGGGTTTCTTTATTAAAACATTTCTTATGATTCAGTGGTCTGTAAAAACATGAAGAGTAGATAACCCCCACAAACTTCACGGCTAACTCTGCAATCAACAGAAATCTTTTAACTGGCTGTTTACTTGATTATTTACCTGGCGTTGTTGCGTGCAGGTTTCCTTGCAGTGGGAGTAAAATACTAGGCCTCAAACTCGTACTTTTAATTCCAGAATGCTCCACCTCTGAATCTGGTGTACGATGTGAAAACATCATGTGTAAGCATGGGTAAACCTTTTCTTTATCTGTTTATAAAAATATTTACATTATACTACTCTAAAATGAAATGCCTATTTTTTACATATCTAATTTAGAAAAATCAGTCTTCCCTGAAAAAGAATTGTTCCGAAATGTTGGATTTATGTAGACTGGATGTGAATCAACAAATAAGGATTTATCTATTAAAAGACTTTTTTGTGTCTATTGTTATTAGGGTGAGTGGGCTGATACTCCAGTAACTGTTCCAATGCTGCTTGATATCCCCTACTCCTGCTTGAACCCTGGTGTGCACCCTCCACTTCCCTGGTTCCCTTCCCCCTCTGAGCTCTTGTAAGGAAAATTATCTACCCTGCATGCCCTTCACCTTAACACTTATCATCCTCAAACTGGGACAAATTGCACTTATATTATTTCCACAAATGTAACTATTGTTTGCTTGTTCTTACCCTTGATGTATATGCTGATCTGTTCATCCTATACCTGTTTATTTGTATCACCCTGCTCATTACTTATATTTCACATTGTTGTAATTCTCTTGCACTGTTTTGTAAACCATGCTCTTGTAATCTCCCAGGTCATACCTGAAAATAGGCATTCCTTGCCTAGTGTGCTTACCTGGTAAACAAAAGCAAATAAAAAAAATATTGTGGGATCCAGGAAACATGGCACTAACCTGTACATCCCATTGCCTGAGGGAGGGATACTTTGGATTCTGTTTTCAGTATCATGATAACTAGTGTTGACAATGTCTGTAATATTTCACCCACATTGGTGTACCATACAGGGCAGTTCTCTTGTGGCAGTTTACATTTTTAATCAGATTGCAATATGCACTAGTTCATAGCAATAACTTCTCAAATCAAAAAAATCTGTGAGGAAAATGTAGTAACAAAATTATTATGTTGTCTAACAGTTCTCCGAGCATTCTCATTTTTATGTACTAACTGTTCCCTGCTCATATTGTCTACTAGATAACTGCATCATTTACACATTCTATACCATATTCCTATTCTATAAACCTATTTTTTAAGATTTCCATCGCTGTATTATACTGTAGCTGTCTTCCTTACTAGTATTTCTTTTCGGCCTCATAAACTGTCCTTTAGGAATGTTATGAACAATATGTCTGGGGTGATGACTCATATGTTCGAGAATAGTTTTTTTCTGTACTTTTTCCGTACAAACTTGTACTCACACCTTCCTGTCTTTTTGGATGCTCAGACCTAAAAAGTCAATCACAACTTTATTACTGTGAACAGTGAATTCAAGATTTACATTATTGTTTTCCAAATATTTTACAAAATCAGATTATTTTCTCTGGGGGCCCTATCCACCCCAAAAATAAATCATCTCTATAATGTCAGAATAAATCTATTTGAGCAAAGAAAGGAGTTGTCTCTGCATTGAGGACATATTTTCTCTTCCAGTTCTCTAAATAGATGTTTGTATAGTTTGGCATGAAGGAGGCCTCCGTTGCCATACTTTTGATCTGTAAATAAAAAACATCTGTGAAAAGAAAGGTGTTCTAAGTCAGCACTTTTTCTGCAACAGTTAGAACACATTAAATAAACCCTGATGTATAGCAAGAGTAAGTACACAAAGTCTTGTATAAAGCCTCAAGTCCCCCGGTATGAGGTATGTTGGTAGAGGGCAGTTATATCTAGTGTAGCTAACTACCATTCTGGTTCCACATGTAAATACTGTAATACTTGTAATATCTGGATAGTGTCCTTTATGTGAGTAGGAGAAAGGGCAAAAAGGTTTTAGACACTCATCTACAAATTGAACCAGAGGCTCATTAAGTGACCCGATACTAGATACAATGGGTCTGGCTGGAGGGTTCTAAACATCTTTACGTATTTTGGGTAATTCATACAAATCCCGTTTTCACAGTGATTTCTTTTTATATGATGTATAGTTTGGATGAGAGCAAAAACATTTTTATTCACAGTATATACAAAAAAGAAGACATTGCTATTTGTGACAGTTCTCTGGAGTGTCTGCATAATTTTGAATTATGATTTTTGCCTTTTGTTATTATTGTATTTCTCAGCCTCTGTGTATATACTTTGTAAATTGTTAGCTTGGTACTTGTGACATTATTAGAATAAGCATTTTTTTGTGATGTTTTTAATAGGTTGGTGTATATAAAGTGCATGTTGGTGCACTACAAGCCACACGTTAATAAAGCACACATGACTAGCATGAAAATGTTTTTTTTACAGTTAGGGTGAGTGCTGCGGTATTGCAACTATGAATGAAACGAAAAAGTATTTTTAAGCTGCACCAAACAATTGCTTTTTTTAGATACAATTAGTTTGCGTTTACCCAATTCTTTTTGGTACTTGACATTGAACTTATATGGTGGCTCCAATTACAGTTCTAGTGGCCACATTTTTGTTTCAGTATTGCGTTACATTCAGCTTGGCACAGAACACCAACCATTTTACCTGCAGTAATGGCTGCAGGAGGACCTATGGATCCCATGATAGATACCAGCACTCCCCACTTGAGTAATTTGTTAGTTGAAACTCAAGCTAACAGTTTTATTGAATCTATGTTTTTTTAAAGATGGAGATAGGAAGCCACTGCTTAATGAGACAACTAATACACAAATTCCAGTTGCAAATGAATGAATGGAGGGCAATTTGCCAATAAATATTAAAGATGCATTCATTTATTCATTGGTACGAATTGCTTTCAAGGTTAGATGTCTTTATTGGCAAAAAGTGACATTATCAACTTATTTAAGAGTTGGTTGTGTCCTGAGAGGATAACATTTAAGTAAACAGCCCTCATTTGGTGCAGAAAGGAATGATTTTTTAAAAGACTGGCAGGAGCACCTGCTAAAGTCCTTGGCAGGTTTAATTAGAATTATTTTGAAAAACTCTGATAAAACTGAAAAAGAAGTTAAAGAGACATTATTTTAAAAGAAAAACAATTTCATGAATTTGCTACACATTTAGAATATAACAGATGCGGGCACAGATGGGTCAAACCATTGAAGATTATGATTTGCATTTGAGGAGAACAAAAGAGAAAAAAAATTGAATGAGACCATGTAGATTATGCAGAAGGTCACATTTTTGATTGGAGCCACAGTAAACCTAGATCTATTGTCTTGTAACCATGATAATCAAGATACTTAAACAAGTTGCTCAAAATCAGATGGCGTCAGCAGCAGCCATAGTAATTATTTTTTAGACTCCGGCCAAGAGATACCACCGAGTTAATTGACAAATGGGACAGAAGGGGGAATGATCCAGCGACAAGATAATCCCTGCAGCAATACAGTCAGTATGACCCCCATTTCCTGAACTCCCACAGAGACCACTGAGGTGGAGGCCAAGAATCATCAGATTTATGGAAGAAAGAAGTTAACAAGGACAGGGACCATGGGATAGGGGAGGCTGTGAAAGAGGAACAACATACAGCAGAAGGAACTTCTGTCAGAGGCAGGAGTCATGTTATCGGAGATGCCAGAACAGATAAAGTAATTTAATTGCATATAACATCTTGGATTATAAGCTGACTGCAGCAGACATGAAAGTACTTCAAAAGAGTTTATCCTATGTGCCCACATGTTAATTAAGAAAATTTGATACTGTAGTAGATTTGCTTAGAGTTACACACAATCTCAATTTGTTGGCCTTTTTCCACGGTGAAATAAAGCAATAAACCATGAAAGGGTGTGGGATATGTTGGGATTGAGCCAAGGCTGGTGCGGTTTGGCCAAGAGTCTGGAGGCCGAGTGGTCAGACTAGACCAGTCATGGGTAAATCTCATCATAACCCATACCCTGGAGGGGTTTATTGAGATTACACAATGTGCTCCATTTTGTTTGGTGACAAAAAAAGAAAAGGCTTTTTGGGGGAGATTTTAAATGAATTATATAGAATTTATTGCTCCACCTGGAAAAATAGTTCTGTGTTGCTAGGGAGATCCTGTCATTTGGTACTGTGAATTGAGCTGCAGGGTAGATCTATGTAATTAAAATTACTGTACCGCACTGGGGGAACCTGGGAAATATTGCTGCTGTTTTGTTCCTGGGGTCTGGGAATGTTAACTAGTCAGAGTTTTTATTTGTCTGCCCTCTGCCTCAGCTCCCTGAAGACTGGGGAGGGTCCAAGTATAGAGGGTGTCTAGCAATCACTGATCTGAGAGTGACTGATTATAAATGAGTAAACAGAGCTTGAGTGGGTGGTTGAATGAGCTGTGGTGTTTGTGCAGCAGGTGTTAGGACCTCAGATTTTTTTCTTTCAACTTTTGTAAAGGAGGTAACAGCATTTACCCTCTCCCCCACAGATGGAGTGCAGAAGTTCAGAGTGTGATTCCAACTGCAGTCTGTGCAGCGTCCATGTGACTGTTTAATTTGGGGGGAAGCAAGATTCCATTGTGAAGGTTGCAGGCTCAGGTGAGTGGCACATTATGAACAGCCTCCCAGTGCTGTGCTTTTGATGGGTTGACAGCACTGGAGTGGGTGCAGGGGTGGTTACTTGTATCTTGGGTGAAGTGGGGAGAGAGCCATGGTCTCAGTGTGGCATGCACTGTGGAGCAGTAGCTGGACGGTGAAGATGTTAGCAGATGTGGATGGGAAGTTATACAGGGGAGATCTTGCCAGACAAATGTGAATGGGAGGTGGGGGTTTACAGTGTTTGGGAGTACCAGTCTGTAATTTTGAATCTCCCACTCCACTCCAGCTTCATTTTAGCAGGGAGTAAAGATGGTGGTTTGCATTGATTTCTGAGAGTTGGGATCGCTGCTGTGGCTGACTGGCATCTTCGCTGTGGGTTATTGTAGAATTTACCACAGCAGAAAGGTGCCAGTCAACCAATGAGAATCATGGATTCTAGGACCCCATTATGTAACTACCAGTAATTCAACATTAACTGAGCAGTTTTTGGTAGTGAATCCAGAAAACGGAAATACAAAAGCATAAATATGATTAAATTGAAGAAAGGATCTACTTTTTTACCCCAGCAAACTCTACTGTTACAGTATTTAGAAAAACCTGTGAACGTGATTTTCAAGACTTGTGTAACAACAGAACTAATCCTCGATTTTATAACTGTACAAAGGAAGAAATGTCTGCTTTCCAAAATTTACAAAATAATAAGAGCAGCGTCATCAAAGCCACTGATGAGGGCTGCTTCATAGTGGTGCAGAGCAAAACTAAGTATGAGACATAGTTATTAAGACAATTATTTGACAATAACTGTTATATACAGTATATTTACCTAAAGATAAGGTATCATTTTATAAAAATAACATAGATGTATTTCTGTATGAAGTGTTAACTAATGGGGCCTTTAACAAACAGTTGTATGATTTTATGACTGTGGAACATCTAGGGAGGGTGCGTTTGTATGGGCTATCAAAAGTACATACAGATTTTCAGAACCCTCCAGCCAGACCCATTGTATCTAGCATAGGGTCTCTTACTGAGCCTCTTGTTTAGTTTGTTGATGAGTATATAAAACTATTTGTAGCCCTTTCTCGTAGACCCTTGAATGACACTACCCAGATATTATAAGTGTTACAGGATTTACATGTAGAACCAGAATAGTGGTTAGTTACATTAGATATAAGATCTACGTAACATACAAACTACTGTATTATGTAACCTAAGTGTATCTATGTTAAATGTTCCTTTTACTGCACCTGTAATGTTATCCTCTGTTTTAATCTGCACTGTAATAACTGTCTTGATGTCTGCCTTCCCTGCAACGAGGTGCCTTTGCAAATGAGTCTCTGACTCAAAGGTTGTAAACCCGATTTGTAATGAATAAGTAAAGAATATAGCTGCCCTCTATATCAATATACCCAATCACGAAGATCTTGAGACTTTATGGGAGACTCTGTATACTTTTCTTTTGTCTAAATTTATATTATATTGCTTTTATGTAAAACTCATATTACATGAATTTGCCTACAGGTGGGCAGTCTTAAATTCATAGCTTAAAATAAGCCATTTACAACAACTGAACAATAGTGGATACTGTTTCAAAGCACCCTGTATTTTGTTACATCTTTTTGGGAGATAAACATGTTATTATAACACTTATAACCAATAAGGTATCACTGAATGATTGTAAGCTGGATAGCTTAGAATATTGTCTGCAAAAAATACCAAGTACAGCCATGAGAAGGGATAACTAAAATATGGAAACAAACATCTTTCACCCTAAATACCGAGTCAATTATCCCCACTAAACAAACACAGTTATTAATGAATAAATAGCTTTCTGTTCCTTACCACCTAACAGCAGATGATACTGAATTCAAGAACATTAAAGGGGAACTGTCATCAGCTGGATTTCTTAATGTCTGAAAGCACATAAAAAGCTAATTTGATTGAGCAATTGTGTTCATTTGTGAATCTTTGCAGTCCAGAGTTATTCATATGTAAATCACCCTGTAATTAAGGGCTGGTGGCAGTCATATGTTTTGGGCTCCTGACGGGAAATTATGTCACCGAGGGTCCTTGTCCTCCTTTGACTGTATTTAATCATAAGGCCCTTTTACACACATTGGTCTGTATCGGAATGACTGGTAAAGACTCACTGTAACATTACCTGTTTCTGCGTGTACAGTCAATCCATGCCACAACATAGTGAGTGCTCGCTTAAAACGGGTTCCCTGTTTTTCTTGGTTTGTAGGCTTCTGTGGCATTGTAACCTGGCATGTAATCATGCCATGTCTGTCATTTTGGCACACTACTCTATTTTTTACCACAGATATCCAGTTTGTTGTTTCTGTGCCGGTATGCAGTGAAAGGGAGATGGCAACGAAACATGAACTGTGTGTAAACGGGAATGAGGAACGCTACACTTGCAGCGGCATGACTGTGTGGCAGAACAAAATTTAAAAGTAAGCACTGTGTAAAAGCAGCTATAGAAACATAGACTTTGATGGCAGATAAGGACCACTTCACCCACCTAGTCTGCCCATTTCCCTACTTAATGTATAAGCTGCAGATCCTAGTTAACCAACAGCTTATTTCTTCCTACCCCCCACAAGAATTGCCTTATGTCTGTCCCATGCATTCTTGAATGCCCCTACTGTTTTTTGACCCCACAACCTTCTCAGCAAAGCTGTTCCATGCATCCACCACCATCTTTGTGAAAAATACTTCCTCACATTGCCCCTGAGCCATCCCCCCCTCTATCTTCAAAGTGTGTCCCCTTGTTCTTGCACGTCTCTTTTTCTGAAAGATGCTACACTCTTGGACTTTGTTGATTCCCTTGAGGTACTTAAAAGTTTCTATCATGCCCCCCCCCCTTCTTTCCTCAAGGGTATATACGTTAAGCTCCTTTAGTCTCTGTTTGTATGGCTTCTGGTGCAGACCCTGTACCATTTTAGCTGCCTTCCTCTGGACTGCCTCCATCCTGACTATGTTCTTGCAGAGATAGGGTCTCCAGAACTGCATGCAGTACTCCAGATGGGGTCTCACCAACTGTCTGTACAGAGGGATGACAGCTTCCTGTTTCCTACTGGTGATGCCTCTCCCTATACATCCCAGTATCCCCCCAGTCATCCCTACTGCCTTCTCACATTTCTTGTTAACTTTTAGCTCATCTGATATGACTACCCCCAGGTCCCTTTCCATTTTTTTGTTGTTACTATCCCCTCCAATTGTGTACTTTTCCCCTGGGTTTTTGTTTCCCAGGTACATTACTTTGCACTTCTTTGCATTTAATCTAAGCTGCCATACTTCTGACCATTCCTCCAACCTTGCCAAGTCCCTTCTCATCCTTTCCACCCCACCTTGTGTATCAATCCTGTTGCAGATCTTTGTGTCATCTGCAAAGAGGCATACTTTTCCTTCCAGTCCCTCTGCAATGTCACTTATAAAGACATTAACAAGTACCAGATACAGTACTGAACCCTGCAGGACACAATCATAACCCTCCTTTCTTCGGAGTGGACTCTCTTTACAATTAGCGTCTGTGTCCTGTTGTGCAGCCAGTGTTTTACCCAGGATACCACCCTGGGATTTCCAGGCTGGCTAATTTGTTTATTAATCTTCTTTGTGGGACTCTGTCAAATGCCTTGCTAAAGTCTAGGAAGGCCATGTCCACAGCCCCTTCCTGGTCTACTACTTTGGTCATCCAGTCAAAGAAATTAATTAGATTCATCTGACATGACCTTCCTGTTGTGAATCCATGCTGTCTTGGGTCCTGTGCCCCACTGGCCTCTAGGTACTCACTAATTCTTTCCTTCAGAAGTGATTCCATCATTTTCCCTACCACCAAGGTCAAACTGACAAGTCTGTAATTTCCTGCCTCTGTCTTGCTCCCACTTTTGTGAAGAGAAATCACATCCATCCTCCTCCAGTCCTCAGGTACCACGCCACCCTCCCATGATTTGTTAAAAAGGGTAGTCAGTGGTGTCACTAGTTCTCCCCTTAGTTCTTTTAGAATTGTAGGGTGAATCCCACCAGGTTTAATAGGAAATCATCCAACAGATTTAATAGGAAATCATCTGCTTTATTAAGTGTGTTTTAATGCGTTATTATAGCACTTTCTACATCTATAATAATTGTTTTGTATGTGCATTGAAACTAGTGAGTTATCACTGTTACATTTCAAACTGTTAGTAAAAATAATCCAACTTCAGAATTGCTTTAATCTCTAGACTACACTGCCAGTTCCAGCTGATCGTCGAAAACTACACATGTCAAGGCTGGCTCTGTGGTGCCAACAGGTATTGGGGCCCCATATCAGGATTTCTAAACCCTGGCTGTGTTCATGTCAATACAGATTTCTGGCACTGCCACAACACCAACTTCAGTCTTTTTCCACTCCTTCTCTTGCAGCCTTTTCTCTTACAATTTCAGGTGTGAACTCAGATCTGCAAGATGGAAATGTGACTACATGTCTACTGGCCTGGCATCATGGGGCCAGCCTTGAAATGTGTTGCTTTTAATTATCAGCCTGCAGTACAGCTGTGAACAAGCTTCATTCATCCATCCATTAGAATGGGTTTTGAGCATGTGTTAATATTCTGAAAATGTACTCTTTCTATCCAGATTTGACTTGGAAAAGAAAAAAATGGGACACAATTACCTGTTTATTAATGGCAAAAACACACAGATGGACAACATTGTTAAAACACGCATAACCTGAAATGTATTATTAAAATATAGAATAATATATGGGTGTGTGTGTGTGTGTGTGTGTGTGTGTGTGTGGTATGCCCCATGTATGGTGACACCAACACAGTGAATTACAACCCTATCGGCAAAATCGACACTTTGCTGATCGGTCGCTGTGTTGGTGTGTCCAAGATAGGGGCACACTGTCTACTGGTCCTGCACCCCACCCTGAATTAACTCCAACTGGAGTTGATAATCCTAAAGACGGGGTGGGGGGGCAGGGGGCAGAGACCCCTGCATGGGGGAGTTTGGGGCAAAGCCCCCCAATAAAAAAATGGACTGGGAGACATACAGGAATCATGTTAACCACAACTTGCAGTCGACATGATTCCTGTCAGTGAGATGCCAGTTGACAAAAGGTTTGTTGAACCAACATCATAGAACCTGTGTATGTAACCATAATTTTACACAAACCCAAGGTGTGGGATGCAGCATAAATCCCTATTGGTTTAGAAAAGCATCACACACTGAGTATGTGTGTAAAATTCTGTTTATAATTAATGGCTCTCTCCTTTTGCCATTGAGAGACTGTGGCGTAATTTGCCGTTATAAAGGAGCATTTATAATGGCAAACACGCGCACGGTTCTCCTCCCTCTGCGCATGCTCCTACACTAGCATCTCCCTTCCTGGCTCGCGCTTCCTTCCTACAATGGAGCTGCCAAAGAAACACGGCGGTGAGTAAATTAAAAAAAAAATCAAAATGAGCACTGGTTTTACAGATGGGAGACTTTGAACATTTAAAAAAAAAAACAAGTGAAGCCGCTGAGAATGAAAATCCAGCCGGACATAAAATAAAGTGGCACATACTCGTAGCCACACCAAAACTCCTGATTTTATTTTATATAATTGCTGTGGACAAAAAGGGGAGACCCAGCAATTATATAAAATAAAATACAAGGTTAATGTTTAAACTCGAGGTTTACACACACTTGGGTTAGATGCTTTGCACAAACCCTCGAGCTTCGCCTCCGGGTTTGTGAAGCATCTAACCCCTCGGGTGTATGTAAACTCTCGTTAAACACACCACCCCATACTTTATTCTATATTTTACACACGCATGCACAAACAGACACACACACAGGCACACACACACAGGCACACACACACAGACGCACACACACACACACACCACACACACACACACATATTATTTTAGTTAATTAATGGTGATATTTTTTCCTTTTCAGCACAGTTCAGTTAGTGCAGCACTTCTGACAAGATAGAGACACACACAAACACACACACATGCACACACACACACACACACACACACACACACACACAGCCTGTCTCTCTCTTTTGTTTTTTTCTTTTCTTTTTTGTTTACATTACAATGGTAAGGACATTCTGGAAAATCGCAGTCCATCAGCACTGCAGCATAGTATAAGACACGCTCGATGGGTATGAGCGGCAGGATCAACCTGATTGCTTTTTTTTCATTTTC
The DNA here is from genome assembly GCA_016271365.2 of Neoceratodus forsteri. Lineage (NCBI taxonomy): Eukaryota > Metazoa > Chordata > Ceratodontiformes > Ceratodontidae > Neoceratodus > Neoceratodus forsteri. The sequence goes on along the minus strand of CM028131.1, from coordinate 346,355,823 downwards.
AAGGCAGGATCAACTAGATAGATATTTAAAAATATTTAAAATCTTACTTGTCTTAACAGTGTGATGCAAAGCTTGAGTACTGGTACTGGTACTCAGTAATAGAGCCGCCATGTTGGGCAAGATGTTCAGCCCACCCACAGTGAAACTACTTGGCAGTTAGCTTTCTGTGGTGATGCTTGATTGACAGGTGTTGATTACAACCTCCTGGCTGTAACAGCAAATATCAACCGGGAAGTTATAACTGGAGATAAATGTGTCTTTATCTGTATGTAAAAAGCGATCACCAGTAATTAAAGAGTATTTTATTTTTCATTTGTAATATACAGTATTTTTCTGTTTTTTTTCTCCCCTTCTCCCCCCCCCCCGGGGTCATGGCATACACATGCGTGTATGTGCACACCAGAACCCGGTGGCCCCATCTGCCCCTCCCCAGACTTGCATCACTGCTCCAATCGCCTGCGCTGCCCACCGGACCTCCACCTACTGGGAGCGGGACTACAGCGGAGTGGGCATCCATCCCTTTGGAGGGGAGAGCCACAGCTGCATCCCGCTCCAATTCTCCCCCCCGAGATGGCTCCCCGGTGACCCGAGGTCACTCCCAAACCCAGGTTACAGGTGTAGCACGAGGTAAGGTGTCAGCACCTCAGTCCTCTGCACCACTGGACCGGACGCTATTAAAAAGTATTTTACTTCTTTTGATGAAGTTAAAATTACGACAGTCTCTTACTGAAACACTTTGTATGGAATGGGATTTTCTACCATAACAATGCCAGAATTCTGTTGGATTATTAGGAGGCAGTATAGCACAGCGGTTAAGGGCACTGAGCTACAAATCTGTACTGACATGAACACAGCCAGGGTTTAGAAATCCTGATATGAGGCCCCAATACCTGTTGGCACCACAAAGCCAACCTTGAGATGTGTATTTTTTTGATGATCAGCTTGCACTGGCAGTATAGCCTAGAGATTAAACATTCTAAAGATGGAATTTTTTTTCTAACAGTTTGAAATGTAACAGTGATAACTCACTAGTTTCAATGCAGATACAAACCAATTATTATAAATGCAGGAAGTGTTGTAATAACACCTTAAAACACACTTAATAAAATAGTCTATTTCCTATTTAACCTGTTGAATTAAATACAATCAAAGGAGAACCTAGACCCTAGGTGACATCATTTTCTGGCAGGAGCCCAAAACATATGGCTGCTACCAGCCCTTAATTAGAAGGTGATTTACATATGAATAACTCTGGACTGCAAAGACTCACAGATCACCACAATAGCTCAACCAGATTAGTTTGTTATGGGCTTTCAGACATCAAGAAATCCTGTTGATAACAATTCCCCTTTAAGAGTCTGTAGAGGATGTGGCAGCCGATGAACCACCTGGGTACATGAATACCTGTATGATAAATGCAAAAAAAAACAAACCCTACATCAGTTCAAAAGAATCTAGCCAGAGCCAAACCCCAATGTTACCATCTACCACCTTGCAAGATGGCATTTTACAGCAAATCCATCATTTGTGAGGTAAGAAGAAGTAGGGGGAGGGAGAGGGAATGTGATGAGAGACAATATCTACTGTGTCAAACCACACCACTATGGAAAGTCATGTTGTGTGATTTAAAGTCCTGAAATAACACATATTTGTTCAGTAATAAATCAGAATACATTTTCAGAGACAATAATATCATTTGTTTAAGCTACCTATGCCTCATTGCCAATCCCATCCCATCCCATTTACTGCAGGCAAATCTGCATAGTCACATTAAGTCCCCTCATCATCGTTTGAACCGGACTCCTCATCCCTTACTGAAAACCATCTCTTTGTTTTTGATAGTAAACACCTTACTTCCATAGACTACCCTCAGACTGGCAGGCATAAGGAGCATGTGATGTCCCCCCACAGTATGAAGAAAGAACCTAATACCATCAAACCTTTTTTTTCACATCCGAGTGGCATAGCTCAGGTCTGGGAATATATCAATCCTGGTGTAATTCCATTGCAAGGGGCTTAAATATTTTGCATACTTAAGGAGCATATCTCTCTGATAAGATGTGGAGCTGAAGCAGAAGGGTTCTTGGCAAGGGTTCTCCCATGGCAGCTTGAGCTTTGCCGCCATGTGGTGAAATTCTGTACTAAGGCAAAGTCCTGCTCTAGATTCATGAGTTCTTTTCATCCAATCATGCAGGAAAACTAATGGATTCTCTCCTTCTTTCCCCTCTGGTAGACCCAACAAATGGGCATTAGTGGACTGGGTGGTGTTTTCAAGATTTTCTCGCCATCTCTGTAATGGGCTGTTTTCTTTAGTTAGAGTCATAGTAAGTGCTAGGGCTTTATCTTCCATTTTAGTTGCTCCTCTGTATCTTCAGTTAGCAGTCCCACCATTGCATCAAGCAGCTTCAGCTGTGTGGAAACATTTTCCATTTTCCAGTCTAATCCCTTGATCACTCTGAGCCGTGCCATATTTGTGGGATGAGGTAAGTTGAGATCTCCAGCCCTGATGTGTGAGTCTTTACTAGTGCCCAGTTTGGGTTCTTTTGATTGGGCACTCTCAGCACTATCTCCCACCTTGTTTCCCCTCACCATTATTGATTCCTATTCATTAGAATAGCTAATTATTTGGTGATCTTCAGACAGCACTCAATGAGATCTATCAGATGTAGTACTTTATTCGATGAAATGCCAACAAGTAAAAGTTATTTTGTTCAGAAATTCCCTGTAAGATGTGGAACTGCTCTGAAATGTTGTTCACAACTCGGCTGTTGGCCTTGCCCCCTCTGAGACTCTGTATATTTATTCTAGCTATAAATCAGGGTTTTATCAGTTAATCTTTTTATTGAGCAGTTTTCCATTTCATATATATATCCTTAAAAGATTTGTTAAACAGTGTATAGTTTCAGTCATACAGTAAATGTACATTCGGCACTTGGACATATCTTGTGAGGTTACTTAAGCAGACAAATTTATTTAATCTTTGCATTACTTGATAATATTAGAAACAGAGGAATTAAACAATGAGTACTTCTTTAAAGTGTAACATAAGAACAGAAGCCTATACTGCAAAATTAACCATGTAGGTTCCATTTATGGTGCGTAATGTTCTATTATCTTTCTTCAATGGTGTTACAGGTAGATGAGGTCCATACCCATGTGTATCCAGGCTACACATGTATGGGAGTCATGGGGGCTTAAACAAGTCCTTAAAGTATTTCCCCACATCGAGAGTGCTGCTGGCAGCAGGGGAGTACAGCCCCATAAGTCATGCAGTAGATCAGCATTTGGGGCATTGCACCTCCAACAATTGTCCATGGCCTTAAGCTGTGCTGGTGTGCGATATCGTAGGTGGCATATTTTGTTTTGGATCAAAAGACTCCTTGGATCCCCGCATGCTTGGTGTGCTAGTATCCACCCTTGTTTCCACTGTTGGTCAGTGATCATGGTGCCCATTTTTTTTTGCTATTTCTCCTTGGCTGGTAGCAAGGGGTCAGGGCCACTGTCTCTCATGAGTCTTTGACTGGTCCCAGCAAGTTCCTTCAGTTTAGAGAGCCGTGTGTGAATTTGTATTTTCCCCTGTAGATGGGATTGAGCCATGTACATGCAGAGCAAGTGCACTTAGCTTTCTGGCATTGCTGGTGCAGGCTTCTGATTTGTAAATACCTCCAGAAGTCACCCTACGGTAGCAGGTATTTTTTTCTGAGGGATTGAAAGGAATCTAATATGTTTCTCCCATGCATCTCTATGTCCCTGAATGTGAGTATACCTTTACTTTCCCATCCCGACCATCTAAAGGGTTCCCCGTTAATGCACAGATTGGGGTTGTTCCATAGTGGAATATCATTTTGGGGGTTCAAGCATAGCTTAGCCTTTTGCCCCATCAATTGCCAGGCTTGGTGCATGTCCTGGATTGTAGTCAGGTATTGGAATTGCTTTGGGAGCTTATAGCATAGGAATGCTGCAAGTGAGTATCCATGCATGAGGGCGTTTTCTGTGTCAAGCTATGCAGGTGGATCTGAGTCCTGTCTACCATACCATTTTAGAGTTTTTGCTGCGATGAAAGCATAGGAGTAATTTGTGAAGTCAGGGAGATTCACCCACCTTTTATCCATGGTGCTCTCAATTTTGCTCTACTATACCATGGGGGGGGGGATCCCCATAAGAATTTACTCATAAGGTTATGTCATTTTTGGGCCCATTTTGCCAGGAGAATAATTGGTAAATGTGAGAGTAGGTAATATACCCTCAGGGCCATCATCATCTTTGTGGCAGCTATCTTCCCGGCCATGGACAAATGTAGGTGTTCCCATCTCTCCATGTCCCTGTGTAGCCCTGTCAATAAAGGTCTGAAGTTGTCATCCGCTAGGTTGGGTGAGAGTTTAATCCCCAAGTATTTAATTCCTTGCAGTGCCCACGGAAGGCCTATCGTGCCCTTTGTTATGGAGGTAGAGTGTTTATTCAGAGGGAGTATTTCAGATTTAGCTTTATTTATTCTCAGGCCCGATATTGTGCCAAATGTTTCCAAGGTGCTGAGAATCTGGGTTAGGCCCTTGGTTATATTTTTTGTTAGGCTCAGGCAATCATCGGTGTACAACTTAGCATGATATTGGGCCTTTCCTACACTCAGACCTGTAATTTCATGGTGAGCCCTGATTGTGGCAGCCAGACATTCCATGGACAATACAAATAACAATGGTGAGAGCGGGGTAGCCTTGTCTGGTTCCCCTGCATAGGAAAAAGGGGTCTGACATAATGTTGTTAGTGAGAACCCTTGCTTTTGGCTCACTGTACATGATTCTGACCCAGGACATAAAATATGAGCCGATGTTGTAGGACTTTTATTTATTTATTTATTTAGTTTTTGTTGACCGGGTAAGTGCACTAGACAAATCCTGCCTATTTTCAGGCACGACCCGGGGGAAGGGGATACAGATGAATGCCAACTGACCTTGAACCAGATTAAGCTGTTGGTGGTATTTCTAGTGAATGAGGGAAATTTGGCCAGGACACCGGGGGAAATTCCCCTGCTCTTTTCGATAAGTGCCATGGGATCTTTAACATCCACCTGAACTACCACCAATCCAGGCAGATGGGACCTCGGTTTAACATCTCATCCGAAAGATGGCACCTCAGAAGTGCAGCACCCCTCTCATGCTGCACTACAGTGTCAGTACTGGGATATTAACCCAAGTGCCAGATGTGGGAACTGAACCCACAGCCCTCTGATCTCCCGGCCTCAGAGGTGAGTGTGCTACCTACTGAGCCACTGACACTGATACTGACACTGACTTCATAACCACATGTAGGCACTCTCACTCCACTGAGTTGAATGTTTTTCAAAATCGATAGCCTGGAGCTATAGCTGTGTGGAAACCATCTCCCAGTGTTCTTGGTTGGAGTCAGACCAAATGAACTGATAATTCTGCCCATTTATCTCTGTTGTGGTTGAGAGTCAACCGAACCGGGCAATAGGAGTGCCGACGTGTTGGTCGAGTGGGAGCCATTTAAATTGGAGTTTTAGTCCATCTCTTCCTTGGTGTGGCCTGGACTTAACTGGACTGGCAGTGAGAGTGCCGTGAGTTGATCATTTCTTGGTGAAAAGTAAACTTTATGATCACAGAGTTTTCAGGCAGTGAGTGTGTCTGGCTTTAGTGGAATTTTTGGACGTGAACTGGGAAGTGAGAGTTTCTATAGCTGATATTTTTCATCTGGAGTGTGGCAATATTTTTAATTTAGTTTAAATTTTATGTTGTGTTTGTTATTTATATTTAAAACAGGGTTTTGTTTTGTAATTGTGTTGGCTTAAGGGGTTGTTGTATTGTGGGAGGTGTGGGTTTAATTGCTTATATTGATTTAGTTTAAGAGGTTGTTTTTAATTGTTATTTGTGTGAAATGTGTCTGGGACAGGGATTTGTAAGACGCAGCTACTCCGGGGACTACCTCCATGACCTCCATCCCTTTGAGCTCCTTGGACTTCCAGCTGCGGCCTACAGGAGGTGTAGAGCATTGGGAATAGCTCGGGGGGTCTGGCAGTGGTGTTGGTACCCGAACGGCTGCCGGGGTGTCTGGGATTCAGGTGGTAAGGCCAAGAAGACACTCTGGGGTGAAATGGGAACTGGAGAGGGGGTTGCCATGTTTAGTTTCCATACCCTAGGGTTCCATGATGGATTGTGGGCAGTTAGTAGGTTCAGCTGCCTCACCTCATCCTACTCGGGTTGTGTTATGCAATGCCAGGTCAATGAGGAATAAGACTGCCATAATGGCGGACTTGTTATCCTCGGTTGACCTGGCCTGCATCACGGAGACCTGGTTGGATGAAAATGCTGCCCCCATTTTGGAGGTGGCAGTTCTGACTGGGTACTCTGGGATACACAACCTGAGGAAGGATCGTAGGGGCGGGGGTAGTCATTTACTTTAAAACCAGCCTGAACCTCACGGTGCTACCTGTAGGTCATAAGCGATCATTCAAATGTGTGGCCATCCGAGGGGGTGTAGGGGCAGGTTTCAGGATCCTTTTGCTTTATCGTCCCCCTGGGGTACATGGGGATTTTGTTGTTGAGATTGAGTAGCTAATCACCAGTCTGGTGCTGGAGTCTCCCAGGTGGTTAATTCTGGGGGACTTCAATGCCTGGGTTGACAGCAGGCTCTCTGGTTTTGGAAATGATCTCCTGGAAGCATGGGGGCCCTGGGCCTGTCACAGAAAGTAACAAAGGCTACGCACTTGGGTGGCCACACATTGGATTTGTTTTTTTCATTAGGCTTAGATGTTAATGACCTCAGTGTTGATCCTGTATTTTGGTCAGATCATAGCACCATGAGGTTCACGCTTGGTGGCATCCCCTAGATAGTCCTGCTCCTGTGGAGATGGTCCGGTACAGCCCATTAAGAGGAGTTTCCTTGACAGGACTATCAGCGGTGCTGGACCTATTGAATGTTGGAGTGGCTTGTGAGATTGGAGTAAAGGAAGCAGTGGTAGTTTATAATGGGGCGGTTGCTGCGGCCTTCGATTCATCGCACCCATTCGTGTCCGTCCCTTGTCCATTTGCCGGAGATCTCCTTGGTTTGATGAGGATCTCCAGAGTTTAAAGATCAAGGGGCAGAGGTTAGAGTGGTGCTGGAGGAGATCTGGCCTGCTGGAGGACAGGTTGACCCCGAGGTTGCATTATAACAATTATCGGGGCAATCTCCTGTAAGAAGGCGGAATATCTGTCTAGGGAGATTGCTGCAGCAAGGATAGACTGGCTCAGCTTTTCCACACAGTGGATGGGCTATTACATCCCACCTGTCTCTGTGTTGGTGGAGCAGGTTCGAGCACTAGGTGCGAGGAGCTGTCTGTATTCTTTGCCAATAAGGTGTCCTCTATCAGGGATGAGGTCTCCTTGAGTACCTCTCAAAGAGGATGCATGGTCAAAACACTCCTCCTGCCTGGGATGAGTATGAGCTGGTTGGGGTGGAGGAGGTGGTGAAAATAATCTTGAAGCTACGGCCAACCCAGTGTGAACTGGATGCAGATCTGACATGACTTTTGGTTGGATCTTTGGACCTGGTTGGACCTGTGATTGCTGGGATTGTCTGGAGTTTCTTGAGGAGTAGGGTCTTCCCAATGGCCTTGAAAGAGGCCTTGGTTAGAATCTTTTTAAAAAAAACCCTCTTTGGACCCGGACTGCCTCAGCAATTACAGGCCGGCATCAAACCTCCCATTTTTAGGGAAGATTATTGAAAAGGTGGTGGCCATGCAGCACGAGAGACATCTTGCCTCTTCCTCCACCTATGAGCCTTTGAACCTTACCAGTCTGGGTTCATGTGGGGCATAGTACAGAGACCGCCCTGGTGAGGGTGCTTAATGACCTCCTGGTGGTGAGGAACAGTAGAGACCAGACCATCTTGGTCCTCCTGAACCTCTCTGCAGCGTTTGACACCGTGGACCATGAGATGCAACTTGATTGCCTGCAGTTGTGGTGTGGCTTGTCTGGTAATGTCATCAACTGGTTCAGGTCATACCTGACAGGCAGAATGCAGAGGGCGATGATGGGGTTAGCCTCATCTAAACCTGAAGCCTCTGTGCTGTGGGTACTACAAGGTTCTGTCTCGTCACCCTTGTTGTTCACGGTGTACATGCTGCCACTGGGGGACATTATCAGGTGGTATGGGCTGGGTTTTCACTGCTATGCCGATGATACCCAGCTGTACCTGTCCTGTGCGCCCAATACCCAGGTGTTGGACTCTGTATTTAACAGCTGTCTTGATGAGATCCAGGCTTGTATGACTCAAAACTGGCTTAAGCTTAACCCAGACAAGACAGAGGTACTTGTTGTGGATCCAGTTCGTCGGGACAGAGGGCGTTGTGAGGGATTACCCCCTGGCCTTGTGTTGGGGGTATTTACCTTACTCCATCTAGACAGGTGAAGGATTTGGGTGTGATCCTGGACAATGGTTTAACACTTGATGTTCAGCTGTCAGCCATCATCAGGAGTGGATTTTATCATCTTAGGAACATTGCACGAATCCGAGCCCTGATCCCGCAGGAGGATCTGACCACACTGGTACATGCATTCATCACTTCCAGACTGGACTATTGTAATGCCCTGTACCTAGGGTTATCTGGGGCAACCTCCGCAGACTGCAGCTGGTGCAGAATGCGGTGGCAAAATTACTGACTGGGGCGAGATGGGGTGATCATATCACCCCGGTCCTCCGCGGACTGCACTGGCTGCCAGTCAGGTGCAGGATTGTCTTCAAGGTAGGGCTTCTGACCTACAAGATCCTACACAAAAGGGGACCTGTCTGTCTGCAAGATCTTCTTTCCCCCTACCGTCCGCCCCAGGCACTCTGTTCTGACGGGGGAGGCCTCCTTGCAGTTCCCAGAGTGAGGCTGCAGCATTCTGGGGACAGGGCATTTTCTGTGGTGGCACCCACTCTGTGGAACTCCCTTCCTGGTTATCTGAGGGAGACCCCTTGGTAGAAGCCTTTAAGAAAGCATTAAACACATATCTGTTCCAGCAGGCTTTTAATGATTGATTTTGGTTTTAATGGGATGGATAGAATTTTAAGTTTGTGTTGAACTGCTGCTTATATGTACTCTGTTGTTGATTTGTATTGTACAGTGCCCAGAGTCCATGGAATTGGGTGCTTTATAAATAAAATATCTATCTATCTGTAGCTACCACTGTAGCTGGAGTGGGGGTGCCTGCTGCAGTTTACATCAAGAAGATCAGGGCCCAAATATGGTCTGAGCTTGCCCTTCCTTTAACAAAGCTGACTTGTGAGGAGTCAATAATTTGTGTGAGAGATTTCTCTAGCCTAATAGCCAGGACCTTGGCTAGTACCTTGGCGTTGTGATCGCAAATTCTCTCACTGTAAGTATTACCTGAGCAACCACTCCCGTCGTCACGGGGCAAAAACCACACCACTGGGTTTTGTCTTAACGTCGCTTTATTTGATCAAACACACATGCATGTGGGACTTCTACAATGGAGAAGTTCTCCGATTACAATTTACAGCAGCTTTTTATAAGCTAGATTTTGCACTTCTTATCTTGAAAATACCAACATTTCAGTATAAGCCAATCATAAGACAGCATAACAAGTTTTCAGCAATGTAACAGAAAAAAGAAAAACAAGTTTATGTATGAGGTACTTTTCCACTACTTATTCCATTTCTTTCCCAACACTGCTTGATACATATGCCTGGGTCAAGCTGACCTGAGAGAGACAATGAGTTTTACTCACACCATAGCAACGTACAGCTTGCCTTCAATGCCACTACGTGCTGTTATTTTTATATTTTGCCCAAGCCCATTATTTAGGCTGGTACAACCAGTTCTGCTCAGTTTTATCTATTTTTCTGTTTTTACAAATGTACCTCAAGTAACCTTAGTACAAATTCTATAACCCTTAAAAAAAGAAAACATGAACTCAGAAATTTCTACTACATTCATTATGACTTTGTTACAGCATGGCTTTCAAAGCAAGCATAGCTTCAAGGCATTTAATAGCAAATATAGCTTTAGGATATATAAAAATTCCCTCACAGCGTCCACATTGATCAGTGATATAACTAGCTGGGAGAGCAAGGTCCTTACTGTCTTTAGGTAGTACTGTGATAATGGCTTCTTTTAGTGTACCTGGCAACTCCCCTGCTGTGTGTGCCGATTGCAACATATGGGTTGGGGGGGGTGACAATGTGATTTGTTGCTTTATAGAAATCTACTGGGAAGCCATCCCCTCCTGGTGCCTTATGTGGCGCCATTAGTTGAATGGCTATGGAGACCTCTTTTTTGGAAATCGGGGCGTCTAACTCCTGTTTGGATTGTGTCATAAGGCATGGTAGAGATAGGTTGGCGATAAAAGTATTATAATTACTGATGACCCCCTTTAATACACGGACTAGAGCCGTGTTTCAAACGCCAAAAATAACCCGTAGAATGGGTTATTACGGCATGTGCTGTCACTCATTTAAAGCGCGTCACCTCATTGGCCCTACGTCTATTTCTGGGTGGGCCAAATATCTGAAAAAAAGTGGCTCAGTTTTTCCGTTACAGAGCCCCGGCACCATACTCTTCTGCTTGCCGCCTTGGCAGATACCTTTTAAATATATTTATTCATTTATTTGGTTGATCCTACCTCTCCTGATTTGAAAATTTATCCGGTTGATCCTGCACTTCCTATTGCTGAAGCGGAGCTTAACGGCAGCTGCATCGTGAACGGAGCATGATGTGGATGGAGGTACACTTCACAGCAATTATAAAAAATAAAAGTTATGCACTTGTGTGTTATTAGAATTATTTTTACATACCCTCGGGGTGTGATGCCATCATAAACCTCTCGAGCTTCGCTCTCGAGGTTTATGGGTCATCACACCACTCGGGTGTGTAAACAAATTCCATAACACACAAGTGCATAACCATTATTCTCTATATAACTGTCGGGGTCCCATTTGTTTTGCGAGGAGTACAGCTTTTTATAGAATTCTATCATAATCATGTTGATTCCTTTTTGTTTAGATGTGGGGGGTCCCATTTTTATTTTTGAGGTAGGGGATATGCCTTTCTGCCTGTATTTGTTTCAGTCTATATGCCAGCAGCTTCCTGGCTTTTTCCCTCACCACCCAGTATCTGTATTGTGTTCTCAGTATTTGGAGTTCGGCTTTTCTAGTGGCTAGGGTGTTTAATTGGAATCTTAATGCCATGATTTCTTTTAATTTAGCTGTGTTGTTCAACACCTGAGGGTTATTTTTGTATTGATTTTCCAGTTGTGCTAACTGCTTTTCTAATTGGGCACATTCCTCCTCCCTTTGTTTATGCCTGTGTGCTGCAATACTTATAATTCTCCCTTGCATTGTAGCTTTGTAGGCTTCCCAGTCCCCAGCTGCTGATGCGGCTTCTTGGGGATTGTCTTGGAAGTAGAGTTCTGATTCTTTAAGGAGCCACTTAACAAAACTAGGGTCTTGCATTAAAAGGGGGTCTAGTCTCCATAGCTGGGATCTATGCTCTTTAGGGGTTCTGAGGAGGCTCAGTATCACAGGGGTGTGGTCAGATAAATACATTGGGGCCATTGATACATCTATTGTGGCCGAAGTCACTGATGGAGAGGTGATCCAGTGAACTAGTCAACTTGCCATTGCCTTGGAATTGGAGAAAAAGTGCAGACTCTGTCCGAGGGATGGGTAAGCCTCCAGATAACAGAAAGCTTATATAGGGCTATCAAATCGGTCAGTGTGCGAAGAGCTTGGGTGTGTGGTTCTGGTTTTGCATTGGACCTATCCATGATGAAGTCCATGATGAGGTTTAGATCCCTTCCCCTGAGTATTGCAGACTTCATTGTCGACCTTGTGTTGAGGTTTCCCAGATTAATTCTTCTGGGCGACTTCAACGCTTGGGTCGACGATGAATTCTCTAATTTTGGTCAAAGTCTCCTCCAGTTAATGAGTACACTGGGCCTGACACAGGTTGTTACCTCCTCTACCCATATTGGAGGTCATTCACTAGATCTGGTCTTTCTCTTGGGTATGGAGATCACTGATTTGGGGGTGGAACCAGTCAGTTGGTCGGACCATTACACCATAAGGTTCAGTTTCAGGGCCCCCTCTAATAGGTCTGCCCCTATGGAGATGGTCCAATACCGCCCTTTAAGGGGTGTTGGCCCCAGTGACCTTATGGTGGTACTGGACCTATCGAGTTTGTCGGGTGAATGCATGAGTCCAGAGGATCTTGTACTTGCCTATAATAAGGCTGTGGGAGATGCACTGGACAGAACTTCCCTGTTCATATTCGACCTCTCACCATCCGTCCAAGGAGTCCATGGTTTGATGGCTCCTTGAAGGAATTAAGGCGAGTAGGCCAAAGGCTGGAGAGATCCTGGCGGAAATCGGGCCTTGATGTCGACAGGCTTAGATTGCTAGCCCATTATGATGGCTACCAATCAGAAATCACTCGTAAGAAGGCAGAATTCCTGTCCAGAGAGATTTCTGCTGCAAAGAACCGACTGGCTCAGCTTTTCCGGACTGTGGACAGGCTGTGCAATCCAGTCTGTCTTCAGCCTAGAGAAGCTTTTTCTCAACTTAGATGTGAGGAGTTTGCTCGCTTCTTTGCAGATAAGGTTGCCGACATCAGGTCCGGCATCGGTCCGACCTCTCCTTTGGGGGGTCACGGTGGGCAACCGGTTGTACTTAATCCCCGGCCTGCTTGGATGGAGTTTCACCACCCGGAATTCGCAGACATTGTGAAGATCATCCAATCAATGCGTCCAACTAGTTGTAGTTTGGATCCGGGTCCTACACCTCTGTTAGTAGGATGTGTTGAAGTCATCTACCCAATCCTTGCTGACATCGTCTGGAAGTCCTTGGAGAGGGGGGTTTTTCCTAATCCCCTTAAGGAGGCAGTTGTTCATCCACTCCTTAAAAAATCCTCCTTGGATCCAGACTGTCTAGCTAACTACCGGCCGATCTCTAACCTGCCATTTGTTGGTAAGGTTATTGAAAAGGCAGTTGCACTGCAATTGGATGAATATCTCACCTCTCATAATGTCTATGATACTCTCCAATCTGGCTTCAGAAAAAGGCAAAGTACTGAGACTGCCCTTGTTCGGGTCTTGAGTGACCTCCTAATGGCCAGAGATAGAAAGGCTTATACCATTCTGGTCCTTCTTGATCTTTCTGCTGCATTCGACACTGTAGACCATGAGGCGCTATTGTAGCGGCTGCGGGTTTTTTGTGGACTGTCTGGTACAGTCCACGAATGGTTCCGTTCTTACCTCACTGGTAGGTTTCAGAGAGTTGTCACTGGAATTTATTCCTCTGACACCTTCTCCCTTCCATGTGGGGTACCGCAGGGTTCCATTTTAGCTCCCATGTTGTTTGCAGTGTACATGCTGCCATTAGGAGAAATCATCAGGAGATACAGTTTGAGTTTTCACTGCTATGCGGATGATACTCAACTGTATTTATCCTTTCTCCCTGATCAGAGTGATGCACTCTCTGTACTTAACAACTGTCTGGATGAAATCAGAATTTGGATGAGTTCGAGCTGGTTGAAGCTTAATCCGGATAAGACCGAGGTATTGGTTGTGGGCCCAGATCATCCTGGGAGGGGCTTGGGTGCGGCACATCCATCAGGCTTATCACTTGGTGGGGTGCCGCTCTCTAGCTCTCGACAGGTGCGAAATCTGGGCGTTATCTTTGATGACGGTCTGACCCTGAAATCTCAGGTCTCAGCTGTTGTCAAAACCTCTTTTTTATCATCTGAGGAATATCGCCCGGGTGAAACACCTGATTCCCCAGGAGGATCTTCCGACTTTGGTTCACGCCTTTGTTACAACCCGTTTGGACTACTGTAATTCCCTATACCTAGGGCTTCCAGGGATTGATATCTGCCACCTGCAGCTAGTGCAGAATGCTGCAGCCAGGCTTTTGACTGGGACCTCAAGAACCAGTCATATTATGCCTGTGCTTCGCGAACTGCATTGGCTGCCTGTGCGGTGGCGTATCATCTTTAAGGTTGGTTTACTAACCTTTAAAGCCCTACACGATCAGGGACCCGGTTACCTGAAAGATCTTCTGATTCCCTATCGCCCCCTCCGCCCCCTCCGCTCCGCCAATGAGGGATTGCTAGAGATTCCCAGGGTTCGTTTGAAGCTATCAGGATCTCGTGCTTTTGCTTACTCAGCTCCTACCCTGTGGAATTCTCTGCCTCATTGGTTGAGAGAATGCCCGACCGTCGATAGTTTTAAAACTGCTTTAAAAAACTTATCTTTTTAACTTGGCTTTTTCTTTATAGTTTATTTGTTTTTGTTGATCTTGATTTTATTGTCTTGATTTTATTGTCATGTACAGCGCCTTGATTCTGAAAGGCACTTTATAAATAAACATGAATTGAATTGAATTGAATTTCTGGATTGTCATGCATCATTTCTAGCATTTCTTGAGAAATTTTGTTAACAAATTCGGGTTAGTCTGTGTTAGGGGCGTAAACATTTACCAGTAGGATCGGCCCTGTGGGAGAATCTACCCATACCATAACCCATCATCCTTCTTTATCAGTTTGTACTTCACTATGCTTCCAATTCAGGTTCTTATCAAGCAGAATTGACACCCCTCAGCTAGATGCACCAGAGACACTGTGGGCCTCCCATACCACCAATTCCCTTTCAAGTTTCTGGGCTTCCACCTTATTGAGTTTTGTTTCCTGAAGAAAGGCTATTTGAGTTTTTAATTTCTTTAGGCGTGCCAGGATTTTTTTTTCACTTAATAGGGGAATTTATGCCTTTGACGTTCCATGACGTTGCAATAATGTCAGGGATGGAAGCCATGAGTAAGAGAAATTTGTGCACGTAGTTGAAAGACGGCTAGTAGGGAGATGGGCACCATGATCCACCTCTGAGTTGTTACTAGGACCTCATTCCAATGTTCCTTTATACCCCTGTGTAGTGTAGTTTGTCCACCATTCTGTGTGGATGCTTTAAAGTTAAGAACTTGTCTGCTGACTGAAAATGGTACCTTATGTGTACTGAAAACCACTCTCTTTCTTTGCCTTTGATTCTCTTCCTGTCTATAGCTACTAGCAAAAGGAAAAAAAGGTAGCATATTTTATAACAATAACATTGAACCTACTAAACAGTAACATCAACAGTTGATAGTCAATCCATAGAGTGTGAGTCAACTTGTGTGGACAGGCAGACTATCTTTCTCCTAGCCTGCCAATGGCCAGACAGCTCCACTCCAGGGAAGAATGGTCAGTTATCTGAGCCAGGCTTTGCCCAGTTACCATAGAATAAACAAACCAGGTGGACTAGAGCAGTAGTCCAGGACCTTGGGTATGAGCCACCTTTTCATATTAGGTGTAAGGGTTTCCAGTTTATTCAGGTTCCTGTCCAGCTGGGAATGAGCATTGCTTTGTGTTCATGTTGGTCTGCCAGGGACCACGGTGTTATCACCATAGCTTGGGCATGGAATTGAGTGGTGGCCCAGGGGTAGCTGTTCTGTGGTCCTCTGCTGGTTTGGTGTACCTTATCCTTGATGAGGGGGTAGGAGGAGATCCCTCCTGTACAGATCAACTAGCTTGCCCTTTGCCAAGTATGACCCCTCCCTATAACCAAGGGAGTCATGGGGCAGGTCAGTCCATCTCCCAAGGCCCCTCAACTAGGGATGCATGAGTCAGCATCTGCTAATAAGCTTATACCCCTGTAATTGTGCACCGATTCAGTTCTTGGATGATGGGTGATAGCATCAGTACCAAGGTGTTGCCTTGTCGAGCACCCCATGTTTCCATTCCCCCGGGATGTCAGCTGCATCAGGAAGTTTCTGAATTTAGGGGTATAATGGCATCCAGGATGTAAGTGTCCTGTTCTGATAGCAGAAGGCAGCTGAGGAAATTCTCGCTCAGGAGATATCGGGGGGGGTTGTCTCTTTCCCAGAGTTTTTGGCATTACTCCCTCTGCTTCGTATCAGACATAACCAGTGACAAATGGCACACTTTATCTGCCATATCCTAGCAGCTACCCTCCCTCCCTGCATGACTCATCACAACATCTTGAACCCTGCAGGTGGGCTAGCCATCTCTACACCCCACAGGCAATGGGTGCTGTTGCAATAATACTTGTAGCACCACAACAGTCTGCACTGAAAACTATGTACAATAAAGTTTTAATTCAGTTCTCAGCTGCAGTGCAGCCTGAGAGGCACAGTATCACTACAGTTATATTCAATTATTTATTTATGTATGTGGGTACCCACTGAGGAGCCTTCTTGATGCTCTGTCCTGTGGTTTTTGGTTCGGGTGCCCTTAACATTGGCAGTGCTCAGGGATCGCATAAATGCTCTTCATAGGAGCTACCTGCCCTCTTTTTGGGTCATTATCTGTACTTGGTTGCAGCCAGTATTGTAAATCGGAGGATGCACTTACAGTAAATGAGTGCTGTGGCATTTCAATCCCACCCCTGCCTCCAGTCATTAACCCTACATGCTAGCATTAATCTAACTTAAAAGGTGCAGAAAGCCTGCAAGCTTCCAATGGAGCTCACTACAACATTTGAGATCCACGAGGAAAATTAAAAAGCTATGACATATAGCACCGCCTAACCTCATGGTGGTGGCCTAAAGGGATTAACCATACCTGCTTCTTCCTAGTAGTGGAAGAGTCCCTTGAAAAGGCTGTGAGGAAGATTACTTACAGTGCCAGTCTCCGGTAGTCCGCTTTGCTCTGTCATTCATTTTCGGGAGACTTCATGCAGGGACCATGGTACAGGTCAGCCGGGAGTTTATCAGGGACCTCCACCACACAATCTGCCCACTCTTGGTAAATTAGAGCCCAAGCATCAAAGGTTTCTTCAGGTAGAGTCAGGGTCTGATTGAGGGGAGGCACTGAATCGGGGATTGATAAGTCTAGGGCCGTCAGTATCAACTCCTGGATGGGTTCATAGCGGTTACTAATTTTAACCGGAGTGCCCCCCAGTGATGTGCTGGTGCTACTGGAGAGCTGTTTTTGCTTTTGCCTGCTGCATGATCTCTCTTTACAGGAGGCAGATTTTGTCAGGGCTGGACACTTATTTTAATTTTTCTGTCTTCCTCTTCGGACCTGGTGCCATTTCTGAGATGTGGATGATGTGGATGATGTGGAGGGAATTTGCACCATATGCTGCAGGAACTTGCTTGTGGGATCCTCAGAGGTGTCCATGTTCTGGATGGCCTCTCCACAAGACGATGATGTAGGTCGGCTCGGCTGTTGGTCCCTGCTCTCGATATCAGCCAGGAACTCTTCGATGTCTGCTGGTGAGTTGAACAGCAAGTATTCTCCCTTATACTGAACTCTGAGTTGTGCAGGGTAGCTAAGAGATGTGGTAATGTTCATCTGATACAGTTTTTGCTTAACCTGGCCATATGCCTGTCTTTTTTGGATAGGTCAGCTGAGAAATCTTGGTACATTTGCACTCTGCAACCTTCCCAAGACAGATTACTTGTTTCCCTGGCTTCTTTCAAGTATAGCTCTTTTCCAGGGTATCTGGAAAACTTGCATAGTATGGATCGGGGTTTTTGACCCTGACATGGCCTAGGGGCTAGGGAGCAGTGGGCCCTTTCAAGATCTGGTGGGGCACCAGTGTTGCGTTTCAGTATAACTGGCAGATAGTTCTTGAGAAAAGCCATCATGTCCCTGCCCTCCACTCCCTCTGGTATGCCAGTTATTTGTAAATGTTTCCATCTTGCCCTGTTTTCTAAGTTGTTGACCTTCTCTAGCAGGTATTGTATTTGGCTCTGATGTTGTCTAAGTTGGCAGGTATGAGAGTGCTGGGTTTCTGCCTGTCATTTTACAGTGATTTCTGTAGATGTAACTCTGGTATTTATTTTCCCCAGTTCTTCTTTAGTACCAAATGCTGTTACTTTTAATTCAGCTGTATCTTGTAATACCTTATTAAGGACCAGTGTTATTTTGGTCATCTCGGCTTCCAGGGTCTAGAGTTGTGGCTTAGCCATGCTGCTGTCAAAGGTAGATATCCTTTTTCTCCAGTGGAGACAGTTAGGTGCTGCTAGTTGAAATTTACAAGGCTGCTTGGATGTGTCAAAATTTGATAATCCTGTCACAGATTTGAACTCTGCCCAATATCAGTCCCTTTATGTTTTACCAGGCAAGACTGGTATTGAACTGACCTCTTTGGCTTGTTGCTCCTGATGCTGGTTGAATGGAATATTAATTTGCTCTCACTCTTGTCAGATGTATGAAGACAGGTGGGCTTGATACTGCTACTGTCAGATTATGCTCCTTCCATGTTGGCTGTTAGGCTCCATCCCCCTATAAATCTGGGTTTAGTGAATTTGTTCTAACTGTTGCAGAAAAAGTACTGACTTACAGGAGGTGTGAGTACAAGTTTGTACAGAAAATAACTTTATTCTTGAATATACGAGATGTCACCCTAGACATGTTGTTCATAACATTCCTAAATGACAGTTTGTGAGGCTGAAAAGAAATGCCTGTAAGGAAAACAGTTATAATACAGGGGTGGAAATCTTATAAAAAAAAAAAACAGGTTTATATTACAAGGATATAGTACAGATTGTGTAAACTATGCAATTAATCAAGTGGACAATATAAGTAGGTAAGAGTTACGACATAGAAATGTGAATACTCCAAGAACTGTGAGACAACAGGTTCATTTTGTCACTGCATTTTCCTCACAGTTTTTTGATTTCAGAAGTTATTGCTCAAAATTGGCACATATTGCAATCTGATGAAAAATTGAAAACTGTTTTAAGATAACTGCCCCATATGGTAAACGGACATGGGAGAAACACTGAAGATATTTTCAACACTAGTTATCATGATACCAAAAACAAAATCCAAAGAAATGCTCCCTTACCTAATGGGACGTACAGATGTGGTAATTGTTCTTTTTGTGACTCCATTCAGGTTAGTGCCACGTTTCCCGGATTCCACAAGAATAGAAACTATACCATCGAAAGCTTTATAAGCTGTAATAGTTTGGGATTGATGTTTGTGGCTAAATGTAACTGCCAGATATTTTTTATCAGGAAATGTAAGGGACAGTTAAACTGCGAATATCTGAACACCTTAGAGCCATTGAGAGGAAAGACATGAATAATGCACTGGCAGTTAATGTGAAAAAATCTGGTGGGGACATTTGTTCAAGTTTTGTGGTATTGAATTAGTAATGTTGAATATGAGAGATGGGGACAATGAAAACAGACTGGTACTGCAGAAAGATTTCTGGCAATATAAAGTGATGCCACATTGCCTGCCAGGATTAAATGAAATGTTTAGCTTACAGCCTTTTTTAAATGATCCCTTTAAAAAAATGATCCTGTTTTCACAATGACTTCTTTCTAAATGATGTATGGTATGGATGAGAGCAAAAAAGGTTTTACTTACATACAAAAAAAAAAATATATATCTACTTGTGACACCTCTCTGGATAACCTTAATTATTTAGAATGTTTACTTTTGCCTTGTGTTATGATTCATTTTCTCAGTGTCTGTGTATACATTTTGTAAATTGTTAGCTTGGTATTTGTGGCATTATTAGAATAAGCATGAGCCAGCCTGCTGGCACAGCAGTAGAGCTACTGCTCATGATGCCGGTGACCTATGTTCAGTAACGAGCTTGGGGCATCAGAGGGCCAGCTGGGGGGAGGAAGATCGAACATCCAGAAGACTGCTCCACCTCTGGGAGGGGGAGAGCTTGCAGAGCCTGATGTTCACCTGACCCCTAGGGGTGATATGCTGTGGGAAGGTAGCTGGGACTCCCTGGACAAGGCAGGAGGGATGGGGCAGATGCCAACATGCAGCTCATGGGAGCACATGCTGCACATCATGGCATCAGTGCACACCACATGGCTCAGGGGAGAAAACAAGGAAACAACCTTCAGCACCAGCATGGCACCTAGACCCTGACAGGCCCTGTACCCGACTACATGGGCTTGCAAGTCAAAATACTAGATCTATTTCCTGACGGAGATTGGGGTACTCCATTGACTCTGCTGGGGGAGCAATCTCTGGGGATACTGGCTGGTAGGTAAGTCCTGGTGGACATCAGGGTGACAAGGCTGGGAGCTCCAAGCTGAAGGGGGCCGGATGGAGGAGAAGGGGAAAAACAGTCAATAAAAAAAATAATATGCATGCATTTTTTTGTGATGTTCTTAATGGAGTGTTGTATACAAAGAACATGTTGGTGCACTACAAGCCATACCTTGATAAAGCGCAATTGACTAGTGCAAAACATCATTTATTTTACAAGTGGGTGAGTGCTGCTATATTTTAACTATGAAGGAAATTTTAAAAAGTAGTCTTAAACTTTTGTTTATACGTATGGTTAGTAGCTGTTAGCTTCATTCTTTTTAGTACTTCTCTGTGCCCACTCTAGTCTGTCTATGTCCTTCCTCATGTGTAGAATCCAGAAACGAGTACAGTACCAGATGAGGTCTCACCAGGGATCTGTATCAGCGCAGTATTACCTTGCTTCTCCTACTATCAAAACCCCTCCTTAAACATATCAGTATCCTCAACAGCTTTCTGTATGCTTTGTTACAGTGACTTGTTTTTTTTTTTGTTTTTTTTTTTACTGAGACATAAAATAAACAAGTGCAACAATAGCACATTTCAGACAGCAGTACTAAATTTCAAAACACGGAGGAAGGAATACCAGGCAGTGATGTTAGAATACATGTTAGAGGTGACACGGTTCACAAACATCTATATGAGTGCCACTGCACACCAATCCAGCAATTCCTGTTGTAGTTAGGAAGTCCCAGGAACACAAATATGCCCTTGGAATCAAGTATGGAGTGATTTGTTTGCTTGAGAGACCTACTAGCTATGATCCCCAGATCCCTCTCCTCTGTTGAAGTGGCCAGCCTAACCTCTCCCATACAGTATTCCATGGGTGGGTTCTGCCTCCCTAAGTGTATTACCTTGCATTTCTTGACACTGAATCTCAGCTGTCAGATCCTAGACCATCTCTCCAGCTTCTCTAGGTTCATCAGGCGTTCCCACACTCTCCCTCATAAACTACCCTGCCACACAGCTTTGTGTCATCAGCAACACATCTTGCACTGGATACAATCCCCCATGTCACTGATGAACATATTGAATAAGACAAGTCCCAGGAGCTTTCCCTGCAGCACCCCACTCATGACCTCCCTCTCCCTGACTTGACTCGGTTCACTAGTACCCTCTGTTGCCTTCCCAAGTCAATTTCCTACCCACTTGACTAAACCCTGGTCTACTGCTAAGTCCTTCAACTTTTTCAGCAGCCCCCTGTTTAGCGGTGAAGTGAAGGCTTTGCTGAAGTTGAATTAGAGCATATCTACTGATTGCCTTTTGTCTATTGCTTTAGTGATCCAGTCAGAAAACAGTATCAGATTCATCTGGAATGACCTCCCTGACACAAAATCAATGAGGCTTTTTGTCCTGTAGTCCATTATCCTTCAAGTAGGCAACCAAGCTTTTTTTTTTTTTGCTATGGACTCCAGAAACTTTTCTACAATGAAGATAAGATTGACAGGCCTGTCATTTTCCAGAACCTTTCTGCACGTCACCCCTCCCCCCCCATTTTGTGAAGCAGTACTATGTCAGCCGACCTCCAATCCACAGGCACCATTCCTGATTTCAGATAGTCATTAAATAGTTGGGTTAATGGTACTGCCAATTCTGCTGCCAATTCCTTAAGTACCCATGGGTGCAGACTATCCAGGCCTGGTGCTTTTTTTTTTTAACTTGATGGCTTCCAGTCCCTTTCTTATCCAGTCTGTCACTATGTCTAACCTGCCCATTTCCTGAAACTCCCATGTGGTGCCCTTGATACCACTCTTCAGTAGAGGTCCATCAGCCTCTGTCATGAATACTGAGCAGAAATAATTGTTCATGGATACTACTCTTTAGTACTCTACCATGAATACTGAGCAGAAGTAATTGTTCATGGATAACACTCTTTAGTATTCTACTATGAATACTGAAACATAGAATTTGATGGCGGATAAGGACCGCTTGGCCCACCCAGAAGCAGAAGTAATTGTTCATGGATACCACTCTTTAGTATTCTAC
This sequence comes from Neoceratodus forsteri, assembly GCA_016271365.2. Taxonomy (NCBI): domain Eukaryota; kingdom Metazoa; phylum Chordata; order Ceratodontiformes; family Ceratodontidae; genus Neoceratodus; species Neoceratodus forsteri. Next base: position 346,333,781 of record CM028131.1, on the reverse strand, counting down.
CATGAATACTGAACAGAAGTAATTGTTCATGGATACCACTCTTCAATAGAGGTCCATCGTCCTCTACCATGAATACTGAGCAGAAGTAATTGTTCATGGATACCACTCTTTAGTACTCTACTATGAATACTGAGCAGAAGTAATTGTTCATGGATACCACTCTTCAGTAGAGGTCTATCATCCTCTACCATGAATACTGTGCAAAAGTAATTGTTCATGGATACCACTCCAACAGAGGTCCATCGTCTTCTACCATGAATACTGAGCAGAAGTAATTGTTCATGGATACCACTCTTCAACAGAGGTCCATCGTCCTCTACCATGAATGTTGAGCAGAAATAATTGTTCATTACATTTGTCTTCTGTGCATCCCCTTCAACTACTCTTCCCCCCCGTCAGCCTGACTAGCTCCCCCATTTAACTTTTGTCCCTGAATATATCTAAAACATATGTTTTTGCACTTTTTACACCCTTAGCAATCTGCAGCTCCCTGTCTACTTTTTCACTAATAGCCACTCCACTGCCTCTTTGAGTCTAGTCTGATATCCCTGGAACTCTTCTTGCTCTTTTGTTCCAGAATAGCTTCAATAATTGTTCAACTACACAGGAAAATAATCCAGCCACACCTTGATTATACATCCCAACTTTGGGCACCATCTCATTCAAAAGACAAACATAAAAATAAGTGAATCTGGTGTAAAGCAGCTAAAATGATAAGTGATCTACGTTATGGTAAAATATTGAAAAAAAAACAGGTTTAATGCAACTAAACACTAGAGGAAGACCAGAGGTTTTGTTAATAATGCTTGATGTCATGTATGATGATGTACTTCTTAAACAAATGGGAACTCTACTCAAGGGAAATGGGATACATACCAGGAGTCATTTGAAATAAATTATTTTCTTTCAAAACTACAAGTCATCAACATTTCTTAACCCAGTGGGTGGCAGGCATCTGGAATAGACCACCAGTTTGCCCCACACTTGACAATGGTCAAACCATAAATAGTTCTGGGGGGGCTGTAATTTGCAAACATCAAAATCTAAATCAAGAATACAGCTACACCAAGGAAAGTTAAATCAACATGTTCCACTTGGTAAGTCCACCAAACACACATCATTTCAAGCTGCATCAGGAGAAGGTGACACCTTAAAAAAATCAGACTAGGTAAAATAAGCACAGGCAAACACACATACATAGCCTTATTCAAAAAAATATACATAAAATGGGTTGGTAAAGTCATATCTTTTTGTGACTGGCTTATTTGCCTATGTTCAAGAATCCTCTCCTGTTGCTGCATAGTAATTAATTATTAACACTGGACATACTGAAGATTGCCAGACCACCCATAGTGGCTTCAAAAAAAATGAGACCCATCAGAGATAGATTGTTCAGCAATGACCTCTGTAAAAAATAGACTGAAAAGGGACAGTTATTATTAGGACCTTGAAAACATGGTATAAACATGGTATGGTCTCATGTGGCAGGTGTCGCAACTGCAGCAACACTTTAAGAAGAGACTACTAATTTGAATAGTCGAGGACTAATAAGAAATAGTGCACCAGGGACACCATAACATGTGATTGTAAGTATGTGATTGACTTAATAAAGTGTCTACGTTCAAAAATTATATGCTGGAAAAACCATAAGAGCACTAAAGAAGAGAATAAGTGAGCATAAAAGCAGCATTATAGTGAATCAAGGAAAATCATCTGTGGCATTATACTTCAGTGCAATGGCACAAAGCCCAGCTTCACTGTGTTTTGAGAGCAAAGAACTGGTCTCAGAACCTTACAGGGATGGAGTTTGGAATAAACAACTCAAAAAGCAAGAGATGTTCTGGATTTATACAATTAGGATCTTTTCATAAATGCATTGGTATGAATGAAGAGGAGAATTGTCAGGTACAGTATGGTGGTAACCTTATGGCCTGTGTTCCAGGCTCTTACTCCAATCTGTCCCTCTTCTTTGTTCTCTCAATGTGCCCAAGGCTCTCTTGCTAATGTACTCCTAACAGCATAGTATAATTTGAACAAATATATCTAGTTTAATTAAAATGAGAACACCCCCATTCATATCTATGCCATTTGCAGAGCCTATGGAAATTGTTTTTCAATTCTTTTAGATGTTTATTTTTCATCATTTTCACTCTGTACTTTTATACTAGCCAGAATACTTACAGTCCTGGCATTGCACCACAAATTATTGCCATTAATAGGGGAGAGTAGCTTGCAGGCTCCACCGCTGTGGAAAACATTCCCTTTCATGTCAGCTATCCCTTATACTTCTAGTACTGTTGTATGGGTTACCATGCAATAGCCTGGCTACAAGTTGGGGCAGGCAGAGGTGTGGTGACATCATCTAGTGACATGCTTGTCATACGCATATCATATTTATTATTTATTTAGTTTTTGTTGACCGGGTAAGTGCACTAGACAAATCCTGCCTATTTTCAGGCACAACCCGGGGGAGGGGGATACAGATGACTGCCAACTGACCTTGAACCAGATTAAGTTGTTGGTGGTATTTTTAGTGAATGAGGGAAATCTGGCCAGGACACCGGTGGAAATTCCCCTACTCTGTTGGTGCATGGCCACCAGCAGGAGAGCTGGTCAGTTTCCTAAGATGGACACTGCGGAGAGGCAGCAGCAGGATCAGTCTGCAAATATGGAGGAGACCTTAGAAAATGCAGCTTCACAGGTTATATTTCCTTCAGCAGATACGGAAGATGCAGAGTTTTTTCTGGATGCTTTATCAACTTCGGAAGAGCCCTTAGTTCAAATGATCCCATCGGTCAAGAAAACGCTCCTTCTCTGAGTTTACAGCCTGCACAATTACCCGATCCACAGAGAAGCTGGTTTGGAGACCGCTACTTCAAAGAACCCGGCTCCGGCATGGCGTCCGCTCAGATGAGCGGAAGTGCTTCAGCCTACAGCAAGCGTTTTGCAGCCGTGAGAGTATTCTGAATCGGGAAAACCGATTTCTTCACTTTTCATGTTGGTGCAGGTCAGTCTGAGTTTCTTCCACCTAATTCTGAACTTTGCCAGCACGAATTGATGGGAGCATGGCAGGGCCTCGGGGGCGGCGATAAGCGACGAGGGACAAGCGAGAACTGATACAGGGTCCCAATGTGTTCAGTCCTCTAATCTCAAAACAGGCAGGGTTCGTTTCTCACCTGAACAATCAATACAACAAAACCATTTTTCAGGCCAAACCCTAACGACCAAGAAGAGTTACAACTTTCTCCTTTTTAGAGCACAGGGTAGAAAAACAGAAGGTTGCCTGCAAAACTTACCGTTTTCCTCAGTCTCTCAAACCGGTACTTAAAGTACCTGCTCTCATTAGCCACTGATAGTTCATGGACTCCTAACTCAGCTTTACTTGCTGCAGGGTGGAAACAGCAACCTTCAGGAGAGTGGACTGCTGATTTAACCTGGGATTCTTCCTTCAATTTAAACTCTCATTCCCTGGGTGGAATCCAGAAGGGCTTAAGCAAACTGTAGGAAATAAAGGTCTGGTCAATTCTGAGATGGCCCAAATAGTTAATCAACATAAAGACAGTAATGACTCTTGGGTGCCTGTTTCTGTTTCTGAACAAGACCTCTGTTATCTGACTTATTTGCTAAAGCTAAACGTGAAGCTGCTCCTAGAAGAGCAGCTGTTCATCCGATATAAAGGGGAATGGTAGACAGACCTGATAGGAATTATGTTGGGAAAATATTAATCAAAGAATCTTTACATTTCTCTCTAGAGACGTCTTTGCAATAATTAATATCTCTGGAGAGGATAATTATGATGTTAGTTTTAGCTCTGCTGCCTTGTTAGATTTATTTTGGATAAGGTATAATCAAGTCAAATTTTCCCAATTTGGTCTCCCTTTATGATTATTCTCTCTCCCAGTCTGCGATTAAATTTGTCACCATTATGTTTCGAAATGAGGGGTACAGGTAGAAGACATTACCTATTGTTATAAAAATGTGATATTCAGGGGACCCAGAACCTATATTGGATTTGGAAGGGTTTTGGACAGGGGTGGAAATATAAAGTTAAATTAAGGCAAAATGAAAATGGTTATGTGCACATTCCTAATTCCTTCTTGTTGGGACGTGATAGGGGTGTTTGCTTTTATAGTGGTCAGCCAAGGGCCTGTTACAGGTGTGGCTCCAGAACTCATTTGTCTAATGTTTGTGATAGCCCAAGATGTGATAATTGCAGTGAAATTGGTCACGTAACGATGCAGTGCACTAATCCTACAAAATGTGATCTATGTGAAGGTAGCACTCGTGCTTTTAAAACTTGTCCTTGGGCAGCAAGGAATAACTTGACTGGGAACAGTACTGAGAAGTTTATCCAAAGAGCTCAGGAAGGCCTACTTCCTAAATCTACTACCACACCCCTTGTAGAACCTTCCCTGAATCTAGGGAAGACCATCCCTTCTTCTAAATCCAGTTCTGCCCCCCCTTCAGCCTGACCAGCTTTGTAGCAAACCCTCACAAGAACCTTCAATTACCCAGAATGTTAAGTCCACTTGTCCTACTGAGGATTCAGCCCAGCACACGGACCTTCCTCTCCACAAAACAACCTCTATTTCCTTAATTCCTTGAGGTCCACAAGGCATTTGAAAAATGCCTCAGAGACAACCCTGACTCAGTGGAAACTGCTAACCCTTTTCTCATCTTGACTTCTTGGGGATACAGAAATTGATATTGTGGATTCTGACTCACAAAAATCTACCCAAGATACTATGAGCCCTCTCAGAGTAATTATAAGGAAAAGAAAAAAAGGAGGAAAAATGAGTTAGTTAACTTTTCTCCTATTCACTAAATGGGCTTTATATGGAGGGCTTGTTAAATGTACATAGTATTTTGAATGGAGCTAAGCGGAGCCATTTTTCGCATTTAATTCATGATTCTAAAATATCCATCTGTTTCTTACAAGAGACCTGGATGTTCTCTAGAGAACAAATTACAGCCTTTAAAAAGATTGCCATGGTCTTCTTTTGGTCTTTTGGACAGGATAAAGCTGATGGTATTGGCATTCTTTTTAATTCCTTTCAGTTTAAACTGCATAAACTGGTAGATTGCATTCCTGGCAGAGTTTTAATTGTGGACTGTTTTCTGGAGTCTGTATTATATAGGTTAATTAATATTTATAATCCACAAGTTAAAACAGCTAGAATTACATGTATGAAAGCAATACAACCATTTTTAGTCACCACAAGGCCAGTTCTATGGGGTGGAGACTTTAATTGTGTGCTTTACAATAGACGACCAATTGGAAAGAAGCTTTATTGTGATTCTAATTGTTTACAATCCATTGTTAAAGAAGCAGACCTCATAATTTGTAACCAATTAGAATCAGATCCCCTAAAATACATTCTAGAAAGGCAACAATGGTTCCTGCATAGATTATCTTTTCTTCCAAAATGTTCATATCTCTCAATTGTGAGACTACCCTTGAGTTCTCAGATCATTTCCTCATCAAAACAGCAGTTGATATTCCAGTTGATTATAAGCCCTTTAAAACTAGATGGAAATTAAATTCTTCAACTTTACGGGAAGGGTTTGTTCGGAATTCAATATCAAACATCCTCACTGCTAGATTATCCATACAATGTTTGTATTCAGATTTAGGGATTTGGTGGAGAGAAACGAAATTGGACTGTATTGATTGGTTTAAATTTCATGGGCAAAAGACACAGAATGAGACATTTTTAAATTATTTGACATTAAGAACCTGATTACAGTCTTTATTAACGAGTTAATACTTCTTCAGAAGACCTATCTCCTCTAATACATGATATGAAAATGCAGATGAAACATTTCAATGGACCGAACTAGGACTCTTCAGGCCTTAATAAATAATTATTCTTCCAAAACAGTGATAGGAGATCCATTTTAGTCTGTGTAAAATGTACAGGATAATACTAATTTAGAATATTTAGTCAGTAACTCCACTCGGTTTTCTGATCCTTCAGAAGATTTCTTCGATTCTTTTTCACCACTTTCAACAACTGAGCCCATAGATTGAATTTCGACCAGATACTTTTCATGAATTTTTGAAGGATTTGGAAAACCTGTTATTGAAGCTTCAATTATAAACAACATCACTAAACCTTTTTCAATACAAGAAATTATTGAAGTAATTTCGAACTTAAAACAAAATGTGTCACCTGGGTTTGATGGTTTATCAAATTCTTTTTATAAAACCTTCGTAAGTGAAATAGCTACATGTTTATGTAAGGTTTTTAATTCTTTTCTTTCTGGAGACAAGATCCTACAATCATTCACAAAAGGGGTTCAAATTTATATCTTTAAAAAGATAGGAGATAAGGGTGATATTAAAAATTGGAGACCTATCACGTTACTGAATTCCGATTATAAAATTTTTGCGATGTTAAATAATGAGCTTAAAACATGGGCCTGCTTAGTGATGTCTCTGTGCACCTTTTATGGGGTTCCTAAGCGGAAGATTCAATCTGTCCTCTGCTATATTAGAGACTTGATTGAAATTTTAAATTATAATAAACAATCTGGGCTTCTATTATCCTTAGATTTAGAAAGCATTCGATAGGGTTAGTCACCCCTTCTTGTTTGAAACTCTGGCCTTTTTAGGAATGCCTTCATGCATATTAGAAATATTAAAAACCTATACTCTCTTCTATGATATGCCCAATTATTAAAGGGAAAATTGGGAAAGGTTGGACTCTACAATCAGGTGTAAGACAGGGCTGTCCTCTTAGTCCATTATTATATTTGCTCTTTAGAACCCTTATTAGAATCATTACAGTCCATTGTTGGGAGGGTCTCAATATTCCTTATTCTAACCTTTTTTTGAACATCCAAGTTTATACGGATGATATGTGTTTATTTTTTAAACAGCAAAATCAGCTGGAAATATTTTTTTCAATTATTTCATAGATATGCTACCCTTTCCAATGCTAAAATAAATTTTGATAAATCTAAAGGGCTTCTAATAGGATCAAACGTGTTGACACCCTTTGTACTTAGAAATATTGTATTTTCATCAGAACCCTTTACTATTTTGGGAATTCTTTTTGGTTCTCAAAATTTGCCTGAACAGAATTGGTTAACAGTTTTACAGAAAGTTGATGAGAAAGTTCAGAGATGGAAACACTATAAATTTTCAAAACTTAATAGAGTTCAGATTTTTAAGCAATTTCTGTTACCCTGTCTGCAATATTTGGCATTTTTGTATCCTGTCCCAACTAATTTAGAAGTTAAATTATATAGTATCAGTTTCCAGTTTTTTGGGGGGAATAGACTGAATCCTATTAAAAGATGTTATACTTATTTAGATAAAGCCAAAGGTGGGGTAGGGATGGTAGACCCTGTGGTATTTTGCAATTCCTTATTTCTCTCCTTCTCCTTTCAGAACTGTCTCTTAGCCTCTCATAATTCAGAATTAAGTTGGTTGATCCTATTGATATATAATTATTTGTCTAAATGGACTCACTCTGCTCCAAAACCACATGCTTCTTTCTGTATCCCATATTTCTTTAAGCCCATAGTTCGGAAATTGTATGGGTGGCAGTTGTCCAAAACCCAAATTATCAATTCCCCGAAAACCCTCTATAATATAATTATTTCACAAATCTACCCGTCTTCTCCTGCCTTTAAAAATTGTCCTGAAATTGAATCATCATGTGCTAGAACAATTAAATAATCCTCGATTACCTATACATATGGGAAACTCAATGGTTGATCATGTATGGTAGTCTTCCAGTTAGAGGAACAGCCAGTACAAAATGAAGGAAGAAACAGTATTGTCCTTATTTGGGATGCAGTGCTCAGGAAGAAACTATGGAACACTTCTTTTTACATTGTTCCGTTGCTTGAAATTATGGGTATTTCTGGCTAATTTATGGAACTTCTCATTGGTTAAAGTTTTATCTTATGAGTTATTAATTTTGGGATCTTTCCTCCATGTTTATCTAAATTTCATTTTCCTACCTTACGTATTTTTCTAGCATGTCTAAGATTTTGTTTATGGCAGATGAGATGTCAGTGGGTTTATATCATAAAAAACGAATTTTGTAAGGTTTAGCCAATACACTATTTGTGAGTTGAATAAAGTTTACCAAACAGATGTTCACATATATGATACTAAGGAAGTTAAACATTGGTGGAAAGGTTTTTCACATATAATTAAGTTTAAGTGACGGGTTGGTTTTCTTGGTTTGGAAATGATCACAGACCTATGTTATCTTCCTTTTTTCTGGTTGTTATTTTCTTTTCCTAGTGATTACCTGTATTCAATGTATTGATTAATTGTATATGCTTTTGTCTATTACTTTCTTTTGAAGTTCTGTACTGCCTTATTTCAATAAAGGAGCAAATTACCCCTACTCTTTTTGATAAGTCCCATGGGATCTTTAACATCCATCTGAACTACCACCAATCCAGGCAGATGGGACCTCGGTTTAATGTCTCATCCGAAGGACGGCACCTCAGAAGTGCAGCACCCCTCTCATGCTGTACTACAGTGTCAGTATTGGGATATTAACCCAAGTGCCACTCCAGCCCCAAAACTTGCAATATAAAAGGGACCAGGTAGAGCACTCAGAGTGCACTAATTATTTAGCTACATAGAAACATAGAGGTTGACGGCAGATAAGGACCGCAAGGCCCATCCAGTCTGCCCATTTCTTTTTCTACCTTATAAATGTGCCATCGGCCTTTGCTGTCAGTGGCCTATCTATTCATACTCATCTGTATTGCTCCCTTATGCCTATCCCTGTTTGAAGCCCTGCACTGTATTGATAGCCACCACTTCCTGAGGTAGGCCGTTCCATGCATGCACCACTCTTTCTGTGAAAAAGAATTTCCTCACATTCCCCCTAATTGGCCTCCCTCTAATCTCATGCTGTGTCCTCTTGTCCTGCAATTTTTCTTATATTTAAACATGTTAGACTCTTTCACCTTGTTAACGCCCTTAAGGTGCTTGAATGTTTCGATCATATCACCTCTCTCCCTCCTTTGCTCAAGGGTATACATATTGAGCTCCGTTAATCTGTCCTCATATGTCTTCTGATACATTCCCTGCACCATTTTGGTTGCCCCTCTTTGGACTGCCTCAATTTGGTTAATGTCCTTGTGAAGGTGTGGCCTCCAGTACTGCATGCAGTACTCCAGATGGAGCCTAACCAGTGTCTTGTAAAGAGGGATTATTACCTCCCTCTTATGACTTGTGATACCCCTACTAATACATCCTAACATCCCCCTAGCCTTACCTACTGCTTTAGAGGTCTGCTTGGATGATTTCAGGTCATCGGTGATGATGATGCCCAAGTCTCTTTCTTCCTTTGTGACTGCCAGCAACTCCCCTTCCAGTCTATCGGTGGCTTCAGGGTTCTCTTCCCTATATGCATGATCTTGCACTTCTTTGCATTAAACCCCAGTTGCCACTCTTCTGACCATTTTGCTAGTTTATCCAGATCACTTCTCATTCTGCCCACCCCATCTGGATCATCTACTCTGTTGCAGATCTTGGTGTCATCTGCAAACAGACAAGCCCCTCCAGCTTACCCTCCAGTCCATCTGCAATGTCACTGTTGAAGATATTGAAGAGTACTGGCCCCAGGACTGATCCCTGAGGTACCCCACTTGTGACTTGCATCTCTTCTGACTGCATACCATTTACCACCACTCTCTGTTTTCTGCCCATCAACCAGTTTGCCATCCAGTTGACCAACTTCTGACCCACCACGAGCCTACCCAGCTTGTTTATCAATCTTCTATGTGGAACAGTGTTGAAAGCTTTGCTGAAGTCAAGGTAGGTGACATCAACTGCTCCCCCTTGGTCCACCACTCTGGTTACCCAGTCAAAGAAATCTATGAGATTAGTTTGACAGGACCTTCCTTTTGTAAACCCATGATGTCTTGGATCCTGTGCTCCTATGGATTCCAGGTGTTGAACTATCCTTTCCTTAAGGAGTTCCTCCATAATCTTGCCCACTACTGAGGTAAGACTGACTGGTCTGTAGTTCTCTGCCTCCTCTTGCTATCACTCTTGTGGAACGGGATCACATGAGCCCTTCTCCAGTCTTCTGGGACCTCTCCTGTGCTCAGAGACTCACTAAACAGTTCTGCTAATGGCTCTGCTAGTTCCACCCTTAGCTCCTTAAGTACCCTGGGATGTATACCCTCAGGTCCCATTGCCTTGTCCACCCTGAGCTTAGTGAGCTCTTGTAGGACCCTTTCTTTTGTGAAGGGAGTAGTGCTCACCTCCCTCCCCCTGTGTCGATGGTGCTGAGGCTGTGGGCCCTGCCCTACCTTCCCTTCGGTAAATACTGAGCAAAAGTATCTATTTAGGATAGATGCTTTTACAGGGTCCTCCTCCTCACATGCCCCCTTTTCTCCTTTGAGCTTAGCAATACCCCCTCTGGACTTTCTCCTTTCACTAATGTATCTATAGAAAGTCTTGTCACCTTCTTTTACTGTTCATGCTAGTGTTTCCTCAGTTTGGGACTTTGCCTTTCTTACTGCCTTCCCTGCTGCCCTTAGTTCAGTTTGGTATGCCTCCCTAGCTTCATCCCGCTGTGTTCCCTTATATTTCCTGAAGGCCAGCCTTTTGACTCTGACCTTTTCTGCTACTGTATTTGAGAACCAAAATGGTTTCCTTCTTCTTTTGCACTTCCTTTTCTGTCTAACACAATGGGATATTGCTTCAAGTATTGCATCCTTAATGCTTGCTCACTTTGCCTGCACCCCCTCACCTGTGTTTCTTTTTGCCAGGGCTAGCTTAACTCTGTTGGCCATCTCATCAAAGTCAGCTCCTCTGAAGTCCCATATTTTTGTTTTGGAATGGGATGATTTAGATGTAGCGGCCAAATTGAACCATACCATGTGATGGTCACTAGCCCCCAGGTGACCTTCTACCTGGAGATCTGTGATCCCTTTCCTGTTAGTCAGTACTAGATCTAGGATAGCCCTGTCTCTTATGGGTTGTTGTACCAGTTGTTTGAGGCCCTCCCCCTGCAGGGAATCTACCATGTGTCTAGTTCTGGCAGAAAGTCCTGCTGGTATTCACCAATCTGTATCCAGCATGTTGAAGTCTCCCATTTTCAGAACCTCCCCTTTAGCTAGTTTTTGATTACAGGGTAGGTACTCTAGACAAAGAAATTGCCTATTTTCAGTCACGACCCAGGAGAGTTACAGACATAAGTAAAAGGACATCATATCACAGTGGTTACTATTACATAATACAGACTTGGGTCAAATACATTACAGTATAGACCAGCATGGTGATACCTACAAATGCCAAAGTGTTAATATCAGTGTGAGCAACTCCCTTCTGAAGCTGGTAAGCTTGCTGCAGTAGCAGCACTATTTCATTGCTTCAAGTGACTTTGTGATAAGTGTACTGTAGACTGCAACCACCAATACCGAACACTTTTTTAGCATTTTAACAAGAAAAGGCCTATGAGAATAAGAAAAAAAAGTAACAGTGTAAGAATTAAATATTTGAAGCCCACTACAGAAGTATTTCTAACTATAATTGAAATAAAAAAAAATACATTTATTTTCTAATTAGGCTATACTTCCCTTGCAGCCCATCCTTCCCCCTTCCCCCTCTAGTACTCCACTCTTGTCTCCACCCTGAATGCTTTTGTTTTTCCTTTTGTTAAATGATGGAGCAACCTTACCCTGTTTACCTAAATGTTATATACCATGGTATGCGCAATTGTTGATGTACCTGGTACTGTTTACCTTATATTTTCTCTGTTAGCTTGACTTACACTGTTATGTTCCCTGTATGATCCATGCTGCTCTCTCACTGTATTTTTATGCTGTTTGTGCCAGTTTCTGGCCCAGGCCATGCCTGAAAAAGGTCTTCGGATCAGTGCACCAACCCGGTTACCAAATGAATAAATAAATACATTTTACATTTTTTGAAGTGTGATGAAACTGAACTTACTGGTGGAATCAGTAATGAGGCTGAGCACTGAGAGACCCTTGGTAAAAAAATTTAAATAACATTTCAATACAGAATTTAAAAAAAGGATTTTAAAATTCTGAACAGAGTATTCAAACTACACTAATGTACTAGGGATACAGTAATGGACTCCAAACTAGAACAAGAGCATTGAAAATTTGTACATTGTATGTAGGCACTGTATGTATTTCAAGATGTGTTTCAGTTTAATATAAATGTGACACTGTTTTTCTAATGTAATGTGGTGTAAAAAATGTTTATGATGTAACACAGAGGAACTAGCAAACAATGCATGAGTGCAAGGCTTTAAAAATGTGGCATGTGGAACATAAGGCATGGAACAGAATGAAACTGCATTGTGTGCTTTGATGAATGGAAACATGCATATAAGGCTGTTGACTTATATATAATATTATCTTTTCTAATGCATTTAGAATCTGGCTTCTGAGGAATTAAACCAATACTAGGTTCAATACTACGGTTGTCAAGACATCAGAGGACTTAGTTGTCCATTAGTTTTTGTCCCATTATGATGAGTAATAGCCCAATTTGTTAGTTTTTAAGTATTTATTTAGCCTGTTTTTAAATATGTTCTTGCTCGGGCTGTTGATTATGTTAGTTGGTAGTGTGTTCCATAATGAATTAACGTGCAACAACCACAGAGGATAATTTAAGCACAGACAAGTAAGCTGGCCGTAGAGGGATGTGACTTTAGAAACCTGTATTATGCATATATTTTGGAAAAAGGCTACATATGTGTGATTGCTTGTTCTTCTTATGCCTGTTTTGATTTTTATGTTTGCTTGCACGCATGTGCAAGAAACATAGTGCCACCATACGAGTTTTCATAGGTGTGCCTCCCCCACTTCCAATGCCTTGCTCCCTTTTGCAGGCATGGTTGCACCATGCTGATGAATGTCCGAGCTGTCTATGACAGCCGTTCAGATGCAGTGGCATACAGTTGAAAGGAAAACATCACATACAATTTGCATACTGCCGTCGTCAGTATGAAAATTGCCTACATCGGCACTGCATCTGAACTGTCTGTCATAGACAGTTCTCCTCCCCCCACAAACACATAGGTGCAAGCTGGAAGCCCACCCCAGCATGCTCATGTGCTCCCCCATACAGCGTATGGCCAACAGGGGTGCCTGTGTATGGCCAACAGGGTGCCTTAATCCTCCGCTGCCTATGCGCCCCCCCAACACACTTTCAGGTGCCACGCTGGGAGCCCACCCCAGCATGGCAAATGTCCATCTGCTGCCCCCCAACCCACTTCCAGGTGCCATGCTGGGAGCTCACCCTAGTGTGGCAAACCTCTGTATGGCCAAAGGGGGTGCCCAATCCCCCATCGGCTCCACTGGCCCCCCCCAAAAAAATAACTTTCAGCTGCCATGCTGGGAGCCCACCCCAGCATGGCAAAAGTCCTGCATCGTCTCCCTAAAAGAAAAAAAAAAGACCTAAAACCAAAAAACAGTCCCTCGTTGATTGTCTTGCCCCCTCCCCAAATCCACACCCACCCTCTGCGCATCCAGCTCCCCACACACCCCAACCTCATACTTACCTCCAGAGGCCTGTGCAATGATCTTCGGTGGATCAGAAACACGTCTGCACTCTTCAAAGCCAACCACAAACTGAAGAAATGCCGGTAAGCTGTATAATGACATAAACAGGGTTTTTTTTCATCTTTGGTGCATATCTCAGCCATTTGGGGAATTCTTTCACCAAATTTTCAACATGGGGTTCTTGGGGCCCCACCTCATGAACTCAGTCACTGTCATTTGTTATTCAGTCCTGAAACGTGATTTTGTGGTCATGGCAGAGAAGCACCTTTCAGGACCCAGTAATGAAAGGACAGTGCCACAGTTGATGAGGAAGGCTCCCCAAAACCCTATGCTGAAAATTTGGTGAAAAAATTCCTAAAAATGACTGTTTTATGAGCATGCATTGCGCTGTTCCTACACATGCTCGTAACTTCACAAATTTATAATATTTTCACTCCAGACTTTCAACTCTGCCATTTTACCACACCTCCTTATGACCAGTATAGCTGTCATTTTTCATATCTTGCTCAAAATGTGTTATCATGCATGTAGCGCACAATGGCACAGTCAGTGTGCGAAATCAATGTTCGGGACAGATTAAGAAAATCACAGTGACACTGTTCATGAGCAAAGGTCTTAAAATGTAAATGTTGAAAATTTGGTGACAAAGGTCAATAAAATGACTGTGTTATGAGTGTGCATTGTGCAGTTTCCATGCACCCTCGTAAGTTCACGAATTTGTAATATTTTCAGTCCAGATTGTCAACACTGGCATTTTTCAACACCTCCTTATGAACAGTACAGCTGTCATTTTTTACACCCTGGCCAAAATGAGTTTTTGCACTTCCGGTACAGAAATGCGTGGTCGCTGTGGGAAATCAGTGTTCGGGACAAATTAAGAAAATAACAGTGACACTGTTCATGAGCAGAGGTCCCAAAATACCTGTGTTGACTATCTGTTGTAAAAACTCCCCAAACTAATTACATTACGGGTGTGTGTTGTGCAGTTTCCATGCACGCTCGTGACTTCACCAGTTTTTTTATATTTTCACTCCAAATTTTCAACATTTCCATTTTTTACACCTCCCCATGAACAGTACAGCTGTCATTTTTCACATCCTGTTTGAAATGTGTTTTCGCACCAGTGGTGCCAAATGGCATATTCACTATGCAAAATCAGATTTCCTATATCGAACTGATATTGCCACTGTTCATGAGGTGGGGGTCACAAAAAACCCATGTTTAAAATTTGGAGTGAAAATACCAACGAACACCTGGGATGTTAGGGTTTCCGACCATAACGCCCCACCCTGTAGAGACTGACAGGCATGAGGGGTGTGACTTGGGATTGTCGCCTGTAATACTCCTGCCATTCCACCCCCACTCACACCCTGCAGCCAGTGACAGGCATCAAGGTGTGCCTTGGACTCTTTGGCCCCAAAGTTCACACCATTCTCCTATACTGCACCCATCTCACTGTATTTCTTTTGGAATGGGGTCAGCATAAGGCCCAAAGACTCCAAGACACACTGTGACACTTGTCGGTGTCTGCAGGGTAGAGTGTGGTGAAATGGCATGGCCGTTATGCCTGATGACCCAAAGGCAAACCCCAGTGCCTGTCAGTCTCTGCAGGGTGGTGGTGGGGTTGGCTTCAGTTCAATACTTCACTGCTATTCATATTATGCATCTCTCTAACTCTTACACTACTAATGCCAATGCCAGCATGCAAACATTCGGCATTGACAAATGCTTGTTTTGAAGAGTTACTGTCTCCTGATGAAGCCTTAAATGGTGAAACATTGGCTATGTGAATGGTGAACATATCTGCACACAAAAAAACGTAGAACATGTAGATCTAACTTTCCTTGGTGTAGCTGTATTCTTGCTTTTGATTTAGGTATCTAGAATAGTTTACCTCAATATATAATTGGTATAGCTGTTGTAAACTGATTTTTATAAATAGGATATAAATAAATTAATGATGGGATACATTTAAAGTACTACCACCATTTAGGAGGGGGCAGTCATGTTGGGTCTTTTTGGCCTTCTTTTGCCCTTTAGACCTGAGTAAACTTGTTTTCTTTTGAGGGTGGGGGTATTATACCATTTAAAAATCAATTGTCATTGAGGTAAAGCATAGACTGCAAGGGGTGCATCCCAAGAGGTCAGCAGTGATTAGTAACTACCAGTATTTCTGTAATTCACACTGGGTGGTGGCAGTCTTAAGAGTTTGACAAGCTCTGTCACAACACCAAAAACAGTAAAAAATAAGTATAGGCATACCAACAGCACCTGCCACAAGTCAGCTACAGTAATTCATAGTCAGTTGGTAAACAGGAAACTGGCACTACCACCCCAACATGCACGTAACCACTGTATCAGTGAACAATTTTTTATTTCATGCTTCAAAGTTGTTGTTTCTTTTATTTTTTTTTTTATTCTTTGGTAACCAGGTAATGCCTACTAGGCACAAGGCCTGTTTTCAGGGGTGACCTGGAAGCACTGGGGAGGTTACAGGACTTGCTCATGGTCATACAGTATGCACACAGAGGTTGTGGGAATCAAACCCAGATCTGGTGGATGTACCAAGCTCCTTTACAGCTCATTATTCTAACTTCTAGTCTATACTGCCAGCTGCTTCCAAATGAAACAAAAAGGTTGCTGCTGACTCGGACACACCTGAACTTCCCAGCATGCTTTGTGTCGACTCATTTTATCAAGGAATGCATATCAGTGCTTATGTGCCTCCTATTATACAGTAGCATTCTGTTTAGAATCACAAACACTCAGTTATCAGGTTATATTGTAATTAGTCATTTTTCTTTTTTTTCATATGTAATTTCTGGGTTTTTACTGATTTTCTCTCAACCCCTATGCCCTTAGCGTCCCTCGACGTGATGCAGGCGTGGTGCATGCACACGCATGCCATCTGGGACACCCCTCCCTTCCAGTCACACCACTGACTGCTGGCACCAAACCTCCATTCGATGACAGTGAGACTATGGGTGGGTGACCCCAACACTTACCCAGGAGAGGAGAGACTGGCTACTAGTCATTTTTCTACAGCTGGTGACAACAGGTACACCTATAGAGAGCCATCTAATATATCAAGTAAGTTAAATAACACCTGTGAAACAATGTGCAAAATGTGCTATTAATAAATAATGCAAGCATTTTAAACAGCACATCAACATAGAAAGAGATTATTAGAATACTAATATAAGTTTTGCTCTCCGTTGTTACTGAGCACTGCCAACTTAATTTGTGGACTGTTTGTTTCACTGTAGGAGTAATTAATAATTATTATTGACCATGAGGTCCCCCCCCCCCATCTGTAGTCTGCTTTACCCCATACCAGTTATTGCATTGGGACTCAAAATGGTTTGGCCAAATTCTTAAAGCTGAACCAAATTCATGGACCCCAACTTGAAGCCAGACCAAAACTGCCAATGACCCACTTATCTCACCCTTACTGCCAACAAAGTCACACTGAAAATTAGATTTTGTGTCTCAGTTGGGCTATCCAGCGCAAATAAATTACAAAAAAAAAGAACATTGAGAATTACAGCTTGGTAGGCATTTGTACAGATGGTTGAACATTATAATAAATAATTTACAAACCTAAATTGATGACCTTTACCCAATAAACAAATGCTGTAATCCTAGTCCAGGCCATATATCTTCATATGACTAGCTTAAGGTGCTCACTAGAAATCTAGCAATATGGAAGACCTTCCTGAGTGTGTTGATTGGTACAGTACTTCAGAAATTCACTATATAAAGTGCCATGTGGCCCAAGGCATGTGTCATTTTACACAGTGCACAAGTCTATTCATGCTTCAGAGGGAGGCCTTTCTTGATCTTGAATTGTCCCATAGCATGCCACATCCTACCTTTGGCTGCAAAAGGGCCTTTCCCAACCCAATGTTGCACAATCCGCAGACTATTTTGGGTGGTCAGGTTAGAGTAGGACTACAGTGTACAGCATGCCTGAAGTGAGCTGCAACTAGCTTGAACATCCAAACAGTTCATAGTTTGTAACAGAATACATTGACGTACACTACACACAAGTGGTGCCTTGCTTCAAATGTAAGTAGCAGTAGTAAAAGAAGGTAGCACCCACCTCCTGTTCGAAGCTACTGATGTTCAAAAAACTGCACTAATCTATACAAATAATCCTCTAGTAATGTGTATTAAAATGTGCAAAACAGTGCAAGTTCCACTCTTAAATCAAATACATATTAGTGACTATCTGGAAAGGTGACAACCACGACCACAGAACCAACATTTAGGCCCAGCCCAAGTCTTGGTAAGAGGTTCCTGGACCAATCTGGAAGCTGATATTTACAGTCTGTCAAACAATATCATATTTCAATTGCTCAGGTATCACAGAGTACCACAGAAAAATACATACTACAAAGCTGTGCAAAGTGCAAGCAGTGAAATTAAAAATACACTATAAGAAAACCAGTACAATGATGTCCATATTATATAATTCCCTTTTAACGTGCCAAATTCTACAGACCCGATATGACCACTATTTCAAAAATACACTCTGTTTCCAAATTATTTCTACAATATGCTGTTTAGCTTTCGAAAATGGTAACAGAAAAACACAGGTAGCAGGATAAGTGTTTTCAAAAGCTAAGTAGTGTATATAGTCTCAGCAAATGTTATATGACATCATTTGACAGACTATAAATATCAGCTTCCAGATTGGCTCAGGAACCTCTGACCAAACCCCAGGGGTGGGACAAAACATTGCATCAGTGGTGGCAATTGTCACCTTTCCAGATAGCAACTAACATGTACTAAATTTAAGAGTGAATCTTGTTCTGTTTTGCACTTTTTAAATAAATTAAGAGAGGGTTATTCACATGGATTAATGCAAATTGTTTTGAACTTCAGTACCTTTGAACAGGAGGTGGGTGCTGCATTCTTTTGCTGCTGGTTCATATTTTGTGCTAGAGGGAATCTCATCATAACTGCCATACACCCCTAAAAATTACAAAAAAAAAATGCTGACACAAGGGACGGCTCCCAGCATCAGTACAAATACAGCCATGTCAAGTGGAAATGTACCCAAAGCATGGCAAAAAGATGGATGCACGAGCACCTAAAAGCACCAGTATCTCAGCTGTCATGACATGAGTAACCAGGATTCACTTAATGTGGAAAATCATAAAGAAGAGTTATACTAGAACTGTGCTGCATGACTTGCAAATGCTACAGTAATGTGCCTGTCACTAAAGTGCACTTAAACGGTTAATGTCAGCTTTGCATTCTATGGTTCTGAAATATTCTGAATGTTAACAAGGAACATCCTGTTTATCCTTTTTTGCAATGTGTGTTCTGCTTAGTGACAGTAGGTCTGGGTGTTAGCAATACACCTGCAATTTCCCATTGGCTGGGAGGATTCCAGGGCAATGCTTCCTGCCCACTAGGGGCATATAAATAAGGGCTCTAGCCAACTAAAAGAAGTCTTGGTGTGCATCCCAGTTCAGGGTGCCAGTGCTCACATTTTCAGTTTAGCATCTAGGGGTGTGTTTCTCCAGCTGTGACTGGCCATGGGGGCTGGTAGGCCCAGGAATGGTGGCAGAGTTCCTAGGTCTAGGTGGCACTGGCTCCTTTCAATGCAGGTCTCCAGAGGCTCAGACCCTGACTGGGATCCAATGCTATGAACAGTGGGGGGCCTCTTGAGGAGTCAGCCTCAAGGAGGGTTGTCTGATGGCTTCCACGCCAATTGTTCTGGATATCCCGTGAATGGTGAAGAAGCAGGTGATGAACTCCTAGTCTGGAAAGGTCCGTGGCCTAGAGCAAGAGGCCTGTCTGAATTGCAGGAGACCAGGGCAGCTGGCACTGATCTGATCCCCAGGGAGAAGGGTTGGACCCAGTTAGCTGGTAAGCAACTGTTACTGTGCCCGTGCTAGGCATTGAGTCAGACCCCATGGTATCAGGGATTGAGATAGGCTAACAGAGGTACCATACAGTATACCTCAATGTGGTGTGTGTGTGTGGGGGGGGGGGATACCCACAAGGGAACGAAGAAAGACCAAGGGAGGGATAGTGAAACTTAATATAGGGGAGGATGGGTGGGCAGAGGGTGACAGTAAAAAAGCAGGGATACTGAATGAATACTTTTGCTAAGTATTCACAAAGAAGAGGAGGGGGGTACCTAATCCAGTCAATAGCAGCACTCTGGATAGGGGGGTCGATACCAGTCCATTCACAGAAGAAAGGGTTCTGAAAGAACTCCTGAAACTGAAGTTGGACAAAGCAATGGGACCTGATGGGATTCACCCCAGAATTCTAAAAGAACTAAGGAGAGAACTAGTGGCACCACTGACTACTCTTTTTGAAAAATCATGGGTGGATGGTGTGGTACCTGAGGACTGAATTAGGGCAGATGTGATTCCTCTACACAAAAGTGGGAGCAAAGCAGAGACAGGAAACTACAGACCTGTTAGTTTGACCTCAGTGGTAGGGAAAATGATGGAATCACTTCTGAAAGAAAGAATTGTTGAGTGCCTAGAGGCCAGCAGGGCACAGGACCCAATGTAGTATGGAATCACAGTGGGAAGATCATGTCAGATGAATCTAATAGATTTCTTTGACTGGGTGATCAAAGTAGTAGACCAGGGAGGGGTTGTGGACATGGCTTACCTAGACTTTAGCAAGGCATTTGACACAGTCCAGCACAAAAGACTAATAAACAAGTTAGCCAGCCCAGTAGTGGATCCCAGGGTGGTAGCCTGGGTAAAAAATTGGCTGGGCAACAGGACACAGAAGATAGTAATAAATGGAGTTCACTCCGAAGAAATAGGAGTTACTAGTGGGGTGCTGCAGGGTTCAATACTGGGACCGGTCCTTTTTAATGTCTTTATAAGTGACATTGTAGAGGGACTGGAAGGAAAAGTATGCCTCTTTGCAGACAACACAAAGATCTGCAACAGGGTTGATACACAAGGGGGGTGGAAAGGATGAGAAGGGACTTGGCAAGGTTGGAGGAATGGTCAAAAGTATGGCAGCTTAAATTCTTTTTTAACATAGAAGATTTTTATTATTTCTTTTCATATTATATACACAGAAATTAGGCACTTATGTTAATCATACATGACAAAGTTCTTAGAAACAGCATGTCCAATAATACAAGTGCTTTCTACACAAAACCAGTTACATATCATTTACATCATAAAATACCATACCTATAGTTCTACAAGGTACATTGTCAAAGAAGGAGCAAAACATTATTTAAGGAACTAGTTTAAGTAGACAGAGTCCTAAATATTACTGCTCTTATCCTGAACAGTAACATCACCACTTGCATAACACAGTGGCCATGATAGTATAATATCATAGCATTAATAGGAAGAAAAGGGGGAAAAAAAAGGGAAGAGAAAAAAAGAGAAGTGGTGTGAACAGATACAATCCTAAGTACCCAACAACAATCAGACCTAGTACCATATGTGGATGATCCTCTATTAGGTTCATATCCACCAAGGTCTCAATGGACGGGGGGTTGCCAGGGGAGGGCAGAGGAGCTTTACACAAGGAAGATTGGAGGTATATTCCCCATTTGTTGTGATAAAAAGGAAATTATCCTCTGTTGGCTTACGTAAATCTTTCGAAGGTAGCTGTTCTGGCTAAAGCGGAGTGCCAATGAGAGATCGGTGGAGGTACTGTTTGTCTCCATGACATGAGTAGAAG
Source organism: Neoceratodus forsteri (assembly GCA_016271365.2). NCBI lineage: Eukaryota > Metazoa > Chordata > Ceratodontiformes > Ceratodontidae > Neoceratodus > Neoceratodus forsteri. The sequence goes on along the minus strand of CM028131.1, from coordinate 346,312,571 downwards.
CCTTTTAGCTTCTAGTAGTGCAACTAGCAACCATTGTGCATGCAGCTTTGGTAACAGAGATATGGGTGCAGAGTTGCCCAATAGTAACATTGGGTTAAGGACATCGACAGGGTGTCCCAATACTCCCGCACAGTCACTAGCTATGGTAGACCAGAAAGAGGTTTATGACGGACACTCCAGCAACAAGTGCAGGATGTTTGCTGGTTCCTGTATACATCTCCAGCACCTTGCATGTGGAAGTAAACCCAATGAGTAGAGAGCGGCCAGGGTGCAATACCACCTAAGTAGGATTTTGAGCTGTAGGAACTGGCTCTTAACATCCTTGTACACAGAGCGAGCAAGGCGTAGGCAGCGGGACCAAGTTTCTGACATGATGGATATATTGAGGTCTGTACTCCAAGCATTTCTGCATGACTCAGTGTGGTCCAGTTGCGCTTCCCACCATATGCCATTGAAACGGCCCACTAGGCCTTGTGAAGATGGTTTAAGGTGTAAGGAAGCCAGCCATTGCCACTTGAAGTCTGCTAGATATGACCAGTCACTGGATAGTACCACATTGTGCAATTGCAGATATTTCCTAAAATCAGAGGTCTGAAGGGAGTAGCGGGTCTGGAGCTGGGCAAAGGACAACAGTGTAGAGGAGCTGGGTATAAAGAGATCTTGGACCACTCGAATCCCTTTGTCTTCCCATCCTGACCAGTGTTGTGGTTTGTTGTTCACTGTAATGATTAGGTTATGCCGGGAACTAGGTAGCGAAAAAGCAGGACCTTCGCCCCCTTTGCTATGTTGGAAGCTGACATAAGCTTAAACCATGCTTTCCTGGTCTCAAGCATGACCGGGGGTAAGCCTTCTGGTTCCCCCTGGAGTGGTGGTTAACAGTAGGCTGAGAGGGACACTCCATAAAATCTGTGATTCTAGTTGCACTCATTGGGGAGGTGTAGACTTGGATGGTATGAACCATTTAGTAGCTTGAGCAGAGAGGTAGGCCCAGTGATACCCTTGCAGCCAGGGGAGTCCCATGCCTCCTCTAGACCAGTGGGCCCACAATTTTCCGCGGCTCCTTCTAGGTGTCTTTCCCTCACACAGAAAGAAGGATATTAAGTTATCTAGTCAGTGGAATACCTTACTAGTTAAAGGAATAGGGAGATTATTAAAGAGGTACACCACCCTGGGTAGGAAGAGCATGCGAATCATGGCTACTTTCCCTGGGAGGGGGAGGTTAAGGTGGCGCCAGTGGTCCACCTCCATTGTTAGCAGATTTAATAGAGGGCTAAATTTCTCCTGCTCTAAGTGGTTCCAATTGTAAGAAATATTGATGCCCAGGTATGAAAGAACATGTGGTGACCAAGCTAAATCCAACCCATGCATGCATAGGTGCGTGCAAGCTGGGTTGAGGGGGGTAACACTGTTTTTTTTCTGATTGATTTGTAGGCCAGACATCTGTGCGAAATCCTTTAAGGTCTTTAGTACCACAGGAAGTGCCTCTTGGGGATGAGTAAGCATCAATAGCAAGTGATCCGCATACGCTGCAGTGAGATGAGCCTGTTGCCCAACTTGTATGCCTTGGCTCTTCCCATTAGTATGTAGTTTCCATATCAACAGATCTAATGCCACCAAGAAGAGGAGGGGGGAGAGGGGGAAGCCCTGCCTTGTACCACGTTGAAGGGGAAATGGGGATGATATATCCTTATTCGTTAGGATACGTGCACATGGAGCATTATATAGTATTCATACCCATTGCCTGAAACCCATAAATCTGAAGTGTTTCCTGGAGATAAGGCCATTCTACTGAATTGAAGGCTTTAGAAAAATCTATTGCCATCGCTGCCATTGGGCTAGTGGAATGCATGGCTAACCATTTGAGATTCAGGACCATTCGTATATTGCCCACTGCCACCCGCCCTTTAGTGAAACCAACTTGTGATGGATGTATTATGGAGGGTAACACATTCATCAACCGAGTAGCAAGCATCTTAGCAACAATTTTGTTGTTGACTGAAATGAGGGAAATGGAGCAGTAGTTGGCACAGTTTAGAGGGTCGTCAGACTTTTTTGGGAGGAGAGTGATCAAGGCCTCTCACATTGTAGGGGGGAGAGTGCCTGTCCCATGGGCCTCTTGGATTACTGCCAAAAGAGGGCCACTAATTTCCACACTGATAGCTTGGTATACTTCGGCGGTCATGCCATCCAGCCCAGGAAATTTGCCTAGGGTCAGTTGATGGATGGCTTTTTGTAGCTCAGGTTCTGTAAAGGGCTCCTCCTAGGCATTTTCCATGTGTGGAGGCAATTGGGGGGTATTGGAGGCATCACAGAAGGTCGCCATCTGTTCTACCCACTGCTTGGAAGTCAGGGTATTATGTGATTGGTATAGAGCCTGATAAAACTGTTGCATGCATTCATTAATTTGCTTGGGTCCCTGTGATCACTTGGCCTCTCTCATTTTTAAGGGCATGGATGCATGAGGCAGCCTGTTGCTTCCTTAATTGGAATGCCAGAAGTTTACCTCCTTTGTCTCCTCCCTCCCAGTATGTATATTTGGACCGAAGCAGCATCCATTCCGCTTTTTGTTGCAATGTGGTATTTATGCGGTACTTAAGTCTGACAATCTCTCGGAGGAGTACTGGGTCAGGTATACTTGCAGTGGATGCCTTGAATCTGGCTTCTAGGGGGGTTAGTTGTGCTTGCAAGAAGCTTAAGGTTTGCTGCCTAAGCTTATTTTGTTGGGTGGTGTATGCAATGATATGCCCTCGTAGGACCACCTTAAAGGCCTCCCAGATTGTGGTGGTGGAGGTATCTGTGGCATGATTCAAAGTGAAGTACTCTTTGGCAGCTTCCCGTATCATAGATTTAAAGCTGGGGTCTTTAAGAAGCAATGGGTTGCAACATCATCGGGTGCCTGACCCACTTTGTCTGAAGGGGGTGTATACATATGAAACCGGGGCATGGTCAGACACCAGAAGAGCATGAATTTTGGTAGATGTTATGTCTCTGGCCGTGATCGAATTGGCTAACCAGAAATCAATCTGGCTATATGTACAGTGAACTGATGAAAAGAAGGAGTAGTCCCAGCCAGACGGGTGATCTCTACGCCATACGTCAGACATTCCCCATTCCGTTATGATTCCTTGTAGGGCCAACAATGTTTTTGGGATGCCCTTGTGGGGTCGGTTTGGATTTGTCCAAAAAGATTTCTGGTGTAAGGTTAAAGTCCCCTCCAACTAAAATTGGAATCTGCAGGTGCTCCACCACCAAGGATTCTATGGCTTGGTTGTGATCTAGTAGGGTTCCCGGATTGTCCATGTTGGGGCCATATACATTAGCTATCACCGTACAACCTCCTAGGTACAAAAACCGGACCACTAATCATCTCCCCTGTTCATCCACAACTACTTATTCTTGTATCCATGGGCATGATTTCCTAATTAGAATGGCCACACCCCTAGATTTGGTTGTTGCTGAGCTCGCTATCGCACCACCTACCGAGGCCTTTTTCAGCCACAATACAGTTCTTGCAGTGAGATGCATCTCCTGGACAAGTGCACTATCCGCCTGCAAGGAGTGTAGGTGCCTAAGGACCATGGACCTCTTAACCAGGTGGTTTAACCCCTTTACATTCCATGATAGGAGATTGATCCCTGTGTCTACATTTTACATTCTGGATCCCATGCTTGCAACGTGTATAGGTACTCACGACCTAGTTCCAGTAGGGATAGGAAAGCAGGAGCAGATAGGTTGTATGGGCCAAGGAAAAAGATATGAAGTGTGCAGTGAGAGAAAGGGTACTCTGTTCACTGGGTGTTGTGCCAGTAATGCCCTGTGTCAGGAATAAGAACAACAGTATTAATACTCTACTTATATCACTAAAGTGCCTTTTGAGATGGTTAAAACACAGTACTAAACTTTGCCCTGCTAGGGGGGAAAATAAAAGATCTTAAAAAACTAGTAGCTTCTTAACACAAGCAATTCAATTGAGCACACAGCTGGCGGTGAGTTGGTGTATGCACGAAATTATACCCCTCAACTCTACCGAGGAATATGGATGGGGAGGAGGTTACCCAGCCTGTGAATAAGTGCAAGGGAAGGGGGAAGGAGATGGGTTTCGCTGCCTTAATCACCAGAGGATACTGGATAAGAGGAGCTCTGGTAACCTGTGCTTTCAATTGCTCTGGACCTTAACAACAGCCAAAGCATCGAGTAAGCCTTGTATTGGCTTCTCCTCCTGTAACTCGCTCCAGTGGAGGAAAATTACCCTTCCGACAGAGGTGAGAAAGAGTGTTAGAATCATACCCCATATATATATATGCCTTGCAGCAGGGTATTTTGAACTCAAGGATTAGAGCTCTCCCAAGTCACCCTAGGTGGGATACACCACCTCAGTCAGGCCTCGCAATGGGTGAAGAAGAGATGAGGGGGGACCCACCAAAATTATATTCCTTATATCCGTCTGCTTGCAGAAAAGCTAAGGGGGTACCCCATGAGAGAGAGTTACAGAAATAATACAGACCAATCATTCTCAGTCATTGGGAGCTGCACAGGTGGTGGATTTCTGAGATAGTGCCTCTGTAAAGGTAAGCAGTCCTGGTTTAACGGGTATGTTGGTAAAAGTCCTGGCGGTCAGTCAGATCTGGGGGTACATCTGTCCATGATGTGGTATCCGCTATCTCCATGAAACGTTCATCTGATACTTTCTGCTGCTTGGGTTGTGCCAGGATGGGGGGGGGTCCTCTTTAGTTAGCTTTGCAGATGGCGCTGTACCTGGGCTTTTAGTCAGGGATCCGTGTTCACTAGCTGAGCGTTGCTGTATACGGTTCACCTGATGAGTGCCTCGCTGAGGTAGAGAGAGGATGGATGAAACTGCTGGCCCCCTCATATTCATCTGTGTGGCATTGTTGTATATCTCCATAGCTTTCTGATGCTCAGGGGACCTGGGGGGTCGTATGACTGTTACACAGTCCGGTTAATATAGTGTTCCTCTCTGAAACCGTCTTCTGCACTTTGGTTCTGCCTTTCCCCCATTTTGGGTCCTGGTGTCCTTAGTCTCCTAGGAGTTGCAGCACTCAAAGAAATCTGGGGCCAGTGTTTAGAGGCCCAGTTTTCAATCTCCCTTGGCGTCTCGGCTACAATGTCTCTGCCATCTCTGGAAACATGAAGGTAGGCTAAATTCCTGAAGCCATACTTGAAATCGTGTGCTGCCAGCAATTTCTTTATAGGGATGAATGCTTTCCTATGGCCAGCAACTTCAGCTGAAAAGTCTCTAAATATAGATATTTTAGCACCTTGCCATGTTAGCTTGCCCCTGTCTAGAGCTGCCTTCAGTATTCTTTCCTTAGTGGAGTATAGCAGTATTATTATATTATAGGCCTGGGGAATACATCCTGTGTGTGGAACCACTGGGTATGCGGTGTGCTCTTTCCACTTCAATTTGGCCTTGCCACCTTTCCCCAAGCATTTTAGGAATTTCTATATTCAGAAACATCTCTGTGTTCCGACCTTCTGAACCCTCGGGGATTCACAGAATTCTAATATTATTACACCTCCCCCGGTTCTCTTGATCTTCTGCATGCCTCCACAATGTAGCCAGTCTTTCTTCATGATCCTGAAGTTTTTGTAATATTTTATTTTGTCCAGTTTCTAGCTTATCTGCTCGCTGCTCAGATACGTTAAGCCTGTCATTAAGCACCTGTACTTCTGCAATTGTACCAGACAGGGTGTCGGATATGCTGTCTACTCGAGTTAGCTGGGTTTCTAGCATTGTAGTGATATGCTGCAGTGAGGCACAACATCCACTGGTGAGGCCGGGGTTCCTACGGGAGGGGTCTCCAGGCCTAGTGGGTGATTTTTAGATAACACCATCCCCGATCCCGGTAATTAGCCCAATGCTTGAAAAAGAAGCTAATCCTCTCTTGAAGATTCAGCCATTCTTCTACAGTTGCACCACCGGGTGTTGGTTCTAATTCCACCCCTATTGGTCATAGCAGCTTGGCAATCATGCCAGCTCGGTGTCTCAATGCCTGGTCTTGTTCATCTGGGACTGCGCAGTAACCAGCACTATGGAGCAATAAACCGGGAGTCCTGCCACAAGCTAACTTGCTCTTTATATCACAGTGAAGATGTATAGTGACTTGTACTTGCCTCGGAGGGGTCAGGGGTCTCTGGACATCTACAGTGCAGAATGGATAGTGATAGCCACGGGTCGAGCTGACGGTTCAAGCTGCCATCTTCCTCGGCGTCCAAACCACGCACCATGGCAGCTTAAATTCAATGCAAAGAAATGCAAAGCAATGCACCTGGGAAACAAAAACCCAGTGAAAGAGTACACAACGGGGGTGGGAGGTACTAACAACAAAAAGAATGGAAAGGGACCTGGGGGAAGTCATATCAGATGACTTAAAGGTAAGCAAGCAATGTGAGAAGGCAGTAAGGCAGGCTGGAGGGATACTGGGATGTATAGGGAGAGGTATTGCCTGTAGAAAACAGGAAGTTGCTATCCCTCTGTACAGACAGTTGGTGAGACCCCATCTGGAGTACTGTGTGCAGTTCTGGAGACCCCATCTCCGCAAGGACATCGACAGAACAGAGGCAGTCCAGAGGAGGGCAACTAAAATGGTGCAGGGTCTGCACCAGAAGCCATAAGATGAGAGACTAAAGGAGTTTAATATGTATACCCTCAAGGAAAGGAGGGAGAGGGGGGATATGATAGAAACTTTCAAGTACTCTACCAACAAGGAATCAACAAGGTCCAAGAGAGCATCTTTCAGAAAAAGAGATGTGAAAAACAAGGGGGCACAATTTGAAGAAAGAGGATGGACAGCTCAGAGGCAATGTGAGAAAGTATTTTTTCATGGAGAGGGTGGTGGATGAATGAAATGGCCTTCCTGAGGAGGTTGTGGGGTCAAAAACAGTGGGGGAATTCAAGAATGCATGGGACTGACATAAGGCAATTCTAATGAGGGTTAGGAAAACATAGACTGTTGGTTAACTAGGATCTGCAGCTTATCCAATGGGCAGAATGGGTGGGCCAAGTGGTCCTTATTTGCCATCAAAGTCTATATGTTTCTAATAGGAAAGAAATGAAATCAAGCAAGGAAAAGTGTTGTGCACACAGCTGACCACACCACATGATGGCCCCATTGCTGGGAGGGCTTCATCCCCCCACACACACCCCCCAAAACAAATATAAACATCCTTCACTGGCTCACAATGTGGGGTGGGGGCACATTTAGGGCTTCATGTTCCTGACACCCTAGTAGTCAGCCTCCGAAATCCCATGTGCCCAAAATGCATTCACCCTAATTGCTTCCCCCACATTCCCCCACTCTGTTTCCTGAACCCAACTGATGGTATATGGTGTGTGTGTATTCAGAATGGTGCAACCTTTCATTTACCCTCCACCAAAGGCATTGTGTCACTCTTTCTGTACCATGCAGGACTGGGTACTCCCATATGTCCTAATCCCACTCACTGCTGCAAAGGGCACCAAAATGTAACTGCTGATATCCTAGTGTGAGTCACCCTTCAAGTAACAGAGAACATGTAAATGAAAGCAAAGTGCTAGATGGAACATTGATGTGAGCTGTAAATATGTTGACAGTAACTAATCTGCTAATAAAAACTGAAGACATCGATTCATAGATTCATAGATATCATACGAGTTAAGAGATCTGAGGACCTTTTAATAACTCACCACTTTTTCAGTGGATGTACTCATATTTCTTTTTACCCATATATAGGTCAAGTGATTTTTTGAATGATTCCATATTTATACTTGTCGTCATATTTTCAGGAAACACGTTCCATATAGACAATACTCTTTGTGTAAACCATCTATTTCTCTTTACTGATTTATTTACTTCACCCTTCTGCTTATACTTATGGCCACACGTATTTCTAATAGAACCCGGGATTGTCAATCCAATAGTCTCACATGTGTAACTGTCCTTTGCTGCAGTATACAGCAAACATAGGTCTCCTCTTAATGATCTATATTCCATCGAGAACATGTTCAGATCCTATAGACTCTTCCCGTATTCCTTATATTTTAACATATGGATTCTTTCGGTTGCTGTTCTTTGGACCCTTTCCACAAGTTTCTTACCCCTTATATTTTGTGGTGAACAGACATGTGTGCAATATTCCAAATGGGGCCTAACCAATGGTGTATACAATGGAACAATCACTGAGGGTTCTCTGCTCTTAATATTCTTGAAGATATATCCCAAAATGTTATTACATTGTTTAACTTTGATTTTAGTATGTGTTTCGAAGGATAGATCATTTGTAATTACTACCCCAAGGTCCCTTTCACTGGTTGTTTCTTTTATTATGATGTTGTCCAAAGTGTAATTATGTTTTATGTTTGTGTACAAGGTGCATTACTAGACATTTATCTGTATTGAAACTTAACATATTTGATGGTGCCCACCTTCCAAGTTGGTTTTTATCTTCCTAAAATTTTTTTAGCTGCTTCTATACTATTTATGATTGCTCCTAGTTTACTGTCATCAGCATATTTAGCCATCCATGCACTACCTGATGTTTGCATTGATGATACTAGTATATTGAACAGTGTAGGCCCCAGGACAGACGCCTGGGGAACACCACTTGTCATCGCCTCTCACTTTGAGTAGAAACCTCTTATTCCCACTCTTTGCCTATGATCTGTCAGCCATGATTCCACCCAGGCTATTGTGTTTGGGTGTAATTCTATTTTATTCAGTTGTTCTATTAGTATCTCATGTGATATAGAATCAAATGCCTTTGCATAGTCAAGAAAGTTAATATCCACTGGCATTCCTGAATCAAGAGCTGCACTAACTGGCTCAAGGAAAGATAGCAGGTTTGTTAAGTACGAACAACACAGGCTAAAACCATGTTGCATAATAGCTGTATATTCTTTATTCTTTACTGTATATGAGTTATAATGTTTTCTTGTATAAGTCCTTCAAGTCCTTTACCCAAAATAAAGGTCAAACTGATTGGCATATAATTTTTAACTTATTTTTTATTACCTGCTTTATGTATAGGCATAACTAGTGCCACCCTCCATTCCATAAGTGCATTTCCTCCTTGTATAGAGGAATTGAAAAGCTGGGTTATAGGTCCTACCAATACAGTACTTGTTTCTTTAAGAAACCTAGGGCTTATTCCATCAGGCCCCAGAGATTTATTGGATTTTAATTTATTAATCTTTTCCAAAACCATTTTCTCAGTAATTTTAAATTCAAAATTAGATTTAAACCTACTGTTATTGGTGCTCAGCTGTTTTCCTTTATATTGACAAATACTTAGGAAAAAACCTATTTAATTCATTTACTATATCCTGTTCCTTAGTCAATAAACCTAACTTCCCGTCTATAGGTCCCACACTTTTCTGATTTCTCCCATAGGGAGACAACATAGCTATAACATTTATTTTTATTATCTTTGAGAGTTGTTACCATCTGAATCGCTGCTTTAGCTTTTGCTCTTTTAATTAATCTCTTACATTTATTTGCTTTTTTGACTGACTAGTTTGGGATATTGATTGATTGATTGATTAATTGATGTAAACATATTTTCCAGGTAAACAAGCAGAACCCATAAGTCTTGTTCCTAGTTGGGACCAGGGGGAAAAGGAGATGGGGAGATTACATTCACCTACAAGAGTCTAGACTACAGAAACAGTAGAGAATACAAAATACAAGTTGAAATGCAGTACAGTGTGAAGTGAATGGTGCAAACCCTGAGGAATGTGGAGTTGGTGGAGTTACATACAGTCCCCTGTGTAACAACGGGGTACATTGCATACAACAAAGCACTGGGATGGTAGGCTTGGGTTACATCACAGTGGAAGGAGTTGGATGTAACATCAAGAACCTTGAGATTGTATAGAAAGTCTAGGGTCAACCTAGTGTAGTTGTCCTCCTATGTAATAATAGACTACTACCATAGGAGGGGTGTCAGGAGCAGCTACAACATGAAATCAAGGAGGAATGAGGAGCCCTAATTAGTCTCTTACATGAGGAATATGCACAGGATGTGGTGATTTAGGTAGGTAGACTGTTCCAAATTGAGTAAAGCTTGGAGGTGATGAAGGCTTGTCTTAGATTGTGCCTGCAATGTGGGATCTGGAATAGCCAACCTCCCTCGGACCTAAGAGAGTAGGTGTGGTTTGTTGCTGGTATGAGAAGGTCCAAGAGTAGCTTGGGAGTTCACCTGTCCAGTACCTATACACACTAAGATAGTGTGCTGCGAGTGCCTCTCTGAAGGAGGTATCCATCCTAGAGTGCTGTACATGTAGCAATGGTTTGTTCAGGCAGTGGGCAGGCCAGCACAAATCTACACAAGACATTAAATAGGGAGGACAGCTTGACCATGGTAAAGGAGTTTATGCCACTGTAGACAATGTCCTCATAATCCAGCAGAGGAAAGATAGAACGTTCAGCCACCAGTTTCTTGATGTAAGGTTGAAAGCAGCTCTTCAACCTGTAAATGGTGCAAACGTTTGCACAGCACTTATTTGTTACCATGGAGATGTTACTGGAGTAGTTGAGGTGTTGGTCCAGGTGGACGCGTAGGTATTTGTGCGAGGACATGGAGTCGAGGTGTTCACCGTGGGAGGAGTGTAGGTTTAGTGAGTCTGGGAAGGCACTTAGGCAGTGACTGGAACCAAACAGCATGAATACCATTTTCATCTGGTTCATGACTAGTTGGTTATTCTGAAATGATTTTTGTACTGCAGAGAAATTCTTTAGTAAGGGCTCCTTAATGGAGGAAATAGTAAAGCCAGATGTATATACAATTGTATCATCAGCATACATATGGACATCACAGAAAGAGAGAGCTGAGGGGAGATCATTTATGAAACCTGTAAACAGCAACTGAGCTAGGACAGAGACATGGGGAACCCCAAGTGTGATTAGTAGAGAGAAGGGAGTGGTTCTGCCTAGCTTGACTGATTAGCAGCAGTTGGCTAGATATGAGCAGAACCAGGCTTAAGAAGGTGGGAGACACCTGAGACCACAAGCTTTTCCATGAGGAGATTATGGCCTGCGATGCTGAAGACCTTAGCTAGGCCAATGAAGATAGCCCCATGCCCATACCCTTATCCATGCTTGAGTGGATGTGGTCAGTGGCATGAAAGGGGGAGGTGGACGTGGAATGATTAGACTGGCAGCCAGACTGGTACTGAGTCAGGAAGCCCAAGCTGGAGTAGATGGTCAAGAGCTGCCTGTTCACCATTCTCTCGAATCCTTTAGAAAGGATGGGTACAAGTACAGTAACAGTGATTATGGCTGAACTATTGCTAGGATTGATGCTGATCTGAACTGGGACCAAAATCAGGAATTGCAGCTGCAGGCTACCAACTACTTCCTGCTCTGTGCACTGCTTCTGTAAATTAATGTTTGGAGTTTTTTCAAGCAACGTCCTGCCTAGTATGTCATGCCCTGTGTCCAAATGATTCTTAAAAGATTACAGAGTTTAATGCAGTTGCAAATGCTACTGAGAATCTAAATGAAATTATGGGTTTACAGTTTAAATAGGCAAAGGCCTATGCCAAGTTGCCATACAGAGACAATAAAGTGTAAAGTGTAATGTGAAAATGAAATCTATTTTTTAACCAACAAAGGAGTCTCTGTTTTCCCCCAGAGCTAAGAGGATGATGAAGATCCATAGGGTTATAGGCAGGGAAAATAGAACAGACTAGATGGGCCTTCCGGTCCTTTTCTGCTAACAAATTCTATGTTTCAATGTCATCTAGCTCTTATGGGTATGGTTTAGGATTGATTGAAAACTGAGTAGTATGTTGTGTGTGTGCAGCAGTGTACTGTGACTTACACGTCTGTCACTGCTACAGGGACTGCCACCCTGTCAGGGTGTCATAAGAAAACAGGAACCCCAGTGAATGGTTACAACCCCTCAAGGTGTTGCAGGAATGATGTTCCAGGACCATACAAATGTTAAAAAAGAAGGCCTAACCCCAAGGAGAGAGTTGCCACAGGAGGAGAAGGGGAGGAAGGTGGCAACCAAAAAATGGACATGCACGGTTTTATACAGAGTGGGGCGGTGGAGCGGGGCATGTGTCCCCACAGGCAAAGCCTTCTAATTCTTAGGGTCATTGACCTCTTATGAGTATGGTTTAGGATTGATTGAAGATTGAGCAGTATGTGGCACTTGTGCAACTGTATAGTTTGGCTTACACTCTCTCTGTCTTTGCTATGGGCACTACCACTCTGTCAGGGTGTCATAAGGACACAGGAATCTGATGATGGGTTCCAATCCCTCAAGGTGTCTGAGGGGCGAGGTCCCATGACCAAAGGCACCTTAGTGAAGAAGGCCCAAAAGTACACTGGAAAACAAGCATGTGTTACAGACCAGTCAGTCTGACCTCCATTGTGGGCAAGCTCATGGAGACCATACTAAAGGAAAGGATGGTGGAATATCTAGAAGAGTATGGTCTCCAGGATGTGAGGCAGCATGGGTTCATGGGGGGAGATCATGGCAAACAAATCTGATTGACTTTTTTGACTGTGTCACTAAGACAGTTGACAGGGGCCAAGAGGTAGACATCCTCTATCTTGAGTTCAGCAAGGCCTGTGACTCTGTGCCCCACAAAAGGTTGATCAGGAAGTTGGTTTATCTTGGGGTAGGGGAAAAGATGGCCAGATGGGTGGAAAACTGGCTGAGGGACAGAACCCATAGGGTGGTTGTAGGGGGAGTTATCTGGTACCAGAGAGGTAACCAGTGGGGTCCCGCAGGGCTCGGTGCTGGGTCCAGTTTTGTTCAATGTCTTCATCAATGACACTGGGGATGGCATTAAGGGCAAAATGTGCCTGTTCACAGATGACACCGAGCTCTGTGGGAGAGTGGACACAATTGAAGGGATACAGGACCTACAAGAAGATCTGGAAATGCTGGGGAGGTGGTCCAGGATCTGGCAGCTTGGCTTCAATGCCAAGAAATGCAAAGTTATGCATATTGGAGCCAAGATTCCCAGGACAGAGTACTACCTGGCTGCAGTCCAAGTATCTGTATCAGAGGAGGTGAAGGACCTGGGAGTGATGATTACTAGTGACCTGAAGCACTCCACGCAGTGCAAGAAAGCAGCAGCAAAGGCAAACAAGATGCTGGGGTGCATATCTAGGGGATCAGTAGTAGAAGAGAGGTGGTTATACTGCCCTTATACAGGTCACTGGTAAGGCTGCATCTAGAGTATGGAGTTCAGTATAGGTGCCCACACCTCAAAAAGCACACTAACCTGCTGGAGAAGGTCCAGAGGAGGGCTACAAAGATGATTGCAGGCCAGCAGGGTAAGGTATACGAGAAGAGGTTGAGGGCACTGAACATGTACTCCCTGGAAGACAGGAGAGAGAACGGGGACATGATTGGGACCTTCAAGTACTTGAAAGGGACAAATAAGGTTGATAAGGAGTGCCTTTAAGCTAAGTGGCAACCATAACATGAGGGGGCACAGTCTTACTCTGGAGGGTGGGAGGTTTGGAAGGGAGGTCAGGAAGCATTTCTTCAAGAGAAAGTGGTGGAAACTTGGAATGCACTGCCAGAAGAAGTAATATCATTAAAGACAGTGGGCAACTTTAAGAGAGGATGGGATAGGCATAGGGGGAAGGTAACGATCATGGGTAGGGAGGATGGGAGGAGTGGGGAGGGAGGGCAGGGACATTAGCTCAAGCTGTGGACCCTGCAATACGAGCAGACTTGATAGACCAAATGGCCTTCTTCTGCTGGCTTCTTCATATGTTTGTATGTAGCTGCTCACTAAGAGAGAAAAGACCTAGCCAGACTGACACCTGGACCTGGAGAACCACCAACCAACTGTAGCTCCTGCAGAAACTATTTCATTTTCATGATCTTCAGCATGAAGGAGAGAAAAACTTTCCTAAGGAGTAAACTTCTGGGGATCCTAGGCCTAGGTTGTCTTCTGTCCAGGCTAAAGATAGAATTAGTGATGGCTCAGCTACTTCAATTTTGAGACTCAATCTAGGGGGAAGCAATTTAGAGGAAGAGCTGTCATTCTAGCCCTCTAATGGGAATGCCATGGCAGTTCAGCCAGCTGATCTCTACAGCTAAATGTGGTTCCCACAGAGGAGGTTCCCCCCAATCTAGGAATAAGGAGAGCAGTGACCACTGAAAGGTACTCACCTGGCGTCCAAACCAAGAGGTGGCCTAGGGAGAAAGCCAAGTCCTTCAGGACAGGAGTTGAGCCCTTGAGGGGCAGAGTATTTGAGCTGTATGATCTTCACCATTGAGGAGAGGAAGGGAAATTGGAGGAGACCAGGTGAACCTTAGACAACCATGGGGAGAATGACTTTTGAAGGTGCTGCTGACATGATCTGCACAGCCAAAGGAGCCCATGTGAACTTGGAGGCACCACCCTCTGCTAGCCAAAGTCTTAAATGCTATATCAGAGGTGCGGCTAAGTTGCATGGCTAAAAGTTGCCCCACAGCACAGGATATTTCCACTTGAAGGGCAGAAAGAGAAGAACCCCAACCTAGTTGAGGGACCCACCATCAAAATGCAGACTTCAAGGGAGCAGACTGAGACTGTCGGCATACAAGAAAAGAGATCCCTGGAGGCCATAGATGTGGTCATGGCTGAAATGCATTCAGGAGCTGGCATGACAGTGTGGAAAAAGGGTAGAAGGCCAGTAGTGAGGATCAGTATAAATGAGGCAAGCCTAACAGTTGACTGGAAGGCATGATGTGCCAACTGAAGTATTAGACTGATGATAAAATGACATGAAACAAATAAAAATAATGGTGAATGCACACCAACCAATCACATGAGGGGCTGTAGAACGAGACATGAAAAACATGATTTACTAGAATCGCTGCTGGTATGCGGAACAGAAACGATTGATTCAAATGGCATATAGAGGTCAAAGGAATGATACTGGACACCATTGTTAGGATTTGTAGCCAGGCCAGTGAAATCTGAGTACTGGGTTAGGAAGTGAAACAGTGAGGCCTTAGTACCCCCAAAAGGGTTAGCCACCTTGGAGGCTTATACTGAGTAACCTAAGAGGAAGGAACCCAGCAGTCAACAGAAGCCATACTTGGAGCTGGTTGTTTTAACGTTTGGTTAATAAACCTTTGAGACCTGAATTTTGAGAAGTCTCTGTGTGTTTGTGTTGCACTGCTCTTTTTGGACTTGCAGTCAGCAGAACTCAGCAGGCCCTTATCCCTCCTACCCATGTGTGAATGTTAAATGGCTCCATAACTACAGAAGAAACTGACGTGGAGCCTTTGGAAATGAGTCTATGACTCAAAGGGTTGTAATTCAAATTTCTTAAATAAATAAAATAAAAAATAAAACAGACTTACAGTATCTTTGTGTTTAGGCAGGGCTGGAGCCAGGGTCTGCTGATGCAGAATGCCTGAAAGAATTAGCTTGCAGCTGGACACATAGGGCTAGAGTGGGGACAGAGAACTCATAGAAGGAGGGCTGGGAGCCTATACAATCCCCAGGAGCAAAAGCTCTCCCCAAAAAACAAAAGATGGCTGATGATAGTGGCCATAGACCACACACAAAAAAGAGCCAGCAGGAAGAGGAAAAAAGGAAGCCCAGAGGAAGCCACATGGCTGCAAAGGGACACAGGAAGCAAGCGGGGGAAGGGGGGAGAAGCTAACTGAAATATCTCAGCACCCAAGAGATGCTTAGACATGTGCAGTTTTATACTGTGTGAAGGGGGACATGGCATATGTTGCCCACTGCCCCTTTGAATCACAGGCCAGTGGTTTAAAATGTGACAAGGAAGAGAGGGTTGCCAACATGAAGCAGGAACTGTAAAAAATGAGAGTGGTACCCAGGTCGCGCTGACAGTTTGAGTGCCAGGGTTGCCATGGATTTCTATACATGCAGTTCAGAGGCCACAGAATTGTAAAGGTAGATGATTCTCCCAAAGGGGCATAAGTAGCATAACCAAGGAAGGTACTGTTGATGTGCAGGGACTATTATAATTGCTGCATAGCAGTCCATGCCTCCAGAGGTGTAGGTGAAGTGCCAAGCCTGGGACCTGTACAATACACTTGGGGTGGCTCACAAAAAGAACATGCCATTCTAATACCACTAGACATGGTATCCATCGTTGAGGTTATTGCCCACCCCCTCCTAATGAGGGACATATTGGTAGGGAAGGCTTGGATTGGGGGGTTGTTTTACACACCAAGTTTACCAAATCTGTAGGGCTTGTAGATCATTCGTAAAGGGTGTGCATGCCAATACTGAGATCTCTAGATAGAAAGATGGATGAGCAATTAGCAGCTGAAAATATATTTTTATTTTAACATTTTCCTTGTAACATAGCAGCCTTCAGCACGCTCCCCCCTTGACATGATTCCCCATCCTCATCATCCTGCCTTCTCCAGAACTTACCTGCCTCCTCAGTTATCCCTATGGTAGACCATTTGGATTGACCAATCCATATGGGGAGAAATGCCTAACTGGCTGTATGGTGCCTGGAAGGATCCCACATCATCCTGCCACCTGCAGTTTTCCCCATGTTCCATCCCTTCCTGGAATGGCAAAACAACTTGCCCCACAAGTGCAAACAGTTGGCATGCATGGAACGAGTTGCATATCGACCCTCCCCCCCCTTTTTGATGAGTCCACTTTGCAGTGCCATCAATGGTATTAGAGATGTACTCACATGGTAAAGTATAGAAAACCTCCCACCCTGAATGAGCTGCCTGTTCACTGGGATGCTCAAGACTCCTCCCCCTGCCTGTCTTCTGCTATTCTGGGATCACTCCCTAACCCAGGTTGCTAGGATCTCAGGCAGCAATGCTGCTACAATACTGGCAGGCCAGCACAGAAACAAGAGTTTAAAATCAAAGTGCCTGCTGAACCCTGACTGCACTGACAGGATGGAATTTGATCACAAAAGGTTCAATTTGTCACTTTATCACAAGAGGAAACATTTTCTGTTGCTCAATTGCCATTATTCACTGTGGGTCCAGCTCACAGCACTGTCAGGTAAGAAATTGCACATGAGGGCAGATGGACGAGAGTGATAGGAAACATGGGGCAGAAGTAGAGAGGGGTTCACAAAGGGGGAGGTGGTAGTAGTGGAGAATCTCAACCTACTAGACATTGGTTGGGTTACACTTTAAGTGTCACTTAACTACATTGTAGTTATGGTGTAACTACACTGTAACTGCATTGCAATTGCAATATAGTCAAATAGTAGGACATTCCAGCTGCTAGGAGCACCTGAAGGTAGGCTTTACTAGATATATTGCAGGACTGCATGCTGATGCAGCTGGTCATGGAACCCACAAGGCAGGCTGCCATTCTTGGCGTGGTGCTCACCAACTCAGAAAGGGTAGGAAAAGTGTGGGTTTGTGAACCACTGGGGTCCAGCGATCCTAACATCTGATGGTTCGAGTTGGTCTTTTGTACCAGTAAGCCTTTGTCAAAGGCTAACGCTCTGCATTTTAGAAGTGCAGATTTCAACTGAATGGGCGAATTAGTCCAGGACAGGTTAATTGGAGTGAAAAGTATTAGGGAAGTGGAAGAAAAAGGGGGAGAAATAAACGGAGCCATTCTCGAGGTGACAATGTCTTGTTTGACAACTCGTACCAAGAGAAACAAGTGCAAGAGACCAATAGGGTTCTATGAAAATGTCAGGGAGGCAGTGAGGGTCAAAAAGAAGGTCTTCATGAAATACAAGGAGAAGCAGCGGATAAAGAATGGGGGAGTACCAATTAAATACTAGAGAGGCCAAGAAGACAGTCAGGGATGCAAAAGCAGACACAAAGCTGCATAGTGGAGGGGGTCATAGGTGAGGAAAAACAGCTTTTCATGCATATAAGGGAAAAAGGATGGGAAGGATTGTTAGGCTAATAGAGAAAGGTGGTGTAATAAATGTGGAGGAGCAGAAAGCAGCTGTTCTGAATTACTACTTCTGCTCAGTATTCACTAGGGAAGACAGCAGACCTTTGCCAGAGAGCAGCATAAAGATTGCTGAAAGGGGGACCTCAGAAATGAGGCAGGACGTATTGACTAGTGAAAGGGTTAGAAAAGGGCTAGCTATCCTGAATGTAGATAAGGCCACAGGGTCTGAAAGGATGCATCCAAGGGTGCTCAGGGAACTGGAATTAGAATTAGATGAACCCTCAGTAGGGCTATTCAATATCTCTATTCAGACAGAGGTGGTTCTGAAAGATTGGAATGTAGCGAACGTTGTTCCACTCACAAGGGTGGGGACAAAGAGCAGCTGGGTAACTAGAGTCCTGTTAGTCTCATCTCTGTTGTGGGTAAACTGATGGAGACACTAGTTAAAGAGGATCTAGTGGACTTCCAGGAGAAAAACAGGCTCCTGGATAGTAAACAACATGGTTTCATGGGATGGAAGTCTTTTCAAACCAACCTGATAGTTTCCTTTGACTAGGTAACTAGGACAATGGTTAAGGATCATGCAGTGGATTTACTTTACTTTGACTTCAACAAGGCATTCTACTCAGTGCCTCACAGAAGGTTGCTAAAGAAGTTAGAAGATCTGAGTGCAGTGAAGGACATAGTTAGATTCGTGGACTGGGAAGCTGATTGGAAGAGAACAGAAGAGGGTAGTGGTAGATGGAGTCAGGTCTGAGAAGATGGAGGTCACCAGTTGGGTGCCCCTGGGATAAGTCCTGGGTCCATTCCTTTTCAATATGTTCATCAGCAACATAGGACAAAGAAATCAGGGCAAGATGTGCCTCTTCACAGATGACACTAAGCTCTGTGATAGGGTAGACAGCAAGAAGGGGGTAAAGAAGATGCAGAGGGACCTGCACAAGTTGAAAAGGTGGTCCAAGGTTTGGCAGTTGAAATGTAACACCTGCAAGTGCAACATGATGTATATAGGTAACAAGAACTCTGTATTGGAAGGGAGGGGTTAATCTAGGCACTACCACTGAGGAAAGGAGCCTAGGAATCAGCAGAATTGACTCCATTAAACAATCTAACCAGTGCAACAAGGTCTACAGTAAGCAAACAGGATGCTGGGGAGTGTGAGGAGGAGTTTACTGCAGGAAGAAAGAGGTATTACTCCCTCTTGTAGATCACTGGTGAAGCCACACCTGGAATACTGTGCCCAGTTCTGGGGTCCTCACCTAAGGAAAGACAAGGGCAGGTTGAAGATGGTGCACCAGAGGATAACCAAAATGATTCAGAGCTAGCAGGGCAGATCCTACAAGGATTGGCTTAAGGCACTGAAAATGTACTCACCTGAGGCCAGAAAAGATAGGGGTGATATGACAGAGACCTTCACGTTCCTGAAAGGAATGAACAACATGAACTGCCAGAAACTATTCAACAGGAGTAACAAGTCTAGAACAAAAGGACATGGGTGGAAGCTGGTGTAACACGAGAATTTTTTTTTTTTTTTTACGGAGAAAGTAGTTGAGTCATGGAACTGTCTGCCAGTGAGGTGGTGGGCAACAAAAAACCATTAATGGTTTCAAGCATGGTTGGGACAGAGTTAAGGGCTCAGTAGTTACTCCGGGGTAGTAGTAAGGGGCTGCATCGACAGGAATTCTGTCGATGGGCATTACAGGGACAGCACAATGCCAACAGCCGACATTGTGCTGCCAGGAGAACCAAGTGTTTTTTGCGGGGGGTGGGCTTCATCCCCTGAACCCCCCCCACACTATTGATTAACACCTCTGAGTTGGAGTTGTTTCAGGAAGGGGGAGAACACCTGGAGACAACAGTGTCAGAATAACAGTGGACCATTGCAGCGAACAGTCGATTCTATCTCTGTAATGGTCTTTGCTGGTGTTCCATTGCTGCGGCAGCAGTATACAGTAGTAAGACAGGGAGCAAGGGGTGGCTAGTGTAGACAAAAACCCCATCTTGACAAAAGTTCTTGAGGTCTGGTGGGGTGTTATGGGCAGACTGCATGGATCATTGGTCTTTTCTGCCGCCATTGTCTGTTTCTGTTTCTATTCTGCTTCCCATATAATGATGCAGTGCTAAGAACTTATTATTTTTTTATTAACGTTTTCTGTCTTTGCAGCAGATTTATTTTAAAAATGCCTTTAAAGGAAAACGAACATTTTATGCTGCAGATTATCTCTAAGACTTTAGGAAACAGCTGTTCAGTCTGTCAGGTTGGTTGGTGCTGCAATTATTTTGGACAGGCTTAGAGTAGATAGCAGAGTTTTGTACTTTAGTGCGTCACTCTCTGTGTAGTCAATCAAGACTGCAGTTTCCCTCACTGGATATTTCTAAGTTAGGATCAAAGACTTAAAAGGTATAATGACTGCTAAGTTTTTCAGTGCCTGTCTGTTTCTCAGGAGACCTGCAGACACATCTTAAAACGAATTAATTTAAAAGGCTGGTAGCACCGTAAATAGCAGAAAGAAAATGCTATTAGTTAATAAGATTATCTTGTTGTTACTTTTTATTTCTGAAGTATTTTTCTGTTTCATTTTGCTCATTAGAATGTTTCTACCTAGTAGGATTAGGTGTGAATTAAAGATCTTTACTTAAACTGGATGCTGACATATTTTAGTTATGTTCCCTTTCATATAATGCACCTCATCAGCTATGTGATAACAGACTGTCATATTCCATTCATTTTAAGGGGGGAGGGGATTTAACAACCTTCTCACAAGAGCCTGTGAGATCCCACTCCAGCACATCACTAATTATGACCTCACTTATGACTTTTTAGGTGGCCAGTCTGGCAGCAGATGAGTGGTTCTTCACATCTGGCTATGATGCCACACTCAAAGAGATCACAATGATGATAAGGTGTATACCGGAACAGACTCCAGGTAAAGTAATGTTCCATATATCACACCTAGAACTGTCTGGTAAGAGATCTAATTGGCAAAATGGGAAAGAAAAAGTACTTCAGATACAAAATGTAACAGTTGCTGCTTTTAAAAATTAATATTAATTCCGGGCAGTGTACCAGCTCATATTTTATGTATGGTGTTGTACAGAGAAAAGGCACTCTTTACAATGCAGTCCCATTGAATAGTGGAAGCAATGAATAATAGCGAAAGCAGGACTGAGTAAATCTAACAACAACTAAAGTCCTCTAGTGGTGGTTCATGGGAGAGCAAGTATAGGAAAGCCAAAGATGCTCTCCAACCTCCCAGACAGGGGTATTTTCCTTTAGCTAAATGGTTAAAGCTGCTGACTTTGTAATTTAGGGTCCCCAGTTATACTACTACATGGCATTGCTTTGCATAGGGTGCCTTTTCTCTTATACAGTTACGTATAGCTGAAAGAATGTCACTTCAGCCAGATCTGGTTGTAGGTCCATAAATAAACTGAATACTGTAAATCTGACATAGACATACAGGGTAACCACACCCCTTGGCACTGATCGTTGGGTACGGACAGGTTTTGAAAATAGCTGCAATGTTAGAGCAATAATAGTTAGCCCAGGAGGAATCCAATAGCTAAAGAGTAGGAGAGGCATGGGGTGGATTTTGTGTTGGCCACTTTTGATTAAAGAGAAACTGCAGACGTTTTTACTTACTGTTACCCCATAGTTGGAATTTCCAATTTTAAATAACAGCACATAGTGGATGACTTTATTGTTGAGCATCTATGCCAGTCAGTTTTAAGCAAAAAAAAGTACCACATTGAAGGCTAATGCAAAAGGTCAGAAAGCATGTCATGAGAGGAAGCACTTGGATGGATCCAAATTTCACTGTGTGGCAGAGTAAAATGTATGACATGTGTCATCAAAAGGAGATAACATGATAATATTATTGAGGAATTTAAGATTGGAAAGGTTGCTGGTCCATCATGGTTGTCCCTGTCTCCAGTGAAGTGCAATAGAGTTCAGTTCTTGGACCTCTTCCTTTAAGGGACACTCAACCCTTTTTACATCATATTATTTCTCACTGAGAAGTCACATTTCATGATTTTTTTACCTTCTCTAAAATTCATTGATGTTGCTGTTTTTTTTTTACATCTGCTTCCTGTCTGAGTAGAAAGGAAATGCAGGCTTATGGTTTACCTAGCCTTGTTTTGTTTTAAATCCTTGACCTACTCTAATTGCATATTTCCTGAACATGAGGAACACTCCCAGTCAGTGCAGTAACTCATGATGCAATTGTCTCCCCTACTCTCACTGCATCATAAGTGGCTACACTGTGTTTGAGATGTTCCCAAGTCCAGGAAAGGTGCAGTGGGAGTTGATCAAATATGGTAAATAAACATGTTTCTGTGTGGCAAAACCAGTATGGTGGGCAGTCTGTTTTTAATTAAAAAAAAAAAGAAAAAAACAAATTAGAATCAAACTGTCAGCAACTTCAACAACAACTATAGTGTGAGCAATCATAAAAGGTGTTTTTTTTTTGTTTGCTTGTGCACATGTGCAAGAAACATGTTCTGGCATCTTGCTGGAGTAGCAGGTTGTGGAGGTGAGGCCGTGTTGTGGCCAATCCCGCCACTGCTTTTTACGGCTTGTCTTTGTGGCATCAATGAAAGAGCACGCTGTCTATGACAGCAGCTCAAAAGTGTGCCACCAACTTGAAACAATTTCGCTGCTGCAATGAGGGAGTGACCCATCATTGCAGGGTGTGCCTTGCCTGATGTATCATTTCAATAAACATGGCAGCAGCTGTTGCCATCCACCTCTCACAGTCCCGCCTGAAAGCCAACGTCAAGGGTGCCCAGTCCCCCTGTTGGCAAACCCCCTCCCCAGTTCATTTGCCAACTGGGAGCTCAATCCCCATCGGCGTGATGTCCCTGTAGTTTAATTTGTATGCCGAGGGGGTGCCCAATCCCCTTTGGCATCATGCCCCCAACCAAACACAGACCGGTTCTCTTTGCCGACAGGGTGCCCAATCCTTGTCTGCTCCAGTAGTCCCAAAACACCCAGGTGGCACACTGGGAGCCCATCCCAACATGCCAAATGTACCTGTAAAAATGAAAACCTTCCTGCAAAGTTTTTCTTTTTCTTTTTAACCTATAAACAAGAAGATGGTCCCTCGTTGTCTGCGGTGCCCCTTCCCCCAACCCACACCCACCATCTGTGCACCCCACCTCTCCCCACCCCATACTTACCTCCAGAGCCTGGCGTGACGATCTTTGCTGGAGTGAGAACACGTCTGCACTCTTCAGAGCCGACCGCAAACTGAAGAAATGCCGGTAAGCTATATAATGGCATAAATGGGGGGAGAGGGTTCAACTTAGGTGGATATCTCAGCCATGTTTGCGACTTTTGGAGAGAAATTTTCAACATGGGGTTCTTGGGACCCCACCTCATGAGCACAGTCATTGTTATGTCGTTATTCAGTCCCGAAAGGTGATTTTGTGATCACTGCGTGGAATCACCTTGCAGGACTCGTTAATGAAATGACAGTATCACTGTTCATGAGGTAGGCTCTCAAAAAGCCTATGTTGCAAATTTGGTGAAAATTCCAAAAAATGACTGTGTTACGAGCGTGCATTGCACAGTTCCCATGCACGCTCGTAACTTCGAGAATTTTTAATAATTTTACTCCAGATTTTCAACATTGCCATTTTTCCACACCTCCTTATGGACAGTACAGATGTCATTTTTCACATCCTGTTCGAAATGTGTTTTTGCATCTGTGGCGCCAAATGGCGCAGTCGCTGTGCAAAATCACCTTTTGCCTAATGAACTGATAGTGTCACTGTTCATGCAGTATGGTCACAAAAAGCCCACATTGAAAACATGGAGTAAAAATACCAAGAAACACCCAGGGCATTAAGATTTCTGACCATAATGCCCTGCCCTGTAGGGACTGACAGGCATCAGGGGTGTGACTTGGGGTTGTTGACAGTAATGCTCATGCCATTCCACCCCAACCCCCTCCCTGCAGCCAGTGACAGGCATTGAGGTGTGCCTTGTACTCTTCAGCCCCAAAGTTCATCCCATTCTCCTATACTGCACCTGTTTCAGCATATTTCCTTATGGAATGGAGTGAGTGTAAAGCCCAAACACCCCAAGGCACACCTCGACACTTGTCAGTGTCTGCAGGGTAGGGTGAGGTGAAATAGCATAAGCATTATGGGTGACGACCCAAAGGCACACCCCAATGCCTGTCCATCTCTGTAGGGTGGGGTTGGGGTTGGCATCAGTTCAGTACTTCACTGCCATTCCTTTTCTGCATCTGTCTAACTCCTGCACTTCCAATGCTAATGCCAGCAAGCAAACATTTGGCATTGACAAATTCTTGTTTAAACTAGGGGCACTTTGAAACCCAAAGGGGTTAACAGTGTCTGTTTAAATAAATATATTCATCTATGACTTGAAGGAACAAATGGAATGTCTGATAAAAGGTTGTTTAGATTGTAACTGTATTTCCTCCAATGGATGTGAAGCAAATAATTATTAGTGTAGTCATCTCACGCTGCAGATCACCCTTGGACTTTAGAGTGTTAAATTCAAAGAATGCCTTCAAACCGTGCTGGTTCTGCAACACCAGGCTCCTTAATGACAGATCTTTAGCTGAAGAAAAAGAAAAACAATTCTAATTACAAAATATGTAACATAATTAGATTATACTGTAATTATCTAAACATGGAGTAGAAAAAGATTTGGCTTTACATTTTATATCAAACATTTAAAGGCACTGAACCACAAATGCTCAAGCCAGAGTTGTATTCTGCTTATATTCTGAAATCCTAATTAAGGCTATCCTACAAAGGGGGAGGAAGAGAAGGGAAGGGTTTGTAATAATCAGCAATATAACCATTATAAGGAATTCAGTTGCAAGGTAAGTAACCTTTTCTTCTAACATATGACTGTGATGCTGCATTATTTCCAGTAGTGATGTGTTGAATTTTCAAACTCTGAGAGTGTCGAATTTCTGAAAATTCCACCTAATTCCCTGGAATTCCATCAGAAGAAGAATTCTAAAATTCCAAAACTGGAATTTAAACTGCAGATTAGTAATTCTTGGTTTACGTAAACTGTGGATTAGATTTCTACAAACCATGGAATACCAATCCACCATTTACATAATGCATCAAAAACTGATCTGCAGTTTAAATGAAAACAGTTTCAGAATTCTGTGAAATTTATTTTAAAAATTCTGGAAAGCATTTTTGAAAGCAAAATCTGGGTGGCGGAATTCTACTTACCTCGCAGCTCTAATTACTAGTTCACACTCCAAACAGTGCTTTGGGAGGTGGGTTTCATAGGTTTCTTCAAGAAAGAAGCTCAGAAGCCCCAAACCTAGAATCCCTATGTGACTGAACATCAATACAATAGTGGGCTTTAAAAGTGTAGGTGGAGGACCATGTTAATACCTTGTTACTTGTAGCCTTTTTAAACACTTTGGCCCAGATTTTCAAACTGCGCCATTCTGAGGTGCAAGCCCCTGCGCTGCTCAAAATAGTTGAGCAGGGGTGTGGCCGGGGTGATATTCAAAGGAGTTGGCTGTTGAGCAACTCCTTTGATATCACCCCCAGCCACAGCACTTGCGCGTAAGCGCCAGTGGAACTTAACGCCACCGCAAGTTCTTCCAAGGATTGAGCATTAAACTGCGGTGGCGCCAAGTACCATTGCGCCATGCTCAAATTTCCGATATTCAAAGGTGACATGCAAATGGGGCCATAATTTATACAAGGTGCAGGGGGCCATTGCATCTATTTAGCCCCATTTGCATGCCATTTGCATGTAGGTGCGCCCGATCCCCGAGGTTGCTCTGGCCACCTGCCAGGCAGCAGCCGTGAGGACCGGCCGCACCACAATGCAGCCGATCGCGAGGCATCACAGTTACATGAAACCCCCACATATCCCACAGCCCGATGCGGGCAGTACAAGTACATGAACCCCCCACACATATCCCACAGCCCGATCGCGGGCAGTACAGATACATGAACCCCCACACACACACATCTCCCACAGCCCGATCGCGGGCAGAGCGATGTATGAACCCCCAGTGCCCGATCGCGGGCAGAATGTAACCCTCCCCCAACCCGAATATCTCCCTGGTGGTCCAGTGGACCGTAAAGCCCGATCGCGGGCAGAATGTCACATCACAACCCCCAAACATCTCCCTGGTGTCTAGTGTCCCCCCACCACCCGAAGCCCCTCCACCCGCTCCCCACAGCGGCCGGCGACGCATCCACCGCCTGCCGCCCGCGCCTGCCGACTGACTGTCGGTAGGGCTGCCGCCCGTTGGTGCAGAGCTACAGCCAATGGGCGTGCAGCCCATACCGTATGACAGTCAGATTTGTGAATGAACAATTTGTGAATGAACATCATTCACAAATCTGACTGTCATATGGTATCTGCACGCCCATTGGCTGTAGCTCTGCACTCACCGGGCGGCAGCCCCACCGACAGTCAGTCGGCGCGGGCGGGGGTGGCAGGCGGTGGATGCTGTCGCCACCGGCTGCGGGTGGGGGAGCGGTGGAGGGGCTTCGTGGATGGGTGGGGGGGACACTAGACACCAGGGAGATGTTTGGGGGGTTGTGATGTGACATTCTGCCCGCGATCGGGCTTTACGGTCCACTGGACCACCAGGGAGATATTCGGGTTGGGGAGGTTACTTTCGCCCGCGATCGGGCACTGGAGGGGGTTCAATACACGCTCTGCCCGCGATCGGGCTGTGGGAGATGTGTGTGTGTGGGGGTTCATGTAACTGTACTGCCCGCGATTGGGCTGTGGGATATGTGGGGGTTTCATGTAACTGTGATGCCCGCGATCGGGCTGTGGGAGATGTGTGGGCTGGAGGGGGGGGTTCATGTTACTCCATACCTCTCAACCTCTTGTGTCATGAATCAGGGACAAGGCTTAAAAAAATCAGGGACAAAGATGCAAAATCAGGGACACATCTTAACAACTGGTAATATTCACTCAGAAATCTGATAGAATAAGGGGATTTGTATAAGATGCATTTCTGAAGAAGAACTAGTCTGTATTTTTAATGTTTGATATTATTTTATGCTTACAGTCCCACTGTTCTGTCACAGAAACCACAATTTTACAAGAGACAGAGGAAAATTCTGTCGCAAAATCAGGGACATCCCTGAAAATCAGGGACAGTTGAGAGGTATGTGTTACTCTATGCCCATGATCGGGCCAGGAAGACAGGGACTGAGTTGGGGCTGAAATAGGGTGGCAGCTGCTGTGTTGCGCCCTGCAATACAGCAGCTCACCTGTGGGTGGCCTCAACTTGATCCTTTTTGGCTCAAGGTTGTGCAGGCGCAGGTTGGGGGTTGCGCATGCACAACTCTGCACAACTCGACTGAATATCGGGTTGTGCAGGTTATGCATGGTTCCTCCCCCTCCTGTTGAGCATGCATTCATTTGCATTGCTCTTTTGCGCAACCTGTTGCCAGTGGAGCAACTGCCTCCTGCTGAATATCGCAGAATGGCCCAATGTAGGACTTGCGCATGCGCAACCCTGTTGCACATGGAGCAACCCTTTTGAATATCTGGGCCTTTATGTATTAGTACCGATACCCTCTTAGTGGATGTAAAGTAAGACCCAACGTGCTCAAAAATCATGCCATTTCTGCGTCAACCTCAGATTCTGTGTTGTCTGCCATTTGTCTTAATAAACCAAAATAAAAGGAGATGTCTCATAAAACTTGCCAGTCGGGCCCTTGTGGATTGATCCTGTGAACTGCTTTGTGTGCACTATTAATTTCTCTGCATCTCTCTGATCTGCTGGACTCTGGTGAGTAGCAGTAGCTAAAAGGAAAACACTGGAAAAGACACAGCTTTTCCCAGACACAACAAAAACTCTCAATTAGTGCTTTTAGACAGTAACAACTATTTTTTAAATGATTTAAACAGCTACCCTCAACTTCCACTTTCTACTGCTGGCAGCCACCATCCTATGAGCAGCTTCCCTAGCTCACTTTATGCTAATATGTCCAGCTAACCTCTGCTACTGGTCGGCATGACATATTAGCATAAAGTGAGCTAAGGAAGCTCACTGCTGCTCATGAGATGGTGGCTGCCAGCAATAGAAAGTGGAAGTTGGGGGTCACTTTTTAAATCATTAAAAATATTTAGAGGTTATTGTTGCTGTTTGAAAGCACTAATCAGGCATTTTTGTAGCAACTGGGCAAAGCTGTGCCTTTTCCAGTGTTGTCCTTTAAATCGGGAGCTCATTTGAATAAAAGGGTGTTGCAGTCAATCAGTTGTCTGCATTTTGGCCTTTATTCCTGATGAAAATGGAGACTGTTAGGTCAGTCAGGCCCTTGTGGATTTTAATTACTGATTCTGTGTGTGCTATGCTGACTCCTCCCTCCCCCAAAACCATCAAAGTACTGTGCTAAGCTTTGAACTGGTGAACCAGTATGCTGAAAACCTGAGCTCAGTTGCATACCAGATGGGGCTATACACTGAGGCAGAGAAAGCATTTTAAGAGTGATTGTAAGGCTGCTTTTTGAAATGTAGCAGTAGTTCTATATCAGATCACTGGCCTTGATTTTTGTTCTTTTATTGCTGTTTTTTACAGCTTTTGACACACTAAGCTGAGGCCTGTTTCCAGGTGCATCCTGGGAGCACAGAGAAGTAAAGTGTCTTTCTCACGGTCACAAACTATGCAACTGATGGCTGTGGGATTCAAACCTATTTTTCCAGGTTTGCAGCTCAGTTCTCTTAACCACTACACTATACTACATTGCATATACTGCCTATGTTATACTACCTTTTCTTGCTGAGCATATTGTTTGGGCTGTTGGGCCCTCATGGACTCTTTGCTGTGTGCCCAATTAATCCCCCTGCATTTCCTTCATCTGTCAGAGTCTGGTGAGCAGAAGTAGCTCAAATCGTAAGCTCATTTGAATAAGGCGGCATGATTGTCAATTAGCTATTATGATTTTTAGACTTTAAAGATATGAATCAATTTGATTTCAATGTCTTCTGTTGCTTAAGATGTTAATATGTTCATTGCTATACAACTGTGTGCAATGGGAGGGGTAAATCAGTACTTGCTGGAGATGGATGATGCTGAGAAGGGCTAACATATTAGTGTGTTATCTAGTTTGTATAAAATCCAGTGGGGTCAAGTGACTACATCATGTGAGCAACCTCCGAAGTAGAAGTGTGGCATCTACCTTGGGATGTCTACAGAATGGGCAGCAACTAGTCAGGGTATGCTGCTTGACCTGGTAAGGCCTAAAGCACAACAGTGATAGGGCTGGGGCATAGGAAGCAGAGCAAACAAAGACAGAAGAAGTGGGCAGACTATAAAGGGAGAAGCTAGGAGGGAGAGGTTCACATTATCTGGGGTAGGCCGACAAGGTTAGATAGCATAGAGGCACTGCTCCCTATTTGGGGTAGGCTGACAAGGATAGGAGCGGACAGCAGCACTATCCCCTGTCTGGGGTAGGACTACAAGTGCAGGAAGCAGAAAGGAACTTTTTCCTATCTGGGTTAAGACTACAAGGGCAGGGAGCAGAGAAACACTACTCCTTATCTAGAGTAGAACGACAAGGGCAGGGAAAAGGATGAGGTAGGAGGTAGGAAGCGGGTAAGTGGTAAGCTGCAGAGGATATGGGAGGCAGTTTTCCTGGGCACACTCTGGGAGGCTGGGGGATGTGTGGTGTGCAGGAGACTGGGGTTTCTGATGGCCGAGTTGTAGATGCTCAATTGCTCAGGTCAGACCATAATGAGTTACTGGTAATAGAGAGGATGAGAATGGGAGGACAAGTGGTGGAGCAGCAGGAACTGGAGGAAGAGGGGCTAAACAGGTTGACAGGAAGGCAGGGGGTAGGTATAAGCAGTCCCATAGAAGGAAGTAGGGAACCAGAGGTGTGGTGTGTGAGCATAGCAGTAGAGGAGCAATGGGTTCCAGGACTGTGGACTGTTACAGTACATGTGAGTTTTGCTCACAGTTTAGATTTTTGTATGCAAATAACAGAACAAAGAAAACACAGGGCAAGTAAGTAATAAAAGAAGGATTATTACTAAAATACTTATGCCAAAGCATGTAACAAGGATTTACAGAGATCGCATCTCAGTAGCTAGGTGTGGGGCCTGTGAACCGATCAGCTTCATCCTGCCATTGGGTCTTTTCTGCTTTTTTCCTCTAAAGTTTCCCCCAGGGCATCAATGACAAGGGTGCACCAAGCATGGCCACACACAAGCATGCATCATGCAACACCTGCTGGCATCTGCCCATCCACTAGCTATTCCAACTGCACTGCCACATGTGGTCACCGAAGTGGCAGTATAACAGTGGAGCTGGCTACCCTCCCTTCCTGAAAGAAGACAGCATCCACTTGGATGCTCGATCCTCCTCCCTCACTGGGCCCCACGTGGCCTAAGCTTATTCCCAGTCTGTGGTCACCAGCATGGGAGAGGTAAGGCACCAGATGTCTCAGCCCTCTGCGTCACCAAGCTGGCTTAGCAGAGGGCATCTTAAACAAAAAGAATTTAAGGGTCCACGACAATGGGTATAAGAAGTACAGTTGGAGGAAGGAGGGAAAGGAAGGAGAGGGCCACAGCAAGGATGGGGAGAAATCAACGAGTCAGTCAAAGGGAGGTGGGGAAACTGGTAAGGGAGGAGGGGTGGGAAACAGGGGGCTGTGGAGAGTGATATTCCTAAATGCCAGGAGTCCAGAGAAAAAGATAGACAACCTCCAGTCCATGATAATGAATGGTTGTGCAAATCAGGTGGGGGTCATTGAGACCTGGGTGACCCCAAATAATCATTGGGATCTGTCTGTTCCCAGATACACACTCTACAGGAGGCTTAGAATAAAATGTAGGGGTAGAGAAGGGTAGCAATCTACATTAAGAAGGGGATATCGGTCACCAGGGAGTACATGGGTTGAGGGAGTATGGATATACTATGGGTGCAGATACAGTCAGGAGGAGGAAAATAAGGGTGGGGGTAGTTTACCACTCATCAAGAACTGGTGGATGAGTTAAGGAGGGCTGTGGAGGAAGGGAAAGTTGTAGTAGTGGGGGATTTTAACATACCAGATGTGGATTGGAGCATCCCACAGGCCATCAGGAGCAGGATGCTGGTGTTCCTGGATGTGGTTCAGGATTGGTTTTTCACCCAAGGGGTAATGGAGCTCATGCCATCCTGGTCCTAGTGCTGACAAACAGTGATCAAGTCAGATGTATCAGAATCACTAAGCCCATGGGAGAAAGTGATAATCAGTCAGTGTGGTGTTTCAGATAGATTTGGGAAGAGATGTGTTGGACACAAAAACACATGTGTTTGACTTCAAGAAGGAGGATTTTGCACATACATGGAGATGATACTGAGGGAGCAGCTCACAGTACTCTGAGTGGATATGCAAATGGAGAAAAGATGGTCCTAGATCTGGGAGGAAATCCAGGCTTTTACCATAGCCTGTCTTAAACAGATGGGAAAGAAAAATAGGATGAGGACACTGTTGTGGTTTACAGGGGAGGTGTGAAAAGCAGTGAGAGAAAAACAGGGTTTACTTAAGAAAGTACAGGACTGAGTACTCAGAGAAGCTAAAGTTATCTAGCAGAGTATTAAGCAAGACTAAGGCAGGGACAGAGCTGCGGATAGCTGGGGGGGTCAAGGAAGGTGACAAGTTCTTCTTTCAATACATCCGGGAAAAAAGACCATATATAGGCGATGCACTCCAGCATCACTTGGATGGCTGGTGGCCATGGAGGTGTTCGGAAGACTGTGCTGCTGGCCATCCGGGGCCACAGCACCGACTGACAGGTATGGGGTTGATGTTGCTGCGGGTGGGTGGGGGGTCCACTAACCACCAATGTAGCTGTTGGAGCACTGGGATCAAGGGTCAGGGTAGAGTTGCTGGGGCACCACTGTGTGCAGGAGGGTTTCTTCACACTGTCGGAGGTTGGGGATGACATGTGGTGGTGGGGGGGGCTATGCCTATCTCCACTGGGGACAGGGCTGTCAAGTGGTGGTGGGGGGATTGATATACACACACTGGGATGGGGCTGTCAAGTGGTGGGGGAGCATTTATGCTTTACACTACTAGGGCAGAGGCTGTCATCTGTTACAGAGGTGTGCTTTACATACTACAAGGAAGGGGCTTGCATATGTTATAAAATATGAATAGAACAGATCATTACATTTACTGTTTCTCTATAACAACTGGGACTGGGCCGTATTCAACCCTGTCACATACCCTTCTCCTTAAGAGCAAACCTGTTTTACAAACACAGGTTTCCAAACTTTCTAGTAATTCTCATCTAAACATATACAGTATCCTTTTTCCCATGGCAACACAGCAAATAGTGAAGTTAAACTCACACATTTGTTTGTTCAGCCTTCAGAATTCTCAATTCCCGATCCATATCAAGACAGAAAATCAACATTGACATTCTCTTTCCCAAATTTGTGCATCACTTTAAACTTAAATGGCTGTAGTGCCAACTACCACAGTGTGATTCTAGAATTTGTACCCTTCCTTTGGTTAAGCCAACAGAGAGGATTGTGATCTGTTACAAGTATAACGTCAGCTCTTAGTAAATAAAACTTAAGAGACTCCATGGCCAGCTTTGCTGCAAGGAATTCCTTTTCAATAGTAGAATACCTTTCCTCTCTGTTGTGCAACTTCCTACTTATGTACAGAATAGGATGTTCTTTCCCATCTATATTTTGACTCAGGACTGCACCAAGGCCTACATCTGATGCATCTGTCACTGCATCTCTTCTCTCTTCTGCTGCACCAGTTGTTGCATTCCTTATTTTCTCTGTTTCTCCATCTCTTTTTGTTGTATAGCCCACCATTTGAAAAAGGCAATCGGGCTCTCAAGTTCTGTCACTGCCTGTTCTTTTTCTATAACTGGTGCTAGCTGTACAGTCTTAGCTTGGACTTCTGTCTCTGCTAGTTTGGCTGCCATTCTCCTGGTAACCACTCCTGGGCTTGTTGCTGCAGAATCCATACCTTCTTATATGCTTCCCTGGTACCAGGTCTAGTACCCACGCACAAACCTCCTGGCTTAGAGTATGCACAACATAAATTCCACTTAGGCTGACACCATCTGTCATTGAGACACAGGCCAGGAAGCACAGGAAAACCAGGAGCAGTTGTAAAATTGCAAAAAGAGTTTTATTATGAATAACAGTAAAATAAAAAATAAATAAATTGTTCAGTATAACTATTTACAAAGGCAGTATAAACAGAGAAAGTCGATCTGGATTTCTTCTCAATTTCCAATCTCAGTCTCTCTCAGTCTCTGAGTCCTTCTTTTGCAAAACATTGCAGCTCCTTTTTATAGGTCTGTGCAGGAGCTCATTAAGAAACTAGCATGCTTCTCTCACAGTGTTCTTGTAAGTTTCCAATGTTCTTGTCAATTTCATGCAGGTGTAGCAAAAAGAACATTGTGACCCAGAACTGACCTCTTGTTTACATCTTCTACAAAAGACTTAAAAATTGCATCTCAAGTTAACCTTTTGAGTTCCAAATAGCTTTGCAATCATGTCAACAATATAACTATATACAGTTTTAAACAAAGGGATCCCAATGTCAGTGACATTTCCGCATAATGAGTCAGTTATATTTTTATACCTGCAGAAAAGACAGAACAAGTGAGGGTAAAGAGATAGCAAGAGGCAGAGAATTTCAAGACCATCAGGGTGATCAAGTCCTAGGTCTCAAGAGAAAATTTGGTGGAGCAACCAGACAGAGAAGAGACAGAAAATGAGAGAATAGAACAGATCCTTGCATTTACTCTTTCTCCATAACAACTGGGAGAGGGCGGTATTCAACCCTGTCACACCTACCACACATGTGATCCTCTCAGGGACCCAGGACGGGCATCCAATTGGATGCTGACCTTGGTCCGGTACTTCGCCCATGGCCACCTTGCAAAGTTCTGTGTGCCGGGGGGGGTGCAGCCTTAGACAGGTGGTGGCCATTTGTGCATACCGGCCTGTGTGCACCTGTTCATGGGTGCTGAGCTGCACGGGCAGGATACGTGCCTTTAGCACATACTTTCTGCACCTTAGTGCATAGCCTCCAAAGAAAGGTGGCCCTTTGTCTGTTTACCTCAATCATCCTATCCTCCTCTGTTAGCTTCACAATTCCTCCTTTTCTTCATTTTTTCACTAATAAACAGAGAACATTTTTTCTCCACTCTTGACCCCCTTCACAATACACAGCTCTGTGTCTCCTTTTGCCTCCCTAACAACCCTCTTTGCCTCCTTAACTTATAGCAAATATTCTTCCCATTCTTCCTCTCCCGGCTATTCTTTAAATTTGTAGAAGGCTTTTTCTTAGCCCTCACCAATTCTCAGACCCTTGCTGAGAACCATAGTTGTATCTTGAACCTGTTTTTGGTTACCGTTCTCACACATACCTTAGATGTTCCAAGAAATTGCTACCTTAATTGCAGCTTCCACTCCTTCTATGGTGTCCACTCTGCTAACTGATCCCTGACCAGCTCCTTCATCCTATTGAAGTCTGACCTTACAGAATCATGGACTTCAGCTCCTGATCACAGTTTACCAGACCCAAGGGCCAGTTCAAATCAAATTGAGATATGGTCACTGTTCGCAAACAGTTCCTGTACTCCGACAGTTCCTACCACCTTTGAGCTGGTGAGTACCACATGAGAATTGCCATTTTCCTGGTGGTCTCCTTAAATACAGTAAGTGCACCAGCAGACAGTCCTGGAATACATCAAGCAATACCTTACTTCTGGCGCTCCTGTCACGGGAACATCCCAATTGATGTCAGGCAAGTTCAGATCACCTTCCACCATTACTTCCCCCTTAGCTATCCCTCATTCCATTCATACCTGAGCTCTCAGTCTCTCTCTCCTCCCCTTGACCAGATGGTTAATAGATCACCCCCAAGCGCAGTTTCTTGCTTAAGGCTGCCATACGTTTCACCCATAGTGACTCAGTATCCCCATTACTACCCTGATGCACCCATCTTCTGTCACCTTTATGCCCTTCTTGACAAAGAGCTGCCCCTCCATCTCTGTCTGTTCCTTTATTTCCCCCAAATATTGAAGACTCAGGGACCATCAGTTCCAGTCATTATTTTCTAAACCCAGCCGCAATGCCCAACTCAGTGTTTGCTCTCAGTTCCTGGAGCTCACTGATTTTATTACCTAGGTTTCTGGCATTAAGACATACCCACTTCCCTCTCACCCTTGATCCTGCTTTACTACTACCCTTCTACTTCACATTTCCTCTCATCCCCTTGTTTTTCTTGGTGCTTGCACCTTTTTGTGTTTCCCCTCTCCAAAGTCCTACCTAGTCCAGTATGGGCCACAGCTTTCTTTGCACCTGCTATGCTGCTGTAAACCCTCAGATGTGGGGGAATACTAGCCAAGATCCTTTTCCTCTCCTCTGCCTTTGAGCCTCCCCTATACCCAATTTCTCCCTGCAGTCAGTTTAAACATCTGATACAGACATCACATTTCTTCCCCAGCGCACAGGTCCCCTCTCTAATCAGGTGAAGTCCATCACCCTTGAAGAGTCTTCTGTCCCAGAAGTTCCTTCATTCCCCCACAATGTGGTTCCCCTTATCCTTACACCATCCCTTAAGACATCCATTAATGTCTTCTATTGCCTCCCTCCTTGTCATATCCTACTTCCACTCCCTGACCCACACAGGGAGGACTTCAAAAAAGGCCAGTGAGGCTGAGTTTTTTGCCAGTCTGTCACCAAGTCTATGAAAGTTCAGCTTCACCATCTCCACCAACTGGTTCACCAAATCATTGGTACCCAGGTGTACCAGCACCCCCAGCTCCCCCTGCTTTCTCTCCATCATCCACCCTATCCTGTCTAAATCCTAAATGCAGATGCCCCAGAAAAGCACTGGACCATCCACCTCATCTCCATCTGCCCACCACCCTCTCTACCCCCAATCATTGATTTCCCCCACCACTAAGACTCTCCTGGCAGACTTGCTCCCCTATGATGCCAACACATTACCTTGCCCTTTCCCATTGACTGTCTCAAAGAGGTGCCTGAACCTCCTCTAGGGGTATGAAGCTATTTACTGTCTGGATGGTGAGGGGATGGACAGCTTCTTTGTGGCTAACCCTGCTTGCCTTCCTTGTCCCCCCTCACTACTCTCAACCCCCCTGGACCAGTGGGTCTCTGGGGCAGTAGGGGTGTGGGGGATGGGAACTTGCTGATCTGATGATGCAGCTGAGATATTTCTACCCTTGCTGCCACTAGCTAAGCCTGGAGCTCTGCTTAGGTCCTGCACATGGGGCAGTGCCCTATCCTCCAGAGCATATCCCTAGAGAAGAGTGCCCTGCAGCTGGTACAACTAACTGCCACATCTCTAAATCCCATCCCCATAAAGACCTATACTAAGCAGACATCTAATTTAAGTCATAAAGCTTGCCCTGATGGGGTCTAGCTGTAAGGCTCACCTTTAGCACATATAAACAGAGATAAAACAAAATTACTTTGCAGTGCTCACCCAGATAAGATGTAGTTGCAGGCTTTGTTACAGCACAAAATAACAGGGGTTAAACCTACCTCATAGTGCTCACCCAGATAGAGTGTGGCAGTAGGTTTAACTATAGTACAGAAACTGGAGTTAAACTATCTTGTAGTGCTTACCCAGGTAGGGTGCAGCGCGATGATTTCACTGTTGCATAAAATAACCCTGCAAATGAAATGTTCACCTGCTCTAGCACAATGTTCTGCAAATAAACTTTACAATAACCTGTAGCAGAGTCCTCAATATATTACTAAAACAACAAAAATTGATTCCCTGACTACCACTGATGATGAGGTTCACACACCCTTGGAGATAGTCATGGAATTAATAATGTCTTTTGTAATATAGACAATGGTGTGTCTCTGGGAATTTTCTTAACTGAAGCCACAACAGTAAAGAAGGATGTGAATGGAGTCCTTTACTTTATGGAATTGACTGAGGATGATGTATATGGATATCTACAACACAGGAACACTAGGACAAGAAATGGTGGGGATGGACTTGAGTTAAGAGTATTTTCTTGTGTAACAGATTTAATGGTTGTACCAATGAAGATTTTATTTAATGTTTCTTCAAAATTTGGGTTGTTCCCTGAGTTTCAAGGCAGGCAAACCTGATTCCTATTTATAAGGGTGGTGGCAGGTGTTTGGTTAAAAATTATAGGCCTGTTTCCTTATTGCCCTCTCTCTCCAAGTCCTTAGAGAAAGTGGACTCTGATCAAATCATTAGCTATTTAGATCTGCATGGTTTATTATCCTACCAGGTCATAATGTTGCACACTTAGTAGTGTACAACATTATGGCTAACCCAGTACAGCGTAGCACTAGTGAGCGAATGGTGCAATACTGCGTATACTGCTGTACACAGTATTGCACCATTCTCACTTTCCCAGGCAGAGGATAAGACCTCTGCTGGGAGTGGGTTCCACTGACCAGCTGCTTTGGCTCAATGGACTGAGCCACAGCAGCAGAGAACCCAGGCAGTGCTTCTGGGACCAAGTTTGATTCCCAGTCCCAGAAATTTTTATTTCTTCAATCTTTGTGTGCTCCCCGACTTGAACCCCCCAGAGTTGAGAATATATATTGGGGGAGTTGGGGGGCACAGACCCCAGTAACGAAGGGTGTGGGGGCAGAGCCCCCCACAGAAAAAAAGGATATGCCGCATGGCAAGAATTGCGCTGTATTGGCAGCACAATTTTGCCATGCGGCATAGTATCATGCGTGGTTATGACCCCGTGCCATTTATTATCCCATGGTTTATTATGGATTTAAAAAAGAACGCAGTACTTTAACAGCTTTGGTAGAATTGACTGCATCCCTCATGAGGCCTTGGACAGGGGTGAGACTGCTGCAGCTGTTTTCTTGTTTTGTTTCATAGCTATTTATCCAAAGCCTTTGATTTGGTGCATCATGGTTGCTTGCTCTCCAAACTCAGGAATATTGGTTGTGAGAAGGGGTTATATCTTGGTTTGAGAGAGTTATTTGGGTGGGAAAATGCAGTTTTGGATGGTGTAAAATCTCTACTAGTGGGAATTGATATGGGGGTCCCACAGGGCCCTATTTTAGGAGCACTGTTATTTAACATTGTTATTAATGATCTACCATCTGTTATTTCATCTTCAATGATTTTACGTTACGCTTATGATGTTGCTTTGTTTAAAAGTCAGTGTAGTTATGAAAAATTAATATTAGATTTATCGACTGAGTTTCAATTTGTCAATAGGTGGTTGTGTGATAATGGTTTATTATTAAATGTATTTAAGACTACATTTATGTTTTTTGGGAAATAGGAATAAGTTGACTGCTATCCCTACCTGTCTGAAAACTAGGGATGCACACTGTGGAAATCCAGAGGGTAGATTGTTTTAAGTATTTAGATTTTTATTCTGACAGTTTATTTTTGTCCAGTTCTCATATTGATTTTTTGGTTAAGACTGTTAATTTAAGATTGGGCTTGCTTTATGGAATAAGAAATTGTATTTCATTTAATTCTAAAACAGTGTTGGCTCAGTCATTAATTTTATCTGTTATTGATTATGGATTACCAGTTTATTCCACTACAGTGGCGACATCCTTAAAAAGAGTTAGAGTTGTCTGTCATAATGCATGTCATTTTGTATTGGTAAGTCCAAAGCTAATGAATCATTGTTTATTGTATTCTTCACTCAGTTGGTATTCCTTTGATTGTTGTTGTTTTTATTTTAGGTTCATTTAATTTTGGAGATTTTGGAATGGTAATATACAACTGTCTTTCAAGGATGTGCTTAAGATGGGAAGCTTTGATCCAATACAACATGGATTCACAGCAGGTAGGACATGTCAAACAAATCTAACATATTTTTTGACTGGGTGACTAAGGAAGTTAATCAATGAGGGATGGTGGACATCACCTACAGCAAAGTCTTCAACACTGTCCCGCAGAGAAGGCTGATTAGCAAGATTGAGAGTCTGGGCATGAGACTAAAGGTGATACACTGGGTTAAAAACTGGCTGACGGACAGGAGGCAGAGGGTGGTGTTAAATGGGATCCAATCTGGGGAGAGGAAGGGAGGTGACCACAGGGATCAGTACTGGAACCAGTCCTATTCAATGTCTTCATTAGTGACATTGCAGAGGAGCTGGAAGGTAATGTATGCCTATTTGCAGATGACACCAAGATCTACAACAGGGTGGACACCTTAAAGAGGGACCTAGAGAAGCTTGAAAAATGGTTGGCAGTCTGGCAACTGAGGTTCAATGCAAAGAAGTGCAAGATGATGCACCTGGGTAGAGGGAACCCTGGGGAGAGCTACAGGATAAGGGAAGAGAGATGCTGACTGTCACCAAAGAGGAAAGGGACCTAGGGGTTATAATTTCTGATGACCTTAAGATATCAAGGCAGAATGCAAAGGCTGCAGGGAGGGCCAGTGGCGTGCTAGGTTGCATAGGCAGAGGTGTGACTAGAAGGAGGCAGGAGGTGGTAATACCATTGTATAAAGCACTGGTAAGGCCTCACCTGAAGTACTGCAGCAGTTTTGGAGGCCACACATGTGCCAGGACATAAACAGAGTGGAGGCAGTCCAGAGAAGGGTGACTAAGATGGTACATAGCTTACACCACAAAACAAATGAGGAGAGACTAAAGGACCTCAATATATACTCACTGGAGGAAAGAAAAGGGTAGGTGGACATGATAGAAACTTTCAAGTACATCAAGGGCATAAACAAGGTATGGGGGGTGGGCTTTTTCCAGTGTAGAAGAAGTGTTAGAATGAGGAGGCATGATATGAAATTGAAGGGGGGAAGATTGAGAGGAAATGTGAGGAGGTTTTTCTTCACAGAGAGGGTGGTGGATGCATGGAATAGTCTGCCACAAGACTTGGTAGGAGCAAGCACACTAGTGGGTTTTAAACATGCCTGGGACAGGCACAGGGGATCTTGAGGGGGGAGGGAGTGATGGTAAACTATTGACCACATAGGGTCAGTGGCCGCATACATGGATAGGGCTTACAGGCATACTGGATGCGCCTAGCCATCCCTATCTGCCAACAATTTCTATGTAACTCGTTCATTACCAGCACTTTGTTTTAAATCACCTTTGTATAGGTCAACTTTAGCTCAATGCTCATTTGTCCATAAAGAGTTAAAATATGTATTTTTTTTTAAACAGGAGAGACACACTAAGCTGAAGCTTGTTAACAGGTGTGACCTGGGAGCACAAGGAAGTTAAGTGACTTGCTCAAGGTCACACAGTATGCAAATGGAGGCTGTGGGAATCAAACCCAGATCTGCAGCTCAGAGCCTTAACCCACTGTGCTATTCTGTCTCCAAATGAATGAAACTCACTTCCACCCACACTACATTACTCAGAATCCTATCACAGATTTTTTTTTTTATATTTCTGTTTATCCCTCCTACATCTCTACCAGAGCCACCCCGTCAGGAGTCGCCAATGAAGCCCATCCCTACCAGCGTCCTACCTGTCAGCCTGGGATCCTCTATCCGGCCACGGATTGCCCCCCGGATGGGGTTAAGGTATGGCAGGACACCCCAAATCATTGTAGTTTCATCAGGCTCCCTCTACTGCAGGCCAAAGCTGGCACATCGGGATCGGACTTGGTGTTCCATCTTCCCGGTTCTGGAAGGGTTTTTCCCTGTTCTGTAAGGAACGTTGCCGGCCCCTTGATGTCAAAGCACAAGTATTGACATCCGTAATGTCCTCCCCCTGGATGATGCAGCCCCTAGAGGTGATTGGTCTGCAGGCCTCCGCCCTTGACCAATCAAACCTCCAAGGTGCAGATGCACTGTCATTCCCCCAGCCTCCGCCAGAGGTCACAACATGCCAGGTTGGATTCCCATCCTCCCCCCGGAGCAGGTGAGCCATCGTCGGATGCTCAGCCTTACTCCCCCCTGCTGACCCCTGGCTCCCGGAGTCTGCTTCCAAACCTGAGTCGCCGGCGTGGTGTGAGGTGTGGCATCCAGTGCCTCAACGCTCAGCGCCACCGGGCCGGCATATCCTATCACAGCTTTAAAGTGAATTTAAAGAAGTACTGCATTGATATGTCTTAGTGCCACTATCCTGATTAAGTATTACTGCGTATATATCTAATGTTGCTTGTTCTTTTGCATGCACATAGTGTGAGAATTTTATGCCTGTACTTTGTTATTTGTTATCTGTTCTGGTCCTCCATGGAAATGGGCATTTGTAGCTCCTGGAGTTACCTGGTTACCGAATTTTAAATAAAAAAACAATTACAGCCAGGATGCCTCAAGATACTTACAGTTAAATGTGTACATACAGTTTTACCTGGGATGTGATAGACAGACTTCCTGGCTGCTGGCAGTCTCCTGTCTGACTCCCTAGCAGACTCCTGTGATGTCCTTTGCACTTGGTCCTTCACACAGAGGGTCCCAGCATGGAGGGGTCACTAGTATCATAGTATCATAGCAATGTGTCAGCAGAAAAGGACCATCCTGGCCCATTCAGTCTGCCCGCCACCTCCTCCCCTAATTGTCACTGGTGAATAAGGAGCCTATCCTCTGGCCTCTAACCAAACCCATGTGTCCATCCCATGCTCTCTTGAATCCCTCCACCAATTCAACACCTACCACCTCCTCAGGTAATTTTTCCAGGGTTCAACCACCCTCTCAGTGAAGTAACATGCCCTTACTTTACCTTTAAATCTTCCTCTTTCCAATCTTAAAGTGTGGCCTCTTGTTTTAACTCTGACATTCCTTTTAAATAGACTTCCTTCTCTCACTTTATTTATCCCCTTCATGTACCTGAATGTCTCTATCATGTCTCCTCTCTCTCTTCTAAACTCCAGCAGATACCGATTTAATTCTCTCAATCTTGTCTTATATGGTTTCCCTTGCATATCCTGCATCATCTTTGTTGACCTTCTCTGAACCTTTTCTATTGCATCTATGTCCTTTCCTAAATGAGGCCTCCAGAACTGTACCCCGTACTCCAGGTGCAGTCTAACCATGATCTTATAGAATGACATCAGCACCTCTCTCTTCCTACTAGTTATGCCCCTTCCTATGCACACCATCATTCTATTAGCTTTACCAACCACCTTACTACATTGGTGACTTACCCTAAGGTTGTTTGATATTATAATCCCCAGATCCCTTTCCTGTTCTGTTTGCGTTATCTGATCTCCCCCAGTGAGTACTTGGCTCGTCGATTCTTATGCCCTATATGCATCACTGCACACTTCTTTGTATTGAACTTCAGCTGCCATGTTTCTGACCATTTCTCTAGTATACTCAAATCCCACATCTTGGCCTCAACCCCTCCTTCAGTGTAGACCCTATTTCATAACTTTGCATCATCTGCAAGCAAACACATTTTCCTTTCAATTCCTTCTGATGTATCACAATATATATGTTAACAAGCATTTATCAATGCCGAATGTTGGCTTGCTGGCATTAGCATTGGAAGTGCAGGAGTTAGACAGATGCAGAATAGGAATAGCAGTAAAGTACTGAACTGACTCCAACCCCACCCCCACCCTGCAGAGACAAACAGGCATTGGGGTGTGGCTTTGGGTCGTTGCCATAATGGTCATGCCATTTCACCTCACTCTACCCTGCAGACACTGACAACCGAAAGGTGATTTTGCACAGCAACTGTGACATTTGGTGGCACAGGTGCGAAAAAACATTTTGAACAGGATGTGAAAAATGACAGCTGTACTGTTCATGAGGAGGTGTAAAAAGAATGGTATTGTTGAAAATCTGGAGTGGAAATATAAAAAAAATGGTGAAGTCACAAGCCTGCACAGAAGCTGCACAACGCACACCCATAATGCAGTTATCTGAGAGATTTTTTTTTACTGCAGATTT
Organism: Neoceratodus forsteri; assembly: GCA_016271365.2. Classification (NCBI taxonomy): domain Eukaryota; kingdom Metazoa; phylum Chordata; order Ceratodontiformes; family Ceratodontidae; genus Neoceratodus; species Neoceratodus forsteri. Next base: position 346,269,924 of record CM028131.1, on the reverse strand, counting down.
TCAACATAAGCATTTTAGTACCTCCACTCATGAACAGTGGCAATGTGATTTTCTTAATCTGTCCCAAATATTGATTTTGCACAGCAGCCGTGCCCACTGCGTGATACAGGTGGGAAAACATGTTTTGGACAGGATGTGAAAAATGACAGCTGTACTGTTCATAAGGCGGGGTGCAAAAATGACAATGTTTAAAATCTGGAGTAAAAATATTAACAATTTTCGAAGTTACGAGCATATGCAGAAACTACACAACGCATGCTGGTAACAGTAATTTTTTGGAATATTTTCACCAAATTTGCAACATGGGCTTTTTTGGGACCTCTCCTTATGAACACTGTCACTGTTTTTTCACTCTGTGCCAAACGCTGATGTCACACAGCAACCATGCCATTGTGTGCCAGATGTGTGAAAACACATTTCAGGCAGGATGTGAAAAATGACAGCTGTACTGTTCATAAGGAGGTGTGGAAAAATGGCAATGTTTAAAATCTGGAGTGAAAATGTTAAAAATTCTCAAAGTTACGAGCATGCGTGGGAACTGTGCAATGCACGCTCATAATACAGTCATGTTTTGGAATCTCTTCACCTCATGAACAGTGACACTATCATTTTGTTAATCAGTCCCAGAAGGTGATACCATGCAGTGACTGCAGAATCACCTTTCGGGAAGAAATAACAAAATGACAGTGACTGAGTTCATGAGGTGTGGTTCCAAGAACCCCATGTTTAAGATTTGGGACCAAAACTCCCCAAAATGGCCAAGATATCACCCTGAATTGCCCACCTTCCTCCATTTATGCCATTATACAGCTTACCAGCATTTCTTCAGTTCGCGGTCGGCTTTGAAGAGTGCAGATGTGTTCCTACTCCACCGAAGATCGTTGCACCAGACTCCAAAGGTAAGTATGGGTTGGGGGGGTGTGGGGAGGTGGAGTGTGCAGAGGGTGGGTGCGGGTTAGGGGAGGTCACCGCAGACAATGAGCGACCATTTCTTTGTTTCAGGTAAAAAAAAAAAAGACACCGCAGGAAGTTTTTTTTCTTGCAGGTTTGCTTTGCGCATACTGAGGTGGGCTCCCAGTGTGCTACCTGTGTTTTTGGGGAGGGGGAACTGAAGCTGATGGGGATTGGGCCTCCCTTCAGCAAAGAAAGCATATCTGTGTTGGGGGAGGGTTTTTGTTTTTTTTTTCGAGAAGGCAGGTCTGGTAGGAGATCTTACACTTGAGGTGGAGCCAGTTAGTCTGTTTATAAAGTTTGCATGTATGTGACTGTCCCCCAGCACCTGACACTAGCCAACAGCACTTATTCAGTGCAATCTTAATTCTTTATAGCATTGTGCCAGTAGCAGACCGATAGACAACTAGCCCATAGTGAATTATAGAGAGGACTGAGCTGGGTAAAACTATGTGCAGGGCCTCAGGGGTCAAGCAGTGGCGATGGAGGCAAAGGGTCCCTAGTCTAGTGTTTACAGCCTTGGAGATTAGGTCAACATGAAGAGTATATAAGAGTGAGCTGTCAAGAGTAACCCCAAGGTATTTGAAGTACTGAACTTGCTTGAGTGGTTGGTTTTGTTTGTTCAGGATAGTTAGGCTAGCTGTTCTGTATTTGCTGTGTGGGCTTCAGAGCAACAGTCTTGTTTTTCTTTTATACTTCATCAACAATTTATGCTGACCAAACCAGGTCTTGACCAAGCTTAAATTGTTCTGTAGGTCACAAGAAAGAGGGAGTGGCTCAGTCTGTGTTGAAAAGAGGATAGCATCATCAGCATAAAGGATCATATTATTGCAGGTTGTGGGAAGGCTGTTGATAAAGAGGCTAAAACGTAGTGGTCCATGGATGGACCCTTGAGGTACCGCAGACTGCACAGAAAGGCTGCTGGAGAGTGTCACATATTTTAACTTGTTGGGATCTACCCTCAAGGTAGTTCCAAACCAGCAGGTAACCTCATTTGAGAGGCCCAAGGCAGGGAGGGAGGGAAGGAGTGCAGAAAGAGCTGCTGATTAACAGTTTCAAAAGCCTTTGTCAGGTTGACGTACTGTAGATTGCACCAAGTATATGGCCATTATCCAGTGCCTTATGAATGTGATCAGTGTATTCAAGAAGGGCAGTGGTTGTGCTGTGTGCTTTTGTAAAGCCATGCTGCTGCAGACACTGAATGTTGCATGTGTTAAGGTATTTTGACGGTTGGTCCAAGACAATGCTCTCGAGGGCTTTAGAAAGAGGAGGAAGGATTGAAATAGGGTGGTAGTTGAGGTGTTGTGACTGGTCACCACTTTTGTGAATGGGAGTGACAATGGCAGATTTCCAAAGCTGGGGGAACTGCCTATGGGAGAGTGATAAGTTCAAGAGTTTAGAGAGAGGTAACAAGACCTCCTCAAGTGAAAGGGTAAGAAGTTTTAGATCCACATTAAAAGTTACCTATTGGTCTCAAGTCAATGGTTCCTGCACTTTTTCTGTCGCTCCCTCCTGGTAGGTCAGATCATGGCAGTGAGAGACAGAGAGAGAGAGAGAGAGAGAGAGAGAGAGAGAGTGTGCATGGAGGAGAGAGACCAAGTTAGCAACAGTGATGAAACCCAGTTATACTACAGTTTCTGGCTCCAGCCACAATGGTAAAGGACAGAGGGTATGTGTGTGTGTGGAGGAGAGTGACTGAGCCAACAGCAGTAAGGATCAGAGTTAGTCAAAAAAAAAAAAGGAGCAAAAGCAGAACTGTCTTCAGTGACTTTCTTGGACACTGACTCCTTGCACCAGTAATTATTAAAACTAAAACAGACACTGTGTGTCTATGAAATGTAGTTGTTTTTAACAAACCCACATTATGTGATGACCTCATTATCCTCTCGAGCTTTATGAGTTATCACACACCTCGGATATGTAAAAAACAACTTCATAACACGCAGTCACCTGTGCATTATTCTCTGTAGTATTATTATTACAATTATAGAGAATGAAAAGCCTTGATCTTACTGTAGAACCAGTGTGCCAATTTCTCCAGTCCTTGGGGTTGTACTGGAAGGGGTTGTAGACAATCTCGATCTTGAGCTCAGGGACCCTCGTACTGTAAGTATGTTGCTATGCTTCCCTGTGTGTTGTGATCAGTATAATTATTTCCCATCCCCAACAAGAACAATCCAGGTCGTCAAGGTCACCCCCTTCATCCAGCAAGAGAGATGGGGGAATGGCTGTTGCCATGGCCAACACCAATGGCACACTTTGGTGAACCAGCAGAGATGTGTGAACGCTGGGTGGCCCATGCCTTCATGGCCGTGGAGCAACGAGTACCTCACCTTTACATTGTGGCCCCGTCCTAGCCAACTTCAAATCCAGGGCTCACACATGGGCATCACATATCACAAAATACATTTCATTTTTACTGTACTGCGTCCTAGCACAATGATGCCCCCACCTGAGAAAAGCAGGGCACCCTGCAGCTCGAACAAGTCCTTCAGAACAGCCAAGAGGGGACTTTCACTTTCATGACTGCTGTAGTGACAGAACTATCCCATTCACCAAACTGTTAGTTTAGATTGCAAAGCCCAGTGTAGCTGTAGTCTGAGTTCTCCATTTTCTTTCCATGAATGCCAGTATTTTTACAGGGCTGGACAATCATGGATATTAGTTCCTGAATACTCAACTAATGTACTATAGTCACTATTCAGGGGTATTTGTATTTAAGAATTATTTCTCTAGTTCTATTATTTTTGAAAACTTGGTCCAGGCCATATAAAAAGGAGCGTGCCTCTTATAATTTCTAATGAGAAAAATTGTGCTAAAGCAGACTCAAAAGGGGTTAAAAAAAAAAGGGCATCATACAGTCAGCCAAGTGAGGCAGAGGGCTCAGGTGCTGAACACCTCACTAGCAAACCAGGTTCAGAAAGGGACCTGGGAAGCTGGCCCAGTGGTGCTGAGGGTCGAGGTGCTGGACACCACATTTTGCACCATGCTGGCAACCCGGGTTTGGGTAGGAGCCTGGGTCGGTGGTTGTTGGCGGGAGGGGGGGATGTGGAGCAAGACTAAGCTGATGTGAGGTGGCTCTCCTCTTCCACAGAGAGATGAGGGGTTGCCCCAGCCCTTGACTGCCACCTGGTGGAGGACAGATGGCAGTTCCCGCTACCAGGGAGCCTGCTGATTGCCAGGGGAGGGTGGAAGGGGCTGAGCTGGCACCTGGAATGCATGTGTGCCTCCACGTGCATGCATTGCCATGTCTGCCAGGGTCACAGGAACAACGGGAGAAACCGGGAGGGCAAAAAACTGCAGAACCTACTAATAAAAAAAATAAGAAAGGGACTTGGGCCATTTGGGGATCGGCTGAGCAAAGGAGGTTTGAGTGTCCACTGATGTATGTCCTCCTTCGGAATGGGCGGACAGTATGCATCATTGCTCGGTTGCCACCAAGCAGAGGCCAGGGGGTGCATCAGCAGTCACAGGATCAAAAGTTGGAGTTAAGCATTGCAGGTGTGCAATGTCTTTACCTTATCTATGTGCACCACTGCACACCTCTGCCTCAGAATCAAGGGGAGAAAGTAGAGGCAAGAACCCCTGCTCGCAGGATGACCCTGCTACCCCACAGGCACTGCACTCACCCATCGAGGTAAGGATTCAGATGTATTAAGAGGTAGTCATTCAGATGTAATAAGTTCTAGAGGTGGAGTGACAGGGCTGGGGTGAAAGCAGAATGGTGCCAGCAAGGAGAATAAAGTACAGGTGAAAAAAAAAAGTATCATACTAGTCTGGAGATGAGGCACTCTAAAATAGAATAAAAAAAAAAGCACAGATCAAAATTAGCACCCTATCATAAACTCCTGATTTAAAGGGATTTTTTTTGTTTTTTTAATCTAATTGTTGGTTCAAATAACGAATATTGAATAAAGAATAACAATTTTGTAGTCCTGAGTATGAACACTCGCCGAATATTCGCCTGAAAATATCCACATACTGTACCTCTAGGGTTTTCATGTAATACTCCCTGTTGTGTGGTTAGAGTGAGGGAGAAATGCTTCTGTTAGTAAAATAAGGACATCTCATGGTTTTTGATTTGATCAAGAGGCACTGAGCCAGATCAGGGCAGCAGGCAACACAGCAAAGTAGATGTTCACAAAAAAACAACAACAACAACAAAAAAAACAGCACTGTGGGTGGAACCAGGCAGGGTCGGCATTTGAAGATTCCTGCTGCCATGACAAACAACTATCCCTTTCTTTTCAGCAAGTTTTTCTGTCAGGAAAACCCAGATGAGATTATTTTGTACTTACAATTGGTTTACCCAGGACAGCCCATGTGAGGTGCAACCTCTTGTTTCCACTGGGGTCCTGCTTCCACCCATTTCCACGGCTGGGAGGACTGAAGCACAAGGAGGTTAACTGACTTGCTTAAGGTCATGCAGTATTAGGCTGTCATGGCATGTGAACATATGAACTCTTGGCTCCCCAAGAGAGTGCTCTAAACACTAGACCATAGCGCCTCCTATATTTGGAGGCAGATACAACATCTCATTTTAATTGGGATGGGGTTGTTTCTATCCTAGTTTCACAGTTGAGAGGGACCAAAGCACAAGAACATCACATGAGTTGCTCCCATGCAGCAGTGCTGGCTTGATGTATTAGCTACCAAGCCAATTGCCCTTTTCTTAAATTATTTGGCTAAAAAATAGGCAGGTGTATTAGCCACTGCTAGCTAGTGTCTTTTTATGCCAAGATAGCAGCTGTCTATAAAAATTAAACGGTCAAAACAAAATAAGTGGTGGCAAAAAGGAAACTATGGTATTAGCCAAATGGCTAATTATTTTTGGTGTCTGGAGTAAACAGTGCCATCCAGTTAGCTGGTTGCCAAAAATACCTGGCCTTTCCATGCCCTCTGGGATGCAAGTTGAACATGAGAACTCCTGGTTCACAGTTTGGTATTATCAAGCACTGCAACATATTCCATACCCTTCTTACGGGAGCTGCTGACACCACATCATAGTAGTAAACACGCATAAGACATCACTGATGGTCCTCGTACTATCACTGCTCACAGAGACTTTATTTTGATGCCACTATTCAAATATTATGATTTGTGTAAAGGCTGCAGGGAGTTGGGTGCTAAGATCAGCCTAAGTCTGGATAGGCTTGTTTGGACCAAATATCTTTCCTTTTTCCCTAATCTAATTCTTTTGCTACAAGCAAAAATGTGATGAGGTAGTGTGGTGTAGTACTTGGAGTGCAGGCTTGCAAACCTGGAGACCTAGGTTCAAACCTCACCAGAGCCACTTACTCACCAGGGTCACTTCACCTCTCAGGGCTTCAGTCCACCCAGCTATACATACGGGTATAAAAAAAAGAGGGTACCACTGAAAATGAGATAGTATTTATTGACTGACTGATTTCAAAAGTTTTACCAGGAAAAACATACTGAGCTGGTAACAGCTCACTTCTAGATGTGTCCTGAGGGGAGGTCGAAGAGTATGGAATAGAACAGATACAAAGTACAATACATAAAAATATGGAAATAAGTATAATAAAAGAAATAAAGTACAAGAAATGCTTCAAGAATAAACTATTCATACAGTAAAGCGGAACAAGCAAAATTAACAGATGGTGGTAGGAATGGGGCACAGCTGATGGAGGGAAATTCTGGAGGGTGGAAAAAGCATAGTAAGTAAAAAATAATATGAGGAGCAGGAAGTAGTGACCGATGAACTGGGCAGTGCTAGTGTCAGTATAGGGTGGAGGGCAATCGACAGAATTCCAACCCAATATCAGAGGCAACGGCAGGAATGAATACAGAAATTACAGAGGAGTGATTTCATAGTGCTATGGGAAAGAGCAGAGCAAATGGGAAGGAGGAGAAAGCCCCACACTTTAGGGAAGCGGAAGAGAAGGCACCTAATGTGCATATGGTGCATCTTAGCTGGGCTATCCTGGGTCAAGAGATTGGGGAGAAATGCAAAATGTTTCCAGCTTGAATACAAAGGGTCCTAGTAGAGAAAGGCAGATATATATCAAGGATCACATGCTCAAAGGTAAAGGCATTCTGCAGCACTGACCTTGCCACCCCCCCGCCCCGAGACTGCCCATACTGTAACAGGTCCAGTGGGTAAAGAGAGTGGTTCTGCCTCCAGAGCTGATAGTCCCATCAACCTTTTACCAGCACTAAATTTATCACAGTATAGGGAAGCATACTCCCGTAACAGTCTGATATCTTTCAGCAGGAGTAAGATTATCATAGTGGGAGGAAGCCTGTGCTGTACCTGCCCACACTGTACCTGTCCCAGTGGGTAGACCAAGAGTTTCACTCTCCAGTGCTATGAGTTCCTCACCTTTCACCAGCACTAAATTCATCACAGTGTTGGGAAGCCTACACTCCACCTGACCCACATTGTGCCCGACCATGGGGATAAATAGGGCACTTCTGCTTCCAGTGCCGTCAGTCCCTCAACTTTCACAAGCACTAATTACATCACAATGTTGGGAAGCATGTAGTATACCTGCTCAATGCATATCTGTCCCTGTGGGCAAACAGAGGACTTCGGGCACCAGTTCTGGAACTCCCTCACCTTTTACCAGCTCCTCATTTGCACTGCAGCACTGTGTGAGAAGCTTGTACTGTTCCTGCCTACCCTGTATCTGTCCCTGTGGATAAACAGATGGTTTCTGTCTAGAGTGCTGTCAGTCCCTCACCTTTCACCCAAATTAAATCCATCACATTGTGATTAACTCTGTGCTGTACCTGCCAACCTGTTCATGTGAATAAACAGAGGGCTTCAGGTTCCAGTGCTGTCAGTCCCTCACATCAACAGTATTCAATCCATTATGTGGGGCAGCCTGTGCTGTACCTGCCCATACTGTACCTAGCCGTTTGAGTAAACTGAAGGATTCAATCTCCAGTGCTGTCAGACCCTCATCTTTCACCAGCACTAAATACATCACAGTGAGGGGCAGGCAACATACCTGCCCCACACTGTACCTGTTGCTGTGGATAAACTGAGGGTTTCAATTTCCTGTTCTATCAGTCTCCCACCTTTCACCATTACTAAATAAATCACAGTGTGGGGAAGCCTGCACTGTACATATCACAATGTTTCAGCTCCCTCCTTCAGTCTGCAGTGCTGACTGCCCCTCACCTCTTCTTCAGCCCTAGCTACATTGCAAAGTTAGGAAAACCTGCTATGTACCTGCCCTAAACTGTACCTGTCCTGGAGAATAAACACAGGGCTTCAGGTCTCAACAGTTCTAAAATTATGCCCCCAAAAAGGAAAGACAGCCCTCCCCAACTGACAGCATGTGTGCTACAGCACTAGCACCAATTTGTGGACACCACAGCTGACATACAGAAAAGGTTATTCACCTCCAATTTTCACAGTGAAATGTTCCAGCACCACGCAGTTGTGGGCTGCTAGATCCTGGTGGACAAATTTCTTGGTGTTGAGGTAGGCCATACCATTGGCAATGCCTCCTGCCATCTGAATCATTTTCTTCAGTGTTGGTGGAGGCAGGCCAGGGTTATTCTGAGCAAAGGAGAGCAGTGAGAGATTTTGCTTGGAGAGGGACACCACTAAAGTGTGCAGTATAACTTAGTACTTCTTGGTGTAGAACAGAGGGACCCCACTGCTAACAAGAGAGTGGAGACAGAAGTACATCACTCCATGTATGGACAGCCACAGGGAACTCTGGGCACAAATCAGTTATGTCCCTCTAAGATTCCGTTGAGAGGTATAGGTCGCTTGGTGTGCGACAAAGAGAACTAGGTATAAAATAGAGGAATGTCCCTCCTAATAAGGTCAGTAAGACTAGGACAGAGGGAACTGGGTATAAAATAGAGAAATGTCCCTCCTAATAAGGTCACTAAGTGTAGGACAGAGGGAACGCTGGATATAGAATAGAGGGATGTCCTTCTTAATAAGGTCACTTAGTGTGGGACAGGCAGAGGAAGCTCTGAGAATAAAACAGTTATGTCCCTCCTGATAAAGGGTTGCCACCTACCCCAAGTTATCCTAATATTCCAAAGCAGTCCAGGTTTGGATTACTCTGTCCTGATCAAAAATGGAAAAATTTAAAATGTCCCAGTTTGACACCAAACAAAAAAAAACAGAAACGTCTCACTTTCATCAAAAGGCAGCAAACATAAAGGCTGTTACTAGAATGCCTCAAAATAAATAACAAGTAGGACAGGATATTTATTTTAATTGAGCTTTTTTCCACCAAGCCACATCTGCCACTCCCCACCCCACCGTCTTAAACCAGAGGAGATCTATGTGACACATGTCCTGCGAGTGCCAGTGAATGCACTTTAGACAGTTCAAGGTGCACATGATTTTATAGGTTCCATGTGAATTAAGCGATGCAATTGTGGTGACTAGAGATTTGGGCTAATGCAGTATAGCAACATCAATTAGAGCAACTATACAGGCCAGCGAAGCACTAGTCAGCAACCATATTATAACAGTTCCAGCTTACAGGACACATGGGTTGGCGCCCTTCAGACTGCCATATAGAACGCCCATTCCATGTATCATTGAAATAATTCAGCACTGGTAACAGCATCTCCCGTACTCATGGAACAGACTGTCCCGCAACTTCTCAGATGTCTCCTCACTCCTCAAATAACATTATATGTTTCTTCATGTCTTGCAGGGGGCTCTGTCCCCCTTTATCCCTCACGGAGGGCTGTTCCCCCCAAACCCCCCCATCTCTAGGACTGCCACACTATGCTGCACTTGGACCCTGGAGTAAGTTCTCATATATATGGGGTTACCATAATGTTCTGTCGCTGATCTGTGCCAGTCACCATTATTGTAATCGCTCATACTGTATGTAGTCGCTCATTTCGCATTGCTCATATTTCATTGCCCAACAGACGTGCTACCGATTTTACAGTGTTGTTGTTCTGCCCAGCAACCACATGACACTAAGCGGTACCCCAATAAGACTCACATTCGAGCAACATCCCCTGAAAGAAACAAGGTAGCAGGACAGACAGCACTCAGTGGGAGGGAGCGGGAGGGTCTGCTTATGTGCTGGGACCAGGAACGAGGGAGCGGAGTGGACAGCACGCACTGGGAGGGAGTGGTAGGGTCTACTTTGGGGTGGATCACTTTGGGGTGGATCAAGCAGTGAAATAGATGGGGGTGCTGATTTATCAAATACTCAAAAATGTAGGGCAGGAGTCTGGGGGCCACCTAGGCCCCCAGAACATTTTTAACATTTGGTGCATTCTGGAGGTTATTTCAAACAACATTTGCTAACCTGATACTACTTCCTCCTCCTGCCCAAGATATAGCAATAAAATATTCAATAACATCACACTACTGAGCATATACACAGTTAAAATTATGACATATATAATACAGTACTATAGCAGGAACAGTCAGCTAAGCACATTAGCATTCAAGCTACTATGATAAGGAAGTGCTCGATTAAATAAAAATGCCTTGAGTCCACTCTTAAAGGTTTCCATCAAGGAGACCTCTTTTAGATATTCTGGGAGTGAATTCCACAGGGTTGGCATGGCTACGCAGAAAGCTCAATCTTCAGAAAGCCACAGCCTAGCCATGGGGACCACCAAGAGGCCTCTCTTTTAGAGAAACAGAGAAGGAGAGCCGGGCAGTGAGGAACCAAGAGGTCTTGCAGATAGAGCATTATAGGTTAGTAACACAACACTAAGCCATGCAACAACCTATTATTTAAGTAGTTATGTACACAAATACAAGTCAAGCACTCACTACCTCTAATTACACAGGCACCCGGGTCTGTCGATTAAAATATTATTTTTTTAAAAAGGACACGAAAACATAACCTGCTGGATGTGTTTTGCATCTCTTTTAAGTAGTTACTTGCAAGTGGCATCAGGTGCCCCAGGAATAAATACCTCCCTATGCTAATAAATACTGAAACCACAGGTGGGCATGGGTGAAGAAGAAAGGGTTTACTCCCTCTTTGTTCACAGCTTGTGTGTGACTTCACCATTTCACTGTTGTGGCACCATTCTTTTTCTTTATCATGGTTTGCAAGGAGATGCTATAAATGGAAAGCATAGTTTGTGTTCACAAATACAGTATCTCTCAAACATAGTAGTCACCAAATAGTTCCAAAGTCACCAATGTGTAACCAAAATGATTTTTCACATACATAAATAATAGTTTGCTTTCAGTTGCTTTGCTGCTTTACAAGAAAAGGTTCAAATCTATATGAAGGAATCTAAAAACTTGGGAATGATTTTTCCCCAGTCCATTTCAAAATGGAAAACTTATGCAATATTTATAACATACGTGGCAGAGTAGCTCAAACAGAACACAACAATGTAACTAATAACCTACGAGTGAGTCAGTGCATGAAACAGTGTATGGTTTTAAAGCTCTGCCTTTTGTTTTTCACATACCTGATTATCCAATGTATGCAGTAGCTGCCACTCTCTGTGCCCAAAGGTTCAGTCTCCCGGCCACTTTGGCTCCTCTCCCGAGTCAGTGAGACTGTGTCCCAACTCCCAACCCCAGCAGATTCTCTCCCAGGTTTCCTAACAGAGGCTGTACTCCCCTCTTGCCCAAGACCGATCATGCCGTGCTCCAAACACCTTCTCTGATCTCAGAGATGATAACACTCCACAGCATCTCACAGACTCCCCAGCAGAAGAATGGACATGCTGTCATACATCGCTTTTCTTCAGTTCTTGATCTGTCGCCACAGCCGGCTCCACTCGCTCAGTCTTTTGTACTGCTATCAGTAGGATCTTCTTTCTTCTTTGCAATGCTTACTCTTTGTTTACCCGGGGGGACATTTAAACATGGTGCCCTTCACTCGCCACACCCTCTACCTGATGCAGCAGCCAATCACCAGCCATAAGAATGTGTCAGGTCAGGTTGAGAACTCAATAACAATGTCCACGCAGGCCCTGTCATCTGTTGCTGCAGCAACCCCCAAAGTCCGAGAAAATCAGAACATTACTTAGAGCCTGAAGGAAAGATCATCACATCAGCAGATGCCATGGGAAGTGGGTTTGATTGCATGGTAAAACATCAAGTACAGATTGCAGCTTTTTTTTGGTGGCAGAAATGGGTGGGCTGTGTATGTTCTGCTGCAGTGTAGTGCATGAGCTTATACTCATACATGCAAGTTTATTGTTGTTCAGCTACAAACCATTACAACATTATAGTAATTAAAATTACAGTACATCATGAGGTATTTTTAAAAAAGACTAACAATCCAAAGTTGTTTGCAAGTTATTAGTCTAATAACAACGTTATAGCACCTACTGAGAAATAAATATTGCTAGTCATAAAGAAGATACTACCAATACTAACGCTACTAAGAGCAAGTGCATAATGCTTATATGAGGTTGATTTTGATTCTGCTAAAAATACTCAAATCCATTTTAGGACAAATACATTTAACCTTGTAATCTGAGATACATCAAACAAACATATATCTTAATTTCATTTGGATATGATGGAACAACTTCAAATCTGATCCTCCCCTAAAAGCAAGATGATTCTAGTACACTCATAAGGTCTGAGTCATTAAAATTCACATGAGACTCCATAACACTCCATTGAATGACCAGAGTCTCAAGTATACCCCAAACAAACATAGCATTGCTTACCCAAAGAAAGCTACTGACAGAATGAAAACTCGGGCCAAGGTTTAAATGACCTTCTCATATGCATGGGCCTAATTCATGGGAGACAACCTGTGCAACATTAATGTTCATGGCTTTATATGCCTAGCAATATTCAAGTTGTGTCCCTAACTTATTCCATATCCAAGGATAGGAGATTCCCAAAGCCACCTATTCCAAACTGGCCGACTACTTCAAGAAAGCCACCATTATGAAGAGGCCAACTTAAGCACTGATAAATCCCCATCCGAGGGCCAAATCAGCTCAAAGTGAGTTAACTTAGAAAGCAAATCTGTGAGCTGTAACATACAGACCTGCCCAGAGGTTGAAAACTATCTTCAATCTCCACTCCATCAGAAGTAACTGATAACTGGTCCCACATAACTAAGGAATGGGAGGATTTGTCATAGATGATGAACAAAAGTTTGAAATTCCTTAGGTTAAATCCAGATAGGTACTGTATGCTAAAGCATGCCTTACTATAAATACATGACATATAAAGACATACTGCAACATCCCAATTATACAGATTAAAAAATAAAAATAAGAATAAAATGGCAAAGAATTATATTAATCAGCTTTACTCCTAAAATACTAATCCTCATAGGGCCTTTTAAGGCTATGTTGCCTACCACTAATATTTCACCGTCATGAGGGTCCGCAGGGCAAAGACCACAATTCTCCCTAGATCATCTCACATCAAAATAAATATAAAGCAATGTACAGTTATTTTCATTTAGAAATCCATTCGTTAGAACAGTGATTTAAAAGCTCCATATGTTTACAACTAGGGACCAGAAGGCTCCATTTACACGCTGAACTCCTTAAAAAAAAACATAAAAAGCCAGGCAAAACCTCTTGAGGAAGGTTATCTCATCACAAAACAGCGTCTCTTAAAAAGAGATTTTACAGGGTTAAAAATCCCAACAGATGAATCCAAGGCATGGCTCACTTCTCTTGAAGTCGGAAGTCAGTGGGGCCTATAGCTCCATCTCTCTAGAATCACAATTCACTGATAAATAGTTCACTAAAAAAGTAAACTTGAAGGGATTAATATAAATAATATAACTGCCAGCAAGTCAGACTCCATGAGAGTTCTGTGTAATAATCTTTAATCATTTTCAGCCATATGCAATTATGTTTCTGGTTCCATAGTTTATACATGTGGCACATTGAAACACACTAAAACAATGTTGAGGCATCACTATAAAATGAACTAAATGAACCCCTAAAAATTCATCTTTAAGGCAGCCACTACCTATCACTAAATCAGTGTTTTTTCTACAGTCTAGCTGAAATGAAAAATAAAAACATGTTCAATAAAAGGTGATGCGAGAGTTATCAACTTTAGCTCCATGTTCCAAACCTCAGAGTCCATAAGAACTATCGGCTCCACAGGTATGTCTAAGGCTCATGAGTTTTACTTCTTCCAAACAAATCTCCCCTATTTCTTCAGAGTAAGCATCCGCCAAAAAAGTTTCTAACATGTCGGTCGCACCTCCTCCAGCCCTCCTTCACTAGCTCCAAGTACCGCCGTGCAACCTAGGAGTCCGTGGTTCATTACAAAGCACCATTCACTGACCAGAGTATTCCTCCAGTGGTCTGCCATCTTCCATTATAATCTCTGGCAATTTATACACCTTTTAAAAGGCCAAAACTAGCCTGTCAGCACAAAGTGCTTTCATATTTACAGGTCTCCACTTTTCTGTTTGAAGCCGCCCCGAAACACTATCATTGTAGGGCTACTCGTAGAGTCCACGCTGCACTAGTGTGCCTTAATTAAAACCAGGCACTGAAATCTTCTCCACTCTGCAGACCAAAAGCAGTCCTTAGTTGTGCTGCAAACCTGCAGAGAGAAGCCGTAGTTCGAAACGATAATGATAAAATTCTTCTTGGGCCAACAACAGTTCCAGCGGTTCCCAAATATTGGGGAATAAAGACAGCTTGATATTACAAACTATGGGGTAAATAAAGTTAAGTTTCATTCATTGAGTTCAGGTCCAAAGCCCATAAAACATTAATTGTAAACTAAAAACTCACAGCAAACACTACAACAAGCGGGGTACTGGGAACAGTGAGGAACGGAGCAGCTTTGCGGCCAACTTTCTCGCTGGGGAACCTGCGATCTGCAGTTCTGGGGTCTTCACCACTCACAGACTTGCTGCCAACTAAGAGGCTGCATCATGGGGGAACACCCCTTGTAAATTCGCCATATGTGCTGGGACCGGGAACAGAGGGAGCGGGGTGGACAGCATGCAGTGGGAGGGAGCGGGAGGGTTTACTTTAACTCTGGGTGCTAGGATGAGGACGGAGGGAGCAGGGCAGACAGCAGGCAGTGGGAGGGAGGGGGAGGGTTTATATTTACTCCGGGTGCTGGGACAAAGAATGGAGGGAGCGGGGTGGACAGCACGCAGTGGGAGGGAGCGGGAGGGTTTACATTTACTCCAGGTGCTGGGATGAGGAATGGAGGGAGTGGAGGACAGCATGCAGTGGGAGGGAGCGGGAGGGTTTACTTTTACTCTGGTTGCTGAGATGTGGAATGGAGGGAATGGGGTGGACAGCACGCAGTGAGAGGGAGCGGGAGGGTTTACTTTCACTCCAAGTGCTGGGGCAGACAGCATGGAGTGGAAGGGTTTTCTTTCACTCCGGGTGCCAGCCGAGATGGGGAACGGGGGGGAGCAGGTGGACAGCACACAGTGCTGTTGGGGTGGGGTTACTTGCACTGCTGCCACTGCTGCTGCTGCAATGGAGAATGGAGGGAGTGGGGTGAATAGAATTTTTTAGGCACACAAGGCACACCCTGCAATGAGGGGGCGCTCCATCATTGTAGTGGCCAAATACTTTCAAGCTGATGGCATGCTTGCTGAACTAGTGTCAGCAGCAGTGTGCCACTGCATTGGATAACAAGGGCCAATCCTGCAAATGCTGTGGCGGCATTGGACGCCACAGTGCCACACCTCCACAACCCACTTCTCTCCTAAGCTGCCACATAATGTTTCTTGTGCATGCACACAAGCAAACATAGAAAGGATTGGTCCTAGTACAAACCCTTGAGGAATCCCATTCATAACCTTCCTCTCCCCAGAATGTACACTGTTTACCACCATCCTCTGACTTCTATCTTTCAGCCAGTTTTCCACCCATCTAGTTTTTTCTGTCACACCTCCAGGCTCTCTGTCTTATTTACCAGCCTGTGGTGAGGGACAGAGTCAAAGGCCTTACTGAAGTGCAGGTAGGCAACATCAACTACCCCTCCTTGATCAACCATCTTCGTTACCCCATCAAAAAATTCTATCAGTTTTGGTTGGGAAGATCATCCACTAGTGAATCCATGTTGCTTTTCATCTAATAGTTTGTTGTTCGTTAAGTATTTTACCACTCTTTTCTTTATTAGCACCTCCATCACCTTGCCCACCAGTGTTGTGAGGCTGACAGGTCTGCAGTGTTACTGTTAATTGCCTTTTTAGGGCTAGTAATGGCCACGCAGATGATTGGTTGCCAGAGCTGTAATGAGTGGAGCCTCTTCAGTTGTTGTCTGTGATCAAAACAGGTAGACTCTTCTTTCAGGCAGCAACTAGCATGGGTGAGCCCTTATATACCATAACAAGACAAAACCAACCTCCAAACAAAAATGTGATTCTGCCCCTCCTCCAAATATTACCTAGCTCAGATGCCCTAGGCCAGACAAATCTCACCCAATCCCCAAACTACAGGGCAAGATAATGCTCTTTAATATGGTCCATAAATACAGGCTAAAATATGGTCAGGTATTTCCTGATATTTTGTGATACTGTATTTCTAAAAATATTTTCTTTGGTGGCTCCACAGTGATACTGCAAGCAGACAGGGAATGTCTTATGAAATATCTGGGCATGTCAGTTACTGCAACTGTAGTATGACATCTGTAAATAAAACTGGATCTCTAGTTTTATAATACTTCTAGCGTCTGATAAACTTATTGCATTAAAGCAGCATGTGTGTGATGTAGAGATGTGCAAATGCCTTTTTTTAAATAAATGCTTTGTGAGTATTAACACTCACCATTGCAGATGTAACCCCTAGATGGCGCTATCCCAGGGGCTACTACCCCTGCCTGATTTGCCACTAACAGGTTGAGGGGCCTGGATCCGATGGCAGGTGCCTCCACCCAGAGGTCAGGGTTTGCAATAGTTAAACTAACTTGGTGACAGCCCTCTGGGACACTGCAACCCCCCTTTCTTCCCACTACTGGCCCACACAGTATAACATAATTACCTTCACAGTATACACTTACCCCCAGGACTGGTTCAGGCACTGGGACCCCCTGTAAAATAAGAAGATACAGTGCAACAATCACAGTACAATACTTTAACATAGACAAATACCTCAGGCAGTATAACTTTGCTGAAACAAGCAGCTCTGATTTATTTAGGGGGATATAACAAGGACAGGGGGAAATCAGGTTAATTTGCTTATCACTTTACTCATCTACCTATGGCTCTGTGCACAGGCCTATCCCTACCAGTTACTGTCCCTGGGTACCCAAGCCCTAGTGGCTAGTCCAAACCGTGGCAGCTGGTAGGGGCCATTTCACACAGAGAAAAGAAAAATTAGTTAAACAGTCAGCAGTACAGTAATTCCATTTGGATTCAATATGGCAATTCAACAGGGAGCGACCCTGAATTAGTACTCACGACCTCCAAACAAGATAGGGTCCTTCAACGTCAGCAGAGCTACTCTTGAGCTCCACGAGACTCCTCACACATTTATATGACAAACTGCAACAGGCAAAAGTCCTTTAATGGCAGCAGGATTCACTTGAGCTACACAAGCCTCCTCACACATTTATATGGTAAACAGTAACAGGCAAAAGTCCTTTAATGGCAGCAGGATTCACTTGAGCTACACAAGCCTCCTCACACATTTATATGGTAAACAGTAACAGGCAAAAGTCCTTTAATGGCAGCAGGATTCACTTGAGCTACACAAGCCTCCTCACACATTTATATGGTAAAAAGAAAGTACTATACCAGGCAGGCTGCTTCTCTATCTCAATTGCAATTACTGCACAATACCCGGGAGAACACACAGCAGATTCAGTTCCTGACAGACTGAGCACAATTCAGAAATTTCTCCAGTCTTCTACAGGGTGAGCCTGGTTTCTACTCTTCAGATATCTTTTGATTCTCTTCACAGGATGGATTCAGTCCTAACAAGCAGTTACACAAGCTGCAGACTGGAACTCGGGGCCTTACACACGTTTCCCGCCTAAAACTGCACACCAAAAGCACAGGGCTCCTTCCTCTTCACTGCCAGAGCTCAACTGAAACTCCAGCAGACAAAACCGGGCACTTCCTTTGAGTTCCTCCCAGTTCTTGGCTGGATTGGCTGTCACTCACAATAGACTGCCCCTGTTGATCCAAAAAGGCGCCGAAGTCCAAATTACATCTCCCAGAGTCACTGCCCATACAATCCTCTTGTGGCTGGCTCAGATTACGAGTCCAAGCTCTGATTTGTCCAAGGCACTATTTTAGAGCTACCTTAACCCACACTGATTGGTCCAGTTCAGCAGTTCAAAACTAGAATGGGGAACTAGGCAAACACAGTTCTGACTGCAAAGAAAGCAGGTTAGACAAACTGTATTTTCATTATTACTCTAAATGATTTCTGGCAAACAGTTACATCTTTCAGATAGGTTCCTTTGCACCCTAGTGACTGCAAAAATGGAGTTAATTGGCAGCAGCTCGAGTGGTACTCAAGCAGAGAAACACACAGTCCTCCCATGCAAACTAATTATGTCTGCAAGCAGACAGCTCTTAAAGAGACAGTACCAGAGGCTCTAAAAACACTCACAGATAAATGGCTTAAACGCCAAACACCATTCAGGCTCGGAGCATTCAAGAAAGCTCCTGGAAGTCTTTTGGGAACCCCCATTTGCAGGGGGGTTACACAGATATTAATCTTTAAATCTGAGGGACTGCATCTGACTAAGATGGGGGTTAGTGCTTTGGGGCAGAGATTTGTTGTTTTGCAGAATATTTAAACTAGCAAATAGGGAGAGGGGTGCAGCTCCTGATACATTAAATGAGAAGAGCACCTTCCCCCCCCTCAGCTAGTGATCAAACAGGAGTTCAGCATGTTTATAGTTCATTTGCATCACCAGGTGAGGAAAAAGGTCCAGCTCCCCATACGATGCACAAGGGAAAAGCCGGACCTCACCGTACAACTAACACACCAACATTTGGCCAATGGAAAATCATGTACACAAATGCCCGCATTCTGGGAAACAAGATCCCAGACATGGAGGCAACAATGAAAGAGGCTAAACTAGACATAGTAGCCATTAGCGAGACATGGTTCACCAGTAACTATGCTTAGGAGACTACTGTACCTGGCCATGTACTGTTCAGAAGAGACCAAGGTGAAAAAAGAGGAGGGGGGAGTAGCCCTTTATGTCAATGAAAATATCAAAGCTACAGAAATTCAGAAAACACATAAGGAGCCAGAAGAACTGTGGGTCACCCTGGAAACAGGAAATGGGACAGCCATACGAACTGGGGTTGTTTACAAGCCTCCAGACCAGGGGGAGGACATAGACACATTATTGTTAGAAGATATACACAACATGAAAGCTAAAGGGGCTAAAGGGGAGGTTCTGCTAATGGGAGATTTCAACATGCCAGATACAGATTGGTCAATACCAGCCAGAACATCTGCCAGAACTAGGCACATAGTAGATTCCTTGCAGAAAGAGGGCCTCAAATAGTTGGTACAACAAACCACAAGAGACAGGGCTACCCTACATCTAATACTTATCAATGGGGAAAGGATCACAGATCTCCAGGTAGAAGGTCACCTGGGGACCAGTGACCATCACATGGTATGGTTCAATTTGGTCACTGGAACTAAATCATCCCATTTCAAGGCAAAAATATGGGACTTCAGAGGAGCTGACTTTGATAAGCTGGCCAACAGAGTTAAGCTAGCCCTGGCAAGAAGAAATACAGGTGAGGGGGTACAGACAAAGTGGGCAAGCATTAAAGATGCAGTACTTGAAGCAACAACCCATTGTGTTAGGGAGAAAAGCAAGAGCAAAAGAAAGAGGAACCCACTTTGGTTCTCAAAAACAGTAGCAGAAAAGGTCAGAGCCAAAAGGTTGGACTTCATGAAATATAAGGGAATGCAGCAGGACAAACATAGGGAGGCATACCAAACTTCCCTAAGGGAAGCAGGGAAGGCAGTAAGGCAGGCAAAGGCCCAAACTGAGGAAACACTAGCATGAACAGTAAAAGAAGGGGACAAGTCATTCTATAGATACACTAGTGAAAGGAGAAAGTCCAGAGGGAGTATTGCTAAGATCAAAGGGTGTGTAGAGGAGGACCAAGGCTCAGTCTTTACTGAGGAGAAGGTAGGGCAGGGCCCACAGATCAGCACCATGGACACAGGGAGAGGGAGGTGTACAGAAGTTCCTTCACAAACTAAAGGGTCCTACAAGAGCATGCTAAGCTCAGGGTGGACAAGGCAATGGGATCTAATGGCATACATCCTAGGGTACTAAAGGAGCTAAGGATGGAACTAGCAGAGCCTTTGGCAGAACTGTTTGGTGAGTCTCTGATTACAAGAGAGGTCCCAGAAGACTGGAGAAGGGCTTATGTGATCCCACTACACATGAGTGGCAGCAGGCCTTCTGGTTTCGGTCCGTGAGGGAATGGCAGCCTGAGCATTTCACTCCGCAGCTCACCCGGTATAAAATACCCTCTCAGCTAGCCAAAATAATACTTTTTCACTAGATTCTATCATGCTGAGAGGGAATAAACCTAGTGATCACCCGCCTGCCAAAATAGCCCCTGAAATGCCTGAAGAATCACAATCTGAACAGTCCGACATGGACCACGCCACAGATACTCACGAACAGCAGGCCTCAAAGTCAGATCTTACTGTGGGCTTTACGCCTAAGAACAAAGCTAAAAAAATAAAAATGGATACCATTTGCAATGAGTTATGCTTCTTTCATGCTGAAATAAAGCAATTGTATGGGGAAATATGTAAAGATATCATGCAGCTCTAACAAAGAGCCAAGGACTCAGAACGCCAACTTACTGCTACCGAAAATAGAGTTGATGACATGGAAAGCCTTGTACAGCAGCTGAAAGCTCAACAAGAGATACTGGAGGAGAGACAAGAGGACTCAGAAAACTGAGCACACCACAAGAATATCAGGCTTTATTGTATCCCAGAAGGCTCGGAAGGGTCAGATATAAAGGACTTTCTAACCAGCTTGCTAAAAACAGCACTTGAGTTACCTGAGGATCCCAATATAGAACTAGAGAGAGTCCACCAGGTGTTGGCCCCTAAACCCTCATCTCTCAATGCCACTCCTAGCTCTATAATTGCATGCTTTCAATCATACACAGTCAAAGAACAGATCCTAATGACTGCTTGGTGCAAGCAAAAAGTGTTTTACGGCCATCAAAGATTTTACAATGACCATGATTATGCTCTGAAAACCCTCCGCCTCAGAAGAGCCTACCTTCCTCTCCTACTGGTCCTGAAAGTGAAGGGGGTAAAATTTTCCATACTGTATCCTGCCAAGCTCATCATGCACCTCTCAGGGGGAGACAAGAAAGAATACAATATGGTGCAAGAGGCCAAAGAATATCTGTCTGCGCAAGGGATTTCCATTCCTGGCCGCACAAACAACACAGCTCCAAGGGACACTCATCCACCATGCTGGCAAACCCTCATGAAGTCAAATTCAAGCTCCAGAGAAAACAGAAAAATCTCTCAAGATCTGCAGCAGCGTTTAGACACTTACTGACGGACAAATTCTCAAGTAATCTGAAGGAAAGTAAGGACTTGGGAGGCACAGATTTCACATAGTTTTACCGCTGGTAAGACTTTTGGTGCACAGAGGGGTAGGGAAATCATTAAAGCATTTCCTGGGTAACCTCAGCCCTCTAGACTCTAGGTCCCACCTAGTTAGACCCTCTAATGTTAGGCATATGGAGCCACTTGTCATTTGGGCTTGTAGGTACCATTACCCCCCTTACAGGGATCTACATGGTTAAATCCCCTGGACTGTATGGCATAAGTTTAAAAAAGGAGATTATCTAAGGCTGCCTGCTTAGAAACTTTATTATTGGTCATGATTTGATAAAATTATTATTTTACAACCGAATGTCATTTCAGGAGCATGCTGGACTGGATAAAACTAAATTATAGCGGGTGATCATATTAACATACTTTTCTTTTATTGTTCTTGGTTTCCAGTCAGCTGCCTGGGGGCTGAGACTCTCTCACGGATGTTTTACCACCACCTAACCCAAACGAACATTTTAATTTGGTGGCATCTTTATTTGTTAAGCTATGCTGTAATAGCTTTTATTATTTGGGACATAATATGTCCCCAGGGGGCCTGGGAATGGATATATCTTGGCCATACTCCCTGCCCTATGCACTAAATCCTTGAATTTGACGTAACGGGCTGTACAGGAAGGGCAAAAAAGCTCACTCCCACCTTGGAAGTCAGAACAACTTGTTTTCAGTTACTGATAGAAATACATACAGGTTTGGTTTATTCTAATCGGGAAAAACACCCCCTTGATTGTCATGTTAAGGCCTGTTGGCCAATTACTATTTCAAAGGTGTTATTGGAATACCTGTTATAGTTTATGATAAGTTACTTAAAGGCACTGTTGCTGTGTTATTTTTGAAATTGACAATGAGATTTTTTTTGCACCTACTAAGGTATTTTACATTAAGCCTGATGGAGATTGATATATCTGATCATACCCTCTTGACCAGTGTTTAGGGAACACGCATGAATATTAATAAATTGATAGACTCTCTGGGGTTGCTTGTTTCTCAGAGAGAGTTCAGTAACTCTAGAGACCCACATAACACTGTTCTCCTTTGTGGGGGGGGGGGGCAGAAGTACTTTCTACTCATCCTGAGTATTCTTATCTAAATATAATGGATAGCACAACTCTAGTATTATCGCTGAATATTAATGGTATACACAACTGCATCAAAAGGGCCCAACTGATGAAATATTTAAAAATGGAACATCCAGATTGAATGTTTCTCCAAGAAATGCACCTTTCAAATCCTGAGCATATTAAGCTTGAGAGATTTGGGTACCAAAAAGTATTTTCTTCATCTCATGGGTCAGGCTGAAGATGGGGAACAGCAATTTTGATCCCGAGAAATACACCTTCTAATGTGCAGACCCAATTGGATGATAAAGAAGGAAGATACATAATAATCACAGGCCTACTTTATTCCAAACCGGTAACCTTGGCATCTGTCTATTTTCCACCAAACTCCCCATCTCACTTAGCCAGAAAATGTATAAATGACCTCCTATCTATCCAACAAGGTCAAATGATAATAGGAGGGGACCTCAATGTGACACTCAACCCTAATTTTGATGCTAATCCTCCAGCAAAATACAGAGCTTCCCCTATTCAGAAATATTTTAAAAAGCCTTTCCAAACATAGGACTCATAGACCTCTGGAGGCACTTCTATCCCAAGACACAGACCTTCACATACGATTCCCCTAAAATGCATAGCCGCTCCAGATTAGACTACATATTTTGCTCCACTAAGCACTTAGAATCTATACAGGATATTTTTCATGGGTCCACAATTCTTTCTGACCATAGACCAGCACTTGCCAAATTTCGTATTGGTCATACCTGGGGAAATTCTTTTTGGCACCCAAATATCATGCTCCTAAAGGACCCTGAATTTCTGGACCTAGTTCAGAAATTGATACCTAAGATCCTAGCTGAAAACCCAAACAGCGATGCACCAGATACAATAAGATGGGATACTTTAAAATCAGTATTAAGAGGGGAAATTATTAAGTTTGCTACACACAAAAAGAAAATGCGAGAGCAAAATCTTATTAATCTACAAGAAGAATTAAATAAGCTTCAAGAGTGTCTCTGCAGAGGGGATAGCATGGTCCATCCTAATATAAAACTTACTAAACAAAAGATACAGAAAATCCTGGATCGGCAAATAGAGCAACAGCTACTATATCTTAAGCTTAAATCTTATGAAGGGGAGGTCGAGAGGAGCCAGAAATCTAGCCAGAAAACTCAGAAGAGCTTGAACCTTTGCAAGAGTCTCCCATTTAACTGACCCTGCCTCTGGCCGATTGCTGCATCACCCACAAGTGATCAGGCAGGCCATGGCAAACTGTTATAAATGCTTATATACAGAAAATATAAACCCCAGTGATCTGCGAATAGAACAGTACTTAAAAACCCTCAACATACCAAAGCTGAATGAGGCACAAGCCCAAATTCTCACTACACCAATCACCAGGGAGGAGTTAAAAAGGTGATATTAGACACTAAAACTTTAAAAGCCCCAGGCCCAGATGGTTACCTCATGGAATACTATAAAAAATTCCATAATTTATTGCTTCCCCCTTTAATAGAAATGATCTGGGATCTACAAAAGGGCAGATTGACCCCCCTCCTGGCAATATTTTATCCCTAAGCCCAGAAAGGATCCCGATACCCAGAATCATACTGTCCTATATCAAAATTAAACTGTGATTACAAAATTTACATGTCAGTACTAGCACATAGATTAGATAACTTACTTCCACCCTTGATTGCACCTGATCAGATTGGTTTTATTAAAAAAAAAGACAAGCTAGGGATGCTGTGAAAAGGATTGCCCTTTTAATGGAACACACCACTAAAAACCACACCCCACTGACCCTCCTTGGACTGGATACCGAAAAGGCATTTGATAGAGTTCACTGGGCCTTTTTGTGGGCTACTCTAAAAATTTTTGGAATCCCAGATAAGTTTATTAAACAAATTCAGAGTGTTTATAAATCCCCGAAAGCATATTTAACCTTATCTGACCCCTTCCCTCTAACGAAAAGGACTCATCAAGGCTGCCCTATGTCCCCCCCCCCCACTATTTTCCCTTTATCTCGAGCCCTTAGCTATTACTATCAGAGACTCCCCAACTGTATACAGAATAGAAATTGGTGATATCCATCATAAAATAAACCTTTATGCTGATAACATTCTACTCACCCTGACCTCTCCTGAATCATCGATCCCTACTGTCTGGCAACACATAGAACTATTTGGAGAATTGGCAGGATACAAAATCAACAATACTAAAACAGAAATGTTAATCCTTTCCTTCTCCCCATAATCAGATCTTAAAAAAACATTTCTCCTTTAGATGGAATAAAATAGCCATGCAATACTTGGGGATTCAGTTACCATTTGATCTAACCCATTTAGAACTGGCAAACTTTGAACCTATCACCCAGCAGATAACAAAAAAATTACCAGAATGGGCTGAGCTACCACTGGGTTTAATGAACCAAATTGAAGTGATTCAGCAAAACATTCTTCCCAGACTTTTATTCTTCCTACAAACTCTCCCTATTTTTCCAGCCAATACATATTTTCAAGCCTGGAACAAACTCATCTCATGCTTTATATGGAGGGGAAAACCACCTGGAATAAAATTTACAACTCTGCAGTTACCCAAGTCAAGAGGAGGTTTGAACCTACCGAACTTATGCCTTTATGCAACAGCAACCAAAATACAAATTCTAATGAACCACTTAAATGTAACATATCAGGCTCCCTGGAAAAAGCTTGAACAATCTCTGATGAGGGAAGTAGCTATTCCTCCATTGTTATTTGGAAATCCTCCCTTTTGTCCTCAACTCTCACAGTTCCCCCAATATATAGCTGAACCTTATAAACATTGGTTGCCAATTTCAGTCACACTCCTTTCTTTCTCAGAGATACTTTACCTGAGGCATATCACCTCAGATACATCTTTCCTACCGAAGCAGCCACCAGCACTGGGAAGATTATGGTGTCCTCAGCTTAATTGTGTTAGGCAATTAACCTATCTGGTTTGATGCCTTTTATAACACTCCAGAATAATTTATACCCATCTACCAAACCCTATTACCTTCATATGAGAAAGGCTTTACAACCATATGAGGAAAATTTAACTAAAATCACAGAGGACCCCACATCTCTAATAAAACTGTTAACAGCCTGTACAGAGGGACAAGAATAGGAACATCTAACTAGTCAAATCTATGGGGCCCTCAGAGAATATTCAAAGGACAATACAAACTACATTAAATTAAAATGGACCTCAGAGATAAATGAGAATATAGATGGCAATCTCTGGAATTCTAGTGCCTTTCCTTTCTGAAGGTGTCAACCTCCACTTACTGGCAGGAGTCTGCATGGCAGTCCAGAATTCATTTTTCCAAAACCCCTCAAGCAATAGCTAGGTATTCGGAAATGGGAAAGTGTTGGAGAAAATGTGGTAACCACCAAATAAGCATAACCCATATTATGTGGGAATGTCTTCTCCTTCAACACTACTGGGCAGAAATCTTAAAAGAGATACTGGATATCTATGAACACCCAGAGCTTCTCACCACTTCATATGTCCTCACAGCAGTGCCCCCAAGAGGGATGAAAATCCCTAAAATACTTTACAAAAAAACTACCTTATTGTTATTAGCAGCTAAAAAGGCAATTACCAGATTATGGCACACTAAGATTTCCCCCACAAAGGAGAACTGGAGGGCTCTTACCTATGAGATGTATAATATGGAGCTACTAACTGCGAGAGTAACATTTTGTGCAAAGTCCTTTGATAGGCACTGGAGTGGCTGGGTAACTTATCAACTTGAGCACTACCTGACTTTGTCCCCTGAAGTTTTTCATAGTGGAAGTTCTAGAACCAGAAAGTCTTACTGTGATAAAAGGGGAAATGTGTCTCATCCCTATACCTATTGGGAATCAAAATATTTTAATAAACTACTGATACCTAAGATGATATAGTTAAAAAAGCTAAACAAAATGGTACCTGGAAACAAACCGCATAAGATCTTGGAACCCCTGGAGAAGGACCCCAGACCCCTGTGTCATAAATATGTGGTAGAGGGCTATTTTTCCTCCCACTAATCTATGTTTAACAGTGATGTAACTGTGACAGACAAACACAAACACTCAAGAGGTATTCCTTTAATTAATCTTTATTGGGTAGTGTAATTATCAAACCAGGCAATGTACAGTCTTTATTTTTCTTATATGTTTATTGATTGCTATAAACATGTAATAATGAATAAGTTAGCCAAATTTAAGATTGTAATGCTTTTAATGTCTTATAAGCTATGGAACTATTTTCTTTGAAAATCTCAATAAAAAAGTCAATTAAAAAAAAAAAGAGTGGCAGCAGGGAGGAGGCAGGGAACTACAGACCAGTCAGTCTTACCTCAGTAGTGGGCAAGATTATAGAGGCACTACTTAAGGAAAGGATAGTGCAACACCTGGAATCCATAGGAGCACAGGATCTGAGACAGCATGGGTTTACAACAGGAAGGTAATGTCAAACTGATCTCATGGATTTCTTTGACTGGGTAACCAGAGTGGTGGACCGAGGAGGTGCAGTTGATGTTGCTTACCTTGACTTCAGCAAAGCTTTCGACAGTGTTCAACATAGAAGATTGATTAATAAGCTAGGTAGGCTTGGGGTGGGTAAGAAGTTGGTCAATTGGGTGGCAAACTGGCTGGCAGGCAGAAAACAGAGAGTGGTGGTAAATGGTATACAGTCAGAAGAGATGCAAGTCACAAGAGGGATACATCAGGGATCAGTCCTGGGGCTAGTCCTCTTCAATATCTTCATCAGTGGCATTACAGATGGTTTGGAGGGTAAGGTTTGTCTGTTTGCAGATGACACCAAGATCTGCAACAGAGTAGATGATCCAGATGGGGTTTGCAGAGTGAGAAGAGATCTGGATAAACTGGCAAAATAGTCTGAAGAGTGACAACTGGGGTTTAACGCAAAGAAGTGCAGGATCATGTCAATAGGGAAGAGAAACCCTGAAGCTACCTATAGGTTGGGAGGGGAGTTGTTGTCAATCACAAAGGAAGAAAGGAACTTGGGCATCATCATCACAGATGACCTGAAATCATCCAAGCAGACCACACTAAAGCAGTAGGTAAGGCTAGAAGGATGTTGGCGTGTATTAGTAGGGGTATCACAAGTCGAAAGAAGGAGGTAATAATCCCTCTTTACAAGACACTGGTTAGGCCCCACCTGGAGTACTGCGTGCAGTACTGGAGGCTGCTCCTGCACAAGGACAATAACAAAATGGAGGCAGTCCAGAGAAGGGCAACCAAAATGGTGCAGGGACTGTATCAGACAACATATGAGGACAGATTAACAGAGCTCAATATGTATACCATAGAGCAAAGGAGGGAGAAAGTTCAAATATCTTAAGGGCATTAGCAAGATGAAAGAGTTTAGCATGTTTTAATATAAGAAAAATAGCAGGACAAGAGGACACAGCATGAGATTGAAGGGAGGCCAGTTAAGGGGTAATGTGAGGAAGTTCTTTTTCACAGAAAGGGTGGTGGATGCATGGAATGGCCTACCTCAAGAAGTGGTGCATATGAATACACTGCAGGGCTTCAAACAGGCATGGGATAGGCATAAGGGAGCATTACAGATGAGTATGAATAAATAGGTTATTGACAGAGTAAAGGCCTATGGCACATTCATAAGGTAGAAAAAAATGGGCAGACTGGATGGGCCTTGTGGTCCTTATCTGCTGTCAACTTCTGTGTTGCTATGTTAATCTATTCATTGTTCTGTATCCAATAATAAAAGGGCTTTTGTTTTCAAAATCAGTGAAAAATACTGCATAAAAACTATTTATCCCATTGGATTGGGTGTAGTATGTACGCACCTCTGTGCCCCATCCGGAGCCTGTCACTAGCACAACAGCTTCTCAGGTTATCCTTGAACCACTGGAGGCCGTGAATGGACTGTACTGCATGCATCACATGGATCACATGCAGTGATGACATCAATTCCCTTTTTATCACTATTAATCTTCCTTATCATGTATCTTTTGTTCATTGGTCATATTACATTGTCCTATACTGGGGAAGGAAGAAGACTAATTGTCCATGCTGAGTTCCTCCTTCCCACCAGCTCCAAGGCCACATATTGGAAACCCCATCATTCCACAAGTCTTCACCCCTACTTCTTCAAAGAGGACTTGTAGAATCTAAGGTGAGCTTCAGGGTCATTACAGTTTCAATTGATATGAAATAATCTTGAAGTTTGTTCCTAGTGTTTACTAGTTCAACTTATGAAGAACAGTTGGTAGAGTCTTTGCGCAACAGCGCATCTTGATTATAATGACTTAGTTCTCAGTGCAAAACACAGTCATGAAGGAGTTAAATAGCATCTGTCATGCTGGAATCGCATATACAGGATTCATCGCCAATGTCATACATTCTGTACACACCTAAATGTAGAAAGAAAAAAAGATAATTAGCTGCTTGGATACATGCTGGTGGTAGGCCCTGGGACTTAACAGTATTAACCACCCAGACTGGGAATAGAGATCGCAGGTATGTTTAAGGCATGGTGCATCTAGGACAAGCCTACAGGTTTTGTTTAGGGCTAACTTTATTCTCATGAGAGCTGTGTCAGTTGCCGCACTGTAGACTATGAGCCCGTAGTCAATCACGGATAAGATCGAGCTGCACACGAGTTTTAATGTCTCATCTGTTAGGCAGTGTCTGTGCCTAAACAGTTGGCCAATTTTGACATTTGCAGCTTTGGCTACAAGGTCAATGTGCTGTGAAAATGAAAGGGAACAGTCTATAATGACCCCAAGACATTTAAACCTTTGACCATTTCTAGTGGTCTGAACCAGGTATTGGCAAAAGGTTGGATTTTTTTTCCATTTCTTGACTTTTACTCTAAGCAGGGATTATCCATGCTGATTTGATTTCTCTGATTAGTCTTCAATAGTCATCATCCTTCATCAGCTATCATCATGTTGATCTTAACAAAAACAAAAAAACAGTGAAACATGGATGTTGATGGTAGAAAAAGACCTAATGGTTTATGAAGTCTGAACAGTGTCTACCTGCATTCACACCCAGCTTAATGCTGGGCCAGAGCTAGTCTACCAATTGCCCTGCCTGTATTTTGACATCCCCTCCACCCCCCATGTCCACGCATCCCTTTCTCTCCACTGCCAATTCTCCCTTTCTTCTCTGGTTTGGACCATTCCCCTGGACCTCCCCCAGCTGTTTTTGAAGTCATTGATGGCCTCCTCATTGACAACTTCTTACGGCAATACATTCCACTTCTCTACCACCCTTTCTGTAAAGAACTTCTATCCATGCCCTCTTATTACCTTGCTCTTGTTTCTTGTGAACAGTGCATTGCTGTTCACATTATATATATATATATATATCTTAACACTACAAGTTAATTTAGTTACCTTTTTAGTACAGGTCTGTATGAGGATAGTGTTCAGATAGAGGCAGTCTGTTGTGGTGGCTGTGGGGTCCTCTTCCCTAGGGTATGCTCTGGAAGAGGGGGCACTGCCCCATCTGCAGGTCCATGGCAGAGATCCAGACTCAATTGGTGGCAGCAAGGTTGAAATATCAGCTGCATCCCCAGCTCAACCAGGGCCCATTCCCCACATCCTCACTACCCCAGAGACCCACTGGTCTGCAAGGTGGAGAGTGGAGAGAAGGGGAAGGGGGAGCCATGAGGAGGTTGTTCAGCCCCCCACAATCAAGACAGTGAATTGCTTCACAATCCTAAAGGAGGTTCAGGTACCTGTCTCTGTTGAGGGGAATTAGAGTCAGTCGGTGGGAAAGGGCAGGGCAATGTGATGGCACCCAAGGGGAGCAAGTCTATCATGAAATTCTTAATGGTTGGGGACTCAATGATTAGGTGGGTAGAGAGGGTGGTGCAGTGGGGATGGACAGGAGGGGGATGGCCCGCTGCCTTCCTGAGGCATTGGCAATCTGAGATTTAGACAGGCGAGGGGGGATGGTAGAGAGGCAGAAGGGGGAACTGTGGGTGTTGGTACAACTGAGTACTAGTGATCTGGTGAACCAGTCAGTGGGAATGGTGAAGCTGAACCTCTGTAGACTTGGGGAGAGTTTGGCAGCATACTCAGCCTCCCTAGACTTTTCTGAAGTCCTCCCTGTGTTGTGCAGGGAGGGGAAAGAGGCTAGGATAAGGAGTGATGTAATAGTGGAGCTTAATGGGTGGCTTGAGGGACAGTGTCAGGAGAAGGAGTATCAATTTGTGGGGAACTGGGGGACTTCTGTGAAAGGAGACTCTTCAGGGGTGGCAGACTTCGCCTGACAAGAGAAGGAGCCTGTGGACTGGGCCAGAAGTTTGACATCTATATCAGACATTTAAACTTACTGTGGGGGAGACTAAGTCTAGGGGAACCATGGTGGCAGGTGAGAGGAAGAGGAGCCTAGCTAGTATTCCCACACATCTGGGGCTTGTAGTAGCACAAAGGGTACAAGAAGAGCTGTGGCCCTAACTGAACTAGGTGAAAGTACATTAGAGAGGGGGAACACAAAGGGTGCAAACAGTAAGAAAAACAAAGGGATGATGGGACAAGGAAAGCACAGGTGTAGTGGCAATGTGGAATTAGCAGTCAGATGAAATGGGGTATGCTTTAACGCTAGGAGCCTAGGTAATAAAATCAGTGAGCTCCAGGGGCTGATGGCAGACACTGATGTGGACCTTGTGGCCATCACAGAGACATGAGCTTTGGAAAATAACAACTGGGAACTGACAGTCCTTCTGTGTTCAGTGTTCAGGAGGGATAAAGGAACAGTTAAAGTGGGAGGAGTAGCCCTTTCTGTCAAGGAAGACATCGAGGAGGTGGAAGATGGGGGCATCAGGTGTAGTAATGGGAGACAGTCGCTGTGGGTGCAACTTACAGAAGCTCAGGTAAAAAACTGCACTTAAGGGTGATCTAAAGACCTCCAGAATGGGGGAGGAAAAGGATAGAGAGCTTAGTAAAGAACTTGAAAGATTTGTAGCAAAGGGGGCAGTAGTACTGGTGGGTGATCTGAACCTGCCACACATCAATCAGATGATCCAGTGGCCAGAAGCACCAGACATCAACTTGCTGGACATGTTCCAAGACTGTCTAGTGGCACAGCTGGTTAAGGAACCCTCCAAGCAGACCACAATTCTTGATGTTGTGCTCACCACTGTGCAGGTAATAGGAGCCATGAGAGTAGGAGAACCACTGGGGAAGAGCGACCATATCTCTTTTTGGTTAGAACTGACCCTTGAGTTTGGAAAACCAAAAACAAGAACTGAACTCCCTGATTTTAGAAAGCTGGACTTCAATAGGCTGAGGGAGCTGGTCAGGGATACGTTAGTAGAAGTGGATAACATAGATGGGGTGGAAGAGAGATGGAGGGCAATTAAGAGGGCCATTCTTGGGAAATCTAAGGTATGCATGAGAACAATAATCAAAGAGAACAGGTTCAAAAGACCATTATGGTTCTCGGCAAGGATCCTAGAAGTGATAAGTGCCAAAAATAAAGTCCTTCAACAAGTATGATGAAAACCTGGCCCAGTGGCACTGTGGGTTGAGGTGCTAGATGCCACACCTCACTCCACACCTGCGACCCGGGTTCGGGAACGGATGTGGTTTGTCAGGAGTCAGCAGGGGAGGGAAGCGATCAAGTGTCCAGAGAACAGCTCTCCCTTCCCGGGGTGGGTACTGGGGTATGCCTCGCTACATTGTGGCACCTGGTGGACACCAGGTGACCCTGCAGGTAGTGAAGCTAGACAGAATATTGGGGGAAGGAGTGTCGGCAGACATCTGCATGCTAGGTGCGCTAAAATCATGGCATGTCTGCACTCTGGGGGAACAACACACAATGGAAAAACCCTGGCAGCCAGTGGAGGCAAAGGGGGCCCCGGAGACATGCCCACATCCCATCGCCAAACCTGTCCCAATGGATCTCCTGACTGTATCCTCAGCCCAGCGGTAAGTCCTTCTAATATCAGAAAGGCCACTAAGGGAGGGTGGGCCCTCTCCTGGAGGGTGATCTGGGGGGGCTGAAAGAAACATGGGGGCTGGGTGGGAGACTGTGCAGGGAGGTTTCAGGCTGCGAGCAGAGGCACCATTGAGAGGGTACCCTGGAGAGATGTTCTGGTATCGCCAGTGATAAAAATAGTTAACAAAAAAAACAAGTATAAAGAAAAGCAGGGGAAGGAAAAATGGGGAGAATATTTACTGAAAAATAGGGAAGCAAAGAGGGCAGTTAGGGAGGCAAAAGCAGACACAGAGCTACGTAATGTGGAGAGGGTCAAGACTGGAGAAAAACAGCTCTTCAGATACATAAGGAAAAAAGGGAGAAAGAAGGAGGAATCATTAGGCTAGCTAAGAGGGGAAGAGTGATGGAGGAGGTTGGGCAAAAGTCCACCATCCTTAATGATTACTTTTACTCAGTTTTCACCAGGGAGGATAGTGGATCTTTGCCAGAGAGTGGCATCTACACAGCCACTAAGGTAGTCCCTGAGAGGAGGCAGCCAATATTTACAAGAGAAATGGTCCTGAAAGAGCTGGCAGCTGTAAAGATAGGTAAGGCCCTGGGACCATATGGGTTGCATCCCATGATACTAAAGGAAATGGCAGTGGAACAGGCTGAACCTCTGGTAGATCTAGTCAACAACTCACTAAGGACAGAGGTAGTTCCAAAGGATTGGAGGGTGGCGGGCATAATTCCACTTCATAAGGGTGGGATACAGAACAAGCTGGGAACTACAGACCTGCCAGTTTTACCTCTATTGTTGGGAAGCTGATGGAGTCACTGGCGAAAGAGGACCTCGTGGACTACTTGGAGAGCAATGTGCTCCAGGAAAGTAAACAGCACAGGTTTGTGGCATGAAGGTCTTGTCAGACTAGCCTGATAGGTTTCTTTCAATTAGTGATAAGGGTGGATTTTCTCTATTTCAACTTTAGCAAGGCTTTCGACTCAGTGCCTCACAGATGCTTGCTGAACAAAATGGAGGATCTGAGTGTGGCTAAGGTCAATTAAACTAGGTAGGTAACTGGGTAAAGGGGAGGCAGCAGAGGGTTGTGGTCAATGTGGTTAAATCAGAAGAGAGGGGAGTCAAAGTGGGGTGCCACAGGAACCTGTCCTGGGTCTAGTCCTCTTCAATATGGTCATCAGTGATATTGGTGAGGGAATCTGGGGCAGGCTGTGTTTGTTCATAGATGACAGTAAGCTCTGTGGGAGTCTGCATAGCAACAAGGGAATAGAGGAAATGCAGAGATTTACAAATGATAGATGGGTGATCAAAGGTTTGGCAGTTGAAATTCAATGCTAAAAAGTGCAAGGTAATGTACCTAGGGAATAAGACCCCCTAAACAGAGTACTGCATTGGCGGAGTGAAACATAGCACTACAGCAGAGGAATGGGACCTTGGAGTGATCATCAGTGACTCCCTAAAGCAACTGAGTCAATGCAATGTAGTGGGAGACGTATGGATAGCAGCAAGGAAGAGGTAATACTTACCCTGTATAGATCCTTGGTGAGGCCACACCTGGACTACTGTAAAATGTTCTGCAGTCCTCGCCTCAGGAGGGATAAGGATAAGCTAGAGGTAGTGCAGTGCAGAGTACCAGAAATGATGTAAGGCCAACAGGGCAGGTCCTACGAGGCACTGAACATGTACTCGCTGGAGACCAGAATGTAGAGGGGATATATGACAGAGACCATCAAGTTCCTAAAGGGAATTAACAAGGTGAACTGTGGGGAACTATTTAGCTTGAATACTAGCTCCGGGTCATGAAGACATGAGTGGAAACTAACAGGAGGGAGGTTCAAGAGGGAGATGGAGAAGTACTTTTTTACAGAAAGGAAGGTGGAGCTGTGGAATAGTCTACCAGTTGAGGTGGTGGGTGTGAAAACTGTTGGTGGATTCAATCATGACTGGAACAGAATGAAGGGAATAGTGATTAATCAGGGCAGCAGAATCAGGGAGGAGAAAGAGGGAAGGTTGGGGAAGGCTAGGCCCCTGGAGGGACAGTGGGTCCCAGGGTTAAATAGAGAACTCGGGAAGACTGGATGGCCCACTGATCTTTTTCTGCCATCATTGTCAATGTTTCCATGTAGGTACAGTGCTTAAAGGCAGCTATCATGCTTTCCTCTGTGTACTGACCTATAGTGTGGTACTATCCCTTACAGAAATATAGGTGTGCTGTGTACATGCAGAATGCATGCCACATGCTTAATTGTACAATGTTTGCATGTGGTTCACATACAGTAAGTGAATATATGCGAACCAGGCCTAAAGGGCAAATCAGGTTTGCATGCTTCAGGCTTGACAT
The DNA here is from genome assembly GCA_016271365.2 of Neoceratodus forsteri. Classification (NCBI taxonomy): domain Eukaryota; kingdom Metazoa; phylum Chordata; order Ceratodontiformes; family Ceratodontidae; genus Neoceratodus; species Neoceratodus forsteri. Next base: position 346,235,139 of record CM028131.1, on the reverse strand, counting down.
GTGCACAGCAGGTAAGCAGGTGTGAACATTTTCTAAAAATTATATCAGGTTCACATGTTGCATGCTTGACATGAGTGCAGCAGTTAAGCAACTGTGAATATCATTTAAACATCACATCAGGTTCACATGCCGTATGCTTGCCATGTGTGCAGCAGCTAAGCTGGTGCAAATCTCATCTAAAAAAACACATCAGTTTCTATTTCTTATACTACTGCTAGCAATTAGTCATTAAAATATATTTTTTATTTGAATTCTCATAGAAATTAAGTAAACTCATTAATTATGATCCATTTGCAAGTTGTTTAATGGCTTTTGATTTTTGTCATTGAATCGCCATTAATCTGTAAAGTGTTGTTTGCTTATTGCATTAAATGCCTAGGATATAGCCAGTCAACATCCTCCATTCCAGATGTACGAAGATGGGCATCTGTGTTGCCAAGCCTGTCCTTTTTGTTTTGGACCATGCAAATCCCTTGTGCATATTTAGTGCTACAAATGTGTTTCTCCATGACTGTTTTATCTCACTTACTTTCCCTTTGTCATTCTGTACTGAGCATAAACACAATGGCCATGCTCAGCACTTTTTGTGCTGAGTAGGGTCCTAGAAGCATGCACCATACTTCACATTTTGTCACCGGAATGAGGGACATGGACACTCAAAATGATGGACAATGAGGGACACTAACCCACCTGATGATCAGGACACATCATGAAACAAGGGGATACGGTACCTCAGAACACAGTGGAAACCACTGTATTAGCACCTGAGAATGAATTTCTACCATTAAGCAGGGGTGCCATTTAGGTAGGGCAGAGGGGGGCAGTTGCAGCCTACCCCCGTATTTGTGCTTAGGTTGTTTTTATGGTGTGGCAGTAATGACTTTAAATTTGATTTAATCTTTTTCACAATAAGTGCCCACCTGGCCTGTGTGTGCTCATGCTGCAGGTACTCTCCAGACTTGACTGTGTCTGTACTGTGGTGTCCAGTCTCTCCACCTATTAGCAGCGACACAATCACATGTGATGTGGATGAGCTCCAGCCAAGAAAGAATGCATGAGCCTTGCAAGTGCGACACTGTCTTTCCAACCACAGAATAGACAGGCTGAACACTACAGCTTGGAGGAGTCAGTGAGCACTAAACTCTCAATAGCAGTATTGTAGCACCATATTTTTGTTGTTCTACTCTTAGTGAGTCTCCATGTCCCCTGGTGGTTGAAGCGGCAGAGGGTGAGCTAGAAACTAACTCAAGACTAGGCTACCTCCTTACTCTACTAGGCTTGCCTTACAAAAAAAAGTCAGCACAGACCCTCATGACAGCAAGCTAAGCTTAGCAGCAGTGGTGACAGTGGTGTGGGTGGCCTTCATAGGCCGTGATCAGTGCAGTGTGGCAGCAGCCACAGCAGCAACCAAGCAAGAAGGAAGAAACCCAGGTTGGGTGGATTCATATGGCGAGGTGACTTGGTCGTGGACCACGTTGGGAACCTGTGAGGGTCGATTCTAGCATTCAGCTTCTGGTGAAGGAGAGAGGGGGAGCAGACTAAAAACTGGGCTGGTGGCACACTATGTCAGGCTGCAGGTTCTGGCCATATGGACCGGGAAGTAAAAGTAAATATTTTTTTTTACGGAAGGATTGGGCAAGGAGGAAGGACTGAAATATTGATGTGTTTTTCACATTTCTTCACCTTTGGGTGGCTTCATGACCCATAGGGGATGGGTATTGAATGGAATGGAGCCAGGAAGAAAAATTGGTACAAAGTTATTTTCCTTGGGGGACTTTAGCCAGGAAAAAGATTGGTTAGTAACTGGGTGGGTTTAAACCAAATCTGGTGCACTGCTCTAGGATATATATATATATATATATATATATATATATATATATATACACAGATGAATCTTATACATTTGAATTTTTCCTGATTTGCATATCATGTTTCAGTCAAGCCAAAAAAGTTGTACCTTTTAGAGATGTTACAGACATTCTAGAGCTGTCCCTTGCATTCATGGACAGTTAAGAGGTATGGTATGCACAGAATATTGGAGTCCCACTATAGTCAGGCTTATCCCCCCTCATGAAGCTGACCTCCACATCCCCACACTCAGGCACATTACGACAAAGGGCAAAGGAGACTGCAGGGGTCTGCACCATTGAAATAAATGGTGGTATTTTATTTATTACTGTTTTATACATCATTGATGGAGAGTTGGAGATTAATGAAGGCCACCGCTCGACTAACAAGGGCCTTGTTAGTAGAATAGTGGCCTTCATTATTCTCCAACTCACTATCATAACATATAAAATAGTAATATAACATAACTCCATTCATTTCAAGGGGGTACGCCCCAGCACTCTGACCCATGGACATCATCTCTTAAAGACTCCTACCTCTGGCTCCCTAGTACTCAAGTAAGAGACTTTTTACTTAAATCTATATTTGGTTGATTGTCTGTAGCAGCATGGCCATACCTGCTACAATGTGTGTGTGTGTGTGTGTGTGTGTGTGTGTGTGTGTGTGTGTGTGTGTGTAGTTATTGCTACATTTGTGTTTGCACCTTAATGTCTGTTTTCGTGTAAGCATTCAAAACTATGGAGAAAAAATAGTAGAAGTACCAGCCAGACAGAAGTAATTAAGTGGTTCTGTGGTTAAGTTTGTGTATTGGGGGTGGGAAAAAACATGTGTGTCCATTGGTATGTGTGCTACAGTTCAACTGTGAAAATGAGATGAGGGAGAGAAGAAAACTGAAAAGCATACACTGGCTACAGGCATGCTGCATGCATGCAGATATATTCAGATATAGTATGTATTGAAGTACAAGTGAGCCATATGTGTGCAGACAATATGACTTAGTGGTTAGAGGCACTGAACTGCAAGCCAAGCGACTTGGAGGCATAAAGACTTGGGTTTGAATCTCATCAACTCCCACTTGTATATGGTGTGATCCTGAGCAAGTCTTTGAACTTGTACATGTGTAGTTATCAGTGACCACTTGCTTTTTTGCACACATGCCACATGTATGCAGTCTTTCCCAACTTAACATAAAAATCATAGTTTCTACACTTGCTTGCTGCACGCATGCCATATGCATGCAATTGGTTCCAATTTAACATTTAAATCATACTTGCAGCACACATATCACTTGGGTAGTTTTATGTGTGCAGAATGAAAACATTTCATGCAATTATTTCTGTGAGGGGTATGTTTTAAGATGCCTGTCCTCATACGGCTTTCTCTTCTGCCCCTAAATCATCTTTGTGGCCCTCCTCTGAACAACTTTCAAGAAGTACCTGTCCTTCTTCAGGACCAGACTCAATAAATATGCCAGACACCAGGTGAGGGCTCATCACAGGACTGTGCAGTGGCAGAATCACCTCCTTCCTTCTACTAGCAAAGCCCAGCTTCCTATTTGCTTTCCCTGCAGCCTTCCGGCACTGGGAATGTGACTTTAGACTATCACTAATAATGCCCTCAGACCCCTTTCCTCTAACATCTGTTCCACCCTGACTCCCACCAGCCAGCACAGTTACTGTACATGACATTGAACTTTTTGTGTTAAAATAGGAGCTGCCAAATCGTGGACCACCTTTTCAACCAGTACAGTTAATGTACATGACACTGAACTTTTTGGTGTTAAAATTTGAGTTGCCAAATAATGGACCACCTTTTCAGTCTGTTCTGGTCTATTTTCAATCCCCGTATTCCCTCTGCTGTGTTCACCAAGACACCAATTTTAGTACCACCTGCAAAGAGACTAGTTTTAATCTGGATTCCCTCCCCTATATCACAGATGAATGCTTTGAATAGGACCGGTCCCTGTGGTACCCCACAATTGGTTTCTCTATCCCATGAGTATTCTTGGTTAAAAACTATTCTCTGAATTCTTCTACTTCAAGCCAGATAATTATATATGCTCTAATATGTTCCTCTATGCTGTGTTTTATGGAAAGAACCCCCCCACCCATAGCCAAATCCCTTACCTGTTTCACAAGTCTCCAGTAGGGCACAGAGTTAAAGGCCTTGCTAAAGTCAAGATATAGTTGTCAGGATTTTCAAAGTATGGCACAGGGCTTGCAAAAAGCCCTGTTCCATGGTACTTGGGATCTGGCAGTGCACCAAACCCCTTTGCCGCAACTGTGCCTGATTTTACAATCTTGGGTGCAGTTGCAACAGTTCCCATGAATTACAGCCTCTTGTGCCACATATCTGGTGCAAGCTCTGTAAAAAAGATCTTCGGGATTGCCACAAGCTAGACCACAAAAAGCTGATCTAGCTTATGGCAGTTGCCACACGGGATAGAAAATACCAATTTCTGACTGGTGAATGCCGCAAGCTCCAAGTGCCATGTATATGAGGCTTGCAGCATTCACAAGGGTTGGAAAATCCTGCCCAATATGTCAGCTGCTTGGCCCTTATCGACTGCCTTTGGGAACCAACCGAAGAAGTCTATCTAGTTTGTCTGGCATGATCTGTCTAACAAAAACCCATGCTGCCTTTTCTCCTAGAGCCTGTTGACCTCTAGCCATTCCACTATGTTCTTTTATAATGTTTTACAGCAGTCTCCTCAGGACTGAGGTCAAGCTGACTGATCTGTAGTTTTCCGGGTCCTTTTTACTCCCTCCCTCCCTCTCTTGTGGATTGGGACCACATTGGCCTCCCTGCAATCCACTGGAACTACCGCAGTTTCTAAGGAGCAATTAAAAGAGGTCAGTTAGTGGTTCCACTGGGAACAACCTCCCTTATTACCCTAGAGTGCAGACCATCTAGTCCTGGTGACTTTTCCATATTCTGGGTCCCGAGCTCCATGAATACCTTCTCCATCTCTATCCCTCCCAGCTCTAATCCATGTCCACTCTCCCATAGCTAGATTCCCACACTGTGGGAGTGGTTCCTCCTCCTCTTTTGTGAAAACTGAGCAAAAGTAAACTATTTTAGAATATCTAATTTCTTCTAATCATCTTCCTCCATTTCCCCTCTTTATTCATTGTGACCATCCTCCCACCCCTTTGTCCACTGCGATTCTTTGACATAGCAGAAGAAAGTTTTGTCCCCTTCCTTTACATACTCTACGTTTGTCAGCTTAACCTCTGCTTTTGCTTTTCTTACCACTCTGTTAGTCTTCCTTGCTTTCCCCATGTAGAGTTCCATATTTTCCAAAAAGCTGACATGTTTATCCTTATTGCTTCCATCACTTCCCTCAAAAACCAAAGTGGTCTTTGGTGTTTCTTTTTCTTTCTAACATGTCTCAAACATGAGATGGCTGCTGCCACAGTTCCCTGCTTTATCATTTTTATTTGTCCTCAGCTCCCTCCACTTCCCTCACCCCCAAAAGTTTCTCCTGAATTAACTGCCCCAGCTTTCTGAAATCTGCCCTTCTGAGATCCAGGATCATTGTCCTTGAATTTGAGCATTGGGTTTCCAGCATGATGCTAAACTACATGAAATTGTTGTCATTGATCCTAAGGGGCTTCTCTTCTCTGTCCTTTCTTATGCTTCCCCCACTGTCAAGCACTACGTCCTGTGTATCTCCCTCCCTGGTAGGCTCCCTAATGTACTGGCTTAGTAAGCACGTTTGCATTACCTCTACCAGTGTCTGGCTTTGTGCACTTCTGGCTGACCAGATTTCCCAGTCTGTGCCTCATAGGTTGAAGTCTTTAATTAGTGCAATCTCCCCTTTTGTAACTGCCCTCTAAGGCCCTGGACACACTGGGGAACTTAAAATGGTTTAAGTGCTTTAAAACAGTTTAAATCCCCCTAGCACTGTTTGCAGACATTCTACAAGCCCCTTAAAACGTTTTAACAAAAGTGTTTTTAAACCCTGCTAGATACCTAGTCTTAAAACCATTTTTAAAAATGTTTTGGAGCTAGCATGGTTTTACTTATAGGTCTGTCCAGGAGTAAAAGTGTTTTAAGCTGCAATGGTTTAACTAAAACAGTTCTAGATGCAGTGTGTCCAGGCAAGCACAGTTCTGTATGTTAGACTTAATACAAAATAGTTACAAGGAGAACAGGTTTAACACTAGCAGTGTGGCCACACTAAACCATTTTCAAAAATGGTTACTGAGTAGTGTGGCTGCACTGAAATGGTTTAGCTAAACTGGTTTTAAAAACGGTTTTTAAAAACAGTTCTGTAGTGTGTCCAGGGCCTTAATTTCCTTCCTAACCACTCTGTCTAAAGCATCTGTCAGGCTTGATGGCTCTGCCCCTACCATAATGACACTCCCATTAATTGTTGCCGCCTGTACCTTTACTGATTCCACACCACTCTCCACCTTTCAATGCTGTATTGTGTGGCCTCTATGATGTGTTTTATGTACATTGCCCCCTCCCAGCCCTGCATTCTGTTTCATCTAAAACAAGAGTAATAAGGAATAGCTAGATCCCTGTCATGATATTATGTTGCCCATGTTTCTGGTATCGGCAGCAAATATAATTTTGCCCCTGCTGCTACCACCTGGAACTTTCCCAGGCTCCTTCCATTCATACTGACTGCCATCCAAATTTCTACTTTCTGTCATCACCCTGTCTTCCTCACAATTGGCCTATTGTCCCTTTTAGTTGATGTACCCTCTGCCTGTGTTTTCCATTGTTACTTCAGTTCTGAATCTCTTCTCTTGTCCTCTTACTGTCCAGTCCTGTGTCCCCCTTCTTCTTGCTCTTTACTCCCTTAAAAACATATGTGCCCTCTCCCCAGTGCTACTGTTTCACCCTGTCCTTCCCCCCTTCATTTGTGTGGTGGGAAGGGCACTTAAGGCTCCAGTGTCTGTGCTATTGTTATGTAGCCTGGCACAGCTCCTGTTCCTAGTTTAAATTCATGCTAATTGTCACATCAAACTTCTGCCCTGAATCACTGCTGCTATCCCTGCCCAAGTGTTGGCCATCCCTAGTGCTCCTCCAAAAATGCTCCACATTTTCCTTAAAAGAAAAAAAGAAATCCTCTTCCCCATATCAGACTTTTAGCCATGTGTTGAACCCCCTTTTTATATCTTATCTGTACTTTCCATCACATAGCACCAGTAGGACCTCGGAGAAGGTCATCAGTACAGCTACCCTCAGCTTCCTGCCTAGTTCCCTAAAGCTGTCCTTGACTCTTTCTCTACACTGTGTCCCACCAGATCATTGGATCCTAGATGAATGATCATGTCTGGGTTCCCCTTCTCTACAATGATGAGCTTCTCCAGCAGGACCCTGCTCATTGTTGCTTCCAGTATGCAGTGTACAGCTCTCTCATCCTGGTCAAAGGCACACACTAACCTCCCCATCCCTCTTACTGTGGAGTCCCCCAGCACTATTAGTCTTCGCTTTCTCCTAGTATGCCCAACCACTTTTGGCAACCTGTTACCAGGTATAGTCACCTGACCTCGGTTTCTCAGTGCCTCTTCCCCCTCAGGTTCAGCAGACTGAATTGATTCCTCCATAAGTGAAAATGGTTTGTGGCTCCCCCCCTGGGAGTCCCTCTCCTCCACAGTGCACTTCCTATGCTCTCTCCACTACAGCCCATCCTCCTGTGCTGACACTCCATGGTCTCTGGGATCATGGAGCTACAGCCCCTGTATGGTCCTGCCCTGAGGTGCTTCTTAGGAACTGTATTTTAGCCTTGAGAGCAGCAGCCTCATAGGCAAGGGCTCCAATACCCCTGCCCACTAGGCACACTTCATTCATCTAAAGCAGATTCTGGAACATGGCAGCACACCAATCCCTCACTGTTAACTAGTGCTTTCCTATCTGCCACCCTGCCAGCCCAAACATGGTTGTGGATGATGTGTGTGCCTGCTATGAGCAGATGGAATGAAAAACAGAATTTAAAAGCATATACTGTAATTGATTTACCTCACTTCCTGGTCATCCTCCATCCCTTTAATTGTGCAGAGTAACCTGCCCCCTGCCCTTCTTCTTCTAAGTCCCACCCTGATTAAATCCCTTCTGCACTCAACCTCATGGTTCTGTACCTTGTAGTACAGTCAGTTACTATACAGGGTAGTGCCTTAATATACTTTCTGGTGTATCACACCCTGGAAGTAATACTCATTGTTTCCTGCCTCTGAGCACCTGTATAAGACTCCTCCTCCTACTACTAGGTTTCCATTTGGTCTATGCTCCCTTCCACTACAATGTATGTAACCACTGTTGCAAAACATTAAAAAGCACTTACCTCTACCTACTCATACTGCAACTTTAAGTATTGAGTAAAATACCTTATTTTTTAAACCTTACTCCATGTAGGTTAGCTGCTCTGTTCTCTCCTTTCTTTTAGGTCTTCCAGCATCTTTGCCAGACCTAAGCAGGAACATTACCCACAGTGGTAGCCATTGAAAGAATGCAGTATATATCTTGATATTTCAGGAAATATCACACAAATCCAATTGCAGTGAACAGGATTTCCAGTGATATATCATGGTTTATCTGGATATTCTACAAAGTGTCACTGTCTATCACTGTATCAATCACACTGTATAATGAACTGTAATGGCATAGATGAAAACATACTGTACAAAACATTTAGGAATATTTCTAAGATACAGTATTACTTGGCATTCCCCACTTTCATCAACCCCCTACTGCCAAAGTGAAAAAAAAAACCACATGCCACAGATGCCAGTATTTACCTGTGTTATCGGCCATAGGGATTCCTCCTCACATCATCCATTAATCCTCAGCATGTTACCCATCACATACAGATGAGGCCAGTGGCATGTTGTTTTGCCACCACCTGACTTCTGTGGCAGATCACATCACAGTGCAGTGCAAGGCAATTAAAAGAACAAAAGGACCTTTGTTTTCTTTGTGCTCTTTTCATTGCTTGCCACATCACCTGTGATGCACTCTGCCAACTGGCCCGTAGCAGTCTGTGGTACAAAACATCATGACGCTGGACTTAACTTTATTAACTGTCATTCTGATCTGGTTCAGAACTTCACAGAAACAGGATTTATCACCCATGTGGAACAAACTGTAGCTGCAATGACAGAGATGAGCAAAATCATTTATAGGCTGACTGCATACAATTATACTTCACCACCCCCCTTTTAGGCTCCTCACCACCCCCACTCAAAGTAAAAAAAAAATGTGATTCCATAATGTACCTTTGCCAGTAGGGCACAGCATGTTCCTCAGTGATCATCATCATCATCTGGACCTGGTCACGGCATCAAAGCATCTTAGTCCCTCATTCTCTGTTCACATAGTGTGCATGGTTTGATTTGATTCTGTTTCATGTGTAAATGTTATCCACATGGATTTTTCATCACATCATATCCATTATTAGCAATCATTCATGTGCTATTTAGCTGATCATTTGCCATCCTGATCTAGCACCCTGGAAAGGGTGCAGTGAGCAGAGAGAGAGAGAGAGGAATCGGCCAACTGGCTTATTTGTTCACACACAGAGCTGAGCCTGAAACAAGATTACAGAAAAATATGCATTTACCTGACCTTGCCTCTCCTCAAAAATGCACCCTCCTGAAATGCTGGCATCAAGCAGAGGGAGGGGAGGCAGCCAAGTGGTCTTATGAGTCATGGACACACTCTGGCACAGAAACAGATGACAAAAAATATATACATCAGTGCACCAAGCAAGACTCAGAGAGCAATCAGGCAAAACTCTGACCAGAAAAAGCCCTTCTACAAAAATAATCTTGATTCTGGAAAGCTTTGTGTCTCAGACTGCAGAGCTCAGCTGAGCCACATCTGTCTTCTCTTTTCCAGCTAGATAGAGTGAGCGGATCACATGATCCAGCATATATGTGCTACAGAAATAGTCTGTAATTCGGTCAAGAAGCTCACAGGAATGTTGAAATCTCAATGAGTATTTTTCACCAATTACTAATGATTAGAAAATGGGCCTTTTATTTGGAGGCATCTGATTGGCTGGTACCCATTCCACAGGGGTACATTAAGTTTCAATAGATGCCCACCAAATAAAAAGTGCCAGCCTACAATGCCCCTTCACCAATTCTACTATTCCTGTGCCCACTATGCTTCCTAATTGGCTAGAATCATAATATGAAATTCGAAATTGCCACCATTTTTTTCTCTTGCTTAGCGAGAGATCCTGCACCCTCCACTGCCCAATTTAGTGCCAGCTACCACATGAACCCGCACCACACCTCCCACGGTACTCCACGTCTGCCTACATGAAGAAAAAAAAAAAAAAAAAAAAAACACGAGCGAAGAAAAAAGCCGTTAGACCGATCAGCTTCTGACTGCGCTTTCTTCTCCTGTGTCCCGATCTCATCTGCAACTGCTCTGCCCCCCCCCCACCACATGTCCTTTCATCCCCTGTCATCACACAGTGGCTTAGAAAACATTTTTGTTTTACTTACCGGCTTGCCACTGCTGCTCTGTCTCTGTCTTTCCCACTCACAAACACATTCCCTTCTGCTGGGCTGCGTTCACTTTCCTTGCTTCAGTTACAACATGGATGTCGCGCGACCCCCGAAGACAAACTGAAGGCTTGGGCATCAGGACGGCGACAGCGCAGCACATTACCAGCCGTAAATATGCTGGCTGTTGACTTTTAAAAAGTATTCTTCATTTCTTTTGCGGGCTGTATTTTTTACTGGACTGGCAACCCCCGAAGACAAACTGAAGGCTTGGGCATCAGGACGGCGACAGCGCAGCACATTACCAGCTGTAAATATGCTGGCTGTTAACTTTTAAAAAGTATTCTTCATTTCTTTTGCGGGCTGTATTTTTTACCGGACTGGCAGGGCTTTGACATGCTCGGTCTTCTGAGTCCACTGGGGGGGGGGCCACACATTTAAATAAAAGCACAGTACAATCAAACTGCATGTTTTCTCACTCTTCAGAGGGGCCCCAAAAAACCAAAAAAACATCATTCTAATGCAGGCGGAGGAACTATTTTTTTTACAAAATGACTTTAAACTATTTTTTTATTAATTTTCTTTTTATTTAACTTATGTTTTTTACACTGCCCATTTTCTAAACGCAATAATACCCTCGAGGGTGGGTGGTATGGGCAATACCGGACCTTCCAGGGGCTATAAGGCCCTCCGCCTGTGGCGTCGGGCCTCATTACGCCCCTGGGCGGTCCGGCATTGCCCAATACCGCCCACCCTCTCGGGTATTATTGCTTAAATAGCGAACAATATTCAGTACTCTATCCTCCTGTGTACTAAGTACCCTATTAGTTGTGGTATTCAGAAAATAAAATACACACCCCTAGTGTGATGTCTCCAAGAATTTATCAGTTCAGTAATGTGGCAGTGGTCTTGGGGCAAGCTCTAGCATCTTGTTAAAATGGACTGTTTAAAGGGCTAGCTAGAAGAATCTGTGGGATGGTCTGTTGTATTAATTTGATAGTGGCAAACCTCAAACCATACCAGCAGTGTAGGGAAACTTGCAATGTTGATGGCCATGCTGTACCAGTCAAATGGCAAAACAAAGGGCTTAGCTGTCTTGTGCAGTCAGCCTGATACCTTCCACTACCACTACTTGGCAATGGAATGCTTAAAAAAAAAGATCATAAAAGAGACATATTTAGCAACACTATCCAGTACCAGAGAAGTCTTCATCAAATAAGGATTTTGTGAAGTTTGGATAGAGCATAAATCTAGAAACTGAATTAAAATAAAATAAAAGACAGCCAAGCTACAAAAATATTCTAATAAGATATAGTGTAGTATATCACGTGTATTTTTGATACAACTTGAAATTCTGGTGCAGTGCATGAATTAAATGACAGTGAATGCTCCTGTATAATTCTTAAACTGGTATTCTACTATATACAGAGAGATGAGTTTCACCTCAGTAGTCTGCCTTTCTCTTCTATTGTGGAATGGGATTCCCTCCCAGTAAACCCTGTTTGAAGCCTTCTGAAAGCTTTGACAGATGAGAAGCTGATGTAATTACTGAGCTCTTTTCCATCCCACTAGCTCTTTGTCTGATAAATGAAGGCTTAAATTCAAAATTCCATAATTCTAATCTCAGTAGCACCATCCATTACAGTAAAACGTCAATATATTTTTGTCTGCAGTCAGGCTGATTTCAAGCTTTTCTTTTTGTTGTTTACTATCCAAATTTATGTATGGGATCTGTTTGATTAACGTCCACTCAGGAAAGACAAGAAAGATGACTTTAAGCAAAAGATATGTTCCTGAGTCTTAACCAAATTTTTATTGCAACACTATTAGGATAACCAGGGCAACTACCAAATTACCCCATACCTCTGTAACCAACATCTATTCATTGTACAGCAAAATAGTACTGGCTGGGTGTCCAGGAGAGACAAAAGTGTCTGTGTCCTGATGAAATTATTCACAACCTGGGACAACAGTCCTCCAGTACAGCAGTTGGCTGTTTCTGCAGCATCCTCCCAGGGCAGTAGCAGTTTAAAAATGCCAAATGACCACTGTTGCCTGTTCTGTTGTATAATTTTCTTTTGCTGCTCTAAGATCATGCTCCTTGAATGCTTCAAAGCCCATGCAGATTAAATTAAATTGATTTTCTTATAAGCCAAGAGGCAAGGTAGGCTGAGCACAAATCAACTGAGAAATTATTGTTTTATTATCCTTAGTAATTAATTCTCGCTGCATGTACTTAACCTTCCACCTTCCCCTTATATAACAAGGCATGCAGTGTACAGGGTCTAATGCAAAATATTAATGATTCAGGAGCAGATGTAAAGATGGATAAAGGGCAGAAAAAAAGAACAAATGGCATTGATTTTGTTCATGTGCAAAAAAATATGCTCTTTGTGGATTTCTCAATTTGGCAACCCTTCTAAAATTTGCGTGCCAGTAAGTTTCCATAATAATTGCTCTGAAGCCCCAGCACACATGCATTCTTGCATTTATTCTTCCAAAATGAATAAGGCTTTGTGAGTCTTTTGGAAGAAAGAGTAACTTGGAATGGTATTCTAATTATTTCATGGTCGTATTTTGTTATTGTTTCATTATCCTTTCCCATCTGCTTTTATCGTTTATATAGTCAGAACACATAACATCCGTTATATTCTCCCATGAGAACCCTAACAAAGGCAAATGCCCATTGTCTCTGGACGCCAAGATGCTTTTCCTGTCAGCCTCTGCCATAGCCACCCCTCTAGTCGCACTCTTCAACCTCTTCTTCTCTCTGGGCAAAGTACCAATGACCTGGAAAATGGCCACTGTCATACCCCTCCCAAAAGGCGGTGACCCCTCCTCCCCAGGCAACTACAGACCTATCTCCCTACTCCCGATCCTGGCCAAACTTCAGGAGCGACTGGTCCTGTCCCAACTCTCCCAGTTCTTGGATGCCTCCTCCTTTTTTACTCCTTTCCAATCTGGCTTCCTCAAATCCCACTCTACCATCACCTCCCTACTATGTGTCACTTGGGACATCCTCTCAGGAATCGACAAAGGACATATCACCACAGCCATTTTTATAGAGTTAGCAAAAGCTTTAGATACCGTCTCGCATCCCCTACTTATTTCAAAACTTACGGATGCCAGTCTAGCACACCCAGCTATAGCCTGGTTCCAAGACTACCTAACGGGCAGGAAGCAAGCGGTCAGAATGGCCTCCCCACACATCTAACCCCCTTCCAGTCATATCAGGAGTCCCCCAAGGATCAGTTCTAGGTCCAATACTTTTCTCCATTTTTCTTAATGGCCTCCCCTCTGCATGCTTCCATTCTTCCATCCAAATGTATGCAGATGATACAGTTCTGTATGCATCAGGCCCCTCATCAAGCAGTGCAGCATCCCTCCTCCAGGAAGATTTCTCAGCCATCCATCACTGGTTCACGATAAACCAGCTATCTCTTAACCCTAAAAAAATGGTGTCGCTTACGTTCGGCTCTCAGCAGAGACTCTCCCGCCAAACCCCGTGTCCCCCATTTTCAACCCTGGAAGGGGACACCCCTTGAGCAATGTACTAGCTTTAGATATCTTGGCATCTGGCTCGACCAACACCTTGATTTCGCCTCTCACATACACTCCCTGCACAAGAGGCTACTCCCAAAACTGGGGGCACTCTATCGTAACAAAACCTGTCTCCCCAAGCAAATGAGGCACGCCATTGTACAAAAAATGATACTCCCCGTACTGGATTATGGCGACATAGTTTACTCAATCACCCCTGCATCTACCCTCGCAAGCCTCGACACCCTAGTTCACTCTTTCTGTCATTTCATCCTCGACTCCCCACAATCCACTCACCACTGTATGCTATACAGCTCCCTAGCCCTCCCATCTCTACAAGACCGCAGATTAATAAACTGCGCTAGGTTTGCTGCTAAATTCTGGACCCTCTCTCTCTCTCTCTCTCTCCCTCCCTATCTTGAGTCTACTTTATCCCAACAGCCCCCCCCTGCATACTCCCTAAGAGGTACAGATCCCAGACTTCTACATGTCCCACTTATGTGCACTACTAAAGGCCAGTCAGCTTTTAAATTCCGAATCCCTCGGATCTGGAACGCCCTCCCGCCCCATCAGACACACACAAAATCAGGTCTCCATTACCAGACTACTCCAAGCACATTTCTCCTCCAGCTGCTCCTGGTATGCTACAAGCCCTAGCTCTCATAAGCTAATTATTGACAGTAATAATCCTGTTATGTGTTAAGTATATACCTGGAAGTACTAGCCTGTACTGCTTTGCATGGAGTTTTATGTCATACCTATTCACTATTGTACTTCTTACTCAATTACTGTATTATAATTGTACAAAATCTCATGCTATGTTTTGTCAAGCACTGTAATATTGCCATGTACTGGGCCTAGGCCCCCAGGTCGCATCTGGAATTGAGCATGTTGCTCAGTATGCCTTCCTGGTAAATCTCATAAATAAATAAATAAATGAGTGCTCACAGTGTTACCTGTTGGTAGTGGCAGGGTCACTGCAGTGCCCTATCAATGACAGCTATAGCTCTGGTGTTATGGACTAGGTCAACAGTCAACAGCCTCCCTTCTCTTTGCTTTTAAACTCCCCTGTGGCAGGTAACCACACTATGGTGAACCTTTCTGTTTGTACACTGTGATCCAGGATTTTGATGTTATTCTTTATTTTGATACCTGATGTGATCAGATGTGGTGGAATTAAAACATGACGCATCTTAGTGAAGTAGAAACACCCCAGACATTAGCCTATATTCATTAACTGGTTTTCCAGGACAATCAGAGTTTTGTTATATGCCACTACTAATGAATAATTTTTTCAGCTTTATTATTTTGTTGCATTTCCATTATTCTTGTGGTTTCACTCCATTCCGGATTCAGTGCCGCCCTTTGGGAGTGGAGTAAAACAACTGAAAGCCCCCCACCCATCAGTATGGGGCTTACCTTATGGGGCTTCAACCCCGTGGTGCCACCACCAGTGGCTCCAGGAGGGTTTTGGGCCAAGTGGCAGGCCCAATCTTCGCGGCCACTGCCACTCTCAATGTTAGTTCCTCAGCCGCATGCCAGAAGGGGGCCAAGGTCTGGAGGTATCCGGAGCTTCCGGAGTGCTTTTGGGAGGCAGTTACTCAGTCCAGGGAAGCTATGAAAGTGGACAGAGAAAGTAAACAATAAACATGGCTGCTATGTGACATTTGTGCATGCGCGGCTGGTGAGTGGGGAAAGTTAAAGGAGCCATAGAACCAAAGTATATTTGTCCATCTGGCCACTATTTAAAATTTTCCCCAGCTCCAACAGGCAGTGGAGTTGAGGATCAGTGGAAAACCACCAGCGGGCATTATAGTTGTGGGGCTCTGCCTATAAAGCTCAACAAAAAACTGTTCAACTGTTACAACCCTCCAATGGGGATGTAGAAGGCCTCCGCAGCCTCTTAACAGGTTTTGGATCCCTCTCCCAACCAGAGATACCATCCTTCTCAGGGACTACAACCTCAGTTGGCTCAGTGCTCAAGAAATGGATTATACCAGCCTCCTAAATCAGTACAATCTGCTGCAAATCATTACTCTCCCTACACGCTTCAGTGCCGTACTTTGAACCACACACTACTAGATTGGGTGACCACTAACTGTGCAGACAGAGTCTGGCGTGCTATCAGACTCCATTAGTGATCACTCCCCCACCTACACCATTTGGTCCTCCAAGGCATCTCATTCCCCGTCCCCACCAGTACCTTTCTTTCCATAACTACAACTGCCCTGGTACATCTCGCCTCTTCAAGGATATTAGGGCCATAAACTGGCGGGACCTCTGTACCTGCACTGATGCCTTTATGGCCACCACCTATTTCACCAACACACTTCTGGACATCCAGGATCACCACTTCCCTACAACCACTCGGCTTGTCAGATGTGGGTGCACGTGCTGGCTTTCCAAAGACCTACTGTCCCTCATGAAACAGAGGGACAGAAAGTGGGCTGCCCACAAACTGACCCCCCTCCCCAGCCCTGTGGAATGAGTACAGGCATCTGTGAAATAGATGTAAACACATGACTAGATCTCTAAAATGTGAGTGCTATAACCAGCTCCAGAGAGAATACCTGGGCAATCCCACAAAGTTCTGGAACTCTATAAATTCTCTAATAAATCTACACCCACATAGCCCCACCATTCACCTGAGTTCTCCTACTGGACCTCTGACAGATCCCTTGGTGGTAGCTGATGTACTAAACATTAAGTTCACTGACCTATCTGCCCTCGTCTGCAATCTTCCTTCCTCAGGACCTTGCACTCTCTCACATCTTTCAAATTCCCTCGCCAGGGATGCCCCCTTCCACCCGCTTTTCTACTTTTCCACTTTCACCACTAAGGTCAAGTCCAAACTGCTAAAAAAGCTGCCTAATAGGGGTAGCCCTGGCTCTGATGGTCTATCCCCCGTTTTTCTGAAATTGGTCTCCTCTCTTATATGCAAGCCTCTCACCTTCATCTTTAATCTTTCTCTATCTACTTCCACTATGCCTGACTCCTGGAAGTCTGCTGGAGTAGTTCCTATCTTTAAATCTGGTAACCTCCACTCCTCTGACAACTACTGGCCTATATCCATTCTACCACACCTAAGTAAACTCCTTGAGAGGATCATCCACCTACAACTATCTGAGTACATTGCTAAATATAACCTCTTATGTAGCCAGCAGCATGGCTTCCATAGGAATCACAGTACTTCCACTGATCTAGCTCTTTTCACTGACCATATCCTCTCCAACATGGACTGTGGGTGTGCCATGGGCACCGTCTTTGTTGCCCTATCAAAGGTTTTTGATATGGTTAACCACTCCTTACTCCTATCCAAACTATCCATGCTAGGTTGCTCTGCCAGGACCACTGATTGGTTCCAGAGTTACCTCTCCGAGCACTCCCAGTCAATGCGCATTGGTACTACCATCTCTCTGCCCTTGCTGGTCTCTACGGGAGTTCCCCAGGGCTCCTTTCTGGATCCATTTCTCTTCTCTCTATTTGTAAACTCTCTCCCTGCCAACAGCTTTACCTGTCACTCCCTCCTATATGTGGATGACCTTGTCATTTATTACAGAGACAATCCCTCTCAAGTATCTCCTCTGTTCTCACTCAAAACTACCATTCTGCCTGTAACTGATTCTCCTTTAATCTGTTGTTAGTCAATTCTAAGAAAATGAAGGCCATGTTGTTTGGGTCAAAACCATTCCTTAACAAAACTGGAAGCACCAACTCCTCACTCCTTATCCACCCCCCTGATGGCCCCACACTTGAAAGTGTCTCTTCTTTCAAATACCTAGGGGTAACGCTTAACCTTCTGTCTCCTTCAATGACCACATAAACCAATTAGTTCACCGGGTAAATATGAAGCTGGGAGTGGCCTACCACCTAAAGCCTTTCCTAACAAAGAAGGCTTGCCTGGCCATCGTCATGGGTAATCTCCTCCAAGTCTTTGATTATTGCTCCCCAATCTATTCTAGAGTCTCTACCACCCTACTGACTACATTCTCGGTAGCTTACAACAGTGCCTGCCACTTTGCCCTTCCGGCCCCTTATCCCACACATCACTGGGACCTCTATCGCTCCCTTGGTTGGCTCCCCCTACAGGGTCACTTCAAATACTCACTTGGCTGCTTGTTGGATGCCACTCTGAGGAGGGAAAACATATCCCCTCTCTCAACCCTTTTCAAGAGCAGAGCTCCAGTGAGATATCTTCACTCCTCCACTTCCCCCACCCTCGAGGTACCTAGGATCACCACCAATATGGGTCGGAAGGCTCTCTTGGTGGGGGCCTTCTCTCTGTGGAATGGACTAACCCCATCCTGTGAATTTCTAACACCCATTTTAATTTTAAACTGATCTTAAAAACATGGCTTCTGGATAACAATCACTGCAGCTGCCTTGCTTGCTAACACCCCTAGCACTCACATATCTTCTGCTTCTCTACCTGCACTTCTCTCAACTTACTGCTCTGGTTTGGTATGTTGGTCTCTTGTGTATCCACTGGTCAGTGGTGTCTCCTCTATTTGTAGCCAGAAGGACATAGTATCCCTGTATTACAGCAATGTTTTTGAAACTGTTAGCTATATTTTACAGTTGTTCCTGTCTCTGGAGAGTTTTACTGATACTGTGTTCCTAACTATGTGCAATCATTATGTACCACATGTCATATGTAACCTTGTAAATAGTTGTACTACAGTATTGTCGCTACCTCTGCCTTGTGGCCTGAGTCGTGCCTGAAAACAGTCCACTGGACCAGTGCACCAACTCGGTTATTAAAGTCATAAATAAATAAATAAATAAAGTAAGTGGGCATATTATAAAAAATAGGACAGCATGAATTTGGGCATAAAATGTAAACAATAATGCTGGCCCCCTTGGGATTCTTGCAATGGGGGGGGGGCTGCTGGGAAATGCCAGAGGGCAACCAAAATGCCCAGGAATAAGGCAGCCAATAAGAAGGGGAGCTGTAAAAAATTATAAAAGGGGCTGCAAGCCCACCACAAAGAGAGATTCCTGAGAGAATCCCAAGAGAGTAGGCAGGAGAGACTGTGTTTGGGCTACCCAGCCCCAAGGCCTGTCATTCAGCCCATGGCGTTCCTGGCCCCAGAAATGAACAGGAAGCAGAGTGCCTGAGAAGAGCCAGCCTGTCAGGGAACAGAACTGAACTACTGATTGAATTCCCTGAGCAAGAACCAAACCTGTTGCTGTGGAGTTGTGAATCAAGAGTTGCGGCCTGAATTAGATACTGTGAATTTGCTGCTTGGGGACAAAGAGAGTACAATCTGAATCTAAAGACTGTACAGGGCAGCCTGGAAATAGCAAGAGTTGCAGCCCAAAACATACAGAGACTGTGCCAGAGGGACAAGTGTTTTGGGGCTGCTTAACTGCTTCCAGCCACAGAAGTTTTTTGAGCTAGTGCTAGAGATTGTGCCAAAGACAAGTCATACTATATTTGGTGCTCCAGAGGAGCTGTGTGCAAGTTGAAAGCCTAAGGGAATGCTCAGCCTGCCTTGTCTCTTAGACCAACGGAGAGATCACTGGAGAGGAAGACGTTGAGAGGCTGTCCAGTGAACACTGCATACAAAGGCCTTAGAGACAAAGTCTGGAAATGCCTGACAGCTGAAGTCAAGCATTCTTCATTTCTTCAGCTAACTGCTGGTCTTCTGCCTACTGCTGCTGTGGTGCACCACTGACAACTCCTGATACCAGTACGGTACTGTTTGAAACAAGTTTCTGCACACCCCCATTGAATCTCCAAACTGTAAGTACCTCTGCGATGCAGTGCTGAGGATCATTCCTGCATTTAGCTAGCTAGCTAGTCAGGCCTCAGAGGGGATCAAGTCCTGTGCAGAACTGTGCTAATCCTCAAACTGAGCTCAAGCAGAAAAGTTAAAAGTTGCCTATGTTTGAAAGTTATTGGGCCCCAATGAAAGTACTTTACTTCATGTTCAAAGACTGTTATCTTCACAGCGTCCCAGCATCCCCGGTGTGGTACTCATCGAAACAGACAGACCGTGTTGCATAACAATCAGATGGCAGAAAAAAATGTGTGTACCCGCAGGTGGGAGGCATGGGACTGTGTGGGGCAATGTTGTTTGTCACCAGTTATTGCTGTGTTGTTCTTATTCTCCTCTGCCACCCGCCCTCTAATATAGAGGAAGTTTGTTTATGTCACAATTTGGCATTGCTGCTTATTGTGTCAAGGGTACTGTTACAGTGTGGGGAAGGGCCTATGGGGGCTGTTATTATATTTTCCTGGGGGGTGGTAACCTGCAGTTTATCCAACAGGTATCCCATATCACCACCCCAGGTGGAGGCACCATATAATTTTTCTCCTGTACAATTTGTCCACTCATGAACCCAGGCTGTTCCCCTTGAATGAGTGACCAGTAAAGACCCGAGGGCCCCAGGAACAGCCAAGGTGAATCAAGTGGCTGTTACAAAGTGGAGGCAGCATGGGGATTCACTGCTCTGTAGTGGCCACCCCACACACTTGAATTCTGAATAATTGTGCACCCCCCCAATATTTGAAAGTTCAGTGTGGTGCAGCAAGAACTCAGAGACTGGTGCAGAGAGGAGCACCTGGTCCCTAAAAAAGTAATTCTGGTTACAGGGATCTTATGGGGCACTAAGGGTTCTGCCATTTTGGAAGCATTAGAGACTATGAAGGGTCTGGGGAAGTTAAAAGTATAAGGCATGAGGTATGATCATGGTAGTCAAACTACAATTGCCTTAACAGAGAGTGATTCAGATGCAGACGCAGGTAAATTACCTGCCACCCTCACTACCAAAGTGTTTGAGTGTGCCAGGAATTTGCTTGGCAAAGGAAGTAGTCCACAGTGAGACACCGCACCCATGCCAGCTCCAGAACTGGACTTGTTGGAAAAGATTAAGCTCATGTTGACAGCTAAGGGGAAGACCCTTAAAGATGTACAGGCTTTAATCCAAGGAGAGCCCACTCCAATAGTGCTACCCAGTGTACATACCCACTACTTGGTTGCACCCTATGAGCAGTACAAAAGACTGCGCACCTTCTCCGGAGCCATTCCCGCCCCAGCTGGAGAAGATGACTATCAGAGCTAGATGAGCCAAGCCACCCAGATGGTGCAGATGTGAAAGTGCTCAGACCATGAAAAATATAAAAGAACAGTGGAATGTTTGCAGGATATAACCTTAGGCGTAATTCATTCTCTGCACACCAGTCAGCTAGATTGTAATGCAAGTGACCATTTGACCATCTTAAAGAGCACCTTTGGGACTGTTGAAAAGAAAGAGGACCTTAATTTTTCAGTTGAAAGACACTACCCAGGTAGACGGAGAAAAGTTGTCCCACTATATTACAAGGGTGTGATTCGTAAAATTGCTGAGGCTGGAGAAGTCACCCCTGCTCAGATTTCCCAGTTGAGACTCAAGCAGGTTTTAAGAGATGCAGTGTTTTACTGGTGGACCCTGATGTCACTATGGCTGAGAGACTGCCAGACTGACCCACCTACATTTCACCAGTTGCTAGAGGAAGTGAGAGAGGAGGAGGTCCAAGCAGACATTGCCAATTCTCTTTGGACCCCAGCTGTGACTGCTGCCCCCAGCAATCATAGATAGAGACTGTTAAATAGCACAGCACCCACGCTAAATTGGGAACAGAGCTCAAAGGAATTGAAGAATGGATGAAGGCATTACAGTTGTCACAACCTCCCCAAACTACCAATTTAAAGGCTGACCAGGGACACCAGATGAACCCCTCTACTGCTTCAAGGGTCAGGCCTCAGCCTCCCCCTCTGCCTACAGAAGGATTGTTTTGCTACTGTTGTGGTAAGGACAGGCATTTCACCCATGGGTGTGCCCAGCCAGAGAATCCTCAGCTCATGGATGAGAAGACGAAAAGGAAACAAGACACTCAGGGAAATGACAGTGGGGCCAAATGAGGGAGTGACCTGGGTCTCTGAACATGCCAAGCTCTGCTAAATGGACTGAACCCAAGATTCCCACAGAGCGTAATTTGCCCCCATGGCTGGTGGGCCCTCATGCAGATGTTGAGTTCCTGATTGAAAGAGTGCTATGCAATGCGCTGTTGGACAGTGGGTCACAGGTCACCGTTACACACCAAGTGTTCTACAACCATTCCCTGAGACACCTGCAGTTCCAGCCCTTGACAGAACTTTCAGTGTGGGGGCTGGATGATGGGTATTTAATTATACAATTTGAATTTCCTGGGAGAAGGCATGACAAACCACACAAAATTGAGGCAGTAGCACTGGTTTGCCTAGAGCTGAAAGGCAAGAGTGATAATCCTGTACTGCTTGGCACGAATGCAGACATGTTTTGCAGACTGGCCAGGATGTATCATGAGAGAGGTGGAGCTGAATCCTTACTATGCCCCTCTCCCCAAGTCGTGGTGAAGCAAGTGAGTTTGGCACTGACATCCCCAACAGCTGACCCAATGGATGAACCTGTTGGAGTAATTTGTAAAGTCAATGGAAAAGAGCTGACTCTGCCTCCTAATTCGCTGTGCAGAGTAGTTGGAATTGCGAAGTTCACACAGTAGCCAGATGGAACAGCACTCCTTATTGATGCCCCACGTCAACATAAGTCTACCCAAAGGGCTGATGGTGCAGAGAGGAATAATGGTACCTCTTGAGACTCCCTGGGCCAGGAGTATGACTGTGAAGATGAAGAATGAGACTGAGAAGCTCATCACTATCCAAAAAGGCCGGGTGCTTGTGCTTATTTTCCATGCGGACAGTGTGACAGAGGTGGTTTCTTCTTCAGGCACTGATACTGAAATAGATCCAGTTGCATTTGATTTTGGAGAATCACTCATACCAGATCATTACTGGTGGAGCTTGAGCCAAAAGCTGGCTAAAAGGAGAAAAATATTTTCCCTGCACAAGTAAGATGTGGGGTGCATCCGAGGAGAAGAGTACCATGTTCACCTGAAGGATGATCACCCTTTCAGAGAGAGGTCCAGGAGACTGTCCCCAGGGGACCTCAAGGATGTTCAGCACCATCTTCAGGAACTGTAGGCAGAAGGGATTATAAAAGAGACAAAGAGTCCTTAAGCATCACCTATTGTGGCTGTCTGAAAGAAGTATTGACAATTGGACTTTGAATAAGAAGACCGTGCCGGACCATTACACAGTGCCTCGAGTACAAGATGCTTTTGCTTGCTTGTTGGAGAGCCAAGGGTTTTTAGTGCTGGATCTGTGCAGTGACTACTACCAGATCCCCATGGTGAAGGTGGATAAAGAAAAGATGGCCTTTATCAGCCCTCTGGGTTTTTATCAATTTGAACGGATGCCCCAAGGAATATCTGGGGACACTGCCACATTTCAGAGGTTGATGAAGAAGGCAGTTTGGTACATGAACCTATTGGAGGTTATTGTGTACCTGGATGACCTAATAGTGTTTGGAATGACATTGGAGGAACATCAAGCTCAGCTCATGAAAGTGCTGGACCAGCTGGAAGAGTTCAGTTTAGAAGTGTCTATTGACAAGTGCCAATTTTTCCAGCCCTCGGTGAAGTACATCGGCCACATTGTGTCTGCCAACAGTGTACAGA
Organism: Neoceratodus forsteri; assembly: GCA_016271365.2. Classification (NCBI taxonomy): domain Eukaryota; kingdom Metazoa; phylum Chordata; order Ceratodontiformes; family Ceratodontidae; genus Neoceratodus; species Neoceratodus forsteri. The sequence goes on along the minus strand of CM028131.1, from coordinate 346,211,742 downwards.
CCAACCCAGCCAAGAAAGAGGCTCTTACCACCTAGTCCAGCCAACACAATCTCAAAGCTTTGCAGTCCTTCCTCTGCTTTTGTGGATGCTGTACACTGTTGGCCAACACAATGTGTCTGATGAACTTCACTGAGGGCTGGCAAAATTGGTACTAGTCAGTAGACACTTCTAAACCAAACTCTTCCAGCCAGTCCAGCACTTCCCCTTCTACTCTCTTATGTTGTTGACCCTGCGCTCACGACTGATCACAGTCTACAATAGTATCTGTTGCTTTGTCCTCCAAGCTCCCTATTCTATCCATCATTGTGTATTGTACCAGTCTCTTGGATGGCTCCCGCTACAAGGGAGTTTTGATTATGCCTTGGCTGCCTAGAGGACAATATGCTTAGAGGTGGCCACCTGTCTCCATACTCATCCCTTCTCATGGGCAGAGTAGCATCCAGGAGCCTCCGTGAATCCTCCATTCCCCCATTGGTCATCCCAAACATCTCCACTACCATGAGCAGTAAAGCCTTTTCCATCTCTGCCCCCTCCCTATGGAACAGACTCCCCTCATCACTCTGCTCATCCTCTTCCCACCTCTCTTTCAAAAACTATTTTAAAGACTAGCTACTGTCTGAAGACTTATGCCACTGCTCACTTGGATAACCTAGGACATACCTTCTTTTATTATCCCACCTGACCACTTACCAGTAGGACTGTACCTTTGCTACTGTCGTCCCCTCCTCTCCTGCCCCACCACCCCCAATGGGCTGCTACTGCCCCTCCCTGATCCAATGCCTCTGCACCCCTATTTGGGGTAATGTTACACCTGAATTTTTACATTCTTTCTGATTGTGTCCTGTATCAGCAATAATGTACCCAAATGCACTTTATGTATCATACCAAACAGTTATGCTTGACCTCTATGTTATTGAGACTTGTATTTGTCCAGTACACCAGCCTGTGACTTTGTACTGTTGACCTGTAAGCTGGCCTTCTGTGGCACCTTGTAATTTATGTATTTCCAATTTATGTATCTTCCGTGTATTGTAGTTACTAAACCTCATGTTGAGGCCTGTTTACTATTGTGTGCTACCTGTATTCTGTATTGCTTAGCTGTGCCACATGTGGCTCAGGTCATGACTAAAAATGGTCCTTTGTATCAGTTCACCTGCCTGGTTACCAAAGACATACATACATAAATAAATAACTCAATAAATACTACAGACATTTTGTGACAGACCACTCCATTGTGGTGTGCCCACAATGTGACCTCACTCAAGGGTATCTTCCAACAAACAAAAACAGAACCCATTCCAAGAGAGACAATCCTCCAAATGAGTAACTGAACATGAATGAGACATTCGGTGACCATTGGATGGAAAAGTGCAAAACTGCTGTTACAGAGATCATTAAGAGGCTGAGTGAAGCCCCTGTATTGGCTTTTGCAGATCCCACCAAGCTGTATATCCTTCACACCAATGCCAGCCTGAATGGACTGGGAACAGTACTGTACCAAGAGCATCTAGAGGGACTTTGCCCTGTAGCATTGCCAGCCACAGCCTGTCCCAGTCTGAAAAACACTACCCGGTGCATAAGCTTGAATGTTTTGCTCTCAACTGGGTAGTGACTGAGAAATTTCAAAACTATCTCTATAGTGTTCACTTCATGGTCAGAACAGACAACAATCCACTCACCTATGTAAACACTACCACCAAGTTAGATGCTGCTGGGCACCGATGGTTGTCTGCACTCTCGACATATGATTACAGTTTGGAGTACTGCAGTGGCAGAACTAATACTGATGCTGATGCCCTGTCAAGGTACCCTCATGCTGAACAGACAGACTCAAATGTGCAGCTTGCAAGTGCAACCATGAAAGTCATATGCTCCAAGTCTGAGCCCACAGGAGAAATTGCATTACAGAACCCCAACAAGACTATACTGTAGATATGTTGGGAGCTTTGCCAGACACCGTTCCTGCTGCCTATTTGAATTTCACTGGGCTAGATCTGTCCTCCTTGACACAACCAAGCAAGCCAGAGCTGCAGCATGTGCAAAGAAAGGACAATGTATTGAGTGAGGTGATTAAAGCTTCAGAGAGAGGACATAATACAGATAAAGTGTGTATATCCTGATGTCCAGTTACTTCTGAGAGAATGGAACAAGTTGTCAATCAAAGATGGAGTCTTGAAAAGACATAGTCACAACAATGACAATCCAGAATATCGTCGAAAACAACTGGTGCTACCCTCAAAGTACTGCAAGGCAATCGTCACCTTGCTGCATGATGAGATGGGCCACCTAGGTTTCAAATGCACCCTGGATCTGGCAAAAGCACAATTCTACTGGCCAAGAATGATGAAGGACATTGAAAAGCATTTTAAAACTTGCTTAAGGTGTATCACGAGAAAGACTCTACCCAAAAGACCAGCACCTCTTGTGAATATTAAAACAAGTTGACCTTTGGAATTAGTGTGTATGGACTGTCTCTCTTTAGAGCCTGACAGAAAAAAACAATGCCAACATCTTGATGATAACTGACCACTACACCCATTATGCCCAGGCCTACTCCACTAAAGATCAAAACTATAGTACTGTGGTGAAAGTGTTGCAGTAGTTTGTGAACCATTATGTCATCTCCCAAAGGATCCATTTTGACCAAGGCAGAGATTTTGAGAGCAGACTGGTCAAGGAGTTTCTTGCTGCTTATGGAATCAAAAAGTCACACACCACCCCATATCATCCTCAGGGTGATCTTCAGCCAGAGCATTTTAATAGAACCCTATTAGATGTGTTGGGTACCCTGGATCCTGTGGATAAGTCTAACTGGAGCCAACATGTGAGTTATCTGGTACATGCCTACAACTGTACAAGAAATTATGCCACATAGAGATCTCCCTTCTATTTAATGTTTGGACATGAGGCCAGATTACCCTTCAACTAGTGTTTTGGGGTATCAGCCGATGGAACCTCTGAAGAGACTTATCTCGAGTACACCAAAAGACTAAGAGAACAGTTACAGAAAGCTTATAACCTTGTGTCAGAAGCTGCAGCTAAGACCAGTCAGGCAAATAAGGCCAGATATGACAAAAGAGTTAGACATCAAGTGCTACAAGTGGGAGACTGTGTTTTACATAGAAATCTGGGCCTGCAAGGCAAACACAAGATTCAGGATTATTCATCACCAGAAGCCTACACTGTAGTAGGACAAATGCCAGACCTGCCAGTTTTTAAAATTTGACAAGAACATGGTAGAGGCCTAGAAAAGACTGTGCACAGACATCATTTGTTGCCAACTGGAGAAATTGTGCCTGATCTTGAGCCCAAAAATGAATGCCCAGTGGTAAAGAGACCAAAGACTAGAAGTCAAACTGCCCATGCAAGCAAAATGAAATGGCACAACTAGAGTCTAGTACCCTGGCTACCGCACCTGAAGTAGAGCATGTACCTAATTCATCAGATGAGGGTAACGATGGGGATGTTGCATACTGCCCATATACGCTTAGAAATACTGTATGTCTCAATTGTGAAGGGACTGGAGCATGTCAAGACCTTCCACAAGTACCACACCTGTTCAAGACTTTGGAACCTTAGAGCCATTGTGCCAATTGAACCCCAATGCTGTCTCATTTATCTCAAAGGAAAGGCCCATTAAACAAGTGCCAGAGACTGTGCTGGACATTGAAACAGACTTAAATGATAGGGAACAAATGCCAGAGAGTGCTTATACTGCTGATATTCCTGACAAGGCCCCTGTGCTGGTCACAGAGTTGGAAGACCGTAGTGCACACCCTGTTCCTGAGGAAAATGCAACATTGCCTAGAAGATCTGATAGAGAGCCAAAGCCCATTATTAAACTCACCTATGACATACTTGGTGCTTCCTCAGACACCCCACTTCACGTGATTCATAAAAGTGTTATTCCTGTCATATACCCCCCAGTGTGTTGCAAAATGTATAGGGTGGAAAAATGCATGTGCATACCATATATCTGCTGTTACTATACAGTTACCTACTGTCTAGATAGTCAATGCCGATGTGATGATGTGACTGTGAATGTAAATGTAAATAGTTGGATAGGCAGGAACCAGTTGTTAGCTAGCACTGTGCATATTGACATGCTTAATTGTACATAATGTTGGGTTAACCTTTAATGGTTTTTCGAGGTTGCCAAGCATTTGGCAAGGGGAGTGTGTAAGCTCCCCCCAGTATGGGCTTACCTGATGGGGCTTCAGCTCCATGGTGCCACCTCCAGTGGCTTTGCGAGGGATTCAGGCCAGATCTTCATGGCCGTTGCCCGTTTCGGTGTTGGGTCCTCTGCTCCATGCCAGAAGAGGGCCAAGGTCCAGAAGGTGTCCTGCACCTCTAGGGTGCTTTTGGGAGGCAGCTACTCAGTTCAGGGAAGCTGTGAAAGTGGACTGAGAAAATAAACGATAAACATGGCCACCATGCACCATTTGCTCGTACACGGCCAGGAACTGAGGAAAGTTAAAGGAACCACAGCTCCAAAAGTGTATTTGGCTTTGCAGCAGCTATTTAAAATTATCCCCAGCTCCAGGGCAGGCAGTGGAGTTGGGGATCAGCTGAAAAACAGCTGCAGGCACTGTAGTTGTGGGGTTCTGCTAATAAAGTGGGCATATTATAAAAAATAGGACTGCATGAATTTGGGCATAAAATGTAAACAATATTGGCAGCCCCATTGGATTTCTGCAGCAGGGAGGCCACTAGAAAATGTCAGAAGGCAACCAAAATGCCTGGGAATAAGACAGCTGATGAGAGAATGAGCTTTAAAAATCTATAAAAGTAAGCCTGCCAAAAAGACAGATTACCAAGAAATCAGACAGGACAGACTGTGTTTGGGTTACCCAGCCCCAAGGCCTGTCCTTGAGCCCATGGTCATTCTGTCCCCAGAACCGAACATGATGCAGAGCACCTGAGAAGAGCCAGCCTGTCAGGGAACTGAATTGAACTACTGACTGAATTCCCTGAGCAAGAGCCAAACCTGCTGCTGTGGAGCTGTCAGTCATGAGTTGCAGCCTGAATTAGAGACTGTGAATTTTATTTATTTATTTATTAAAAAGTTTCACCAGGAAAGGCATGCTGAGCAATACAATTGCTCATTTCCTGGTGCGTCCTAGGGGAAGGGGGGTATAGGAGAAGAAACAACATAGCAGTACATGGTAAGTAAAGCAAACATAAACATTATATGATTACAACAATCAATGCAATGCCCTATTGACGTACAGGTAAATGAACAGAGTGCTAAATAAGTGCTGGAACAGTTAATGAGTGCAGCCAACATTAGGTGAAGGATGAGGGAAGGGAGAGTCAGGTGTAGGGAGTGGAAACAGTTGGAAGAGAGAGATGTAAAGCAGGGAGCATAGTCAAATTAAGTGAAAGTGTAAACCCCCTACAAATGGGGGTTCATAAAAACATTCCTTGGGTGTGCCTAAATGCTCTCTGCCAGGCTGGTGTCCTGTGTTTTAGCTGTTTAAAAAGAAATTGCATGAGAGTGCCTCATAGCCTCTGTGTTCTGTCTCTTTAAGAGCTGCCTATATCACAGTGTATAATTATTCTGGGTGGGGGCCGAGTGTGTCTAGTGGGTCTTCAGTGTTATTGCTCTGTTCTGCCATCGCTAGTTGCGCAGAGGGAGCATTATTGGAGTCTGAAACTGTTTACCTGCTTTAATGGCAATGACATTGTAGTTTGTCTAAACTGCCTTCCTTGCAGCATGAACATTCTGTATTGCACCACCATTTTGGTTTTGGACTGCCAGTCAGCACCAATCAGTACCTTTGTGGACTCTAAAATTGAGCCTGTCCCCAGGGGTCTTGTAGGAGCAAATTTCTGTAGGAATTGTAGTTTTTACATTTTGGCACCAAAACAGACCTGTTGGGGGAGCCCTTGCTTTGACAGACTGATGGATCAACCAACCAGAACCTTTTAGACCAAAGGGAAATTCCCAAGCTGCCTGCTGCAGTCAGTCAGTCTGGAGTTAGAGTTTGAAGAGTAAACAGCTTGAGTGATTCAAGCAGCAGCCCCAGCGTAGTTCGCGTGGGAGACTGGTGGAAAGGCTGAGTTTGGCCTGTCTGCCGGCAGTCCCTTGAGAGGGAATCCTTTGAAAGGCTTAGCAATCGGACTGTATCCAAATTGCAGTGTGACAAAGCCACTGAAGAGTGACCAGATTTCAACCTGAAGAAGGCCGAAGATTTTCTGTATGCGATCGGCCTGTCAGGACATCCATTTACCACAGAATTCCCGGTTTGCTCAGAGACACTGATACTGCAGCCAGACTGCCTTCCGCATTGTGGTATGGTGATTGCTTTTCTATAAATGTGCTGTGTGATGTTAGTGGGTTGTGATTTGGTTCCCCACTGTGTAAATGTGCCACATTTGCGGGAAGCTGCATCCAGCACTATTGAACTCAAAATTTGAACTGTTCCAACCGGCCTGGGCCTTGCCACCTGGCCCAGTCAACTACTTCAGGCACAGAAACCATCAATGATGAGAAACTCACCCGAAGATCAGCCCCCTGCTCAACCATCTCAAACAGGAATGACACCTCAGTGATTTGTGTGGGTCCTGCTTCTCCTGGCAAACCAGTCATCAACCTGCAGTCTCCATTTCATCTAGCCTGTGTCTCGTATTGGGTAGTGTGAGTAACAATCAGGGTAGCTCCCTGCACAACAGCTAAATAGCAAGTGTTGTCATCTGATTGCATTGTTGTTTTTCCTTTCACAAACTGAGCCTTCAGGCTCTGGATTTCAAATTGTGTGTGGTTGTGCATGCCTTTTCTTTTCATCACAAGGCCCCAACCAGCTGCGATGCCGGCCTACCCAAGGAAATGTTCCAGGCTAGCCCACCTTACTTCCAGCTGGATACCCAGAGCATATGACTGTGCAGGGACTAAAAGTGCATGCATAATTGCCTGACAAGATCAGTTTTAGAATCAATCAACCTGATTACGTCCCTCCCTTGTTCAATTCCCCTGAATAAATCAGATCTAACTCTTTTTACATTTAATCTGACTGTGGTTCCAGTTTGTACCAAAAGCACCATACTGTTGTTATGTACTGTGCCTAACCTTGTTTTACAGGGGGCCTCCAGGGTTGAACTGGTGGAACCAGCCCTGGTGGTAAGTGCAAACAGTGTGGGGAATTGTATGCTGAATAGAGGCTACTGTGAAAGTGTTTGTTACATATTGTCTAGGCCACTAGAGGGGAAAGAGAGTGGTTACAGTGTACTGGAGGGCTGTACCCAGGTTAGCCTTGTTACTAACAACCCTGTCCTCTGGGTGGAGGCACCTGTTTCAGTACCCAGGCCCCTTAACCTGCAACTAGCCACACAGGCAGGGGTAGTAGCTCTTGGGATAGCACAACCTAGCAGTTACAAAAGGATAGAGGAAGGGAGGCGTCAGTGCTCAAAGCAGGTACAGTTGAGAGAGAGGAAGTTACGTAGGGAGGAAGAGAGAGAGAATGAGGGCTAGAGGAGTGTCTAATTTAATGAGGTAGTTGGTTGCAGAGTTTTGGGAATCAGTACGAGAATGTAGATTGGCCAGCTGAAGTAGAATGGCGAGCGATGGCCAAGGTACAAGTGTCCTGTGATCAAAGGGAGTGGGGGGGGGGGAAGTGCTAATAGAGGATCTGAGATAAGGTGGGAGAGAGCCGAACCAATATTTGGAAATTAATTTAGCACTGTGGGAGAGGTGCCGATAGTCAAGAGAGCAAGATATAAGGTACAGTGCTGAATGTTAAGAGGAGAATCCAGGATAAAGTGATAGAAGGAATTAAAAAGGGTGTCCAAACTGGTCAGGGAGGATTTGGGATCGGCACTATAGACTACATCTCAGTAGTCAAAAATGGGGAGAATCATTTTCTGCATGAGTTCACACCTTACTGGAAGTGATAGACAGCTACGGTTCCTGTATAAGGCACCCAACTTAGGGAGCAGTTTTTTCAGGATAGCATCCACATGTACAGAAAGGTTAAGGTGTTTTTTCAAGCCTTACACCAAGGTAGCAAAAATAGGTAGAATCCTCTAGTGAAATCCCATCAAGGATGTGGAAATGGGGTAGGGAGGCAAGCCTTGAGAGTCTCTGCCTAGTGCCAAAGGTCATAGAGACAGTCTTCTTGGCATTGAGAAAGCGCTGATATGCTCTAAACCAGTGCTGAACATTGTCAAAATCAGCTTGAAGTCTGGTAGTTACATCTATGGGAGACTGCCCTGAAGTAAACAGGACAATGTCATCGGCATGCATACAGTATGGATAGAGGAAGAGTTGCGTACCTTAGGGAGGTCATTTAGGAAGATGGAGAAAAGTATAGGGCCTAATAATGAGCCTGGAGGCACACCAGTATTTATAGGGAGTGGGGGGAAATAGAGTCTGCAATTTTGACTGACTGGGACCTACCCGCTACGTAGGCACTGAACCAATTTACAGTGGAGTCCGATAGGCCTGCACTAGAGAGGTTATTTAGAAGGAGAGGGTGAGATACAGTGTCAAAGGCCTTAGCAAGGTCGACAAAGATGGCGGAAGTGATTAGACCACAATCCATCCCTGAAAATATGGAGTCAGTGAGCCTAAGCAGACAGGTGGTAGTGGAGTGATCCTTCCAGAACCCAGATTGGAAATATGTGAAGAAGGAGGCTTCAGAGAGAAATGCAGTGAGTTGAGAGAGGACCATGTGCTCCTGTAACTTAGCAAGAATAGGGAGGAGAGAGATTGGATGATAACTACCATGGGTAGTGGGATCACCACCCTTAGGCAATGGGACGACAATAGCGTACTTCCAGGCAGTCGGTACAGTAGCCGTCGAAAAGGCTAGATTTAATAGATCTGCTAGTGGATAGGAGATCACTAGGATAGATAAGAATAGGAGTTTAGGACTGAGCCCATCTGCTGAGTTACCTTTGGCAGGGTAGATCTCGAGGAGGGCTGCTAAGGTTTTATCAGGCGAGACTAGGGAGAAAGAGAAGGCGTCACAGTTAGTGTTGTTGCTACAGGGAGGAGAAGTGGAGGAGTAGGGATAAGGAGGAGGAGAGGGAGGAGGGGGAAGTGTAGATAGGAGTGAGGAAGTACAGGAAGTGAAGTACTGTAGGTGTTAAATTCAGTGGCTATAGGCTGTGTGTCAGATATTAGAGAACCATTTACGTTAAGGAGAGGTAATGGAGGAGTGGAAGGAGGGGAGAATAGGGAGTGGACTACTTTCCAGAATTTTGAGGGTTTGTTTATATTTGCCTCGAAAGTTGATTGAAAGTACTCAGCTTTATTTATTTATTTATTTATTTATTTATTGAAAATTTCGGAATTACAACCTTTGAGTCAAGGACTCCTTTGCAAAGGCTCCACGTCAGTCATGACAGTACAATTACAACAAGACAGTATGGACAATGTTCTCAAAACAGAGAAATTACATTTCGACAAACGTTTAAAATCATAGCTTAAGTCAAAGGCTACACGTCAGTTGTAATATTGAATTTTACATAGAGACAAGGTTTGTACAGAAAATTGCCAGGACATTACAAGAGTTTAACAATCACAGTATAGGGTATTGCCAAGACTGAGATAATATCTGTGAGTTCGAGTGTTCCTAACGATGTGGTGGCCCAGGTGCCTGACAATCTATGCAAAAGATGGAAAACAGCTACAGGTCTCCATGTTGAGCAGATACTTCTGCACTCTGTTTTGAATAGTCTTAGACTGGGGGCAAGCAAGATGGAAGATGGTAGATTGTTTAGCCAAAGTGGAGCACAATGTGGAAAGATCTTTGCCCCAGAGAGGTTCTGCAGTGGGGAACTGCGTGGGAGGTCCCTGCCAATCATCCTAAGGGTGCCCCTATTGGGGGCTGGTTGGATGAGGCGATGCAGACAGATGGGTGCGAGTTTCATAAGGATCTTCTTGGCTTGGAGGCAGGTATGGTATTTAAGCCTCCCTTCAAAGGTTAGCCAGTCCGCTTGATAATAGAGCTGACAGGTATGTGTTTGTCTACTGCTGCTGGTGACCATGCGGCAGGCTTTGTTTAGTGCTATATTGATGCTGTGTAGGGCTGATTTGTCAGCAGCGCCGTACATAGTTATTCCATAATCGACCAATGAGAGGACCGAGCTAGTAACGGATGGCCAGTCTGATGGCCTTGGTGCCAGTTTGCAGCTTGAGAATAGAGAGAGTGCAATCTGAATCGAAAGACTGTACAGGGCAGCCTGGAAATAGTGAGATTTGCAGCCCAAGAAATAGAGAGAGACCGTGCCAGCTGTGCCCCACCAGAGGGACAAGTGTTTTAGGGCTGCTTAACTGCGTCCAGCCACAGAAGTTGTTTGAGCTGGGGCTAGAGCTTGTGCTAAGGCCCAGACAAATTTGGTGCTCCAGAGAAGCTGTATGCAAGCTGAAAGCCTAAGGAGAGTCTCAACCTGCCCTGTCCCCTAGACCAACGGAGAGATACTGGAGAGGAAGACGTCGAGAGGCCTGTCAGGTGAACACTGCAAACAAAGGCCTTAGAGACAAAGTTTGGAAAAGCCTGACAGCTGAAGTCAAGCATTCTTCATTTCTTCAGCTAACTGCTGGTCTCCTGCCTACTGCTGCTGTGGTGCACCACCGACAACTCCTGATTCCAGCACAGTACTGTTTGAAACAAGTTTCTGCACACCCTCATTGAATCTCCAAACTGTAAGTACCTCTGAGCTCCGGCGCTGAGGATCTTTCATGCATTTAGTTAGCTAGCTAGTCAGGCCTCAGAGGGGGTTAAGTCCTGTGCAGAACTGTGCCAATCCTAAAGTTGAGCCCAAGCAGAAAAGTTAAAAGTTGCCTGTGTTTGAAAGTTATTGGGCCCCAATGAAAGTACTTTACTTCATGTTCAAAGACTGTTATCCTCATAGTGTCCCAGAATCCCCGGTGTGGTACTCATTGAAACAGACAGACTGTGTAGCATAATGGTCATGTGGGGGGGGGAATGGGTGCAGCCGCAGGTGTGAGGCATTGGACTGTGTGGGGCAATATTGTTTGTCACCAGTTATTGCTGTGTTGCTGTTATTTTCCCCTTCCCCCTCCCTCTAAGAAACAGGAAGCTAGTTCATGTCACAGTTTGGTATTGCTTCTTATTGTGTCAAGGGTACTGTTACTATGTGGGGAAGGGCCTGTGGGGGCAGTTATTGTATTTTCCTGGGGGGTGGTAACCTGCAGTTTATACAACAGGTATCTAATATCACCACCCCAGGTGGAGGCACCATGCCATTTTTCTCCAGTACAATTTGTCCACTCATGAACCCAGGCTGGCCCCATCAGATGTGTGACCAGGCAAGACCCAAGGGCCCCAGGAACAGCCAAGGTGAGTCAAGGGGCTATTATAAAGTGGAGGCAGCGTGGGGATTTACTGCTCTGTAGTAGCCACCCCATACACTTGAATTCTGGATAATAGCGCATCCTCCAATTTTTGAAAGTTCAGTATGGTGCAGCAAGAACTCCAAGACTGGTGCAGAGGGGAGCACCTGGTCCCTAAGAATGTAACTCTGGTTACAGGGATCTGTGACAGCACTGAGAGGTCTGCCATTTTAAAAGCATTAGTGACTATTATAAAAGGTTTGGGGAAGTTAAAAGTATAAGGCAGTAAAACCAAGGGAAGCAAAATGTGCCCCCACTGCTCCCCTCTTCCCCGGATGATAGAGAAGCAGAGACTCAGGCCTGAGAGGAAAAATCTCCCCTAGTTCAGGGGCACAGAAAGGCAGGGATGGAAGCACAACAGAAGAAAAGGGGGGGTAAAACTCAGGAAAGATGAAGTAGAAGATTAAAGGGGACAAGGAATGAGGAAGTTGAAAAAGTAAGAGGAAGGTCAGATGGAGCTGCAGGGGAAAACAAAGGCAGAAATGGGAGAAGCAGGGAAGCGGGGGAGGGAAAGAAGGTGTGGAGAGTCATGTGGGACAACACAAGGAGTTTTAGTAAAACAAATTCCAGACCTGGAAGCCATTATGGTGGAGGCTGACATGGATGTAGTGACCATAATGGAGTTGTGGTGCACCATGAACCATGACTGGGGCATGTCTACACTGGGTTACTTTGTGTTCAGGAGAGACTAAGCAGAGTAGGACGGGAGGAGGAATTGGTTTATATGTGAGGGAGGGAATCAAGGCTACAGAGTTACAGGCGCAACATGAAGAAAAGGAAGGGATGTAGGTGTTGTGGGTCACCCTGGAGACAGGTTTTGGGGCCTCTATCCATACTGGAGTAGTGTACCATTCTCCAGCACAGGGAAAGGAGATGGATAAAGCACTTGTGGAAGCCATCATTAGAATGGCAAGTAAGGGGGTGGTGCTGCTAGTTGATGACTTCAATCTGCCAGAGATGGAGTGGAGCCTTCCAACTGCAGCTGCTGCAAGGAGTAGGGTCATTCTTGACTCCCTGTAAGGGGCTATTCTCTGGCAGCTAGTCAAAGATCCCACCTGGGACAGGGCAGTGCTGAACCTGGTGCTTACAAAGAGGGACAGCATTGCAAACATCATAATGGGTAGTCCCCTGGATACCAGTGATCACAATAGAGTGTGGTTTTAAAAGACATAAACAGAGGCTAACCACATGAAGACAAGGGTCCTGGACTTAAGGAGGGTGAATTTTAAAGAAATGGGGGGCTGTAGCAGAAACTGCTTCAAAGGAAGGAATTGCCAGGGAGGGAGGGAGGGATGGAAGCACAGTAGGGAAAAATAGGCGAGAGTAAAATTAGAGCAACCAACCTCTACTTGAAGGAAGTGAGTAAAAGCAGAAGGAATAATAGACCATTATGGTTCTCTTTGGACGTGGCAAAGGTAGTGAAGGAAAAAAGGGTGGTATTCAGGAGGTAAAATGAAACATGGAGGGAGTAGGACAGGGAGGTACAGTATGCCTAGTAAAGCAGAGGTAAGCAGGCAAGGCAGTGAGGGGAGCAAAGGTGCAGACAGAGGAAAGAATCAGGGCTCAATTTTAACATTGTTTTACTAGCCCAAACCTAGTGCAAACTGGTAAAAGCGCAGCTAATCCTCTACTTGTCTGTCGTGACTAGTGCAGGTTTTCCATGGCTGTTGATGAAGTTAAAAATGTCCCTAATTTTTGTAGGCTCTAGTCCTGGTGTTGATCTCTCTATGTGTTCCAGATGGCCTAGTGTGATTAGCACCTCATTAAGAGCTGCAGTTATCTGGCAGTTCAAGAGGGGGGTCCCACAAAAGGCTCATTATACAATAGGGGTCTTCTGATAACCCGCTAAGTAAATACTAGTATTCTCACCATATGCTGATATCAGCAAGCTGACACAGTGAGAAAATGCACCAGATAAATATGCTGGCCTGGATATTCAAGAGGGATGCGCCATGTGCAACCCAACAATGCACCCCGGTGCGATATTCAAAGGGGCAGGTCCTCATGCGCATCTCCCGATGCACTGGGGCACATCGGTAATGTATGCGGTGCAAGTGTGGGGGCGTGCCCATGCATATGTGGCACATCCCGATATTCAGCCATGGATGTGCGGCACATATGCTGACACAACTCCACCTTGTGCCGCTCAGGGGGGCGCAAAGATGTGCCTGGTAAAACCAGGAGCAAGTCCTGGCCACCAACAGGTGAGCTGCCATATTGCAGGGCGCAACACAGCAGCCGCCAGTCGTGAGTGGCCACCAACCCACCCAGAACACTGTCCGCGACCCCCTGCCCTGGGAGCATTGTGCTTCCCCACCCCATCACCCAATCGCGGGCAGCAGTAATATTAATTTCCCTGGTGGTCCAGTGGATACCCCCCATCACCCGATCACGGGCATTAGCATCCTTCAATCCCCATCGCCTGATCGTGGGCATTAGTATGCTTGAGGTCCCCTTTCCGATCTCGGGCATTAGTATTCTTAAATTCCCCAGGTCCAATGGAACCCCGCCCATCGCCTGACATCCGGGGCATTAGCATCATTAAATCCCTGGTGGTCCAGTGGTACCCCCTCCTACCCACCCACTGAGGTCCCCGCCATCCCATCCTAGCACCCCCCATCAGCCAGTAGGCGGCAGCACCCCTGCCTGCATGCTGCCCTGCTGCCCGCCAATTGACAGCGTACAGTATAGTCTGTACGCCTATTGGTCCACTGCATGGACCAATGGGTGTGCAGACCATACTGTACTACATAGACCCTGCTCCTGTTCTGCCACTTGCACTGGTGCAGTGCCACTGTGCATGCATCCTCAGTGTCCTATTCAACGGTGCTGTGCCATGGAGCAGCACCGTTGAATATGGCCTGGTCCATACCCTGGCACAGCCCAGCTGCGCTGCCCCTGGGCTTGCACCACTGCCCGGCACAGTATGAATATCCAGTCCACCGTGTACATGTCAGCATAAAATATTTATTTATTTTTATATATTTATGTCTTTGGTAACCGGGTAAGTGCACTGATCCAATGGACTGTTCTCAGGCATGACCCGGGCCACAAGTGGCAGCAACATGAAGAATAAACAATACATGCAGTGCAGGAATACACACCCCGAGCATGAGGTGGTGCGGAAAATAAGAAAAGTAAAGCAAAAAACAACATTAAAATTACCCATATATACATTGTGGTAATACATACCCTGTAAATGAGGTGGTATGGAAAATGAGAAATGTACAGTAGATAACATGAAGATTAGCCATATATACAGTGCAATATATATATATATATATATATATATATATACACACACACATATACGTATACATATACATATACACATACATACATGTACTCATAGATACATATATATATATATATATATACATGCACATATACATATACATACACAAACACGCATATATACACACATGTATACATAATAATAACATAATAAGAATAAGCTTTATATGTATAGTGCAATTCTGAAAACCAAAGCGCTGTACATTGTTAAAATAACATAAAACAACAGAACAAAACAATCTATAAAATACTTGTAATACAAACTTCGAATAAGTCAGATAAAATAATCACTAAATGCTTGCTGAAACAGATGGGTTTTTAAGCCTGTTTTGAAGCTGTCCACGATCCTGCTCTCTCGAATCTGACAAGGTAGAGTTCCACAGGCTGGGGGCACCATACATTAAAGCCCGGGCCCCAGACATTTTCAACTGAACCCTGGGAACCTCTAACAACCCCTCATCAGTTGAGTGAAGAGGACGGCCAGGGCTGTAGGGAGTCAGTAGTTCTTAAAGATAGCTCGGACCCAGTCCATGCAGGGCCTTATAGGTCAGAAGTCCGACCTTGAAGGTGATCCACCACTGTACAGGCAGCCAGTGCAGTTCACGCAGCATGGGAGTGATATGATTCAAATGAGGAGTCCCAGTCAACAACCGTACTGCAACGTTCTACACCAGCTGCAAGGGATGAATATCAACCCCCGGAAGCCTCAGGTAGAGGGAGTTGCAATAGTCTAGGCACACAGTAGCAAGGATACCATGATAGCATGTCTGGTCTGAGCCAGTAGGAGTAGTTGCGCAGGGTATCACAAATGAGTCTTAGAGGTTGAAAGGCTCAAGAGACATGACAGTATGAGGAAAAGGAGGGGGACTGAGCAAGAAGAGGACGGGGTGATAGAGGGGTGGTTGAAGGCAGGGGAAAACAAGAGAAGAAAAGAGATGCCTACACATGGGGGGAAAGTATGAAATGTTGGGTGCAATGACAGCTAGCAGAGGCCATGAGCCAGACTTTGAGATTTTGCTTGAATGCCAGGTGGGTGGGGGACGAACGAACAGAGGGAGGGAGCTTGTTCCACAGGGAGGGAGCTGATATGGAGAACGCTCTAGATCCCATGGCAGTGAGACATGGGGTAATTTAAGTGGGGAGACAGAGGATGCCCTAAGAGACCTGGAGGCCACTCTATACATCAGAAGTTGTGAGTATGAGGACATGTGCTGGTTTCTAAGTCAGTTGTCCACTAAGCAGCCCATAACATAGTTAAAATGTCCTTGAAGAGGGAGTCACCCTAGAGACTGGTAGAGAGTGCAGTGGTGGGTACGGCAGGAGGCTTGCAGAACGAATCGACAGATGGAGTTGTATGTTGTAGTCAGCTGTGCTTGCAGGGTAGAAGACATGAGGAAGTACACAGGGGAACAGTAGTCTACGAGGGGCAGTAGGTTACCATGAGTAATGGCAAGGCACGCTTCGGCAGACAGGAGATTTTTTAGTCAAAAAGCAGCACCCAATCTCTGGTGAATTCTCTGCCTGGTGGTACTAACATGCTCAGAGAAAGAAAAGGGGGGCTCAAGAGTGACTCCTAAGTATTTGAAGGACAGAATATTTTCGAGGGGTGGACCTGCCGGGGAGAGTAGTAGGAGGGAGGAGTTGGACTTGGGGGGTTTGGTGAGGTAAGGTTTAGAGCCGAAGAGCATGGCTTTAGTCCTTTTTTCATTTACTAGGAGCCTGTTGGAGAGGAACCACTGATGTGCAGAGCCATAGATCTGTATAAGGGTGGAGGAAATGATATCAATTGATTTATCATTATGGTATAGAACCAGGTCATCTGCATAGAGAAGTGCTTTGCTGTTGAGGCTATCCTTGGTAAGGGCATTAATGAACATTGAGAAGAGCAGGGGTCCAAGTATGGAGCCCTGGGGAATGCCAGTGTGTACAGGGAGGGCAGCAGAGGATGCTTTATAAATAATGATGGACTGAGACCTGTTGGAGAGATAGCTGTGGAACCATGCAGCTGTTCCAACAGAGCAACCTGATAGAAGCAGAGTTGAGTTGAGGAGGAGATGGTCAACCAGGACAAATGTTTTTGACAGATCTACAAAGACAGCACCTGTGGCTTTGTCTTGGTCCATACTTCTTAGTACATTATCAGAAAAAAGGGCCAAGGCAGAAGAGGTACTGTGGTACCTGTGGAAGCCATGCTGGAGGGGATATAAGAGGTTGTATTTTTCTAGGTGCTCCGATAGTTGGAAGAGTATGATTTTTTCAAGCAGCTTGCTTAAGTGGGGGAGGAGGAAGATGGGCCTCTCGTTGTCAGGGGTGTGTGGGTCACCAACCTTGAAGATCGGTACCACATTTGCATGTTTCCACAAGTTGGGCACAGCAGACGCAGTGAGGGCAAGACTGAAAATGAATGTGAGTGGTTTAACACTGGCGGGCGAGATACGCTTTAGGAAAGCAGGGTACAGTCCATCACTGCCAAGACTTCATTTGGCTGGTAGAGATTTCAGGAGTCTGGCAGTGATTTTGTGCCCAATGGCTCTGAAGTAAGGTGAGGTGGGGCAAGGGTGGTAGAGGCATAGGGGTAGTTGCTTGGCTGGGGATTTAGGGCTGGGGAAGTCTGGGAGAGGAGTTTGCTCAGGGGGATAAGTCTGTGAATTTAGCTTTAAAAAGATAGGCAATCTTGGCAGGGTTGGAGATAGGGCCAGAGGGTGATGTTAGCTGAGATATATGTCTGTTGGTTTTGGGGTTTAGGAGAGACCCAATGGAGGCCCAGAATTTGCGAATGTGACTGTGACTGTTAATATCAGTACTCTCTCTCTCTGTCAGCTGCTCTAGCAGCCAAACCCTGCGGAAGAATAACAGGAAGAAGAAAACACAGGTACCACAAAAATTCTACAAGATAAGTTAACAAATACTAACATAACTAAAAGGCCCCTATTGTATAAAATGGATATGTGATGGGAAGGGGCTTGATATGTATAATATCACAACTCATGGCAAGTGAGCATGGGAAAAAATCACTTGTGGCTCCACTATGCGGAGCCATTCATGATAATCCCTGAGCTCACTTGCCACTCATTGAGATATTACACATATTAAGCCCCTTACCATCACGTATCCCCTTATTATCACTCCACTGTTAAATTTTCAGCTAGTGTCCTATATGTGATCAAGGGTAGAAGCTGTTAAACCACTAGCTTCCAGTTTTCTGAATGTGTGTCTATCTGACAATTTGTCCTATATTATTAAGACCAGTGCCCCTCACTTCCTTGCATTTTGAGTGTCTGTATCCAACATTTCAGTGACAAAATGCTAAGAGGCATACAGGGTCTGCCCTGCAGGTGGTGGGTTTTATCTCAGCCCCACCATAGCTACTCCCTCTCCCCTTCAAATCTCAACTCTGCACTTTCCTTACATTTCCCTGCATTTTGAGTGTCTGGATCCAACATTTCAGTGATAAAATGCAAAAAGGTTTACATGGGGTGGGATATTCAGAAATGCGCCAAAGGCATGCGCAACCCCGGCGCAGTGCAAGTCAACTGTGCAATGGCACAGTGACTGTGATATTCAACGGTTGCGCACCGCAACATGCGCTAGCATGACATGGCTGAATATCGCAGGCATTGTGCCATGTCACAGTGAGAGGTGCACCAGGGAGCAACCAGAAATGTGCCATAGCACAACCAGGGATGCGCAAGGGGCAGAGGAAGATGCACCAAGGCACAGCAGGAACAGCCAGAGGCAAAGCAGAGAGAGAGGCAAGGGAGAAAGAGGGGTGGAACAGTACGGGAAGACAGGAGCACCAGAACAGGAACACTGGCAAGGACACAGCCAGCACACAGGTCACCACTGCACATGGAGTGCAAGCATGCAGCAGCACCCCCCCAGGAGGATGCAGGGCACAGCCAGCACTGACATACAGGAGTAGGCACCCTAGACCACCACACACTGGTGGGCATGCAGCCACCCAGCCAATGACAAGCCACACCCAACACATGGCACCCACCACACACACATGCCACATATCCTGAACAGCCATCCCAGGGCCGCGCCAAGGCACGGCCACTGACCGAGGGGCATGCCAACACCATGCACGCATCACCCAATGACACAGGCGCATCACACAGCCACCCATCAAATGACTGCAGCATGGATCCACTAGCCAGCTGCAAAGCAGACATGGACACAGAAGGGTAAACAAGTAATAAATATAATGGAAGAAAGCAACACAGCTAAACATATCACAAGTAACAAAGGGGAGGGCAGGCGTAGGTGAGAAGGGGTTGGGGACAGGGCCTGTACAAGTGGATGGGGAAGGTAGGGGAAGGGAGGACAGAGGTGTGAAGGGGGCTGGTAGTCCTCAAGGTCGACCACGGCCAGCCTGCACCTGGCGCCTCCCTCTCCGCCGGTCTCAGAGCAGGATCCACCAGGTCTGGTCCGCCATCTCCATGGTATGTGAGGTTATTAAAATAATCTTCTGCAGCAGATGGCAGTAGATTTGGAGCCTGGAACCCCTCAGGACATCTATGACAGAGGAAGGGACATGTAATCAGTGCAAGTCCAAAGCACCCCGGCCCCTCTTGTGCGCAGCAGACAGTGGGTGCACACGCCCCTGGAGCGGCACCCTGGCCACCTGCAATGAGCAGGCCTACACCTGCTACCAACCTGGCAAGCCACAGCAGCACACAGTACTGGAATCTACTGCCCAAGGGCCACCCCACAGCAAAGTGGCAGAAAGGTGACATGGTGCTGCAGTGGAACCGCAGCGGCACAAGTGGTGGCTGGATGCACACCTGGCCCACCAACAGCTGCCACACATGTGCAGTGGCCGCCCCATGGTGACATGCACACTGAACCATGTGCCAACCACAGCTGTCATGGCACAAGGCACAGGGGACCAAGGCCATACCCCCACCCCTCCGCCCACCCTGCACAACAGTGTGGGACTTCACAGTGCCTACCTGCTCCCCATGGTGCTCCACATGCTAGTCCCAGCACTACATGCCTGGCCGGGTCTCCACCCACCGCCAATGGCCTGCAGTGGCCTGCTGCGGACCACCAGGTGCTCTAGCTGCCCTGGCTCTCCTCCAGTCCTCAGGTTCTAGGACGGGAACACAGACAGGCACACATCAGAACACAGCCACAAAATGGGCCCACTGCCCCCACCACCAATGCACAGAGTGCACCCCGGCATGGCAGGGCCGCTGGGCATATGCACAGCGCACACAGTGACCAGCAATGCCATGCCACAGGGCATGCTACAACAGCCCCCCTGCATGGCATGCAGCCCTGCCAGCCCCATGGAACAGTGTTCATGCATGGATGCAGTCAGGGCCCACTTACCTGGCCATGGCATGGCACCCTGCCAGATGCACACCTGCAGCACCCTCAGCCTCTCAGGGTTCCTCCGAACCAGGTCCCCATGCCTGTGGCAACACTGCTCCCTGCTATGCAGCACACTGGTGGCCTGGACAAGGCTGTCGGCAGTCTCCTGTCACACATCAGTCCTGGATCTTACGAGGGGCTGCTGGCCAAACAGGCCGGCAGCATGGGGCTCCACCTGGGCCACCAGGTTCACAAGCTTGACCTGGCTCCAATTGCGGGCATGGGGCACTGTGTGATGTGGCATGTTCGGTCCGTACTGTAGAATGCCAAAATGGCACCCAGTAGTGCACGTGCACAATGTGCACAGGATGCACGCCTAGCATGGAGATGCGCTGTCCGCGGCAATTGTGCATCTGTGGGGATGCGTAGCATGGGCATGGTAACTCCAAAATGTGGGATAGAGGACACTGGGGGGCACAGGGCACAGCGGTGGTCAGCATGCGCAATGTGCGTGGGTGAGCAATTGGGCATGCAACACATAATGCACAATAGGGCCATGTAGGTGTCATGCCCCATGGGACCAGTAGTGCTCGGGTGCCATTGGCTCAATGGTGCATGAGCGCCACAGGCCCCATGGCGTCCGAGTGCCATTGCCCCAATGGTGCCCCAGCGCATAGGCCCTATGGCACTTGAGCGCCATTGGGCCTATGGCGCTCGAGCACCATTGGGCCAATGTTGCATGGGTATGATGGCCCCTATAGCACACTCAATGCATGCTGTGCAATAGGCGGCAGCAAACACCGTTGCACATGTGCGTTAGCGGGTAAGCACTGCTCATGTTACGGCATTGCACAACGACATGCGCTGGAGCAAGTTAATTGCGCAATGTGCAACAGTGTGATATTCAGCTGACAAATGCAAATTAGCTCATCAGCCTATCCAGGGTGCAATGAGGACATTTGCATGTCATTATAGTTGCACATTGGCTCATTTATATGTGATGCGCTATAAAGGCGCCACACAACATCACAGGCCATGGGCCATTATTGCAACCATCAGAGGTAGGATGCACCTGCCGGGGGAGGGCCAGCACAGGATGCTTGATGGCTGGGGTGGGCCAGTACAGCCACTAACCATGTGTCCACGTCCACAGGTAGCAACATGTCTGAGCACGAGGAGGGTGAGGAGCATGGGCCTGCCCAGAATCACAGGCCCAACTTTACGAGAGTGGAGGCAGATTCCCTGTTCAAGGCGTACCTTGACAGGGAGCCATTGCTGAGTGGTGCCACTCGGCACACCCCAGGCCAGGGCCATGGCCTGGAAGGAGGTGGTGGAGGCTGTGAACCAGCAGGGCAGCCACCAGCAATATGCACAGGAGTGCAAGAAAAAGGTGGGCACTGACCAGCATCTGATAAAGGAGAAGGTGGCACCCATCCGGGCTGCCAGGTAGGCCACCGGTGGGGGCCAGGCTGCCGTGTCACAGCTCACGCCACAGGAGGAGATGGTGATGGCCACCATGCGGTGTAGTGCGGTGGAGGGTGTGCCGGGCGGTGGCTTCCAGACTGGAGGGAGCCT
Source organism: Neoceratodus forsteri (assembly GCA_016271365.2). NCBI lineage: Eukaryota > Metazoa > Chordata > Ceratodontiformes > Ceratodontidae > Neoceratodus > Neoceratodus forsteri. Next base: position 346,190,195 of record CM028131.1, on the reverse strand, counting down.
ATCACTGCATGGTAGGTCTGGCAGGTGGGGGGAAGGGGGAGGGGGGCCTGTCAGGTCAGCAGCTCTAATGCATCTGTGTTCCCTTACAGCACCGGCTCACCAGCACACGCGGTGGTTGGGGAACCTGCGGCTGTCATGGTAGCCCACCCAGCCCTGGAGGACTGGCCATCCACTTCCATGGGCATCTGGGGGCCCGATAGGCTGCGGACCATCACCACTGTCCAGCTGGATGTCCCAGGCATGGTGACGGAGGAGGCCCTGGCTGTGTTCCAGCAAGACACCAGCCACGCCATGCTATGTGTGGAGACACAGATTGGGGCGGGGTCCGACACCAATGACGATCAGACCATTGTTCTGGTTGGCGGGGGGCTTGTCGGAGGGGAGTCACCCATACCAAACACCAGTACTGACTGCGTGGCTGGGGGACTGTCAGCGGCAGAACAGCTGCCTGCCACTGACCCTGGTAATGCTGTGTGTGCAGGCACAGTGGTGCAGGGTGGAGGGGCACCTGCACAGGCACTGGCCAGTGCACAGAGGCTGGAGGGGCAGCAGCAACAGACGGCTAGAGTTGTTGGGGGGCCGGGTGCCACGTCTGCCACCGGGGTGCCTGACACTGCCCATCCCCATGAGGGCCACGCTGTGCGGCTCCCACTTGAGCGTGGGCCCATGCAGCGTGGTCTTATGACACCGTTGGGTCGATGCCATGCCCATGCACCCCAGGACGCCGATCCCTTGGTGGAGCACACCCGATTGCTGCGGGCCTCCATGAAGCAACAGGTGCTGCTCATGGCTGGGTGTGGGCACTCAGCGCAGAGGTGTACCAGGCAGCCGAATAGCATGAGAGGGGCACCGTGCAGGTCCAGTCAATGCCTGTGGGAGGACATGACCGCAGCCCTGGACCACACTGCCAATGTGATATCGGTCGACCTTGCCCCACTGGCTGCCACAGGGTGTGGCCGACCACCACAGACACTGTGGAGTGCAATGTCCACCCCACGCCCTGGCATTGGGTGACCCCATACATGTCGATGCCGGGCTCTGCTGTGGGCATCCCAGGCATGCCTGGTACGGGCCTGTTTGGGAGCCTGCAGACCTCTGTGAGGACCCGGTCACGATCCCACAGTCCCACCCCTGGGGGGGCAGTTGCAGACCCCCCCCCCCCGTGGCCATTGTGCAGCCTGCGACTGCTGGGTGGCCCAGTGCGGCCATCCCCATGTCTGTGGCAGCTGTGTGACTGTGCAGCAGACCTAATGTGTATGCCCTGCTGTCAGTTGTCTGCAGCCACCACCCTGTGTGTATGTGGGCGGTGTGTGTGTGCATGGCACGGTCATGGCAGCCGCATGGTGCGCCGCACGCTGCCCGTGTGTGTACCACCCCAGCCGCTGGCCTGTGTGGTGTGTGCATGATGATGCCATCTCACCACTGTTTGCGCATGTACACTGGTGCCCTGCATCTGATCCACGCCATGTTCTGGTGCCCGGTCGCGTGCATGCAGGTGCCACTGTGTGTGTGTGTGTGTGTGTGTGTGTGCTGTTGAGTGGTGCTGTGTAGTGTGGTGTTGCATGTGGCTGTGTGGCACTGCCCCGCCACTGCACCACGCCTGTGTGTGCATGGCCCTGGCCATGTCCACACATGGCTATGTGCCCTGTCACTGTGTCGGTTCTGTGAACATGTGTGTGCCCACCTACCTGCGTGCACCATAGTGCTCCTACGCTATCATGTGTCGCCGGTGGCATGCCAGCCACATGAGCCGGAGATCCCTCCGCCCAGGGGGGCTGCCCACCACCTCCCGGCCCAACACACACATTGTCCCCACTGCTGTTCCCATCAACAGCCTCGATAGCTATTCCACGGTCAATGGCCAAGTTGTGCAGTATGCAGCAGGCCAGGAATAGGCTGCAGGCCTTTGAGGGGCTGTATTGTAGGGCACCACCAGACCTGTCCAGGCAGTGGAACCATGCCTTCAGCATCCCAAACACACGCTCAATGATGTTCTGCATGCTGGCGTTGTGCCTCATTGTACTGCTCTTCCACTGGGGATGATGGGTGCCAGTAAGGTGTGAGCAGCCAGGGCCTGAGTGGGTAGCCACTGTCACCTGTGTATGGGGAGAGAGAGAGAGAGAGAGAGAGAGGGATGGTTATCCTGGTGACCCCGTCACTGTAACCCATGCCCCTCCCAGTCGCACACGGTGGTTCGCCCGCCCTGTCTGTCCCCCTTCCATGCCCTGCTGTACCCTACTGCCTGTGGTCTTGCCATACTCACCCACTAGATGTCCTGTGGGGATGTCCCCACTCTCGAACCTGTGGCACAGTGCTGAGCTGTGCCAGATGTAGGCATCATGTGCTCCCCCCAGGGTGTGTGGCACAGACATTGGTTATGCACCCACTGGCATCACACACCACCTGGCAGTTGATGCTGGGATAGCCCTTCCTGTTGATGTAGGCTACCCTCTCCACACCAGGTGGCATGTGATTGCTCACATGGGTGCAGCCGGTGGCCCCTAGCATGCCAGGCATACATGCTACCCTGTGGAACTCCTGCATGGTTGCTGTACTGGGAAAGTGGATGTGTTCCACAGCATGTGGCAGCAGGGCTTTGAGGAACTGTGTGAGGAGCCATGATGTGGCTGACTGGGTTATGCCTGTGGTGTCCCCTGTTGGTCTCTGGAAGGTGCCCATGGTGAGCAGGTACATGGCAGCTGTTACCTTTGTCTCCACTGTCAGGGTGTGGCTCCGTCTAGTGGGTGCCAGCATCTCATCACTGTACAGCTCACATAGCTGCCTCAGAATCACCCAGTTCAGGTGATAATGGCCTACGATTTCTGTGTCATAGTGGGTCTCGAAGCTGATGTGGGGCCAGTACCGCCTGTTCTGGGCGTACCACCGATGGGCCCTTCCACGGCCACGTTGATCTGCCTCCTGCCTCCTCACACCCCTCATTACATCCTCCATCTGGAATGCCGTACTGGCCATGGCCCCTGTTGTCCTGTCACCCCCTGGGTGTCCGGCTCGACTGGCCCTCCTGGCTCTTTGGGGCAGTGCCTGTCACTTGTTTGGACCCCCTTCTGTGTACCCTGCCCCTGGCTGGCTATTGCCTTCAGGCTTTGTTGACCACCTCTGTGTGTGTGCCTGTGTCACTCCCCTTGAGTCTCATGGCACTGTTTGGCACCCACTTCTTCTCACCCCCTCCGTCGTCCTCCCTGTCTGTCTCACTCTCTCTCTCACTCTCTCTCTCTCTTTCTCTCTCTCACACACACGCTCTCTCTCTTCTTCTCTCCCTGTCTCCTTTCTCCTTTCTCAGACTGCCTGTCTTTCTCCGTATGTCCTGCTCCCCTCTGATACAAGTGCCCTCCTCTGACTTGCTCCCTGTATTTATAGGCTCAAGTCTGCTCTGCACAACTCGCAGTTGCTCCTCACTTGCGCCATTGATCAGGGGTTGAATATCGCACTGTACCACATATTCATGGGTACGCCCCCTGCCCTTGCACATGCATACATTACTATTGCGCATTGGTGCACTGCTACTTGCGCTGCCCAGTTGCTCCCACTGAATATTGCTTTATGGCGCATCTCCGCAGTTGCGCATGCATAACCCTGTTGCACCATGCACAACTGCTTTGAATATCCAGGCCATGGTCTACAAAATACCTTAATAAAATACATAATTTGAAAGGTTAAAATAAGCATTCCTGGAGTGAACAGATCATCTTATATAGAAACAAGGGTAGTATAGTTTCATGCCTGTGTACTGTTTACCCTGGCCTGATGAAATGAGAATATTAAAAAAAAATCTGTTACTGATGGGGCATAGCATGTTAAAATCAATATTTTTCTGTTTTCCAAGTCTCTGAGGTTTGTATAGCCCCTTCCCCAAAGAAATTCTAGATGTGCTCCTGGCTCCCTTGACATTGAATGAAAACTTCCAGAAGTGCCGGGCTTCAGCTGATCACAGGTTGGGGGCTGAGAATGTCTTTTTTTACCTGACTATATTCACTGCCCTGTGGGTGGTGGTGAAAGTGTGGTGAGGTGCATGATGATGCCAGTTATTCTGTGTGCAGAGCTAGGTCTGCTTGACTGAACATTTGCTGCTATGTTATCCTCTGGTTCTGGGGGTGCAGAAAGAGGAAGAGAGGAGGCCATGGTACTAAACAATGGGGGGGCACACTGTGTGTGATATAATTGCAGTCTTTTTCTGCTGGGGCTGGAAGCAATGTGGGAGCAGGATAAATGTGCAATAATCAGAATATTTTCTTGGCTTGCATTTTTTCCTGTGTAAGTGATTAAAATTTACTATTACAATTGGGTACTAGTGCAACCACCTGCGGGTTAGTGCAGTTTTGAATCAACTTATCCTGCTGGCTAGTGCAAAGAAAATTTAAGGTTGACCCATGGAAAGAACTGCCAAAGGGGTCACTAAAGAGGATAAGGCTTTCTGCAGATAGATAAGTGAGAAGAGGAAATCATTGGGAGGGATAGCAAACATTAGAAAGGTGGAGGGGGAGACTGTGCAGAAGATGACCAAGAAAAAAGCAGAAAAGCAGACATGGGTTCATCTGCTCAGACTTCACAGTGCATGAAGGAGGGTGGACCACCATGGAGGAGTAGGAAGGGGGATGGGGGGTGGATACAAGTTCCATTTTCAGAGGAAAGAGCCCAGAAGGGACTTGCAGCTCTGAAGGTGGATAAAGCTATAGGACCAGACGGGGTAGCAAGTGTTCTAAAACAACTCAGAGAGGTGCTAGCTGCCCCACTGACAGCCTTATTCAACAGCTTACTGGAAACAGGTGAAGTTCTAGAGGACAGGAGAAGAACTGATGTGATTGTTCTACATAAGTGCAGTAGCAGGCAGGAGGCTGGCAAGTACAGGCCAGTCAGTTTTTCAGTGGTGGGGAAATGAATGAAAACCCTGCTAAAGGAAAGACTGGTGGAATATCTTGAACCCAGTGGGCTGCAAGACCACAGGCAGCATGGATTCAAAGGGGGGGGGGAGTCATGCCAAATGAATCTGATAGATGTCTTTGAGTGATCAGGAAATTGATTGGGGGAGGCAGTGGACATGGCCTATCTGGACTTCAGGAAGGACTTTGACAATAAACTGAGCACCCTATGAGTGGGATCCATAGTAGTGAACTGGGTTAGAAACTGACTGAGGAGACAGAGGGTGTTGGTAAACAACACTCACTCTAATGATGGGAGAGTGACCAGTGAGGGGTACCACAGGGCTCAATACTGGGACCAGTCCTTTTCAACGTCTTCATAGGGGGCATTGCAGAAGAACTGGAAGGGAATGTATGCCTTTTTGCAGATTATACCAAAATCTGCAGTAGGACTGACACTCAGAAGGGGGTGGAGAGAATGTGCAAGGATCTGGGAAAACTCAAGGAATATTCAAAAGTATGGTAGTTGGAATTCAATGCAAAAAAGTGAAAAATCATGCACTTATAGCATAGGAACCCATGCGATAAGTATAAGATGCGGGGGGGAGGAGGTTCTGACAGTCACTAAACAGGAAAAAGACTTTGGATTTATCATATCTGATGGCTTCAAATTGTCTGGACAATGTGACAAAACAGGAGGTAGGGCTATCGGGAGGCTGGGGTGCATAGGAACAGGTTTCTTCAGTAAAAGAAAGGATGTAGTGTTGCCACTGTTTCTTCACTGAAAGGGAGGTAGGCACCTGGGACAGACTACCAGCAGAAGTGGTTGACGTGAAAGCAGTGGAGGGCTTCAAGCATGCATGGGATAGACATAGGGGTGCATTAGAAAACAGAGTGTAGGGAGGATTGCCAGAGACCAGTTAGGGTCTGCGGAGACAGATAAGTCAGGGAACATGAGGGCAGATTAAGTGGTAAGTGGCCCTTACTCTATCCTTAGTCCCTCATGGCTTCCCCCCCCTTCATGATGGAGTTTTAGGGTTTGTAACCCTCCAGACATCCAGATTTTGTGGGAGAGGGTGCCTGGTTGGTGGCAGGGTCTGTGAGGAGCGCCATCGTCCTTCTGCATTCAGTGCTATTTTCCACCTTATTTTCTCCCACGATCCCAGGCAGCACACTGCTGTGTGTGGCTGAACATGCCTCAGTTGCATGTAATGTGCTTCCACTGGGAGTGAAATCTCACTGATCCACTAGCAGGAGTCAGTGCCACACCAAAACATGTTGCCTACCTCCTCCCAGCTGAGACATGCTGCCATAGGCAGCACTAAGTGCCAGCCTGGCTGCCTGATTGCTGACACTTTAGTTCACTTCCAAACTCAGGTTCCCAGCATAGAAGTGTAGCATGTTTCCACTGGACCATCAGGTAGACCCAAAGTCTTACTTCTGACACATAAGCAGCCTTTCAGTCACTACCAGGACCTCTCACCATCTCTGTAGTACACACAGGCCACATTATGCTTGGTAGTCATACTCTTTGGTAGCAGAATATCAATTTGCTCAATAGAAACTGATTGTTACTGCACTTGTCCTATACAACACTGTAAGGTCACAAAATATTAAACCTAAAATTATGTAATGTGTGCACCACTAAATTACAAAATATGCAGCAAAATGCAAAAGGGATAAAACAACAGGTAATGTAAAACAAACAAACAAACAAACCGTAAAAATTACTGAAAGAAGTCTCTCTCTCTCTCTCTCTAGTCTTTAAAATAAAGTCTAACAGATCATAGCCCTCACTCTGGGTATTTGTCTTAGACCTCATGTTGCCACCCAGATGTGAGATTCGGGAGATACAAGGCTCGTTCACACTGCATGTTCTGAGTCGGTGCTGGTGGTGGTGCACAGCACCAAGATCGGTGCCCCTGTGCACATGTGAACTCCACCATTCTGCCATTTTCCACTTGCATTCTGTTGTGCCCATGATCCCTGTTTTCTTGGGATCATGTAGTGGAGTAGGAGTTTTGCACTGGTTTGCTTGGCTATGTGAAAAGCCAGCACCATCCAATATGTTGCCCAGTGTCACGGCTCCACTATGGGACCATGTTTCCTCAACTTACAGCCCTCGGGTTTTGAAAAGAACTACTTGCCAATGTTCAGCTGTGCTTAATGTACCTAAAAATACCTGTGGCTGAAATTGGTCTGAAAACCCTCAACTGTAGTATTGTTGACTGCACCCCCATCAGAACCCTCCTCAAAATGCGGAACTTCTCTTGCAGCACCTGCAGCATTCTAAAGCTATGCTGTGTGAACACTGCTCCACAGCATTTCAGATTACTTGGCTGCAACCATCTATACAGCGGTGATTCAACTTTCTCACTGTGTGAACGAGCACAGACTCTGTAGCTTATAAGGGACATCTGCTGTACTTTGTTTCCTAGCTGAATCTGCCAGTGTATGGCTAGAGATGCTAATTTAGCCCTCTCAAAACATCTGAACTCCTATTGCATCATCCTGTCTGTCACAGGAGTCAGACTCCCTTTGTTTCTTTGATCATAGAAACTGGCAATTTTCTGTGTGTTTTCACACCTACAAGTATACTCCTTTGAACTTTGATGTGATCCATACAACTGTCCCTACCATGCCTCCAAACCCAACCAGCTGTTGCAATTATCTGATAAAGCTTTCACACCTCATGAGTTGTCACTTCTTTCAAAAAACACTCTTTCCTTTGATCTTCCTGTGAGATGAGGCAAGTTTTATTTTTCATTTTATGCACCCTATTAACCTTTACTTACCTCCTGGTAAATGGTAATATTCCTCAACTAGGCCTCATATTCATGCTGCAAATTACATCTACAGTAAAGTTCCAAATCTGTATCCATGTTACACCCAATAACAGAAAAATAACATGAAAACCTCAATGCACTATTCTCATCTGCTTCACACCCTTTGCACACCCTTTTAAGCTTGTTTTCCTTTTGAATTTCCTCACTTAAAACTCCTTCTCAAACTCCTCCAAGGATGGGCCACAAGCCTGAACTCCATAGGAAGCTGTGATGGCAGTGACCACTCCCACAGAACATAGCTCCCCAGGCTAGTTTCTCAACCTGCAGTCACAACAGCCATCCAGTATCATCCCAAGTCTGTGCTGCCTGTAGCTATTTTATGCTTCCCCTATAGAGCTATATTTATTTAATATATAACCCCCTATAAATGGGCATTCCCAAAAAGTCTTCCTTGAACTTGCCTAAATGCTCACTGCCAGGCTGGTGTTCTGCATTTTAGCAGTTTAAATGTATTGCCAGAGAGTGCCTGTATAGCCTCTGTGTACTGTCTCCTTAAGGGCTGCCTGGATTGCTGTCATAATTAATCTGAGCGGGAGCTCTGTTAGAAGATATACTTGTTTGCTGATAATTTGTTAGAGTAGTAATAATATTGCAGTTTGTTCTAACCTGCCTTCTTTGCAGCATGGACAGTTCTGTTTGTTTCCATCATCTTGGACCTGGACTGCAGAATGGGCCAATCAGTACATTTGGGCCTCTAAAATGGAGCTGCCTTCAGTGGCTTGATGGGGCCAAAACTTGTAGGAATTGTAGTTTTGGGCTTTTGGCACCTAAAATAATCTGGAGGGGAGACCCCTTGTTGTGACTGACAGACAGATCAGCCAACCGAACCTTTTGGATCTTGGGGAAAGTCCCACACTGCTTGCAGTTTCAGTTAGATCTGAGTTAGAAAGTGAAGAAGTAACAGCTTGAGATAGTTCAAGCAGCAATCCATAGTGGATTTGCATGGGAGAACTGTGGAAAGGCCTGAGTTTGGCCTGCATGCCTGCCTGCTGTTTCTGAGAGGGAACTTGTGCTTTTTTTTGGACTGAATCTGAATTTGGAGAGCGAATTAAGCCACTGAATTGTGACCAGGTTTTAACCTGAAGAAGACCGAAGATTTGCTGAATGCGTACAGCCTGTCAGGACTTCCAGCTACTTCTGAACTCCCAGATTGTGCAGAGACTCTGTAATTGTGACCGGAGAGCCATTTGCCTTGTACAGTGGAATTTCCTTACATGTGAATGTGCTGTGTGCTTATCGTGGGTCATGATTTGGTTCCCCACTGTGTGTCTGAACTGTGTTTTGCTTGCTGAAAGCTGTATCCAGCTCCACAGACTGAATCCGTATCCATTTCCATTTGCCTGGGCCCTGCTACACTGGCTCAGACAGAATACCTGCTATGCAGAGAAAGTCAGCGATGAGAGACAGGCCTGGGGATCATCCACCTGCTCAAAGCATTGAACAGGAATGATGCCTCGGTGATTCGTGTGGGCCCTGCTTCTCCGGGCATGTCAGCTCAACAGCCTGCAGTCTCGATTTCATCCTGCCTATGTCCATTATTGGGTATCGTGAGTAAACATCAGGTAGCTCCCTGCAACAACAGCTAAATCTAAAAGTGTTGTCATCTGATTGTCTTGTTGTCTTTTCTTTCACAAACTGAGCCCTCTGGCTCTGGATTACAAATAGTGTGTGTTGTGCTTGTTGCTTTTATTCTATCACAGGGCCCCAACCAGCTGCAATTTTTTTTTTTATTATTATTTTTAGTCTTTGGTAACCAGGTAAGACCCACTAGGCACAACTGCCTGTTTTCAGGGGTGACCTGGGAGCACTGGGTGGTTAAGTGACTTGCTCAGAGTCACACAGTATTCAAGTGGAGGTTGTAGGAATCAAACCCAGATCTGCTGGATGTACCAAGCTCGTTCACAGCTCATTACACTAACCTGTATGCTATACTGCCAGCCCAATGTTCCTGTCTAGCCCATCGTTTTCCTAACTGGGTACCCAGCGTGTGTGACTGTGTAGGGACTCTGAACTGCATGCATAACTGTCTGATTAATATAGCTTTTAAGCAAATCAACCTGATTACACCCCTTCCTTGTTCAAGTCCCCTGAATAAATTCGATTTAACTTTGTTTGCATTTAACCTGACTGTGGTTCCTGTTTGTGCCAAAAGTATTATACTGTTACTATTTGATGTGCTTAACCTTGTTTTACAGGGGTCCCCTGGGTCAAACTAAAGGAACCATCCCTGGTGGTAAGTGCAAACAGTGTGAGTATTCGCCTGGTGAATAACGGTCATCGTGAAAGTAATTTTTGTACATTGTTCAGGCCACTAGAAGGGAAAGAGGGGTGTTACAGTGTCCCGGAGGGCTGTGCCCAGTTTAGCCTGACCACTAACAACCCTGGCCTCTGGGTGGAGGCACGCGTTTCATTTCCCAAGCCCCTTAACCTGCTACTAGCCAAGCAGGCAGGCGTAGTAGCCCTTGGAATAGCGCCACCTAGGGGTTACAAATATTTAGCTAATTCATTCATATCTGACTCCTTGTTCATTGGAGGCACCAAATGACCTTCCATCAGTTACACAAACTGCCAGGCTTTCTCTTGTAAATTTCCTCTTATATGGCTGATCCTGCCAAGTGAGGCTCCTACAGTTTATTAAATTATTCGATTCACATATGCTGCCTGCCCTTAATCTTTTGCAGCATACAGCACTGTAAACATTGCAGGCCCACAGCCTGTATTCCTATCTGTTTTTCTCAGAGATACACTCCCATTCCCCTGAACGCCACTCAGCTGCAGCTGAAATGGCACACTTTAGTGCTAGGAGAGTAATCCCCTCACAAGTGGTAGCATCTTTTTGCTGTTATTATTTATTCCACTTGTGCAGTTGCACTAACACAACATGATTAAGTTGTATTTTCTTTTTTTTTAATGAGTTCTGACCTTGTCTCCCCCCACCACCACCACCAATCTGTCTTCCCATTGGCTCCCTCTCTTAGTCAGGTCATTCAGCTACCTCCACCAACAATTATCTAAAACAATAATGGCCACTGGACCACCAGAGATTTAAATGCAAATCCAAGTGGGCTAACAAAAAGCCACCAGACACCAGTGCAATACAATTACACACAGCTTAATAGGTTGTCATTGAACACACCACAACTACAGTAGCTCAAAATAGCTTATAGAAGTCACAAACTAAAGTCTACTTATTCTGCAATTCCAGTTTTTATTTTACTTGCTTTGCTTTCCCATTTCCTACCTCTGTTCTACCTTTATTTCTTTATTTCCCTTTCCTATGCCAAATCTGCCTTTGCTGCATTTTCCATACTCTTCTTGGAATCTATCTCCTCTTTCCTAAAATATGTTTGCTACAAGTTTTATCTAATTCCTATCTCCTTTATTTTACAGGTCCAGACCATTGCCATCCCTTCATGCATCAGGTAAGTATATAAATTTGCTAATGTCTATTTATTAACATTTTATTTCTAGCTAGCTGATACTTTGTGTTGCCTTTAACCTCTCCCTTTTTCCCCAAGACTTTGAGGCTAACTCACACCCATCAGGACTTGTATGAGGCAAGTAAGTATTCTTAATCCTTTTCTACCAGGTTCCAGTTTGTCTCTTAAATCTCACACACCCTTTATGAGACTTATGACTTGTACTGATCTGCCAGTTATAATGCTCTCCTTCAGAAACCAATGTAGTTATCAAAAGCCAGTTATGTATTCTGGTTATTATACATCCCCGTATTTAGCACTGCGTTTCAAAACATAGTAATTACTACATATGTGATCACACCCTGTTTCACAACCTATTCATACTCAGGACATAGTCTGCAACAGGTTGCCAAGTTTCTCAATCCTCAGCACCTGTAAGAGTACCTCAGTAGCTTCCAACACTCAGAAGTGATTCTCTTACCTGTGGACTTTCTTGGTCCAACTCCAACCAGACCCATTGCTCACACAGCACAGTACTCCTTTGGCTAAGGGCAAACAGCCTTCCCTTGTTACTCCTGATAAGCACTTTACTTCTAGAATATGGTAACTGTAGCCTTCTTCTTCCTTTGCAGCCAGATCATAGATTTGTCAACACAAACAGTTAACTTCACCCCCACTCAGAGACCACCGTACCACCAAGCCAGTACCTCAATGGATTCCTCAGCAGTGGGCTGGATGGACTACGGTGGGATGTGGGAGGCTGAGGAAGGGGGTTCTGAGACATATCTCCAATCTGGTCCAACTCAGGAACTCATCTGATGTTCTACAAAAGAGGGGGACTCCGGAAAGAGAACCCAGAGTTGAGACCAAGGAGGATGCATAGGTCACCCAGGAGTGCAGCCAGGTGGAGGGTAAAAGAGAACTCAAGAGGAGGAGGAAGCTACTCCTGGTGGGTGGCTCAGTTGTCCGGGGCATTGAACTGGGTACAGAACAAGGGGAGGAGAGCGGTCAAGTGCCTTCCAGGAGGCACTGCTAGGTGGGAAGGGGAGTGGATCCTGGGGATCGCTAAAGCAGTGGTGAGGAGGGGGCTTGAGGTTGTTGTCCACCTATGGACAAATGACCTATCCAGTGAGAAGGTAAACATTGATGAGGTACAGGAGGACTTAAGGCAGCTGGGGAAGCACCTTGGAAAGGTAGCAGACTCAGTAACTTTTTAAGAGGTGCTCCCAGTCTATGACAGCGGGAGGCTAGAAATCTCCTTATCAGAAACTTCACTAAGTGGTTGCAGTGCTGTTGCAGGGAAAAGAGACATGGCTTCACTGGGGACTGGGACCTACCTGGAACAATATAGCCCTGTGCTCTGGTGACAGGCTGCATCTGTCAAGGAAGGGGAAAACAGTCCAAAATTAGCGTTTAAGGGCTTCCTTGTGGAGCATTTAAATTAGCGGGGGGAGGCCAACTGGAGCAAAGATGCTGTAGCAAGCCACACCCACTAGTTTGAGATGCCAAGATTGAGGAACAGGAAGGCAAGATGCAGGCAGTAACATCTGGGACAGGCATAAAGGGGAGTGTAGTAGAAGGAAGGCAAGGTAAAAGGAAGGTCATGATGGAGGGGATAAAGCAGGGGATCAAAGGCACAAATAGAGAGGGGATAGGCAGCAAAACATGGAAGGGCATGGTTACAAATGCAAACAGCCTGGGTAATAAAATCCCAGACCTGGAGGCATGGTATCCATTCATTACACTGAAACACACTTGCCCATCACCCACCATCCCAACTCCAAAATCCCCACGCTCATTTGCTCAACAGTTCAATTTTGTCCACAGTGGGGTTTGCAATCTTAAATATGGGGTGGGGGGCAAAGCCCCCAAAATATGAAAAAAAACTCTGCCACAGGCAAAATCAAACTGTTGGGCAAATGCAAGTCGGGATTTTTGCATCAGGATGTCAGGTGTCGGGCAAGTGCCTGTCGGGATGCAGTAGTGTAATCGGAGGCATTCCTAGCAGAGGCAGACTTGGACATAGTAGCAATAACAGTAACTTGGTACACCACTAATAATGGCTTGGACATAATTGTACCAGGATATGTTCTGTTCAGGAGGGATGGGGGGAGCAAGAAAGGGGAAGGGTGACCATGTACATCTGGGAGGATATAAAGGCTATGGAGAGGCAAGGTAGACAGGGGGAGGCAGATGCACTGTGGTCACACTAGAGTCTGGCAAGGGCACAGAAATCCACACGGGGTGATCTACAGGCCTTCAGCACAGGAGAAAGAAGTGGATAGACAGCTAATGAAAGAAAAACACAAGATAGCTGCGAAAGGGGAGATACTGATGCTGGATGATTTCAATTTACCAGACGTGGATTGGACCATCCTTGCTGCTGCCTCTACCAGGAGCGGAGACATCTTGGATTCCCTTCAGGAGGCAGGCCTCAGGCAACTAGTGCTTGATCCCATCAGGGACAGGGTGATTCTGGACCTACTACTGACAGATAGTGACAAAGTCACAGATGTCAGGGTAGAAGGTCAACTGGGGTCCAACGACCACCACATAGTGTTTTTTAGCTTGGGGACAGGGGCACACACTAGTCACATAAAGGCAAGGGTCTTAGATTTCAGAAGGGTAGACTTTGATAAGATGGAGAGGTGCATCAAAGATGCACTTCAAGGAGGGGAGAAGGAGGGGTGTTGCGGCCCAGTGACAACAAATAAAAGGAACCATGGGGTGGTAACAAACCCATGCATAAGGGCGATAACCAAAGGTAAGAGATGAAGAAAACCACTATGGTTATCTAAAGAAGTTGTAGACACAATAAGGGCCAAAAGTGTGGTTTTCAGGAAATATAAGGAGACTAACAAGGAAGAAGACCAGGATGTGCACCTAAAGTGTCTAAGGGAGGCAGGGAAGGCTGTTAGGAGCATGAAGATGGAGGAAAAATTATTACAGACAGTAATGAAAAGGGACGAGACATTCTTTAGGTACATCAGCGAAAGAAGGAAAGCCAGGGGAGAGACTGTAAGGCTCAAAGGGGAGGAGGGGGACTGTAAGGAGGGAAATCTGGAAAAGTTAGAAATACTAAACAAATACTTTTGCTCAGTATTCACTGAAGAAGGGGAGGCACAGGGACCATAGCTGGGCAACAGATATGAAGGGGTGGGGTCAACACCAGTCCATTTACAGTGGAGAAAGTCCTGGAGGAACTCACGAAACTGAAGGTGGACAAAGCAATGGGACCAGATGGCACACACCCAAGAATATTCAAGGAGCTAGAATGAAGCTAGTGGAGCCACTGGCAACTTTGTTCACAGATGGACTCAACATAGGGTGGTTCCTGATGACTGGAGGAGGGCAAATGTAATCCCTCTTCACAAAATCAGTAGCAGGGAGGAGGCAGGAAACTATGGGCCAGTCAGCCTCACATCAGTAGTGGGTAAAATCATGGAGGCACTGCTTAAAGAAAGAATAGTAGGCCATTTGGAGTCCAGCAGTGTCCAAGACCCAAGGCAGCACAGATTCACAGTAAGGCAGTCATTTCAAACAATTCAAATCTGATAGATTTATTTGACTGGGTTACAAAGAAGATAAATCATGGGGGAGTGGTGGATGTGGTCAACTTCAGTTTCAGCATGGCCTTCAACACCGTCCCACATAAAAGGCTGGTAAACAAGATGGGGAGTCTGGGCATGGGTTACAAAGTGGTTAACTGGGTTAAAATTTGCTAACTGACAGGAGGCAGAGGGTGGTGGTAAATGGGATCCAATCCGGGGAGAGGGGGATAACAAATGGGGTATCTCAGGGGTCGGTCTTGGGGCTAGTACTATTTAATGTCTACATCAGTGACATAGCAGAAGGACTACAGGGAAAGGTCTGCCTGTTTGCAAATGACACCAAGATCTGCAACAGGGTAGATGCTCCAGAAGGGACGAAGAAAATGAGGAGGGACCTAAGAAAACTGGAAAACTGGTCTGAGTTATGGCAAATGAGGTTCAGTTCCAAAAAGTGCAAAGTAATACACCTGGGACCACAGAAATGCAGGGGTGAGCTACAGGATGGGGGAAGGGGAGTTTCTGACAGTCTCCAAGGAAGAAAGGGATCCAGGGGTTATCATTTCTGACAACCTAAAAGTGTTTCAGCAGTGTACACATGCTGCAGCGAAGGCTAGTGGCATGCTTGTGTGTGCTGGTAGAGGTATCACTAACAGAAGGAGTGAGGTGGTGATGCTGCTGTATTGAACATTGTTGAGGCCTCACATGGAATGCTGCAAACAGTTCTAAAGGCCGCATCTTCAAAAGGATATAGACAGGGTGGAGGCAGTCCAGAGAAGGGCAACAAAGATGGTATATGGATTCCACCAGAAATTGTATGAGGAGAGATAGAGGAACCACAATATGTATTCACTGGAGGAGAGGAGGGAGTGAGGGGACATGATAGAGACCTTCAAGTACCTAAATGGCATAAACAAAGTGCAAAGGGGTGACAACTTTCAATATAAGGGAGGCACAAGAACCAGAGACCATGATATGCGATTGGGGGGCAAGGTAGGGGAATTTGAAAGTATTTTTTTTCATGGAAAGGTGGTGGACACATGGAACAGTCTGCCACAGGAGGTGGTGGGAGCAAACACAGTGGGAAAGTTCAAACATGTATGAGACAGGCATAAAGGAACCATTGGTGGTGAAGGAGAGAAGAGAGCCATTGATCAAGTAGGGTCAAAGGCCACAAAAAAGGATAGACTTATGGGCAGACTGGATTGGCCTAGTAGTCCTTATCTGCCAACAACTTCTATGTTTCTGACTATTCCCCCAAAAGATTCTGACACAGAAGCGTGCAGTGTATAAAATAATATTTACATCTTCACAATATTTGCACAATATACAGGATATCACTATTACACAATGACCATGGAAATTACAGGGTTACTACAGAAATTAAAAAAAATAAATGGTTCCCAAACAGCAGAAGAAATGCAGAAAAACCTTTCTATAGTTCTTAACTCTAACAAAGTAGAAAGATTCTTACCATTCAGGGCTTTAGTGAGCCATGACATAATCTAACTCTTAGATGGTGTAAGTCTGGTATCCCAATACCGGCTAAGTTTCTAGGGTTTGGCAAGACCTAAAACGCCTTCTGGTGCCAGCTCCCCCATACCACATCATCAAGTACTGTATGTCACTCTGATATCATAGATTGTATACATTTCCAATGTCTTATGTTTGTACCACCTCTCAAGGAAGCTAGTCTTAACTTGAACTTTGAGTTTTTGTGGACTCAGAAAACCTTTCTTTTGTTTTGAGACATATCTGCCCCTGCAGGTGGTGGCTACATGGCCAGGACAGTTTCCTGACTTGAAAGACCTTGGGCTCTTTGAAGTTCCCTCATTAACTGACCACGGGGTCCTGTCATTATAGAAAAAATGAATAGTAATTACCTCTCAGGGGTAGCTGCTTCTGCCTCTGTCTACAGGTTTAATCTAATTTCCCAAGTAAATCTCTTTTCCCTCAGCAGACAAACTTATTTAAAAAGGAAAACAACAAAAAAACAGTACAAACTAGGACTGTACTAAAGACAGATTTCTGATATTTGTATTTGTATTTGTGTCACTGATATTTGTGTTATGTATTCATACATCCCTCAGAGCCACTCATTGCTGAAAATGAATGGTTTCATGCTCCTTCAGCTGGAGTGTGAGCAGTGAAGTGAAGCTGAGCTGTTCTGGCTCCAGCTGAAGGCAAGTGAAACCACTAATTTTCAGCAATGAGTGGTGATGGGGGACGTATTAATATATTATTGATAGAGAGCGATCAATAATATATGTTTTAAAAAATAAACTTCCCAGAATGTGTCCTTTTCCAGGGCATCTGCGTGCGAGAAGCTCTTCAAGGAATAAGATTGCCTCATGCGCAGAGGAAAGGAGTACTCCGATTGGTCTGGAGTGCTTCCTCGATCTATAATTCCATTTATTGAGTTCTTGCATTATTAATTAAAAAAGGTTTCAGCCATTCAGACTTCTGTATTTGTTAATAAAAGCTCAGAATCAAGGGTATTTGAGTTGTTATTAGAAATAAAGTCTTCATTCATAATACATGATGAATTTACTACATTAATAGGTAGATTAATATGTTATAGGTTATTATCATGTTTCCAAAAATTCAACATACAAGGTTAGTGGCAGGCATGTTATTTACCTTGTGCATCTTGCCCAGTGTCACTCATCGTAAATGATGCATTTCATGTGATATATACTATGGTTATACACCTAGATTTCTCTGCTACTTTCTGAGACAATAAATAAAAAAAAAAGGTTGATGACTGCAGGTCATGTCAAATTACAATAACCTCATGCATCTTTCCCAGCATCACACATTGTACTATTTAGTTCTCATTTTAATTGAAAAACAAATTTGAGACACACTTAACGAAAGGGACGACTCTGCATGGCAGAGGCCCTCACCCTCCCATATCATTGCAGATGTTATAACTGGCAGTTTTGGAAATGTAAGATCAAAGCATGGGTCCTGCTAACTTTGCCTCCAAAGTTAGTTGCCTAACCCAAAGTTATTAACAACCATGCCCTAAGCATACTTTACCACTGTCGTTTTGAGTCACGCTAGCCTCAGCCAAGGTGCTACATGGCTTACGTGCCAGGTTGGTGGACTGATGCATTCAGCATTTGAGATGACAAATGATATGGAATGCAACCCATGGACCCTATCATGCAGAGTAGCTAGGCAATGCATTGCTTTTTTTCATTTACTGTAGTTGGTTTTTCAGGGACTATACTGCAGCTACTGAGGGCAGTAATAAATAAATGATGCATGTCATGGTCTACACCGTGGTTGCTCACACACATTTCTCTGCTATTTTTTTTCTGAGACAATAAATTTTAAAACAGGTTGGTGACTGCAAAACTAGATTGAAAATTGAATATGTACATTATTTCTTTGTGAAACAGCAAAGTATAAAACCCAGGCCAATCCAGATTCCAGCCTACCCATGTCAGCTGGATTAGACAGGATGCACCCGCATAACATATGGTACCACTAGCCCAATAAACAATAGTGGTGAAGAAACAAATAAAATGGTGGGTGAATGGTAAAAAAGAAAATTACATGAGCATGTTCTGCTAAGTCCAATACAATACATGTATAAATATCATTGATAGTCATAATCTAACAATGGGAGAGTTACTTTCAGAAAAACAAGATCTTCTACCCACTCTGACTTGAGACTGGACCTGTGTGGAACTACAACATCACCTGCAGTACTACAGAAGGAGGGCATCAACTACTGTACTTGAGTGAATGCAGACCACACCATCTTTTTTGACATCCAGTATTTTAAGGGATCTGTTTTGAAGTGTTGCTTTTGTTCCCCCAAGTAACAGACCACCATATTCTCTGCACTAACAGCATTCCTAAAGATGGAATTTTCATCTGAGTCTGTGTCTTCTAAAAGAATGATGTCAGCCTGCATATCACATCCAGATTGTAGTGTTGAAACTGTAGTGGTTTCACCTACTTTTTTTTTTTTTTTTACTGCCTGTGCATTTCTAAATCCAGTGCCATCACTTTCATTTTCCTGAGAGTGATTCTTGTCATTACCAGTACCATGAGCAAACTGACCTTCCATGTCACCAAAAGCAGGCATAGTGTCTTTAACATACCAAACTTCCCTTACAAAGTCACTTTTATCACTGTGGACGGAGCCTACAGCCATCTTGCTGTCTGTAGCTTGAAAATGGAGTATCGTGGAATATATGTTTTGGACTTTTCAATGTATCCTTCCAAATCTATAAATCACTATGCCAACCAAAAAGTACTCCTTCCTTTCTGTTTAGAATGTTGGAGACATAACTCTAAGCTGCGTATCAGAGGGCCATTAGGAAACTGAAACAACCTGTTAAATATTGGTTGTCTGTTAAACTGGAAATTTGTTTACCCCATTTGAAATGCAACAACTTGCACATTTAAATACCCAGCATTTAAACATTTTTTGCAACTAACTTCAGTTGGTGTGTATTGCCTTTCAAGAAAGATTCATACCTCATAAATGTCAAACCTTTCCCAGCAAATGTATAATGATTTACACTGTTTTTTAACCTTTTAAGACAGTACTGTCTCGGACATATACCAGGTCTTCAGTGAACTTCCCAGACTAAATATATAGGTTTCTTGACAGTAAGGGCCGCCCCGCCCTCCAAACATAACAGATAAGAGCCTGCCAAGCACTGTGGTAGGTGCTATTAAAGACAGAGACTGCACTATCCTTATCGGGGGCAAAAGACAGGTAGAGCTGGGTATCATCTGCATAACAGTGAAACCGCAGCCCATACCATCTTACAATGTCTCCCAATGGCAGCAGATACACCACGAACAACATAGGGGACAGCACAGAGCCCTGAGGAACTCCACATGGCAGAGAGATGCCACTCTCTGAGTTCTGCCAGTAAGGAAAGATCTAAACCAACTGAGGACCATACCTGATAGTCAACAGATGTCACTCAGGCACTCAAGCAGACACCCATGGTCCACGGTGTCAAAGGCTGACGAGAGATAAAGAAGTACCAAGATTGAACGGCACTTCCGATTTCAAGCAATCAGAAGATCATTGAACACCTGAACCAGAGAAGTCTCCGTACTGTGCCTCTTCTGAAAACTGGACTGGAGGGAATCATAGATGTCATGGATGGTCAGGTGGTTATCCAACTGAAGGGTAACTACTTTCTCTATTACCTTCCCAATAAAGGGAAGGTTAGAGACTGGCCTTTAGTTGGCAAGGCAATTTGGGTCCAGAGAGGACTTTTTAAGGAGTGGTGTAACCACCATCTCCTTTAGGGAGTTTGGAAACTCACCTAACTCTAAAGAGCACCAGACTGTCTCTGCAAGAACAGGGTCAATGATGTGTACATACACCCCTGAATGAGGCGTCTAGGGCCTGGGTCAAGACTACAGCTAGTAGGCTGCATACTTTGGACAATCTGCACAACATCAGAGATTGCCAGCCGGTCAAAGTGATCCCAGAAGGCCCAAGGTGTAGTGACTATACATCGACCACTGCAAACCCCCACAGAGTGCGCTGAATGGATCTCAGCCCTGATGTCTGCCACCTTATTGACAAAAAACTGAGCAAATTCATCACACTTATCTTGTGAAAATGCTCTTTGAACCTGAAGACAGGCTGGATTGCACAGTCTGTCCACTGTTCGGAAGAGCTGAGCTGGTTGATTCTGAGCCACAGCAATCTTTCTGGACAGGAACTCTGCCTTCTTACGGGAGAGACTGTTGATTGATAGACTCAGTAATGTTCCATCAATCTAAGATGGTTGGCATTAAGAGCGGATCTCCACCAGCAATGCTCCAGCCTTCGCCCCACATGCCTCAACTCCTTCAAAGCCCCATCAGACCAAGGGGACTGAGGGTGGAGAGTGAGGGGCCAACATGGACAGGAGTGATAGAATCCAGAGTATCCCCCACAGCCTTATCAGAGGCCTGGACTAGGTGGTCTGGACCCACGCTGGCATCCATACATCCCTATAGAACAAGAACCACCAAAAGACCAATAGGAGTAATATCCCTCAAAGGGTGATATCTGACAATCTTCACAGGGGCAGGCCTATGGGGGGGAGCTCAGAAATTGAATCTTACAGTGCAATGATCAGACCAACCAACCGGTTCCACCACCAAGTCTGTGGCCTCCATTCCCAGGAAGAAAACCAGGTCGAATGAGTGACCATGAACATGGGTTGCAGAGGCAACAACCTGTGTGAAGCCCAATATATTCATAAGTTGGAGGAAGTCTTGACCAAGTTGTGAGAGTTCATCATTGACCCAGGCACTGAAGTCACCCAGCACCATCAGACTGGGTGAATACAGCACCATGTCAATCATGAAGTTTGCGACTTCCTGCAGGAACACACTCTCACCCCAAGGTGGACAGTAGATGAGAATGAGCCTGCACCCCACACTTGCAGCCACAGTACACTCAAATGATCTGGAGCCCTCAACTGGAACCCCAGATAGCTACACCCCAGCCCCTGCAGTCCAATCTCAGGTGGTGTATCACTGAAAACCCAGCTGGAATAGCTGCCTCCAAAATTGGACCAGCATTTCCATACAGCCAGGTCACGGTGATGCATGCCAGGTCAGCCGTCCCAACAAGATCAGCTATAATAGCTGTCTTGTTCTTTATAGACCTGGCATTGCACAACACCACTCAAGATCGACTGTGCTCCAGAGCGATCCAGGCTACCGGCCCTGAAATACAGGAGCCCTTGGGTATGGGAACCAGATAAGGTGGACCATGATCTGGGACCCATTTAGCCCCAGGGCATCTCCTGGACTTAACTACCCCAATTCAGCTTCACCACTCACTCATCCCCAAGGTTCGGTGCCTACAGCCCTCTTACTCCTTTTACTCACTATTCCAAGAGCCCTACACTGCCCGTAAACAGTGGCTTGGCATGAAGGGCAATGAAAAAGCCAGAGGTCCTGGAGCTCAGAGGAAGAGTAGCGCCTGACCAGGAGAGCCAAATACCAGCACATCCTATTAAAGCTGGGAAACCCAAAATCCAGCCACCATATAGTACAAAAAAAAATATGCAGCCATAAAAGGAATACTAAATTAAAGCAACAAAACCAGTCAAGAGATCACAGAAATCAGCAGGAGCAGACACAAATCAGGGAGGACCAACCAGACACCAAATGTGGGACTGTATGAAATAACAAATATCATGCTCACTATTTCATGAACTATACTCAAAATTAGTTACCACAACTAGTCAGCTAATTTTTCAAAAGATACTAGTAATGCCTGAAAACAAATTTATTGCAAATAAATTAGAGCTATTTCCCCATATACATATACACAGATGCTATTTTTGCATCTTATGTTTATTAGTTTTCAGACAAATTCTCATAGCCTTTTTTTCTGACCACCTGATAGAATCTTGAATGAGTTAAGTAAATGTTATTATTTTTTTCAAGGCCCTGATCCAGCAAATCAGTAAGTACACACTCAGTACATCATATTATAAAATGACACAAAAAGCAGTCTTCTGTTTCCAGTTGTTTAATCAGGACCTTTTACAAATGGTACAGTTATATACCAGTATCTTGCAAGTTCCCCAGGAAGATCTCTGACATTTCAGAAATAATATCAAGCCTACACAAAATCACCAAAAGTATAAAAATAACAATATAGAAAAACATAAAGGGAACTTACAATCTCAAATGGGCAGTCTGGGTGGGCCATAGGCCCTTATCTGCTGACAGTGTCTATGTATCTATGCATCTAAACAATAATTTTCTCCAAATAAATGGCATGATCTCTTACATTCTCAAAAATAGCATATTACATATCAAGTCAATATCATCTCCATCTTGGCATCAAATAAGATCTTGGCTTGTAAAACGTGTTGAAATGCTCAAAGTTTGTTGTAATTGAAAAACATCTTTATGTCTGTCATGTTATCAGTGTCAGAGGCTCAGTAGGTAGCACACTCATCTCTGAGGCCGGGAGATCAGAGGGCTGTGGGTTCAGTTCCCACATTTGGCACTTGGGTTAATATCCCAGTACTGACACTGTAGTGCAGCATGAGAGGGGTGCTGCACTTCTGAGGTGCCGTCTTTCGGATGAGATGTTAAAACCGAGGTCCCATCTGCCTGGATTGGTGGTAGTTCAGGTGGATGCTAAAGATCCCATGGCACTTATCGAAAAGAGTAGGGGTAACTTTTATTAGAATAATCACATGGATACATTTTCACAAGAGCAACAAAACATAAAGAACAAAACAGAAAAACACAGCCAAAAGAAACTACAGCCAAAAATCATTTCCCATAATTAAATCTTGAAAATATCAACCCATAACATCTCATAAATTCCTTGGGAACTAACGAATCAATAATGCAACATTAAACATTTCGAAGAAAGAAAAAATGAAAAATACCCTTTATTCCTAGTTAAAAACCTAGATTAGGTGGCATTTATTTCTCTAACCTATTATTTATATTTAATAAAATGTAAAATTCCCTTCCACCAAAACCTCACTTTATCCACATTATACAATTGCACTTCTGATAAAAAAATTTTCTTCAAAACATTGGTTGCATAACCTCTGAATCCTTCTAAAGAGGGACTCCTTTGATATAACACCCATTGACACCTCGTTTGCCATAGGCAATATCTTAAACTTGCAAAAAAATAAACGCAAAGTACCCTTCTCATATTGTTTTAAAGATGGTGGAAAACTCCCAATGACCAAAATATCATAATTTAACATGGCTAACCATGGTAGATCCCATACTTTTGCCAAATAAACCCATAATTTAGTAGGGAAAGAGCACTGTAGAAAGAAATGTTCCATAGTCTTCTCCTGATTTATACATTCTGGATAAGGACAAGATCTTTCTTCTATTGCCTTATATTTTGCCGATCCCCTCACATTTAATCTGCCATACATCATGAGCCATAGACTTTCCCACATATATATAGGAAGCCTAGGGTTGTTCAGTTGTTCCAAAACATCCTCCTTCCTTTCTCTGGGACAATTTTTAAAACTTGGCTCCAGACAATAATATGTAGACATTATTTCCTTATACAATGCCCTTGAAGAGCACCTTATAATTTGATTTTGGGTACTTTTCCATTAATATAGCTTCTGTGCAGCTGGCTTAAAATAATCCGGCACAGATAACCGTGGGGTCCATTTGGGTGCACAATGCAGCCAGTTAGTAAAATAATGTTTCATTAAATTTTTGAAGAACAAACTCTCCTGATATCTTGATAGACCTAAACCCTCTTTTAATGAAAAGGAAAAGAATAATGAAAAACAAAAAACAACCAGGTCTACCATTCCCAGACCTCCCTGTTTTTTATCTAAATATGTAAATCCTCTCTTGACGGGTTCAATCTATTCCCCATAACAGCTGAAACAAATACTATAAAGCCTCGTCTCAAACTGTACTGGCAGGGATAAATTACAGCTAGATACTGAAGCCTTTGGTAATATAAATTGCTTTAAAACTTGGATCCGTTTAATTTTAGTAAACTTAAACCTTTTCCATTGATTAACTTTAGACTCTATTTTATCTAACACTAATGTCCAATTGTCCACTGGACAGTTCTGGGACTTAAACATTACCCTAAAATTGATAGGGATCTGAAGTCATTTCTATTGAATTATAGAAAAGTGCTCTTGTTGAAATTACTCCAATAATCGACCTTTGGTCTTACTGAAATTTAACTTAGCATTAGATAAACTTGCATATGTGTTAAAAACGGAAAAAAAAACCTTAATTTGAGCATGTTTAGAAAAAAAAAAGGCATATATCATCAGCATAAGCCTGAATGGTAATGAATTGATTTGTACTGGGAATTTTTATCCCCTGCCACAACGGAGGGGAGCTTACTGCTCTGAGCAATGGTTCTAATGAAAAATTATAAAGAAGGGGGCTTAAGGGACACCCTTGTCGTACCCCACAATTAACTTTAAAACCATTCCCCAATTCTCCTTTAATAAACGGAAACACCTGAGCCGAATCATATAAGCCTTTAATTAACTTCAGAATTTCCTCAGGGACCCCAAAACATTCTAAAGTGGTAAATAAGAAAAAATGGTTAACTCTATCAAATGCTTTTTCTAGATCCAAAGATACTATGAATCCTTTCCCCCCTATGTCATTCACTTGTTCAATAATATCCCTTATAAGACATAAGACAGATTGAATTCTTCTATTGGGAATACCGCAATGCTGAACCGGCGTAAACATCACTTCAGATAAAGTTTTTAATCTATTGTTAATCAGAGTTGTGAGGATTTTGTAGTCAGAATTCAGCAAGGTTATTGGCCTCCAATTCTTAAACTCTCCCTTATCTCCTGACTTATATATGTATGTCTGTAAACCCTCTGAAAAGGATCTGGGCCTAACCTCTTCCTTTAAGAAGAAATTAAAAACCAACACTAAACAATCAACAATTTCTGATTGAAACCTTTTATAAAATGCATTAGAAAGGCCATCTAATCCTGGGGCCACAGTGTGTTTCAGAGAATTAATAACCTCTTTAATCTCAGAATTAGAAAAGGGTTGTTTAATGTTTTTAAAAGTCTCCTGATCCACATCCTTTACTGAAACTGGGCCTAAGAACTGTTTAACCTGATTTAAAGTAGGCGTATAATGGGACTCTATGTTCCTAAAATGTTTTGCAATTATGTCTCCTATAGCCTTCACTGTAACCACTTTCCCCTCCCCTTGATTTAAAAAATCTAGTGAAACATGATCTTTTAGGGTTTTGCACAACTCAAAGGGGTCTCCGAACACGGATTTTTTTAAATGATTGGCAATTAGTGCTTGTAGGGTTTTTGTCCTATCATATTGCAATACCCTCATTTGTTCTTTAATTTCAGCAATTTGTGTTGAAAAATCCTCCCTAGAGGAATTTGCCCATGTTAGAACCTGTTGTAAATGGTTTCTAAGTTTTAGATAGTCAAAAAATTCAGATTTCTGCCGTCTCTTTCCATACTTTTTGAACCATAAAATACAGTCTTCCTTTGTTTCCTGCCACCAAACCCCTAAATCCTGATACAAAAAGCTTACTGATAGCCTAGATTTCAATATCAGACTAATAGAGTTCAGAACTACTTTCTCCTGGAGAATCGAGGTATTTAATTTCCATCTATTCCGTTGTCTACTATGTCCCTGAATCTCTCCCACTTTAACCAGCAAAAGTGCATGATCTGAAAATTCCACTGGAATAATCTGAGGGCTATACGTTGGAACTTTTTTTGAAATAAAAAGATAATCTATTGGAAAGCTTTTCCCCCTTTTGAAAAAGGTGCACCTGGGACCAGTTGATCTGCTATCATTACAGTTAACTAAATCCGCATTTTTAATAATGTCCCTTAAGCAATGTGTGTCACAAAATATTTTTTTTCCCTTCTCCTTCACCTCCCCCCCTCCAGGCCCAACAACACTACAGTTGAAATCCCCACCCCACAAAATAGGGATAGAAGTTACTAGGAACGGTTGAATGTCTTTAAAACACTTTACCCTCCCTGACTTAGTTTGTGGATTATAAATATTAATCAACCTTATAGTATTATTATACCACTTCCCCTCTATAATTAAAGTTCTACCTGGGCAAACCTCTATTAATTTATGTAAACTAAAGTCATAAGAATTAAAAAGAATCCCTATACCATCTGCCCTATCTTCCCCAAAGGACCAAAAGGCTGGTCCCCATGGCCAATCCTTAGTAAAGGTAGCTATTTGGTTTTTAGCAAACATCCAAGTTTCCTGTACAAAACAAATTGAAATTTGTAAATCATGAATTAACTGAAAAACCGCCTGTCTCTTCTGTGCCTTAAGAAGGCTATGTGTATTCAAAGTAGCCCATACCAAATCCATTTTAATGACTTCCATTTTAATGACTTCCAGTAGCCCCTGCCTATTTTATTTTTTTCTTCTTTTTTTTTTCTTTCCCTTATACTCCTCCCTCTGAGGCGCCACTGCATCTTGTAATGACACTTGGGAATCTGTATCCCCCATGTCCATCTCTGAATCCCCCCAAAATAATTCTGCATATGAATTTTTGGTCTCCAGTGCTTCTGTTTCTAAAGGCAAAATATTTTTAGACGCTCTACTTGATCTCCTAAGAACCAAAGGTGCTAAAGGGGGTTGTAAAGTTGGGTTTATAGGCCCAGCACTCTCCTCATTTGGAGCTATGTAGCACACAGGCTGCAAAAGATTAGGTACCACCTTCTCCACCTCTTTTTTAAATGGATCAGTTTTTGTTTTGTTCACCCCTGTTTTTTCCTGAGGTTCTACAGTGCTCTGTGGTTCAGAAGGGGATTTTACGAAATTTTCTACCTCCTGCTGAGAATCTTTAGCCTCTTGCGCTTTCTGAATAATTAAATCTGAATTCCCACAGTTAGTCTTATTCTGGGCTGCCCATGGGCAATCCCTAAATGCATGATTCTGTTCTTCACAAAGATCACATTTTATTGCGTTTGTATAAAACATGGTAACATGCCCCACTTCCCCACAATTATCACATTTAGGTTGATCACAAGCACTGGATAAGTGTGTTCGAGCGCCACATTTGTAACATGCTCTGGGCTGTCCGCTATAAAAACAGACCCCCCTGTCTCTTCCCAACAAAAAGGAGTTTGGAATATGCTCCACCCCAGACACTGTTTGTCTCAGTTTAACTTTAAATTTCCACCCTCCAGTCCAAAATTGTTCAGAGTCTAAGATTGGTTCTGGCTCACTCTGAACCTCACACTTCTGTGACAACCAGAATTTGATGTCATCTACATGGACCCCCTCATTTCTAAACATCACTGTTACAAACTTAATTAATGGCTTTGATAAAGGGATAACTGAAAAAGGGGCCCACAAAGGGGAAAACTTTACCTGGTTATACCTTTCCCAAAAGAGGTCTAATAAAGCAGGGGACCGAAAACTAATATCATAATTATCCTCTCCTGATATGTTTATAAAGCAACACATCTCTGGAGAGAACTTCAAAGACCCTTTTATTAATGTTTTGCCCACAAAAACTCTATTAGGTCTTTCTTTTAATCCCCCCTTGTATCTGATACGCACTGCATTTCTACGCGGTGCAGCTTCCCTTTTGCTCTGTGAAAATAAACTGGATAATAATGGTTTCTCAGGCCTAGGCCTTGGATCTTCGTAGCTATTCCCCATATCTAAGTTGGATAAAACAGCATTTCCACTTTGTTTGGTTTGACTTTCTACCTTTACCTCTTTAGTAAATTCTCTTTGCACTCTATTTTCTTCTAAACACATTTTAAATGTCCCCCAACCCCCGGTTGCCATTCTGGCCTAGTTTTATGTAACTCCCAAGATTTATCCCATGCAGAGTCTGGAGTCCAAATCCCCTGCCCTAATGTCTTCCACCCTGCTGCTGTCAAAGCTGCTTGTGGTGTCCAATTTTCATCATGTTCCCCAGACTGCAAAATTACCCCGGGTTGTTCACTCACTGTTCCAACATTTACAACATCCTCAGACATATTCACCTCTCTGTTTTAGCTGCTCTTTTGAGTTATATTTATTTTTAAATGAAAATTCTGTCACCCCCTCTTGTATTCCAATTCTTGTTTGAAAAGTCACTTTTGTATTATCTACCCCCATCTCACCCGTATTACCGGGTTTGAAAACAAAGCCAGTCTCTTTATTTATTTGAATTGTGGGGAAGCTCTCTTTAAGCGATTCCGTACTCAGTCCCTTTTAATCCATTTTTCTCTTTGCCCCATACTTTCTCCGGTTTTACCGTGTTCCACGATCGCTGGCTCTTCTCTCTAACTTTCTCCTCCGCCTCCTTTACTTTCTCCGTTGCTCTTTCTGCTGTATTCCCCTCTCGTTGGACCTCCAGCACCTTCTTTGCAAGCGCCGACAAACTCTCAATCAGTCTCCAGTTCTGCCGTACTTCCGCCTTCCCGACACCCACGTTAGCCTCGCCGGCCGGGTTTAAAGGTGCAGAGTACGCAAGTCTTTGTTCAGTAACCCAGGGATCCTCCGCAAATGCCGACTTTAAGGAACTCCCTGCTTTTTCTATGCACCACTCCTCCTCCTTTCCCTCCGTTGTAGTTACCGCATCAAGAAATACTTCTTTGTCCTCCGACTCCTCTCCATGACTTCCATTCACCTCAAAACTCTGAAAATTCTCTGACTTTGTGTCCGACGACACAACAACCTCCTCCTCCTCCAACAGCAACCTAGCCCTAGTGGCCATCTTGCAGCAATCATCCGAATTCCCCCCCACTGGCTACTGAGCGCCAGCAGCAGTAGGGGAATTTCCCCGGTGTCCTGGCCAAATTTCCCTCATTCACTAAAAATACAACCAACAGCTTAATCTGGTTCTAGGTCAGTTGGCATTCATCTGTATCCCCCTCCCCCGGGTCGTGCCTGAAAATAGGCAAGATTTGTCTAGTGCACTTACCCAGTCAACAAAAACTAAATAAATGTATTGTGCCTTTTGATACAGGTTGTATGCTGTATTTGCTGTGCTTATATTTATGTACATATTCTGTGTAACTATTTTTTTTACACATTAGGACCCCACTGAAAATGAGCCTAGGCCCAACTGGGCTATCCTTTTCTGAATTTTCAGAATAAAATTTTTACTACTACTAGTACATGTTGTGAGACAACAAAGCAAGTTAACATATCAGACCTCAAATTTATTTATAGAAATTGTGCACTATTACATTACTAATACTGTAAATTAAAATATTACTGTTTAGACTTTCTTACTATTTAGAGTTCTCATTACAACCCAAACAATACATTTATGTTCCACAGCTTAGAGTTGGAGGTCCAAAACGCAAGAAAAACTCAACTGTTGTCCCATGTAAATTTATTTCTCAGTTGTTTCGATTAACATTTTTTATAAGTCAATAGGTGAATATAAGGAGTCAGATAATTATACAGATTAATTTCCCACTCTTCTGATTTATCAGCAGTTAATTCATTAGATGAGGTCTCCCTTTCCAGAAGATTGACTGTTTCTCCACCACACACACACACACACACTCCAGGACTGGAAGCAGGCCAGCTGGCTAAGGTTGAACCCTGAAAATACTGAGGTGTTGGTAGTGGAGCCAGGTCATGGGTTAGAGAGGACGAGAGCATGATCTGCCTCCAGGCTTTGGCTAGGGGGTAGCCGGCTCATGTCCTCTGTTCAGGTGTGGAATCTGGGTGTGATATTTGAACAAGGGCTGACACTTCATTTTCAGGTGTCAGCTGTAGTCAAATCCTCTTTTTACCACCGAGGAATATCACCCAGATTAAGCACCTTGTTCCATCTCGCGATCTTCCAATGCTGGTTCACACCTTTGTGACCTCTCACCTTGACTACTGTAACTCCCTCTACCTAGGACTTTCGGGCGTTGATATTCGCCGCTTGTAGCTGGTGCAGAATGCTGCAGACAGCTTACTGGTTGGGGTTTCCTGTGCACTGGCTGCCTGTATAGTGGCAGATCACCTTCAAAGTTGGTTTACTGACCTATAAGACCCTACACAGTCTGGGTTCTGGCTTCCTGCAAGAGCTCCTGGTTCCTTACTGCACCCTTCTACCCCTCCGCTCGGTCAATGAGGGATTACTAGAGGTTCCCAGGGTTCAATTGAAGACCTCTGGTACAAGAGCATTTAGTTATGCAGCCCCGACCCTGTGGAACTCTCTACCTCATCGGATTAAAGAGTTCCTGACTTTGGAGAGCTTTAAGATGGCTTTGAAAACTTATTTATTTAGCCATGCTTTTGGAGACTGTTGAATTTGAACTTGTAATTTTATCTTATTGATCTATCTAAGATATTTTATTGTTCTATCTATGTTTTAACTTCTGTACAGTGCTTTGATATCTGTTTGAATTGTGTTTTATAAATAAATTATATTATATTATATTATTGTGCCTTATGCATACCATGTAAATTCAAAATCATTCCAAGGCCATCTTGACATATAATATTAATACAGAACACCAAATCAGATCTCTTTTCCTGATAAAAGGCTGCTGATATAATAAATAAGGAACAAAGTCATAAATAAGGAACCAGTGGCTTATGGAAAAATCTACAGGGAGTTCACTCTGCCTCTGTGGGGAAAATACAGGAAAAATGAGGGCTTGTTACAGGAAAATGGTTATTTGGATCTGGAAGTGCTTAATATTTCTTATCCTATATTTTGTATCCTGGATAGCACAGGGGAGATACTACATCTCATTGTCACAGGGATGTTCATTTACACATTTTTGCACTGTATTTACCCAGGCTGTCCCAGATTAGATGCGATATATTGTTTTCAGTGGTGTCAGGATGTTACCATTTTTATAATGAATTTATTCAGAGTACCTAGTCCAGGGCCCCCTTATTCAAAGGAGAGGTGAAGCACATCCCAGTGGAAAAGGGAGATATGCCAAGCAACTCCAACAATGCACCACAGCATGATACTCAAACCTGCAGGATGCACCAGCCACAAGGGAATGGGCCAGGGTGTACACAAATGGTATGCCATGCAAGTTGAGGGGGCGTTCCCATGCATATGCCGCACTGTGCCATATGCATTCAGTGGGAATGCACCTCTTGCAGTCCAGAGCACCGCAGCACACAGTTAGGCCATGAATAGCTGGTCTAATCTGGCTAGTCACCCACAGGTGGGCTGCGGAAGTGCACCCAGGTGCACAGCAGCTTGGCAGCCCTGTTTGACTAGAGGTACCTCCTTCCATCCCCAATTGATCCAACTCCATCCCCAAAAAGCTCCATACTGTAGGGCCCTCCAGACCCAGTCACACCCAAGGAAACCATGATCCATATCCATAGCATAGAGGACCGCCACCCACCACCCTGGTATGCAGACACCCCTGCTCCCCCCATACCCAACCTGGTGCAGAGACTGGCACAGCCCTCCATGCCCTGCCACAGCCAGCCACTGACTGCACTGGACCCAGGCTGGGGACCTGCACTCCAGAACAACCCAAGTGGCTGTATCATGTATTGGGGTACTACACAAGCTGTGGATCCACCAATGTATGCAGTTGTGTGTATGACCCTGGCAAACCGTAAGAGGGACTTGACATACCTCCAGTGCATGCCTTGTCGATGTGCATCTTCCTGCTGTCATACACCACTGCATGTCCACACTCTCCCCTTTTCCACTGTGTAACATGCCACCCTCCAGACTGCTGAGGTATCCTGGGTGCGATGGGGTGCAGTATCCTGCAATGCCATTTGCAGTGTATGCTTCAGGCTATGGAAAGTTCGTCCATGGTTCCTCAGTTGTACAAATGAATGGGAAGTTGACTGTAACATGCCTGTTCTGGGACCTGCATGAGTGGGTACAGCATCAGCCATCACCCATACCGAGAAGTGCAATGGCACTGGGACAATGGATCCACATGCGAGCACCTGAGGTGTATGGTCACTGGGCATTGCCACCTACACACAGCTTGTGCCTACATATGACACATTCATGTGTCCTACTGCCAGTGCTCTACCACCCACTGATACAGTGGTATGATCCCATCATAGTGCCAGTCATCACAATGTGATAGGTTGGGGGGCAGGAAGGGGTGTCTGTGCACCCCTGAGGGGGTTGGGGGCCACTACACTATGGACATGGTCTGTAGATGTATTCTGGTGTGATCAGGGATGGGAGAGGGGACCCTACAGTATGGAACAGATACAGCCTGGATTCCGGTATTATCTGGGCTGGTAGAATGGATGGGGGTGCCACTTTACCACAAGAGACTTGGGAGTGATCAGGGTCAGGACCTGGGGGGTGAGAGCTGATCCAGCACCTTCATCCCCATGCCAACATGCAAATGGGTGGGTACCGAGCATGCATAAGGCCCCTTTGCACCTTGCATGTTTAATTATCTCATTTGCATTCCTGGGCTGAATATCACCCATGGAGGCTGTGGTGCATATCAGTATGTGCCATGCATTTCTCCTGGGAGGTATTCAGTTAGGGTGCCCTGGATGCACCTGCTTTGGCAGCCACCTGCACTGTGACTCCCATCCAGGGTCACATTTTCAACAGGTACAATGACGCCTGCCAGGATGAAGCACAGTGTCACAGGTTTACTGCATGACAGAAGGGATTAACTCCCCACTGAACCTGCATTGTTTGCTACAGTAATTCTATTGCAGAATTGTGCAGTGTTGCGCTTCATTCTGGTGGACTTCACTGCATGCACACCCTGTACCAGTGGTGCATTCTCTTTGAATATTGTATCGGTGCTGACCGCATGCCCTCTTTGCACAATGTATCACTTGCGCATCGGTCCAGCACTTAATATAGCCCCCCAGATGTAAAATATTGTTTTTATTGTGTTCTGATTTTACACAATGCAGCATAATATTGTGCAGATATAGAGCCCCACTGAAAATAAGATGCCATTTCTTCTGTGAACTATCCAGGCTAAATATACAGCAATCAGCAGGCATATTCTAGAAAAACACATCGTAAAAATGTGTAAAAGGAAGACCACATTGAAACTGCCTCACCACAGATCAGCATTGTGCAAATTCTTTAGAAATAATGGGCAAAAGTTTCCCAAAAGCTCTCCACAGCCATATCGGCTCTGACCAGAATTTGTTAAAAGCTGTGGTGACCTCCTTTGGTAAAACCGACACTTTCGTACGAGGGTCAAGAAGTGTTGCTGGAACACACTTTTTGTCTTTAAATACTCTGTCAAAATGCCTATGAAGTTATTCAGTGAAAACATCTGCAAGAAATGCAACCTCATGAGGAACATCTGGAATTCTTCCATCTTGCTCAACAAGGTGCGAATCATGGGTATGACCTGACTTAGGGAAGAAAATTCAGCACTCAGGTCCTTTGCTGCTTGTTCAACTGGTCTTAACTCATCAACAAGAGCTGCTATTGCACCCCACTGCATTCATGTTATACTGCCACCAATAGTATGCTCTATTCCCATTGCATGCAGTGCCAGTTTTTGCTCTAGCAGCTGTTACAACATATAAAATGTTGAATTCCACCTGGTCTCGACATCTTGGATCAAGCAGTTTAATGCAGTGGTTTAAAGCTCTGAGCTGCAAATCTGATGATATCCAGCAGACCAGACCAGGGTTTGAATCCCACAGCTTCCACTTGCAGACTGTGTGACCCTGAGCAAGTCACTTAACTTCTCTGTGCTCCCAGGTTGCACCTGTAAAAAAGCTTTCAGCTTGGAGTGCTAGTCCTGGTTAAACAACTAATGAGAAAAAAAAAAACCAAAAAAAAGTGGTGCTGTGGACTATTAGTCTTCTTTTGAAAATTGCTCAAGTACCCATTTGATTTTACTGAATGATGAAAATTACCACAGATTTATTTTGCAATGCTGAGTAAATTACATATCACTTTATTACCACTGACGCTGTTAATGTACAACAAGAATTATTGTGTGTGCAAAACAGGAAACATGTTCATAACCCCCATCACTGATTGTTTTCAACATGTTTCTAGCATTATCAGTAACAAACATGCCAAGATGTAATTTGTTTGCATAGATCTGAGCAAGATATTGGCAGCAGTACGTTCTCCCTCATAAGCCGCAACATGCAAAACAGCCATTTTTTGCAATGTACTAGAACAATCTATGCCCTGATCTGGTCCAGCAGCATTCTGCATTTCAGTTTCATTTCCAGCAAACTGCACCCAGTGAGCTGTTAAACACAGGTATGCATTACAAGCACTGGTGCTTGTCCGGATGTCAGAAGTAAAGTGAATACCCCTTTCAGCACAAGTTATTTTTCACAAATTTTGTTTTTCACTGCGGTATAAATGGAAGGTATGATAGTACAGGTAAATGTGGCACGAGATGGAAGAATGTAATGGGGTTCAAGCAGCTTGACAAGCCTTTTGAAACCAGTGTCTTAAACAAGAGAGAAAGGCTGGAGCTCAGCTATCATCTCACCTAAGTGTGTTGTGATTTTGCATGCAAGATGGTGATTTGACAATAAAACCTGCCTTGATTCCAAGGCTTGCATTATAGTGGTTTGCTTCTGCTTGCTCCCTTAGCTGTCTG
This sequence comes from Neoceratodus forsteri, assembly GCA_016271365.2. Taxonomy (NCBI): domain Eukaryota; kingdom Metazoa; phylum Chordata; order Ceratodontiformes; family Ceratodontidae; genus Neoceratodus; species Neoceratodus forsteri. The sequence continues at coordinate 346,155,505 of CM028131.1, read as the reverse complement.
AAGAACTATTGCTATATAATTCACTGTGACATTTTTTTTATATGATTCCACAAACCAGTGGTGGCTAGATGGCTTATTTGCCTGCCTTGACTAATACGAGCTTTGCAGTGCACACACATAGCTGTTGTGACATCTTCTGGATGCAAACTAAAATGCTGCCATATAATGGATGTGACCCTGGAACAATATGACTTCTGAGAAGAAGATGAGGAATCTTTTTTTGCTGAAGATTTTGGGGTCAAATTTGACAGGCACAAAGCAGATACAGATGTTTGTGCTGCTGGTGGAATACTAACGTTAGTGTCACTATCATTTCACTCATCATCAAAAGAAAAAGAGAGGTCTAAAAAATTGGTTTCATTTGACTCATTTAAAATATTATCATTTGAACAGCAAGTGTTAATTAAGGTAGATGAACTACAATCGGAATTAGCTGATGCTGCTGGAGTGGTGATGGCACTGGATTTGATGTGCTGTTTTCTAGGAGTACACGGCAGATCACTTGTTTCTAAGATAATAGAGGCAGTGTCAGTATCACTAGAAGTAGCATCAGTAGTAGCAATCAAGTCATTATTTTGTTCTATTGTATTAGCACTAGCAGTGGTTGTGCTAACAACACTAGTTGTTTTGCTGGTAGTGGGAATGTTTGTACTGGCAAGAGGAGTACTGCTGCTTCCACTGTATTATTATTTTTATTTTCTGTGGAACGTGCACTAGTACTGCATTTCACTGATTTTAGAAAAAGGGGGAAGCAAGCTTCTTTGCGACAGATGATTGTCCGTTACTGCTGCTACCACAGCTACTACTAGCACTGGGTGTAGAACAAGTTGGTTGGCAAACAGATGTAGTAGACGAACTTTGTTTTTCATTCAGTGCATTGTGTGCTTTAGAAAATGGACTTCAAGTTTTGGTTTAATAATACAACCAGATCTTGTTTGCATCACTCCAAATGGCACTTTTGCTGTTGGCGGAGCACAAGAACTATTAGTGTTGTCCTCATCACTGCTGCTGCTGACTGTATCTTTATTTGTTCTTTTGCTCACGGTAAGGTGATAAAATGGTGGTGTCACTGGAAAAATACACAGCACTAGAGAGCCTAGTATTGACAAGACCAGTGATTTGTTTAATGGTCACACTGGGCAAGATGCACAAGGACACAGACACTGCAGTCTGCACAACTATGGTGCCTCAAGAAAATAACTGATTTTTTTTTTTAATGGTGACACTGGGCAAGATGAACAAGGACGCTGACACTCTGCAGTCTGCACCACTACAGTGCCTCAAGAAAAGAAGTGATTTTTTTTAATGGTCATACTGGGCAGGACAGACAACATAACTGACCCTTTGCATCACTGTAATTTCTTATTTTTTTAATGGTCACACTGGGCAAGACAGACAACGTAACCGACCCTTTGTGCCACTATAATTTTTTTTAATGGTCACATTGTGCAAGATGAACAAGGTAAATGTCTGATCCTCTGCATCTGAAGTACTTTCTTTTGTCTCACTGAGCAAGATTATAACAACCTCTGCAGTCTGACTCTGCATCTATTTTCTTTCTTTTTCTTTGGTTTTTCCACTAGTTTTTTTTCTGAGTTGCTCTGCAGTCCAAGGGCAGGCACAATATCTCACAGCCAAGCACACTCCCCTGTCCCTGCCTTCCCAGTTCCCACACTTGACTTCAGCTAGGTTTTCATAAAAATGCTTTTTATTTTTTTCCCCTTCATTTATCTGTGTCTTCAGCTTTCAGTTTTTGTTTTGTTGTCTTGATGAACTTACCCTTACATTGTTCTTTAGTGTCACTTTGTTTTCATTTTCTGATTTTTCTCACCCTTTTTAATCCCCACAGCAATCCAATGAATCAGTCCTCTCCCCACAAGTTCCCAAGCCCATTGAATTCAATAGTTAGTATTTAGTGTCACTTCAGTTCACTTAGTTTCCTTTCTTTTTTTTCCAGTCTTTTTTTAAACTTTAAACTCTTGCAGTCTTTCTTTGCAGGTCTTTATCAAGGCAGCAAGTGAGACTATTCCCGACCCAAACGCCTTCTTCAGCTGTCCTCCTCTGCCCTTCTCATGATCTCTCGCCCCTCCCTGACTGTACTGCATGCACTGTGATCTGATATAGTTTTATGTTTAGCTTATTAAATGTCTCCTTTTTCAGTAGTAGAATAGTAGCAAAAGTAGTGGTACAAGTAACAAGGTGGGCCCAAAGCAGTTCAAGCCCCCAATCTGCCAAAAAAATACACCAGATGAAGAGCAATTGAGTCAAGCAAGCACTGCACTGTACCTGGCTCTGGAGAACACATCTGACACAGTGAAAGTGCAGTGGCAAAACAGCATGTCTTTCAATGGGTGCCATGCAGGAACAGACTTCTAACTCCACCCCTCCCACAGCATCATCCAATAGCCAGAGCTGACAGGCAGTCTCAGCGCAGCTATAGGCTGCCTAGCCTGTCAGTCTGGCTTACTTTGGCCAGTCGTGTTTCTAAGCTTGCGCTCCCTCCTCAAAACTTGCTCCACCTCTGCTCACTCCTGCTGCCCAATGAGTGCGAGCATTTACAGAGGATGCCAGCGAGCTACATGACTGTGCAGTGTAGCCACCATGTGACTGCCATCCGGGCTCCAGGCCAGACAATATATTCTGACTGAGGGCATTGCCATCCAGCGGTCAGGGACACAGGTACAGCACAGTGAAAAAAATAAAAAACATTAAACAGAAGGGGAATGCCTACTGTGGCGGGGTTTTACACTGTGCACAAATATACTCCAAAATTTGCCAGTATTCGGGTTTTGGTTTAGCAACCCAAATACTGACATATTCGGGGGTATTTGTGCAGAATAATATTCAGCTTGCACAGCCTACTACAAACATATTTTTACAGCTCCTCCTAAGAAATGAACAAACAGGCATTCCTTTAGCATCACTAAAGGATGCTTGGTTTTTTTTTTCATGTGAGCCAGCTAGCTCCCCTTGATATGTCCTCGGTTCACTCTCTGTGAACCCCACACTAGTTCTTCATAGCACTTCACCCCCTTTTTTTCTAGGCCCTAGCAGTTGCCTAGACAAGTCATAGCTATTGTTTAGACAACCCATCAGTGTTTCTGTGCTGTGGTGCCTTATGTCCAAATTATAGGAATGGAGCACCAGGCTCTACCTTAAAAACTGTGTGTCCTGCCTACTGCTCCTATGGAGCCATGTGAAAGGGTTATTATCAATGACAAGGGTGAACCCCCACTCATACAGATAAGGTTGCAGCTTCTGCAAAGTCCAGACAATATCGAAACACTCCTTTTTGATTGTGGCGTAAGGCTCCTCTCTGGGCAACAGCTTCCTCTCTCGCGTGCATAACCTGACTCAGAACCATGCCTAGACCATGATCTAATGTACCTGTGTGCACAGTGAACCTTAGAGAATAGTCTGGGCTGATGAGTGCAAATGCCTGACAAAATGCCCCCTTCAGCTGTATTGCAGCTTTCCATCCACCGAACCTTGTCCTGCATTTTCTTCCTGGTGAGACTGGACAGGGGTTTGGCTTTACAGCTAAAATTTGGAAAAAACTTATAGTAGTACCCTGCCATCCCTAGGAAGGCCCAAACCTTTCTTTTAGGCATGGGAATGGCCCATCCCTGGATGATCTCAATTTTCACTAGCTCAGTCTATATCTACCCACTTCCCACCCTGTGTCCCAGGCATGACACCTCTGCCATTCCTGTGTGACTCTTCTGTGCCTTGACTATCAGTCTAGCAGCCTACATTCAGCAGAACACCTTGGTCACATGCCTGATGTGATCCTTAAAAGCCTAACTATAGACAGCAGTGTCATCCATGTTTGTCAGCACAGAGGCTCCTGCCCCATTCAAAATGTAGTTCATGGGCCATTGAAAGGTGGCTGGTGCATTCTTCATCCTGAATGGCATTACTCTGAACTCAAATAACCCAGATGGGGTGATGAAGGCTGAACTCTCTCAGACTTCAGAGGTCAGGGGACCTGCCAATAGCCCTTTGTCAGATCTATGGTGGTCGGGTACATCACTCCCGCAACCTCTCTAAGACCTCATCTGTCCTGGGAAATTTAGGAGAGGTTAATGTTCATATATATATGTTCAATGAGAATGGCTGGTCAGTTTTTGGGGAGGGATGATTGGTGGGGGTGGGAGGTTACAGGATGGATGTATTGACATGGTCTATGCCATAATGTTATTTGTCGTATTGTTAGCAAATTTTCTTTGGAAAATCTTATTAAATCTTAATTAATAGCAAGACCTCATCTGTCCTGGGCATGGGTATGCATACGACTCTGTACAGCTATTGAACTTGTGGTAGTTGATGCAGAACCTCATGTTCCTATCATTTTTGGGGATCAGTAGCACTGGGAAGGCCCAGGGACTACTGGACATCCAGATCACCAGAGAGCCAGCATCTCTTTGATATCCCCCTCTATGGCATGTTTTATACCATCAGGAACTTGGTATGTTGACTGCCTCATAAGGACCTGGGACCCTGTATCCACATGTTGCTCTACTGGTATGGCCTACCCCGGCTTCCCCATGAACATCACCTTGAATGTTTGCAGCACCCTCCACATTTGGTAGCCAGGCTGATGTCAGCCTTTTCAAGAAGCTGATGGTGTCCACTGAGGATTCTTCTTTAATGGCTCCCAAAAAAATCCACCAGCAGATCTGCCTCTGTCACCTTCTGTGGGTAGCTGCACACAGCCAGGACTATCTCATCTCTGTCATGGTAGGTCTTCAACATGCTGTTGTGATAGATCTACCACTTGCACCTCCCATTGGGGAATTCTACAGCATAGTTAACATTGCTGTCCCTCCTGACCACTGAGTATGGACCCTCTCAAGGCACCTGCAGTTTATTCTGCCAGATGGGGACAGAAACATAGAAACATAGACTTTGACTGCGATAAGGACCACTTGGCCCACCCAGTCTGCCATTTCCCTACCTACTGGATAAGCTCCAGATTCTAGTTAACCAACAGCCTACGTCCTGCCACCACCCACTACAATTGCCTTGTGTCTGTCCCATGCATGTTTGAATTCCCCCACTGTTTTAGCCCCAACAACCTCCCCAGGAAGGCAGTTCCATGCATCCACCACTCTCTCCATGAAAAAAGATTTCCTCACATTATCCCTGAGCCATCCCTCTATCTTTAAATTGTGTCCCCTTGTTCTTACACATCTCTTTTTCTCAAAGATGCTACCCTCCTGGACTTTGTTGATTCCCTTGAGGTACTTGAACGTTTCTATCATGTCCCCCTGTCCCTCCTTTCATCAAGGGTATACATATTAAACTCTCTCAGTCTCTCTTCATATGATTTCTGATGCAGACCCTGCACCATTTTAGTTGCCCTCCTCTGGACTGCTTCCATCCTGTCTATGTCCTTGCATAGATGAGGTCTCCAGAACTGCACACAGTACTCCAGATGGGGTCTCACCAACTGTCTGTACAGAGGGATAACCACTTCCCTTTTTCTACTTGTGATGCCCCTTCCTATGCATCCCAGTATCCCCCTGGCTCTCCTTACTGACTTCTCACATTGCTTACCCACCTTTAGATCATCTGATATGACTACCTCAAGTCCGTTCCATTTTGTTGTTGTTAGTACCTCCTGCTATTGTGTACTCTTCTCCTGGTTTTGTTTCCCAGGTGCATTACTTTGCACTTCTTGCATTGAATCTAAGTTGCCATATGTCTGACCATTCCTCCAACCTTGCAAGTCCCTTCTCATCCTTTCTACCCCCTCGTATCAACTCTGTTACAGATCTTTGTATAATCTCTGAAGAGGCATACCTTTCCTCCAGACCCTCTGAAATGTCACCTATAAAGATGTTAAAGAGGACTGGACCCAGTACTGAGCCCTGAGGTACTCCACTAGTGACCTCCCCTTTCTTCGGAATGTGTTCCACTCACTATTACCTTCTGTGTCCTGTTGTGCAGCCAGTTTGCAACCCAGGCTACCACCCTGGGACCCACTTCCAGGCTGGCTAACTTGATTGTTAATCTTTTGTGTGGGACTGTGTCAAATTCCTCGCTAAAGTCTAGGTAGGCCATATCCTCAGCTCCTCCCTGGTCTATTACTTTGGTCACCCAGTCAAAGAAATCTATTAGATTCTTCTGACATGACCTTCCTGCTGTAAATCCATGCTGCTTTGGGTCCTGTGCCCGCTGACCTCTAGGTATTCAACAATTCTTTCTTTCAGAAGTGATTCCATCATTTTCCCTACCACTGAGGTCAAACTTACAGGTCTGTAGTTTCCTGCTTCTGCCTTGCTCCCACTTTTGTGAAGGGGAATCACATCTGCCCTCCTCCAGTCCTCAGGCACCACCCCATCCTCCCATGATTTGTTAAAAAGTGTGGTCAGTGGTGTCACTAGGTCCTCCCTTAGTTCTTTTAGGATTCTGGGTGAATCCCATCAGGCCCCATTGCTTTGTCCACCTTGAGTTTTAGGAGTTCTTTCAGGACTCTTTCTTCTGCAAATGGACTGGTGTCAACCCCCCCTACCCAGAGTGCTTCTATTGTCTGGTTTAGGTAACTCCTCCTCATCTTCTTTTGTGAATACTGAGCAAAAGTATTCATTCAGTTTCTCTGCCTTTCACTGTCTCCCTGCCCACATCCCTCCCCTTATTAATCTTCACTATTCCTCCCTTAACCTTTCTATGCTTCCTAATGTACCTATAAAAGGTTTTATCCCTTCTTAACTGACTTGGCTATTTTTCCTCAGTTTGGGCTTTGCTATTCTGACTGCCTTCCCACTTCTTTCTGCTTTAATTGATACAGTTCCTGTCTGCTCCTTCTGTGATGCCTTATACTTTTGAATGCAGCCTTTTTCCTTAACCTTCCTGCCACCTCTTTTGAGAACCATAGTGGTTTTTACTCCGCTTTGTTTTCTTTATCCGTTTCACACAAAGGCTTGTTGCCTCTATGATGGCAGTTTTGATTTTTCTCCATTGTTCTTCACCTCTCCTTTTGGCCATTTGCTAGTGTATTCCTCAGGTATTCACCCATTTTGCCAAAGTCAGCCCTTCTAAAGTCCAGTATGCTTGTTTTGTATGGCTTGTCTCCATGGTTGTGCTTTATTGGAAGCACACTGTGCAGTAGTCGCTTGTTCCAAATGTCTACTGACATCTAAATTTGTGTTCCTCTCTCCACTTAGAGTACCAGGTCTGTATTGCTTCCTCCCGAGTGGGTTCCAACACTAGCTGTCTAAGGCCTGCCCTGCAGGGCATCGAGAATGACCCTGCTCTTGGATGTGGCTGCAGTACATGTCATCCAGTTAACATCTGGCATATTCAGGTCCCCATCAACAGTATCTCCCTTTTTTCAGCCATTTTGAGAATGTCCTCTATCATTTTCTTGTCCATTTCCTCTCCTTGAGATGGGGGTCTGTATACAACCCCTGTGCGGCTTGTGATGCCATTCCCTGTCTCCAAGGTGACCCAGAGTGCCTCTTGTCCTCCCCCTTTACTTTTATGTTCTGTAGCTTTGATCCCTTCCCTTATGTATAGAGCTACTCCACCTCCTCTTTTCCCCTCCCTGTCCCTTCTGTAGACTGTGTACCCCGGTATGTTGACATCCCAGTCATGGTTCCCCGTGTACCATGTTTCTGTGACTGCCACAGTATCCAAGTGTTCATCTTCCATCAAGGCTACTAGCTCAGGAAGCTTGTTTCCCAGACTACAGGCATTGGTACTCATTGCCCTCTATTTAATGTTGGCTTTATCCTTTTTTCCCCCATGCCTGCTCTTTTTGCCCTTGTCTATTTTCCATTTACCCTGTCCTGCCTCTGTTGAGCACTGTACCTCAGTGTTTACCTTACTACCGTCATGTTTTGTGGGGAGGCTTGAAATTTCCTGCCTCTTATTAGCACCTCCCCCCCATGGCTAGTTTACAAGCTTGCCAAGGAAGCATTTAAACCTGTCACTTAGGATCTTGGTTCCCTTCATGGACAGATGCAGACCATCGTGCCAGTATAAACCTTTATCTCTCCAGGTGTACCCCCAGTCTCCAATGAAGCCAAAGCCCTGTGCTCTGCACCAGTTTTGCAACCATTCATTAAACTGCATGGTGTGTAGTACCCTAGTCTCACCCCTGCCATGGACTGGCAGCACCTCTGAGAAGGTAACCGTGCTTGCTACCTGTCTGAGGCCCCTCCCCAACTGCACAATTTCATCCTGCACTGCACTGATCCCATGCCTAGCTAGGTCATTTGTCCCAAGGTGGACAATGATATCTAGATCCTCTCCTGTGATGCTGCTTCTGCAATCCTGAGGATTCGCTTCTTGTCCCTCCAAGCCATGGCACCAGTCAGGCACCTTACTTCCCTCTCCTCTCCCTTCCCCAGGTCTACCCCTCTAACAATTGAGTCCCCTATCAGAAGCTGTTTCCTTCCCCTGTGGTGTCCCTTGCCACCCTTCTGTGGGTCTCCCTTGTGGGTGTCCTCAGCATTCTTCTTGGTCTCTACTGTGGGTGCCATCATAGAGGAACCTTGTTCTGTCAGACTGGCATATGGTTTGAGTAGAGGTACAACTAGGGGGCTTCACCTCTGTTCTACCACCCGTACCCTCTCAGAACCCACTGTGGTCCAACTGCTTTTCATACTTGGCAGCATCTGTGGCAGTGGTGCTCTTTGGATCGGAGAGGCCTCCTTAGTCCTTGCCAGTTCAGCCTGGAGGTGGGCAACCTCCTCCCTCAGAGCTGACAGTTGCCTGCAGATAGGACAGCAGCGCAGTTTCCAGAATGTCTCCCGGAAAACTGCTGCCCCACAGCCAGTGCATTGCACCACTCCCCACATGTCCCTCTCCCTTATAATATACACTATGTAATATATATATAAATACATATATTTTGTTTCTTCCTTTTTGTGGTGTGTTCTTACCCTTTATGCACTGTGCATGATCATCATACGAACATATGAAATTGCCAGTAGATACAGGCCATTCAGTCTGTCTAGTCTGCTTGAGAGTGTAGCACGATGTCTATAAAACTGCAGCTGTCCCCCCTCCCCTTGCACCCCCTTCTGACTTAGTGCCCCCACTACCAACTTCTCTTCCCCCACCCTCCCCACAGTTTTGACCCTCCATTTGGCCCTGTCCCACCCTTGTTTGAAGCTGCCCACTGTCTGCAGTACTACCACTTTTTCTGGCAGCACATTCCAATCAGCCACCACCCTCTCCATGAAATAGTGCCTCCTCATCTCTTTCTTGAACCTTCCTCCCTTCGATTTCAGACTGTGTTCCCTGGTGTCACTCCCCCCCTTTTAACTTGAACAAGCCTTCTGAATTAACTCGGTATATGCCCTTTAGGTGCTTGAATGTCTCAATCATATTCCCTCTCTCCCTGTATCTTCTAAGGTGTACATGTTGAACTCCCTCAATCTCTCCTCATGTGTCTTGTCCCCCATCCCAAGGATCATCTTCATCATCCAATGCTGGACCCCTTCCAGTAGTTTGATGTCCCTTTCCAATTAGGGACACCAAAACTGCACACAGTACTCCAAGTGCGGCCTCACAAGAGACGTGTACAGGGGCAAAATGACTTCCTCCCTCCGAGAGGTGATTCCCCTGGTGATGCATCCCAGCATTCTGTTCATCTTTGCAGCTGCCTTCCTGCACTGTGCCAAGTGTTTCATGTCTCCTGTCACCAGCACTCCCAGATCTTTCTCCTCTGAAATGCCCAACTGCACTCCCCCAACCAGTAGCTGTTCTTTTTTTTTGTTTTTGTTTTTTTTTTTTGTCCCCAAGTTCAAGATCTTGCATTTTTTGGCATTGGACCCCAGTTGCCATGTGGCTGACCAGCACTCAAGTGTTGCCAAATCCTCTTGCAGTGCCTTACCCATAGCCCAATTTTGTACTCCCAGGATCTTGTTTCACAGTTTCATCATGTCTTCTGTCTCTGTTGCACAGAGGCTAGGTGCTCCTGGGTGCATCCCATAAGCTTCTTGAGCCTAGACCTGAAATTCATAACATACTCCTTAACAGATTCCTTTGGGGAGCAAGCCCACCCTCCAATTCATCCCTTATCAAATTAAGGAGGCCCCTCACCCTATGTCCAAACAAGAGTTTGAAAGGCAAGAACCCTGTGGACTCCCTGGGGACTTCCTTGTATGCAAATTAGAGATGGGGCAAGTATGTGTCTCACTCTCTTGCATGCTGGTCAGTAAATGCTTTCAGCATGGTATTAAGAGATTCATTAAACTGCTCAACCAAGCTGTTAGTCTGAGGATGGTATGGGAGGCCCTGAGCTGCCTCACTCCACACTTCTCCCAAAGACTAATTATCAAATCAGGCATGAAGTTGATGCCTTGGTCAACAGAATCTCCTGGGGAAACCCACCCAGCTAAAATCCCCAGTTGTTCTTCAACCACTTTCTCAACCTTGATGGAGAACAAGGGCACTACCTCTGGGTATCTTTTGGAGTAATATACAACCACCAAAATGTACCACTTGCTATTGCAACTTGGGGTGCTAAGTGGCCCCATGATGTCCACAGCAACTCTCTTAAATGGCTGTTTAATAATAGGCAGCGGAATCAAAGCCACCTTAGCCTTGTCCCCAACCTTTCCCAACCCTTGGCACTGTGAACAAGTCTGGTAGCAGTTTGTAATGTCTTTAAAGATAGATAGGCAGAGAGATAGATTCTTTATTTATAAAGTGCCCCTTTCTGTAGACTCTACGTAGACTTAATGTAGAGTAAGCAAGTTTTTATTTTATCGTGCCACCCAATCCCAGAGGCTCTGGGTGGCATTACAGTTCAAGCAGGGCATAACAATATAAAAACAAACATTAAGTATTACCATACAAATTCTCTGTAAAACAGAATTAAAATTAAGATTTTAAAGTTAAGTTAAAAACTATCTTGGAAAGCTTGTTTACACAGATAGGTCTTTAGGCCCCCCTTAAAAGCGTCCACCATTTGAGCCTCCCTTAAAGATCTTGGCAGTGAATTCCAGAGGGCTGGGATAGCCACCTAGAAGGAGCGATCCCCCAAAGGTCTTCAGCCTGGCCCTGGGAATCACCAGGAGGCCTTTGGTGGAGGACCATAGGGAACACACCAAGATGGCTGGAGTTAGGCGGTCAGACAGGTAACCAGGGCTCAATCCATATAGGACCTTATAGCTGAGCAAGCCCACCATGAAGATGTTCCTTCACCTGACTGGCACCCAGTTTAGTAAAGAGCTGCTGATGCCTCAAAGAGAACTTCTGCATTCCATTAAAATTTTATCTATTTCTCTTCCCCATAATTTATTACTAAAGAACTGTGTATGATTATATGGTTGTTGTCCATTAGATTTCATGTTGAGTTCATTTGGATGTATAGCTTACTCCCTACTTCAAGTCATAATCTTCTGCTGTGACATCACATTCTGTTTCCATGGGATTAACTATGATGTCACAAGCAGTAGTCTGTGACTTCAGGTAGGGAAAAAGCAGCAGGAATAGATGAACTCTTCAGGAACAAAGATTCTGTTTTCATACAGATGACCTCACTACTAAATAGTGGGGAGGAGGACTACAGACCTAATGGGAAATACAAGCTAGACAATGCCTAAATATTATGTTTTGTTAAAGTTCTCCTGAATGTGTCACCAGCTCTTTAAAAATACTGGGCCAGTACGACTGACTTCTAAGTGGCCAGAAAAGGGTATGTCAGGGGCTAAGGCTAGAAGTTGCTTCTTATGCTCTCTAGGAACAACTGTTTGCTGGAGTACTTCTTCCTTTGGTCCTCCCCTAGAAACCTGCTCATGGTACAGGAACCTACTCTCCCAGTACACCTCCCTTTTCCTAGAACTTGTAGAGTCACTTTCCACACTGACAGCTAACTCTCTTAATCTCTGAAAGTATGATCAGCTTGATTAGCTCTCCCCACCTCTCCATGCCTGACCTTCTCTAAAACGCACTCTCCTGTGGGAGTGCCACCCACAGCTGGACTTTCCTCTTTTTGTAGCTATGACTCAGAACTGCTGCTACTACCATATCCTTCAGCTCCAAATTCCCCAGTTACTGAGGTAGGGATGGTTTCCTTTTACACTGCCCCCTCTGCATCCTCAGGAACCCCTTTCCCTTGTCTTTCCACAGGTAGTGACACACACAATATTGGCCCTGCTATGGAAGTAATTCCCCATACTCACATCTGTGGACAGACCTGGTATAATACTCACTTCCTGTATGCCCTGACCACCTTCCCAGCTTTAGAAGATCCAAGCCATTGGCAATGAGACAGCCAGAACCATCACCCCTCTAATCCAAGAAAACTGGCCAGGCAAGATCTGTTCCTCATAAATTAAATCCTGCTTCACCATAGAAATGGAAGCCCCAGTGTCTCTCAATCTGTGGGTTACCAATCCATTCACCACCACTGTCTGCATATGCACAGTGGAGTTAAAGAGTACTGCACTCTGTGTATGGCCCACTTCCTGTTGGCCACTGTCTGCTCAGAGCCACCTGAGCTACCCCCTCCTGCTGCAATAACCTGTTCTATTACATTTTTCGGACAATCGTGACAAATGCCCTATTTTCAGACAGATATAACACCTGCTTTCCCTTGTCTGTTTACCTCAGAAACCACTTGGCTTCTCTTTTGGGTCAGGCACAGGCTGACTTCCTTTAGGTTGCTCCCCCCCGCTTCTCTTAAAACCTCATGATGACCCTCCCCCCATTAACTTTGCAATGAGAGGATGCTCAGCTAGATATAAACTGATCAGCCCTCTTGGCTGCCTCCCTCGTGGAGTGTGAAGTTGTATCCATGACCATATTGTATTCTCAGTTCAGATAGTTTTTAGGAACAGTTTCAGAAGAAATCAGTTTTCTGCTTCATATACAGAACATGCTTTTGCACCTGTACCCCTGCTTAGCTGTACATACATTTCAGTATAGCTATCTCCCTGTGCCTTTCTTAACCATCTAAAGTTTTGCCTGTAGGCCTCTGGAGTCAATTCAAAATGTTTTAGCAAGGCATTTTTCACTTTATCATAGTCCATGCAGTTCTCATTGTCCATTTTTGCAAAAGCTTCTAATGCATTGCCTGCGAGCAATGGCCAAAAGTGAGTCATTCAAGCAGCCCTGCCCAATTCAAATTTCCCACAGATTCTATATAGATACATAGATACATATAAATTTTCAGCAGATAAGGACTGCTAGGCCCATGTAGTTTGCCCGTAAGCCCTAAACTTGTATGTAGTCACTGACCCTAAGTGATCAATGGCTTTTCATCTCTCCTTCCCCACCCAATGTTCCCTTGTGCCTATCCCAGGTACAGTATGTTTAAACTCATTCACTGTGCTTGCCCCCACCACCTCTTGTGACAGACAGCTCCAAATGTCCATCACCCTCTCTGTGTAGAAAAACTTCCTCACATTACCTCATAATCTACCCTCCTCCAATTTCATATTGTGTCCCCTCATTCTGATATCTTTTCTACATTGGAAAAGATCCCCCACCTGCACATTGTTTATGCCCTTGAGGTACTTGAAAGTTTCTATCATGTACCCCCTTTCTCTCCTCTCCTCTCCTCTCCTCTCCTCTCCTCCAGTGAGAATATATTGAGGACTCAGTCTCTCCTCATATGTTTTGTGATGCAAGCCATACACCATCTTTGTTGCCCTTCTCTGGATAGACTCCACCCTGTCTATGTCCCTATGCTTGTGTGGTCTCCAGTTCTGTATGCAGTACTCCAGGTGAGGCCTTATCAGTGTTTTATACAATAGCATCAACACCTCCTGTCTCCTGCTAGTAATGCCTCTGACTCTGCACCCCAGCATGCCACTGGCCCTCCCTGCAGACTTTGCACACTGCGTTGATGCCTTAAGGTCATCAGATATGATAACCCCTAGGTCCTGTTCCTCTTTGGTGACAGTCAGCACCTCACCCCCATTCTGTAATTCTCCCCAGGGTTCCCCCTACCCAGGTGCATTATCTTGCACTTTTTTGAATTGAACCTCAGTTGCCACACTTCCAACCATCTTTCAAGCTTCTCCAGGTCCCTCTTCATTTTCTGCACCCCTTCTGGAGTATCCCTTCTGTTGCAGATCTTGGTGTCATCTGCAAATAGGCAGACCTTTTCTTCCACCCCTTCTGCAATGTCACTAATGAAGACATTTAACAGGACTGGTCTGTGTACTGATCCCCTGTGGTACTCTGCTGGTCACATCTCTCTCCCTGGATTGGATCTGATTTACCACCACCCTCTGTCTTCTGTCTGTCAGCCACTTTCTCACCCAATGTATCACCTTTTGCCCCATGCCCAGATTACTCATCTTGTTAACCAGTCTTCTGTGTGAGATGATATCAAGGTCTTTGCTGAAATCTAGGTAGGTGATGTCTACTGCCCCTCTCTGATTCACTCTCCTAGTCACCCAATCAAAAAATCTATCAGTTTTGTTTGGCATGACCTTCCTGTGGTGAATCTGTGTTGTCTCAGATCCTGAGTACCATTGGATTCCAGGTGTACCACTATCCTTTCTTTCAGCAGTGTCTCCATGATCTTCCCCACCATTGAGTTGAGGCTGACTGGCATGTAGTTCCCTGCTTTCTCCCTATTGCCACTTTTGTGCAGTGCGACTACATGCGTCCTCCAGTTCTCTGGAATCATGCATGTGTTGAATGACTCTGTGAACAGGGTGGAAAGAAGCACTGCTAGATCGCTTCTCAGCTCCCTTAATATCCTCATGTGTATGTGGTCTGGCCCCATGGCATTATCCACCTTCAGCTTTGTGAGTTCCTCCAGAACTCTCTCCACTGTGAATGGACTGGTGTCCACCTCTCCCCACCCCACCATTGCCTCCTCTCCCCAACTGTGGTCCTTGACCCTCTCCCTCATTAGTGAATACTAAACAGAAGTATTTGTTCAGTATTTCTGCTTTGTCTAGATCCCCCTCCTTACACTCTCCCTCCTCCCCTTTAAGGCACCTATAGAATGTCTTGTCTCCTTTGTTCACAGTTCCTGGTAAACCCTCCTCTGTCTGTGCCTTGGCTCTCCTAACAGTTTTCCTTGCTTCCCTTAGACATTCAACATACAACTTCCTGTCCTCCTTTTGGGTTCCCTTATATTTCCAGAAACTTGCTATTTTAGCCCTTACTTTGTCTGCTACCTCTTTAGAGAACCATAGTGGTTTCCTTCTTTTCTCTTTGGCCACTGTCCTAAGCTGGGGTCCTAAGGCATTGGTTAGGTACCTCCCCTATGACTCCTTTTAGTTTCCCCCACTGTTCCTCCACTCCCTCCATTACCTCTCCCTTCTCCAGGTCTGCTCTTAAGCATCTACCCATTTCACTGAAATCTCTTTAAAGACTCTTAAAAACAAATAAAGATCGTCACCTTCCAGATATCTGGGAAACAGTTTAGAATTAATGTTGGCTTCCTGAGTCAACCCCCGTATGCCATTTCTCAGTTTGTAGTGTTGTCTTCTGGTGCAGCAGCTCCATCTGTCTCTCTTGCTCATGCTCCTTCATCTGAATTTCTTGCCAGCACTCTTTCTCTGGCTCCTTTGCTTCCAGCTACATCAGCATTCTCTCACTCCTCTCTCTCTTTCTGTCACTCCTCAGCCTTCTGGTTCTTCATCTTCTCTTACTTTTCTGCTTCCAGCTTCATCTTCTGCCATGCTACCTCACACTTTTCCTGATGTAGTGGTTATGTTATGCCCTGAATTTTTTTTTTGTTAACCAGGAGAGACACACACTTTGCTGAAACCTTGTTTACAGATGTGGCCTGGCAGCACAAGGAAGTTAAGTGACTTGCTGAGGGTCACACAGTGAAGTACCAGTCTGGTACAGTTCCAAAGCTCATGCATTCTTGTTAATCCACAAAAAAAACTTCTCTTGTATTCTTTTTCCAAGTGAAACCCCTGCACCTAGCCTGGCTTCTGTTGAACACTCCACCATCCATACCATTCCTTAGTACTGCCTGGGTCTGCATATGAGCTTGCAGTCTCATGAAGAGAATTATCACACCTCAGACTGTAATCGTATACCTCAGAAAGTTGTGCATACCTACACCGATACAGATCATCAGCTGGCACTGTTAACAAATACCACCCAAATCACACTTAAGTCCACTTTTTCAGTGTTTGACTTCTGCTCCCACAGTAAACATTGAGTGGATCACTACCCTTCTGCACAGTGAAGGTAGTATGTACAGTTCCCCTGTTGTGTTTTTGTTCCACCTCATTAACCAACAATTGGGTCTTCGTGGAGGGCCAAGCAATAAGCCTCAGGACTCACCAGAAAAACTGCTGTTCATGCCCTCACAAGGGCTGTACTTACTATGGATAACAATATTATTAGCAGGATAGGCATACTAATGCCTTGAGTGAATCCACCAGACTTCCAGTGTCAGTCTACTCCTTTACCTGTGATCTGCAGAACCCAGCAGGACAGTTCCCAGCAAATCTTCTCCAGTACTTTTTAATGCCCTATTCCACAATGCAAGCTGGTTGGCTATCACCCTTCTAAATCTTGAATGATCTATACACAGCTCCCTCAATACTGTCCTAACAAACGTCACCCCCCCCCCCACCTGATGGTAATCTCCCTACACTGAATTCAAGTAACACTTTAAGTGCAGCCCTGCCATTGAGTATTTGTCATCGTTGTCTGCTCTCATCCACAGTCAGGTAGTGATCACGGTGCTGGCAGCCCTACATTTCAGATCTCACAATGATCTGCTAAACAACCCCCTTCCTGTCTTCCCCTAAACTGAATATAGCTGTACCCTGCTGGAATAGCCTCTTCAGTCCCTCTTTGGCATTCATTCTTCTCCTCTGCTCCCCACACCAAAAACTGGTGAGCTTACTGCCCTTCTACATCATGAATGCAGTTAGTACAGTCGCTCATGTCATTTTTACATATTAATAATAAACGTGATCTTCTGGTAAGCCAGGTTGATAGCAGCAGGGCACAAGGGGAAACATAGGCATTCTTAACAATATAAGATCTAATCCACCTATGATTAGGCACTATTAAATGACATGCATAATGATGTGCACACCCATCATTTAATAGTGCCTAATCAAAGATAGCCTAGATCTTTTATGGATAGGAAAGCCTATAATTTCCCCTTGTTCCCTGCTGCTATCAACCTGACTTACTGGAAGGATTTGTTTATTTTTGATATGTCAAAAAACCTGGGGACTGTACTGCCTTCATTCATGATGCACAAGGGTGATGAGCTCACCAGTTTTTGGTGTGGGGAGAGGCAATGAGAATGAATACCAGAGGGGAACTAAGAAGGCCACTCCTGAAAGGTACTGCTATATTCAGGGAAAGGGGAAGGCAAAGGTGAGAAATATGAGCAGATCACTGTTAGAAATAAGATGTGGGACTGCCAGCACCATGCTCATTACCTGACCCTATTGTTCTGGCCAACATTCCCCTTCCCATAAAACCAGTTCATGCAATTGTCCAAGGCTGTGTGTGGGTATTAATGTGTGAATTGGCTGCCAGTACACATTCAGTCACTTCATGAAGCACTATATAAATACTGATTCTTCTTATTATTATTTCCCATGGATAAAGAAGACAAGACAAGACAAGCATATTTTTGATTTCCAAGAAAGTATGAACTCTGGCATTGGACTACATAAGAACTTTGCTACAAACAAGTGGTGGATCTATGGGGTGGTGAAGGGTGCAGCTGTAACCCGCCCCCACCCCCCCCCATTGTGAAATACTCACTTGCTGCTGCTGCATTTCACTTTGTTGAAGAAGTCTGATTTATTGATTTGTACAAATGTTTACATTCAAAATATGGCTTACATTTGTAGTTTCAAGTCAAAAACATACTAGAAAAGCATAATAGCAGAAAATATAAAGGCTTCATTAAAATGTTAAAAAGTGCATATCAAGTATGCACACACCCCAGCACCCCCTCCCCTCCCCATTGCAGCATCCTGGATCTGCCTTAACCACTAGACCACCAGGTTACTCAAGATTTATACTGCACTGTGGTTTGCCAAAGAGAAAGTCGGTTGGATTAAAACACAATTTCAGCATGTTAAAGTAAACAAAATGAACAGAACCATAGCCTAACTTGCATATTGATCTAAATAATGCACACGGTTTTGACAATTTTGGTGAAACAATTCTATACAAAGGGAAAAAAGAACTAGTTAGCACTATAGAGAGCCATATAGCTCTCTGATGTTGGCTCCGATGATGTCATCACTTAACATATTTGGCGGCCATTTTAAGAAGCAGGTAAGGCAGTTTTTTTGAAATTGGAAGGCTGATTTTTAGGGTTACCACCTGTCCCTATTTCGCAGGACAGTCCTGATTTGGGCAGCTGTGTCCTGCAGAAAAACATGAAAAATACTAAATGTCCTGACATTATAGTAGAAAAAATATTTTTGATTTTCCTCTAAATGTTGCATAAAAACTATGATACCTTAACTAACATACCTTAAAATAATAAAAAACACAAGAAACAACTAAAAAACTACATCACTTAGTCTTAATTCTGATTATTTAGAGAAAACATGTCTGTTGCATTGGTCAAGATGACATATTGTCCTGTGAAAAATCCAATTTCAGTAAATAATGTCCCACTTTGGGCTTCTGAAAAGGTGGTAACCCTACTGATTTTACATTTTCCAAATGCTTTGGAACTACATTTAGGTAACATATATAAATGTAGTTTTAGCATTAATGAATTCAGCAGCCTTTCCTTTAGTACTGTTTGAGGTCAGATTTTTGAAACTTTTGTTGTCAAAATGTTGTTTGAGTATCTTTTAACTAGGTTAATGATAATTCTTTTCAAATCCACACCACTGGCTCTAGATTGTTGCAACCTGTGCACACTCAGGATGCAATCTGCAACACCAAGTTTCTCAGCCTTCAACACCTGTAAGGGCACTTCAGTAACTACCACCACTCAGAAGTGATTCTCTTACCTGGGAACTTTCTTGGTCTGAATCCCACCAGAGCCACTGCCCACACAGCACAGTGCTCATTTGGCAAATGGCCTTCCCCTGTCACTCACTCCTGAGAAACACAGAGAGAAACACTCCTGAGATAATGCCTGTCTATCACAGGGGGGAGGACAGGGTAGTCCGCACCAGGAGCTTCAAACAGTGGTTGAAGGAGTGGTGAAGAGGGGCGGGATTCAGCTACATTGGGGACTGGGGACCAACCTAGCAGGATAAAGCCCTTTAAAGGGGAGATGGCCTGCATCCATCCAGAAGGGGAACCCAGGTCCTCAGTGAGCAGTTTAAATGTTACATTGGTGAGCATTTAAACTAGCCAAGAAGGGTGATGGTAGGAAACAGGGAGACATAAACCCCCTCCCCCACAAACTGAAGTAGTTAGTAGGGAGAGAATGCAAAGGGAGAGAAATCCCCAAGGGTACCTGGTAACAAAGAAAAACAAACTGGCAGAAATAAAGAGTGATGGGAATGAGGGTAGAGGGGGTATGGAGAGAAATCAAAAGGAAGTGGGGACTGACAAGCAGGATGATAGCAGAATTTGGAAGGCCATATGCACAAATGTTTGAAGTCTAGGTAATAAAATTCCAGACTTAGTGGCCATTATGGCAGAGGCTGACCTGGATATTGTCACCATCACTGAGTCATAATGCAGTGAGAACCATGACTGGAACATAGCCATAGCAGGCTATACTTTGTTCAGAAAGGACAGGGTGGGTAAGAAAGGGGGAGGAGTGGCTCTTTGTGTGAGGGGTAGCATAAAAGTCACAGAGGTAAACAGAACACAGGGAGGGGTGGAGATACTGTGGGTCACCCTAGAGATGGTGAATGGAGCCGCCATTCACATGGGAGTGATCTACAGACCTACGGCACAGGAGGAGAGATGGATAAGAAACTGGTGGAAACCATCCAAAAGATGGCAAATAGGGGGGAGATGCTGCTGGTGGTGAATTTCAATTTACCAGATGTAGATTGCAGCATCCGAGCTGCAGCTTTAGCTAGAAGCAGGAACATCCTGAACTTCCTGCAGGGGGCATTCCTCAGGCAACTAATAAATGAGCCCACTCTCAAGGAATCAGTATTGGACTTTGTACTCACTGATAGGGGCAGTGTTGCAAACATCATGGTGGGTGACCACCTGGGGACTAGTGATCACTGTATAGTGTTGTTCAATATAAGAACAGTGGCAGAAGTGAACCACACTAAGGCGAGGGTCCTGGACTTCAGGAGGGCCGATTTTACGAAGTTGGAGAAATGCCTCAGGGATGCCCTGGTGGTGGGGGGGGAGGACTTGCGTGCAGTGAAGGAACAATGGCCAAAACTGAAAGAGGGGGTAGCGAGGGCAACAAACCTCTGTGTCAGGCAAGTAAGCAAAAGTAAGAGGAAAAAGAGACCGCTATGGTTTTCAGACGAAGTGGCTGGAAAAGACAGGGGAAAAAAGTTAGCATTCAGGAGGTATATGAAGAGGCAGAGGTAGGAAGATAGGGAGGTGTATCAGGAGACGCAAAGGGAGGCAGGGAAAGCAGTGAGGAGCACAAAGGCACAAACAGAGGAGAAAATAGCTCAGGCAGTAAAGGAAGGGGACAAGTGGTTTTTTTAAGTATGTAAGGGAAAGGAGACAGACCAGGGGAGGGATTATTAGACTAATGAGGGAAGAGGGGAAGTGTGTGGAAGGGGACAAGAAAAAAGCAGACATCCTGAATGAATACTTTTGTTCAGTGTTCACAGAGGAAAGAGAGGGGCCACAGATAAGTGTCAGAGGCATTGTCGGAAGGGAGATGGAAACTAGTCCATTTACAGAAGAGAGGGTCCTGAAGGCACTCGCAAATCTGAAAGTAGACAAGGCAATGGGGCCTGATGGGATATACCCAAGGATATTGAGGGAGCTTAGAGAGGTACTGCACACTGCTGGCTCATCTCTGACAGTCTTATTCAACCACTCAATGGAGATGGGAGTGGTTCCAGAGGACTGGAGAGAAGATGTATTCCTGCTTCACAAAAGTGGGAGCAGGGAGGAGACTAACAATTACAAGCCAGTCAGCCTGACTTTGGAAATGGGGAAAATAATGAAATCACTACTGAAGGAGAGAATTGTGGGGATATCTTGAATCCAGTGGCTTACAAGATCTAAGGCAGCATGGATTCATGGCAGGGAGATTATGTCAAACAAATCGATAGATTTATTTGTCTTGGTGACCAGGGAATTAGATCACAGTGGAGTGGGGGATGTGACCTACCCAGATTTTAGTAAGGCCTTTGACACAGTTTGACCATGGTTTGGAAAATTAGTTCCTATTCCCATTGGAACCATCTAAAAGGAAAATCTTGACATGGGCGAGATTTGGCCTGATTAATTCCAAATAGTCATATTTCAACAAAAAATTGGGCAAAAACACAATACCTAAAATTTTAATGTGTCAACGTAACCAAACCATACAAGAATCATTATTACATCTGGTTACTTCATGCCCCCTTATATTTGGATTTACGCATAAAATATATAAAAGATACTTTGAAATGCTGTAATAATACCAACTATGATGTATTATTTATTTATTTATTTGCTTTTGGTAACCGGGTAAGCACACTAGACAGCTAGTGCCTATTTTCGGGTTACATACCTTTCCCTCACATACTTTTGCACCACCTTACGATAAAGGATGCAGAACAAATGATAACATTTTTTGCATCACTAATCAAAAGAAAAAACTAATATACGGGGAGAAAATGGCCATGAAAGACACCCTGAACTAAGAGGATGTTATTATGAGTCATAAATGTATACCTCGAAAAGGTTATGCTTTCTGTTTATTCAAATCCAATGTCTTTGGTATGGTTCGCAGATGAAATATTTATCTATTGTAACTAATTTGCATGAGAATTCCTGATTTTTAATGTGCCTATGCTTTAATGCAGATATTTTTACTGATTGTAATAACCTTGATGTTTTGTTATATCTTGGTTGATCAATAAAACCAAATTAAGTTGAAATTGACACTGCTTCAAATAGGAGAACAGAAGCTTGTGAACAAGCTGGGCAGCCTGGGAGTGGGTCCAAAGGTAGGAAACTGGGTAAGAAATTGGTTGGGGAATAGGTGACAGAGGGTGGTTGTAAACGGTGTTCACTCCAAGGAAGACAGGGTGACCAGCGGGGTGTCAAAAGGATCAGTACTAGGATCGGTCCTCTTTAATGTCATTATTAGTGACATTGCAGAGGGGCTAGAAGAGAGGTTATACCTTTTTGCAAATGAAACTAAGATCTACAATAAGGTAGACACTCCAGGAGGGGGGTGGGAAAAAATGAATCAGGATTTAAGAAAACTTGAGAAATGGTCAAGAGTATGGCAACTAAGTTTAAATGAGAAAGAAGTGCAAGATTATGCAATTGGGGTGCAGAAACTCAGGAATGTAGTACAAAATGGGGGTAGTGGTACTATAGACCACCAAACAGGAAAGTGACCTGGGAGTGATCATATCTGATGACCTAAAGGTGGCCAAAAAATGTGACGAGGCAGTGGGAGAAGACAGTGGAATGCTAGGGTGCATAGGGAGTGGTATCACCAGCAGGAACAGGGATGTGGTGATACCACTGTATAAATCACTGGTGAGACCACACCTAGTGTGTCCAGTTCCGGAGACCACATCTCTGGAAAGACATAAACAGAGTAGAGGCAATCCAAAGGAGGGCAACTAAGATGGTGCAGGGTCTCTATAAAAAGCCCTATGAGGAGAGACTGAAGGACCTAAATATGTAATCTTGGAGGAAAGAATGGAGAGGGGAGATATGATAGAGAATTTTCAGATACCTTACAGGTTTAATTAAGGTTCAAGAGGGATGTCTTTTTCAGAGAAAAAGATGCTCAAGAAAAAGTGGTCATGTTATGAGGTTGGAGGGGCGAGGCTCAGGGGAGATGTAAGAAAGTGCTTCTTCACAGAAAGAGTGGTAGATGCCTGGAACAACCTCCCAGTGGAAGTGGTGGGGGTAAAAACTGTAGTAGGATTCAAGAAGGCATGGGATAGGCATATGGGGACCTTAGTGGTACAGTGGTAGCCACAGACATTGCCAGCTATTTCCAGATATTTCATGAAATTTCTGAAGAGTTTCTCTTTGCTGCCCCTACTGTTTAAATGCAGAAAGCATCAGATATTTCTGGAAATACCACAGAAATTTCGGGAAATAGCTGGCAGTGTCTGTGGCTACTGCTGCAAAGAAAGGTGGGAAAGTCAGAGATAAAGTAGGGTGTGTGGTGTTACAGTAGTTTTGGAAAATGGGCAGACTAGGTGGGCCAAGCGGTCTTTATCTGCCATCAGTTTTTATGTTTCTATGTAACACTTTACTTCTAGAATATGATAACTATAACCATCTCCACCCTTCAGAGCTGGATTGTGGATTTGTCAATAGAAACACTTAACTTCCCCCAAAATATTCAATCACAGAAGCAAAGAGTATAATATAAAATAATATATAACAGCATCTCAGTGAGCTGTGGCAGACTGTAACTCTTGGATGTTGTAAGGCTAGAGTCCCAACACTGTCTGAGTTAACAGAATATGGCTAGACCTCAAAAGCCTTCTGTTGCCCTCCCCTCCCAAGACACATCATCAAATATTTCACTCTGACATCATGGATGTGAAACTTTCTTTGTCTTCCGTGTATACCACCTCTCTGGGAAGCTGGCCTAAACTAGAACCTTGCATTTTGTGGACTCAGAAAGCCTTTTTTTTCTAAGCCATCTCTGCCCGTGCAGATGGTAGATACATGGCCAGGACAGTTTCCTGACATGAAAGACCTTGGGATCTTTGAATCTCACTCATTAACTGGCCAAGGGGGTCCCATCATTACAGGACAAAGGCATTGTAATTACTAATATACTACAATGCCAGCAGAGTAGGCCTAAAGGTGTATCAAGTCTGCTTGAAAATCAGCACTCCATCAGGACACTGTAGCTGCCCTCCCCTGTAACTCCCCCAACCCCATCCCCCCAACAGAGTTTTACCTCCCGATCCAGCATTCCTGTTTTACCTTCCCCTTATATCTGTCCCCACCCCTCCTGAATCCCTCCACTGTGTCAACAGCCACCAGCTCCACAGGCAGTGCGTTCCAAGGGTCCACCACCCTCTCAGTAAAGTAACATCTCCTAGTCTCCCCTCAAGTATCCCACCAACCAGTCTCATGGAATGGCTCCTGGTGGCCCCCTCCTCTCTCAGCTGGAAGACCCTGTTTGGGCTGACCCTGTTCAATCCCTTCAGATATTTAAAGACCTTGATCATATCCCCTCTGTCCCTCCTCTCATCCCAGGGAGTAAAAATTCAGCTCCTTAGTCCTCTCCTCATAGGATGAGTACTTTTTGGGTGGGGAGAAACTGCAGATCTTGGGGGAGGAAAAGGATCTTGGAGTGGTCATGGATGCCAAAATATCCAGCAACCCTGGGTGTGCACCAAGTCAAACACCTTGCTGAAGTCTAGAAAGTGGACATTGACTGGCCTTCCCTGGTCCAGCACCCTTGTCACCCAATCATAGAACTCTGCAAGGTTAGTCTGACATGATCTGCCCTGAATGAAGCCATGTTGGTGAGCATCCAGAGGGCCCCCTGTCTCCAGGAACGCCTCCAGCCTTTCCTTTAAGATGGCCTCCATCATCTTACCCACCACTGACATCAGGCTAACAGGCCTGTAATTACCTGGCTCCTGCTGTGAGCCGCTTTTGTGGATTGGCACTACATGAGCCATCCTCCAGCATCTGTAGGAAGGAGTTAAAAAGATCAGCCAGAGATTCAGCAAGGATATCCACCATCTTCTTTAGCACCCTGGGATGAAGGCCATCCGGCCTCAGTGCCTTATCCGTTCTCAGAGACTTAAGGGCCTCCCTCACCCTACTAACAGGAATTTCAACATCAGAGAGCTCCCCCCTACCTCATTTCTATTCCCCCTCCCCCTGTATGGTGCTTTCCCTCCATCATCTCTTATGAAGACTGAGGCAAAGTATTCATTAAGCACCTCGACCTGCTCCCTGGCCTCCTTGGCCCAACCATTCCCTGACCTCAGCCTGCTAATCTGCTCCTTTACTTTCCTTCTTTCCCTGATGTACCTAAAGAACATCTTTTCCCTGTTTCTGATCCCCTGTGCCAGCCTCTGTTCCATCCACGCCTTGGTCACTCTTACCACCCTGGTTACCTTTTTGGCCAGCCTATCATACTCCCCCTTGTCCAATTCCCCTCGTGAGTGCTTGTATCTTCTATAAGCAGCTCTTTTCTCCCTCACCACCTCCTGGACCTCCCTGGCCTACTGACTCGGTTTTCTGGCCCTAATGAACTTGAGCTGGACTTTCATGCAAGCCTTGGTAGCTTTCAGGAGCCCTCCTTTAATAATTTCCCACCTGCTCTCTGTATCCATATCTGGTCTGGTCCCCTCCTAGTGCCCCCTGAGGATCTCCTCCATACCTTTGAAGTCCACCCCCCTAAAGTCAACCACCTCCATTTTAGTGCAATTTTCCCCTCCCCCTGATCCAGGGAAAACCAAACCGTGGCATGATCGCTCCCTGCCAAAGGGTTCCCTACGACTAGGTTCCTAGCCAGTTCACAATCCAACAGGACTACATCCAGGATGCTACCATCCCTCATTAGGTCACTCACCAGCTGGGATAGGAATGCATCCTGGAAGACATCCAACAAGCACTGCTCCCTGGCTGATGTGGATGCCATAGTGCCCCAATCAACCCTTGGCATGTTAAGGTCACCCAGCACCACAGTTTTACCTTCCCCCTGAGCACAGTGATCCCTTACATTCTCCACCAGACCCTCCTTGAGTTCCTCTGCCTGCATGGGCAGCCTGTAAACCACCCCCAGATTGACCCTCTTATCCCAGGTGCCTGCAAGGTCACCCATAACACCTTTACATTTCCCCCTGCCCCCTCAACCCTACTTAAATCAATGCTGTTTCTAATGATGAGTGCCACCTCACCTCCCCTGCCCACAGCCCTGTCCTTCCTGAACACAGTGTACCCCATCAGATTTAGATCCCAATCATGCCCAGGAGTGACCCAGGTTTCAGTGACTGCCGCCACACCCACATCCTCCCCTCAGTTAGCATTGCCTGAAGCTCAGAAACATAGAAACATAGACTTTGACGGCAGATAAGGACCACTTGGCCCATCTAGTCTGCCCATTTCCCTACCTACAGGATAGGCCGCAGATCCTAGTTAACCAACAGCCTATTTCTTCCTACCCCCCACAAGAATTGCCTTATGTATGTCCCATGCTTTCTTGAATTCTCCCACAGTTTTAGACCCCACAACCTCCTCAGGAAGGCTGTTCCATGCATCCACTACCTTCTCTGTGAATAATACTTCCTCACACTGCCCCTGAACCGCCCTCCTTCTATCTTTAAATTGTGTCCCCTTGTTCTTGCACGTCTCTTTTTCTGAAAGATGCTACCCTCCTGGACTTTGTTGAGTCCACCGAGGTACTTAAAAGTTTCTATCATGTCCCCCCTCTCCCTTCTTTCCTCAAGGGTATACATATTAAGCTGCTTTAGTCTCTCCTTATACGGCTTCTTTTGCAGACCCTGCACCATTTTAATTGCCCTCCTCTGGACTACCTCTTATCCTGTATATGTCCTTGCGGAGATGGGGTCTCCAGAACTGGACACAGTACTCCAGATGGGGTCTCACCAACTGTCTGTACAGAGGGATAACAACTTCCTGTTTTCTGCTGCTGATGCCTCTCCCTATACATCCCAGTATACCCCCAGCCCTCCCTACTGCCTTCTCACATTGCTTGCTAACCTTAAGGTCATCTGATATGATTACCCCCAGGTCCCTTTCCTTTTTTGTTGTTGTTACTACCTCCCACCCATTGTGTATTCTTCCCCTAGGTTCTTGTTTCCCAGGTGCATTATTTTGCACTTCTTTGCATTGAATCCTAGCTGCCATACTTCTGACCATTCCTCCAACCTTGCCAAGTCCCTTCTCATCCTTTCCATGCCTCCTTGTGTATCAACCCTGTTGCAGATCTTTGTGTCATCTGCAAAGGCATACTTTTCCTTCCAGTCCCTCTGCAGTGTCACTGATGAAGACATTAAAAGGACTGGACCCAATACTGAACCCTCCCGTGTACCCCACTAGTAACCCTCTTTCTTCAGAGTAGACTCCATTTACAATTACCTTCTGTGTCCTGTTGTGCAGCCAATGTTTTACTTAGGCTACCACCCTGGGACCCACTCCCAGGCTGGTTAATTTGACTATTAATCTTTGTGTGGACTGTGTTAAATGCCTTGCTAAAGTCTAGGTAGGCCATGTCCACAGCCCCTCCCTGGTCTACTACTTTGGTCACCCAGTCAAAGAAATCTATTAGATTCGTCTGACATGACCTTCCCGCTATGAACCCATGCTGCCTTGGGTCCTGTGCTCTACTGGCCTCTAGGTACTCAACTATTCTTTCCTTCAGAAGTGACTCCATTACTTTCCCTACCACAGAGGTCAGACTGACAGGTCTGTAGTTTCCTGCCTCTGTCTTGGTCCCACTTTTGTGAATGGGAATCACATCCGCCTTCCTCCAGTCCTCGGGTACCACACCATCCTCCCATGATTTATTAAAAAGAGTAGCCAGTGGTTTCACTAGTTCCTCCCTTAATTCTTTTAGAATTCTGGGGTGAATTCCATCAGGACCCATTGCTTTGTCCACCTTCAGTTTTAGGAGTTCTTGCAGAACCCTTTCTTCTGTGAAAGGACTGGGATCGACCCCCATCAAGAGTGCTTCTGTTAATTGGATTAGGCCTTCCTCCTCTTTGTGAATACTGAGCAGAAATATTCATTCAGTATCCCTGCTTTTCGCTGTCCCCCTCTGCCCACCCACCGTTCCTTCTATTCAGCCTCACTATCCTTCCCTTTGTCTTTCTACGCTCGCTGATGTACCTATAAAAGGTTTTATCCCCCTTCTTAACTGAGTTGGCTATCTTATTTGCCATACTCCTTGCATTTATCAGGACCACCCTCCATCCCTGCCCCTTGCCCTTGCCTGTCCCCCCAAACCGAGTTCCCCAAGCTAACTGCGAGCTCCCACTCCCATGTTCACTGTCCGGTGCCCCTGTTAAGCACCCCTTCCCCCCTAGTGGAGGGTAATGGCCAAGTTCTTCTTAATGTGCCTGCCAGCAGTGGCCCCAAGCCCCAGCCCTCCTCACTTCACAAGTTTAAACCCCACCTAGCTTCAATGAACTCAGTCAGTTTTAGTTGCAAAACCTTCTTGCCCCTCAAATTTAGGTGGAGCCTATCCCTAGCACATAGTCCCTTGTCCTTCTAAGTTGCACCCCAGTCCCCCACCAGTCCATACCCCCTAGCCACACACCATGCTCTGAGCCATTTATTAACCTCCATGATTTTTTGCTTGTTTCCCACGCTAGCTCTAGGCATTGGGATGACCTCCAAGAAAGAGGCCGTGCATCCCAGTGCATGACACACCCTGGCTAGCTCTCAAATCTGTGCCTGTATCTCCTCTACACTATTTCCATGTATGTCATTGGTGCCTAGGTGCACTAATATGTTAGGGGATCCTCCACATTCTTTCACCAGAGCATAGACCAAGTGCTTGTCCTCATGCACAGTCAAGCCAGATATACTCTTGACCTTGACTGCACAACCTTGTCCCTCACCCCCCCTTCTCACTTAATGCCCCTGATCATGAAGTCCCCTAGCACCTTAGTAGGAGTACTTTAACCTCTGCCTTTCCTTTGAGCCTAACTCCCACCTCTGCCCCCCCTACTCCCCCTAGCTCCCTATTTCCCCTGACTGCACCATTTATTTGGCTACTAATGACTGCCTTTACACTCTTGTCCCAACTATTTCCGTTGTCTAACCATTTCTCTTACTACTCTCCCCCTGCCTCACCTCCCTGGTCTGCCCCAACAGCAGTCTGATTAGCCTGTGGCCTCTCATGCCTTTCAGGGGCTCTTGCTTCTACCCCCCTATCATCCTTTTTCCTGCTGTCCCCCACACCTACTCCCTGCTGGACCCTTTCCCTCTGGGATCCATGATCCCTCCTCTCTGTCCCCTCATCCTCCCTCCCCAGGCATTCCCAGCTCCCAACCTGGCTTCTCATGCTATCCCTGGCTCCTCTATTAGTCCTGGTGCCCATGCTTTCAACCATCACCTCACTTTCTACCCCCTTCTCCTCCCATCCACTGCTGACTGCATCCCCCACATCCTCTCAGGCCCCTCATGGTGTTCTCCAGTGGCAAGTACCTATTTGAGACCTTGATCCCCCAGTAGGTTGCTTACTAGTGCTCCCCTCCCATGAGGTGAGCCCCCCATTGTGGTTCTTGGATACACTTTTGCTCACCTGCCGGGAGCCCCCACTGTCCGCCATCCTTCTCCCACCTCACTGTCCTCTCTCCTCGATTCATCTCCCCATCCCTTCCACCAGGGCTAGCCAGACCTACCATGATTTCTGTTGGCCTCCATCCTCCTGCTCCCGCATTTGTAGGCACCCTCTCCCCCCACGTTTCTGTTTAAACGTGCCTCCCATCCCCTGCACTCATGACTTTCAACCACCTGTCCAGTTCATATCTGAGCCTGCATAACTCAGCCTCCAATCCCATTGACCTGGCACATATAGGACAGTGCCCTAGACTCCATAGTGTATTCATGGCCATTGCAGCACCAGTCACTGCAACCCACTAGCCTGCTTCCCCTCCATCCTATAATCAAGGCACCCATCACCTTTCAGTTGTGTCCCTGCACAGCCCAGCTGCCCCTGTCCACTGCTCCATGCTGCTCCACACTCCCCCATGCCAGTTTCCTCTAACATGTCCCAAACCTGTTGCAGTCATGTGGCCCCGGTCTTTTCAAGGGTACCGACTATTAACCCGTGCCTCCCCTGTTTTGGAAGCAGATCTAACCAAATCAGTATAAATCAACACAAAGCAATGTAGTATACAGTTAGATTTAAAAGTACCATCTAACCAATTTGTTCAAGCAAATTAAGCCTGAAAAACAGTTTGCCCAGAAATTCAGCCAGGATCTTACACCAACCAAAGCAATTCAAGTCAAAACAGCCCAAAAGCAATTGAATATCTAGCTAGATTCAATGTGTGTCATCTAGCTATGTAGCGCAGGAAAAACAAGCCTGCAGATAAATTGCCCAGAATTTGACAAAGACATTAAATCAAGCCTGCAGATAGTTTGCCCAGAATTTAACTCTGCCAATGCAGATTGCACTTATTTTAGCCTAATTTTTCTCCAACCCATACTCTCTTAATCCCACCATATAAAATCCAAACTAGTCATTTAGATGTGAAGTGATCTTGCAGCAGGAAGCTTCAAAACTAGTCATGAAAGAACATATCAAACTCTCCAGTGCACACTGCCCTGTGTAATGTTCCAAGCAAACAGCCCTTTTGTGGGGCTTGCAGTCAGTCCTCCTAGCCAGTCTCTGAGTCTTCCTTGATGCAGGCTCCTCCTCCCACCTTCATTAAATAGAGGTCGGGGCAGGGGTGGGTAGGTGGAGGAAAAACCCTCCCTCCTCCTGCAGCAGTCAGACAGCTCCATTTCAGTTGTGGCTTAGCTATGCAGCTTTTAAAGCCAGTAGGAAACTCAAATTTTCATGCCACAGACCCTGATTGGATGGGCCATCATCTTCGGCCACTGATGCGGCCAACCAGAATCCTCCTCTCTGCCAAAGCAGCAGTTTAGTCCTCTTCCTGGTGGTTACTGCAGAAATGCAGCTGCTGGTCACTGCAGAAATGCGGCCTTTAAGGGACCCCGTTTGCCGCTGATGCAACAAAAACCTTCCTGCTCCTGCAACAGTCAGACAGCTCTGTTTGAGTTGAGACTTGGCCATTCAGCTTTTAAAGCAGACCACAAACTCAAATGTTTGAGCTACAGCCCCTAATTGGATGGGCCATCCTCTTCAGCTGCCAATGTGGCCAACCAGAATCCTTCTCCCCACCAAAGGGGCAGTGTAGTCCTCTTCCTGGTGGTCGCTGCCAAAATGCAGCCACTGGTCACCGCAAAATGCGGCCTCTAAGGGACCCCATTTGCCACCAATGTGACAAAAACCTCCCTCCTCCTGCAGCAGTCAGACAGCTCCATTTCAGTTGTGGCTTGGCTGTTCAGCTTTTAAAGCCAGCTGCAAACTAACATTTTCACACTGTGACCCCTGATTGGATGGGTTGTCCTCTTTGGCTACTGATGCGGCCAACCAGAATCCTCCTCCTCCTCGCTGAAGTGGTGGAGTAGTCCTCTTCCTGGTGGTCACTATTGAAATGCAGCCACTGGTCACCTCCAAAATACAGCCTCTAAGGGACCCTGTTTGCTGCCGATGCAGCAGAAACCTTCCTCATCCTGCAGCAGTCAGACAGCTCTGTTTGAGTTGTGGCTTGGCCATGCAGCTTTTAAAGCCAGCAGCAAACTCAAATCTTCATGCCGCAGACCCTGATTGGATGGGCCATCCTCTTCGGCTGCTGATGCGGCCAACCAGACTCCTCCTCTCTGCTAAAGTGGCAGTTTAGTCCTCTTCCCTGTGGTAATTACAGAAATTCGGCCTCTAAGGGACGCCGTTTGCCGCTGATGTGACAAAACCTTCCTGCTCCTGCAACAGTCAGACAGCTCTGTTTGAGTTGTGGCTTGGCCATTCAGCTTTTAAAGCCAGCCACAAACTCAAATGTTTGAGCCACGGTCCCTGATTGGATGGGTCATTCTCTTCAGCCGCCAATGCAGCCAATCAGAATCCTCTTCCCCACCAAAGGGGCAGTGTAGTCCTCTTTCCAGTGGTTGCTGCTGAAATGCAGCCACTGGTCAGTATCAAAATGCAGTCTTTAAGGGACCCCGTTTGCCACCAATGTGGCAAAAACCTCCCTCCTCCTGCAGCAGTCAGATTGCTCCATCTGAGTTGTGGCTTGGCCGTTCAGCTTTTAAAGCCAGCCACAAACTCAAATTTTCATGCTGCAGCCCATGATTGGATGGGCTGTCCTCTTCAGTCACTAATGTGCCAACTAGAATCCTCCTCCCCACAGAAGAGGTGGTGTAGTCCTCTTCCCGGTGGTCACCCCTGAAATGCAGCCGCTGGTCACTGCCAAAATGTGGCCTCTAAAGGACCCCATTTGCTGCTGATGCAGCAGAAACCTGCCTCCTCCTGCAGCAGTCAGACAGCTCCATTTGAGTTGCGGCTTGGACGTTCAGCTTTTAAAGCCAACCTCTCAGGGCAGGTGCTTCTGTATCTGACAATTTTAGTCTCATTTCCTCAGCACATCTCTGTCCCCTCAGCAGACAGAAAAAATTAAAAAGTAGAAAAAAAACAGAAAACAAACTGTACAAACTTATTGTTACATCTAACCTCTACTGCACAAGTCCTGCTGTTGAAATCCCTGCCTGACATACTGTGAGCTACTGCTAGAGGCACAGCAAGAGCTTTGTTAGGTAAGAAGTACCTGAGATTCCTTCTGTGAATTCCCTATTCTGCTGAATGTGATGTTCTCACCCTAAAACTGAACACTAAAAAGGTACATAAATAAATATCACAACTTTTATACAGTACATTTTCAGATTTCCCCTTATTTAAAGCATTTTACTATTTGCATTTTCTACTTAACACCATAGATAACCTTTCATATAGCAGGTATCCTGGGCCATTATACTGTATTCAGAAAAAGTTTATTTTCTTTAAGTATGCATGTCTTCCAAAAACATATCTATGCTAAGTGGGTTCTGCCTGGACAAAGGATGGCTGCTGAGATTGCAGGGCCTCATATTTTCTGCAGTTCTGATGTTGCAGTTACCACCACAGAAACATGGTCCTGCCATGGAAATAAGCCTCTGCCACAGAAGCAGCATGCTTCATGCAGTAAAGATGGCTGCTGCCACTGAAAATACCCATTTAAATGGCTAAAATGATTGCAAGCAAGCCTAAAATCACATTAGTGGCAGTTTGCTGGCAGCTCCTTTATACAGTACATTCGTCCCCCTGGGTTGCAGTGGTCAGTGGGGCAACATCTTTCCAGTCCACTGGTAGTCAGTCCTAAAGCTTATGACCATTATGGCCTTTGAGGACATTTGAGGAAGTCTGTTTTATTAAAGGAAGCATAAACAATGTTTCTTAAATTTTCTAATATAAAAAAAAGTTCTATTTGCTGATTGCAGAACTGTGGAGTGAAAAAGTATTAGTAATTATTGCAAAAACACAGAATGTGAGACATTGTGGATCTGTGTCTAAAGCAAAATGGTCCAGCTGCTTTTATCCTTGCAGTAAATCTTTACAGGGTTGGAAAGAAGGAGATGTGGAAGTCAAGTGGTATTGACACAAATGGCACCACCAGTATTGAAGTGGGTGAGCAGGAGGAAGTAACTGGAGTAGTGTTACAGCACAAACCACAAGGCTTCAAGCAAGTGAATGAGAGAGCGAGAGCCATTGACGCAGCATTGCTTTACAACTTGGCAATACTGGTCTTCAAGCATGTTGGCAGGCAGGGGAGAAATCCACAGGAGCATTGTTACAGTAAACCAGCATTGGGCAGGTGAGATGGAGCCATGGGAGGACACAAAATATAGCTGTAAAAAATACAGCCCTTCAAGTTCCCCATGCAGTACCTCCAGTCCAAATTAAGGTGGCAGAATTGCATTGTGTTGCCTTGCCTGTACTTCTGCAGAGCTGTCCCAGGCTGCCTTTGTCTGGGCACTCTTTCAGAGCAACTACATTTTATTTTGGGGATCAATTGAATTGCCACAGAATGTAAAGCCCATCACAAGATTGCCACAAAATTGCTGCAGAATGGCTCATAGACTGGGATCAGCAAGAATGAGGTACTGCCGTGGAATGTAGGTCCACTTTGCTGCAGTATATTGGGAACCTGTTTTTAAAATAGCTTACAGTACATATACTGTATAACTCAGTTTACATAGAAACATAGAAACATAGAAGTTGACGGCAGATAAGGACCGCAAGGCCCATCCAGTCTGCCCATTTCTTTTTCTACCTTATAAATGTGCCATCGGCCTTTGCTCTGTCAGTGGTTTATCTATTCATACTCATCTGTATTGCTCCCTTATGCCTATCCCATGCCTGTTTGAAGCCCTGCACTGTATTCTATAGCCACCACTTCCTGAGGTAGGCTGTTCCATGCATCCACCAATTCTTTCTGTGAAAAGTATTTCTCACATTCCCCTTAATCGGCCTCCTCTAATCTCATGCTGTGTCCTCTTGTCCTGCTATTTTTCTTATATTTAAACATGTTAGACTCTTTCACCTTGTTAATGCCCTTAAGGTGTTTGAATCTCTCGATCATATCACCTCTCCCTCCTTTGCTCAAGGTATACATATTGAGCTTGGTTAATCTGTCCTCATATGTCTTCTGATGCAGTCCCTGCACCATTTTGGTTGCCCTTCTGACTGCCTCAATTTGTTAATGTCCTTGTGAAGGTGTGGCTCCAGTACTGCACCAGTACTCCAGATGGGGCTAACCAGTGTCTTGTAAAGTGGGATTATTACCTCTCTCTTACGACTTGTGATACCCCTACTTATACACCCTAACATCCCCCTAGCCTTACCTACTGCTTTAGAGGTCTGCTTGGATGATTTCAGGTCATCAGTGATGATGATGCCCAAGTCTCTTTCTTCCTTTGTGACTGCCAGCAACTCCCCTCCCAGCCTATAGGTGGCTTCAGGATTTCTCTTCCCTATGTGCATGACATACCTCTCAACTGTACCACATTAGGAGGAACATTCCTCATTTCACTTCACAAAAGCTCCCTGTTCCACATTGTGAGGAACTGTTCCACATTCAGTATTAACATTTTAAAGCAAAAATATATAGTAAATGACACAAATAATATATTATTCAATTAATAACAGACTTTCTGAACATAAATGCAAACCTTTTAACAGTGTTCTGAGCCTCCTAGGTAAAGATTTGATTAAGTGTTCCACCTTTTGCTCATTTGTTCCACATTTTGAGAAGCAATGTTCCACATTTGGGGGACAAAAGGTTGAGAGGTATGGTGCATGATCTTGCACTTCTTTGCATTAAATCCCAGTTGCCACTCTTCTGACCATTTTGCTAGTTTATCCAGATCTCTTCTCATTCTGCCCACCCCATCTGGATCATCTACTCTGTTGCAGATCTTGGTGTCATCTGCTAACAGACAAACCTTACCCTCTAGTCCATCTGCAAGGACACTAATGAAGAAATTGAAGAGGACTGGCCCCAGGACTGATCCCTGAGGTACCCCACTTGTGACTTGCATCTCTTCTGACTGTATACCATTTACCACCACTCTCTTTTTTCTGCACGTCAACCAGTTTGCCACCCAGTTGACTAACTTCTGACCCACTCCGAGCCTACCCAGCTTATTTATCAATCTTCTATGTGGAACAGTGTCAAAAGCTTTGCTGAAGTCAAGGTAGGCGACATCAACTGCTCCCCCTTGGTCCACCACTCTGGTTACCCAGTCAAAGAAATCTATGAGATTAGTTTGACAGGACCTTCCTTTTGTAAACCCATGCTGTCTTGGATCCTGTGCCCCTATGGATTCCAGGTGTTGCACTATCCTTTCCTTAAGGAGTTCCTCCATAATCTTGCCCACTACTGAGGTAAGACTGACTGGTCTGTAGTTCTCTGCCTCCTCCCTGCTACCACTTTTGTGGAGCGGGATCACATGAGCCCTTCTCCAGTTTTCTGGGACCTCTCCTATGCTCAGAGACTCACTAAACAGTTCTGCTAATGGCTTTGCTAGTTCCACCCTAAGCTCCTTTAGTACCCTGGGATGTATGCCATCAGGTCCCATTGCCTTGTCCACCCTGAGCTTATCAAACACTGGTAGGACCCTTTCTTTTGTGAAGGGAGTAGTGCTCACCTCCCTCCCCACTGTGTCCATGGTGCTGAGCTGTGGGCCCTGCCCTACCTTCTCTTCAGTAAATACTGAGCAAAAGTATCTATTTAGGATAGATGCTTTTACAGGGTCCTCCTCCTCACATGTCCCCTTTTTACCCCAGGACAAAGGGTTTCAACTTTAGTTCCCATAAGTCTGCAACTCTTTTTCAACAGAAACATGAAATTACAAAATGGATTCTCTTTGGAAGTTCTGTCCAACCATCCTGTCTTCACAATTGTTAGCACAAAATTTTGTTTTGATAGACCAGGATAAACAACTGTAATTTATCACATACACAAACACACATGCACACATTCACTCACACACAGTTTTTAGCTGCTGCCCAAACTAATTTGTATTAAAGTGATTTACAAATATTATATAGTGACTTACATGCCTTGAAAGCCAGTATCGGAGATAGAATTGATGTTTTTATTACAACTGTGTATGGCAGTGGAAGGGATCATAATTTGGCTCTTAAAAGGTACTACCAGCCAATCCTTTAACTTCCTGATTGCTCAGATACACCCCAGCTCGCAGGCATATAATGACATGTATAAAAGAGTGCTCCTTTAGCTTATTTTCTGTTATATAATGACATGTGCCCAGGGAGAGCATGAGGGCACCCATTAAAGTCAATGGGGGTCCATTTTAAGTCCCGTTTCATAGAAAGGAATAGCCACTTTGAGATTAATGAAGGGCAACGCTCAACTAAGATGGCCATTTTTAGTCAAGAAGTGCCCTTCATTAATCTCAAAGTGGCCATTCTTTTCTATAAAAGAGGACTTAAAATTGCCCCCATTGACTTTATTAGGGTGTGCTCCCATGCTCTCCCTGAGCAGATGTTATTACATGTCTGAGTGTGGGAGCAGATCTGAACAATCAGGAAGTGAAGATATTGACTGGTTACCTTGTAGGTGACAATTTATGATCCTTGCCACTGCCATGCAGATTTGTAATAAAAATATAAAATCCAGCTCAAATGTCTTTCACCAATAATATGCTTTCACAGCATATAAGTGTTACACCAACTTAATAAACTTGTACAATCACTTTAAACTCTATCCTGTTCTTTTCTCTGCAGAGTACACCACATTCTAGGATGAGTCAAAGAACAGGAATCTAGTAGACATGCTCTAAACAGAAAATAATGGCAAGTGCAAGGATTAACCCTTTCTTGCCACAATAATCTCTACACTTACCAATTCTAGTTCTTCCCCATTTGGATTCTGTTTTGACTGGCACTTTTCTGTTAGCATCAAAATGAAAATAAGACCAACATGTGTCCCTAAAAGACTGTTGCTTCATTATTCCTATTGAAAACTAGCTGAACTACCTAATGCAATTCCTCTGTCTATACAACAATTATAACAGGAGAAAGGGAATGGAAGACATACACGTGTAGGAGTTTAGACAAATGCATAGGGTCCAAAGAATAATGAGGAAAGATACAAAGGTTCTGTTCCATTTAATATTGACTATTATAATTTAGACTAGTTTTGATGCTGTCAATGTGATGAAGGTCTAATACATATTTATAATTAATTAACAGTTGGCTCAAATTAGGTGCTACTAGTTTGTATATAAAATCGTGCCCCAATTAAAACAAAAATAACCTAAGCCATTTATTTGGAACAATTGCAGGTTAATATAGCAAATCATGAAAGCAGTATGGTAAGGGTAATCAGAAATGTATGTCTTCCTGAATTATAACACTGAACAGTATTCTTTCTAAAATCACCATTTAGTAATAATGTCAATGAAAAGTAATGTGTATCAGCACTAAAAAAAGAAGTTATTGATTTGATTTGAATAACGCAGACCATATTTTCAAAAGACTTCTTTCTGCTAGATTCAAAACAGAAGAATCTTTTCCTAAATTAAGAAACAAAATGGAAGACATTCTTCTGAGACCAGTGCTCTAATTGAATTCTTTTCAAAGTGGCTCTGCAACTGATGAAAACCGAGTTCAACATGAATGTATGAATAGGTAGACTCCGCTAATCCTAGACAATGTGGTGAAACGCCACCTGTGAAATCATATTTTAACATATGGATAATTGCCCCAACAGCAGGAGTATGACTATCAGGTCCACCAATCAGCACAGACATTTATAAACATGAAATAAATACATTCAGACTGCCAGCTCACTACCTGATAGCTCTAAGCAAAATGAAAGGATACTGGACAACAGATGTTAAGCACAGTAACTGCATTTTTCTCATCAAGCAAAGCAACATAAAATCTGTATAATTGCCCAGTAAATGAACTGAAAAGGCAGCTTGAGGTTGCTATCTGCACCATCAGTCTTTCTGATAACAGCAACAACAGAACTTTACAGTATTTATAGTTATTTTCATGAACACTCCATCACCAGCTGCCGAATAACATTATTCAGAAGACAAAACTAGGCAATCTTCAGAATCTACTGATACTATACAACTAAAATAGACATTAATACAATCAAAACCAGTTTCAATTAAAAAGGAATGAAGCTGTGGGGGTTAGAGAGAAATGTTGGAAAATGGTATGTGCCAACACTAGGAGTCTGGGCAGCAAAATGCTGTAACTTCAGGAACTGGTTACACAGGGGAGATAGTACCTGGTGGCAGTAACAGAGACATGGGTAACCTTGAGCCTTGACTGTGAATCAACTGTACCAGGCTACATGCTATTCAGAAAAGACTGGGCAAAGAGCAGGGGAGATGGGGTAGCACTATATGTTAAGGAGGGGATAAAAGCAACAGAAGTATATTTTATTTATTTAGTTTTTGTTAACCGGGTAGGTACACTAGACAGCATAGCTGCCTATTTTCAGGTACAACCCGGGAGAATACAACAAAGGGTATGTTGACAATGGTAGATATAAGAAAACATCATGGGAACAAGTGGAAGTCAGACATAGTACACTTATACAAAATGTTCAGCAATGACAGTACATTTGCACGAATTTATATGTAGTAACAAAACAGAAATATAAGTGCAAATAACTAACAGTCATAAGTCATACAACTAGTGAGTATATAGTCTAGGTGGTTAGGCAAATTGGAAACCCTATAGGTACTAGTAGTAACAGTGAAGGTGAAACAAATTCAGATCATGGTGGTCTACAGGCCACCAGACCAGGCTCAAGGAATAGACAGGAAATTGGAAGAGATGCTCAAGAAGGCAGCCAGTCTAGGGG
Organism: Neoceratodus forsteri; assembly: GCA_016271365.2. Taxonomy (NCBI): domain Eukaryota; kingdom Metazoa; phylum Chordata; order Ceratodontiformes; family Ceratodontidae; genus Neoceratodus; species Neoceratodus forsteri. The sequence continues at coordinate 346,116,542 of CM028131.1, read as the reverse complement.
AAGCAGTGGTAGTTGAGGATTTCAACATGTCAAACATGGACTGCAAAGTCCCTATTGTGGCTAGTATTAGGAACCAGACTCAGGTGCATACCTGCCAGGAGGCATTCCAAGAACAATTAGTTCAGGGCCCAACAAGGGAGTAGGCCCTGCTGGATCTGATCCTTACCAACAGTGAGAGAATTCAGAACATGGCAGTCCCATAACCACTCAGTTTCAGCAACCACAGGCCAGTATCATTACAGGTTCAGTTAGGAACAGCCAAAGGGGGCAAAAGGATTAAGAGTATGGGACTTTAAGTGGACGTTGGTAAAATGAGGGATAAATTGGAGATAAACATGAAGGATATTGTGAAGGTAGGGGGTGCAGCAGAACAAAGGGAAGCATTTAAAAAGAGGATGATAGCAGCGGCAGATACTGCAGCTCAATTCCAAATGTATCCAAAGAAAAAGAGGCTAAGAGGCTATTGTGCTTCACAGCTGATTTTAGGATGGTAGTAAGAATCAAAAGGAGAAAATTTTGAACGTAAAAGGCAAGTTAAAGGGAGGAAAATAGGGTGAAGTGTCTGGTAGCAACAAGAAAAAGCACCAGGAAGATAAGGAAGGCTAAAGCAGAGACAGAGGTCCAGTTGTCAATGCTAGTAAAGAATGGGGATAACGTGTTCTTCTGGTACATTCGATAGAAGTGCAAGGTCAAAAGCACTATAGTGAGACTTAAGAGCAATAAGACATGGGGGAGGGGGATAAATGGGAGGCAGAGATACTGAACAATTATTTTTACTCAGGTTTTACTAGGGAGAATTGTGCGCCACTGCCAGATTGTTGGGTTGGGGGAGCAAAGATGCTGGGGAAAAGGTACAAATAACAAACAAAAGTTGCTAGAAAAGCTAGTAGGATTGAAAGTTGATAAATCTATGGGATGTGATGGCTTATACCCAAGGATGTTATGGGAGGAAGCAGGAGCTATAGCAGGCCCACTACCAGACTTTTCTAACTGCTTTCTAAACACAGGGAGTGGTCTCTGGGAACTGAATGACAACAGATGTTGTTCTGCTACACAAGAATGAGAAGAAGATGTGTCAGGAAATTATAGGCCAGTCAGCTTAATGTCTGGAGTGGAAAATCATGGAGTCCCTCCTGAGGGATGACCTGGCAGACTTCCTAGAAGGGAATGAGCTGCAGAACCCCACACAACATGGATTCATGAAGAGAAGGTCTTGTCAGGTAAATCAGGTTGAGTTCTTCAACTGGGTGACCACAGCAGCAGACAAGCGGCAGTGGTGGAGCTGGGGAAGGAAGCAGACACATCTCAAAGAAGTATCTTTTGATTTTCACTGATTTTATTGCTGTTATTGTTTCTTGTGCAGCTTATTGTTGATTTCAGTTGGTACCAGGGTGCTTTCTGGCTTAAGTTAGAATGGTACCTGTTTAGAGGGATTTTGCTGGTGCAGCTGAGTGTCTCAGTGAGGGTTTGCTGGAGTAGCTTATTGTCTCTGGTCTTCAGAGGGGGCCTAATCTCCCAGCCCTCCCCAACCACCCCTAGCACATCACTCCTTTATACTGGTAGTTCTGGAGACATCATACAGCACCTGCTGACTGCATATACATTCACTGTTAGCAATTTTATTTCCGTACACAGCACAGCCATACACCACAGGGCAGAGGGATTGGAAAATAAGGGAAATAGTGCTGCCAACTGACAGGGGAAAGATAGAAGGATGAGGAACTGTGAGAGGGAGAATGGGACGGAGGGAACAAACAGAAGGAAGTGGTAATGGGACCAGGGTGACAGATTGGTGAAGTCTGGGAAGGGGACAAGATAGTGGGGCAGACTGGAATGAGGGTCGGTGGAGGGGAGGAGGGCAAAGGAATCAGGGAAGGAGGGGAACAGAAATCACAGAGGAGGAAGGATCATGGGATGTAACAACTGTGGATGGGCAGTATAAGGCTGGAGAGGGCTAGAGAAAGAAGTACTAAGGTTAATGGGGGAAGTGTCAAAGATGATAAAGGGGCATATTAGGTCAGGAGGAGAAGGGAATGTGGAAAGCATAAAAGACATCCAGGAAAGAAAAAAGATGGGGGAGATAAGAGAGATGGGGGATGGTCTGGACAAGGGGGCAAGAAGGGTGACACAGGTATGGGAAACAAACACGCAAGGAAAATAAAAGAAGGAGTACAGGGAGATGATAACACCATAAGTTCAGATGGGGATGACCTCTAACAGAGGGGGTCAAAGGAGGGGAAGGAGGAAGGGGAAGCACGGTCCATGGGTACAATGAAAAAAATGGCTGGGGAGGTTGATGGAGAAATAGGTGAATTGGGGCAAGAAGGGTTGAGTACAGTGGAGAACATGGGGGAGAAACAGTGACAATAGGAGGAAACATTGTGCAGGAGGAAGAAGGAGAGGAGAAGGAGAAAGATGGGGAGGGGAAGAAGGGAGGTGTCTTGGTGTTGGGGGACATGATACTAAGAGGGGTCAGGTGGGGCAGCAAAGGGGAGAGGCACAGTAGAATATGGGTGGAAACCATGTCAGGAATGAAGACGGAAAGGGTGGGGCAATCCATGCTAAGGTATGCAAGCAGGAGAAGGGAAAGGCCTGACCTAATTATACACCTGAGGACAAATAACCTGGCTGATGGGACAGTAGGGGGTTAAAGAGGAGGTTTGAGGAACTGGGACCTCTTTGTAAGGGAGCAGGCAGATCTGTCACATTCTCAGAGGTACTTCCCATTCCCAGGGCAAGTATGGCAAAAAAAGGGAGAATTCAAGAGTTTAAAACTGGCTGGGGGCCTGGTGTCGGGAAAAGGGATACTGGCTGGTAGGAGGGTGGTGGTGGACCTGGGAGAACAGCAGTCTGTACGCAAAAGATAAGACTGCACCTAAATGAGGCAGTAGCGTAGCAAATCTCCAAAGGTCCTGGGTGCAAGGTGATGTTACAGGGCCCCTCCCCAGTTTTGAATAAACATCAAAATTATGATTTGGGCCCCTCAAACCTTGTGGGCCCGGGTGCCACTGCACCCCCTGCACCCTTGTAGCTATGCCCCTGAAATGATGAGGGAAAAAATGTACTGAAGGCAAGGATAGGGAAGTACATTGAGGAGCACTTAAACTAGGAGTGGGGGGTAGCAGGATGGCTAGAGGAGTTCAGAGGCCCAGTGATGTGAAACCAAATATGCTTACCCTCCATGATAGCAAGGTAAGGAGGAAGGCAACTACTAAGGGAGTGGACATAAGGGGGAAGAGAGGAGGAGGGGAGGGTAGAGACAAGGGTTGGAGGGTGGTAACACTAAATGCTAGGAGTCTGGGGAATAACGTGGGCAGAACTTCAGGCTCTTCTGGAGGAGGAGGAGGGAGTGGACTTGATGGCTATAACTGAGACATGGGCCACCTAAATCCACAACTGTGACATGACGGTTCTGGGGTACAGATTACACCAGAAAGGATAGGGAAAAGGGGAAGGGGATGGCACTGTACATAAAGGAGGGATTAAAATGTGTATGGGAGGAGGGAGATGAGGGAGATACAGAAGAACTGTGGGTGCAACTACAGTATCTGAGAATAGATTACTAAGACTGAGGGTGGTGTACAGGCCACACTTTCAGTCTGAAGGAATGGACAGGGTACTGGCAGAGCAGATTAGGAAGAACTGCGGGAAGGGGGGATGGTGATAGTAGGGGACTTCAACCTGCCGGGGGTAGAGTGGGACACACCTACCACAAAGAACAGAAGGGAGCAGGTAATGCTGGATGCCTTCCAGGAAAACTTTCTAGTACAGTTGGTCAAGGAAACAACTAGGGAAAGGAACACCCTTGACATTGTACTTATGAACGGGGAGTGTGTGAGGGATGTGAGGGATGTGAGGGATGTGAGGGTGGAGGAACCACTGGGGGGGAGTGACCACTAGACAGTATGGTTCCAGTTACAGATGGCTAAAGAGAGGGAAGCATCTGGCACAAGGGTGCTGGATTTCAGGAATGCCAACTTTAAGATGATGAGAGATGTGGTACAGAGGTTCCTGTGCAAAATACAACCGGGTATGGACACACAACAAAGGTGGGAACTGATAAGACAAGGGATAGTGGAGGCAACAGAAACTTGCTGTAGGGCCCAGACTAAGAAGTCTTAGCGAAAGAAACCCAGCTGGATAAGCAAAGGGGTGTTAGACAGGGTGTGGAGGAAAAGTGCAGGTTTTCTGTGCACAGCAGACCACTGCACTAGCTGTATTGAACTGAATGTTACATGCCTATATGAAATTTGGCGAACAGTGACTGTATATTTGTGACTGGGGAGTGAGTTACTAGTAGCTAGTTTGCACTATCCTGAGCTGCAGACTGTTTGTACAGTTATAGACACTAGGTAGTTCTCCTGAGCTTGCAGTGTTATATTCTTTTTTTTTTTAATTCTAACCCACAGTCTTGGGGTGTGGTCACGTGACCTCTGAGAGACTTCCGGGTTGTGACAGACTATTTAAGCACTCACCCGAGTGAGTGGCTCTTTTAAACCTGCAGTTTTTCTGTGCACAGCAGACTGCTGCACTAGCTGTATTAAATTGAATGTTACATGCCTATATGAAACTTGGGGAACAGTGACTGTATATTTGTGACTAGGGAGTGAGTTACTAGTAGCTAGCTCACACTATCTTGAGCTGCAGAATGTTTGTACAGTTTACAGACACTAGATAGTTCTCCTGAACTTGCAGTGTTATAATATATTCTTTTTTATTTTTATTCCAACCCACAGTCTCTGGGTCTGGTCGCGTGACCTCTGAGAGACTTCTGGGTTGTGACAGACTATTTAAGCACTCACCTGAGCAAGCCGGGTGAGCACGTGCCAGGTGCAAGGGTGTAGCAGTGCTTGAGGACACATGCAGAGACATGCGTGTCATATCATGTGTCTTGCGAGTCAAGCGTGGCAAGGAGTGCAAGGGTATTTTGGAAAATACGGCCATAGCTGTGAGTATCCTGTGTGTGGGGAGTTTAAAATTTGTTTGATTATATCACCTGCATCTATAGCCCGATTGCTATCTGGTACTGTGTAGTCCTTAAGTAAATTAATCATAACATCTAGTATTACTCTGATAAGATATGTGATAATCAGAAGCCAGAATCTACCCAGGGCCCCCAGATCAGTAATCCTGTTTGTAATAAACATTTGCCTTATACCATAATGATGCTTGATGGTAAAATTGGGCTAAAATGCTCTAATTGCTTTATGTACTCTGTACTTGAAATTCTACCTGTATGCATATATATATATATATATATATATATATATATATATATATATGTGTGCGTGTGTGTGTGTAAAAAGTGTCTCGATAACAGTGTGTTAAGGGAGGACATTGTAGCAGGACATTGTAGCATTTTATGCTAAACTTGATGAGATCAAAATTCAGCAGAGCATAATAGTTCAGAAAATTTAATCACATAATAGTGACCAAACTAGTAGTAATTCATATGGTGAGGCTATTCATTCAAATTGTTCTGTTAATGTAACTATTGAGGAAAGCTCTGCGACAACTCACTCAAATGTGAAAAGGGAGCGTAATTCTGGGGACAAAGAGACAACTGAGACTAGTCTTGGGGATTGGAGTCTTGGGGATTGGATGTTAGTGCAGTATTTTCGCAAATCAAAAGCAAGGCGCAGGGCATTGTGAAACCCAACTGATATAGGAAATAGATATCAGCCCCTTATTAATCTGTCAGATAGTGATGTGGAAACTCCAATTGCTAATAGCAGTGTTAGTGGTAACAGAAAGGAGAAAATGTTCTCCCCAGTACAGAGAATGCTTGCCTTTCCATAACATCTTGAGAGAGAGAACTAAATAATGATACAAATATGTATAGTGAAGCTTTGATTAGTCTGCCCTCTAGTAGCCCCCCCTTCTGATTCTGAATCCCCTTGCCAAAACAATTGGAGACCAAAGTTCGACTAGAAACCTTAGTCCCACTGAAACTTTTCAAGTAGTTACCAACAAGACATTGGAGAAAGGAAATAAAGTAAAAAGAGTTAAGTTAAGGTCTCCTGTTTCTAATCAGGTTCCTATTGTTGAAACTGACTTGCTTGCAATCAAATCAATTGGAGAGCCGATATAATTGGTTCAGACAATGAGGATAATCCAGCACCAATGCTCACCAATAGTAACGTACCTACTGCCTAACAACTTTATGTGTTGGGGGACTCTATAATTAAGTATATCGATAAGATTGTATGTAGGTAGGATAAGCACAACATCACTTGCTCTACATTTAGGGGGGCTGAAATTAGATATATACATAATATGGCAGGCAACATCCTTAGTAATTCTGGCTCCAACCCTCTTGTGATAATGCATACGGGAACACTTGACTTAAATAAACTAACCATTGAAGAAATAAAGCAGGAATTTATTAGTCTGGTGAAAACTTTACAAATCTTGAACTGTGAAATTCGCTTGTCAGAAATGTTACCAGTCCCAAGAGCTGGGTTACAAAAAGAAAAGAAGATAAAACAAATCTATGAATGGCTTAGAAAATGGACCCTGAAAATAGGATATTCATGTGTAACACACTGGGAATCCTTTAATTGCAATAACATGTTTTATTGCTGGGATAGTTTACATTTAAGTAAACGAGGGGCTTATAAATTAGGAAGAACTTTTGAGGACATTATTGGCCAATCTTTAAACTGATTAAGAAGGGGCACAAGGGCAGTGTCACAGTGAACAACAAAACAAATACCAAATCAAAGCTTAAAGGGTTAAATATTAATGCTAGAAGTTTGAATGCCAGCAAACTAGCAGAATTAATATTGCTGTTAGAGAGTAACAATATAGATATGGTTTGTGTGACAGAGACTTGGTGGGGTGACTCTAATTCTTGTTCCAATAACATACTTGGGTACCAGCTTTTCTCCCAAAATAGGATTGGTTAAAAAGGTGGAGGTGTTTGCTGTTATATATCTGTGACAGAGTGACCTCTGCCACGGGTAGGTGCCTGATGTCCCCCCCCCCCCCCAAGAAGTAATTAGAGGGTTAGAAAGGAACTGCTATGTAAAACTAGAACTGGATAAAAACAGAAAAGCCTGTGGTATTATTTGTTTTATAGGCAGTTGTGCTAGCCACCTTGGTTCTAAATGAATTAAAACATGCCCCAGTTTAGGGTTAAACCGTGCCTGTCAAGCTGTGGGTAAAATACATGAAAGGGAGCATGAATAGGAAAGCAAAGGGCATGCTTTTAAGTATGAAAACACTTGTGCCGCTAAGTAGGAAGATGCTGTGGAGCAGGCAGATGCTCCAAAGCTTAAATTAAATGCCGAAAAGTAAGGCATTATGTAAGTGTATGTTGCGCTTCTGAACAAACCTCTGGTGCCTCCAAACATGTAGAGAGAGAGAGAGAGAGAGAGAGAGAGAGAGAGGTGAATTGTTTTAGATAACTGGAGTGCTCACCCCTTGGTGTGCTCTCTCTCTCTTCTGCTACACTGAGTGGAGTGAGACTGGCAAAGTGCCAGCTTCATTGTTGCAGGACCACTCCGTGCCTTTGGGTGTTTTTCCTGGTGCCCCTTTATATAAATAAAAACCCTGGAGAAAACAAAGAAAAGGGGAGAAAAAGATTTAAGAGAGAGAGAAAGAGAGAGAGGGTTTTAAAAAGTAAAATAGGAGCATGCTTGCTCCTAGCTCTCCCTCTCTCTATAAGCTGTATTGCAGGACAAAAGCAGGGCAGCATATCAATATTACTTTCAGCCACCTCACTCACCAATATAGCTCTGTACACTCAGTAGTGCTTACATGTGCAGGGACAGGGAAGTCCCTAAAGGGAAGAAAATAAACAGAAACACATAAAGAATGGGTTGCCCATAGAAATAAATAAAGCTGTCATAAATGAGCCACAGAAATGTTGTAATTGGAGCTGTCAAGGTAAACAAGGCATAAAAGTAAATTTCAGCTGATGGGCTGAAATTTCAACCATGGGGAAAAAGGATAAAGTGCTCCATTAACATAAAGAGCCTTTAGAAACAAATACTAAAGATACAAATAACTTCCTAATGTGGGGCATAGTGTGATGGCAGCACATAAAATGGGATAAAGGGAAGTTAAATGTTATTGGGAAAGAAAAAGGGGAAACATACATTACAGAACAATGCCCTTAAAAGAAAAGGAAAGAGTATTTGTCCTGAAAGTGTGCCCCCTCTGATAAAAATAAACCTGGTGTTGCAGGGATATGCAGTAATTAGAAGTCTGTTTAAAAAATGTAGAATATGTGACTTTGGACTGACCTGTTGCTAGGAGAGCTCTTGAAAGACTGATTATTGTTTTAGGAGAACAGCGGCCCCTAGAGGGTCATATTTATACATAACTGGGTAAGCACTCATTATATAAAAGGATGAGGAGTTCTTTGACAAGAAAAATTAAGGTTTATTTTCTAATAGAAGCCTAGAAAAAGACATACTATGGAAAGCAGCCCCCCGGGAACATAGTCTAAACAAAAAGGCTTACTGTAGGAATATCCCTTTCTTTATTTTGTTTAGGATGGGATATGAGCCATATAAACTGAGGTTTTGTTTAAATTATATAAAGTAGGTGGATCCCGTGATTATAATGTCACTCCCAAAATAGTATAAAAGGCTACCACCAGGGGTGTTAAAGAGATCTAGAGGTTGAGAGATCCAGAGAGAAGAGTCAGTCTAGCACTAACCAATGAGAGAGAAGGTTCAGTTTCCTAACTGACTGAAAGAAGCCATTGCTGGGAATTAAACTGGCCTTTTCCAAGGCAATTGACGTTGATGTGAAATGGACTAAGCAGATGAAATTATATCTGACTTTTTATTTTTCTTTACAAATAATTTTTTTGAAGAAACAATAAAATTATAAGTGCCATCTAGGTACTTTTTATGCACCCAATCTCAATGTTTGCCTAATTAATTGTATCCTGTTATCCCAACCCCGCTATAATATCTAATCAAATCCTTTGTTCTGAATTAAATTTAAATATGCAACTTAATATCCCTGTAGAAACCTTGTGGCTTAATCTTGATGTATCTCCCTCCCCCAAATTAATTCTGGGTGTTTGTTATAGACCTCCCTCAGCAGATAGGAGCAGTAATAATTCAATATTACAAGAAATTGAGGGAGCCACAGGCTTAGGAGATGTTTTAATTGTTGGCGACTTAATGCTCCTGGTATTAAATGGGAGTTACTATCCGGACAAAATGACTTTGAAAAAGATCTGTTGGATACTATCATATCATGTGGTTGTGACCAGCTAGTTTTAGAACCCACCAGAGATGCTAACATTCTGGACTTTATTATTACTAATAATATAGAATGTGTTACCAGTCCACCGGTTATTAGTCACTTAGCAACAAGTGACCATAATATGGTCGAATGTTACGTAAATTGTTTTAGGATGAAAGATAAACATAGAAACATAGAAACAAAGAATTTGACGGCAGATAAGGACCACTTGGCCCACCCAGTCTGCCCATTTCCCTATCTACTGGATAAGCTGCAGATCCTAGTTAACCAGCAGCCTACTTCTTCCTACTCCCACCCCCTAGAATGGCCTTATGACTGTCCAATGCATGCTTGAATTCCACCACTGATTTTGACTCCACAACCTCCTCCAGAAGGCCGCTCCATGCATCCACAACCCTCTCTGTGAAAAATACTTCCTAAATTACCCCTGAGCCACCCCTCTATCTTCAAATTGTGCCTCTTGTTCTGCACACCTCTTTTTGAAAGATGCTACCCTCTTGGACTTTGTTGATTCCCTTGAGGTACTTGAACATTTCTATCATGTCCCCTGCCCTCCTTTCTCGAGGCTATACATATTAAGCTCCTTTCATCTCTCTTCATATGTCTTCCAGTGCAGACCCTGCACCATTTTAGTTCTCCTCTGGACAGCTTCCATCCTGTCTATGTCTCTTGTGGAGATTGGGTCTCCAGAACTGCACACAGTACTCCAGATGGGGTCTCACCAGCTGTCTGTACAGAGGGATAATAACTTCCTGTTTTCTACTGGTGATGCCTCTCCCTATGCATCCCAGTATCCCCCCAGCCCTCCTTGCTGCCCTCTCACATTGCTTGCCTACCTTTAGGTCATCTGATATGACTGCCTCCAGGTCCCTTTTCATTTTTGTTGTTGTTAGTATCTCACCCCCCATTGTGTACTCTTCCCCTGGGTTTTTGTTTCCCAGGTGTATTACCTTGCACTTCTTAGCATTGAATCTAAGCTGCCATACATTTGACCATTCCTCTAACCTTGCCAAGTCCCTTCTCATCCTTTCCACCCCACCCTGTGCATCAACTCTGTTGCAGATCTTTGTGTCATCTGCAAAGAGACATACTTTTCCTTCCAGTCCCCTGCAATGCCACTTATAAAGACATTGAAGAGGTCCGTCCTAATACTGAACCTCGGTACCCCACTAGTAACCCTCCTTTCTTCTGAGTGGACTCCATTTACTATTACTCTCTGTGTCCTATTCTCCAGCCAATTCTTTGCAGGATGTCATCTTGGGACCCACTCCCAGACTGGCTAACTTGTATATTAATCTTTGTGGGACTGTGTCAAATGCCTTGCAAAGTCTAGGTAGGCCATGTCTACAGCCCTCCCTGATCTACTACTTTGGTCACCCAGTCAAAGAAATCTATCAGATCTGTCTGGCATGACCTTCCCACTGTGAATCCATGCTGCCTAGGGTCCTGTGCCCCTCTGGCCTCTAGACACTTGACAATTCTTTCCTTCAGAAGTGATTCCAGCATTTTCCCTATCACTGAGGTTAAAGTAACAGGTCTGTAGTTTCCTGCTTCTGCCTTGCTCCCACTTTTGTGAAGGGGAATCACATCTGCCCTCCTCCAGTCCTCGGGTACTACCCCATCCTCCCATGATTTGTTAAAAAGGGTAGTCAGTGGTGTCACTCAATTCTACCCTTAGTTCTTTCAGAATTCTGGGATGAATCCCATCAGGCCCCATTGCTTTGTCCACCTTCAGTTTTAAGAGTTCTTTCAGAACCCTTTCTTCTGTAAATGGGCTGGTATCAACTTCTGTATCCAGAATGTTTCTACTGTTTGTTTTAGGTACCTCCCCCTCTTCATTTGTAAATATTGAGCAAAAATATTTGTTTAGTATCTCTGCCTTTCACAGTCCCCTCTGCCCACCCTCCTCTCTTTATTAAGCCTCACTATCCCTCCCTTGGTCTTTCTTCGCTCCCTGATGTACCTATAAGAGGTTTTATCCCCCCTTCTTAACTGAGTTGGCTATCTTTTCCTCGGTTTGGACCTTTGCTGGTCTGACTGCCTTCCCAGCCTCCTTTTGCTTTAACTAATACAGTTCTCTGTCCTGCTCCTTCTGCAATTCCTTGTACTTCCTGAATGCTTTCTTTTTCTCTTGAACCTTCACTGCCACTTCCTTTGAGAACCATAGTGGTTTCTTACATCGTTTGTTTTGTTTATTTGCTTCACACAAAGGCTCATTACCTCTGTGATGGTAGTTTTATTATTCCCCATTGTTCTTCCACCTCCTTCCTGCCCATTTGCTAGTGCATTCCTTAGGCACTCACCTTATTTGGCAAAGTCAGCCCTCCTAAAGTCCAGTACTTTTGCCTTTGTATGGCTTGACTCTATTGCTGTGTTTATTGTGAACCATACTGTTTGATGGTCGCTAGTTCCCAGATGGCTACCCACTTCTACATCTGTGATCCTCTCTCCATCTCCATTTGAGAGAACCAGGTCAAAGATTGCTCCCTCTCGAGTGGGCTCCAATACTAGTTGTCTAAGACATACCCCCTGTAGGGCATCTAGAATAACCCCACTCTTCGATGTGGCTGCTGCAACTGCACTCCAGTTAACATCTGGCATATTCAGATCACCCATCAGCAATATCTCCCCTTTTTCTGCCATTCTATGTATACTTTCTATCATTTTCTTGTCCATTTCCTCCCCCTGAGAAGGGGGTCTGTATACAACCCCTGTGCGGATTGTGGTGCCATTGCCTGTCTCCAAATTTACCCACAGTGCTTCTTCTCCTCCCTGTTTACCCTTTTGTTCTGTTGCTTTTATTCCTTCCCTTATGTAAAGAGCTACTCCTCCTCTTTTACCCTCCCTGTCCCTCCTGTAGATAGTGTATCCTGGTATGTTTATGTCCCAGTCATGGTTTTGTGTGTACCATGTTTCTGTGACTGCCATGATATCCAGATGTTCCTCCTCCATCAAGGCCACTAATTCAGGAAGCTTGTTACCCAGACTACGGGCATTGGTACTCATTGCTCTCCATTTTTTGATGGCTTTACCTTCTGTTGCAGCATCCCTCACTGACCTTTCTACCTCCTTCTTTTCTCATTTAGTACCCTGTTTTTGTAGGGAGATGCTGGGATTTTCCTGCTGCTTATCAGTGCCTCCCCCTTTGACTAGTTTAAAAGCTTGCCAATGAAGGATTTAAACCGATTGCTCAAAAGACTTGTTCCCTTCCTGGACAGATGCAGACCATCCTGCCAGTATAGGCTGGTGTCCCTCCAGGTGGAGCCCCAGTCCCCAACGAAGCCAAACCCCTGTGCTCCACACCATTTTTTCAACCATTCATTAAACTGCATGGTGCTAATTACCCTTGTCTCCCCCATGCCATTGACAGGCAGTACCTCTGAGAAGGATACTGTGTGTGCTACTTGTCTTAGGCCCTTCCCCAACTCTGCAATGTCCTCCTGCACTGCTCTAATCTCATGATGAGTCAAGTCATTTGTCCCTAGGTGGCCAATTACATCCAGCTCAGACTCCCTTGCAGCTGTTCTCATGATCCTGAGGATGTGCTTCCTGTCCCTCCAAGCCATGGCACCAGGCAGGCACCTTACTTCAGTTTTCCCAGCTCCCCCCAGTTCTATCCCCCTAATAATTGAGTCCCCCACCAGGAGCTGCTTCCTTTCCCTGTGGTGTCCTCTGCCTCCTTCCTGTGGGTCTCCCTTGTGACAGTTGTCATCAGTCTTCTCTGTGGGTGCATCCATAGGGAAGATATGCTCCCCCAGAATGGTGTATGGATTGTGGAGTGGAACATTTGACTGGGTGTGCCTCTGTTCCACCATCCTCACCCTCCCTGAGCCCACTGTGGTCCAACTGCTGTGCTTTCTTCGCAACTTGTGAGGTAGTGGTGGTGGCGCTGGTGCTCCCTGGATGGGGGAGGTTCCCTTCCTACTGTCCAGTGTGGCCTGTGGGAAGGTTTCCTTACTACTGTCCAGTGTGGCCTGAAGATGGGCAACTTCCTCCCTCAGGGCAGAGAGTTGTCTGCAAATAGAGCAGCATCTCAGCCTCCAGAAAGACTCCCAGAAGACTGCTGCACCACAGCCATTACATTGCACTACCCGCACATGTTTATCTACTTTTTATTTGTTTGTTTGTTGTTTTGTGTGTGTGTGTGTGTGTGTGTGTGTGTGTGATTAGTTTGTTATATAGAAATATATATATATTATACAATGTGTATGCTTATATTGTCAGTGCAGTGTGCTAGAGAGGATATGACAGTGATATGCACCTTGCACTCTTGAGGAAATGATGTCAGAACCTCAGGTATAAAGGAAGTATTTCCAGGGTGGGTGGGGTGGGAAAGGGTTGGGCCTAAACTGTGCCCTCACAAAACAATCAGCTAAAAGCTCTCACCCACTGCTGCAATGAGTGCCTTCCTGTCAGCAAGATGCCCTACACAACAATTTGACAGAGAAAATACCCTGCTAATCAAACAGAGAAAATCCAGACATCCAAGTCAGACACAGGTAAACCTCTCCAGCCCCAAAACAGCCTGGTGGTTTGTTAGCCACAAAGGAAAATCAAATATGCAGTTATTTCAGCCCTTCTGAAGATGCTGACAAGATAAGCAGTTTTGAAAACCCCCTTCCTGAATTAAAAACTAAAATAATTAAACACAAAGCAATGCCAATGTAAAAGTAAGGAAAACTTCTCTCAGATGTAAGCAAGAGAGAGAGAGATTAGTTACAGATATCTAGTCCCATATAGTATATCCCATGCAGCTTCTCAGTTGTTTCAAAGCACTCCCAGTACACAACTTGGAAGAAGATCCCACATTTTAAAGTTTCTACTGAAACTCTGGATTATAAAACTACTGTGTGAACTAAAATAATAAATGAATTAAATAAAATTTACTGGGATTTTGGTCTCAAAGGGCTTAATGTTGAAACTATGTGGGGTAAAATATATTTATTTATTTATTGAAATAGTTTCACCAGGAAAAGCACACTGAGCAACAAGATGCTTGTCTTCCAGTGCATCCTGGGGGGAGGGGTACAAGGGGGTTGGATAAGATGCAGGTTATCAACTGAGCAAATAACAGAGGCAAATAGCAGCATATGGATACAATTGCATTAAACTACAAGCAACAACACATGGAGTACATTGGATACTAAAATTAATACCATCATCCAGGATGTGATAAATAGACATGTCCCAATGAGAAAAAAAATATAGTAAAAAAGGAATTATTCCACTATGGTTCAATAAACTTATTAAGAAACAAATACATAGAAAGTATAAGTTATTTAAAAGGTATAAAAAAAACCCTAGTAGTAAAAATCAGATATTATAAAGAACAGAACAAGCTAAATTACATAAATTGATAAGGACAGAGAAAAGAAAACTAAAACAAAGACTGGCCCATAAAAAGGACATGAAAAGTTTCTATGCTTATATTAATACTAATAAATAAGCAAAAAATGCTATTACATCAATTGTGCAAAATGGGGAATTGATTACAGATGTTGAAGAAATAGCCCAAGGTTTTAATCAGTGCTTTGCTTCAACAGTCAACCCCTCTGCCAGTCCCAACCCTGTATTTTCCTTGGAAAAGATCCCACCAATCAAAATTCTTACAGAAGAAGTGTTGGATGAATTTATGAAACTGAAGACAACATCATCACCAGGTCCTGATAACCTAAGTCCTGTGCTATTAAAGAATTTAGCAAAACTGCTATCTTATCCTCTCACCATGTTATTTAATGAATCCTTACTATCAGGGCAGCTTCCAAATGACTGGAAAAGGGCTGTGGTAGTTTCCATTCACAAAAAAGGAAATTATTCTAGTGTATTCAACTATAGACTGATTAGCATAACTTCCATCTGTTCCAAACTTATGGAAAGGATAATTAAAAACAGGATAGAAAGTGAAATGGATGTATTACACCTTATAGATCATTCTCAACATGGCTTCCATAAGGGTTTGTCATGTGTTACCAATCTTCTGTCATTTTATGAATTTGTAAGTGACCATCTTTTTTTTTTTTAGTTGTTTAACCAGGAGTAGCACACTAAGCTGAAAGCTTTTTTACAGGAGTGACCTGGGAGCACAGGGAAGTTAAGTGACTTGCTCAGGGTCACACAGTATGCAAGTGGAAGCTGTGAGATTCAAACCCAGGTCTGGTCTGCTGGATGTCACCAGATTTTCAGCTCAGAGCCTTAAGCCACCGCACTATACTGCCTCCCCTTTTATCTCACTGATGTCATCCTCCTGGATAAAATAAAAGCTTTTGATACCGTGCCCCATGATTTATTAATAACTAAATTAAATGCCATTGGAATCAACAAATATATTGTTAGATGGGTTAACAATTGGCTTACTATTCACAAGCAGTCCATCTGGATTAACAGTGTATGGTCCAAGGAGGAGGGTGTCACCAGTGGAGTGCCCCAGGGATCGGTGCTTGGTCCTGCACTGTTTTCTCTGTATATTAGTGATATGGGGAGAGGTATAAATAGTGCCATCTCAAAATCTGCAGATGACACTAAGATAGGAGGAGAAGTGGACACTTTGCAGAATTATCTAGATCTCTGTGAGGACTTGGAGAAAATAGAAATTTGGGGGAAATGTAATAAAATGGAATTCAATTAAACAAAGTGCACAGTTATGCATTTTGGAAAGAAAAATCCTGAATATATGTATAAACTTAATGGTAAAACTCTGAAATCTTCCAAGAAGGAACTTGATTTGGGAATTTGGGTGAATACTGACTTAGCTTCTGTAGATTATTGCCGTCATGTATCACTTACTACTAACAGATTATTAAGAACAATTAATACAGGTTTCTGTGCCTGATGAAATTATACAAATCTTATATCATTCCACACCTTGATTATGGATCTCCTCTTTGGCATCCATATTTAAAAAAAGAACATCAAGTTAATAGAAAAAACATAAAGGAAATTAACAAAATTGTTAATAGGATTCAAAAACAAGGAATATATGTCAAGACTGAACAATTTAAAATTGTTTACCCTGGAGACAAAAAGAAAAAGGGGTGATTTACTTCTTACCTATAAGATTATGCAGAATCCTACCTTGATGGGGTTATATGGTTTAAAAAGTAAAAACAGATTAAAAAGGAATTGATATCCCATACAAGACAATTATATGTTCCTAAGGTCAAAACAGTTAAGAGATCCAACTTTTTTACTTTCAGATCAGCAAACTTATGACATTCCCTACCAAGTGACATAGTACTGGCACCTACAGAACAAGTCACATTAAACTGTTCCATCAACTCACTGGTGTAGAATTTTTTTTTCTGTGATGCTACTGGAGTGGCAGCTCAAACTGTTGAAGCTTTCAACTGTTTTCCAACCATCCTTCACTGCCTATTCAGCTCACATGTAACTGTTTAGTGAAATGGCAGTAGCTGCATTTTCATGGCATTGTTTATAAATATCACAGTATTCCTTAAGAGCATTGTTTATAAATATCACAGCATTCCTTAAGAGCATTGTTTATAAATATCACAATATTCCTTAAGAGTTGTTTAGTCTGCCTTCTGAAATGAAACTCATAAGCTCTCAGCTGAAAATAAAGCTTATAGCACAGAACAGCTAGATGCAAACCAATACTAAACTTTTACTAATTCATTGACTTAAACCCTGCACAGATTATGAAACTCATTGAACAATGCTACACCAGTGAGTTAAGGGAACAATTTAATGTGACTTGTACTGTAGCTTAGAACAATTTAAGCATAGATTAGATGATTTTCTCATGCAAAACCAGATGGGCCAATAACCCCACTTGGAGTGGGAGACAATTAAATGGGCTGACAGCTTATTTTGTCTTAACTTACCAAGTACTACAGGAGATACAGAAAACTGGGGAGAGAGGAGGATAGGGAGGATTATCTGCAAGAAGCAAAGGAAGTGACAAGGGGGGGTAAGGGCAGACAAGGTGGAAAGAGAACTCAGGCTAGCACAAGGCATAACAAAGGGAGAAAATACTTCTTTAGGTATATCAGGGAGAAAAGAAGCTGTAAGGACCAAATTGTAAGAATTAAGAAGGGGGTAATGGGTGGAATAGGGGGATGATAAGACAGAAGAGCTCAACAACTACTTCTGTTCAGTCTTTATGAAAGAAAAGGAGGGGGTGCAACCCATAGTAGGAGGGAGGATAGAAACAAATGGGGGGGATGACAGATGGACAGAGAAATCACAGTGGGGAGGGTGCTGGTGGGGTTAAGGGCATTGAGAGCGGACAAGGCACCAGAACCAGATGGAGTACATCCAAGACTGCTGAAGGAGCTGGCAGAGATCCTGGCAGGACTCTGGGCAGAATTATTTACTTCATCTCTAGACACAGGATGCGTACCTCATGACTGGAGACTGGCTCACATGGACCCAAGAATGAACTGGGAAACTATAGGCCAGCAAGTCTAACATCCATAGTGGGGAAGCTAATGGAGACCATCCTAAAGGAGAAGCTTGTGGCACTACTGGAGGTGAACAGGGTGCAGGATGGGAAGCAACATGGCTTCATCAAGGGTAGGTCATGCCAGACCAACCTGGTGGAATACTATGACTGGGAGACTAGGCAAATTGACAGGGACCATGTGGTGGATGTCCTGAACCTAGACTTCAGTAAGGCCTTCAATTTAGTACCGCATGGGAGACTTGGAAGCAAGCTATGGGGCACAGGGGCAGGAGCAAAACTGGTGCGGTGGGTGGAGAACTGGCTAAAAGATTTGCAGCAGAGGGTGATGGTAGGTGAGGAATACTCATCCCCTAAGCCTGTAACAAGTGATGTTCCACAGGGGTCGGTGTTGGGCCCAGTGCTGTTTGGCGTGTTTATTGCAGATATCTTGGAGGGCATCAGCAGCAAAATCAGCCTATTTGCAGATGACACCAAGATGGGAGCAGTGGTGGATGACCAGGTTGGGTGGCAGGGGCTACAGGAGGATCTGGCAAGGCTGAAGGCATGGTCTGACAGATGGCAGCTGGAGTTCAATGCAAAAAAAATGCAAGATTCTGCACTTTGGAACAAAAATTCAGAGGAGAAGCTACTATCTGGGGGGGTGGTGTGGCTGGAGGTAACAGAAGAGGAGAAGGATCTGGGGGTGCTCATCACGGGAGCAATGAACAATTCCACACAATGCAGAAAGGCAGCAGCAATGGCCAACAAAATGCTGGGGTGCATTGCAAGGGGCATTACCTCGAGAAGAAGGGAGGTTATTCTACAGTTATACAGATCATTGGTTAGACCCCACCTGGAATATTGTGTACAGTACTGGCACCCGTACCTACACAAGGACATTAGGATGCTGGAGGGGGCGCAGTGTAGGTCAACAAAGATGATTCAGGGTCTTGGGGGAATTGACATATGAAGTCAGACTAAGAGAGTTAAACATGTACACACTGGAGGAGAGGAGGTATGGGGGGACATGATTGAGACCTTCAAATACATGAAAAGGATAATCAGAACAGACACAGAGGGTCTATTCTGGAGGAGAATGGAGAGAGACACTAGGGACTGTGACATGAGATTGGAGGGGGGTAGATTCAGGAGGAAGGCGAGAGGCATTTCTTTATGGAGAGGGTGGTGGCAATGTGGAAAGCACTACTGGCTGAGGTAGTGGCATGTAACACAGTGGAATGCTTCAAGAAGGGGTGGGACAGGGCAAAGGAAAGGGTAAAGGGAGGGAAGGGGAGGGGATGGGGCAACTGCTGAATAGGGAGCTAGCTGCAATCTTGAGCAGCCTAGATAGACCAGGATGGCCTTTTGCTTCTGGCAACTTTCATATGTTTTTATGTTCATAACTGATATAGTATACATTGACTTCAGCAAAGCCTGTGACTTAGTCTCCCACAGGAGGCTGGTCAAAAAGATTAGGGACCTAGGGGTAGAGGATAAGATGGCAAATTGGATAGAGAGCTGGCTTGGGGGTTGAACACAGAGGTTAGTAGTCACTGTAGAATCGTCAGAGGTGAGAGAAGTGACTAGCAGGATATCTGAGAGGGCTGTACTAGGACCAGTCCTCTTTAATTTATTATCTGTGACATTGATGAAGGTATGAAGAGTAAGATCTGCCTCTTTGCAAATGATACAAAGACCTTCACAAGGGCATACATGAAGGAAGGGAGGGAGAAGGAAGCTAGAGGGGGATCAGGGCATGTTGGAGAGATTGTCCAGGATTTGGTGGATGAACTTTAATGCTTAAAAAAGCAAAGTAATGCACATTGGGAGAAAAACCCAAAGATGCAGTATCAGATAAGGAGTGATGTTGGACAGCACTCAGAAGAAAATAATTTAGGGGTGATGATACAGGAGGCCCTAAAAACATCTTTACACTGCAACAGAACAGTTATGTCTGCTAGTTACAGTAATACACGCCACTATTTGATGTGGCTACTCAGTTTACGTCATTGTTCGCTGTCACATAACATCACAGTACAAAGTACTCACTGAATACATTTGAAAACAGAAATAATAAACTTAGAAGGAGTCTGTTTGAGTAATGCCATAAAAAGGGTATTAGAGAAATTACTGGAAATAAAGCAGGAGCTGGTAGAAGGGGAGGAAGGGAAATAGTAAAAAGGGGCAGGTGGGGGGTAGTAAAGGTGGAAGAAAGGTGAAGAAAGGGGGGCTGTGGAAGCAATGAATCATAGTAGATGTTGAACTGGAATCAAGTAAAGGTAAAATCCTTCGAAAGGAAATCCCATTTTGTAGCAGAGTTATTTAGGGGTAGATAGACACATTGAGAATTAGAGAAAAGCAATAATACAATGACATCTAAAGGGGTCAAAAAATGGAACATATACAAAGTCACTGTAAATGATAATAAACAGTTGCCTTCTGTATTGTCTGTTTTAGAAACGGTACCCAATCTATTTGGTCATTGAAGCCATTTGGTCTCACCGTCTTCAATTTAAAGATCCATTGTGACTCTGTACACAATAAGGTATTTATTCTGCCACTACCTCTTTTAAATGGCATAATCATTTCAATTCCCAACATGGTTGCCTTCATTTTTCATATCTAAGAGATGTAAAATCAGGTGGTCGGTTCTCATGTTGTTGATAGCCTTGTAGTGCTCCTGTATTCTTTCCCTAAAAGTTTTAATGGTACGTCCTGTATAAACTTTCTTTCAAGAGCACCGCAGGGCATAAACAACAAATGTCGTCTGGCATGTGATGAATTGCCAAAATTGTACCTTCATAATACCTACTGGGGCTGGATTAATAAATGTATTTCCTGTACTGAAGAGCTGCATGTCACTGATTTCCTACAAGGAAAACCCCTACTAGTTTTGATGGAAGCCAGCTGGTGTTTGTTCTGGGACTATTAAAAGCACTATGCATGATTTTGTCTCTTATACTGCTGACTCCTGAAGAAACCCTTGGGCTGGCTGCAGCCATAGTAACAAAATTTTCATCCAGCCCTAACAAGTGCCAGTTGTCCTGTGCAATTCTTCTAAGGTCCATTGCTATGGGACCATGGGTTGTCTCAATCGATATCTTATTCACCTCCTTGTCCCTATTTCTATTGACTAATAAGGACTGTCTATCCAAATTTCTTGCTTTCACTGATGCATCTGTGAATATGTGTTCAGTATAAATCCTCAGTCTAAATGTCCCAATAATGTATTCTGCCTCTGCCTCAAAATCTGCAGCGTTAATACAATTTCACCATAAGCACAACATTTGCACATACGGATGGATTCTTTGTATCAAATGCATAGGATGGTTACTATGAGCAAGGAAGACTGTATTACCAGATGTAGGCTTTCTGTGTCCAGTGCTATACACTGGTTTCCACATCTCTTCTGTGCAATTTAAGATCCAAAATAACAATGTCAATACTGTAATGATTACATGTAAATTTCAAATGTGCATTGCTATTATTCAAATAAGATATGAAATTCTGTATTTCTTCAACTGTTCCTGCCCATACACATAGTATGTCATTGATATAGCTAGTCCACATTATTACCTTATTGCGGGATGGGTTGGCAATGTGGTTGTAGATGGCCCTATCCTCCTCACAACCCATAAATAGATTGGTGTAGGAGGGTGCCATTGACGTACCCATTCATTATCCCCTTGACCTGCAAAAAGAATCAGTCTGGGCTACAAAAATTCAAAATAGCCTGACCACATGGTATGCCATCTGCCACAGGTCCTGAATTGCTTGCTAGGCTTACACTCCAGAACTGATACTTCAACTCTGTTGGAGAAATTGGGCTGACCTCCGGCATCCCTTCCCATGGTGAGTCATCCATGGGGAAACAATGATCAAAGACAAGTCCTGAAGATGGAGGGGGATGCGGCTGGGTGGAGCGGCAGAACCCACATGGGCTGATTGGTTGCACAATAAGCATAAAGCATGCTAAATATTTTTAAAAAGGAGAGAACTGGGTGACATGATTGAGACAAATATCTGCATGAGATAAATAGGGTAGGTAGCATGAAACTATTCTGCTTGAGTTCAAACACAGGGATGAGAGGGAATCTGCCGATAGTCGCAGGGGGGATATTGAAAAAGGACATCCATAAGCACTTCATCCTGGAAAGAGTGGTGGCTAACAGGAATAAGTTACCTTAAGAGGTGGTACAGGCAAAATCAGTTAGCAGCGTCAAGCAGGGATGGGGCCGGCTGTTAGGGTTAGTTAGAAAAAGGGGGACAGTAAAAAAAGAGAGGATTCTCACACTAGCAAGGCAAAATAGTTAGGTAGGGTGGGCAGACTGGATGGGACAAGAGACTTTTTCTGCTGTCAGTGTCCATGTATCTATTTATATGGCTTACCTGTAGGTATCAGCAGCACACAGAAAGCCCTATCTAAATCTATACCACAGTATCTAAAATCAAGGTGTCAGTCATTTCATAGAACTTTGAGCAAGAAAGTGATGTCACTGTTGGGCAAGCTGTGAATTAAACAACATACAGCTTGCCAAACAGTGACATCAGTTTCTGTCTCAAGGTTCCATGAACTGGCTGTTGCATTGATTAAGGATAGAATACATTTTGCTTGGACTATCTTTGGAATGTTAACTATGGGAAAGCCCAATACCTCTTATAAAAATGTTTTTCATAATCTCACAGACTTTGATGGATCCAACACATTTACAGTATATAGCCCTTTAAGTATGATAGCCCTGGGGTATGTTACTACAGTTACAAAATGGTGTTCTACTATAACTGCATGTAACTAAATAAAACAGTTTTAGTATACTGTACCTACTGTAGATTCCACTTTACTGTGTAAAGTAGTTACTCTTCTGTATCTCCTCATGGTAGTACAGGCCAGACTTTTGTTTGTCCCTTCCCCATCTCCCTCTTAGGACTGTTTACAATCCATCTTGAGTGTATAGTCAGTTCTGGACTGCATGTGTGGGCAGTTGCATTTAGACTAATTTACAGTATGTTTAGCTATGATCAATGTGTAGTATGCATGAAAGTGCGTAGTGCCTACATACCATGTATCTGATGTGTGTAGGCAGTCATATGAGGGAATTCTGCACGGTGGGGGTCTGCCGGTGTGCAGGCCAGTTGTGTGCCAGATCCCTCAGCAGATCATTCCGCTCTGCACCAGGGGTGGTCTGGGGTGGGCCAGGGGGCATGGAGTGCTGGGGTGGGGCAGAATATGTTACACCATGAGGGATCCTGCAGTAACTGTCTATGCACTCCCCCAGTGGTTACCAGTGGGGCACAGCAGCAACAGAATCCCTTGCACATTGCTGCCCCAGCCCACCGTGTTTCCAGGGTGGGCTGGGGTACATCCGTTCAGGCAAGTGCCCATAGGTTTAACAATCCCAGACCTGCACATTCCCACACTTCCTTGCACCCGCATGGGATCCATTCTAAGACCCAGCATGGGCACCCAATTGGATGCCCACCTATGTCCCACACTCTACCCTTGCGTGGCTCCAATCCAGCTACGTGGCAAGGGGTGGGGACGGAGACAGGTGCCCTGTGGGTGCTTGGTGGTTATGAATCCATGCACCCTGCACCTGTCCAGGGCTGCATAGCTATGCAGCCAAGTTTATTTATTTATTTATTTCATTTTTGATTACCAAGTACATGCTCTAAACAATGAAATTGCCTATTTTCAGGCACAACCCAGGAGAGTTACAGACAAAGGCAAGCCACATTACAATGGAGGCAGCTACATAATGCAGACTTAGGTCAAACACATTACAATGTAGACAGTCACATAATACCTGAAATCTGATGATTAGGCTTAAGTTAGGCATTTCAACAACACAGGGGAAACAAATACAGATTTGAGGAGATCAGCTATATGTATAAGACAGACAGTGCAAAGTAAATTGTATAGTATTCCAGACAGTTTCACAGTAAGAGACCTCAGATCTATCATTACAGCCTAATAAGTTAAGCTGTCTAAAAGGAAAGGAAGTTACAGGTGAATTGCATGCAAGTTTCTCCCATTTGTCCATAGCCCCCAGTATGTGTGTCCTGGGTATTTTAAAAGTGCAGCTCAATGGGTCAGTACAGTAGGGAAGTAAAGGTTGTTTCTGCACCCACTAAACTTACTGATGGTACTGGGAACCCACTGAGAGAGGCAGTCAACTGAAGATAAAATTAACATTGAGGGTAAACTGGTTTGGGATCAGGGGGCTTGCTAAGTGGGCAGTAAGGTTTTTGTTATGGCTAAATAAGATAGGAGTCCTGCTGATTGGGAAAGTAGATTATAGTGTATTATACAATGGGCTTATATTTTCTAGGAATGTAATAGGCTAATAGGGGTCTTTACCAGTGGGAAATCCTACAATAACCCATGGGTAAAGATCCAGCAACCTAAAGAGCCTGATAACCAAAACAAAAAGAAAAGAAAAATCCCTGCCCTCAAAATAACTCAGAACCATGCAACCATCTTGGCACTGAACAGATGGACAATGTGAGAGAACTCCTGGTGCAAAGGTCACAGTAAAAAGTAAAGTAAGTCCATTAAACCCCTTTGAAACCCATATCAGAGCCAAAAACAGTGTTTTTGAACTTGTTTAGTGTGACTGCTTGCACCCACCTCACCTGTCACCTTTTTTTCACTCTCAGCTTGGCTCTGTTCCCACATCCCCCACATCATCATCAGCTGCCAAGTTCACACTGCATAGTCCTTCATGATAATAACTGGCACAATGTCCTCCATAAAAAAAAAAAACACTGCCTTCCTGATACAGTATGCTTAGCTATGCTCAATAGGGCCTTTTGACTAAGGAGGGCGGGGGTATGTGCAAAACACACGTATCCCACCCATGCAGCTCTACACCCCCGGAACATCCTTGCGGTGGCTGTATCCATGAACAATGACCACCGCTCAGCTCCCTTATGCGGCCCCACCTCCCCAGAGCACAGGTTCACATGGGGCTGGCCGGTGCGGAGCGGAGGACCCAGGCAGGCAACAATTAGCTGCCCGACCCAGATCTCACAGTGGATTACTTGTGCCATGGGGCACCATGTTGGCAGCTGGCACGCAGTGCACCGACAGCAGTGTGGGGGGGGATTAGCCTGGTTGTCCGCCCCAACCCTCCTTGAGTGCCCCGAAGACTGGAGCATCCATGGTTGGGGTCAGATGCTCCCTGCCATCACCACTGCAGCCGGCGGCTGCATCCCTGGGGGGCACATAACAGACGGCTTGGGGTCATGTTTCCCCCAGATTTGCACAGCCACCAGCCACAGCGCATCATTCACTGAGTGTGTACTATACAAATGATATGCTCATATTGAGCTCAGTTGATGGCTAGCTGTGGTGCTGAGCAGTGGGCTATGCCAGTCACTGGCCTGGTACATGTTTGGGTGGGGAGTGGGGTGGTAAGGGCACAGCCAGGTGGGGGTGCATTAGACCACCAGGAATGTTACCTATGTATGTGACAGGGGATTGGGCTCGGGGGATCCACTGGACCACCAATGACTAATACTTTTGGCAAAATGGGGGCATTGGGGCTGGGGGGCTGCTAGCACACAAGGGCATTTTACATTTTATGATCGGTGATTGGGGTTTAGGGCTGGGCTGGGGTGCCACTAGCCCACCAAGGCATTTTACATTTTATGATCAGGGATCAAGGCTGGGGGGGTGCCAGTAGCCCACGAAGGCATTATAATTAATACTATTTGTGATTGGGGCTGGGGGGCATATGTACAAGGGGGATCAGCTGGTGGCACATTGGCGCAACACCCAAAGGATGCTGACGTACACTTACAACAGCCTCCGGCTGATGTAAAAGTATTTCGATGGTTGTCCTCTCCATGTAGTTTGGGAATTCCATTTTAGGGGATGTGGCAGCCTACGTCTGCCGCAAACACCCTTGCTCCATGCTACAGCCCATTGTTTGGCACAAGGCTGGTGCATGGCACCTCTTCCTGCAAGCAGCCTGCGTTTGTCACAGGCTGCTTTTGAGAATAGCCTGGGGCACATTTTTTGGCACAAGATGCTACTTGCATCATTCATGTTCAACACAGGCACCTTGCGCCATGCGTATCTTTTTGAGAATCGACCCCATGATTTGTGTACTATACTATAGGAAAAAGTGGAATGACACAGAGCTCAGAGATCCTAAAGACATACATGAAAATAATAGCACTAAAGAAATGGTAAAGAAAGGAGATGGTGTACAGTGACTGAAAAATGTTCTGGGTGGGGTGAGTGTTTAGTGATTGTGTGTAATGTGGGGAAAATGGTAGTGTATGACTTTGAGTTCATATGAACATACACATTTAGGAAGGAAAGAAAATTAATCCATCAGGTTCTCAACCCTACCAGCTCAGTGGAAATACCCTGTCATCCTATTTTCTTGGAAGTACCCACCAAGTCCAAGTTTAAGGTGATTACAGCATCGGCTGATACTACTTGTTCTGGGGGTCTGGTCCACATATTCACCACTCTTTCCATGAAGTTGTTCTTTGTAATATTCCACAAGAATTATCCTCCTTTCAGTGGTATTGTGTGCTGTCTTGTTCTCACATCTTTGGATACTATGAAGCACTGCATTTGATTTGAAGAGATGGCATTATCCATTTCAGATATTTGAATGCCATGATCATGTCTCCCTTTAGTCTTCACTTTTTCTATCAGACCTCATAACTCATGTTGTCCAAGCCCTTACTTAGCCACTGTTGTTGCTCTCCTTAGGACTTTTTGAGCATATCAATGCAACATCGTTTCTCAGAAGTGGGGCAGACCTGAACACTGTTTTCAAGAAGAGGACTGACCAAAGAGTGATACCAATGCATTGTATTATCTTTTGATCTGCCTACTGTAGGAAGTTTCTCTTGATGCATGCCATGATTCTTTTGTCTTACTGGCTCCACCATACTATATTTGTTCCTGTTGCTATATGTTGCTGATTCCTGTCCCAGGCATATCTCTCATCTTCCCTGATTTTCAAGCACATCCTGATTTTAACTCAAAGATTTACTTGGTACCTCCTCAGTGTAACATTTATGTGACTCAAAAGTCTGAATTTGAGCACAAAACAATGCCATACATTACTGTTACAGTAAAGTTATTCACAAAATGCCTTTTCACATTAAGCCACATATTATAATAGATTTCTGGCCTGTTACTGTCATTTTTTTAGAAATGTCCCTGATTTTAGTTATTTGTCCCACCTTTTTTAAGCATTGTTCCTGGCTTTTAAGGGAGGAGTTTGACACTTATGTATCCCAATCTTTTTCCCTTTGTGTATTGGTAATCTCTAAACCATTTAGGTCTGTCTTTAAATTTGTCTTTCTAATGTGAATGACTTTGTATTTCTTCAAACTAAATTGCATCTGCCATCTCTCTGCCCACTCCTTTAGCTTGTCCATGATAAAATAGTATAATGTCATGACCATTCATCGTGCCATACTGATACATGCTCATGAGTTCAGTGCTAGTCAATGACACCTTCATTTTCCTTACCGATTCTACAAAGGTCTTAATATGGAAACATAGACCTTTTTCAGCAGAAAAAGACCACTTGGACCACACACTCTGCCCCAATGTTCCATGCCTAATCTGCCCCAGCAGACTCTATCTTGTCTCTGGCAACCCCCCTCCTCTCTGTCTCTTTTCTAATATAACCTTGTATCTGTACTACATATACTTTTAGTCACCACTGATTTAGCCTCCAATACATCTACCAGCAGTCTGTTCCAGGTGTCTACCACCCTTTCAGTGAAGAAATATTTTCTCACATCCCTCTTGTCAGGAGGTCTAAACCCTCACTCTCTGGTTCTTGGCAATAATGGGAATCCAAGGAATCACAAACATATTGCATAAGAGTAATAAATCTTGTTTATTACTACCAAAAGGAAAATTACAGTTTCCCTAAGCAGTTCTTACCATTAGAAACTGGGAGCCAATGCTATGCATTCCCCAAACCTCGAGGAATCTCTGTGTCTCCAGGTCTCTGAGGTAAAAGATGTAATGTCTTAAATTATATACCTAAGATAATTACCATAGTTACTGTAAGATAGAAACATTTCTACTTACAGAGATGAGCCCTATTGGGTACATTAGAGGTGGCTCCACAGTCCTAGAAAACATTATACAAGTTTGTTATAGTCATCACTTTGTGGAAACAAAGAAAGTACAGTTTGTACATAGCCGTGTAGTAATACAAATCATCAGAAGATGGCAATGCTGACTCACATATCATAATACTATGGAATACCCAATGATATACACAAGTGCCCTAACATCTTGTAAGCAAGAAATACATGTGCATATTAGAAAGTAAAGTGTATAGCAATCATGTGTATCCATATCCTGACATCTACTCTTGTACGGTACATGTCCTTAGCCCTATATGTTAGTATAACATATACATAAATGCTGGATGTCTGTGGTGTACCTCTGGGGTATCAATTAGGGTGCAGGGACCTCATGTAACATTCCCCCCTTATTGCCTCAGAAGAGGCAACACAAACAAAGGTAGGGAATTGGAGAGAGAGCAGGTGTCGTTTACAGACCCAATGCCTGAGCCTTGTAAAGGAACTCAAGCTGCTTATGGTGTTGGCGTAGTGTGTGCCAGAGGTAGCAAAGCATAATGATAAGGAAAAATATCAAAAATGCTTGTATAATAATAAAACCTTTAAAAGTAATGTCTAACCAAATATTAGAAAGTGCACTATTAAAATCACCATCATTAATAAGATCATATATAGCTTCATTTGCTTTGGTCATATTATTGCTGATGTGGATGAGGTGTGTATCTTTCCTGTCTAAAAGTGATTTTAGTGTTAAAGTCAGTGGATCAATACGTACATTAAGGTAAAGTAAATACTCTGAAAGAATAAGAAGATAATCAGGGTTGGTATCAATGAAATCTGATTCCACAAGGGAAACAGGAGTGAAAACTGTGTGCCCAGTAATAGTCATCTGGTGAGGTACAAAACAGAAATTGGGTTGAGTAATAACACATAACTGTGTTCCATAAGTAAATTGCTTAAAATTAGTTACAACACAAAATTCACCATCCAAATTATATTGTATTTTCACAGTAGGTAGTCTTCATTTTTGTAGTTGTACTGGGCAAGTGTAAGTCTGGTTGGAAAGCTCTGTTGACAGCCGATGAACCTCCTTCTGGTAAGACTGGTACAACTGAGAAGTGTCTGGAGCAGATGTTGAGTCCTGGTATTCTGTGCCATTGGTGGTGATGTCATTGTCCATGGAAAAGGACCAATTGATACTGTCTGGGGAATATCCACATGCAGGTTTAATAACATCAAATACGTCACAGCGACACAAATAAATATACCCTTTCTTAGCACAACAGTCTGTATGCGGTGAGACCCATGCGTCCAGAAGAGGATGAAAAACCAGAAGAGGTGGCAAGTCAAGGTGTTCTCTGTAGATGTCTTCATCAAGGTGCCCAATGGAGCGTACGGATGCTAGTTTATTGAATATAGCTGTATCGGGATCAAATTGTGGTAAAGAAACAGTAAAACATGCAAACATAGTATCCTTAATGGAACATTTCTTAGAAGTAAAGCAAGGACCAGTATTAGGATGCCTGGTCACAAATCCCAAATTCTTAGCAGTAGAAATAGGAATAGAAACAGACTGTAACATACACATGGCATGACAGTTAGAAGATTTGCAGTGAGGGCAGTACCATTTTGAGATATGTCTGTCATGAACGATATCAGGGATTCTTCTGGATTCCAGATCGTGGAAGAGATTGTTGATGGTAGTGATAATATATGACCCACAGGCAGAGCATAATATTTCATGGGCAATGTACTGCTTATCTGCCTCCTTATTGTTCTGTGTAATAAGGGCATTAATCTTTTCTTTAGAATCTGTAAATGCCTTAGCAATGTTGTGCATATTACATACAGTGTATCTTTCTTCCTGATTAAGACCATCCACACCATGCAATAATAGGGGTATGATGTCATTAATCATACCAGCTTCAAACTTTTGTGAATGTGCTTTGATAGTAGCAATATCTGCTTTATTCCAGATAGTCATTGTAGTACTAAAGAGACCAGTAAGGGTGCCTGTGGTATCAGTGACATCAGATGTGTCATGTGTGTTTCTTTTATGACTTTGCAAATCATCAATCTGAGAACTAGGTTTTCTCCTAAAATTGTCTCTATGCTTGGTGGTGTGTACCCCGGCAATAGGGTCTTGATTACGAATCTGAAAAGCTGCTAAGCTATCAAGTAACAGAGTACTATAAAGTAATGTGTTAGTAGTATGGCACATACCAAATTCCTTCATATTCCAGTAAGTCCAATTAAACAAGACAGGTATATGCATATATATTGTAACTTATTAATAAGTGAGCCAGGTAGGGCAGTGGCTGTGAGACCTCTACGAGGACCAGAGTTTTGTTTTGAACATTCCAAAAGTTGCTTCTCAGTGGGGTGTAATACAGATAAATACATGGCAGCTGAGGCCATGTTGTGTATGGTGCAAAATTTCCTGACAGGAGCCTTAGAAAGTGTATTACAATATGAAGGGTCAATGAAGGCAGTAATATTATACAAACCTCAATGTCTAAGAGAGGTTTGGTGCAAGGACAAGGTACCATTTGGGGATAATTTTGCATTGGGCCATCCATGGAAAGTTCCCTTGGAGAGTTTGGCCATGGGGAGTATTTATCCTTGAGACTTGGTCTGCCACTCAATTTGTAGGGTAGATTTATCAGGAGCAACAACTGAGGCAGTGAGGTAGGCATCTGAACCTTCCTGAACTGTCATCAAATTGTCGGGAATATTGATGGAGACTCCCTCTGGGGTAGTTGGAGGTGGATCAGAATGAGGAAGGATGTGCTTTACTGTGCCTTGAAGGCAGGAGATTACTCCTGAGATGAGGAGAAAATGGAACAAAATAGTCATCTTGTCAGTGTATCTGAAAAGAAAAATCAAACATTAGCAAAGTTAGTACTATTCCACCCAATGGGGTGAGGAAAAGTAATTATACTCCTTTATAAAGCTTCAACTTTTTTGTGTGTAACCATTTGCAAGTCAATTTGTTGTTTTACATGAGTCTAATTTGATAGACTGCTGGACTGAGCTTGTTGAAAATTGGATCAGGTCCTTCCCACTTGTTGGAGAAATAGTGTGTTGGATGCGCAAATCTGAGAACCATTACCTGATCCCCAACTTGCCAATCCACTTCTTGTGCATGTTTGTCAAACTGAATTTTGGACTGTTGCTGGGCCTTGCCCATGCAGTTTGCAGCATTCAGATGAGTGTGTATTAGGTCTTTTCTCAACTTTTCCACATATTGATCCACAGAGACACAATCTATGATGGGAGTGTGCAGATCAAACAACAGGTGCTCAGGTAATCTCATACTTCTGCCAGTCATCACCTCAAAGGGTGTCAACTGAGTGGTGGCTGAGGGTGTACCCCTAATGGCCATAAGGAGTAACGGCAGTAGGAAATCCCAATCCTTGGAATTGCCTTCAATAAATTTGGAAAGCATTTGCTTAATCCGTCTGTTGGCCCTCTCTACTTGACCTGATGATTGTGGGTGGTACAATATGTGGAAATTTTGGTGAACTCCAAGGAGTTCAAGGGCTTCTTTCATCAACTCACCTGTAGAACTGGTTCCTTTGTCAGAGTCTACCTTAAGAGGTAGGCCCCACCTGGAGAAAATCTGTTCCACCAGGATTTTGGCAGTGTCTTTTGCAGTATATGTCTTGGTGGGGAAAGCCTTAACCCACTTAGAGAAGAGATCAGTTACCACAAGGGTGTATTTGTTATTACTACTGGTATTGGTGAGAGGACTAATGAAATCGATCAGTAAAGCATGCCAAGGGTCAGAATGCCTTTGTGATAGTAATTTGGCATTTCTTTTGGTAGGGATGGGGTTGTTTTGCACACAAACAAGACAGTTATCTATGTACTGTTTGACATCCTTGGTGATACCAGGCCACCATGTGGTGGTTTTAAGCCTCTGGAGTGTGTTTTCCACTCCCTGGTGTCCACCAGTGGGGGTGTCATGCACCTGGTGCAAACATTCAGGCCTAAGATGATGAGGGACCAGCCATAGTCTTGTGATGGTGTCATATGGTTGGTACCAAATGAGCTGATCATCTGGGGACAAGTGTAACTTACCTTCATGCCTTCATTATGGGTTGTGGGCAGATAGATTCTTCTTGGTGCCTTTGTCCAGAAGTCTGAACACATCCTTGAGTTCAGAGTCAGCATGCTGAGCTTCTGACAAATCCAAGGGGGGAGAATGGTTCAGGTTTCTTCCTGATGGCTGCAATGTGTACAGCTGCTCTGGCTTCTGGATGGTCCATCATCCAGATGCCCCCCCTTTGGGCCTTTTCCTTAGCAAGGGTGTCAGATGTGTCATTGAAGGCATGATAGGGGTCATGTATGGAGTGGGCCTTAACCCTGTGCACATAAAGTTTGTGTGCAAATTTCTGTGCCAGTGAATGACTATATATTACCAGTTCCTTGTGTTTCACTGGGGTGCTGTCTGTAGAGGTAAAGGAGTTCTTCTGCCAGAAAGGGAGAAATTCTGTAAGGGAACAACAAACCCAGTTAGAGTGTGTAAAAATGATGGTATCCCCGGTTTCATGCTGGATGAACTCGAGGGCACAGGCCACCACTGCCATTTCTGCATACTGTGATAACACTACACTGCAGCATTCAGAAATTTTAACAGTGTTACCAAAAGGGTAAATCACGAATATACCCATTCCTGCTATCTGTTCTC
The DNA here is from genome assembly GCA_016271365.2 of Neoceratodus forsteri. Lineage (NCBI taxonomy): Eukaryota > Metazoa > Chordata > Ceratodontiformes > Ceratodontidae > Neoceratodus > Neoceratodus forsteri. The sequence continues at coordinate 346,084,146 of CM028131.1, read as the reverse complement.
CCTGGTAATATGAGGCTGATCCATCTGTAAAAAATGTGACACAATGAGGTGTTCTCAAGTAATTGTGGTGTAGCAGAAAGGAAAGAGCCTGGATCTGGTAGATCAGGTGGCTGCAGTGTGCAGTCATGTGGTTCTCCTTGGAAAAGAAGGCCATGTACCAGCATGGATGGCATTTTGGTTGGGTGAACCTTGATGTCCCAGTGTGTCAGTCTGGTATTAGAGACAGATCCATCCTTTACTCTGTCTGAGAGTAGGAAGGTTGTAGGGGTGTGGTTTGTACTGATGATCAGAGGGGAATACCCAATGATATGCAAAAAGTGCTTGACAGCCCAGTAATTAGCCAGAAGGATCCTTTCACAAAGTCTGTGCTTCTGTTCCACTGAGGTCAAGAGCTGTGATGCATATGCAATAGGTCATAGGGTGCCATGGACCTTCTGGGCCAACACTGCAGACATTGCAATGTCAGAGGTGGCAGATTCCAGATGGAATGGCAGGGCTTGATTGGGGTTGACCAAAGCTGGAGCTGAGGCCAGGGCTTGCTTCAGTGACTTCACAGCTTGGGTATGTATGGGGCCCCAAGTCTAGGGAACATCCTTTTTCAGTAGTTCATACAGAGGGGTGGCCTTCTGAGCAAAATCACAAATAAAATCTCTGGAACAATTTACCATACCTAGAAATCTTCTAAGGGTGGCTACACTGGTGGGGAGTGGCAAGTCCTGTAATCCCTGTATCTTCTTCCAGGTAGGGCTTCTGCCTTTGTCTGTTATCCTCAGACCAAACAAGAGTACCTCTTTCTGCACAGTTGTGCTTTTGCTGGGTTACATTTGAGGCCTGCCCTCTGAATGAAGGTCAGCAATTCATCCAAGAGGTCCAGATGTTGCTCCTGTGTGGCTGTTGCAACAGGCCGTCCACATACTGCAATAGGTACTGGGGTGTAGAGAAACTCTCAAGAGCATCCATCATGTGAAGATGAAATAGGGAGGGGCTGTTATGGAACCCCTGTGGTAAGCAGGTCCACGTGTACTGCCTACCTTCAAAGGTAACTTATATTAACTCTTGGGGACCAATGGTAGTGACCAGAAACCATTGGAAATATCCAGGGCACTAAACCATTGTTGGTCAGGGGTCAGTAGTCATAGCATATCTGGTGCTGATGCCACCATTGGGGCACAACTAGGGGTGACCTGGTTTAGTCCCCTGTAGTCAATTGTAAGTCTCCATGCACCCGTAGGTTTTTTCACAGGCCACACTAAGGAATTTGCTGTGGAAACACATGTCCTGATTACACCTTGCTTGAGAAGTGATTTGATTGTTTCCCTAAAAGAAGGCAAGGCATCAGATAGATAGAGGTATTGCCTTTGCCTCTCATGGGCTGGGCCTGTCACTTCAATGACAGTATGCATCTTGCCACAATCATGCTTGTTGGTGGCAAATGCCTCCAGAGGCCTTTGCAGGATGGGAAGGAGCTTTGGGAAAAGCTTGTGTTTCTTAAACAAATCTATGATGTCATACTCTTTGTCATTGGTGGCTATTGCTGCAAACACATGTGAGTCGGGAATCATGACAGTATGGTACTGTCCCTGAATCTGTATCAACAACATGTTGGCCAAGTCTACCACATAGCCATGTGGTGCCAAGAAGTCAATTTCGATAATACTAGGGTGATCATGCAGTACCATCAGCTGAAAGGTATGATACGCCTTCAGGTGTCCCAGTGTCACAGACAGTGGCAGGGAGGGGTACACAGGTAGCCTAGTTTTGTGTACACCAGAAATATTGGTCTTCTGTCTGGTGGGCCAAGATGATGTGGCTTGGCTGTCATCATGCAATACAGACACTGCTGCACCTGTATCTAGCAACACTGTAAGTAGGCGGCCCCCGACCTCGGCCTCTGTACAGGGTAGGGTTGCCAACTATTCAGTTTTTGACAGGATAATCCATTTTTTAGGATCCTTATCCGGTCATCTGGTTTTGATTACATGCAGTTCAGTTTTTGGGCCATTCTGAGTGCACATATACTCTTAAAACTGATGTACCAAATTAGCCACTGTTTTGGCTGCATTGCCTGTCACGGTTACAAAGAAGTTCTGATGTCACAGTCATTCAGATCTGCCTTTGTTTGTAAAACCAGACTGTCTGGGAGGTGTAAAGTATGGCCATTAAGATCATTAGCAGTAAATTAACCTAATCTTTTCCACTCTGCATTATAAGTATGGCCTTTTACTGCTATGGCAGGAAACAGCTTTTACACCTTTATGTGCCGTCATGTGTTTCTTTTTGTTTGTCCTCTAGTTTGGTATGTTTTTGACCCATTTTTGTTAAATTAATAATCTAACTTTTATTGCCTTTATCACCACATTTGCTCTAATTTTTTGTATTACCTGAACATTCCATGATATTAGCTACACTTTTACAGGTCATTCAGATAAACAGCATGGAATGGTGTGTCTGAAATTGTGGAATGTCTTAGAAATATGAAAAGAAACAGTAGTAGCTGCTGAGGTAAAGGTGAACACAGTGCAGTATTAAGGGTACCACAAGCACCAATAATTCAGTTACCAAAAATTGATCAAAGCATCAGAATACATGAATGACATGGAAAGGAAAAAGGGAGTGTTTAACAGAGGGCTGAGCAATAAGCTGTAGATGAGCTTGGCACATCCAGCAGATCTGAGTTGTTTTTTTTTTAACCAGGAGAGACATACTAAGCTGAACGCTTGTTTACAGGTGTAACCTGGGAGCACAAGGAAGTTAAGTGACTTGCTCAGGGTCACACAGTATGCAAGTGGGGGCTGTGGGATTCAAACCCAGGTCTCCAGGTTTGTAGCTCAGAGCCTTAAACCACTGCACTATACTGCCTCCATTTGATTCCCACAACCTCCACTTACATACTATGTGACCCTGAGCATGTCACTTAACCTTCCTGTGCTCCTGGGTCACTCCTGTAATATGGACTATTGGTCTATGGAAGTTAACCTGGTTGTCAAAGAATAGAAATAAATAACTGAATAAATAAATCAAATAAATAACAGTATAAAAATGATTTCCCATCACTGATAATGTCTATTCCAACATTACAAATGGCTTTGGAGAAGGAGCGATATACTCACCAGTCATAAAAGGGGGTGGAGCCAGAGGCAGAGTTTGGGGTGTGGTTTAGCATCCAGTTTTTACCTCATCAAAAGGTGGAAACCCTAGTACAGGGCCTTCCATTTGTATCCAAGACTAGCTCATTTACAATATGGACTGGGGCCTGTAATTGTTAATCCATACTAGTAGAGGCATGGGGAAGCTCTTGAAAGAGCATTTGGGCCTGGTTCCTGTGAACCATTTCAACATGCTGTACTGATGCTATATAGGGAGCTGCTTCTGGGTTCAAGCCTGTAGGGGCCTGAGCCTGGATTTCCAGTATCTCCGTGGTCTGTTGAGGCCTGCCCTCCCAGTTGTACTGCAGCAAGGGCCCAAACTGGGACAGTATCCTCTACGGAATGCACTTGCCTGAGAAGGTCTTGGAGGCTTCAGTTCTCATCGGCTATTTCCCTATATGAAGGGCCTGGTCTCTGTTGTTTACCCTTATTATTTTTATGATGTTTCTTGCTTTTGTGATAGTTTTGGTTCCCGCCCCAGGGTTGTTGTTGGACCTGCTGGGGTTGTTGGTTTTCTGCAGGAAGGGTCTGTTTCTCTTGGGCCTGCCCTTCCACCGTGTAGTGCGTTGTGGCCTCTGGGATGGATTCCACAGCAAATACCTTCTTGGAGCTGGAGCTTGAATCACGGATGTAGAGTTGATAAACTCCATTTTCCAAAGAATATCAGCAAATTTCTCTGTGGTGGGATAAGTTGTTGGCTCTACCTTCTCTCGCACTTCAGGGATCATGTTCCAAAGGAACAAGGTCTTGTACTCAATAAGGTCTGCATCCGCGGCCCCCCCTGCAAGATTTTTTCCTGCTCGGTAGGCAATCTAGAGCATCTGATGGAAGGTCGCTGGACTTTCCTTTGCATTCTGTTTCACTGGGTATGCGAGCATCACTCCTACCACACCTGGGTTATGTGCAGTAATGAGTTCAGCTGCAACTTCATCAAAGGTGGCATGGCTATCCTGTCAGATAGCAACGGGGAGTTTCATCCATATGCCAGGATCAATGGTCTGGCATAGGATCTGGACTTGGTAGTCTGCAGCGAGACTAAGCATTTTGCATTTAGAATGCACCTTTTCCAAGTGGCAACTGAGGTTGTCGGATGGGCTCATCCGACCAATGCTGTCAGCTATCTGCTGAACAGAGTGGGCCATTTGTAGGTGATTTCTGGGACAATCGTTTGGAGGTAGATTGTCTCTGGCACCCTGTAGGGCTGCCTGAGCTGTGGCTTCAGCCACAGTCTGGACCATTCCTTCCTGAGTAGCAGTCTCCTGTAGCAGCTGCTTAATCTTCATTCACAGAGTCTGTTTGCTTCTCTTAGGAAGGGTCACAGTGCCTAAGACATTATCAATCATTGGTTCTATCTCTTCCCTATCATCCACAGAAGTAACAGCAAACTGTGGTGCCATTGAGAGTAGGCCTGAGCCTGCCCCCCCAGCATGCGGGTCCCCATGTTGGCATCACCCATGATGGTCATCATACAATCGATGATGTAGGGATGTGGGGTCATGTGATCGGGGTCCGCCATGTTGTGGATGGCCGGGTGGGGTCACTGGGCCATAGTAGGGGCATGACTGGGTGTTGTACTGAGAAATGTTATCATCTGACTCCTCCTCTTCAGATGATGTCATCAGAATGGGGGCTATGCCACCAATTGCCTTGATGTGACCAGCCAGTACCTCTCGTTGATGATGCAATTTTGCCAGTTTACATTCACATTCATCATGACTAAGTTTTGCAACATTCTGATCCACATCATCCTGTAACTGCTTCTGTAACACTCTATACACGGTGCACAATTCACGATTGTCCCTAGTAGCTACACCTAAGTCATTATGTACGTGGTTCATCTCGTCCTGGAGCTCTCCCAACTCATCACAGATCTGGTCATTAGTTCTACTTAATATGTCATTCATTTGCAATGCCTACCTCTTATTCTGTCTCAAACTTTCACATTCCTGCTTCAACAGACAAAGTTCCTGCTCATTTTCCTGAACAGAAAGATGCAAAAGTGAATCCTTTTCATTCTGCAGAGTTTGGAGCTTAGACTACAAATCCTGCTCTCTTTTCAGACATTCAGTTTCCCATAGTCCCATCTCCTGCTTGAGAGATGAGACTTGCAGATCAAGGGTTCAAAACCTTCCTTCAGAGGCTTCCAGTGCAACATAGAGAGCCATGACCAACAGCCCTTTAGCTTCATGCTTTATGGCTGTTTGTCGCTTCTCTGGGTACTGGGTTGAAATCCCTAGCATGGGGTTGTCGGATTGACTTGCATCCAATGCGAAGTCAGCCCATCCTCCATGGGAGGCATGGAAGTTCGAGACATTGAGTCTCAAGTCTGCACAGATATTTGATACAGTGGCCATTTAGTGGGAGGGAACGTAAAATCAAACTGTGAAAAGGCACCATGCTGCGTATCGATCCACACCAGGTGCTCTAATTCACAGGCGGGCTACTGTGCACTTGTAAGCTTGCAATTCAAAACTGCCATATGGTGAGCTGAGTCAGCATTGACCACACCCAGTAAACAGCCAGACTTTGCAAGTAGTTACAAAGTGGCTGAAAAATGGGATAGGTGATGTGGGTGTGCACATCTTCTGTCCCCGTTAGGAAGGGAAAGTAGTAGCAATGAGTGAAAACTTTGCAAACACCAAATATTGCCTTCATGTGGTCATCAACTGTCAGGAGGTCTAAATCCTCACTCTCTGGTTCTTGGCAATAATGGGAATGCAAGGAATCACAAACATGTTGCATAAGAGTAATACATCTTGTTTATTACTACCAATAGAAAAATCACAGTTGCTCTAAGCAGTTCTTACCATTAGGAACTGGAAACCAATGCTATGCATTCCCTATACCTTGAGGAATCTCCGTGCCTCCAGGTCTCCGAGTAAAAGACGTAATCATAGGAAATTTCAAACTTAAGACAACTTGTCCATATAGTTTGCCATTCTTTATTTCTAAAATTTGGTGTTCCTATCTTTATAAAGCTCGTCCAAACCTCTTTTAAAGGCATCCATGTTTGGGTTATCAATTAATGTCTGAGGGAGTTTGTTCCATTCTGCTAACACCCTCTGACTAAACCAATATTTTCGTAGCTTTCAATTCCAGCTAGATACATACACCTGTTTATTATGCCTTCTACTACCATCCCTAATATTTCTAGATATAAATCTCAACTCATCTTTCAGCTGAGTATCTCCCATAGCCCTAAACAGTAAGCACATATCTCCTCTGAATCTTCTATAATGAAGAGAGTACAGATTTAATATCCTCAGCCTTTCATTATAAGTCTTATTTTCTAGTGTCACTATTGATTTAGTGGCCCTTTTCTGAACACCCTCAGTTCTTAGAATATCTTTCCTTCTGAATGGAGACCACACTTGGAAGCAATATTGCAAGTGAGGCCTAACCAGCGCTTCATACATAGGCATTATCACCTCTCATTCTCTACTTGAGATAAGCCTCAGCATACAATTTAGATTTTGATTGGCTTTCCTAACCTGTTCACTACAATGAGTATTAAATTCTAAATCTTTCACAATCTTTACCCCCAAATTTCTCTCTTCCTTCGTATCAATCAATACATCAATTCCCATTCTGTAACTCTGATTGATATTATGTTTACCCAAATGCATTATTTTACACTTTGAAGAATTTAACTCTAGTTTTTTTTCTCACTCCAATCCCTGATTGCATTTAATGCTCCCTGCAGTTGACCAGCATCCTCCTCATTATTTACAGTTTTTCCCACCCTACAGTCATCTGCAAATTTATATAACCATACATTTGAATTCTTTACTTGAAGGGTGGAAATATATGTATTAAACAAACAAGATCCTAGGACCGACCCCTGAGGCACACCACTAGAAACAGACACCCAGTCAAAATATACCCCCTTTATTGTGACCCTCTCTTTTCTATCATGCAACCAGTCTGATATCCAATATATTATATTACTATCTAGATTGATCTTCAATAGTGCATTTAGTAATTCCAATGAGGCAGTTTATCAAAAACATTTGCAAAATCAAGGAAGGCCACATCCACAGAGTTGCCATTATTCAATTCCCTGTTGACTTTCTCATAGAAGATAAAAGATTGGTTTGACATGACCTATGTTTTTTAAAACCATGCTGCAAGGGACCAACCAAACACTGTTCCTCAATGAAATTAGTGATTCTTTCTTTTAATATACTCTCCAGAATCTTACCCAAGATGGAAGTCGAGTTAACTGGTCTAAAGTTAGATGGTTCAGTTCTAGACCCCGTTTTTAATAATGGTACCACATTAGCGACTTTCCAATCAATTGGGACTTCCCCCCTGTCCAGAGATGATTGAAAAATATATGTCAAAGGAAATACAATGTATTCAGCCATTTCATGAATTACCCTTGGATATATATTATCTGGGCCTGAAGATTTATTATATCCACTTTGTAAAGTTTCTCCAAAACCTCATCAAGATTGATTAATATTTTACCAGGAGCTGGACAGTTATTCATTTTAAATGATAATGCAGCTTTTTCAATAAAAACTGAACAAAAATATTCATTTTGTATATCAGCCATTTCTTTTTCTGATGTCACTAGCCCACTTGATTTCTTAAAAGGACCCAACATACTGGGAATATTCTTTGATTTATTTATATGGCTGAAAAAACATTTTTATTATCCCTAATCCTAGTTGCCAATAATAACTCATACTGAACTTTAGCTTTTCTTATAGCAGTTTTAACTTCCCTATTAAGATCCCTAACTGCCTGTTGATACCTACCAGATTTGTCATTTTTGTGTTTTTATACATTTTGTTTTTTTGTTGATTAATTGCTTTATTGAAAAATTAAACCAACTAGAATTTTTTTGTACCCATAATGTCTTACATTATATACCTAAGATAGTTACCATAGTTACTGTAAGATAGAACCATTTCTAGTTACAGAGATGAGCCCTATTGGTGAAATTAGAGTTGGTTCCACAGTCCTAGATAACATTATACAATTTTGTTATAGTCATCACTTTGTGGAAACAAAGAAAGTAGTTTGTACATAGCCATGTAGTAATACAAATTATCAGAAGATGGCAATGCCAACTCATTTATCATAATACTACAAGGACACAAGTGTCCTAACATCTTGTAAGCAAGAAATACATGTGCATATTAGAAAGTAAAGTGTATAGCAATCATGTGCATACATATCCTGACATCTACTCTTGTACGGTAGATGTCCATAGCCCTATATGTTAGTATAACATATACATTAATGCTGCCTGTTTGTGGTGTACCTCTGGGGTATCAATTAGAATGCAGGGGCCTTGTGTAACACTTTTAAACCTCACTCCAGCTTCATGGCATGCTTCTTCATCCTGGTGCTCTTTCTTATTTGAAAGGGACTCCCCCTGCTCCCTGTTCACCCCTGTGATGTACTTGTAGATCTCTATTATGTTCCCTCTCTCTCCCTTCTCTTAGAGGGTATACATATTGAGATCCTTCAGTCTCTCCTAAAGGAGATTCTCATGCAAACCCTGCTCCATTTTAGTTGCCCTCCTTTAGATTGCTTCCACCCTGCCAATGTCTTTTCTGAGGTACAGTCTCTAAAATTGGACTCAGTACTCCAGGTGGGGTCTCAGCAATGAACAATACAGTGGCAACACCACCCCTCCTCCTGCTGGAGATAACCCTCCCTGTGCACTACAGCATTCCACTTGCCCTTCCCACAGCCTTGTTACATTGCCCTGTCACCCTGAGATGCTCAGATATCATAACCCCAAAGTCTCTTTCATGTCTAGTGACTCTCATTACCTACCCCATCCTATACCATTTCATGGGTTCCTATGCCCTAGGTGCATGGTTTTGTACTTTTTGGCATTGTACCCCAACTGCCATGCTTTTGGTGACTCCTCAAGTTTCTCAAGATCACTGTGCATGATCTCCACACCTTACTGAGTGTCCACCCTACTTCAGAGTTTGGTATCATCTGCAAAATTGCACTCTTTCCTTTCCAGTTCTTCTGCAATGACTCCTATGAAGACATTGAAGATGACTAGTCCTAGTACCGAGCCCTCTGATACCCCAATAAAATATGATTTGAGGGGGCAACTGGATTTGAACCAGGGACCTCTTCACCTGCTGTCAAATGCTTTTCCACTGAGCTATACCTTTAAATAAGTCTTGAGCATTCCCAAGTATTTAACTGTTCTAATGCCTTGTGGAGGAACATTTCACACACTAGTAGCATTACAACAGAAGACAGTCTCCTTGTATATGCTGCAGTTGCCATGTCTTAAGAATAACTCACACGTTGGATTTTTTGAAAGTCTTTGTTCTCACAGCAAATGTTGCTCCACATGACAGAAAAATTATCATCACTTCTGACAGCCTTTTGTGTCTACGCTTAAGAATTTGCTTAGTAAGTTTGAAACTTACAAATACATAAATGTACTTTTTCAGATCTCCAGATAGTGCTATGTCTCTGTCCCAGAATTTACAAGGCATAACGTAAAGACACTTCTGAAAGCAACATTTTAATGCAGCATGGCACATACTGTATAAATGCTCAACACAGCATGGCTTACTTAAAGAAGTTTCCTTGGAATCAACAAAATATTGTTTGTAGTATTTGTAAAGTAATGAAGTAGTGCATTCCTCCACTACTAGTAATATGGGTGTGTGATTCAGGTTTTTCTGATTCTGACAGCTTAAGACAGTTTAAGCCTTGCAATGCAAAGCAAGCCTGAGCACCAAATATGTAATATAAACTATAAAAATAATGGTGCAGTTAATTTGAAAACACAAAGTAATGTTACACCACAGATCTAGAACTGCTCTGTTGAAATAGCTGATATGAAAAAGTGGCTTTATTTTCTCCTCCATCTGTTCCATGCCTCCCATACTCCTCCACTGGTATATTCAAATATGTTTAATATTTTGACCTGATCAGGCCAATAGATTTAAATTGTGTATGGGAAGTGTGGAAGATTTGTACAGAGCAGACAAAAGTAGTGTGTTTCTTATACTAAGTAAAGGGCAACTCTTCTTTGTTATTTTGGAGTTTTCAGTGACAGTGACAAAACTATCGATAGTGGTATAGGTACTACATTGACACCAACATCTCGACAAAAAAGAAAATTAGTCACATAGTTAAGATAAGAACAAGCACATACACAACAAAGGTAGCAGTATTCACTCTAACTAAATTAATGTACTTGGTTAAATCATCAGTAATATGCATTTTTTATTGTCAGTCCCAAACATCTTTCCCTTTGAGGACCCACATAATGGATATTCAATATGCAGCATAGTGTATATGGAAGAAAAATATTAAAATGACATCTGAAAAAGTTTATAACAGAATAGGGTTTGTGTTAAAATTAGAAAATAATTTTAGTTAAAGTTATTTGTCATATTATTATATGTGTCTACTGTTCTGTTATTTCTGTATATTTTCTAAATTCCTTGTTTTAGTGTATAAGGTTACGCTTATGCTCTTGATCAACAGCATAGACAAGCATTGAAGTGAAATAAAATTCCATGCAGCATAATTAATTCAGGATACAATGTTATCATGCACAGTTGTATACCTCATTTGGGAGTTACAGCACCATTCATACAATTTCCGTATTGTTGCCATTCATAGGCTTCATACACAATCCAGCAGATGCCGTAACAGTAAATTGTCCAGTAAGGAATAGATAATAACAAACATGGATACTCTAGGCTACAAACTTGGCTACATGGTCAATTGATAGCTATTTAAAGATTTATGTTAAATGTTGAATACAAATGTACATTATTATAAATGTTAAATATTAAACTTCTCAACACTGCTTGATATTTGTTGCAAGAACTGCATCATGGAGAAAACCAAAAAGACTCTCTCAAGAAACACAAAAATATTCCAAGGGGAATTAATTTATACCAGGGTCATCACAGCTGGCAGTAGCAGTGGCAGTGTAGCACAGAGTGACAGAGAACACAATAGTAGCAGAAAGGCTTTAAATTAGTACTTAGATAAGTAAAGGAGGTATTGTATTTTTATTATGGTACCCTTCAGGTCTCAGAGCACCAGTATGATGGCCATGTATTGTAGTACAGCTAGAATGAAGATCAAATAAATACACTGAGCGGAGCATTACCATCTGCACATCAATGCCAAATTATTTAAGTTGCTGACAAGTGCACTAGACTGACATAGGTTATTTTCAGCCATGACCCAGACAGGTAGCGCTGTTATAGGGTGACATCATACACTTGCTGGAAAATAAAGGAACTGATGCACTAGGAGATACAATAACAGGTACAATAATTTTACATACCGCAGATATGTATATGGACATTATAAAAGTGCATTTTTTGTTCTGTTTTAAAAGATTTATATTTGTTAGTAGGCAAAAAAAGTCATTATATAGCTTTTTTTTGGTTAGAAAAAATTTATTTTTGGTATCCTTAAATTAATCCTTGGTGTAGTTTTAATTTAATTTAACAGCTGTTATGGCTAATTTTGTATACAATGACTTGTATCATTAAAGATGGCCACCAGCTGCAGCACTTAAAAATCTCTTCTGTTGAGGTTACCTGTATAATGTTCATACTAGGTTAATAATGTGGATATATTAGGATGGTGTTACCACATGTTTCTCATAGTAAACAGCATAGAACGGTACCAATATCATTTATTTTGTTATGGCAGGCATAGCACAGAGTGTAAACATTTGAGAACTTCAAAATCTTGTATCTTAATTTAGGAATGAAAGAAAATGAAAAGAAAAATAGGTATCCTGATATTTTTGCCAGGAAAACAATATTACTAAAAAAAACCTACATGGTGACTAACACAATCAGTTGCTTTAAACTGAGCATGAGTTTCCATTTTTCTTAAAGGTCTATATTACAAAGATGTTAAAGCAGCAGTGCATGATAGCGGTGACAATTTTTATCCATACTTTTTTTTAATTTTAGACTTCCCCTTAGTTCCTGACTTGTATGTTACACTTCATTCCCCATTTTGAATCTGCTTTTTTACTTTTTCTTATTTGAAATAATAAAAGGAGTGTTTTTTTAATATCTCTCAAATCAGTTTTTCAACAGTATTCTCAGCTGTTTTTGTAATCTGGTTGTCCAGTAAGGTTAGATAGCAGTGTCTGCTGCATGCTAGCTCATTATAGTCACAAGAAAAGTGATCTTAAACAAGCATTTGTCAATGCCAAATGTTGTCTTGCTGGCATTGGCATTGGTAGTGCAGGAGTTACAGAGATGCATAATAGGAATGGCAGTGAAGTATGGAACTGATGCCAACCCCACCCAACCTTCCAGAGATTGACAGGCATTGCGGTGTGCCTTTGGGTCATCGGCCATAACGCTGATGCCATTTCACCTCACCCTACCCTGCAGACTCCAAGAAGTGTTGCATTGTGCCTTGGGGTCATTGGGCCTTATGCTCACCCCATTCCATAAGGAAATACATTGAGATGGGTGCTGTATAGGAGAATGGGGTGAACTTTGGAGCCGAAGAGTCCAAGGCACAACTTGATACCTGTCACTGGCTGCAGGGTGCAGGTGGGGATGGAATGGCATGAGCAATACAGCTGACAATCCAAAGTCACAACCCTGACGCCTGTCAGTCTCTATAGGGTGGGACGTTATGGTTAGAAACCCTAACATCCTGGGCGTTTGTTGGTATTTGCACTCCAAATTTTTCAACATAGGCTTTTTGTGACCCCACCTCATGAAAGCATTTGGGATGTCTGCTCATGAACAGTGGCACTGTGATTTTGTTAATCTGTCCTGAACGTTGATTTCCCACAATGACCGCACCATTCTGTGCCAGATGTGTGAAAACACATTTCAGGCAGGATGTGAAAAATGACAGCTGTACTTTTCATCAGGAGGTGTGAAGAAATGGCAATGCTGAAATTCTGGAGTGAAAATATTAAAAATTCTCGAAGTTAAGCCGGCCCAGTGGCATAGAGGGTTGAGGTGCTGGTGCCTTACCTTGACCCATGCTGGTGACCTAGGTTCGGGAAGGACTCGGGGCACTGGGGGTCATCAGGAGATGGAGAGGATGGGGCATCCGGTGGACTGCTCTCCTGTCTGGGGGTGGGATCCAGGGATGCATCGCTCAGCAGTGCCCCCCAGTGGAGACTGGGAGCACTGTCTGAGCATGCACTAATTGGGCAAAGAAAAACCAGGAAAATGGTGCCTGAAGTGAGCAGCTTGATAGCCGTCCACAAGTTTCACCAGGGCACCTGCCTTGATCCGTGCCCGCAGGGAGTACACGGGATCCCTCCCTGTGGTCCCACTGTGGGAGGGAAGCCACAGAGTTCAGTGTCCACAGCAGAGGCGGGTGGCAGCTGGATGTTCCCTGATGGGGGGAGCAGCTCAGGTGGCCAGGAGGGAAAAAGCATCACAAAAAAAAAAAATCTCGAAGTTACAAGTGTGCGTGGAAACTGGGCAACACATTCTCATAACCCAATCATTTTGTGGACTTTTTTCACCAAATTTTCAACATAGGCATTTTGGGACCTCTGCTCATGAACAGTGTCACTGTGATTTTCTTAATCAGTCCCGAACATTGATTTCCCACAGCGACTGCGCCATTGTGCTCCAGATGTGTGAAAACACATTTTGGGCAGGATGTGAAAAATGATAGCCATACTGTTCATAAGGAGGTGTGAAAAAATGGCAATGTTGAAAATCTGGAGTAAAATATTAAAAATTGTCAAAGTTACAAGCATGCATGGAAACTGCACAACATGCACTCGTAACAAGTCATATTTTGGATTTTCTTCTTTCAATTTAATATAGTTTATTAAATTTAACAGAAACCATACACAACAAACATGTACCATTCCTGAATAGCTCCTCCACTAGTTAAAGGAAATGCAGGATAACATGCCCTACAATAATATGGAGGGCTAAAACCACAGAAATATAAAGCCCCTTTAAATTAGTACAATAGTAAGACAAATCCAACATGACAAGGCCTGGTGTTAACAAATAAAACTTATCTATAGCTATACACTTAAATCTTAAACAACCCTCCTAACCCTCCCATCCACCCCACCCACCCTGGAGCATTTGATGCAGAGACTTAGTGATGATATCAGGCAAGTTATAACTCAAACTTTGCTGAACAGGGACTGGAGCAATCCATCTTCTTATTATTTAGGTGAACATATCTCCTGCTCTGAGGAGATGGAGGATTCCTTCCCCACCTTTAAATCCGTAAAGTTGCTGGTCAGCTACATAAGATGGATATCAGAGCCAGCAACTGGCCCCACCTATCCCTGAAGGCTCCCTGGCGGTTATGCCTCAAGCCAATATGCCTTTCTATTTATTTATTTTTTATTTATTTAGAAATTCAGATTTACTACCTTTGAGTCGAAGACTCATTTACAAAGACACCTCATCGCAGGGAGGGTGGACAACAATTGACAGTAAAGTACAACAGTGGAGACGATACAGGTGCAGCACAAGAAATACAGTCTAGTTCTAGTTCTAGAGCTTGAAGTATCTCTGCATGCCATTCTCTTAGGGAGGGGCTATGCTGGTCTAACCAATGACGGGTACTGACCAGTTTCACCACTGTGGAAATAAGATACATGTGGGCCTTATGGCCATCCAGCATGTCCCCAGGAAAGTGGCCCAGCAAACAGATCTGTGGGGTAAAGTAAGACTCTATGTCCAATAAGGTATCCAGAGAACCTTGAATTCCCTGTCAGAGGGGAGTGGCTCGATTGCAGTCCCACAGGATAAGTTTAAGCGTCCCTGCCAGTTTCCCACATTTGGTGCAAAGAGGGGATGCCAATCTCCCCATCTGAAAGAGATGAGCGGGAGAGAAGTAAAGGTTATGCAAGATTCAAAACTGCAGAAAATGAAGTCGGTCTTGCTTCATGTACTTATAAAGTCTCTGCCACAATCTTTTACATTCTTTATCTTCAAGGGTTAAATTCAGTTTGTGCTGCCAATAATAGCATACCCCCCCATGGGAGTTGAGGATCATGTAGTTGTAAAAGCTTATAAAATGGGAGATCGCATGGGGCTGGTTAGCTGTATCCATAAGCGACTGCTTTAAGGGGTTTTCAGAGGTCTGCCATGGCGGTGGGCCTAGAAAAGAAGAAAGCACCTCACTCAGCTGCTGGTGTTTAAAGACATGATAAGAGAACATCAAGAACTTACTCTGAAGCTCCTTCGCTGAACTAATTTTCCCATCAGTTAACAGGGATGAAATTGAAGTACCAGTGAGTGCTGGGCAAAAGGTCTCAGGGATAGTGCGAAGAGAAATTTTAAAATGGGGATTGTCCATCAAAGGCTGAGCAATGTCTTTATGTAATGACAAGGGCAAAAAAGAGCTAATCTGGTGGAGCACTTTAATTGACCACCACAAAGGAGGGACCTGCAGGGATTTAGGAAGCTCCAAAGGTTTAGCAAAAATGAGAAACTTTAAAACAATACCCTTGGATTGACAAAGCTGTTGCTCCAGAATTAGCCACTGAGGAGAGTATTCAGTAGTAGTAATAGGACCAGTATGATAGGAGCACCACTGGAAAACTTTATAGCAGTGGATAGCACAGTAGTATAAAAAAAAAAATAGGGAAATGCAGGCCTCCCAGGTCTTTCAGGAATGTCAGTCTGAGATATGCTCTTTTCACCACCTTCCCTTGCCATAAAAAATCAGAAAGCATGGACTGTAACCGGACAAACCACCGCTTAGTAAGGTATGGGCTCACCATGTTAAATGGGTAGAGTAACCGTGGCAATATGTTCATTTTGATCACGTTTACACAACCCCAGAGAGTAAGAGGGAGATGTTTCTATCTTTGCAGGTCCACTCTAATGTTTTAACAAATTGAGGAGAGATTAAACTTAATCAAGCTCGACAAGGAATGAGAGATTTTAATACCCAGATATGTAAGAGCTTTGGACTCCCAGGCGAGGCCTACATTTACAATCCAGTGTTTCTGGACATGATGATTAAGGGGCATGACACTGGACTTTTCCAGATTTATCTTATAACCCACTAACTTGGAAAACTTAGTTATAACATCCACAGCTACAGGTATAGAAGTTTGTGGATTTTCGAGATGTAGTAATAAGTCATCTGTGCAAGCAGACATTGAGAAGGAGACCTGCCCAGCTCGGATATCCTTGAATCTCCTGACAAGACTGCAGAGAGCAGATAAGGAGTTCTAGATAGAGGTTAAAAAGTAAAGGGGAAAGAGGGCACCCTTACCTGGTTCCTCAGGCTAAAAAGAGTGGGATGGAAAGGACTTGGTTACATTGAACTCTGGCTGTAGGTTGAGAGTACTGAACCTTAAGCCAGTCACAAAACAATGAGGGAAAACCAAATCTATCTAAAACCTCGAACAAGAAAGGCCTAGAGACCCAGTAGAATGATTTTTCAGCGTCAAGTGGCACCAAGATGGATGGTATGAGCCTTTCTCCCACACAAGAGATAAGGTGAAAAACCTTTCATGTATGGTCCAAGGATAGTCTTCCCACTATGAAACCTACTTGAGAATGACTTATTAGGCCTTGCTAAACATGAAGGAGGCGGTTCGTCAGGATTTTGGTGAGAATCTTTACATCTGTTTAGTATCGATATAGGATGGTAGTTACCTGGTGCTAGGGGCAATTTCCATGGTTTCAGGAGAACAGTAATCCAGGCTTGGGTGAATGAGCTGTCCAACAGGCCTGAAGATCATAAATAGTTGAACAGCCATGTAAGAACAGACACCAGCTCGTCAATAAAAATGGCATAAAATGAATTGTTGAACCTGTCTGGTCCTGGAGCTCTGTCTTTAGGCATTTACTCTATTACCCTTCATACTTCCAGTTCTGAGATAGGGGCTTGTAGGATAGCTTGTGGCTGGGTGATAGTAGGCAGTGTAACTAAGTCCAAGAAATTCTCAATGAGATTCAATTCAATTCAGCTTCTGAAGGCCTGTTATCTTCAGGTGTATAAAGCTTTTCATAGTACTGTCTGGAAGCTTTCACCATATCCCTGGGTTGGGTAGGAATGGGTCCCCCTGGTGAGGGCTGGAGACCTTGAATCATACTCTGCCCTTCAAGCTGTCTAAGCCTTAAGGCTAGGAGCCTTCCTGCCTTCTCACCTGAGTCCAGGAATCTAAACTTGACTCTCTGTAGGGCTAAATCTGCCTTTTCAGCCAGAAGCCTAAAGTATTGCGCCTTAAGAGTATGTAAGTTGGCCCAGCTGGCCTGATTGGTCGAGGCTGAGAGATCCCATTCTAGAGCCCATATTTGATTAAGCAACTGCCTGGTTGATTCTTCCCTATTCTTTTTGATTTTGGAAGCTAGTCTGATGCACAGTCCCTGGATCACACATTTCGCCCCCCCCCCAACAACATATCCAGGGAGATAACAGTCCTGTCATTTTCCCAGAAGAAATTCTGAATAAATTCAGTGAGAGATTTGATGAACTGGGTGTGTCACAGCAGCCCCAAGTTAAAGCACCAGGATCTGTCCTGGTCCCCCAGCCCTCCAGTGTGTGCTCCAAATAAAATAAAGCATGATTGGATATCACCATGGGCAAAATGTCGCATAGCAGTAACCCCATGAGACTTGAAGTGGTAGTCAGGAAATAGTCAATTTGTGAGAACGAGTTGTGGGGAGGAGAATAGAAAGCATACTCTCTGTCTGTGGGATGAAGAATGTGCCATAGGTCTTCTAAGCCTAATTTATCCATAAGCTCTCTGAGCCCCCTTTGGGCTGGTGACAGCCCCCTCCGGTACACCCCTGATCTATCAAAGTCAACATGATACACTAGAATTCAGTCCCCACCTAATATTATAGGGGAAGGGTTATATGCTGATATCTGTGATAGAAGTTTTGAGAAGAAGCTGGGGGAATCTGCATTAGGGCTGTAAACCCCTCCCAGAAGGATATCCGTCAGGCCTAACTGCCCCTGTAAAAGGAAGAAATGACCTTCTGGATCATGATATTCCTTAACCAACTGAAAGGGGGTGCCCCTTCTTATTAAGATGCCCACGCCTCCCCGCTTGCTACTGGAGCCCACCCCAAACACTTGGCCCACCCATTCCCTTCGGGAGTAATGCATGTCCTCATGCTTGAAGTGGGTCTCCTGTAAAAAGGCCACATCCGGTTGATATTTCTTGAGGTGAAGCAATATCATATGCATTTACGCTTGTCATTCGCCCCTTTTATGAAATGAATTTATATATAGTTCTCATTGTCCCTCCAGTAGGCTCCTGTTGCCCAAGTCTTTGTTCGTTTATTCACTATACCCATGTGTGCTCTAGCCCTCCCCTCCCAAAAAATAACCCATAATAGCCCTCCTCCTTCCATCCCCACATCCTCCAGCCAGCATGTTGAATGTAAAACAGCAACATGAACCATAACCTACCCCTGTAGCCCCCCCAGCCCTTCCCTCCCAACCATGTACAACCCTCTTGACCCCAGCCCTTTAGGCCACAACTCCAACCTCCCTCTGCCTGTGATGAACTACCTTCTGCAAGCAGGCCCCCCTGGCTCACTTTGTCCCCCAACACCTTTTGTCCAATGCTTACATTATCAGTTTCAAACACAAACAGGTAGCCAAAATAAACAGTGGCCTTAAGTGCCCCTCCCCACCACTACACCCTGGACAGTTCATTCTCCCCGAATATACTCAGCAGTCTAAATGGTTAGGTGATACGGCCCAGCCCCTGACCTGTGACAGGGATCAGCAACCCTGCATGGGGGGCCAAGGACAAGGACAATGCCCCTCACCTTGGTCCCCAACCCTTCCATCCAAGTCCCAGAAAGCAGGTTTCCCAGGTCCCGACTGTTCCAGGGCTGATGCAACCTGAGTCCAGCCAGACTCACTCTCCCTTCTCTCCACAAGATGCACCCAGCGAGCCACATCTTACCTTAGCCAACCACCACTAGCCCTGGACCCCATACCCGACCAGGGAGGATTCCACTTCATCCCCCGCACAGCAGCATAACAGCGTTGGGGCTCAGGGCCACCATAGCAAGACGGGGGGAAACCCTTCACTTTGTTAGCAAAATGCTCCCTAACCCTATATCCTGTTTCTAGCAGCTAAGTTAGTTGTATAAGAGTCTGTAGTACAGGGAAGGGGAGGAGGGGAATCCCACCTCCCAGCCCTCAGATCTCAATGATACACATCCTTGCCTATTCTCTCTGCTAAGGGGGGCCTCAGTAGTCACCCACCCCTGTCATCCACAGGGTCCAGGATGCTAGCCAGTGCCCCTCTGCCCTTGCCCGTCATGGTCTCATTAACCAAGTGATGCACTTAAGCAAAAGGGGGCATGGGGCTCCTCGAAGCCAAGCCTGAAATACAGTCAGTGGCCATTTGTGTGAACCTGCAGGTGACTGTCCTGACATGCCCCCATTAGAGGTCAGGGGAGGCACAGCCGGACCCAGAGTCACCACAGCCCCCTCCTTAATCAGAACCAAGAGACCTACCTCCTGTCCCCCTCTGTCAGGCTGGGGACCCTCCAGAGCAAACACACTCAGATTCATTTTCCTAGCCCTCCCGAGCAGGGCACCAGTCAATTGTGTAGGTCTGCTGGATGATGACTCTAACTGATATCAAGGGAGCAGGCAAAAAAATGGGTGTGAGGTTTCCTCCAGCTTGACCCTGTAATCCATTTTAAGAAAGACTCATGCTGGATGCCACTGTCCAGTGTAAAGTCATTGTCTCAATAGCCTGTTAGAATAAATCAAAAGTCCCCCTATTCATGCCCCCCCAAAAATCAGTCTATGAAACCTCTAGACCTTAAACTTGCACCATGTAGTTAGAAACTGTGTCTCCCCCTATGTCATTCAGAAAGCGAGTCACTTTGGAGCCTGGAATAGATCTGGTAACATGGTGGGGAGATGTTGCCTGGCCTGATCTTCTGAATTGAATGATTTTGTTACTCCTTGATGTGAGACCTGTAACTTGTCTGGGTATATAATCTTGAAACAAATTCCAGCAGCCAGTAGTTTAGAAATAGTCGGGTTATACTCTGCCTGCTTCAACTGAACTGATCTTGATAAATCTTGAGTCAACTTGAGTTTATTTCCCTCCCAGAGAAGCTCCTTTGCCTCCTTTAACTTAGCCAGAATGTGCACCTTGTCTAGATAATTTAGGAGATTAAAAATAATAAGGTGAGGTGGCAAGTCTGGAGCTGGAGTGGGCCTCAGTGCCCTGTGGGCTCTCTCAATGATATAGCTCAGTCCATTAGGTGAGGGGCCAGCTATTTTGTCACAGAACTTCTGTATGAATAATATGGGATTTTGCCCCTCTGCTCCTTCTGGCAGCCTGATTAAGAGGAGGTTGTTTCTTCTGCTGCACTCTTCAAGGTCTGTTGCACCTGGGTTATGCTCCCTATCATCACACATACACCTCACACTGTATTCCTGGTCTATTGTACTGTGATACTGCTATTTTGCACTACCATATTGATATGGGCACCCATCATGTAAGCATGAGTGCTAGGAATGTGTTTTGCTTCTAATATATGCTAATGTTTATCATGCATGATTCATTATACCTCACCATAATACACTTATCTAGATTATGTTTGTCTTTTATATATATTCCATATATAATCTTCTTAATCACTGATAAGATGACTCTGATGGATCATCAGTGATTACTGTATACTTATATTCTCATATAAATATATGTAGTGTGTGTTTTACACTCAGGCAGATATGCCACGTGTAGTAGAGCCCTGTCAGCAGTTCTCTTTGTCTAAGCATGCTGACAAAGAGAAATCCTTTGTTATGTCTTATGTTATACATAAGCAAGAAATGCCACATGTAGTTTGAACTAGTCAGCATTTCTTTTGCCCAAGCTATAATGCTAATGTAAGCATATTCTGTCTCATATGATACTCACTAGTGATTCTGTCTCCTAAGTCATCATCCAATGGAGAATGACTTAGGACCAATACATATTGTTTCTCATACCTGTAACTATGAGGTAATCTCTGTTGCTATGCTGGTATCTGTAGTATTTAGGCTTGTATAACCTAGTTTTACATGCAGAGAGCTGGATCATGGGGAGAGAAAACAAGATCTTAGTGAACCTATGATCTACAATTCTGGAGATTATGTACATTCTACAGAAGAGCGGAAAAAAAAACACCTCCCTTGTGATTTTCTCTGTCACATGCTTGGCGTAAGTAGTCTAATAAACCTTCATTAGTACTCTTGCTTATTTACGCATGTTTCATGGCAGACTCTGAGACACCAGAATCTGTATTATTATTATTTACCCTACACACCAAGAGTGTTTAGACAACATAAATGGCAACTGCAAATGCAGTCTGGATGTTTGCCAAGTAGCATTTTAATTTCCTCTGTAAATTGAAACACTGGCCGAGAAATCCCCAGTAACAAGCAGCAGAAAGTGTCTTCTGTTTAACTTTTTGGTCTGTTGTGTGTTCCACCATGCAGACAAAACAATCTCTTGGCAGATATTCAATCTCTGTGTAATGAGTTGTTTTATTTTTTTTTTCCCTATTCTTTCTCTGTGGGAACACAGTTGTAAAGGGATCTGAACAGACAGACTGCTTTCTTTTGTGGATTCAAATCCTAATAGGTATTTTCTCATCTAGGTGTCCACATACACCGAATGTTGTTTGTGTCCTTTCATGAACTTTGGTTGCAAACAAAGTTCTTGATCCACAGACAGCTAAGGGTTTCTTATCTTAAGACATGTCTAAATATATCAGTACTGAGTTGAGGCTGGATGCCTTAACGTACAAAACTGCTTATGGTGGTTGGTGTGATTTTGCTGAAGTAGAAAAGTCTGGTGGTAGCCCTTTAGGGGATATCATTGCCCATTATGGGGAATTGAAAACTGGTACAAATGATCCTGAAGGATTATTATTTGCAACGTTGCTTAAATGTTTCAATGCTGTTCTAAATAAACTATCTGTTTTGGAATCTGAGTATGTTGCTTGCAAAATGGAGAATTCTGCCTGCAAGCAGGAAATTAGTCTGAAGAAGGCTTCTCATAAACAAAATATAGATGGACTGCAGTCTGAGCTGCAGTCTCTCTGTCTAGAAAATGAGTCTCTCTTTAATGAGAGAAGCAGCCAAGACCTGCATGCCTTAAGAGATAACATTAAAAAGGCAAAACTTGTTAGAAAAAGAGTTTTTCAAATGAATGGTATTCTGGCTATTAACACCGATTCCTTTATGTTTTGAAAACAAGGAACTTAGGGATGATAAGTCTGAAGTAATTACTGAAAGAGTTAACGTGCTGGTATTTCACCACCAGATTTTGACTGAACATTATGATTTAGTATGTTTTCAGTATAGCTGACTTGAATTGAAGGTTTTGAATATAAATCATGACACAGTTTCTGTTGCTAACAGGCATGTTTTACAAGATAGGAATGTCTTGCAATCTGAAAACAATGCATTTTACAGTGTGCTAATCCCCGTATTTGAGTTAGAATGTAGGATTAAAAAGTCAGATATGGTGAACTTGCACCGTCAGCCAGAGGTTTTGGCAGGGCATACTAACTTAATGCCCAAAGACCTTGCCTCTTCTCATGTTGAAGAGTTTGATTTTGAACACTCACAGTATGATGTGGAGTGGACTAGAACAAAGGCTAGCCACTTGTTTTCCTGTGATTCATAAAATGGTGGACACACAGGTCATCAGGTTGCATCCCCATACCATCCCCAAGATGGCCGCTCATGGTCATGTGATGATTGTCATAACAATAACCCAAGATGCCCATGAGGTAATCCAAAATGGCCGACCACCACATCACGGAGGTTCGATCATGCAGTCACAGGGACCTGTGATTGCTACCATAATCAAACATAACAAACCAGAGTTTTTTGGCATGATTAATAATGTTATAAGTAAAACTAGTGTTTCTGAGGGACAGAGTATTCTCATTAAAAATGTTGTTGACATACTTTTGAATAAGGCTGATACACAATCTGTCATGAAGTCAGTGTCTGACTCTGCAGAAGAAACTTCTGCTTGCAACGTTTGCTATAAAACAGTGTCCTTGGTTAAAGAACTCATTGCAGTTAATTACATGAAATGTTGTTTTTATTTCCTTTGCAATTTAACATCAGCTTTCCCTGAGAAGACTGAACATACTGCTTTTTCTATGCAGTGCATTAATACTTTAAGCTGTAACATTAAAAACAATGTTGCTCCCATCCAGCAACATTCCGTTGGGGAAATCCACTTTACATTTGATGGGGGAGGGGACAACCCTGATTCTGAAAGCCCAGTGGCTGTGATATTTTCAGCATCACAGGCTACATTGGGAGGGGAGGGTTACAGGTTTGATTTCTGAACCTGAGCGGACAACTCTCTCAGCCCTACTTTATTCACCCCTGATGGCTACTGAACCACAATCCATAGCTGGAGAACTACGTGCAGCTTGCACAACACTTTTCTCCACTGTGCAGGCACCCTTGATAGTGCTGCACTGCCTGCATATGATGCAGAACCCCCTCCATCAGTGATGCCTGGAACATCCCATACTGTGGCTGCAATAGCAGACACAAGCCTGTAACAGTCTGCGTTATTCCCAGACCATACAATGGCAGGCACTTCTTGTAATAAGGTACAAGGTATCCTAATACTGATACTGTTTTTTCTTTTGGGATCGCTAACCATGGTCCCAGCATTGGTTAATCCTACCACAGCTTTAGGGCATTATTTTGAAACTGCCACATCAATAAAGCAATCTCAGCAGATTTAGCCCAAACATACAATGGACACATCAGACCCATTGCTTATGCATCCAAGATGCTTGCCCCAGTGGAGCTGAAATACAACCTTTGTGAAAGGAATCTTTTGGCTACATACTGAGCAGTGACATACTTTATGTACATCATTAGATATGCACCCATTGTGCTGCATTTCAATCATTTGCCAACTAACTTTCTGTTATCAGACAGAGTAAAATATGTCTCTGTATCCAATGCCAGACTTACAAACTGGTGTCTCATTTTACAGGATCATGACATCACTGTCCTTCCTATCAAAACTCCATCCTTGTTGGCCCATGGCCTACAGTTTATAGGAGAGACCCATGATTGTTCAGTCCAACCCCCTGACCTACCTGCCCCAGGGCCCTTTCTGACAGAACCTCAGAAAGTGTTAAAAGACACCATTATGTGTTGTGTTTTTACTGATGACTCAGACATACATACCAACGAGGGTCAGATAGCAGGGTTTAGAATTATTTACATTCTGGTGATGACAGAGTGTGCATGGCTAGTAATTGCATTATCTTATATGTACAATTCACAGGCATTTTTAAAACATGCCTAGCAAATAAAATGAAAATCAAGGAGACGCGGAGTCTCCTAATTACCACAGATATTTGTGGATGGTTTAGAAAGCTGGTAAGTCCTTGAGAAAGACACAGCTTGTGTTAAGAGAGGAATAAAAAGAGATTTCCCCTTGTGTAAAATGATACTAGCATTCCATGAGAGGGTTAAGTTCTGCCCGCTTCAAGAAATGTCCTTGAGACAATTACAGAAATCACTGCAGATACTATGTTTTTATTATAGTTTCTAATTGGGTCTGTTTCTCTTTAAACTGAATTTCTTTGGAAGAAAAACAAACTTCTGTTCAAGTACTCCATAGTATCACTGTGAAATACAGTGACTTGCTTGTGTACATCACAACACTAACAGTTTAAATACTGTACATTCATAAGGTTCAAGCATATTTTAAACATGAACTTTATGCTCCATAAGAAGGACCCTCATTTGAGGGCAGTGTATTGGTTCCTTAATAAAAGAACTGAGGAATAACTTTCAGAAATAAGCCCTTATACCCCAATTGTATTGTATTATAAGAAAGTGAAAATGACATTCACCTATCCAGTGATGGCCTACTCATTTGGAACATCACTGCTGTAACACTCATGAGAAGTTATGGATAATTCCTGAACACCTGAGAGTAGATTTTATCTACTGTACCAAGTACATGATACTCCAACTGGTAGACACCAATGATTCAATAAAAACACTAGACAGACTAAAATCCTCTATCTGGTGACTACACATGAGAAATTATGTAGAACACTACATTAGTAACTGTTTGATCTGTGCACAGAACAATCCTATACCAGCTAGAAAAATACATTGTTACCCCAGAGGCAATCAGGCCCCTGGAACAACATCCAGATTGACTATATTGGCCCTATGCCAACCACTAAGAACAACTAGTTTTCACTAGTGATAACCAACCTAATGGAACAGCACAGTCAAAGTGACTGCAAATGTCTTGTTAAACCTGCTATTTACCAGGTGTGGGTTACCCCTAAAGGTAAATTCTGATTACAGGGATCCAGCTTTATTGCCTAAGTAATGCAGGAAACTCTGGATTTGTTATGGGTAAAACAAAAGTTTCATATCCCTTACCACCCACAGTTATCAGGACAGGTGGAATGGGCTAACAGGCAGATACAAGTTATGTTATCCAGACTTGTTCAGAAACCCCAAAGGACTGGGATTCATTATTGCCTTTATTCCTTATGGCAATAAGAGGGACACCATCTACAGGTACACAGCTTACCCCATTTTTGAAATCATGACCAGATGGTCCATGAGGCTCCCAGAACATTTACTTCTGGACCTGTGTACTGCCACTGCTGATGGAGCATCAGTAGATAAATATGTTAAATATCTCAAACAAGACATCCAAAAGGTACACTTGTTTGCTGCACAGTGCATGGGCAAGGCCCAACAACAGGCCCTATCCCATTGTAAACAAATGCATTTCAGTAGTCTACCATGTTAGACTGCCTCACTATAACAGTCATTGATAAATGGCTACATGCCAATCAAATGAACTTGTTTAAAGGAGATTATATTACTTTTTCATATCCCAGTGGGAGGAATAGTACTAAACTAACTATGTTTTCCTTTTCTCTTTCCTTTTAGGTTCCAGAGAGAGAGAGAGAGAGAGAGATGCTTGCTTTTATGCTTGTTATTCTTTTTAAAAGTATGGGTCTTCTTGCAAGCCCAAACTGCCCATTTTATTGCAGATAAGAACCAGTGATCTAATCCTAAACAGATTATTGAGGCAGAATACCTCACAAGCCCACATGATTCAATTGAATCCTGTGAAATTCATACTAAAGTCCTAAAAGACATGTTCATCGTCCAGAAGGGTAGTGAGGCCCTACTGAATGTTATGGTCATTGCTTTGGATCAATTCTAGCAGCTAGACTTGATCTGGACTCCTGTTTATAATTTAATGATAATCAGGAATTTTGCCTCCAAAATTTATATGGTAATAAAAGCCATTAGACCTTTAGGTTTTTACCCAATGATGCCCCACACTTTGTGACACCTAATGCTGAGTGCCCAAAATAGAACCCTGGCCCACCCAGTGGTCTAATAGCCACTTCCCAACCAGGTATCATAGTTAATAATGTGCAGCTCATGCACAACCCAGCGATTTTTAAATATCACCTTTTAAACTTGAAATGATTTGTTTTATGTTTTACAACAAACATTTCCTACTTTTTTTTATATAAATAATGATGTGATTGGATACTATGGCAGCATACCAGGTACTCTTTCATGGCACCTTTACAGGGGCTCATAGCACACATGCATCACATAAAACACACACACACACACACACACACACACACACAGGATTTTCACATCCTGACTGCTAGTGGTACATCTTATAACTGTAAACCTACCCAAACACACTAGGCATTTTGTTTTTGTTTTTAAAAAACAAAACAAAAAAAAACACAGGTTTAGACTCAGACCTATTTGGCTCTGACATATCTATTTGAAATAGGGCTGATATAGCCATTATTCAAGCACATATGAAAAGGTTCATCATGATAGTATGAAATATAATATCATACCCCCCTCCACACTGCCTGGTATACATGGTTTTACTCATAAAGAGTGATTTACATTTACAATATTAAGGATATTGTGAAGGGGTTTGATCTGACAAAGGTTCATATTAACGAATTATTTTCTGCTCACATTAAGGAAACAGATGAGTATCACATAGCTAGGAAAGTCCTTTGCACTGCCTATAGCTATTATGTTCTTAAAACCCTTTGGTTATCTCTTCCGGGATCTGGAATTAGGACATATCCTTGATCTCATACAGGACACACTTATGGGTCAGTGACATTGCCACATTATGTACTTCTATTTCATGTGTTATCAGATATTTATTTGAATCTAGTACAATTCCCTTGTCAATGGCAAGGAACCTTGGATATGTCACCATACACACCAGTATTGCTCCATGTTTCAAAACTTATTTCTGCACAATCCGGGAAGCCATGTTTGTGACCCTCACAGTATCATTGCCACATTTTCATCCGGCAACATCCATCTCTGATCGTCTGTCAACTGTCCATTCTATTGATCATCTTGATGGGAACTTTTGTCATGAAAAGGTTGAAAAACTACCTCCTCTCCTTGTTTACCATGAGGTCTTGGAATCATGACTGACTCTGAACTTTGATTATCATACCTTAAAGGAACATCACTTTTTATGCAGATGTGACATCTTCCAACTTGTCTTACCAACTTGTGAATGCTGGCCTAATAACTGAAATTAGGCTTCCACTTGTGAACTTTCAAATAAACTGTATTCAGTCCAGCCAATTAAGATTCTACAATCAAGCTCATTGTTATGCATACTATGAAGCAAGTCTGGGTTGGGGCAATCCCCTAGCTTCAGCAAGAAGACTCTTCTTCATTTGATCTAAATCAAGAAATCCATTTTCTTTACTGTTTGTTTTCCAAGCCTGGCTGGCACCTCATACAAACTGAGTACTGTTATAAACTATTACACTTTGTGCAGCCGTGTGTTCATCTTCCATGGAACACTGTTGCTATTCCATTGTCAAACTCAACGTGCAATCTAATGCACCCCCTGATGAGGCTCTGAAAATACTACAACCCCATGAACATTTTGATTTACCTTTGGAAAATCTGAACCCTGGATTTATGACTGGAACTGTTCATGGTTTATGTCTTGTGAACACTGACATTTCTCGTCCTGTTCAACTTACCAATTGAAAAATGCCATCCTTCATGGTGGTATATTCTGCTGATGCGGAACATTGTGCGGTGACCAACTACACATTCTTCTGACATGGACTAAAAGTTATGCAATCTGAACATTTCTAACTTCTGTTTTTACTCCTAAACAGGTAATAGGTTTTATGGTAATCACACCTGTTCCCATTCCGGAACCAGATATCATTAAGTCTAGTCCTAACTATCTTGATGCTCTATCTCAATTTTTACTTATTTTTAATTTCAATACAGGCAACTTAAGTTTGTCTCTTCAATTTGTTCCCAATAGGTCAGATACACACCTGATACATATCAGTATTTACTGATTGTTTTGATATTGGAAAACCCCATTGTAAAGTTGTATTCCAAATGTTTACAGTAATACAAGGTTTACTGACATTTTCCCTTATAATTACATTTTGTTTTTTAAGGAAAACCCTGAAACACCACTGTGACCAGTTAAACTTCCTCTATCAGGCTCACGCTTCAGGTCTGTAAACAAATGGTGCCTAACTGTCGTCTTTTTGTTGTGTTGCCACTTTTGCAATTAGGTCAACAAAGAGGGGACTGTTGCACCTGGGATATGCCCCTTATCATCTCACACACATCTCACACTGTATTCCTGGTATATTGCACTGTGATACTGCTATTTTGTACTAACATATAGATATGGGCACCCATCATATAAGCATGAGTGCTAGGGATGTGTTTTGCTGCTAATATGTGCTAATGTTTATCATGTATGATTCATTATACCTCACTATAATATATTTATATAAATTATGTTTGTCTTTCATATGTATTCCATATGTAATCTATCTAATCACTGATAAGATGACTCTGATGGCTCATCAGTGATTATTGTATACTTATATTCCTCATATAATTATATGTAGTGTGTGTTCTACACTCATGCAGATATGCCACATGTAATAGAGCCCTGTCAGCAGTTCTCTTTGTCTAACAAGCTGATAGAGAGAAATCCTTTGTTAAGTCTTGTATTATACATAAGCAAGAAATGCCACATGTAGTTTGAACCAGTCAGCATTTCTTTTGTCCAAGCTATAATGCTAATGGAAGCATAGTCCATCTCATATGATACTCATTAGTGATTCTGTCTCCTAAGTCATCATCCAATGGAGAATAACTTAGGACCAATACATGTTGTTTCTCATACCTGTAACTATGATATACTCTCTGTTGCTATGCTGTTATCTGTAGTATTTAAGCTGGTGTAACCTAGTTTTACACACAGAGAGATGGAGCATGGGGAGAGAAAACAAGATCTTAGAGAACCTAAGATCTACAATTCTGAAGATTATGTACATTCTTCAGGAGAGTGGTAAGAAACCCATCTCCCTTGTGATTTTCTCTGTTATATGCTTGGCGTAAGTAGTCTAATAAACCTTCATTAGTACTCTTGCTTGTTTATGCATGTTTCTTGGCAGACTACAAGACACAAGAATCTGTATTATTATTATTTCCCAACACACCAAGAGTGTTTGGGCAACAGGTCCTCTTTTTTTTTCCTCCAGTTTGGCGACTTTCCTATGGGTAGCTATGGTGTCTGGTTCCTGATGAGCTCGCCAGTCTCCAGTGAGCTTATACACACATCCACATCTCTGACCCTGTGAGACAAAGATTCAGCTAATTACTGAAGGTTGGCAAGCTGAGAGGTAATACCGAGCAGGTCCTCCTTCAGGGGAGTGAGCTGCATTAAAATGTTTTCTTCTGTGAGTGGAATAGTGGCCACATTTGGTTTTGGGCTGGCCATTGTCTGGACTTTTGGCATCTTTGTGGCCTTGTTCTTCTCGAGCATGGCTGGCGGGGTATGGGCCAGTCCCATAGGCCGCATCTCCACCTCCATTCAAGTAATGGCTTTCTACACCATGATCAACCCAAAAACCAAAGTAAAGCCTACCAACGATCTTCCAACAGCTCTATCCACCAAGGGGTACATAAACTCGAGCTGATTTAAAGCATTTTTAGTAAAAGTTATAGAGCTGAGGAGCAGAGCCAGGAATCAGACATTTCACCCTCTCAGATGCATCATGTGACCTTCCTTTCTGGAATTTTTTCACCAGATTTGCAACATAGGCTTTTTGGGAGCCCACTTCATGAACAGTGACACTGTTGTTTCGTTAATTGGTCCTGAAAGGTGATTCCACGCAGTGACAATGAAATCACCTTTTGGAACTGAATAATGAAATGACAGTGACTGAGTTTATGAAGTGGGGTCCCAAGAACCCCATGTTGAAAATTTGGAGCCAAAAGTTGCAAAAATGGCTAAGATATCCACCTAAGTTGACCTCCCCCATTGATGCCATTATACCACTTACCATGATTTTCTTCAGTTTGCAGTCGGTTTTTGAAGAGTTCAGACATGTCCTACTCCACTGAAGATCATGGCGCTGGGCTCTGGAGGTAAGTACGGGGTGAGGGGTACAGGGAGGTGGGTGTGCAGAGGGTTGGGTGGGGGTTGGGGAGGGGCACTCTGACTCAATGACAGACCATTTTCTTATTTTCAGGAATGGACATCATGGGAAGGTTTTCTTTATTTACAGGTGAAATTAAACAACTGTTGGGCACACTGGGGTGGGCTCTCAGTGTGCCCCATGACTTTTGGGGGTTATGTTGGCCACACTGGAGTGGGCTCCCAGTGTGGCACATAATGGGGGTGGGGCAGTGGCAGGAACATGCTGACACAGTCTGCTTCAGAAGACATGCAGGCACACTGAGGTGGGCTCCCAGTGTGCCACACAGTGTTAAGGGGGGTTATAAACATGCCGATAGGGGGACTGGGCATCCCCAAAGTTGGCTTGCTGGGAATTGTAAAAGGTGGACGGCGACAGCCGCTGTCATGTTTATTGAAATGTTTCAGCAGCCAAGGCACGCCCTGCAATGATGGGTTGCTCCCTCATTGCAGTGGCAAAATTCTTTCAAGTTGGTGGCATGCTTCTCAAGGGCTGTCATAGACAGTGTGCTTATTCATTGGTGCCATAGAGACCAGCCCAAAAAAGCAGTGGTGCCATTGGCCACTACACGGCTGCACCTCCACAACCTGCTACTCCAGTAAGCTGTCACAAAATGTTGCTTGCGCTGCAAGTGCAAGACAGCATAAAAATGAGTGTTAGAAAACAGCTGAGAACAGTGATGAAAACCTGGTCCATGCCATACTAAAAGGAGCACCAGGTTTATTATTTCAACTATAAAAATATGGTAAAGCAGTCTCAAAATGTGAAGAAAAGGGTAGTTATTAATTTAGCTTTATTTACCAGGTAAGATGCACTAGACAAGCATTTGCCTATTTTCAAACACAACCTGTGAGAATTGCAATCAAAAACAATGTGAACTGGTGAAAATGACAAATATGTTCAGTTCATGAGAAATTCCAGTGTACAAACTCAAACATGTAGTGAGAAAATGCATAACAATGGGGAAAAATGGTATGCATTGTACATAACTGGTTTCAAAGGACAAGTCTCATACAGTACAGAAGATAAGGGGCAATCTAAAATAGACTAAAAAAGTATGGGTCAACATTTTCACATTGTCATGCACTGCTGCTTTAAATGACAGACCGATACATAGACAAACAGATGGATAGATAAACAGACAGAGAGCTAGACAGAGAGGTAGATAGATAAATAGATAGATAGATGGATGGATGGATGGATGCAACCTGGCCCATCCTTTAGGCCTGAAAAGGTCTGATGGAATAGAACATCATATAATAGCTGTTTTCATGCTATCCAGTTCAGAGTTAGATGAATCACATTAGAGTGGGTGTTTCATAGAACTGGGGCTGCAACACAGTGATGTGCAAAGTTGGAAAACATTACTCTGTGGATTATTTTGTAAATTTAATCCCCTAACTGTGCAGAGTCGAAATTCATGGAAAACTGATTACTCTGTGAAATGCGAGGTTGCAACTTCGCTGGTGGAGTTCGACACAGAGATGAAGTGTTTCAAGAACACAAAGTTGCAACTTCGCCAGTGAAGTTTGGTATGGAGGCAAAGTTTGCAAGGTACTATGGGACTGGAGGTCACATATTGCTAAAACAGCCTCTATGCCACATGGAGGCAGTCTCCTGTGCATTGTTGTGAAGAGAGAGTAGGAGAGAAGTCTGTCTGTGCTTGTTTGAGAGAAAAAACTTGTAAAATACATTTCAAAACTGAGCTTTTTGAATCCTAATTGCTCACAAATTGTTCTTGTAGCCCCCCCCCCCAATTCAGGGGCTTATTTTGAGTACCTCCTTGGGCTCTCATAATGTCCACTGCTTGGCAGACATCTAGTGAGGGAACTTAAATCCATGTTTATTAGTTTAGTAGTGCTGATTCTGAAGCTAATGACAGTGACTATGGAGCTGTTTGCTATTCCTCTTTTGAACTAGCTTAGCTGTTCCAAGGAATCACTTATTACAATGTTGGATATAGTGTCAACAGTTCAGTAATGCCAGATAATCCTGCTCTTTCAACTGAACCAGTACCCCCTGAAAGTGAAGTTCAAAGTGTGATCTCTGAAATAGCCAACTCATTATACCTGGTGGAATTTTCTGAGATTGAAATGGTTGATTCTGATCAAGAAGATAGTGAACCTACTAGTGAACCTTCAAGTGATGCTGAAGTAAGTGGGCCTAGTGAACTAAATCTTGTACTAGAAAGTGTTGCCATCCCTTCAGATGCTAACTGTATGTTGGATGACTCAAATTTTGTTGAAATATCTCTTTCGATTGAACCTGAGTTCCAAGAACCAGAGAGTTCAAGTGCTACACCAAATACAAGTAACACCTCCAGTTCTTAATCTCAAAAGAGTGCAGTGGTACCCCATTTGTCAGAAGCTGTCATGTTGCTGGACAATGAGCCAGGAGTAGCTAACCTGAATGCTGATGCTGAAAGACAAGTGCCAATGCCCCCTACGCCAAGACATTCAAACAGAACTGTAAAGCCTGTGATTCGACTCACTTATGACTTACCAGGAAAACATATAGACCTGCCTATGAATGTAGTTCATAAAGAGGTATATGTTACAGCAAAATTCCCTACCCAAACTAGTGGTTACTGCATCTTCTAAGGTGATAGCTAAGCCTTCCACCCAGTAGTCTAGGGGTTACCATTATAGAGTGAAAGACATCAGTTGAAAGGTGATCACTATCTGTTTAAACAAATGTTCAAAGAGTCCAAAAGGTCACATGTTATTTCCTATGCTTAAATGAAAATCAGTTCAATGCAAAATGTCATGACTAAAGTATAACTGTGAAAACAATCAATTGCTAGCAAAATGTCATTTAGTGTAAAAGTCATGCTATGATGTGTATAGTTGTTTCATGCCAGTGCAGATTTTGCATATACTAATGTAAAGTCTAGATTTGTATATAACAAAATGCCTTATTAAATGTGATTATTTGTATTAATAGACTTGACGGGGATGTCAAGTTTCCTGGGTAGGGGACAATATAGCCCCCCTCCCAAATTCAGGGGCTTACCTTGAATGTCTCCCTGGGCTCCCATAATTCCCACTGCCTGGCAGACATCTAGTGAGGGAACTTAAATCCATGTTTAGTACTGCTGGGCTGTTGTCTTGCGTGTGTGTGCAGAGCCTTGCTGGTGTGCTATCCTTTTAAGAGTCAGCATGTGGTTAGTGTAACTAGCCTGGGCTGTGTCCAAGTACTATAATGCTCATGACCAGTCAGGCTTGTCGTAGGGCGTGGGATTTCACACAAACAGGCAGACAAAATGTTAGGTGCATAAAAAACTCAAAAAAGCATTTAGCATTTTATTTTTGTAGAAAATTGAAATAATAAAATAAATCTTTACAGAAAAGTAAGTACTGTGTTAATTCAGCACACCTAAAGACTCCTCTCTGGTTTTAACTTAGCTTTAAACTCAGTGCTGTGTGGTCACACACACACACACACACACACACACACACACACACACACCTGCTCTCTCTGGGGACAGCAACAGACTGGCCCACCTACCTGAATTTCACCCCTGGTGATCAGTTTATATACTCTGCTACTCATGACATTATTAGTCAGGTGGTTAGGCACTTAAGCTGTTTCTCTATCTTTCTATCCCTGACTTTATAACATCAGGCAGAATGACCCAGGAGCATAAACCATTCTGTATTAGCTTTAACATCAGGCAGGTAATGTGGTAACAACAGACATCTAGGACTACTAAAACAGCCATGAATAAAAAAATGGGTTCTATGGAGCCTTAGCCCCACCCATTCTCTTGAGAGTGACAGCACTTTGTAGTATAGAGTAGGGCATTAGAGGGTGTTAGAGGGTGCTGCCTTCCCTATAGGAAATCATCCCATCAGCTCCTGACTACAGGTAAGCCTTGCACAGGTGAATCGGAAGGTTGCAGAGAAATGGATGGTTTACAGCAAGACATTTTGTAACACAGTAAAGAAGATTTTAAATGCTTACATTAAGTATTACATGTTCAAAAGCCTTTGCTCCTTATCCCTGTTCAAAGCACAGCTAATTATATAGCTCTTGTACCTTTTTATTTATATACTAAAGAAACCTTGTACTATTTATTCACAAACTGCCTTATTTTCAGCTTCATACTAAAACACTGACAAACAAAATGAGGCATTTGTGTGTTACTGGCGGCTGCTTTTGCAAGCCATCGGCTCAAACTTTCCTTTTGGCCTTCTTGGATTTGGGACTTCTGAAAACAAATGGTAAGAGAGCCACATACCTCGTATTTTACTATTGTTTGTGGCTCCTCTTTACTTTTGAGCTCACAGATAGGACAGAGAGCAACAGGGAAGGGAACAGAAAGAAAAAAAGGATTGCTGCTCCTGTTCACCCTGTCACTTTATACAGTACTTCATTTTCAGATATATAAAGGGAACTGGAGGGGGGGGACAAGTCAAGCCTCAACTGTATTAATTCTTTGAATTTACACTTGCCAGTCAGGAGTCCCTTTCTTAACGTCTCCTATTTCTAATTAATTATAACAATACCCCTTTAATAATGTTTGTTATGCATAACATTTGTATGAATTTTACATTTGCACATAAACACCTGACACTTTATTGCTGCACATGAGCGCTTTATTTACTAGCACTTTCAAAATGCTATACAGTACTTTATATAATCAGCCAGCAAATAAATCTGGCAAGTTAGCCATCTCTGTGCTTTCTTCACTTAAAGCAAGGTTATGGGAGGTCACGGTGAGGGATGGAAGGTGAAAAAGAAATATCAAAGATGGAAAAAGATTTCAGAAAGACAAAGTAAGGACTGTCATAGTTGGCCAACCTATGTCAGTTGAAGAAATGAATAGGAAAGGTATTCAGGAGCACTGTTGCACAACAGATTTATATAGAAAGAAGAACAAGAGAACAAACAAGACATCCCTCCTCCTTGGCATGCAGACTGGTAGAACACAGTTCTACCGGCTCTTCCCTGATCAGCTCCACCCTGCAGTCCTTAATAGTGCAGAGGGAGCACTAGGTTGTAAAATAAATATTTAAACTTAGAGTGTTGTTTAAAATAAATAAACTGTTTTATAATTGCCAGTCTCAACTCCCTGATGGGAGCCACCATCTTTGGTCCTGGACTTCCAATTTGGACCAATCAGAGCTAAAGGGTCCTTGAGGGGACCTAATTGCAATGCCTGCTGGGTGAAACTGTGAACTTTCCAGGTTGGCACATAAATGGACTAATAGTAGCACAAATACTGTAACTGACAGCCCAGGCTACCAACCTGAAAGCAGAAAAAAATGGACTTGTTCAAAACCTAACTAAACGCACTGTGCAGTCCAGTTTTAGCTTCAGAACTGAAAGGAGCCTGTGTGGCTCAGTATGTACCCACGGGAAGAGGCCTGTTTTTGCCTACTGTGAGTTCTCTTTGATCCTGGGAGGGATTGAGTGGTCCAGGACTGCATCTGAGCAGAGAGATGGGGGTTCTGCAACCAAAGTAAAGAGAAACTGTCCATTTACCAAAAAGGAGAAAGTTTTATGTGCATCAGCCACCACAATTGTGGCCTATCGACTGTGAGGAGAAACTGCTCCAGGGACTACTGTACTGACTGGAGATCCAGTCATTTTGAAGAGAAGTACTCTGTTCAAAACAAGCTGGAGGATCATCAGCACCCATTTCCTACCTGGGCCTATGCAATCTTTGGCCCAGCTGGACTGTTCCTGTACCACCAGCAGCACCATCCTGGCTAGAGACTAGCTTTGGGGCGTCAGCCCCTGCGATACTGCTACATGCAGATTGAGGCCACCTACAGGGAAAGGCCGTGAAGCGGAGTTGAGTAATGTTGGCCCCAGTCCCCATCAACAGCCTGAGAGAGTTGCAGGTCTTAGATGTTGCTAGCACCTTGTTCCATCTGTCTGGGTACAGTGAGTACAAATCAGGGTTGCTCCATGCAACTAAGCAATCAATTAAACTATGGTATCATCTAATTCTGTTTGCCAGTTTAAAGTGTTCTAATGTGACTGGGCCATCTGGCCAGGAATTACAATTGGTTCAGAGTTCTGCAAGTGTGTTGTATATGTTTAATCTCCTATCTTTCCACTAAGGGCCCCAAGGCAGCTGCAATGCCAGCCAATCTGTGGCACCGTATCAAGCATGCCTGTTTCCATTCTGAGTACCCAGTGTTTGCATGAACTCTGCAAATTCAGGGACTAAGTTCTAACAGTAATTTAACTCTGCTCTCTACAAGTGTTGCCATAATAACTCAGATTCTTGCCACTTCCTTGTAAGTCCCCTAAATAAACCTGATTTACTGTTTTGCATTTAACCTGGGCCATGAGCATATTATTACTTGGATTAGAGTGCTAAGTTATATGCTGAATAATTTAACAGTGTATGGTTGTATTGAAACTGTCTCTTAGAGGGGAACACAGGGTGCAAACCAGAGATCCAGACCTGGTTGGTAAGTGGTTAGAGCGTGAGCATATCATTAATGTGTGCACAGAGTTATGCTCACTGCTAGGAACTGCAACTACCAAATTACATAGAAACATAGACTTTGATGGCAGATAAGGACTGCTTGGCCCACCCAGTCTGCCCATTTCCCTTCCTTTTGGATAAGCTGCAGATCCTAGTTAACAGCCTGCTACCAAAGAACATCTGAGTGCTGTGAGGTTTATTGAAGTGCAGAAATCACTTCAATAAACCTCACAGCACTCAGCATTACTTTTCGTTACATGCCCCTTTTTGGTGTGCCTTTTTAATGTTTTTTGGTTTGATTGTTTAAGGTGCAGGATTAGCTCCTCCAAGCACCGTTAGAAACCGTGTTCTGTGTACTTCCTTCTACCCCCCACTAGAATTGCCTTATGTCTGTCCCATGCATTCTTGAATTCCCCAATGTTTTTGACCCCTCTACCACCTCTGAAAGACTGTTCCATGTGTCCACCACCCTCTCTGTGAAAAAAAACTTCTTCACGTTGCCCCTGAGCCATCTCCCCTCAATCTTCAAACTGTGCTCCTTTGTTCTTGAACATCTCTTTTTCTGAAAGATGCTACCCTCTTCGACTTTGTTGATTTCCTTGAAGTACTTGAATGTTTCTATCATGTCCCCCCCCTTCTGCCTTTCCACTAGGGTATACATATTAAGCTCCTTTAGCCTCTCTTCATATGGCTTCTGGTGCAGACCCTGCACCATTCTAGTTGCCCTCCTCTGGACTGCCTCCATCCTATCTATGCCCTTGCTTAGATGGGGTCTCCAGAATGGCATGCAGTATTCCAGATGGGGTCTCGCCAACTGTCTGCACAGAGGGATAACAATTTCTTGTTTTCTACTGGTGATGCCTCTCCCTATGCATCACAATATCCCCCCAGCCCTCCCTACTGCCTTCTCACATTGCTTGCCTACCTTAAGGTCATCTGATATGAGTACCCCCAGGTCCCTTTCCATTTTTGTTGTTGTTAGTACCCCCATTGTGTACTCTACCCCTGGGTTTTTGCTTCCCAGGTGCATTACTTTGCATTTCTTTGCATTGAATCTAGGCTGCCATACTTTTGACCATTCCTCCAACTTTGCCAAGTCCCTTCTGGTTTTAACTTATTTTATTTTAGTAGAAATCTTTTTTTTTTTGGTTTAAATATTTTTTTTTGTATTTAAAGATTTTATTAAAGAATACAATAGACTGAAAAATACAATCCATCCAGCATAGTTAATAACATATACAGAAAACAATGGATAAAACAGTTGTAGGAAACACAAAAACCAAGAACAACAGGTATAAGTGTCAACCAATAGAACTGTATAACACCCACCAAAAACTGTTCAATCCCAGGGATGCTGGCATCCACCCCCACCACCCCTTACTTACCATCAAAAAAAAAATCCTTATCATAATAACATTAAACTGTAGATGCAAGCCCTAATAGATCCCCATGATCAGTACCTAAGAATAGTATCCACCTATCCCAGGCTGTATGAAATTTAGAGATAGCCTTATGCCTTCTATACATAATCTGGTAAAAAGCAACAGTTTTTACTAAAGTCCGTTTCCACTTCTCAGTCAATGATAGCACTTGAGACCACCAGTGTGTAAGAAGTAGGCGCTTAGCTTCCAAGACCACAGCAAACAAAAAATTGGAGTAGTTACTAATAGAGCAATCCAAGGAACCTGAGCCTCCCAGAATCAAAAAAACTGGGAACCTCGGAACAGAAACTCCAGGCACCCTTTCCAATTGCATAAATATAGCTGCCCACCAGGGCTGGAGAGGGGCACACTCCCACAAGATATGAAAAATGGATTCAGATACTGAATTACATTGCCAACACAGATCTGAAGCAATTAATCACAAACATACCAGCTGAACTGGGGTATGATACAACCTCTTTTCTTCTCTATCAGCTTTAGTCTGGGGTCAGGAGACATAGAGTGTACAGCTGCCAGGTACCTATTCCACCCTTCTTGGTCAGGTCCCCATTCATATCCTGCTCCCATTTCAATCTCTGAGAGTCCCAATTTGGAAGGAAGAACTTTTGAAATTACTTGTACAAAAAACTAATATGACCTTTGGGCAGTTTATTCAATTTCTCCAACTTGAGTTGTAAAATCAGACACCTTAACCACATAGCCTTGCAAAGCCGCAACCGAAATGGCATGCCTAAGGTGGAAATAACACCAAAACTCTCTCAATGGGAGATTATACATGGCTTATAACTCCTGAAAAGTCATCAATGGGCCCCGCTCATCAACCATTAAATCCCCCAGTCTATGCATCCCACTATCCAACCATGAACTCCACCTAACAGAGACATCCCCAACCCGTATGTCCAAGTTACCCCACACTGGTTTCCATCTACCAAAATAAGTAGCATCACAGCCCAGGACTTTAAAGAAGTGACCCCAAACCCACCCCAAGAAAAGCATTGAAGAGCTGGCCTGGTGGCGCTGAGGGTTGAGGCACTGAACAACATACCTCACGTCATGCCGATGACCCGAGTTCGGGAGCGAGCTCGGGGGTCAGAGGTCAGCAGGGAGGGAGGCAGATCGAGCAACCGCTGGGCTGCTCTTCTGTCTCAAGGGGAGGGGTGTGGGACTACTCGGTGCTCTGGCAGCCCCTGGTGGAGATCAGGGGCACCACAGAGTGCAGAGCCGCATGTAAGGGAGTGTGGCTGATGCAGGCAGGGTTGCTGTGCACCAACATCAGACGTGCACCATGCACAAGCGGGAGGGAGGGATTTCGAGCACCTAGAAAAAAAGGAGGAGAAATACCCCTCTGGCTTGGATAGGTGACAGCCCTGCCAGTGCCACCGCCCCATGCCCAATGCTGGTTCCCCATCACTGACCCCTGCAGCCTCCCTGGGTTTCCGTCCCCTGACCTGGGGAACCATGATGAAATTGAAGATGTAGGGGAACACAGCAGGCGGTAGAGCGAGTCGGCGAGTGCAGTGGCCCGAGAGAGTTCCAAGCTGGAGGGCCAGAAAGATAGTTGAAAAAAAAAAGGAAAAGAAAAGCATTGGAGCAGATAAGTCCAACCTACGGGGGCACTCAGGTTTAAAAGTAGCCCCAAAGAAGCATTCCCCAGCCATTCTTGTTCAATCACCACCCACAATGGGGCAGTCGTGGAGGGATGCCAAATCCAATTCAGTGTTTGCTTCACTCTCTGCCAAAGATGACAAGCCCATAACCATGGCAAATTCTATTTGCCCACCACCCCAGGTGCCCTTAACATTCTCCTACTAAAGCAGGGGGTGGCACCCTCCCAAATGAAATCTGCCCACAACCTATCCAACCAAATCCAATAGCGCTGAGGCAAAACTACGGGCAAATTACACAGCATATAAAACAGACAAGGAAAAAACATTGTTTTTAGTGTAGCAATTTTGCCAGGAAGAGATAAATGAATTTTTTTCCACCGATGAAGGTCCACCTTCACCTCCTCCATCACTGCCTTTAAATGCCTAGAAATCATCTCCTCTTACTGCTGAGACACATACATCCCCAGATGCTGCATCCCATTTGGGGACCATTTCAGGGTATGTGACCCCAACTGGGCCCTGGACCTAACAGCTTTGCAAAGGAGTAAAAGCTCAGTTTTATCCCGATTAATACGCAGTCCAGATATTGCGCTGAAGGAGTCAATGACTTCCGATGCAGAGAGGTTTTGACTCTCGACAGCAATAAAAGGAGATCATCTGCATAAAGTAAGGTGGAAGAAGATTTCCTCCCCACCGTGCTCCCATAAATACCAGGATTCTGGGACGAGGCTAGATTTAACGGCTCTACCCCAGTAGAAACAACAATGGGCCGAGGGGTATCCCTGCCATATACCATGAAAAAGAGAAAAGGGGGCTGACAATGTCCCATTCACCCACACCCTCACCTGGAGATCTGAATATAAGCAAGTAATCCATTGGCGAAACTTTAGGGCCCAGGCCAAATCTGGTCAACACAAAAAGCAAGCAACACCATTCAACAGAGTTGAAAGCCTTTTCAGCATCCAAACCTACCATGGCCGATGACTCCAGACACTGAACCACCACTTGCATTAAATCTATGACCGCCCTCAAATTGTCACCGCCCTGCCATCCCCGCATGAAACCGGATTGTGCATTACTTATTAGGGATCCCATTACTGTCTCCAAATGCATGGCAAGAACCGTTGCCAAGATTTTACAATCAACATTTAAGAGGGAAATGGGTTGATAGTTGGCAAACCTAGAGGGATCCCTCCAAGGTTTCGGCAGCACAGTAACAATTGCATCTTTCATAGAGTCGGGTAAGGAGCCCACCTCACCTATTCCTCTAAACAGAACACCCCCTTGGCTAGTTTAAAAGCTTTCCTATGAAGCATTTAAACCTATCACCTAAGACCTTGATTCCCCTCCTGGACAGATGCAGACCATTGTGCCAGTATAGGTCTGTATCCCTCCAGGTGGATCCCCAGTTCCCAATGAAGCCAAAACCCTGTGCTCCACACTGGTTTTTCAGCCATTCATTGAATCCCACGGTGCAGAGTACCCTAGCTTCACTCATGCCTTAGAGAGGCAGCACCTCTGAGAAGGTTACTGTACTTTCTACTTGTCTAAGGCCCACCCCCAACTTCCCAACTCCTCAAACTCCTCCTGTACTGCTTTGATCCCCTTCCCAGCTAGATCACTTGTCCCTAGGTGGACAACAACATCCAGCTCTCCCACCCATGCAGCTGCTTCCGAGATCCTGAGCATTCGCTTTCTGCCCCTCCAAGCCATGGCACTGGGCAGGCACCTTACCTCCCTCTCCCCTCCCTCCCCTAGTTCTATCCCCCTAACAATTGAGTCCCCCATCAGGAGCTGTTTCCTTCCCCTGTGGGGTCCCATGCCTCCCTCCTTTGGGTCTCCCTTGTGGAGGTTCCCAGCATCCTCTTTGGTCTCCACTACAGGTGCTTCTATAGAGGAACCACACTCCACCAGAATGGCATATGAATTGTGGAGAGGTACAACTGGAAGGAACCGCCTCTGTTACATCACCCTCACCTTCCCTGAGCCCACTATGGTCCTGTTTCTTGGCAACCTCTGAGGCAGCAGTGGCAGCCTTGGGGGTCCCTGGGTAGGGGAGGAGGTTTCCCCTACTCCTTGCCAGTTCAGCATGGAGACGGGTACCTCCTCCCTCAGAACAGAGAGGTGCCTGCAAATAGGGCAGCATCGCAGCCTCCAGAACATCTCTCAGAATACTGTCACCCCACAGCCAGTGCATTGCACCACTCCCCACATGTCTTTCACCCTTCCTGTTTAAATTTTTTATTTGTTTGTTTGTTTGTTTTTTGGTTTTTTTTGTTAGTGTGTGGGTTCTTTTACCCCTTATGCAGTGTGCTGAGCTGCTTAGGATATGACAGGTGTATGACCTTTTCCCTTTTGGGGAAGTGATGTCAGAACCCCTGGTATAAAGGAAATGACTTTCTTGGGGCAGGTGGGGTGAGGGGCAGGGTGGGGGGCCCAAGCCTGTGCCTTCCCAAAACAGTCAGCTACAGCTCTGACCCACCACCCCATTGAGTGCTTTCCTTCCTTTCAGCAAGACAACCTGCACAACAATCTACCAGAAAATATACCCTGTACAAAACAATTTCAAACACAGAAAAATAAAGCAGTTGAGTCCAATACCTATGATGTAAGCACAGCCTTGTATACAACCTGGTGGTCTGAGCTCTGAAGACAATCAGATAAAACCAATCTCTACCACCTGAGACAATGTCTGGGTCAAATACACAACCCACTAACCTTCACTAGGACCTACAATGGAAAATCCTCAGCCCAGTGAATAATTCACAGTACCAAGAATAGTTTGATACAAAATGTCACCAAACTACCAGTCCACAAGAAGCCTGCAGTCCACAAAGGAAGAAAAAGTATGCAGTATTTCAATCCCTCTGGGTTTAATCTCCTAATCTATAAAGCAGTATTGCACCCCTCCAAAAAAGCAATAACAAGTGTACAATTTAAAGTAAGGTACACCTCACTCAGATGTGAGCAATAACAAATGTAAAATTTAAAGCAGTATTTATTTATTTATTTAGTTTTTGATTACCGGGTAAGTGCTCTAGACAAAGAAAGTGCTTATTTTCAGTCATGCTCTGGGAGAGTTACAGATATAGGTAAAAGCACATCACCTCACAATGGTTACTGTTACATAATACAGACTTGGGTCAAACACATTACAGTATAGACAGGCATGGTTATACCTACTGCACAGGAGAAATTAGTCATTACACTAGGCTATCCATAGATAAGGGGAATACACAATACAGTTTATAGGAGATATACCATATAGTATAAGTAAATGGAGAAACTATTCCAGACAGTCTCACAGTGGGAGACCTCCGAGCCTGTCCTTGCCTGCTATTTAAAAGTGGGCGAGAGTGATAAGTGCCTGAATATGTGCTGAAGGGACATGCAATGGAAGCCTAATTAGGTGTCCTCCCCAGGGGTTAGGCTGCCAGTGCATCTGTCAGCAGCCAGGAGGTAGGCACGGAGCTCATTTTTAAAGATCAGGTGTGTAATGGAGTGCCTCACAGTTGAAGTCAGGGAGTTCCATAGCTTTGGGGCAGACACCACAAATGCCTGCTCACCCATCCTAGTGGTGCATTTGGGTGTTTTAAGGAGCGACCTTTTGGTAAATCTCAGCAGGTAAGTCTGATGGGCTGGGTTCATCAAGCATGCAAGGGACATTGGTGTTCCAGTTCTGATGGTACTGTCAATTGTGCATCCTGTGGTATGGACTCAGTAAGAGACAGGAGACAGCCAGCCCAG
The DNA here is from genome assembly GCA_016271365.2 of Neoceratodus forsteri. Lineage (NCBI taxonomy): Eukaryota > Metazoa > Chordata > Ceratodontiformes > Ceratodontidae > Neoceratodus > Neoceratodus forsteri. Next base: position 346,040,259 of record CM028131.1, on the reverse strand, counting down.
ACTGGAGTAAAGTACTCATTGGTGGGTGTGCCTAGGTACTGATAGTGTGAAACAACAGATGCTATTATAACAGGTGTCCCACTTCTGCAATAGTCCCTTGTTCGTGTCTTTATAAGAAGTGATTCCATAAGTCAGGCTGGGTCACAGTACCCCCTGTGTGATCGCTAATTTTGCCTTACAGTTTAAGGATGCTCTGACTTTGTAGGCCAGCCCCAGTTGATACTGACTATCTTACAAGTGTAAGTGATAAGGAGGCTGAAATCCAATGAAGGGTTGAGGGTTATACCCAGGTATCTGAAAGAGTCCACCAAATCCAGGAGCAAGCCGTCCGAGCCATGTATGGCCAGTGTTGCAGAACTGGCTTTGACCCTTGGTGCTGATCCAAACAGCATTGCCACCATTTTATTGGTATTCAGAAGAAGTTTGTTTTGAACTAGCCAGGCAAGATCCGACTCAAGTGTGGTATTAATGGAGGTGATGCCCTTAGCACTGGTGTATAACACCATATCATCTGCGTATAACATGGTACAGGTAGTGCTCGACATTTGAGGCAGCCTATTCACAAACACTAAGAAAAGTAGTTGTCTGAGAATTGAGCCTTGTGGTACACTGATTTTTTTGCGATATGTGGATTTTGCCCCCTGCCCGACATGCACCCCCCTGGAGTTGAGAATCTATATTCAGGGGGATGCAGGGGGCAAAGCCCCTCACAAGGGGGGTGGAGGGTGTGGGGGCAACTCCCTCTGCAAAAACACTTTTTTATTTTCCAGATGTTGGGTTACCTGGATGTGTATATCGCCGATTTGCTTTTCGGCGATATACACTCACCATAGTAGTGATCACTATTTTGCGATTGCTATTATGACATGGAACCCATCAGAGGTTGGTGGACGCCACTGTAATTGATGCCTAGAGGTAAAATGACAAATGCTTTTTGTGATTTTATACCAATCTAAACCAATCAAACCAAATATGAATATTGTATATAGCTTGACCTCCATTCCAATTCACTCATCCTTGCCCTTCCCTATGTAAATAAATTGTTGTTGTTTCTGCATAGTCCTGTCTCATGAGCATATTATTATAGAGAGGCAATGATTACAAAAAATGTCTGCAATGTGGGGAAATGTTTACTGGGTCATGTTTGGGGTGGCACTTTGGTGTTATGGGTAGGTACAGCATCCCAGAGGGTTGTACTAGGTTTAAGCTAGCCCACGTAAGTATACTCTTGGAGGCACTGTGCATTTAATGTTATATAGATACATACATACATAGAATGTGCTAGCAGATGGGGACCACGAGGTCCAGCTAGTCTGCCCATGTTTTTTCCTACCCCCCCCCACTTGGAATCGCTTGTTAACTTACTGATATGTCCGTCCCATGCTAATTTAACTGCTTGACAGTCTTTGCCTCCACCACCCCCTGAGGCAGTCAGTTCCATGGGTCCGCCAGTCTTTCAGTAAGAAAGAAGTTTCTACTATTATTCTGAAATCTACCTCCCTCCCATTCACATGTCATGCCCTCTTGTTTTACTGCAACTGCTAATCTGGAAGAAGTCCTGTGATTGTACCTTATTGATATCCTTTAAATACTTCAAGGTCTCAATCATGTCCCCTCTCTCCCTCCTTTATTCCAAGGAGAAGAGGTTTAGTTCCCTCAGTCTTTCACCGTACATCTTATGGTGTAGGCCATGAATCATCTTAGTTACCCTTCTCTGCACTGTCTCAAACCTAACCATGTCCTTTTTGAGGTGGGGCCCATAGAATTGAACACAATACTCCAGGTGGGGCCTCACCAGGGACCTATACAGTGGCATTATCACCTCACACATCCTGCCAGTGATGCCTCTCCCTATACAACCCAGGAGGCCACTCACCTTCTGTGCCACCTTCTCACATTGCTTCCCTATCTTAAAGTCATCAGAGATAATGACTCCAAGGTCACGCTCCTGCTTTGTAGCTGTCAGCTTCTCCCTTCCCAGATGGTACTCCACCCTTGGGTTCCTCTTTCCCATATGCATCACCTTGCAATTTTTCACATTAAACGTCAGCTGACAGTCTTGTGAAAGAACCAGTTTAAAGTTAACTTAAGGACCCAGCAGGCACCTCAACCTGGTTTGGTCAGTCAGGCAGGGCTAGTGTAGCCCTCAAATACCCGGCGCTAGGGATACATTTATTTATTTTTTCGATGATTATATACTTTGAGGAAGCGGTTTCTGTTTTGTCAGTCTGTGAAGCAGTGCTGTGGGGGAGGGTAGGTGTACTGTGTAAAGCAAGTTAGCAAGGCAGCCCAGAAAGATCCAGACCATTTTTGTCTAAGTAGAGGATTTTAGTTATATTTTGGTTTTCTCACTCTTTCTTGTTCATCATTTTTGATCTCTAGAGAGTAATTTTTCATTTTTATTTCTGTGGTTTTGTTTGGTGTGTTTAAGTAAAGTATTTTGTTAGTGTCTTTCTGTAACAGTTTTAGTGAATTTTTAGTTATATTTTCCTTAAAATGACAGTGTTCTGTCACTTTTTGTTATACTTAATATAAAATTACCCCTGTTGCACATGTCATTTTAATCCCTGTTCTGTTTTAAAAAAATAACTTTTTTGGTTGTTTTTAATATTAGTTTTCAGATCGCACTGGTGATGCCTGATTCACTAGGTGAAGTTTTGTCTGCTTCTGGTACTTATTTCTACTGTTGTGTTAGTTTATTAATTTTTGGGTTGTGTTAAAAAACTCCTTTCTTTCTAGTTTGGCTACATACTATTAGCATAGTATTTTTTCAGATCAAACTGCTGATCCCTGATTCTCTAGGGGGAGGTATTGCCTGCTGCTAGTAGATAATAACTTGTTTAGGCCTTTTACCCCATTGTATGTGTCGTGTTAATCCCTGTGGTGCTTTATTTTTTCAGATCTCATTGTTGATCCCTGATTACCTAGGGGGAGGTGTTGTCTGATCCTGGTACTTATTTGTACTGCAGGCCTTTTTTTACGTTTTGTAAATTTTCATCCCAAATCAAGTTACAATTAGCATATAATAATGACCAGGAACAGACACTCTACTAAAGGGCGAGGTGCTGGGGAGACAGAAAAGAAAGTGTTCAAAATCTGTGGGGCAAAATAGTGCTGCAGTTAAAAGAAATATGTCTGCGAAAATGTGTTCTTTGGACTTCGGGGCTGGTAGTAGCGATGGAGTAGTTGGCAGCGGTGGCAACCTTTTTTCTGCCACATCTGTGGCAGCCATGCTGGTGGTGCATGTGGGAGGTGACAAGGGAAGCAGCAGAAAACAAGGAACAGTGGTCAAGAAGGAAGTTGTTGGTGTCCCCGTGGTTGCGGGTGGTGATGGAGTTGAGCCTGATAGTGTGGAGTCTGAGTTGGTGGCTGAGGCGGGAGTTCTGGAAATGTGCATCACACTCAGACTCCTGATAATGAGAGGGTCACAGAGCCTGGAGATGGTAATGATCAGGAGGACAGACCTCTGGAGCTGAAGGATAGCAGTAGCTATGTTGCTGATGATTTGTTGGATCTCCTATAGGAGTCTGAAGAGAAAAAGCATAAAGGTGGTGATGCAGATGATGCAGGGGATGTTGTTGGCAGTTATCCAACTACCAAAGTCCACTCCCCACTATAATTGAAGTTATGAAATCATCCCAAAAAAACACAAATTTCCACCCCTTCCCCTCAGCTGTTCCACTCCCACCACCACGGTAAATTAAGGGTTATGAAACCCCTAGTTTGGGATTTTTATATACAGTACTTGACCCAGCTGATGAGACAGTCGCTATCTGGCAGCTGTGTCAAGCACGAGTTAGTAGGGGGAAAAAGAGCAGTCACCTAGGCACTGGTGGACAACACACACACCTGAGGAGCAGGCACCTGTTACGCTGGCATCAGCACCAGAAGGAAGTCAGTGCAGAGGGTCCCTGCTCCTAATCATCATCATTAGGCAAGGCAAACAGAAGTGACAGGACAATAGATTAGGCAGACAGAGATGTGACTGAGGAGGACTGAACAGAGGAAGAGGAGGATTCCGTGGGTCTGCATAGAGGTGGGCATAGCAGCAGTGGTGGTGGGTTGAGTAGTACCATCCAGAGTCAGAGAAGCACAATAACAGCATTGCAGAATCTCCCCCCCCCCCCCCCACACCAGTCACTTGTGTCACTCATGCAGCAGCACATATGAATCCCCAGGAGTCAAATAAAAACCCAACAATGCTGCCACAACAAGTCCAGCTGTTTGGTAGCCCAACCCCAAGAAAGGTCCAGCCCATGCTGCATAATACGTTTGAGCATCACTCCAAATTCACTCCCAGTCATGCTACTGCACACAAGCTAAATGCAAAAACTGCTGAAATGCTGGCAATTGATCTATTGCCATTCTCTTTTTGTTGAGAATGTTGAATTTTAGAGGTTGATGGCCCATGCCTGTCCCAAATAGCAGATTCCATCAAGAACATACTTTTCTAAATGTTTCATTCCTAAAGTCTATGGAACAGTGTTACAGATGATAAACGATGCCCTGAAGCATTCAGCATCACCATACATACAGTCCATCTGAACGTGGCTACATGGACCAGTGGTCAAACAGCTGGTAGCTCCTACTTGTGCATTATAGCACATTGGGCACAGGTACCTGGGGTAGTATTTGACGCTGGGCATGGGAAAAAATTGCACTAAGCCAAATCGTGGTGGTAGCAACATTCCAGGTATTCACCAGCATGCCACACTGACAATGAAGAGTATACCTGGATCACACATTGGTGAGACAATGCTGGAAGTGCTCTTTACTGGGACTGATGAGTGGCTTCACCCCTATTCACTAAAAGCAGGTTTCACTGTGAGCAATAATGGCTCAAATGTTGTGAAATATATCAGTGACGGGGGTTTATCAGAGTGCCGTGCCTGACACACTGTCTTAATCTTGTTGTGCAACAATTTCTAACCCATCCTGATATCATGGCCATGTTGTCTGTGGCCCATTGCATCTGTGTACACTTTGCCCATTTTGGAAAGGCCTATGACCAGCTCCATCAACTGCAGATACAAAACAAACAGCACCGTATGAAGCTGGATGTTGTCACCAGATGAAACTCAACACTGTATATGATCAAGAGGTTGTATGAGCAGTATAAAGCCATATCTGAATATCTGCTACTACATAGAAGCTGTGACAGTGCCAGAGTATCCATGTCTCTGACAATAGAGCAGTGGCACCAAATAGATGACATGATCATGATTCTCAAGCCATTCAAACATGCAACACAGGCAAGGAGTGTGGACACTGCCTGTGTCAGTCAGGCCATTGAGCAAATACTGGTGAATGTGCAGCAAGTGCCGTAGGCAGGTGGTGATATTGGAAGTTGTGCCCTAATGGAACATGTGCTCCACATCTTAAACTGAAATACACATATTTCTGGCATTCTGCAGTTTGAAGATTTTGGGATTGCCACCGTGCTGGACCCACGCTATACATGTGGGCTGGCATCAATAACTGAAGGAGGGGGAGATGTGATCAAGCCCAAAAGTTGACTGATCTTCTGATAAGAAGGGTACCTGGGGCACAGATACTAATGACACATTTATCTAAGGCACAACATGAAACTCCACAGAGACCTGGTGTTGTTAACAACACTTGACATGGGAAACAGGCTGAGAAAATGATGCAAGTTAAATGATAAAATGCCAAATCCCATTTGAGATGTTATTTATGTCAGGTGGGAGTTGAAGACATGGAAGAGGAGTAGGCTGATGAGGCTGCAGGACTGCAGGCAGTGCAATGCTTGGTACATGCATATTTTGTGGACACAAGGTACCTTACCATTGCCAGTGAGCCCTTGCTATACTGGAGCAGCAAGGTCACTGAGTGGCCAGCACTGATTTCAGTTGCAATGAAATACCTCAGCTGCCCACCCTTGAATGTCAGTGTGAAGCACGTATTCATTTTTGCTGGGCCATTGTGCGGGAGGGGAGCACCAATCTGTAACCAAAAAATGTTGATTTGCTAACATTTAATAAAATGAATGATGGGCACATTCTGCACAGGACAATCATGTCCATGTTCCAACCACATGAAGGTGGTGGTGGTGGCGAAGATAAAGAGCAAGGTGTTGTTGGCATTAGCAGATTGTCTTGTACCACTGAGGTGGATGAAGCAGTAATGGAAAGAGATTTCCCATCTGGTGACAACTCCAGTCTATAAGTTTGCTTCCTCGATGAGATTTAAGCATAAAAAGATGTGTTGTTTCCCTCCTTTCCCCTCATCAGTATAATCCTTTACTTTATGATTCACACATCTGTTATTTTCAGTCATTTTACTGTTCCCTTTCACCAACTGCTGTGCTGCTGTTTCCTTGCCCCTAACTGATTATCTGCTTCCATCACCTCAATGTAATGTACAGAGACAATGCCTGCTTCAGCCAGCAAAACATGGCACAACGTCCTCCTCTGGCCTGTTTGGGTCCTACATAGCCACAAACAGTAAAGACCACCACCTCCACACTGTTGCAGCGTTAAAATGTCATTACCAGCTAGGCAAAGCATGACTGCTCTAGCCAGCAAGACACAGAACTGCCTTCTCCCCCTCTGGCCTGCTTGGGTCCTACCCAGACACAAACAGTATAGACCACAACCTCCACACTGTTGAGGCATTAAAATGTCATTATCAACTAGGCAAAGCATGGCTGCTCTAGCTGGCAAGACACAGCACTGCCTCCTCCTTCACTGGCCTGCTTGGGCCCTACACAGCTACAAACAGCATGGATCACTGCTGTCACACTGATGCAGCATAAAAATGCCTTTAGCCAGGTCTGTTACCAGCCAATCCACTAGCCAGCCCTCAAGCTGACCCTCCAGCCAGCCATCTCATCAAGGCAGCAAGATCTCAGCTCCACCATGGCCTATCTTTGGCAGCTGTGATGGTGAGTCACTTTCACTGTTGTTCATAGCCCTTACCCCTCCTTAACAGGTGGTGGTTGACTCCAATCCTTGGCCTTGCAGAGGTGGAAAGGCCTTCCACATTACTCAGAAAGATATTAAAATGTTTTTCTTTCTTTCCTTTTGTCTCCCTGCAGGTTACACCATTCACAAAGACGACTGGCAAAGGCAGTCACAAAGCCAGACAGCCCTCAAGAAACAGACAGGAGTTATGTGACATCTTTCTACACCAATGGTAAGTATCATTATGACTTGGCAAGGATAGAGAAATGGTCAAATGCATGGCAGCTTAAATTCAATGCAAGGAAGTGCAAGGTAATGCACCTGGGAAACAAAAACCCAGGGGAAGAGCACACAATGGGGGGGAGGTACTAACAACAACAACAATGGAAAGGGACCTGGGGGTAGTTTTATATCAGATGACCTAAAGATAAGCAAGCAATGTAAGAAGGCAGTAAGGAGGGCTTGGGGGATACTGGGATGTATAGGGAGAGGCATCACCAGTAGAAAATAGGAAGTTGTTATCCCTCTGTACAGACAGTTGGTGAGACTCCATCTGGAGTACTGTGTGCAGCTCTGGAGACCCATCTCTGCAAGGACATAGACAGGATGGAGGTATTTCAGAGGAGGTCAACTAAAATGGTGCAGGGTCTGCACCAGAAGCCATATGAGGAAAGACTAAAGGAGCTTAATATATATGCCCTTGAGGAAAGGAGGGAGAGGGTGGACATGATAGAAACTGTCAGTACCTCAAGGGAATCAACAAAGTCCAAAAGAGTAGCATCTTTCAGAAAAAGAGATGTGTAAGAACAAGGGGGCACAATTTGAAAATAGGAGGGGGGGCAGCTCAGGGGCAACATGAGGAAGTATGTTTTCATGGAGAGGGTGGTGCATGCACGGAATGGCCTTCCTGAGGAGGTCATGGGGTCAAATTCTGGGGGAATTCAAGAATGCATGGGACAGACATAAGGCAATTCTTGTGGGGTTAGGAAGAAGTAGGCTGTTGGTTAACTAGGATCTGCAGCTTACCCAATAGGTAGGGAAATGGGCAGATTGGGTTGGTCAACTGGTCCTTATCTGCCATCAAAGTCTATGTTTCTCTTTTTTTTTCTCCTTTTTCACAGGTACACAGTGCACCAAGGTGGCCAAAGGGAGGCTAAATAAGTTCTCATTTTTACTCACAGGTGACAGGTGACAGCTACAGTAAGAACGGGGTGGACAATGGATTTACTATGCAGCCACCACAGTGGCCAAAGGGAGGCTAAATAACATCTTACTTTTATTCACAGGTGACTGGTACTATAAGAATGGGAGTGGACAACAGATACACCACTACCTCTACAGTGACAAGTTGAGTACAACCTAAATAATTTATTTTTTGTCCTCTTTACATGTGTCTTCTAGTCCTGCTACCTCCTCCTCCAGCAATCATGCCACCACCAACCATTTTCTCCCCCACATCATTCAGGATTTTGCAGAAGAATCATAGGGTTAGGAAGAGCAGTCTGTGGCGGGGAGGGAGGCGTGAGACACACAGTGCACATACACATAAATCTGGGAGTACCAACATTTGGCCTACTTTGTTTTCTGGCACATTTGCACTATTGCTGTGCAGTGAGTTACGTGCTGTGCAGTGAGTTACATAAAGGGCAGACTGTGGCATGGGGGGTGAGACACAGTGCAGTATCACGTAGCAGCAGCATACACATAATTCTGGGAGTACCAAAATTTGGCCTACTTTGTTTTTCTGGAACATTTGCATTACTGACGTGCAGTGAATTACAGGAAGGGCAGCCTGTAGCGGCGGGGAGTGAGACACACAATGCAGCACCATGTGGCAGCAGCATACACATAAATCTGGGAGTACTGAAATTCTGCCTAGTTTGTTGTTCTGGAACATTTGCACTACTGTTGAGCAATGAATTACAGGAAGGGCAGCCTCTGGTGGGGGGAAGAGTGAGACACCCAGCACAGCACCATGAAGTATCAGTAGTTATTTTCACAATTCCCCCAGATCTGGAAATCCGCTCTGGTTACACCAGTTTTTTAAGGGTGGGAACAGACTACTACCTGGGAATTATAGGTCAATATCTATTCTTCCTCCATTGTCCAAAGCACTTGAAAGGATTGTTGCTGGCCAGTTTGTAGAGTACCTGGAAAAATACAGCCTACAATGTGTCCAACAATATGGTTTTTGGAAAAGGCACAGCACATCTATGGTCCTACTGGAATTCACAGGTTTCATTCACCATACTCTTGATCAGGGTCAACTTGTTGGTGCAACCTTTATTGACATGTCTAAAGCATTTGACATAGTCAATCACCATTTGTTGACACATCAATTTGCTGGGCTTGGTATATCTTCAGAAGCTCTAAAGTGGTTCACCAGCTATCTAGCAAACCGCAGACAACAGGTGAGAATAGGGTCTGCCCTTTCTGCTAAACTGCCTGTCTGCTCTGGGGTTCCTCAAGGATCGATACTGGGACCCCTTCTATTTAGCACCTTCTTCAATAATCTTCCGGCATCCTGTTCTGAACCAGTACTACTCTATGTGGATGATGTGGTCATTTTCTCAAAGACTGCTGACCCTACTCTCCTTCAGGACCAACTTCAGAAAAGTTTTGCTGAAGTTGAGTCCTGGTTCATCTCTCACAAGTTGGTGCTTAATTGCAAAAAAACAGGTCATGCTCTTCTATGGTACCCACAGCAAGCACAAAGCCAAACAACTGGTGATTAAAAACAGTGCAGGCATTGTCCTTGATCAGACTCAGTCTTTTAAATACCTAGGAGATAGTACAGATAGTACACTCTCCTACTCCAACCATGTTGAAAATGTTGCCAAGGCAGTTAACATTTGCCTAGGCCTTCTACACAGGCATAAACACTGTCTTACTACTGAAGCCCTCAGATTGGTTATCCAAAGTTCAGTTGTTTCTGTTACTGACTATGGTTTGGTCATTTATGGTTCTGCCACAGATACAACCCTACATCAGCTCACTACAGCTCTGGATAAGGCATGCCGTCTACTAACTGGTGCAGCATATCGTACTCACACTTGTGACCTTTATGAACAAGCAAACTGGCTTCAACTCCAGGCTCGCACTGAATATCAAGCCTGCCTTCTGGCTAAGAAGGCAGATCTTGGTCTCCTACTGCCAGGTTCCCTTCAGCTTTTCAGTCTCTTCCGGGGCACTCATAGCACATGAAGTTCTGTGAGCCAAACCTTTACTGTCCCTTGCTGTTGAACCTCGCTCCAACAATGATCCATTGCAATTAGAGCTGCTAATTTATTTAATTCCCTTCCTCCTGAGCCCTGTCCTGTTGCTGCGCTATTCCACTCACAGCACTTCCTCCCTTATCCCTTTCCCATTCCGGCCCTCTTTTCATCCTACCTCAGCCCCCCTTCCTTTACCTCTCCACTCCCACTTCCCCACTCCCTCCTCTGTTTCCTCACCTTGTTCTTTCCCTCTAACCCCCCCCCACTCACCGTGGGTCTTTCCTGCATAAGCTTCATTATGGAATCTCTCTCCTTGCTCTTATTTTGCTCCTTCCACCCCCCAATTCATCCCCTGTACTTCTCTCCTTGTAATCCCTTTCACCCCTCTTCAGACAAGGACACTGGCTGCACTTGACACAATATTTATATTGCCATATTGTTCTTTTGTTTATGTAATTACTTTTCTCATGTTGTACTACTTACTGAAACCATTGTAATTCGCTATTCTTGTGACTTGATGTGGAAGCTCTGTAAAAGAGCCCTTGGCTCAAAGGTCTTTCTGATTTGTTAAATAAATAAAATAAAAAATAAACATTTTAGTGATGGTGGAAGGACTGTGCAGTTGCACAAGAAAGACAACAGAGTTGAAATCAGATTTTTTTCTTTTGAATGGATGAGAACAGAAGAATATCAATAGATAGAACAAAGTAGTAGCAGAACTCAAGAAGCACAGACAGACAGAAAGAAAGAAAGATGGATGGACATTTTTTTCTTTTTAATTTTTTAATTTTTGTTTTCATTTGTAGGGTTTAAAAGTTCAGCAGTAACAGAAATAGAGAAATACAGACAGACAGAGAGAGAGAAATAAGGATAGATGAACAATTTTTTTTCTTTTTATTTTTTTTTTCATTTTCTGAGTTTAACAGAGGGTAAAAAAGATGAAAGAAAATATCTAGGATGGAGGACTTAGGGCTGTGACCTGAGGACAGAGGGTGCACCACCACTTCTCAGTTTGGCCAAATCCTCTAAAATGGTTTGTTGATTTTGCAGCACCACTGCCAACAGCTCCTTCATCCCTTCAACTTGCCAGGAGAGCTCCCCTACCTCCCTGCAGAGCTGTTGTATTTCCACATTGGTGGATCTAAGAGAAGGATCTGAGGCAGGTCTCTCAGGTGCCTCATGCAGCAATTGATTCTGGCTGCAGGTCCCTCTCCCAGTCCCCTCTATCTCCCCCCTCCTGCACCTGCACACTACGTTTCTTTCTCTTGCCTGGCAGAGAAGAACTAGTAGGGCTGGCACCATCTCCACCCCTCTCACCAACTTGATTTCTCAGATGCTCCTCCCACTTCTTGCTCTAAGGTGAGTGTGCTGCCCACCTGTGCCCAAATGGCTCCCTCATTTCCCATGATGAACAACAGTGTGGCACAGTTTGCAGGTGACCACACTTTTGTGGGTGAAGTCAATATCAAAAAGTCCAAGAAAGTGGACTTTGGCTGCTGCTGACAAGGGGAGAAGCAAGATCGTCCTGACTGCATCTCCTCTTGATGCAAAAAGCATGTCTCCTATCTGCTGCCTGCACCCCCTCTGCTCTTGACCACTCCCTTTCATTTTAAACCTCCAAAACACAGAGTAAAAAGACAGAAAAAAACAAAAACATGCTAAAAGAGATGAAAAACAGCAGAAATAAAAGGGTTTGATGTAAAGAGAATAACAGCTAAAGAACAACTAAACAAAGACTCACAAACTGTACAGTAAAAATAAAATGAAGAACAAGCAAAAGAAAGCTGAAAAATTGTTGCTTTGTTGGCTAGGTTTTAAGAGCAGATCTGTCCCCTTCCACTTACCAGCTCAGACTACAAAGTGAAACTAAGGATGAGTCAGTACAAAGACCAGCATCACATGACCTGCAGGAGCTGTTTCCATGTGACCTTAAGCACTTGTTTACTACTAGTAGCCTTGTTTTGAACAGACTTCGCCTAACTATCTTAATGACAAAGTTACTGGTGAAGTCAACAGTAAAGTTAATAGGCGAATTTACAAGCTGATGGAAAAAATGTGCGGTTTGCTCCATGGAGGCGGAGTCAGTAACTTTGCCGGATGTTTGCTAGTGAATTAAAACTTTGCAACATCTCTACTGCAACATTAAAAGCCATATCAACAGCTGCCTTTACTTCAAGTGAAGGTATGTTTAAAAACTCCTCACCAAGGGAAAGAGTCACTCTCCCCAATACGTAGGGAGGTGGGAGTTCATGCAAGTATAGTCCATTTAAGGGTTTAAGTTTCAATAAAGGATCTTGTAGTTAATTCACTGCATGGTAGGCAGCCCATACAGAACTGCTAGTAAGTGAGTAATATGATTTTACTTTTAACACACAGCTGTAGACAGTGGATTGGGTCACCTGGCAAGCCTTTGTATGGAGCAGTACAGTAATCTAGGCAATAAGAGATGAAAGTCTGTCCTTTAAGAGTCCTCAAATATAAACATACAAATATGAAATGAAGTCAGAAGAATCAGATCATTAGGTCTATTGAGTCTGCTCATATTGCAAGGTCCTCAACATCAGTTACTGACCCTGCCCCCCCAATCTGCCCTTCCCCTCCATCTGCCCCTCTCCTGAGCCTTATTTTTCCCTGTATCTCACCCTCTCTTGAAGCTGCCTACTGTTTTCAACAAAACCACCTCCTCAGGAAGTCTAATTCAAACCATCACCCTCTCCATGAAGGAGTGCCTCCTAACCTCTCTCGTAAACCTCTGCCGCCTTAACTTGAGACTGTGTCCCCTCATGTTCCAGTTACCACACAGCTTGAAAAAAACCTCCTTGTTCACCCTATTTATTCCTTTCAAATATTTGAAAGTCTCAGTCATGTCATCTTTATCCCCCCCCTCCTCTTCTGTCCTCCAGGAAGTACATGTTGAGGACTTCCAGCCTCTCCTCATACATCCTACCCTTTTAGTCTATGATCATCTTAGTTGCCCTCCGCTGGACCATCTCCAGCTGGTTTATGTTCTTTTTAAGATATGGGCACCAGTACTGTACACTGTACTCCAGATGTGGCCTCACTAATAACTGAACTAGGGCAGTATTACCTTCTCATATCTGCTTCTGATCCACCTGGCAATGTAGCCCAACATCTTATTTACCTTTGCTACTACATTCCTACATTATGTGGCATGTTTCTGGTCAATAGTGGTCATTTCTCCCAGGTCTTTTACCTCCTGTGATGCAGATACCTGGACCCCACCAAGGCTGTACTCAGTCCTCAATTTCTTCGATGCAGTGTGCATAAGCTTCCATTTCTTTGCATTGAAGCCAAGTTACCAAATCCTAGACCACCTCTCTAGCTTCTCCAGTTCTTCCTTTAGGTCTTGTAACCCTTTTCCCATGTCCACCCTCCCACAAAGCTTGGTGCCATCAGCAAATAGACAAATTTTGCCTTTGATGCCATCTCCAGATCTACCTATTCCAGAAAAGGACACAGTCTAGAAATTATTGTGGTAATAAAAGTAGCTCTTGACTACTGCCAACATCTGGGACATATGTGTCTGCCTCTCATTAAGGACCACTGCAGACTGTGAACTACCTACAATGCCTTAAGCTGCATCCCCATCTGGGGTGGAAAGACAAAGGTTGAACTTACAATAAGGGCAAAGACCTGTTCATCAGAACCCCCTCCCCCAATAACAGGTCTATTTTTTCTGGACAAAGCTCTAGCCAGTTTTGCAGTCAAAAATTGAATATTGCTTTTTCCCATGCTCTTCCAACCAGGAAAGAAAAGATTAAGTAAAAGGGCAGCATGAATTTCATCTCTCATTTCTACATGCAACTGATTTTTATGCTTGCCTTTGTGCTTGCACAAGGGTGAACATGTTGGTGTGATACTGGATTTTGAGAAGTGTGTCACTGACAGTTCAATACAGGGCAGTCTGCAAAGGGCTTCACAGTGTCAGACCAATCATCACTAAGCAGATCATGACCCTATTCTGGTCTTGCTGGGTGGAAACTTTGGTAATTCAAAGAAAATAGTGACCTGAATCATGCAGTATGATGCTGCCCAGCAAGTAGAGCTGACCAGCATCATAATCAGTCTGCCCTGGTCACCCCCCCAACGTAAAAGAATCCCTCCGACACTCTGCCAAATATCACTTCCACCTCCCATTTCTTCCCTCTTCCTTATTAATTTTCCAGTACTGAATTGCCTAATCCCTAGTACCTGCTGGGGCTCTATGATGCTGTTCAACAAACTTTTATCGACCGAAGTTACGGCGATGGCTTTATGTCGACTGCAGTTGCGGTTGGCATAAAGCCATGAAGTAATTTTTTTTTTTTCATGGGGGGTTGTCTTCCAAACCCCCCATGAGGGGGGGACTCTTCCTCCCCCCACATCCTCCATATTTTTATATAATCAACTCCAAGTCAGAGCTAATTCTGGGAGGGGGTGCAAGACCCGGAGAAGCAGTGACGGGGGCCCACGGGCACATTACAGTGGCAACATCGAATTAATGTTGTTTGATATTGGAATGTCACTGTTCCATAAGCATACTACCTGCCAGTAGCTACACCCCACCCGTTTTTGCTGTACAACACCAGGAAACCCACCCGGGAGCTGCCAAACATAGCACTGACACTGGGGTGCCCAATCTCCAGTGTTGGTACCTGAAATAAAGAAAACAGTCCCTCGTAGTCTTTTTTTATTTTTATGCACCCTGTAAAAGTAAAAACTGTCCATCAACGTCTGTTGCCACCGCTGGCCCACCATCGCTGTTTCCTTCCCCCAATCATCCCACTCAGCACCCACCACCCCACCCCCCCAACCGCTTAGTTATGTACTGGGGGTCCAGTATCATAATACTGTCTGTACCAGAGACATGTATTCACTCTTCAGTGATGGACTGGGAACTGAGAAAATCAGGTATGTGGTTCAAGTATTTCAATGCGTTTGGAACTTGTCTTCATAACTTGGTCATTTTTTCATATTTTTTCCCTGGATTTTTCAACATGACCATTATGGGGCCCCATCTCATGAACAAAGGTGCTGAAATTATTCAAATCTGTCCCAAAAGGTGATTTAGCAGTCACTGCATTAAATTCATCTTTTAGGCAGGATTTGAACATATTGTTCACCCTTGTTCTTGAGATGGGGTCATAGGAAGGCTGTGCTAAAAATTTTGGGGAAAAATATTTAAAAAGTTATGAGCGTACATTGAAATTTTTCAAAGCACACTCATAACTTAGGCAATTTTCAATATTTTATACAAATTTCAATATAGTAATTTTTTCACATTACATCATGAACATGACAGCTGTCAATTTTCAAATCCTAGCCAAAATGTGTTTTTGTACATGTTGTGCAAAATCAGCTTCTAGACAGAAGTTGAACATTTTCTCTGTCATTGTTCATGAGGTGGGGTCAGAAGAAAGCTATGTTGAAAATATGGGGTGAACATTCTAAAAAATAACACAGTTATGAGCGTGCATTAACATTTTTTAATGTACACTGGTAACTTTGGTAAATTTCAATATTTTGGCCCCAGGTTTTCAACTTAGCCACTTTTTCATACCACCTTATGAATGTGAAAGCTGTTATTTTTCAAATCCTGGCCACAATGTGTTTTCACTCTTGTTGTGTGAAATGACATTTCGGCCACTATTTTATAAATGACACCTGTCGTATTCAGATAGAGGAATCATAAAAAGACTATGTTGAAAATTTGGGGGACAACATGTGAAAAACAATGAAGTCATAAAGAAATGCTTGAATTGTTCTAACATGTGGGTGTTCTGAAGGAACATTAAAACATATATTGTGGGACTGTCTTTGGGTCACCCCATTTTGGCTATCTATCCATCATTCATTAGACTCACTTTTAGGCTTGGATTCTCTTTTTACTCTGCAGGTCTGTTTGGTGGGCCATTTTGCAGAGGATATAATTAACTGTTTTAAGAGTTTCACATCCTTAATTGCCAGCATAGCTAAATTAATTATAGTCAGGCATAGAAACATACAAACATAGACTTTGATGGCAGATAAGGACCGCTTGGCCCATCTAGTCTGCCCATTTCCCTACCTACAGGATAAGCTGCAGATCCTAGTTAACCAACAGCCTATTTCTTCCTACCCCCCACAAGAATTGCCTTATGTCTGTCCCATGCATTCTTGAATTCTCCCACAGTTTTAGACCCCACAACCTCCTCAGGAAGGCTGTTCCATGCATCCACTACCCTCTCTGTGAAATAATACTTCCTCACATTGTCCCTGAACCGCCCTCTCTCTATCTTTAAATTGTGTCCCCTTGTTCTTGCACATCTCTTTTTCTGAAAGATGCTACCCTCTTGGACTTTGTTGATTCCACTGAGGTACTTAAAAGTATCTATCATGTCCCCCCTCTCTCTTCTTTCCTCGAGGGTACACATATTAAGCTCCTGTAGTCTCTCCTCATATGGCTTCTCTTGCAGACCCTGCACCATTTTAGTTGCCCTCCTCTGGACTGCCTCTATCCTGTCTATGTCCTTTCGGAGATGGGGTCTCCAGAACTGGACACAGTACTCGAGATGGGGTCTCACCAACTGTCTGTACAGAGACATAACAACTTCCTGTTTTCTGCTGGTGCCTCTCCCTATACATCCCAGTATACCCCCTGCCCTCCCTACTGCCTTCTCACATTGCTTGCTAACCTTAAGGTCATCTGATATGATTACCCCCAGGTCTCTTTCCTTTTTTGTTGTTGTTACTACCTCCCCCATTGTGTATTCTTCTCCTGGGTTCTTGTTTCCCATGTGCATTATTTTGCACTTCTTTGCATTGAATCCTAGCTGCCATACTTCTGACCATTCCTCCAACTTTGCCAAGTCCCTTCTCATCCTTTCCACGCCTCCTTGTGTATCAACCCTGTTGCAGATCTTTGAGTCATCTGCAAAGAGGCATACTTTTCCTTCCAGTCCCTCTGCAATGTCACTTATGAGTACATTAAAAAGGACTGGACCCAATACTGAACCCAGCGGTACCCCACTAGTAACCCCTCTTTCTTCAGAGTGGACTCCATTTACAATTACCTTCTGTGTCCTGTTGTCCAGCCAATGTTTTACTCAGGCTACCACCTGGGACCCAATCCCAGGCTGGTTAATTGACATTAATCTTTTGTGTGGGACTGTGTCAAATGCCTTGCTAAAGTCTAGGTAGGCCATGTCCACAGCCCCTCCCTGGTCTACTACTTTGGTCACCCAGTCAAAGAAATCTATTAGATTCATCTGACATGACCTTCCCGCTGTGAGCCCATGCTGCCTTGGGTCCTGTGCCCCACTGGCCTCTAGGTACTCAATTATTCTTTCCTTCAGAAAGTGACTCCATAACTTTCCCTATCACAGAGGTCAGACTGACAGGTCTGTAGTTTCCTGCCTCTGTCTTGGTCCCACTTTTGTGAAGGGGAATCACATCCACCTTCCTCCAGTCCTCAGGTACCACACCATCCTCCCACGATTTATTAAAAAGAGTTGCCAGTGGTTTCACTAGTTCCCCCCTTAATTCTTTTAGAATTATGTGGTGAATTCCATCAGGCCCCATTGCTTTGTCCACCTTCAGTTTTAGGAGTTCTTGCAGAACCCTTTCTTCTGTGAAAGGACTGGGATCGACCCCCCTATCAAGAGTGCTTCTGTTAATTGGATTAGGCACTTCCCCCTCCTCTTTTGTGAATACTGAGCAGAAATATTCATTCAGTATCCCTGCTTTTTCACTGTCCCACTCTGCCCACCCACCGTTCATTCTATTCAGCCTCACTATCCCTCCCTTTGTCTTTCTACGCTCGCTGATGTACCTATAAAAAGGTTTTATCCTCCTTCTTAACTGAGTTGGCTATCTTTTCCTCAGTTTGGGCCTTTGCTATTCTGACTTCCCTCCCTGCTTCCTTCTGCCTTAACTGGTACAGCTCTCCGTCCTGCTCTTTCTGTGTTTCCTTATACTTCTGGAATGCTATCTTTTCTTCCTGACTTTCACAGCCACCTCTTTTGAGAACCATAGTGGCTTTTTCTTTCATTTTGATTTGTTTATTTGCTTCACACAAAGGCTTGTTGCCTCTGTGATGGCAGTTTTGATGATTCCCCATTGTTGCTCCACACCTCCTTCTAGCCTGTTTGCTAGTGCTTTTCTGAGGCACTCTCCCATCTTGCCAAAGTCAGCCATCCTGAAGTCCAGTACCCTCACTTTTGCATGGCTTGACCCTGTAGCTGAATTTAATGTGAACCACACTGTTTGATTGTCACTTGTTCCCAGATGGCAATCCACTTCTAGATCTGAGATCCTCTCACTGCCCCCATTTGAGAGTATGAGGTCTAAGATTGCTCCCTCATGAGTGGGTTCCGAAACTAGCTGTCTGAGGCCTGCAACCTGTAGGGCATCAAGAATGGCCCTGCTTTCGGATGTGGCTGCAAATGTGCTCCAGTTAACATCTGGCATATTCAGGTCTCCATCAACAGTATCTCCCTTTCTCTGCCATTCTAAGAATGCCTTCTATCATATCCTTGTCCATTCCCTCCCCTGACATGGGGTCTGTACACAACCCTGTGTGGATTGTGGTGCCCTTTCCAGTCTCCAAGTGACCCACAGTGCCTTCTCTCCTCCCTGTTTACTCTTTTATTCAGTTGCTTTTATCCCTTCCTTTACATAGAGAGCTACTCCTCCCCCTCTTCTCCCCTACCTGTCTCTCCTGTAGGTTATGTACCCTGGTATGTTAACATCCCAGTCATGGTTCTCTGTGTACCATGTTTCTGTGACTGCTACAATATCCAGAAATCCCTCTTCCATCAAGGCCACCAGCTCAGGGAGCTTGTTGCCCAGACTATGGGCATTGGTACTCATTACCCTCCATTTCCTGATGGCCTTACTCCTTTTGCCCCATCCCTGTCCTTCTTGCCTTTGTCACTTTCTCCATTTACCCCTGTCCTTCTCCCTATCAACACCTCTATGTTGGTGTTTACAGCACTTACTACCATGATTTTTGGGAGGACTAGATTTCCTGCTCCTTTCAGTGCCTCCCCTTGGCTAGTTTAAATGCTTGCCAATGAAGCATTTAAACCTGTCACCTAGGATCCTGGTTTCCCTCCTGGACAGATGCAACCCATCATGCCAGTATAGGCTTGCATCACTCCAGGTGGACCCCCAGTCCCCAATGAAGCCAAATCTCTGAGCTCCACACCAGTTTTTCAACCACTGATTGAATCCCATGGTGCGGAACACCCTAGCCTCTCCTACACCATACACTGGGTGGATGACTCTGTTCCCTCCTTTAGAGAATGTCACTCAGAAATACTCCAAGCCCTTGAATTGGAAAGACACATTGCTCATTGGCTATCTCACTAGGAGGGATTCATGAGGTGATGGGGTCCCTTATTGGCCTTTCTCCCCATTTCACGGCCCACTTAGTCTCCCCATTTTTCATCTTTTCTTTTCTTTCTGGCCCTTCCATTTTTGTGCTCTGGTTGTGGGAGGGGGGTGGGGGGTGATGGGTATGTTTGGGGGTGGAGGGTATTGTGTGTTAGGTAATAGTGATATAATGCTTTTTGCCAGCTCCTGTTTACTGTTCACATTGTCATTGTTTTTTTATACATTGTGACTGATGATTATGGATAATTTTGTACAATGATTATTGTATTTCTATATACATTCAATAAAGTATACTACATTGCAAGATTTGTTCTAACATTTATTCATAACATTATTTTTGCAGATTTTGGCCCCTAATTTTCAACATATCCCTTGTGTTACTCCACCTTCTGAATGTGATAGGTATAATTTTTTAAATCCCCTCTGAAACATGTTTCCACAGTCGCACTGTGAAATTACCTCTCGGATGGGATTTAAAACTTCCACTTGCCTTGATCATAGCGTCAGGTCATAGAAACACTGTTGAAAATTTGGGGTCAAAAAGTGTGAGGCCATTGAAAATTAAATATTACCTCTCAGCTGGCCTATCCTAGGTAAATATAATCTAAAAATGTGTAAAAGTAGGACACCTCTGAAAATGAGATACTGCATTTCATATGGTCCATCCTGAGCAAATGTTTAGGACAGTAAAACTGTGCAAAAACAGGACCCCAGTACAGCAGAGTCCCCTCTGAACTATGCTTCTGTGCTGCTGTATTCTGGGAAAATACATTGTGAAAGCTGAACCCTACTAAAAATGCAATTTGATTTTCAGTTGGGCTATGCTTGTTAAATACATTTTGAATGCACTAGAGAAATGGGTAAAAGACAGGCCCCATTGAATATGAGATATTGCATCTTGATTCTTAACTGTGCTATCATGGTAAATACAGAGTTAATATTGGGAAAAACAGGATCCTAGTGAAAACAAGATAACATCTGAACTGTGCTATCCTAGGCAAATACAGTAGGAAGATGTGAGAAAGCAGGACACAATTGAAAATGAGATATTATATCTCATCTGGGTTATCCTGGGTAACTATATTGCAAAACTGTGTATGAAGGACCCTATAACAGATACCCTCTGAAAAGGAAGTTTTACACCTAAAATGATCTATACATTATAAAGGCAGAACCACACTAAAAATGAGATACTGCATCTCACATCTTCTATCCTGGGTAAACGACACAACTGTGTAAAATCAGGACCCCATTGCAAATTACTTATTTTATCTCATATGGTCTATCAGAGGTAAACATATAGTAAAAATGCATACAATCAAGACCCAATACAACAGCACTGCAAGTGGTGAACATTTGGCATTGAACAAATGCTTTTATTTCTTGTTGTAGATACAAACCATATTGTAATTCAAAGACTCCATGTTGATTTAAAAAAAATGATAATTGTACAGCATATTCAGGGTGAAGTGTATGCAGCCACTGGGAGCCCAATCCCAGTTCAGCCTCAGCCCCCAGATTCTGACATCAAGTGCCCACACCAGGAATCAAACTTCAATACAGAAAAGTTATAATTACAAAAAAAATCATACTTAGGACTGTAAGCCCATATTTGTTCTGATTTGTATATGTAGTACTTTATTGAATCTCGACTTAAAATGTAACTGTCTAATTTAGATTTGAACTCAGCATCAGTTTTGCTGAGAATACTATTCATCAAAGGTAGTTTATTTTGTACATTTACCACTCTTTGTGTAAAAATTAATTTGTGTTTATTTGTGCAAAATGTGTTAAATGTTAGTTGCAGCAGGTGTCCTCTTAGCTCCTAGAATGTGTCTTTAAATTCCAGGTTCATTTCAGTTAACAAGTAAGGATCTTTCATAATGTTATGCAAAACCATGTGTTTCCTCTTGAATGTCTATTTTCTAATGACATAAGGTCCAGATGTTTCAGTCAGTCCTCATACAATAAGGCTTTGATATCCCCTATGGTTTTCGTGGCTCTATGCCGCACCCTCTATGCTTCTTGTATTTCCTTTTCTTTATATAAAAACCACATTTGACTGGCAAAATCTAACTGTTGTCTTACATAAACACTGCATAAGGGAAGTATTACCTCAGGTTCTATGCTTTTTATGTTTGCTTGCAAGCATGTGCAAGAAACATAGTGCCACCATTCAAGTTTTCGTAGGTGTGGCACCTCCGCATCCAATGCCCTGATCTGTTTTGCAGGCACGGTCGCATCACACCAGTGAGTGTCTGAGCTGTCTATGACAGCATTTCAGATGCAGTGGCATACAGTTGAAAGAGAAAGACTGCTACAATCAGCGGTGGTAACAAGTAGGCAATTTGCATATTGCCGTGAGTCAGCAATATGCAAATTGCATACAGTCACCATCGCTGATTATAGGTGTCAGACTGTACACCACTGCATCTCCTGCCAGCATGATGCGGCACCCCCCATTTGTTGTGTGCTGATTGGGTGCCCAGTCTCTCTTGGCTCATGCACACTCCCCCCCCAAGCACACTGTATGTCTGACGGGGGTGCCCAATCCCCATCAGCTCCAGTGCCCCCCCAAAAAAAAACTTTCGGGTGCCACGCTGGGAGCCCACCCCAGCATGGCAAAAGTCCCTCGTCCTCATGTGCACCCCCCACACTGCATGGTCAATGGGGATGCCCAATCCCCCATTGGCTCCACTGCCCCCCCAAACAAACACCAGGTGCCAAGCTGGGAGCCCACTCCAGTGTGGCAAAAGTTCCATGTCGTCTTTGTTAAAATTAAAAAAAAAACTGTAGCAAAAGAAAATGGTCCCTCGTTAACTCTCTTGCCCCCCCTCACCCAACCTGAGCCTACCCTCTGGGTACCCCACCTCCCCACACACACCCTCACCCCATACTGACCTCTGGAGGCTGGTGCAATGATCTTTGGTGGACTGGGAACACGTCTGCACTCTTCAAAGCTGATCACAAACTGAAGAAATGCCAGTAAGCTGTATAATGACATAAATAGGGTTTTTTCAACTTTGATGCATATCTCAGTCATTTTTTTGAATTTTTGCACCAAATTTTCAACATGGGGTTCATGGGGCCCCATCTTATGAATTCAGTGACTTTCATCTGGTTGTTTGGTCCCAAAAGGTGATTTCTTGGTCACTACACGGAATCACCTTTTGGGACTGATTAACAAGATGACAGTGTCACAGTTTATGAGGTAGGCTCTCAAAAAACATATGTTGAAAATTTGGTGAAAAAATTTCCAGAAATGACAGTTTTATGAGCCTGCATTGTGCAGTTCTTATGCACACTTGTAAATTTGAGAATTCTCAATATTTTCACTCCAGATTTTCAACATTGGCATTTTTTCACACCTCCTTATGACCAGTACAACTGTCATTTTTCACATCCTGGCCAAAATGTGTTTTCACACTTCTGGCTTACAATAGCGCAGTCACTGTACGAAAGCAATGTTCGGGACAGATAGTGCAACTATGGACCAGTTTAAGGGAAATCTAGACTCACATTTTGGGGAGATTGTATATAACTTTTGATTATTCTAAACATTCATTGGCAAGCTCTATGGACGATAGTCTTATCGCTTGAACAAACTATGAAGATTAAGAAAATCTCAGTGACACTGTTCATGAGCAGAGGTTCTAAAATGCCTAGGTTAAAAATTTGGTGACAAAGGTCCATAAAATGACTGCATTATGAGCATGCATTGCGCAGTTTCTACCCACCCTCATAACTTCACAAATTTGTAATATTTTCCCTCCAGATTTTCAACATTGGCATTTTTTTCACATCTCCTTATGAACAGTACAGCTGTCATTTTTCACATCCTGGCTGAAATGTGTTTTTGCACTTCCGGTGCAGAATAGCACGGTCGCTATGGGAAATCAGTGTTCAGGACACATTAAGAAAATCACATTAACACTGTTCATGAGCAGAGGTCCCAAAATGCCTATATTGAAAATCTGGTGAAAAAAATCCCCAAAATAATTGCGTTATGGGTGTGCATTGTGCAGTTTCTATGCACGCTTGTGACTTCAGTTTTTTTATATTTTCACTCCAGATTTTCAACATTACCATTTTTTACACCTCCTCATGAACAGTACAGCTGTCATTTTTCACATTGTGTTCAAAATGTGTTTTCGCACCTGTGGCACCAAATGAGGCAGTTACTGTGCAAAATTACACAAACTGATAGTGTCACTGTTCATGCAGTGGGATCACAAAAATCCCATGTTGAAAACTTGGAGTAAAAATACCAAGAAACGCCCAGGGCATTAGGGTTTCTGACCATTATGCCTTACCCTGTAGGGACTGACAGGCATCAGGGGTGTGACTTGGGATTGTTGACAGTAATGCTCATGCCATTCCACCCCCACCCCCAGCCTGCAGCCAGTGACAGGCATCGAGGTGTGCCTTGGACTCTTTGGCCCCAGAGTTCACCCCATTCTCCTATACTGCACCCATTTCAGCATATTTCCTTATGGAATGAGGTGAGTGTAAAGCTCAAACACCCCAAGGCACACCTTGACACTTGTCAGTGTCTGCAGGGTAGGGTGAGGTGAAATGTCATGACCTTTTTGGGCAATGATCCAAAGGCACACCCCAGTGCCTGTCCATCTCTGCAGGATGGGGGTGGAGTTAGCGTCAGTTCAATACATCACTGCCATTTCTATACTGCATCTGTCTAACTCCTGCACTTCCACTGGTAATGCCAGCAAGCAAACATTCGGAATTGACAAATGCTTGTTATGTTACTCTTTACTGATCACAGGATTTTATTTGCTTTTGATATTGCCATTGAGCACTGTTTTCCATTTTATAAATCATTTATTATTACGATTCTTAGGTCTCTTTCACTGGTTACAGATTTTAGAGCAATTTTAGATAAATATATGGATTCTATATGTTATTATTCCCAAAGTGCATTGTGCTATGTTCGACAGGGTCACCAGAGTTTTGTATTGTCAGCATATTTGGTGTTCCAGTTACATAGATTCATATTCCTATCACTGATGAATAGTTTGAATATGACTAAGCTCACGATTGATCCCTGCAGAACCCCGCTATTTACTTCTCCATACCCAGAATAATGCCCATTTATTATCAAGCTCTGTGATCTGTTTTCCAATCAGTTTGGTGACCCATGTGGGGATATGACAATCAAAACCAAAATGTTACTTTTTTTTCATAATGGCCCAATGAGGTACTATATCAAATAGAATAATGCATGGAGGGAGTATATAATGAGAATGTAATGTCCAGCCAAGGTGTGGGATGCTACATAAACCCTGCAGGTGAAGCCAGAAGGGTTTATCAAAGCATCCCACACTGAGGGTGGGCATTAAATTTGAGTTTTGCCCTCATCCCTATGCATTGTTTTATGTAATTCCTGGCATCAGTTTTTTTTTGTCCTTCAGATCTCATTTTCTGTTACTGGAATTGTAGTTTTAACTGGCCACTAGATGGTGCTACTGTGCACTGCTGTGCACATTGTCTGTACTTGTGGAGACTGTCTTTATTTCTTATAATTTTTCAAGTTTTCTGTTGGTTTAAAGATTTTTTGTTGTAATCTATTTGAATTGGGGTCCTAGTAGCAGGAGTGTGCAAAGTAGTGCATTGAATAGTTGCATGCCGACGGCAGTTGCAGTCAGGTTGGGTTCCATTAGCCACAAACTGAAAGTTTTTTTACTTTAAAGAAAAGAAGAAAAATAAATGCCAGGAAAGAAGATAACCTGTCTTGGTGAGCGTGGAGACTAAAGGAGTTCACTATGGTCTTTGCCTGCCCAGTGCTGTACTGAGAAAATGGCTATTGCTAGTTGGCATGAGAGGGCTCTAAGCATGTGCACAATGCAGGAAACTCAATGTGTGTTTGTTTGTTGGGTTTCCCTATGGAAAAAAACTGATGCCAGTTATTACAGATACTTTATAGAAGTCAGGGTGTACAACATCTACTGGAAAACTACTGTCTATGGCCTTTTTTTAACTTTCTTATTTTTATTAAACATTTCAAATTTCCAAAAAAGAAGTAAAGAATAACAATACATAAATGCAACAAACAATACAATACAATACATAATACCATAATACATCCCATCAAAAGAGCAGATTGCAGAGAACAACAAAAATCATAACAAAATAAAATCTACTAGAAAAAATAATAAATACAATAAGAAAATAGAAAAAATATAAAATCATACCCCCCACCACCAAATTCTAACTGCTGGGAAAAAAACATGCTATGCGCCAACATGATAATAAAGCCGATAATATTTTGTAGAATACACATGCAAAATATAGGCCAAATTCTACTGTTTGAGTCAGGTTAAATAAAACAAGGAGTGATATCTTATAAACTGAGGAGGAAAATACATCTGCTGGTAATGAAAGTTAACAGCATATCACTATAAGTGACCTAAAGGAAGAGCCACCAATGTAAAAATTAAATTAATACATCCTATTCTTCTTGAATATTGATATGGCGAGTGCGCCTCAAAGAAAAGTAGGTAAGAGAATGATTTTATTATGGTAAGAATCAAAGTTTAAATAGTAGATCTTGTAACTTCCCCCATAAGTGAAAAAAAAATGGTTATGTTTGTTATGAAAGGAACTGATCAAATGAATGAGGTGAAGGTTGGATCATATATTGTTTACTCACTCATTAAAATAAAGGGGATCTTTGTCAACCCAGTGCTCAAGGATAATTTGTTTTGTTGACAGTCCTAACAAAGATCACATCACTTTCTCTGAATTGGTGGTCACTCCATCAAAGTTACCCAAAGTGCATGACTAAAAATTAAATGCTTGCAGGTTAATACATTTATCCACAACTTTCTTTTTAATTTCAATCCATAAGATTTCCACATCTGGGTAAGGCCACAACATGTGCAAAAGAGATCCACCTACAGATTTACATCTTAGATAAATAATCCATACTTGTAAAACTTATTTTATACAGCTTTTGTGGTAACAAATAAGCACTATACAAAGTTTTAAATTGGATTAATATCAGATTATCCAAGGGAATAAGATTCATACTAGGATTCATATTAGGATGGTTAAGACAACAAGAGGGCCCAGGCCAATGTGAGTTGTATCCACTACTCAGTGAAGGTAACAACAGTTACCAACTATGATTTGCTTGTCCTACTCGGCCTTGAATCTTTCAAAGCTGGATGTGGCAACCAATTGTTCAGGCAACTGATTCCATAGCCTGACAGATCTTGATAGAAAGCCATTTCTCCACATTTCAGTTTTACATAGCATCTCTTTGATTTGGTACTTATGTCCTCCGAGATCATACTTTTGTTCTTTGTACATTAATCCCAGATCATTTCTTAATACCTCATCCTTTAAGATGTTGTACAATAGTAGTAAGTCCCCCTTGCACGCCTGACCTTCAGGGGCCATAGATCTAGTTTGTCTAGTCTTTGTTCATAAGGTTTGTCCCCATATCCAGAAATTAGTCTAGTAATGATCTTTGTGGTTTCTTAATCATTTTTGTTTGTCTTTTCTTAAATATGGGTTCCAACTCTGGGAACAATAGTCCAGGTGAAGTCTTATATAGAATTTTTACTCAGGTAGTAGAACAGTCTTGTTTTTGGAAAAGAAGACTCTGTGTATGCAGTTCATTAAGTGCATTGCCTTGTTAGTTATAAATTTTTTGTGTATTGCACTTTAAAAGGTCATTACTAATGTACACTCCTAAGTCCCTTTCGCAGTTAGATTCCCTTAGTTTCATTTCTTTAATGAAATAGTCCAAATTAATATTGTTTTTCCCAAAATACATTACAGTGCATTTGTTCATACTAAAGCTCATCTTATTTTTATCCACCCACTCAGTTATTGTTATAATGTCTTGTCCAAATCTGAGTCTGTCTTCAAAGGTATCAACAACACCTCCTAGTTTAACATCATCTGCAAACTTAATCAGCTTATTTCCACTTACAGTTCTAAGGTTGCCTATGAATATGTTAAATAACAGTGGACCAACATGGACCCCTGTGGCACATCACTAGTAACCTTAGTCTCTTCTGGCAAATATTCATTAATACAAACAGATTGTGTCCTATTCGACAACCAGTGGGCAATCCATTTTATCATAGCTTGATTCACACCCAACTCAATCAACTTGTGGATCAATATACCATATGGTACACTATCAAATGCCTTACTAAAATCAAGCATCAATATAGCCACAGCTCTTCCCTAATCAACATTGGTTTCTACATAGTTATAAACACTAATTAGACTAGTTGTACATGACCTATTTGATGTAAAACCATGTTAGGACCTATCAAGTTGCTCCTTATTTGCCAAAAACTCCTTTATGTCCTCAGAAATGATGCCCTCAATTATCTTGCTAACTATGGAGGGTAGGCTGACAGGTTAGTAGTTGGCTGGGTCTACCTTATTACCCTTTTTGAAAATTGACATGACAACCACTGTCCAGTCCTTTGGGACATTCTCTTAATGATCTTTGCCCAATATCTGTTATAATGGACGCTAGCTCAATTTATTTATTTTAATTATTATTTTATTTTAGTCTTTGGTAACTAGGTATGACCACTAGGCACAAATGCCTGTTTCAGGGGTGACCTAGGAGCACTGGGCAGTTAAGTGACTTGCTCAGAGTCACACAGTATGCAAGTGGAGGTTGTGAGAATCAAACTCAGGTCTGGTCTGCTGGATGTATCAAGCTCATTCACACCTCATTCCTCTAACCTCTAAGCTATACTGCCAGCCCCTTAATACCCAGAATTCCCAGTTCCTTAAGGAATTTTGGGTGTATATTGTTCAGGCCAGCTGATTTATTAACATTGAGGGCTTGTATTTTCTTATATACTTTATCCACAGTAATAATCTCTGAATTGTTTTGTCGATAAGTAATGGACATGTAATGTTAGGGTCATCATTATTGAAAACAGTACTAAAATAAGTATTGAATTCCCTTGCCATATTATTTGGTTTAATATATAGAATACCATTTATATTAATTGGCCCTATAACCCAGTCATTGACCCTTTTTTTGTTAACATAGGAGTAAAAGCTTTTGGTATTGTTTTTTGTGCATGCTAACCTTAGCTCAATATGCTTTTTAGCCTTTTTTAATGTCTTGTTTTACCAGCTGTAAAGCCTTCTTGTAGATGTCCCTGTTTTTATTGGATGGATTACTTTTCATTTTTTTCTAGCATAAATGCTTCCTATTGATAAGCAAATTAACCCAACTAGTTAACCAAAGTGACCTTTTTCATCTTTTGTTATATACAGCTCTTACTGAGACATTTCTAGATACCAGGTCATTTATAGTCTTAAGAAATAAATCCCAGCACTGCTCAACATTTAACCCTTTTGATATGGCTGGCCAGTTAGTCTGTACTAATTCCTGCCTTATTTTAATGTAATTTGCCCTATTATATAATTTGTGGACTGTTTTACCCATGACAGGCTTCCTAGCTTCATTTATTTGAAACTTGATAGTATCATGATCACTTGCACCAAGGGGTGGGGCAAGCTTAATATTATGAACATCATCGGTCATGTTTGTCAATATAACATCTAAAATGCTCTTTCCCTGGGTGGGTTCATCTATGCATTGTTCTAACCCAGCTGAATTAAGGGTAGTTTGTACCCTGCTGCCAAGGCTGTTAGGTGTGGTTAAACTCTCCCAATCTATACTTGGGATATTCAAGTCTCCCATGAGAAGTAAATCAGATACTTCAGCAGTGGCTACTACTTGTTCAATGAATAGTTCTGTTTCCTGAGCTGATGTATTGGGAGGTCTACAGAACATTGCCAAATTGAATTGTTTCCCTTTAAGCCCTATAATATTAGCCCATACGACCTCAATGGCATCAAATTTCCTACTACTATCATGACACAAACATTCTATTTCTTCCTTATTATAAAGTGCAACACCACCATAAATGTTTTGCCAAAGTCTAGACCAATGTGGTTTATACCCTGTAATTTTAAACTCCTTTTGCCAGTAGGAGATTTATATTTAATTTAAGATTATGCAAGATAACCTTGAAGCTTGCCTTCCATGGAAAGGGACCAAAGTGTGCCTTCAAAGCTATTTTGATGAGAAATAGGATGTGAAAGTATTTCTTAGGTAGATTAAGATCAGACAGAATGTTGAGAAAATGTCTAAAATACCCATCTTGCAGCATAAGACCAACTTACGGGTTATAACTACATGGTAGTCAGGATGAAGTAAGGGCTTTTCCATTAATATTAAAATTACAGTTTAAGAATATAGGCTGGTAAATATCCTGAGAGACATTAATGCCCAGAAATTTAGTAATTTGTTTATGCACTTTTAAAGAGGTGCCTATAACTGTGTTTTTCAGAGCTAGGGGAATTTTTCCCAATTAGAGTATAAAACAGCCTCAGGAAGAGCTTATATCTCTATACCAAGCCACATAGGGATATATAGGTCAGAATGAAGGGGAGTTTGAATCCATTTTAAATATTTATTCACATGTGATGCTATATAATACAACATAAAATTAGGGAGTTTAATCCCACCTTGTGTCTTGTGCAGAACAAACTTTTTAAGGGAAATTCTGGGTGATTTCCCTTGCCACAGAAATGTATTTATTAGAGAATGAATTTTGTTAAACCAAATCAGCAGAAGGAAAATATTTAGCATATTTAATAAAAAAAAATCTGGGAATATATTCATTTTAATTATATTGATTCTTCCCCAAAATGAAAGAGGTAGATCCTGCCACCTGTCCAGATTGTGTTTTATTTTAGAGAGAAGATCTTCTAAATTTAGTTTAATACACTGTGCATTGTCTGTTGATAAATGCATTCCAAAATATTTAATTCTAGATGAATTCCATGACAGACCTAATTTCTTAATTTCTTCCCCGAACGGGAACTTGTTGAGAGGCATCACTTCTGTCTTGTCTGCATTTAATTTATAGTTAGAGAATGCACTGAATTCCTGAATAGTCTGTAATGCTGCCCTGATCAATTGACTTGGGTTGGAAATATGAAGAAGAATGTCATCAGCAAAAGCTGATAGTTTTAAGTGCAGATTTGACACTTCTATCACATTAACAGACTTGTTATTTAAAAAATGTAGAAGGGGTTTCAAATACAAGTTAAAAAAAATTGGAGAGAGGGGGCAGCCCTGACGTATTTCACAAAATAGCCTAAAAGAAGATTAAATTAGTTTATTACAGCTGATTCTGGCAGTTGTGTGAGAGTATAATATTTTGAGCCAATCTATAAAGAGGGATGGAAAACCAAATTTTGACAGGACTGCAAAAAGAAAATTATGATCAACCCTATCAAAAGCTTTTTCGACATCCAGGGAGACCAGAGCCATAGGAGCTCTGGAGTCCCTGGATGCGGAAAAAATATGAGAATGTTTTCTTAGATGATCAGTAGCTTGTCTACAGGCAATGAAGCCAACCTGTTCTCGGCATATCAGTGGATGACAAATAATTTTAATTTTCCGAGCCAAAATGGGTTAACATTTTGAGATCATAATTCATAAGTGAAATGGGACAGCAACTAGATACTTTATTCTTGGGTTTATTAGGTTTGAGTAATAAAATTATAATGGCTTCTAAAAGGGAAAATTCAGTGAGACCGTTCGGCCAAATGTAAGAGAACATAGATTTTAAAAGTGGGGTAAGAACATCTCTGAAAGTTTTATGGAAGTTCACTGTTAGACCATCAGGTCCTAGGGATTTATTAATCTTAAAGTTGTCTATAGCCTCCCTTATTTCCTTTTCATTTATTGGAGCGACTGGATTATGAGCTGTAGATCACTAATTTGTGGACATTGGAAACTACTTAAGTAGGCCATAAGATTTTTAGGAGTTTAAGAATTTTGAATAGGGCCATATAGATGAGAATAATAGTTACATTCTTCTAAAATATCCTGGTGATCTGTTAACACTTGGTTAGAGTCTTCAGATATGATGGCTTTAACATATTTAGATTGTTCTATTTGTCTCAGTTTATTAGCCAGTAGTCTACTTGTTTTTTCACCCAAGTCCACATATCTCATTTTAGATTTAAGTATAAGGAATTCTGATGTCTCTTTAGTTAGTAAAAATAATTCTTCTTTCATCTTTTGTAACTCATGGGACTCTTTCTCTGAAAGTGTAGCTTGAACAAGAGAATCTAATTGTTCAATTTTTGTTTTCAAATATTTCAACCTTTCTGATTTCTGTCTTTTTAGCTTGACCACAAATCTTATGAATTCTTCTTTTATAAAACATTTTCATGTTACCCAAATCATATCTGTTTTATCTGAGGAATGAAAATTTTGTTCCCATAAATTTCTAAACTATTGTCTAAGGCCTTATTAGCTCTTTCATAAAAGCAAAATAGGTTAGTTACTCAAGATCTGCCTGAAGTGAAACCATGTTGGTCCATGCCTGTTTTGTTTTTATTTGTAATACGTGTTATTATTCTGTCCTTAATCATAGACCTAAGTAATTTTCCTGTGACCAATATAAGACTAATCAGACTACAATTCCTCATATCATATTTGGAAACTTTTTTTGTACACTGGGGCTTCAGCACTTTCTGTTCACTTGGTACCTTGCCCTTTCTCAGTGATTTTTCAAATAATATTTTAAGTGGTTTGGCAATATCACTGCCCATTATTTTGAGTATACTTCTTAATATTTTGTCAAGGCCTGGTGAGCTATGTTTTTGAGATGATTTATTTTCTCAATTATTTCTGATTCACTGATCTCTATATAGTCATTAGTTGGGATTCCATTGTTATCATTTCCGTTCTTTATTTGTTCTGAAAAAAAAAAAGAAAATGACAAAAATACTTGCTAAAATTATTTTCCACCATCCTTGGGTCTATTATAGCTTTATTATCTATGGAGCTGGTACCAGTAACTGAGTTTGTTTTCCTTAGGAGATTAATGTAACTGTAGAACTGCTCACTATTTTGTTTGTCAGCAGCTTTTACTAGCTTCAATTCTGATTCTTATTTTTATTTTGATTTGGTTCTTCCATTTGTAACATGTGTTTGTATTTCTCCCACAATTCTTGAGATTTAG
Organism: Neoceratodus forsteri; assembly: GCA_016271365.2. Lineage (NCBI taxonomy): Eukaryota > Metazoa > Chordata > Ceratodontiformes > Ceratodontidae > Neoceratodus > Neoceratodus forsteri. The sequence goes on along the minus strand of CM028131.1, from coordinate 346,007,691 downwards.
TTTTGATATGTGTAACACAGAGTTTGTGTTTCTTCTTGATTAGCCTCTTAACAGATACGTTCAATCAGTTTGGTTTTATTCCCTTATTGTTGTAATTTTTTATTTTCTTGATACATGTGTCACATACACTGAAGACAGTATGTTATATGATTTGCCAGACAGTTTCTGTATTAGTATTTTGCAGTTTTTCATGCCAATCTGTTTCTAGTGACCCCTTACACCATAGGCACTGGCCAACCCACCCTGCCAACTCCTCTTTACCTGAAGTACCGGTACTGTAGGATGCCATACTGCAACCAGTACAGCCCTCCTTGGCTGGCCACCATATGGGAAGACAGAGAATACATGCCCAATGTAAAGTACAGGGCACATGTCCTCTGTATTGTTTAGGGAGCATGGCCTGTTTATTGTACAAGGAGTGTGTGGCCTGTGTACTGTACAGGGAGTGCACTCCTGGTATAGTACACAGGCCATACGCTTCCTGTAGAGTACACTGACTGCTCTTCTTTTACAGTACAGAGGATGCACACCCTGCACTGTACATTATATGCACACTTCCAGTCTTCCCATATGGTAGCCAGCCAAGTAGGTGAGAGGAGGGTTGTGCTGGTCACCGTATGGTCTCCTACAGCACCCATGATTCAGGTAAGGGAGTGCTGGCAGGATGAGGTGGCCAGTGCCCATGTGTGGGGGACCTCTAGACACCAGGGAATAATTACATTGCTATAGGAACATGGATCAGTAGGTGGGGGATGCCACTAGATACCGGGGAGGTATTTTATGATACTGGAGCCTGGGATCAGAGGGTGGAGGGAACCTCTAGGCACCAGTGGCAATTAAATGACACTGGGACTGGTGATCCAAGGGTGGGGGAGCCACTGGACACCAAGGAAAAGTATTACATTTTGCGTGATGGTGATCAGAGGGTGGGGGACAACTAGGCACCTGGGATGAAATGTACATTAATGGGGCTGTTGATCAGAAAGTGGGGGCACTACTAAGGGAACATTGTTTAACCTGGACTACTAAGCACCAAGGATGAACTGTACATTTATGGGGCTGAAGACGAGGATGGGGGGACCACTGGACACCAGAGACACCTATTCTGTGTAATGGGATTGCAATTGGATGGTGGGAGGACCACTAAGCACCAGGGACAGCTAACTTTCTACCAGTGTGGGCAGTTGTTGTGGGGGTGAATATTGGGCCCCTGATGATTAAGCCTTCTTTGCATTAAAGTATGAATAGGTCACCTGTAGGATCCATTTTAAAGAAAAGATGAATACCTCAGTTCCAAAAGCCCCAAGAGTATCTTGACTAGTGCCATCATCACTGGCAGATACCTGAAGACACGCTTCTGCCCACGCTCTATGATGCTCACTCGACGATGACCCTTTCTACAAGTGGACAAGAAGTCTTGTCGGACAGGACCTTTGGTTTCACAGTTTTTTAAAAGTATCTAAAAACAGCTGTTTAGCCTTAGACACAACTTCCCCAGAACTCATGTGTTACTTGGCAAGACCAAATAGGTATATAACCCCCTGAACAATGCACAGTGTGCCCTCTTGAGTTCAGTGGCTATGCAGATCCTCCACCTGCCCATGTTTCCTTGCATAGTCCTGGCTAAAAAGCTCAAATAGTGACATAGAGATGGGGACTTGGGGATGATTTTTTGGTTTTTTGCTTTTTAGATACTGATTAAAAGAGAGAGTGTGAGAGAAAATATTTGAACACATACTCTTTTCAGTTTAAAATGGACAAGTGGATCCACCTGACAGCACCCGAACCTAAAAATATGCAACTACTGAGCCCAATGCAGTGGCTGCCTTCCCTTCCTCAATCTCAATTCCAACACCAGGTGCTCAGTTTTGTCTCAAATTCCCCCCACTCAAGTGGTTTGTATCCAGAATGCAACCCCAGTGCCATTGAAGACTCCCTTCCCCCAGATTATAGGTGATACAAACCTTCCACTTACTTTCTCAGTCAATCACCATCAGAACTGCTTCCAACCACAATTTAAGAAATACACATATACAGTGGGTAATTCAATAAACCTTGGTTTGCAGTTAAAATCACAAACTGGGATTCATGAAATACATGCTGTTAGTGTATTTAATCAAATAGAGTCATTATTGAGTCAGACCGTGACTGGCCAAGGAGGTGAGCTGAGGGTTTGAGCCAGCTGCCATCATGAGGTGATGGCATTAGTATGAGTAGGGAGTACCACTGGACTACAGAGATACTTTGACATAGTGCAGGATGTGGGGATACTGGACACCAACGATACTTGAACAGGGCTGGGTGTGGCAATTACCACAGGATGCCAGGGCTACTTGGAAAGGGGGTATGGTGTGGGATGGGGTACCATGGGAAACCAGGAATAGCTGCAATGAGGTGTGGTGCCAAAGAACCACTTGACTCCAGGGATATGTGATGTGAGGCAAAAGGGAGTTTGGCCACTGGGCATTGGGGATGCTTGGAATGGGGCAGGGTGTTGGAGGATGGTGGCACTGGATGTCAGGGATGTTAGGACTGGGGCAGGGTGTGAAATAGGTGTTTCACTTCATGCCATGGGGTTTCTTGTCCTGGATAGAGTACTGGGGATAGCACTGGACACCTGGAATTTTTTTTTGTCTGGGATAGGGTGAGGAAAGAGGTATCAACAGACACCAGAGATTTCTCAGTACACTGCTGCAACAAAGAATAGGGCACCAATGGACACCAGAGACTGCTTGGTATAGGGCTGGGGTGAAGTTGGGTGCATCACTACAATACTGGCATTGTTTGCCACAAGGTGGAGTAAAGCTGGGCGTGGCACTATGATTACTGTAAGTACTGCATGCTATTAAAAGTATTGACAGTGCTGGCCTAAATAATATTAATTCATCAGATAGGTTTACAAATAAAGCATCAAATGCAGGGAAATGTGATATTAGGGTAAAATGTCCCCTGAGCCTTGGAGAACATGTAAGCAATAAGACATGGCAGTGTGTGCATTATTAGGGTGATATAACCACATGACTCAGGTGTGTTGTGAGGCATGAGGTGCAGATGAGTGCTGTTAAATGCACCTAAGAGTACAATTATAACACCATAACTACACACACTGGATTGCCTGATTGCAATTATAAAATGACATCTAAATATTTGACATAAAATGGACGAAAATAATAAATAATTTTAAAACAACAAAAAGTAAGGACAGCCCAGTGGCGGTGAGTGCTGAGGCGCTGGGCATCACACCTCATGCTGTGTAGGTGACCCGGATTTGGGAGCGGGCTCGGCCAGCCAGGGGCTGGCCAGAGGGAGTAGACTTGGACTGAGCTGCCGGCTGGCAGATCTCCTTTCCTAGGGAGGGTGGGTATGCACTGCACAGCTTTGGCAGCCCCTAGTGGAGATTAGGGGCTCAGCTGAGCAGTGCACATCTCTATGGGGTATGGAGGTTGTGGTGGACATCCTACTGGTGGGTGCAGGAGTACGCCTGTGCTGCGCTGAATGCTATTGCATGTTCATGCCACCGGGAGCACCATTCAAGAAGAAAGACCCCCTGCCATTGGTAGGTGAAGGTGAATCCAGTGGTTGCAGCCCCACATTCAACACCAAGCACCAGAACATTCACTTCAGTCCCTCCTCCTGGTACAGCAGCCCTCCAGTACTATAGATAGAGCACTGGAAAGAAGTGGCGGTCCTTCCTAGGGGGGCTCAGATCCAGTGGGTATGGGTTAGCTGCGCTGTAGGAGGGGTACCCCTCACTGGAGGAGAATGTCTTAGCTTCAGGCCGGACAGGCAGATCCGACATACCGAGAAACCACACCAGAGAGTGGCCACTGGTGAGGGAGAATAAACAGAATTTGAAAATAAGAAAAAAAGTAAGACTGTTCATTGAAATATGCTTCCATTTTAACTCTGAAAACACAAACATAGTCCATATTCTGATAACTAGGAGGGGTAGTTAAAAGCAATAAAGACAATAAAAACCATGTGGGGCATACATTTTTATAAGAAAAAAAATGGTTGCCTTATTTGCATTTCAGATCAATACAGGTACAAGGCTTTAATGGAAATATGTTCAAAACATTTGAAACTGCCAGGTTGTTGGGGAGAGGTAAATTTCTCCTGAAAACACTCAAATGATTCAAATGCATGTGCGTTTATGAACTTCAGGGATATATTTATGCAGTTTGGGTCTGCCTATATAACTACTATATGTTTTCCCACATTTTCTCTGTTTGTTTATATAGAGAATAAAACACAAGTGACTCTGTGTTACGAAGTTTCGTTTACACACCCAAGGTGTGTGATGACCCTTAAAACTCGAAAGTGAAGCTCCGGAGTTTAATGTAGTCATTTCACACTGAGGGTGTGCAAAAACACTTCATAAGCACACAGTTGCTTATGTGTTATTTTTTTTTATAATTACTGGTGAAGGGAGTTCACATTTATATGAATGGCAACTAACAATGTTTGAGACTGAGCTGACAGGGGCACAGTGTGACTGAAAATGAAAGCGAGCACTGAGGATGAGTCACAGTTTGTTTCCTGTGGCAATGGCACAAGAGCCATCTTTTCTGCTCATGGTGTTAGTCAGTACTGAATTAATAGAACCACAATAACTAGAAAATGCTATAATAACTGGATATGATGTAATTCCCAGTTATTGCAGAATTTCATGTGATCTGTTATCTGTTTATTATTAGGGGTCACCTGTAACTATATTCTCATTATGCAGTGCCCCCATGTATTATTCTATATGTAATAACTGGAGACTATGTTTTCTGTAGGAAAAGCTGCTTATAATTCACCGTTGTAACCCATGGATTATAGTGGCTAACACGCACCAGCTTTTCCAATGGAAAATGAAACTGACAGCTAGCGCTCACTGAGCAGCATGATAAAGTGAACACAAAAAAAATCACAAAACAGTGCTCTGACAGATTTTCCTTTTCATGAGTAAACTCATTTTAGAAAGCCACCAGCTACACCACAAGACAATTTTTTCCCCAGAACTCTAATGTGCTCTGTCTAACACTTCTTGTATTTTTTTCTCTTTGTCCTCATCATGGAAATGTGATGACTTCTCCATTCCTCTCATTTGCATGTCTCCGGGATAACCAATTTTCAGAGTTCAGCCTTGCACAAGTTTTGCTAGAACAATTTGGACAATAAAAAATAATATTTTAAAATATTTAATAACATAAAACTAACTTAATTCTGAACACCATTAGAAACAATTGCTGTTGTCAGCCTAATGTCATTTTCCTGATGTTGATGTTTAGCTTCAGGGATTAGGTCACTCAATTTTGTAACACAGAAAGGTACAAAATAAACAGTTTTTGTTTAAATTAACATTATTCAAGTACTATCTTGCAGAATTTGTATGCTTTCATAGTTGCCTGTGAATAAAAAATATTACAAAAAAATCACAAACACACAAGCTCATTTTTAAAATGCTTTATTTCTCTTGTTGTAGCTGGGGGAAAAAAAAAACGGTCCCCAGCAATTACGTAAAACAAGACATGGAAGGCCTGCCCAGTGGTGCTGAGGGTTGAGGTGCTGGATGCCACACCTCACACAATGCCGGTGACTCTGGTTCGGGAATGGACTGGGGTTGCTGTGGGTTTGTAGGGAGATGGAGGATTGAGCATCCCAACAGTTGCTCTCCTCCTCCTGGGATGGGCTACTGGGGGTGCTTACAGTACCCAATGCTCCTGGGGCCAGTGGAAGCATGGGCTTTTGGGGGAAATGGCAGTTCCATTGGGGAACCAGGGAGGGGAGGATGCTGCAGGCGCTTTCGACGGCATGCGTATGCACGTCATCTGCTAGGACTTATGTTCTTTGCGTCAGTGTCCTCAGGGGGCTAAAACGGGAGAAAACCAGAGAAAAAATGCATACACCCCCAGCTCCCTGTGCAGATGAAACTAGGGTAGGGTGCCATGAGGATGCCCAGGTGGACGGAGTAAGAGGGGGTACGAGGCCTATTCTGAAAACCATGGAAGCCGGGCAAGTAAAAAAACAAAAACAAAAAAAAACAAGACATGGAGAGGAGTGCAGAACTCACATTTAATGCACACTCTTGGTGTGGGATGCTTTGATAAACCTCTTCAGCTTTGCCCTCAGGATTTATGTAGCATCTCACACCTTGGGTGTGCATAAAATGTTCTTTATGAACTCCGTCCCATACATTATTGCATATATAATTACTGGGTTCCGTTTTTTTCAATGGAAAAAGCCATGTGTTAAATACCATAACACCTGAGTAGGTGTTACGGCATTCACAAGGCTTCTTCCAATCCTAAAGCACTAGAAAGAGAAAGTCAGTGCGAGCCTATCCATACAAAAGCCCTCCAGACACAACACAGCTCGAGCCTCTCAATGTTTGTTTCTCCCTCAGTCACTCACCTCCTCAATCACGTTTCCTCTGTATTAAATCTTCTACCTTTTTGCTGCATTTCCTGACAAAAAAACAAATCCAAAGCTGCTCAACCACAGCCAAAGAGGTTTCCACAGCTCACTACCTGACCAACATGATGAAATGGCTTCCGGTAACATGCAGGCTATGTTTGGGATCGCCTGCATTTTCCATACTCCAGTAACAGTTAATATCCACAAATCAAACCAACACCCACAAAAACAAAGAATCCAAGTTATCAAGGACTCAGACAACTCTCACAAAGATATTCTTAACACAGTAAAGCCACCACACAGCACTTTATTGCCTAAATATAACATTTTCTGTGGAATTGTACATTGCCACAGTAAACACTTTTACCACCATCCCTAAGTAATCTCTGTTTCAAGCCTTCTTTCCTCTGCAGTTCAAAATGCTACAGCACTTGAAAACGAACGTTGCAACATCAGAAAACTGCCACGAACATCAGTTATTTCTTATTAAACTTTCTTCTTTCAGTAATTTAATTAGATAAATTTACAAGCTGAACTTTCCGTTTACTGTTTCAACTACAAAATAAACAACTTCATTAATACAAGGTAAGACTCCACTTTCTTCTTTCTGTCACAAATCTCAAAACAAAGAAAAAATGGAACCCTTCAATTATATACAACAAAATATGGGGTGCAGTGTGTTTAACTCGAATTTAACACACCCCCTCATTGTTGGTTGGCTGTCATAAGCTCCTCAGGCTTCACCCTCGGGGTTTATGTGCCATTCAACAACTCGGGTGTGTGTTAAATTCTCGTAACACACTGCACCCCATACTTTATCCTATATTTAATGCACACTCGAGGTGTGGGATGCTACATAAACCAAAAGGGTGAAACCCGAAGGGTTTAACAAAGCATCCCACACTGTGGGTGCACATTTAATTCTCCTTATGCACTCCCCCCAGGTATTGTTTTATGTAATTGCTGGGATTTTTTTCCCTGCCACTGATCTGACCTGCATATCGAAACAGCATGAAAATGGCAACAGTCAGAGAACAACAATATATTTAAAATAGTAGCAGACAGAAGTGGAAATAAATTAGGTAGAATTGGTAACTACTGTATTTAGTGTCTAAAACCATCCAAAAATAAGTAATTAGGTACAAGATTTGACATTCAGTTCAGCTTTGGACAAACATTGCCAGAAAGATACATAAACTTGAAGAGTAGTTCAGAGGTTGTCACGGTTCCTACTGTAAAGAAAGAAAGAGGACATTTGGGGTAGTAGTTAGTTAACTGATAAAGTGACTTCATGAGGTGAGTTTATACTGAAAATAAAAATGCTGGCAAATACTTGAAAGGTGTTTCTGTTTCTGTTTCTGTTTATGCATTCATGGCACTGTGGAGATTGCCACAGAGCTGAGCTAGCATGAGCTGTAGAGCAGAGAAGCTGGTGCATGTTCACTGTTATAACCCTTGGGTTATAATGGCAAATTATAACCAGCTTCTCCCTCTTAAAAAAAAAACAGCCCCCAGTTATTACAGTACATAATGTTATTGATGCATTTCTTCATCCTGTTTCATTTTCTCTGTCTTTTCTGCATTCAACATATGGAATGTTTACCCAGGAATGTTTACCATGCAATACAGGAATTAAAACAACTACAAAATTCCACTGGCAGAATGTTCCTCTCCCAACATACTGTGCACATGCACAAGGGCCTCATGTGGAGCCACATCCTCAATTTCATCTTTGACAGCATAAGCTTCAGAGATTTCTGTGATAAGCAGGTAAAGCAGGAGGATTCTTCACCATCAGCAAAGAAACACTAGTAATGAACAGCACTTAATGCGTCTAATTTGTTTATGTGTGTAAGGAGAGTGTGATGATCAGGGAAACAATGTTTAATTAAAGTGTTTTTAGGTTGTTTTATTTTTAGGGCCTAGTGGAAGGTTTTTAGCAAGTAAACATAGCAGACATGTTTGAGATGGAAGATTAGTTCTGGTTGTAGGGGAATTAATTCGATCATTCTGTGATGTGGCTACTAACAAATCTGGTCAGGTTTAAGACCAGGATGACTGTGCATTATGTTATAATAATTTGCAGTCACCTGACTTGTTTTACCCAGTTGAATTTCTTTGATTTTCAGACCCACTTTATAAGTGGTGTGGTGTTACCCAGTATTTAAATGATTGCATGATGCAGGATTGGCATTGCCCTAAATTTGACAACCTCTCAAAAAGTATTGGAATATAAGTATTTTATTCTGCCTGGAAAACACAGTGTTGACATTTGGGCAACACTAATGCTGCAGTGCCCCCATTATTCAAACCAAGAGAAACACCACACCACAGATTCACCAAAGTTCTGGGAACTTTTAACCCAAACATTGCACTTCCCTACTTTTAATTCTTTGTGATTAACCCCTAAATGATGTGGTAATGTAGTTTTATTCAAGGAGTATTACTTTTGGTAATAATAAGTTATAAGGTTAAATATAATGATAATGCCGCTGTATGATAATGAAGGAAAAATATATATGAACTTTAACAGCAACAAAACCAGACTCTAGTTAGCAGACATTGCACAATACTGCGGCTGGTAACTGAAGCAGCAAAAGAACTTGCAGACTGACTGTCTCCCCTTCTGTATACTAGGCTGTTTTGTATGGTGTATGGTATATTTGATGATAAGGAGAAAAGAATACTCAAGTCCTTTAGCTGCAAATAGCCGTAAAGGACAACTACTGTAGCTTAGCAGTTGACTGGGCTCATCGCCACACCACTTGCTGGCAAATGAAAGCCTAGGTTCTTTCTCCCAACAATCTGCACTGAATGTGCTGTTAAACATTGGGCCTAGTTATCCAATAAGATCTTATTATTTTCATTCTGGTTTTTCCAAACATTTTACAAAGAAAATGGCTTGTTATTCTCAGCCTGGTTTTCCCAAATTTAGTCCTGAAAGGGCGGTTAAATATTCAATCTGGTTCTCTCAAAAATGAACCTGGAAAAGGTGAGTTATTTTGTATCTGTATTTCTCAGAGTTAGCTGTAGAACAGCTGTTAAATATTATACCTTGTTTGATCAAACATCACACCTGAAGGTACTTGCAAGTATTCATCTGGTTCTCCCTAAATTAGCTTTGAAAGGGCAATTAATATTAAATCTGTTTTCTACTCAAAATAGCCAGATTCAATCTTTATTAATTGGCTAATTATTAGCCATGGCAAAGGTTTAAATTTTTTTATAATTACAACAGTACAAATCTTCATTATACTGTACAGTAGTTAAAACATGCCAGCAGCCATGAATGTCAGCCTAAGAACAGCAGTACATCATTCCATAAATAATAAATTAATGCAATGTATTCAATATAAATCTTCATTGTATCAGAGCAATAAAAAAGCCAATTGATAAAAAGAATGAGATCAGGTCCCAATGATGAAAGAACATGATTTCAACCTATATCCATTATGTACACATACTGTACAACAGTTTTCACATGTAATGATCATTACTAGTTTTAAGAATGAAGCATCTTTTAATGCCATTCCTTAACCAACAGGGTTAATAAAATGCTCTACATTTTGATCTGGGGTCAAATATGAATTACCTAATTAATCAGATACATAATGCAGCCATTCATATTTTATTACACTAAGGGCAGTAAAGTAGGATGTTCTTGATTCTTCAAGTCCTAAAGAGCAATCACATTCCAATTTTATATCAGACATCCCAGTTTTATTATGACAATTCTCTATGCATTTTGATGGGAATAATTCAAGTCTTTTCACTGTAAAGATACATCTATCTTCAAATATCTTTAAATGTCTTAAATAAGATTCTAATCTATGAACAAACTTTGTTTTAACCAACCATGGGGTGATGAATCCTGAATTGTACATTTCCTCTAAAACATTTTGCTGTGCAATATCAAGTAGTCTTTGCTTGATTATAGATTTAAAATTAATATTTATACATAGTCCCTTTGCATAATATATTCATAGGTAATATAGACCATTAGACTGCAGAATCTGCACAATATTCAAGACCCATGGGCTTGTTTCAAGGTGCAGCTCTTGAAAGGGGATGTACAGTAAGGAGGAACAAATTACAAAACAAATGCAGGTACAATATTACATTACATTACAAAATAATGGATACAGTTGGTAATTACAGAGTTCTAAATAAATGAACTAGCATAATAAAATAACAGCTTTTGTACTACTGTGAACGGTGGCAATTTTATGTGAGGCAAAATACATTTTGACCTGATTCATATGAACATATGAAGAAGCCAGCAGAAGAAGGCCACTTGGTCTATCAAGTCTGCTCGTATTGCAGGGTCCACAGCATAAGCTAATGTCCCTGCCCTCCCTACCCAGTACTCCCATCCTCCCTACCCGTGATCTTTACCTTCCCCCTGTATTTATCCTAGCTTCTCTTAAAGCTGCTCACTGTCTTCAACGAGATCACCTCTTCCGGCAACACAATTCAAGTGTCCACCACCCTCTCTGTGAAGAAATACTTCCTGACCTCCCTCCTAAACCTCCCACCCTCCAGCTTAATACTGTGCCCCCTCATGTTATGGTTGTCACTCAGCTTAAAGAGACTCTCCTTATCAAACTTATTTATCCCTTTCAAGTACTTGAAGGTCCCAATTATGTCCTCTCTCTCTCTCTCTCTCTCTCTCTCTCTCTCTCCTGTCTTCCAGGGAGTACATGTTCAGTGTCCTCAACCTCTCCTCATATGCCTTACCCTGCTGACCCACTATCATCTTTGTAGCCCTCCTCTGGACCTTCTCCAGCAGGTTAATGTCCTTTTTGAGGTGTGGGCACCAGTACTGAACTCCATACTCTAGATGCAGCCTTATCAGTGACCTGTACAAAGGCAGTATAACCTCCTCTTTCCTACTACTGATCCCCCTAGATATGCATCCCAGCATCTTGTTTGCCTTTACTGCTGCTTTCTTGCACTATGTGGACTGCTTCAGGTCACTAGTGAACATCACTTCCAGGTCCTTCTCCTCCTCTGATGCAGATACTCTGACTCCACCCAAGCAGTACTCTGTCCTGGGATTCTAGGCTCCAATATGCATAACTTTGCATTTCTTGGCATTGAAAACAAGCTGTCAGATCCTGAACCACCTCCCCAGCTTTTCCAGATCTTCCTGTAAGTCCCATATCCCTACAGCTGTGTCCACTCTCCCGCAGAGCTTGGTGTCATCTGTGAATAGGCACATTTTGCCCTTAATGCCATCCCCTATGTCATTGATGAAGACATTGAACAACACCGGCCCCAGCACTGAGTCATGTGGGACCCCAGTGGTTACCTCTCTGGTGCCAGATAACGCTTCTCCCCACAACCACCCTCTGGGTTCTGTCCCTCAGCCAGTTTTCCAGCCATCTGGCCATCTTTTCCCCAACCCAGAGATCCACCAACTTCCTGATCAGTCTTTTGTGGGGCACAGAGTCAAAGGCCTTGCTGAAATCAAGATAGAGGATGTCTACCACCTGGCCTCGGTCTACTGTCTTAGTGACACAGTCAAAGACGTCAATCAGATTCATTTGACATGATTTCCCACTATGAACCCATGCTGCCTCACATCCTGGAGACCATGCTCCTCTAGACATTCCACCAGCCTTTCTTTTAGTATGGTCTCTATGAACTTGCAGACAATGGAGGTCAGACTGACCTGTCTGTAATTCCCTGGGTCATCCTTTGGATCACTTTTGTGGAGGGGCACTGCATGTGCTGTTCTCCAGTCCTGTAGCACCATGCCTGACTCTAGTGAACTATTAAATAGGCCTGCCAGTGGCCCTTCCAGCTTCTCAGCCAATTTCTTTAGTACCCTTGACTGTACTCTGTCTGGGCCTGGTGATTTGTCCATTTTCAGTGCCAGCAGCCTCTCCCTCACTCTATCATCCTTTATCACTACACCTGTGTTCCCTTCCCCCCTGCTCCTCTCTTTCCTCCTGAAGGCACTGGTCCATTTGACTCCCTGGTGAAGATGGAACAGAAGTATTCATTTAGTATCTCTGCTTTCCCGCCATTATCCTCCACCCACTCCACCTTTTTCTTAAGCCTAACAATCCCTTCCTTCTTGTCCCTTTTCTCACTTATTTTTTATTTTAGTCTTTGGTAACCAGGTAAGGCCCACTAGGCACAAGTGGCTGTTTTCAGGGGGGACCTGTGAGCACTGGGAGGTTAAGTGGCTTGCTCAGAGTCACACAGTATGCAAGTGGAAGTTGTGAGATTCAAACTCAGGTCTGGTCTGCTGGATGTACCAAGCTCGTTCACACCTCATTCCTCTAACCTCTAGGCTATACTGCCAGTGACAGAAAGCCTTCTCCCCCTTCTTAATTCCTTCAGCTATCTGCAGCTGCTTCTGTGCCTTTGCTCACCTGACTTCCTTACTTGCCTCACTAGCCAACCTTAGGTAATTTTCCCTATCCACCTCTCTCTTGGTCTTCCTGAATTTTCTATAGGCCACCCTCTTTTCTCTTACTGCCCGGACAACCCTAGAACTGAACCAGCTGGGTGCCTTGGGCCTTGTGTTCCTCCCCCTCAGCCTAATGCACTCATCTGTGGCAACCAGTATTCCTTCCTTAATGATGGACCACCTTTGGTCCACCTCTATATCTGCTCTGATGTCTGCCAGATGGCTCCTTAGAACTTTGCCCATTTTCCTGAAATCCACCCTCCTAAAATCCAAGATTTTTGTCTTAGTTGGGATGCTTTCCCTGCCCATATCCAACAGGAACCACACTGTGCAATGGTCACTTCTACCCAGTGGCTCCCTGACCATTATTTCCTGTACATGCTCCCCATTTGTGAGCACCAGATCAAGAACTGCCTCAGCTCTTGTTGATTCCCTGACACCTTGAGTCAGGAACCCAGTCTGCAGTCCTTCCAGGATCACCTGACTCCTAGCACATGTTGTGTTGGGTATACTCCAGTCCACCTTGGGCAAGTTGAAGTCCCCCACAATTACCACCTCTCCTTTCCCTGCAGCATCCAATATTTGTGAGCACAGTTCCTTGTCCCTCTCCTCATCCTGATTCATCTTGACTATTAATGCTGTTTGATGTTTAACCCATTTTAGATTATCACTAAATGTCTGTCCAATGTAATAATATTTCCTAGCAACCCCCAATTTCTTATTATTTATCCACAACCATTATTCACATTTTTTAGTATGAAATACAAGTGTCTTACTTTTATCTATGTAAATATTTAAGTTGTTCCTCTTCACAGCACATTTCTTGTGCTGTAAGCTTTCTTTGGAATCAATAGTGAGCAAGATTTTCCTACTATTTGGGGACTGCTATGACACATGATCCAATGGCTTTATGATTCCATTAATATAAAGTTTGATTTCAGGGGTCCAAGGTTACAACCCTGTGTCACATCCCTGTTAGTTTCAAAACTGTTATTAGTTTTTCCTTCCAGATAGAATCTCACTTGTGACCATGTTTGTGATTATAATCACATTAAGACTGCAATAATCAATTTTTCATATTTAATAGCTAGCAATCTTTGCCATGGGATTTGTCTTGATAAAGAATCAGATTCACCTTTGAAATCAATAATGGGTGTAAAACATTTTTGTTTCTTTACTAAAATACATTTTTCTACTATATATAAAAAGAAGGCATGAAAAGATTTTGTCATTTGATCAGGTTTGCCCAATGCTATTAGCCCTGAAAAGTGTTTCTGTTAAGGATGTTCATCCCCTAAGCATTACATAGAGTTATTGTGCAAAAATACAATTTTGGCAGAATTACCATTTCTACATTGAGACAATTCATGGACATTTGTCAGAAATTATGTAAACTATCACCATTTAACTGTGGGATTTCATTTAAAGGAAACCGTATGTAAAGTACGGAACTGTTTTTCAATATAAACTTCAAAATAATTTTCTGTGGATATGAGAGTATTGGTAATTTTTTTGCCCCATAGTTTTATGGCATGATCAATATAAATCTTAGACTTTATGAAAACCATGCATGTTTTTCAATGGATGGGTTAGAATTACATGGTTAAGACAATTTTCCACAGAAAAGGTCAGATTTGGTGGAAGGTGGTATTTTGTGAAATTCCATAAAGAAATGTTTTTCTGAAAATGACACAAAACCAGAATGCAGACATTTTTCAAATCAATGCTATTATTGGGCCCTTGATTGGACAATTTCTTAACTTTTTAGTTTCTGCAGCAGCACCTACCCTTCACTGCCTACTGTCACTGTAATGATTTTCTGCTGTGCAGTGCACACTCCCTTTCTTGCTCCCCTCCAAATTATGCACAGCCTCTTGACTGTCTGTTGCTGAGAGGAAGGGAACTAGGTAGTGTGTTTGGCAGGATTACAGGTAACAGTTGCAGTTGAGTATGCTATTCCCCAGGTCAGAGGGGCAGAAGCATCATTTTTGGCCTGGGATTGGATTGGAAAATGAAAGATATGATTTGGTTGAGCCTGATCAGATAAGACAAAACCTGGCCAACCTGAATCTCCAGCTCAGTCCATAGAAGAGCCCTAACTAGAAATTGACTGATATTCATGAATCCAAAGAGTTGACAGCTGACCATGAAGGATCTTAATCCAAGAAGTTAAAAAAAGATAACATAAGGTCAGAGTTGGAAAAAGGTTTGCAGTACTGATAGTTCAAAGGAAAGGCAGGCCAGAAAGTGCTGTTCTACTACTACAGTACATCTAGAATAAGGCAATATACAGTATTTAACATTAGGATGAGTTGTGCTGGTAATATGTTATCACAGGACAACTTTTAATAATTATTACATTATGCCCTGTGCATGTATATGAAAGTGGAATACCTGCTGCGTAAAGTGGGTGGGTATGTGCTTATGCATTAAAAGTGCAAAGAAGTTATCTATTCCACATGCACAACATACATATGCTGGTGGCAGTACACATGCTGTGGAAGCTATGCAGTATGGATGAATGCACTCTATACATGGGACATGTCCATGCAAGTGTGTTCATGGCAGGCACAAATGCAAATGCAGCAAGCTGAATGCAACTGTACAGGCATTCAAAACATGGAAACAGCACTACACAACCCTGTACCCTGCTATAAAATCCAGATATGCACACTGGCTTCATGCATCCCAACCCTGGTATCACCCACCCCCACCTCAAAAATCCCAGAAGTAACCAAATATCAACACAAAAGAAAGACATGACTTGGATCTGCTATGCAAAGTACTTTGCTTGCACACATGTGCATTATGGGCAACAAAAAAGTATTACATCCACAGCATCATAAACACTTACGGGCGTCATTGCCAGCAATAGAAAAATATCCCACTTAGCATCAGCATGCACCCATTTGCATCAAGGATTCCCAAAAACACAGCAACAGCATAGTGCAGTACCCACAACAGCAGTATTTAAAATGAAAATTATTTACTTGGGGAATTCATTATTTTGCTATTGGAACTGGTATTGGAAATGGAAAACAATCAGTGAGGGAACTCAATATTTTGTTCCTGGAACTGAGTCAGAGTTTTTTATTTTAATCCTAAAACTGAGTTCCTCCAGCCCCCTCCCCCCATGATTTCTACCACTGCTTGCCAGTGTCCTAAAGTGACAACTACTCACTCAACCATGTCACCAAAGAAAAAAACATGGCAGGCCATTCCCCCTCATCTTTGGACTCCTGCTCTGGGACTGGATCCCTAATTACTTCTTTGAAACCATTGCACTGCAGCACCATCTTCAGGACTGGTACACAATAGCCCTGTAATGACAAAGTAATAGGAGCCCAGAAGTAACAGCATGTAGCATCTCTAGAGTTATGCAGCTGCAAGCCTGATCTAAGTGTGTGTACACAGGCATTGTACACAAGGCAAATCCATACACACCATACCCAGTGAAACAACATTCCTAAAGTGTGACATCAGCCCCTTTCCAGAACTATTATGAACTCACTAATGGCACTAGTGTGATCAGCCTAACTCCCCCCCCCAAGCAGCATGCCCAGATCACCACCTTGCACTGCTGTGTATTCACGGATGACAGTGGCATGATCAGGTACCTACACCTTGCACTATTGTTGTCAGAACAGCCATAGACAGAAAGCAGACACACCCACATATCTTTTTGCAATTGCCAGCTGCCAAACATGCCAGATATCTGAGATGGTTCAGCATGGACCAGATGGTCACATATTCGTTCAACTATTCATACACTGTAGGTTCCAGTCTCCCCAACAGCTAAATCCAGCATGTAACATGAGCAGACTCCCACCCAACAGGAGTGTGTACATCCAGATATCCATTCATTTAGGAATGAAGCTCACTGCATGACCCAAGAATGGCTGTAGCAGAATCAGCAATGGTGCCAGTTAGGCAAACGACGCAAGACACAGCACATACATGGCTTATGACATATCAGAGTTTATTATATCTGGTTCTATCACATGTCAGATATAATCATCCTTATCCTCCGAGATGAGTAGTACCTCATGCCCTAAGGCATAAGGCACAGCTGGCACCAATCCTATGCCATGCCTCCTGTCAGTCCTTTCTGCCCACCTGCATGCCTGTCCCCTGCTGTTCAAATACTGCTTTTGGCCTGCCTGCTAAAGTATGATGGAGGATATGGAGCTGGGCAAACATGTGGGAAGCCCCATAATAAGTACTCAATGTGTGGGTGTGTGCACTGTCATCAGCACAAGTACAATTGAGTGTGTGCAATGTAAACACAAAACGTTTATTAGATAAGAGTTAATATACACTTTTACGTCAGGTTTGGCTAAAGAGAATGATAATCTTGAGGTTTTCAGAGAGATTATGAAGACGAATGATGTTTCAAGAAGATATAGATCCAGAAGCAAATGGTTTAATACCATTTATTGGACCAACATAGATATTACAAAAAGAAAACAGTGCCTAACATCTGTTGGTCCAATAAAAGGTATCAAACCATTTGCTTCTTGATCCGTTCTTACAAGGACCAATAAACTAAACTAATTCTGTATGTCAAGAAGATATATGGATTCAGTTACATGAGGCACTACAAGGTAACAAGAATATTAGACTGTTTTGGAGCCTTGTAGCTTTCGGAATGAGAACTGATGGTGCAAATTTTGTTGATTAAATCATTGAAGAGAATTGGCTAAACATTTTAGTGAAGTCTATGAAGTTGCTGAGCAAACCCAAATAATTAAACCTGAGCTTCCAGAAAAACTAGAATCTCTCTGATTAGTGTTTTGTATCCCTAGTTCAGGTTGAATGTTTATTAAATCTTCAAAAGAAAAATAAAACTCCAAGTGTAGACTTCATACCCAGTCTAATTACTGGGCAAAAATGTTTGCTGGACTTTTTCCTTCCATAAATATTTCACTAAATATTCCCACCAATAGAATACTAGTAAAATGTTTCCATTATTCAAAAAAAGGTAGTAGGGCAGATCCAGCTTTTGTCAATCTGTTTCTTTTTTATGTGCCTCAACAGATTTATACACATTTTCTTTTAACTTTGTAGGAAAACGGAAAGGGCCCCATATTCAAAAGGTTTGTAACCAGTGCTAACCATTAGTGGAAGTGCTGTGCCCATATAGAACCCATTTCCCATTTGCAGTGGGTAGCAAGCACTGCACCTGTCATTAGTGCTAGTAGGCAAGTGCAAATTAATACATGCAGCATCCAAACAGGGGGCATTGATGTGCATGTTAGGCGCAGTGCAATATTCAAAGTTTGAGCATTGCACTAATGGAAAAACACAGCAGCATAGCACAGCACAACTAACTATAAAAGCAGGTCTAAACCTGGGGCAAACCCCAGAGATAGGAAGATGCACTGCAGAACACACACACACACACACACACACACACACCTGACAACAAAATGGCACACATTGAGTACCTGATGCAGCAGGTCATGCACAGGGACACTGGTGTATCATGATTGATAAAAAGCTAATTTTATTTTGCAGATTGGAAAACATGGTATTGTCACCTGTGTCTGCAATGCCAAAATCCATTTTTACCAATGTTCTATCCTTGTACCCTTTTAGTGTGTGTATAAATATTCAGAATAAAAGAAGGCTAATTGTGCATCAAATTAAATAAAGCAAAATGAAAATAGTACAGGAAAGAATTTATAGAAATCTGGTAAAAAAAGACAAATTATGTGACATTCTTTGCTCTTACTGGTGTATAGAAAGACCAAATTCTGGAATTCTACTGGATGTTCTTGTAGCAACCAAAAATCAGTGTCCTTGGTCATGCAGGATAAGGAACTGGCCAATGCTCCCCCCCCCCACCCTGGCCCTGTTGCAGGCTCCGGAAGCACTATGTTGCAAACAGGTAGTACCATGTACAGTATGAGTTGTATTCAAAGTCCTCAGTGAGAAACAAATCATGGGCCAGTACAGGCTCAAAAGGCCCATGATCATGTAGCTGTTTGAGTTGCTCCATCACCAACTCCAGACAGACACCAAGCACAGCCATGCAATGTCCATAGAGCTCAAGATGACAGCATCACTGTGCTTCCTGGCCACCAGATCCATCTAAACACTGTTGGGGACACCATCAGTATGTCACAGTCTGTCACTTCACACCTGTTGGGCCAATTTCTAGATGAACATAAAATAAAAAGCTGGGCCAACAATGGCCTTCCCAGTCAAATAAGTCACATGCTGACACAGGTTAATAAGTGCAAATAGATCATCTTTATTAGTTGAGGCAGTGTGGCAGACAGCAGAGGTCTTAACCTGTTTCAGCATATATAAGTGATTTGATTGGGAAGGCCATTGTTGGCTAATTTGTATTATTACATTTGTCTAGTTTTGTGCCATGAGCACTGGCTGTACTAAGAGCAGTCCCTTAACTGTTTGTTTGATCAGTTCCTAGATGCCCTTCTGACTCATGCTGGGGAGTTCATTGTATTTCCCACCACACCAGCAGAGTGAATAACAACCATGTAGCAATTCTATCAAGTTGTGCACCTACCAGCCATACTTAGTGCCATTGACTGCATCCGCGTTGCCATCTGGGCACCCACTGGTGATTGATCTGAGGCTTACGTGAATAGGAAGAGGTTCTATCTCATCAACTGCCAGGTGTTGTACAATGCATCAGGGTGCACAGTCAATGTCCTGGCATGGTTCCCCAGTAGTGCCTACAATGCCTTCATCTGGCACAACTCCATCCTGTGCCTGAGGTTTAAAGGTGGGGACTTCCCTAGTGGACAGTTCATTGGTGAGTATACCCCAAAGGCTTCTCTCCTCCCACGTGTTGCAGATTATGTCACTAACTCATGCCCTTTACCTACACAGGGGACAGTGCATATCCTGTGTCCATGGCACCTCACACCTGTCCTATGACCCTCACTAAGAAACCGGCTATTGTCCCCCTACTTAATCTTCCTGTCAGATAGAGTGACTTCAAGGGCCCTTAGGGTATCCTCAGTCCACTTGCTAGAGGTACCCAATTTCTCCACTGCCAAGGGATATTGTGCCTTCTCCGTATCAGCACCCTCCTGATTGAACCAGCTCCCACACTCTATCCGCTCATCCCCCACCCACCTGGCTTTTAAACAGAATGTAAAAGGCTGGCTCCTAGATGCTCTAAATTGTCACTGCACCTAACACTAACATCTAGGGCCCTGATATAAAGCACTTACAGCACTTGTTGCCCCAGTCTAGCTAGCCCTTCCTCTTCTCATGACCTACACCCTTCCCCCTTTCAACCTTTAAGTTCTAGTAACAACAGAAATGTTTTGACTGTCTTATACCTGTATAACATTAGTGACCAGTGTCTGTATAAAATTTACCCATGATATCATATGCTGCTGGAGTATGTACTTGTAGCTATTTGTTCTCTGACACACTTGTACCTTTGTCTATTGTTTACAATTATTGTATACTCTCCAATACAATTGTAAAATCCAGTGCAGTCTCAACAGCACATTTATTTCTTATTTTCCACACCATCCCATGCTTGGGATGTGCATCTTTTTCCTTGCCATGTATGTATTGTTGCTTCTTGTAATGTTGCCACCTGTGGCTTGGGTTGTGCCTGAAAATAGTCCTTTGCATCAGTGCACTTAGCCGGTTACCAAAGACATAAATAAATCCATTGCAGAGAACAGGTACAATGCGGTCTATATTGCTACATGCAACATCTTCAAGAGGGTCTTTGTCATGGTCAAAATGTGGCTCAGATGTCTTGAACATTCTGGGGGTGCCCTACAATACACCCTTCAGAAGGCCTCTGCCATATTCCTTGCCTGTTGCATAATGCAAAACATGGCACTCAACCAGGGAATACGCTTGATGACCCCAGAAGAACACCCTGCAGTGGATGCAGAGCCAGAGGACCGGGGAATACAGAAGTAGCTTGAAAGCCATGACTACATTCTGGCCAGGAGGTCATGGGAGTATAGAGCCTGCCTCATCCCAGACCCTCTGTGGACCCAGATAGTGAATACAGACCAAACAGGAGACCACAATGATGTCAAAAATGATATTAATGAAAGAATAACAATGATGGTCAGGAAGAAATAAAATATAAAGTCATCCAGGTGGGGGTGGGGGATTAAAGGGGGATGAAAGAAAATAACAAGCCTTCCAGGCAGGGCGAGGGGATTATTTGGGGATAAAAGAAAAAAATGCCATCCTGGAAGAGAGAGGGTTAAAGGGGGATGAAACAAAATAACATGCCATCACCCAGGGGGTAAAGGGAGATGAAATAACTTAACATACCATCCAGGTGGAGGGGTTAAATGGGGATAAAAGGAATAAACATGACATCCAAGCAGGGGGATTAAAGGGGGATTTATTTATTTAGTAATCATCTTTGAGTAACATCTTTGAGCTAGGAGCTCATTTACAAAGGTTCCACACCATGGAAAGGTACAATTACAAGTGAACACAGACATTGGTTACATACAGGAATTAAAAAATAAAGGAACAAGTCAAATATGTATACACAGAATAAATTATAATGTGACTAGATTTAACTGGCTGTTCTAAGATACAAGACTTAGATGGAGGATTAATTAGGTGAGAAAGTGAGGAATAGAGAGCAGCCAGAAGTTGGCTTTGTCATAAGGCTATGGGGGGGAGGGAGAACGGAGTGGATGGGGAGGTAAGGAATTGGTGGGGGGGTGATCAATAGTGGTGAGGCAAATAGCATGGAGAGGTGAATGGGAGAGAAAGTTATGGGAGGGGTAAGGATATGGGGACAGAAGGAAGTGTGTGTTGGAGAGAGTAGGGCTGAGAGGGAAGACAGGAGCAATCAAGCGAGCTGGGGTAGATGGGGATGGGAATGAGGGGGTAAAGAAATTAGGACATGCAGTCACAGACACTTATTGCAGTCAGGTGCTGGAGGATTTTTTTCTTAAATGTTCTGAGCTTTGGCACATTTACTATGTCAGAAGGGAGTTCATTAAACCAAAGCGGTGCCTTATAGGCAAAGGACCACTGGGCTAGGGCAGTGTGGTGAAAGGAGATATGTAGGGCATTTCTTATTTTACCTTTTGTCTGATGCGAGTTAATTGTGGGTTTAAGGAGGCTTTGAATGGCTGGTGGTGTTAGTCCAAGGATGTTTTTTTTACCAAGGAGGCAGACCTGGTACTTAATCCTCCCCTGGAGGTTTAGCCACTTGGTCTGGGCATATAGGTCACAAGTGTGCGTGAGCCTGTGCTAACCTAGAACCAGCCTGCAGGATTTGTTTAAGGCTGTTCTGACCCTTTTAAGAGCAGTATCAGTGGCAGTGCAATACACAACTAGCCCATAATCTATAACAGAGAGTACTGAGCTTTTGACTGCCTGAGACAGGACTTCAGTAGTCATGCTGTGCCAGTGCCTATAAAGCAATCCAATTCTGGTGTTGACTATCTTTACAATATGATCTGTATGATGGGTATAGGAGAGGGAGCTATCAAGTGTGATGCCTAGGTACTTAAAGGTGCTAACCTGGTCAAGTGGATCATGTTTGCTGTTTAGAATTGTCAACTGGCTTCTCCTTAGAGGGTCATGGGCTATGTTGTCCTGGGGGTATAACCTCTCCTCTCCATGATTGAGTGTCTGTCACACTGGGAGGACATGTCCAAAGCTCAGCTTGGTTCCCCTTACAGGGGGCCTCTGGATACTAACACGGCAGGAGTGTGTTTCATCTGTTAGTTTCTCTTAACTGCCCAGGGTAGTTTTTTGGATGCCTGATATGGAAGGAGAGGGCGTTGGCAGCTATCAGTTGCTAGCTTGGTGGTTCTCTTTCCTCATTTTACCTATGCTTTATTGTTGAAGGGCATTTATAATAATCTTAGTTATAACTCAGGGAGGGGGTATTGAGTTTTATACTTTGTTTTGTAATATCCATGTGTTGAACAAGTTTTGCTGTTCAACTCATAATTTTTAGTTCCAGGCTAAGCTCTTTGTGTAACACTATTAGAAAGGTTACATGGTTTACTGTTTGGGCTGAATATTTGTTTGATGTTCTATCTTGACCTCTATAGACTAGTTATTATTTGCTGCTTTTATATGAAGTTAGGATAGTTACTTTTGTTGACTGTGATAGCTATGGTTCTTCTAGTTGTTTTAATCTTAGAGAACCACCTTCAATCTCTACCTTAGTGCAGTTATATTACTATTTCCTAGCCTCCTTTGATTCTTTTGGTTGATTTCTAATGGTGTACAGATGGCTGAGCGTGCTTAGCTGAGATGTGCAGGGTATGAATCACCCTATTAAACAGAAAAAAAGTTTATTCTTTTCTTAATTCTTCTAAATGTGATTTGGCCTTCCTTTATGATACTCATCTCCTTAAGCAGGAGGCAAATAAAACTGGTTGAGGGATGAGTGGGGAAGGCTTTCTACAGCACCTATCTTACTAAGAAGTGAGGGATCTCAATTCTGATTAGGAAAGGGTGCACTCTACAAGTTATGAAAACTACTGTAGATAAGGAAGGACGTTTGCTTATTTTGTTAGGTCAGATTTATGGGACTGATGTTCTTTTAGTGAATAAATATGCCCCAAATATTGATTTTCCTGATTTCTGTTTTTTATTGGCCCACTTGATCTCGGATAGGTCAGATGACTCTACAGTTATTATAATGAGCAGTGATTTTAATATTATACTTGATCCCATCTTGGACAGAGCCCCTCAAGAAAAGAGCTGTCCTTCTCATGCCAGATCTAGGCAAGTTGTTAATCAACTTTGCTCTGACTTAGGCCTACAAGACTGCTGGAGGCTGTTGCATCTGGGGATCTGTGATTATACATTTAGGTTGCATAGATTTCAATCCCGCAGTCACCTGGACTACTTCCTATGTAGTTTGGGGATTGTGGGGGATTTGCTTGAGGTGAATATCCTCCCTATTATCATATTGGACCACTCCTCTGTAAGTTTGAGATGGGTCCCTAAAACCTCTGTACGGAAATCTCCACACTGTCGATTCAGTCCTGCTCTTCTATGTTTGGATAATTTCCGGAGTTGGATGCAGGATGAACTGTTATTTTAATTTGAAGCAAATGCCTCCCCAGAGATTTAAATTTTTACACTGTGGGATGTCTGTAAGGCATTTGCTAGGGGTAGGGTTATTTCTTATGCATCCAAGCCTACAAAACACAGGAAACAAGAGATAAGACCTTACGAGGAAAATTAAATCCTTAGATGAGGCTATATATGCATCCCCTATGTCTATGGATTCCCCAATTGCTGAAGTTACTTCTCTTAAATACAAGTTGAATGCCATATGTACTCAACTAGTGATGAGAGCTCTTTTCTTTCTGAAGCAATTGTATTGGGAATCCAGAGACAAAGCTGGAAAACTACTGGCTTATACATGGAAAAAAAAGACCATGGAAATTTTAGTTCCTTTCTTAAAAACTAGTGCTGATTACCTGATTTCAGATCTAGTGCACATGGCTAGCCTTATTCAAGAGTATTATTCCTTTCTTTACCAATCATCCATATCCCCCAGTAAGGATGACTATAATTCTTTTTTTAGTAACATAGCTTTATCTCATATACCTCTGGAGATTGCCAGAACTTTAGAAGAAGGTATTACACTGCAAGAAATCTAATATGCGATTTGTTCCCCGGTATCTGGGAAGTCTCCGGGACTGGATGGTCTGGGAGCAGATTTTTATCACACTTTTGAATCCACTTTGTCCCCTTCGCTCCATAAGGTATTTGAGGCCATTCAGGAATCTGGGACTCTGCTACCCTCTATGCAGGAGGCACACATCCCTATTTTGCCAAAGTCAAATAAGGACCTTGTGTTTTGTTCTAATTAAAGGCCCATTTCTTTGCTAAACATTGATTGTAAAATGTTAGCTAAAATCCTTGCTTTTCATTTGGAAAAGATTTTACCTTTAGTTATTCATAAATCGCAAGCTGGTTTTATGAGGGGTCAGTAGAGCAGTGATAACATTTGGGCGGTGCTAAATTTAATTCAAATTGCCTCTAAGGGTCCAGAGCCCACAGGCTTGGTTGCTATTGATGCCAAGAAAGCATTTGATTCTATTGAATGGCAGTATCTTTTCTATACGCTATCTGCAATTGGGGTAGGACCAGTTTTTCAACAGTGGGTTAGTAGTTAGTATTCATCCCCCAGGCCAGAATTCTGGTAAATGGAGACATGTTGGGGCACATTTCTTTATTTCAGGGTACTAGACAGGGCTGCCTTTTGAGTGTCTTGCTATTTTTGATAGGTATTGAGCTTCTTAATGCTGCCCTGCCCCAACATCCTGAGATTTCAGGTATAAGAGAAGGGGATTGCTCTTTTCCTACTTTTCTATGTGCCAGTGATTTACTTTTGATACTATGAAATGTGGCATCATCTCTCCCAGTAGCCTGGAGGATTTTGGATTCCTTCAGCACAATTTCAGGCCTGCGAGGAAATTGTTAAAAAACAGAAAACCTTCCCCTCTTTGGAGTGGATCCTGACTTTGTATCTCTACACTCCAAATTTTAAAATGGGCTCCCAATGGAATTAAATATTTGGGAATGCATATTTCTGCTAATTTACAAGACTTGAGTGAAAAAATATACAGGATTTTCTGACGAGCCTGACATTAGACATGAACTGATGGGCTAAACTTAAGCTTTCCCTCCCTGGTAAGATTGCCGCTATAAAATTGATGGTGTTCCCTAAGTTATTCTAGTGTTTAACTAACTTATCCATACCTATTCCCCTGAAAATATGGTATGAAATAGATAAACTTTTTTCCAATTTTATCTGGGAGGGGAAGAGTCCCTTTCTTAAGCAGGAAGACCTTACAGGCTCCGATTACGAGGGATGGCTGGAATATGCCATGGCCGTGGGCCGATTATGTTGCTAATGGCTTTAAGCAATGCCTTCAATGGCTTAATCCTGACAAGTAGGCAGTGCCACTTTGGGTAGACGGTGAGCAGTCCATTGCTGGGAGAGTTCCACTGGCTTTGTTTCTACGTGACCCCTTCCTTAAACTAGGTTGTGTTACCCCTCCCATGATTTTTTCTAAACAGGCCTGGAAGAAGGTCACTAAATACTTAAGCTGGAGTTATACTTTCTTTGGACCTTTGGAACCATTATGGAATATCCCTAAAATTCTGGTGGGGGATCTACAATACATTAGGCCTCTTGGGCCTCCAAAGGTCTTCTATTGGTGGGTGATTTGTTTGACCCACAGACTGATATATTTAATTCCTTTTCCCAGATACAGGAGTATTATGAACTTCTGGGTCAAGATTTTTGGGGATATCTGCAACTAAGTCATACTCTTTCTGATGGTTTTATGAGGGGTGGGGTCTTAGTCCTGTCAGACTTAACTCATAAGTTACGGAAATGGTTTTCCATCTCGAGGGGTCATACGAGTTTGCTATGTAAACTTCTTCAGAGAGTATTTGTTCTGGACTGGGAATCCCATAGGTTAAAGTGGGTGGAAGAGTGCTGGAGTCAATTGACCTGGATGTTTGGACTAAGTGTTGGGACGAAGCTCATTGGGCCCTCCCTGACACAAAGGCTCAACTTATACAAAAGAAAATTTTGTGTAGTTGGTATAGGACGTCTGTTAAATTATTGAATATGGGTCTGTCTGATTCCAGTCTGTGTTGGAGATGTGTTAAAGAGGTTGGGTTTCTCTTACATATTTTATGGGGTTGCTCCCTGCTGGGAGGTGATGGAAGATATTATTATGGCTATAGAAAATATGATAGGTGTTCAGATAACTCACTCTCCTAGGTTTTGGATTTTGGGTGACGTTTCCCTGTTAGATACACAAGTAGTACCCTACAAGGGTTTTATTTACATGGCAGTCCTTGAGGCTAAGAGGCTTCTCCTTTTTCATTGGAGAAGCATTAAACTCCCCTCCTTTGCTCATTGGCTATAAGCCATGGCTAAAACTGTTTCATATGTACAAGTGATGCATTGGAGATGTAGGAATATGGCTAAGTTTTATCAGGCCTGGTTTCCTTGGTTAAGTTACATAGGTGAATGTGCAAATGAAGTCAATAAGCTCTGTTTAGAGTAAAATGTTTTCGGTTAAGTTTTATATGGTTATTATGGGTTGGAGGCTAGTGGTGTTTTTTTTTTCTATGGTACTTATAATTTGCCTGACTTCAAAAAGGTAGTGCCTTACTTGTTACTTGATACCCTGTTAATATTTTATATTGCTTGTTTTTCTGTGTACTTGTTTTTGTATTTCCATTTATTTGTTATTTTATCGTTACTTTATCTTCATAGTATTTTTGCTTGTTCTTTATGCTACTGATATATTTAATCTGCAATTAGGGTGGTTTATCTTTATATGTAGCTTTCTTTTATATTGGTTTTGATTATTGATCAGTAGATAAGTCTTTAATATGTGTAATGATAACTTTCAGATGACTCACTATGTTTTTTGCTGCTTCATATCTCGGTAACTTGAGTTTTTTATTTTTGATTCAGATAACAAAATGTTTATATATAAAAAGAATTGTCATCTGGCTGGATATATATTTGTTTTGAGGGTTTGCAAACAGCATTACTTTAGTTTTTTTTGTAATTCAGAAGAAATTTGTTTTGAATAAACCACTCCTCAATTATGGAGATTAAATTCTAGCAGCTATGGGTGTGGATGGCTGAAGAAAATGGCTGCATCATCTGTGTAAAGTAGGATTTTTTTCTGGGCAGACCCTAGAGAGGGACTTGAGGAACAGGCTGAATATAAGAGATCCCAGAATGGAACCTTGTGGAATGACAGTGGACACCTGCCTGCTATCAGAGATTGTATCATTTATTTTTACTTCTTGTGTTCTATGATCAAGGTAGCTTTTTAACCAGCCAATAACTGGAGATAGCCCAGTAGCAAGACATTTGCTGAGCAGAATGCTATGACTGACAGTGTCAAATGCTTTTGCAATGTCAATGTATATCAACCACATTATTTGGCTGCTATCAAGTGCCCCATGGAGAAAGTCAGAGTATTCAAGTAACGCTGTGGTGGTGCTGTGGGCCTTCCAGAAGTCGTGTTGTTGGAGACACCGGATATTGTACCTGTTAAGGTAGTCCACTAGTTGATCTGAGACAATGCATTCGAGGGCCTTCAAAAGAGGGGGTAGGATGGAGATGGGTCTATACTTAGCATGGAGGTCTCAAGCTCCACTTTTGTGTACCGGTGTCACCACAGCGGATTTCCACCTGTTGGGAGAATTGTGAATATCTAAGGATAAGTTTAGTATTTTTGTGAATGGATGAAAAAATGGTGCATCATCCCTCCAAAGGGGAAGGGGTTTAAAAGTGGTAGAAACAAAATCGTATGTCATCCTGGCAGGAGAGGGTGGGAAAATGAGTACTATGAGATGGGAGAATGAGTTGGCTAATGGTGTATAGGGCTGGTGGGCCAATGTGCACAATAACTACATCCTGTACTACTTCTATGAAGACAGACACTATGTGTATGCTGTGTCCAGGAGGATAGTGGGGGGGGGGGTCATCATCCACACAATGGGGGACAAGTGTGGGGATGGTGTGAGCTGAACACAGCCATGGCATTGGGGAGTACTCACCCAGCTGAGGTGCAGGTTATTGCATGGGTGTGTGATATTCTGGATGTCCTCAGTGTGTTGCACACCCTGATAACAACACTGCAGTGGGTGGTGGTACAAGCTCAATTTGATGGGTCTGACACAATCTCTCACACAGCTGTGCTGGTCAAACTTGGCTTTCATAGTCACCTCCTGAGATGCTGGTCACCTGTATCTGGCGCATTATTCCAGTCATCACCTCTTTTACAGGGCCTAGGGGCTCTGCAGTGCTGGGGCAATTGCTTGTGGCTTGGCGGTTTGCACTGGCCCTGGCTCTCTCCTCCTTGATGTACCTCCTGAGGTTTGTTGTCCTTTTCCTGACCTCATCTCTTTTCTGGTCTCTTCCTCCTACTGCATTAACTGCTTCTGTTATTCTCTCACAAGCCTGTTGGATTTTGGCTCTGGCACCCCTCCTTCTGCTGACCAGGTCGCCATTGGCAGCATAGGTCTGGGCCTGAGCCAGGGCCAACACCTTTTCCTCCCAAAATCTCCTTTGCCTCTGCCACTCTGAATAACCCATCATACTATCTGTTTGAAATATAGAGGACAGGCAGCACTGAACATTGTATAGACACAGCTGAGCACATAGCAAAGGTGTGGTGGCATGTAGGCCCGGGTGCCCCTGGCCTGGACATGTACATGTTCCTGCTTGTCCAGGTCCAACACACAGCTAGCAGCCTGCTTATCACTGCCCTAGGGCATGTGCAGATACATCAATAGTCTAGTCCTGATACAGTATAAACATTGTGCTATGATCATCCATGTCTCTACTGTAGGCCATTCCATAATACACTTACCTCTAGCCACCTGTAGTTCCTCTGTGGAATGTAGGTGGTGCACTTTACTCTTTTTATATACTCTAGGTGCAATCAGGCATGCAAATTAATAAATACATTCCAGTAATGACATGCAAATGTGGAATTTGCTCTTCAAATGCAAAATGTGCTCATTTGCATATCATGATTGATTATTACAAATTTGCACCAAGTGCTATCGTGTTAACACTAGCACTGAAAATGCTCTAACGCCATGTCCCCAAGTGGTTCAGACATGATGTCACATGTCTGGAATGACATCATTATGTTGCACTGGCATGCATACTATGGTGTTGGACAATAGCATTGTGCACGAGCAGTGCTGTCCAGTGCATGCGCACCATGTGCATGTGCCACTTCTTTCTTGTCGCATGTGGACACCCTACTGGAAACATGCATAGCACTGCATAAATCAATGTTAGTGCAGCGTTAATGCTGAATTATGTTGCGTAAAAGACAGGACATACTTGTACAGCATTGTAGGCCAAACTAGCTTTATGTGAGTGCTGTTCGTTAAAGTGACCCATGGTGGTCAGCCACACAGCTGGCCAACTTTGTTGACATTGTGATGGCCAGGAAGGAGCAGCTCCTAGGCAAGGGGGGGAGGAGTCTGCTCATTGGGGAGGTGTCTAGCACCATTACCAGGGTCCATTGGGCTTGGGGCCAGTGTAGGCACAAGCATAATGAATCATTTATTTATTTATTATATATATATATATATATATATGTATATATATATATATAAATACATATATATATTTATTTAATTTTGTTCACTTGGTAGGCCTACTGGGCCCAAGAGGTCCCTTTTTCAGGGACGACCCGGAATTAGTTACAAAGAAACATTTGGGTTCAGGACAATTCATATACATGCCAGTTTTAGGAACAAACATATTACACTCCAGACAAAATCCAGTAATACCATGAATAATTACACTTCTTGGCACCTGCAATAGCTGAGAGCAATGGTGAACAGTGGCACTGTGCCACAGCCAGGTAAGTACAGATGGCTGTATATATGGTTGCTGTTGTGTTTTATGTGTAGTACGATTTCCATGCTAATGTGCCTCCCAGCTATTGTCACTGTGAGAATGTGTACTGTACGTGTGTGTCCCTGATGTGTTCCCTCTGTCCTATAGAATGTACTTCACTGTATGGCCTGATAGTGACAATGCAGGTATATGAGACCACTATCCCAATAGATGTCCCCAGTGCACTGTGCAGCACAGAACCTTCTGTGGATCTCTAAGCCATGCACCTGCCATGACACTAAGGGTATACGCTAACGCAGTGACATGGGTGCTATGTCAGGGTGGATGACTCTGTCATGTGACATGTGGTCTACATGTAGTTATGGTGGAATGGAAGGTATAATGAATGGCACTTTGCAGAATCCACTGTCTGTTCCATGTACACTATCCATGTTATGTATCATGGGTGATGGTACACATATGCCGCATTATGCATGGTATACAATTATATTGCATTGCGTGTACCAGTCTTGGTCCTGTCTTTGTGCTGGGCTATTCCTACGGTACAATGTCCTCCCTACTGTGGCATAGGGATGCTTCCTGTGTCCCTGTCATATGCGACCTGGGGCTATATGCATCCCTCTACATACTATGAGGTGTACATGGGCTGTAGCTAACATGTAGGGATAACCCACTTGCACTGTCTTTTTCTCACAGCTGTGGTATTTTCAAGGGCTCTGAAAATCTGGCCTAGAATCAATAAATCATCCTTGATTACTTGGCAAACAAGAGTATAGTAAACTATTTTATGCACTGAATAAAGACATCTCTGGATTGTGCAAATTACAGAATACTGGATGCAGTCTAATCCGTTGTCATAAATTATTTATTTATTTATTTATTTCAGTTTCAGATTAACACCTTTGAGCCAGAGGTTCATTTACAAAGGCTCCAAGTCAGTAGGTACAGAATAAAAGGACACAATTGCACACACAGGTGAACAAGAAATTAACATAAAGTGATAAGTGCTAATACAGTGAGTACAGTATTACACGTTCAGCAGTTTAGTTCAGTTCAGTAGGGAATACATGTTTTACAAAGAGGAATAATTTACACAAACAACACTGCAAGAGTGTGGCACAATACTTGGGAGAGTTCAGAGGGAAGTCAGGGATGGAGGGTCCCAGGCTATCAGGTAGTAGAAAGGTAGAAGCAGCCATAATGGCCTTGCCTGTAGAGAGGCGGGGGATGAAGGAAGGAGGGGGAGTAGTGAGGAGCAGGGGGTGAGATTGAATAGGGAGTGGAAGGAAGGTGGGGTGCCACAGGGCTGTCCTAGGGGTGGGAGGAGGGTTGAGTAGAGGGATGGGATGGGGGGATGGGAGAGAAGAGGGGGAAGTAGAGGGGTTGGTGGAGGTGGCAGGGTTGGAATGGCGTGGAGGGTGTGATTTGTAAGTATTAGGGCAGGGGGTGCATCATCAGTTAGGATGGCAGTGGCAGTCATTTGAGTTTGCTAAGTGGGTACTTAGTCTTGTTTCTAAACTGACTGAGTTTGTTACATTCATTCAGGGCTGGAGGCAGGTCATTAAACCACTTCGGGCTTCGGTAAGAAATAGATCTCTGGGCAAGAGTGGTGCACTTAGAGGGTACTATAAGCCCTCCCTTTGAGGCACATCTGGTGTTAATAGCTGGTTGAGTAGATTTAAAAAGAGTGGAGGTGGATTTAGGTGCGAGCCCCTGCATTGTTTTTTTCACTAGCAGGCAGACCTGGAATTGTACCCTAAGATAGAGGGGGAGCCATCCAGTCTCACTGTATAGGGCACATGTATGGGTCCGGTGCTGGGCCCCCAGAGCTAGGTGGCAGGCTTTGTTAAGTAAGGTTCTGACTCTTCTCCACAGAGTCAGAGTCAGTCCCATAGATCACTAGTTCATAGTCCACGGCAGACAGGACTGAGCTACATGTCACAAGCTTTAAGGCTTCAGGCATCATTTGACTGTTGGTGGCGATATAGTACCCCAAGTTTTACATTGGCAGTTTTGACAAGTTGCTCCACATGGGCTGAGAAGGTAAGGCTGTCATCCAGATGAATGCCTAGGTATTTAAATATGTCTATTTGTTCAACAGTGTCACCTTTGTGACTCAGAATTCTTAGGGGGCTGCATCTCTTCTTGTTCTGGGGAGTAGAGAAGAGCATGCATTTGATTTTTTTAATAGTTGAGTAATACTTTGTACTGGAAGAACCAAGATTCAAGCTTTTGAAAGTTGACTTGCAGTTCAGAGGAGATTGAGGCCAAATATCTGCTGGGTACTGAAATGATGGCATAATCTGCGTAGAGTACAAGGTGACATGAGCAAGCAGAGTGTAGGGTATTGATGAAGAGGCTGAGGAGGGGTGTGCTGAGGATGGACCCTTGGAGAACATGTAGGCTCACCTCCCAGGGTTCAAAGAGAATGCCACTGATTCTTACACGTTGTGACCTTTTAGATAGGTAACTGCTGAACCAGGCAACAATGTCTTTGGACAGACCAGTGTATAGGAGAGAGTGCAGGAGCAGTTAGTGGTTATAGAAACATCGAAACATAGAATTTGATGGCAGATAAGGACCGCTTGGCCCACTTAGTCTGCCCATTTCCCTACCTAATGGACAAGCTGCAGATCCTAGTTAACTGAAAGCCTACTTCCTCCTACCCCCCCCACAGGAATTGCCTTATGTCTTTCCCATGCAGTCTTGAATTCCCCCATTGTTTTTGACTCCACTACCTCCTCAGGAAGGCTGTTCTATGTATCCACAACCCTCTCCATGAAGAAATACTTCCTCACCTTGCCTCTGAGCTGTCTCCCCTCTATCTTCAAATTGTGCCCCCTTGTTCTTGTATATCTCTTTTTCTGAAAGCTGCTTCCCTCTTGGACTTTGTTGATTCCCTTGAGGTACTTGAAAGTTTCTATCATGTCCCTCCTCTACCTCCTCTCCTCAAGGATATACATATTAAGCTCCTTTAATCTCTCTTCATATGTCTTCTGGTGCAGACCCTGTACCATTTTAGTTGCCCTCCTCTGGACAGCCTCCATTCTATCTATGCCCTTGCGGAGATGGGGTCTCCAGAACTGCATGCAGTACTCCAGATGGGGTCTCACCAACTGTCTGTACACAGGGATAACAACTTCCTGTTTTCTACTGGTGATGCCTCTCCCTATGCATCCCAGTATTCCGCCAGACCTCCTTACTGCCTTCTGACATTGCTTGCCCACCTTAAGGTCATCTGATATGACTATCACCAGGTCCATTTCCATTTTTGCTGTTGTTAGTATCTCACTCCCATTGTGTACTCTTCCCTTGGGTTTTTGTTTCCCAGGTGCAATACTTTGCACTTTTTTGCATTGAATCTAAGCTGTCATATATTGGTCCATTCCTCCAACTTTGCCAAGTCCCTTTGCATCCTTTCCACCCCACCTTCTGTATTGACCCTGTTGCAGATCTTTGTGTCATCTGCAAAGAGACATACTTTTCCTTCCAGTCCCTCTGCAATGTCACTTATAAAGACATTAAAGAGTAGCGATACCAGTACTGAACCCCGCGGTACCCCACTAGTAACCCACTTTTCTTCAGAGTGAACTCCGTTTACTATTACCCTCTGCGTCCTGTTGTCAAGCCAATTTTTTACCCAGGCCGCCACTTTGGGACCCACTCCAAGGCTAGCTAACTTGAATATTAATCTTTTGTGTGGGACTGCATCAAATGCCTTGCTAAAGTCTAGGTAGGCCATGTCCACAGCCCCTCCCTGGTCTACTACTCTGATCACCCAGTCAAAGAAATCTATTAGATTCATCTGACATGACCTTCCTGCTGTGAATCCATGCTGCCTTGGGTCCTGTGCCCCACTGGCCTCTAGGAATTCAACAATTCTTTCTTTCAGAGTGATTCCATCATTTTCCCTACCACTGAGGTCAAACAAACAGGTCTGTGTTTCCTGCCTCTGTCTTGCTCCACTTTTGTGAAGGGAATCACGTCCACCCTGCTCAGTCCTCAGGTACCACACCATCCTCCCATAATTTGTTAAAAAGGGTAGTCAGTGGTGTCACTAGTTCTACCCTTAATTCTTTTAGAATTCTTCGGTGAATCCCATCAGGCCCCATTGCTTTGTCCACCTTCAGTTTTAAGAGTTCTTTCAGAACCCTTTCTTCTGTGAATGGACTGGTATCGACCTCCCTATCCAGAGTGCTTCTATTCTTTGATTTAGGTACCTCCCCCCCTCTTATTTTGTAAATACTGAGCAGAAGTATTCATTCAGTATCCCTGCTTTTTCACTGTCCCCCTCTGCTCACACTCCCTTCCCTTTATTAAGCCTCACTATCCTTCCCTTGGTCTTTCTTCGCTCTCTATTGTACCTATAAAAGGTTTTATCTCCCTTCTTAACTGAGTTGGCTATCTTTTCCTCAATTTGGGCCTTTGCTTTTCTGACTGCCTTCCCCGCTTCCTTCTGCTTTAACTGGTGCAGTTCTCTATCCTGCTCTTTCTGTGTTTTCTTATACCTCCTGAATGCTACCTTTTTCTCCTTAACATTCCCTGCCACCTCTTTTGAGAACCATAGTGTTTTTTTCCTTCGTTATGCTTTGTTGATTTGTTTCACACAAAGGCTTGTTGACTCTGTGATGGCTGTTTTGATTTTTCCCCATTGTTCCTCCACCCCTCCTTCTTGCCCATTTGCTAGTGCTTTTCTGAGGCACTCTCCCATTTTCTCAAAGTCAGCCTTCCTAAAGTCCAATAATCTTGCTTTTGTATGGCTTGACTCTATGGCTGTGTTTATTGTGAACCACAGTGTTTGGTGGTCACTTGTTCTCAGATGGCTACCCACTTCTAAATCTGAGATCCTTTCTCCATCACCATTTGAAAGTACCAGGTCTAAGACTGCTCCCTCCCGAGTGGGTTCCACCACTAGCTGACTGAGGCATGCCCCTTGTAGGGCATGGAGAATAACCTTGCTCTTGGATGTAGCTGCAGAAAAGGTGCTCCAGTTAACATCTGGCATATTCAGGTCCCCATCAACAGTATCTCCCCTTTCTCTGACATTCTAAGGATGCCTTCCATCATTTCCTTGTCCATTGCCTCCCCCTGAGATGGGGGTCTGTATACAACCCCTATGCGGATTGTGGTGCCATATCCTGTCTCCAGGGTGACCCACAGTGCCTCCTCTACTCCTTGTTTATCCTTTAGTTCCATTGCTTTGGTCCCTTCCCTTACATAGAGAGCTACTCCTCCTCCTCTTTTACCCTCCCTGTCCCTCCTGTAGCTTGTGTGCCCTGGTATGTTGACATCCCATTTGTAGTTCTCAGTGTACCATGTTTCTGTGACTGCCACAATATCAGGTGTCCCTCTTCCATCAAGGACACTAGTTCAGGGAGCTTGCTACACAGACTACAGGCATTGGTACTCATCACCTTCCATTGTTTGATGGCCTTATCCCTTTTAGCCCCATCCCTCTCCTTACTACCTTTTTCTGCAGTGTCAAATGCTTTAGTGAGGTCTATAATAATATACCCCACTGCCAGCCCTCTGTCCAAGGCCCCATAGAGCTGGGAGGTGTAGTCAATCAAGGCGGTGAGCGTGGAGTGTTTTTTTCTAAATCCGTGTTGATGCCTGCAGAGTAGATTATATTTTTCAAGGTACTCTGTGAGTTGGTCGGAGACCACCCTTTCAAGGGTTTTGGAGATGGGGGGTGGAATTGAAATGGGTCGAGAGTTAGACAGGTTAGTTCTCTCACCAGATTTGAAGACTAAGGTTACAAGTGCACCTTCCATCTGTCAGGGAACACACCAGATCTAAGGGATGCATTGAAGACCTTGGTGAGCAGATCTGCAAGTTCATTTAGAGTAAGGGCAACCAATTTCATGTTTATTTGATCGCCTCCCACTCTTTGTTTCCCTAGGACTCATTTGATGTACTTTATAGCCTCAGTTCTGGTAATCAGTCTCAAGTAGAATGGCAGTAGGCTGCTGGTGGGTGCAGAGGGTGAATTCAGGTTGCCTAGCTGGTCTGGTGGAGTAAGAGTGAGGTAGTACATTGCTTAGATCTGTGAAGACAACGTTGAACATGTTTGCAATGTCACTTGGATCCTGCAGTGTTTCAGAGGGGGTTACAATGAGGTCAGGATGGGCTCTGGAGGTTTTGTCTGTAAGGGATTTTGCCGAGTCCCAGAATTCCCTACCACGGCTCCAGCTCCTGCCTAGTAGGTCATTGTAGTATGAGGCTTGTGTGAGTTTAATGAGCTTAGTACAACTATAGCTTGCCACCTTGTAAGCTATGAGGTAAACCTGTGTCCCGGTTGCCTTGGCCCTGTACCATATGTTGTCTCTGAGATGTACACGCTCAAGAAGTGAGCCAGAGAGCCATGGGTTATTGGACCATCTTGCTGTTTTGGTTTTATACAGTTCAAAGATGTTGCACGCTTTAGTGAAGATCTTGCAAAAGTAATCTAGGGCCCAGTTCCCATCTGCAGTAGTGTCCAGCAGGGACCAGTCTGCCTCCTTCAGGTACTGTCTGAAGATATCCAGATACCCAGTTCTCAGGGTTCGGTTTCTGGTGGCATGGGGTGAACACTTAGTGAACTTATTAGTCTGGGTGCATAAAACTGGGGAGTGATCACTAAGCATGTCCAGTAAGATCAACACCTCAGAGATATGTTCCAGGCAGGTTGTAAGTAACAATCGATAAGGGAACTAGTGTCTGTGCAGTAGTTCTGTCTTGTAACCTGGTCTACCAGCTGGGTTAGATAAAGGCCTGATATTTGTTCTTATACAGCAGTTGCATCTTGGGAAAGCCAGTTGATGTTGAACTCTCCAACAATGACCTGCTCCCAGTTATGTTTGTGTTACTCTAGATTATTTGTGACTGCTCAAAGCAAGTGAGGTGCCTTGCAGGTGGTAGGTATACTGTAGAGATCAGTAGTACTTTGTTTTGCTGACCTATGGTGAGTTTTAAGGTTAGGATATGTGCCCCCATGGTGTGGAGGCTACTAGGCAGCATTTGACCTTTTATATTTTTTCTGAGGTAGACCATGCAGCCACCCCACCATTTTGACAAGTGGTCCTGTTAAAACAGGTTGTAGCTGTCCAGGGCTACATTCTCATCGGTGACCTCTGGGGAAAGCCAGGTTTCCGTAAGAGTGGTGATGTCAGATTTGAGCTGTTCCACCCAGGCCTGGAATTGAGGGAGCTTGGTAAGAAGGCTACCTATGTTCAGAGATACTATCTTAAAGTGGCCTAGATTTGAGGTGTGGCTTACTGTGATTGGGCCAGGATTGGGATGGACGTTCCCCAATAGTAGAAGCATTAAAAGTATTAACTTTCTAAGGTAGCTGGACCAGGATGCCCTGGCAGTGTCAGCAGACTTTGGCTTAGGGGGCCTTGGTGTTAGGGAGGCAGTGGAAAGTCTGATGCAGCACAGCAAGGCAGCTATTGGAGTTTTTCGAGATGTAGGGAATTCATGTGGTAGAGGTGGGAGTTTTACTTCAGGGGGCAGATAGGGGTCTGATGATGTCCCCCTTGTTATGCACAGTAAAAGCTGGGTGGCACAGAGAGTTTTGGAGGGTCTGTGGTAGGTGCCGTGGCCACTAAGTCTTCACCAACATTGAGGTAGAGAAGAAGTCATAACATGAGTGCCAGCTTTGGAAGAGCCTGCATTTTGGCTGAAAAGATGGAGTGGGACTTAGCTGCAGACATAAGAGGGGCTGGCAGCAGTGGGAGCCACCTGGAGAGAGATCAGAGACCAGGGAGCATAAAGGTTGTGAGGTGGTAGGGGTGGCAGATCTGAGGAGAAGGTGGAGAGGGGCACTGGACAGCAGCTGATTGATCCGCACATGTCAGGGGTGGCTGTGGAGTGCAGGACAGGCAGAATCTTATGGTCAGGGAGGATGAGGTTGGGCTTGGAGAGGAGGAGGAGAAGATGAGAGAATTGGAGTTTTGAGCTGTGTTCTGGAGGATCAGCTGAGGCTAATCCACAAGGGCCGAGCTACGCTAAGACAATAGGAGGGATTAGCAGTGTGAGAGGGAGGAGCTTAGTCTGATTTAATAGAGGCCGTGGTCTGGGTGGGTGAGTCCCAAGTTTTGGGAAGCAGTCAGCCAATCGGGGATGGTTGGTAGGGAAAGGCAGCCAATCACAAAGAGAGCCATAGCACCGCTAACCAATTGGGTTAGCTAGTGAGTCCCTGGGTTCCATACCTGATGTGTTGCTTGGAGAGCTGGCAGGGAAGGCTAGACCGGCCAAGGGAATGCCGAGCCACTGCCTCAAGTTAGACCAGTCAGGGGAAGTTCCTAAAAAGCAAAAAGAGGGAGATTAGCCAAAGAAATAGAAAAGTGTATGCCAGAGTGGCAATTAGCTTAATTGGTGGGGGGGCCCTTTCCCTCCTCCCCTTTTGCTCCCTCACCCATGGAAGGGTGAGGGAGAGAAAAGGGAGGAGGAAAAGGGGAAGGAAAGGGAATGGGGAACTGAAAATGGTAGGGCTAAGGTGGAGATGGAGGCAGAAGGGGATTTGGGGTATTTATTTGATGTTATAGCTGATTTGCTAGATGGTTAGAGGGAATTAGTAGAAGGTCAGTACAGCCTACACAGCATTATTTCAAAAATGGCATAACATCAAAATGGTCATTAAGACCAGGAGAGTGAAATGCTCCTAGCTGATAAATCCAGAAATCTTCTCTTATTAAAATCTAGATCACCTCCCCTTGGTCCCAAACATACCTTCTCTATCTCCAAAACACAAAATCTGTGGGATCCTTCATTTTCCATGATGCTTTTAGAGAGTGCATTATTATGATCCTGATGACGGATTTCGCTAAGGTGTTTCCCCTAACTTGTTTTAAGGCTCTTTTTGTCTTGCTGATGTAAAATGCCTGGATTGTACACGTAGCCAAATAAATGACCCCCTCTGTCTTGTTTAGTAATTCAGGCACACTGATTTACTAGACGCAGCAGTAATCTTTATTATAGCAATAGTAGTTTATTGTCGTAATCAGTAGCCACTTAGCATCAGACAGTCTTATAGCCTGGAACTGGTGTTCTCTCTAACTCTGAACTGACTAGCTTGAGCTACTGTAGGCATTATTAGCTTTCTTCCTCTCGCAAGAGTCTACCAAGGTCACTGTCTTTAACCATTTACTCACAGGACATCCCTTGTTTTCTGAAAAAACAAACAAACTGAAGAGTCTGGACCTTAAAGAGTTAAATGCATGCATAAAAAAAGAATATTTCCCATTCCCACAAGACATGAAATCTTGGATGAACTATCAGCTGCCAAATAATTTTCAATATTGGATGCATCCTTAGGATTTTAGCAAATATCCCTAACAAAAGAAAGTGTACGCCTACTTTTAACACTCCTTATGAAAGACAGTTTCAAAAGACTACTATTTGGAATATGTTCAGCACCAGAGGTTTTTCACAGAACCATGCAACAACTGCTGGAAGGCACAGAAGGGGTTAAAGTCTACTTATATGATATTCTGGTATGGGGTTCATCACAAAAGCAACATGACAGCAGCATGAGGCAGGGCCAACAAGTGGCCCAGGAAACAGGCTTTAAATTGAACAAGGAGAAATGTTAGATAGGAAAGGCTGAAATAAAGTACCTTGGAGAAATCCTTTCTGAGCAAGGTGTAAAATCTGACCCTTCCAAAGTTCAAGCAGTAAGCAGGATACCACAACCTAATTTCTAAGAAAGATTTACAATGCTTTCTGGGTATGGTGAATTATCTGGGGAAGTTTATTAGCAATCTGGCTGACAAAACTAGCCATCTCAGACAACTGCTAAATAAATCAGCCACGTAGGGGTGGACACCTGCACATGAACAAGATTTTCAAAAGATAACATGACTACTAACTACTGCGCCCACCTTGCAATATTTTGGTATCTCCTGTCAGACAAAGATTTCCACAGATGCCTTAAAGAATGGTATAGGAGTCGTACTGTTACAGCTCAGAAATGGTAGCTGGAGACCTGTTTCATATGCGTCAAAGCCTTCACAAAGACTGAATATAAATATGCTCATATTTATTTATTTATTTATTTATTTACGAGATTTACCAGGAAGGCATACTGAGCAAAATGCTCGATTCCAGATGCGACCTGGGGGTCGAGGCCCAGTGCATTACATAAAAGTTTGTGCATTACAATCATAGATGAGAATGCATAAAAGTGTACACTTGGAGACTATAGTCAGGGAGTTTTCAGAGAGGAGATAGATGTAATAGGACAATGCAAAAATCTAGAACTAATTGTACAACACATAACAGAATCGGAGAGTGATTAAATTAACAGGAGCAGCTGGAGGAGAAATGTGCCTTGAGTAGTTGGGATCGATGATAGGTATTTTGTGCATGTCTTATGGGGGCAGGTAGGGCATTCCAGATCTGTGGTATTCTGTAGTTAAAAGCTGCCTGCCCCTTGGTAGTGTGCATAAATGGGATGTGGAGTAGTCTTGGGTCTGTACCTCTTAGGAAGTATGCAGGAGGTGGTTGTTGGGAGAGGGTGAATGACAGGTAGGGAGGGAGGGAGAGAGACCAGTATTTGGCAGTGAACCTGGCGCAGTTTATTAAAAGCCGATCATGGAGGGATGGCAGGGTTAAGGAGCTGTATAAAGTGCAGTGGTTGGTGGATTGTGGGCAGTCAAGGATGAAATGACAGAAAGAGTGGAATAAGGTGTCTAGACTTGCCAGGGCAGACGCAGGAGCGAGGATTGAAAAGGAGTTGCTGGCTATAGCCTTTGGATGTGATGCATTCCATAACTACATT
The DNA here is from genome assembly GCA_016271365.2 of Neoceratodus forsteri. Classification (NCBI taxonomy): domain Eukaryota; kingdom Metazoa; phylum Chordata; order Ceratodontiformes; family Ceratodontidae; genus Neoceratodus; species Neoceratodus forsteri. Next base: position 345,966,723 of record CM028131.1, on the reverse strand, counting down.
TATGGAACCCCCATTGTGATTGAAACAGACCACAAACCACTGCTAACCATTTCAAACAGAGACTTATGGCAGGCCCCACCCCAGATTCAGGGACTGTTAATTAAGCTGCAGAAGTATGATTACAGGATAGAATACACACCGGGAAACCAGTTGATAGTGGTGGATGCCTTGTCAAGAACTTGGGAGGAATCACACAGAACGTCAGCCAAAAGTGAGGACTCAGAGCTGGACATACACATTAACAGAATAAAAACTTCAGGAGCAGTGTCTGTCCAAATGTGGGAAAGACTGAAAACTGCAAGAGCACAGGATGAAACGCTACAAGCAGTAATGTCAACAATACACAAAGGATGGAAGGGACAATATACACCCACAAGGTATGTGCCATTTAAGTCTGAGTAATCTGAGGCAGATGGAGCACTCCTTAAAGGTGAGAGGATTGTGGCATGTGACAACCCACCCCTCCCTCTGGGCTGGAACAGCTTTTAGAGAGATGTCTGTCCTCAGGTATTCGCTGCCACCAGCTGGACTGTCTTCCAGCACCCCCTTCAAGTGTACAAACTTGAATAATCAAACTTGCAACTGCACAAGTTAAAGTCTGGTAGTGTGTCTCTCTCAGGTGGCGGATGCTAAACAGAGTTTACCTCAGCCAGTGGAAACCAAATATTACCTTAGAAAAATGACATCACAGTCACAACTGTTGAGCAAATAATTAGCTTATTACTTAACAGAAAGTTCACTGAGCATTTACAGGAAATATATTTACAACACAAGAGAATAACATTGATACAGGAAAAGTAAACAAATGTTTTTAAACAACAGATGGCAAAAGAAAAAAGGCTATTACTACAATATGCCAGTATTAAACTTACCCTTCCCTGTCCTTACAAGAAACACTGGACCCTGTGCTAACTGCCAGCTCCCACGGACGTAGCTAAAAGTTTAGGCTCTAAGCTTATGTTTCCCCCCCTCCAGCTTCAAGTGTAAGAGGAACTCACTTCTCAGTCTTTCAGAATGTTATATACTCTCTTGAGAATAGGTCATTCCTATTCTCCCTTTGAATGCACCAACCATCTAACATGTATGTATTTAATTGTCCCAATCAGACTGAACACCTATCAGTGACCAATTATATTCCCTTTTACCCTTAAGTTTATATTTGAGTGAACCAATCCCATCAAACTGGCCTGTGTGTGTGTGGAGATGTCCACTCGAGATTTATGACCCAGCTCTTATCTAGCAGCTAGGGAGGACTGAGAATTCCAGCTTGTGGATGCTGCTGGACAGTAGATTTTAGCCTGTGTGTGTTTTTTTTCAAACTGCTAAAAAAAACACCAGCTAGAGAATCCAAACACCAAGCACATAATCTGAATCATTAACTCCTTCCTTCCCATTTCTGTCACATCTCCACCCCCTAGATAATGAAGGTGTGTCCCTTGGGCTACCAAAAGTGACATAGCCATTCATGCAACTACTGGGAAGTGCCCAAAGTTTCCAGCCATGCCATAAGCCCTGTCTAGAGAGCCCATCTGCATTTGCATTGTGTTTGCCACTGCTATGCTGGATAGTCATGTTGTATGCCTGCAGTACCAAACTCCAACACAGCTGTTTTCCATTTTGCCCACTTGGCCTATGAAGCCATATCGCTGGATTATGATCTGTTACCACAGTAAATTCTCTCCCATATAGGTAAGGCTGCAGCTTCTGAAGGGTCCACACTATTCCCAAGCATGCCTTCTCGATTGTGGTGTATGCCTCCTCTCTGGGTAAAAGCCTCCGGTGGAGGTACACAACTGGGTGCTCCTCCCCCTGCTGGGTAACTTGGCTTAGCACAGCCCCCAGCCCATAATCTGAGGCATCCACATGGACCATAAGCTTTAGACTATAATTGGGGCTGGCCAATACAGCTGGGCCCCTTAAGGCCTTCTTTAGTTCCTGGAAAGCGACCTCATAGCCTTCTGACCACTTCACAGTATCTGGCTTTCCCTTCTTGGTTAGGTCTGTCAGGGGCTTAGCCTGATCGCTATAATGAGGAACAAACCTTTGGTAGTACCCTGCTGTCCCTAGAAATGCCCTGACCTGTTTCTTTGTGGTAGGAGTAGGCCAGGCCAGGATGGCATCAACCTTGGCAGGCTCTGAGCGGATGTGTCCACTACCCACCCGGTGACCAAGGTAGGACACTTCTGTCATACCTATCTGGCACTTTTCTGCCTTGACTGTCAGACCTGCATTCTTTAGCCTGTGGAACACATCCTGTACATTCTTGATGTGCTCATCCCAGGTCTGGTTGTATATGGCTATATCATCCATATACACCAATGCAAACTCACCTACCCCAGACAGAATGCAATCCACAAGCTTTTGAAAGGTGCAGGTGCATTCTTCATTCCAAATGGCATTACCTTGAATTCAAATAAACCAAATGGAGTGGCAAATGCTGATCTCTCCCTGGCTGTAGGGGTCAGAGGTATCTGCCAATAGCCCTTTGTTAGGTCTGTTGTGGTCAAATACTTGGCTCCCCCCAGTCACTCCAGGGTCTCATCTGTTCTGGGCATGGGATAGGTGTCAGACTTTGTGCAGCTATTAAGCTTCTGGTAGTCAATGCAGCACCATTTGGTGCTATCCCTTTTGGGGATCAGTACCATGGGTGATGCCCAGGGGCTACTAGATTCCTGGATTACTCCAAGTTCCAGCATCTCCTTGAGCTCCTCTTTCACAGTCTGCTTAATGTGCTCAGGTACCCTGTAGGGGGACTGTTTCAGGGGAACCTGGGTCCCTGTATCCACATGGTGCTCTGCCATCATGGTGTACCCCAATTTCCCTGTGAACGTGTCCTCAGATTCTCTCAGCACACCCCTAATTTCTTGCAACTGGGCTGGTGTCAACTGTTCTGAGAGGGTAAGGTTGTCCACAGAGGATGCAACCCTGGCCTCCCCAAGCAGGTCCACCAGTGGATCCATCTCAGTTTCCTCCTCTGGGGCACTGCATACAGTGAGGACCAATTTCTCCCTGTCATGGTAAGGCTTCAACATGTTAACATGATACACCTTTCACCTGCATCTCCTGTCTGGTAGCTCTATCATGTAATTGACATCATTAACCTTTTGGACAATGGAGAATGGACCCTCCCATGCTGCCTGTAATTTATTCTGTCGGACAGGGATGAGTGCCATCACTCTCGGTCCCACCTCATATTCTCTGGCTCAGACCCCACGGTCATACCAGACTTTCTGATGCTGTTGTGCAGTGGCCAAGTGCTCCTGAGCAAACTCCATGAGCTCCTTAAGGTGAGTCCTGAAGTTCAAAACATACTCCACAATAGACTCCCTTTGGAACGCACAGTCTCCCTCCCATTCATCCTGAATCAAATCTAGGGGCTCCCACACCCTATGACCAAATAGGAGCTCGAAAGGTGAGAACCCTGTGGACTCCTTTGGGACTTCCCTCTATGCAAATATGAGATGAGGCAAATCTTTGTCCCAGTCCCTCTTATGCTGGTCAGCAAAAGTCCTTAGCATGGTCTTATGGGTTGAATTAAATCGCTCCACCAGACCATTAGCTTGGGGATGGTATGGGGAGGTTTTGAGCTGCTTTACCCCACACTTCTCCCACAAACTACTCATTAACCCTGACATGAAATTGGCACCCCGATCTGACAGTATCTCCTGGGGAAAGCCCACCTGGCTAAATATTCCCAACAGTGCATCTGCCACTGGTTCTGCCACAGAGGATGTTAGGGACACTGCCTCTGGGTATCTTGTGGCATAGTCAACAACTACCAGGATATACCACCACTTGCCAGTACAACTTGGGGTGCTCAATGGCCCCACTATGTCCACAGCTACCCTCTTGAAGGGTTCATCCATAATGGGCAGGGGCAACAAATCTGCCTTGGCCTTGTCCCCCATTTTCCCCACCCGCTGGCACTGTGGACAAGTCCTGCAATAATTTTCCACATCCTTGCCAATACCAGGCCAGAAGAAATTGTTGGCTAGACGCTTTTTTGTGTGCCTCACCCCCAAGTGCCCTGAAAAGGGATATCATGGGCAAGAGCCAAAAGCTGCAGACGGTGAACCTTAGGGACTACCAGCTGCTGGAGCATCTCACCATCTAGCCTTTCCTCCATTGTACATTCTCTGTACAACAGCCCATTGTCCCAGTAAATGGACTCTTTATCCTCCTGAGGACCCTCAGCCCTATGAGCTATTTCCCTCAGTTTTTGCAAGGTAGGGTCAGTTCGCTGTGCAGCACTCAGCTGCCCTCATCTGACCCTTCCCAGTGCCCCTTCAGAAGGAAGTCCTTTGGGCTCCTCTATTTGTGACTGGGGTTCTGGACTGCTACTTCTAGCCAGCCCCTCCCCTGTGCTAGCCACTTCCTTAGCTGCTGAGGGAGGGGCTGGACCACCTGGAATCACCCCCTCTTCACCCTCAGAAGCTTGCCCTTTTGCCTGACTATGAGTTACAGCACACACCCATTTTTTCCTGTGGTCAAAATTATTCCCCACAATCACATTTACAGGGAGGTCCTAACGACCACTACCTCCTTTTCTCCATGGCCCCCCTCCCAGCTCAGGAAGACTCTAGCCATTGGTATTTGGACTGCTGGCCATGTGAATGCCCAGACCCTGGAGTATTTCCCAGGCACCATCTGCTCTGCCTGGATAAGATCCTGCCTCACCAGGGAGATGTCTGCGCCTGTGTCCCTCAGTCCCTGTGTTACTGTTCCATTCACTGCAATGGGATGCAGATTCTCATCAGAGGAGAGTGGTTCCTCAGGCTGGACACACCCCACAAACACAGCCATCCTATTTTGTTCACCCCTCCCCTGAACCTCTGCCCCTTAACCATTTTCTGAGGGCAGTTATAACTCAAGTGCCCCATTTGATTGCAAATATGACATTTCTTGGGTCCTGTCTCTTGAGTCCCTTTAGAACCTGAGGGTTCTACTTTGGGCTCAGGTGCAGGCTAGTTTCATTTGGGCTGCCCCCCATGGCATCCATTATAACCATGTGCTGCCCCCCCACCATAAGACTTGCGCTGTGCATATGGCCGGCTAGACAGATACATGTCAGCTCTCGCTGCCACCTCTTTTGAGGAGATGCACGCCCTGTCTAGGAGCCATACACACATATCCTCAGGTACAATTTTAAGAAATTTTTCTCTCACTAACACATCTTTGATTAGCTCCACAGTGTTTGCTTTAGCCCCCTCCACCCACCTATCAAGGTAAGTACACAGTTGAACCTGCAGTTCTGCATAACTGTCTTCTGGGCTTTTCTTTAACTCCCTAAATTTCCTTCTGTAAGCCTCAGGAGTTAATTCAAAACATTTCAACAACACTGTTTTTACTTTATCATAATCAGCGTAGTCTTCATTACTCATTTTAGAAAATGCATGCAAAGCACTCCCCATAAGTAAGGATGTGAGATAAGTTGACCACGAAGCCTTAGCCAATTGGAATTGCTGACAGACTCTCTCAAATTACCTTAAAAATAAATCAAGGTCTTCTCCCTGTTTAAACTGAGGGAACATAATTTTGACTTCATGAGGTAAACTCACTCCACCATTACTCATGGTTTGCTGGTTGCGCTGGGTCATCATCTCCCTCTCATGCTGTCATTCTCTTTCTCTTTCTTCACATTCTTTTTCTCTGTCTGACAGTCCCTTTTCTTCCAGTTCTTTCTCTGCTTCCAGTCTTTTTGTTTCTGCATCCAACCTTCTTGCTTCTGCTTCAGCATCCAGTCTTTTCACCTCCAGCACCTTGTCTTGCAGCAACAGCTGCAGTTGCAGTGCATCAAGCTGGTTTGGGGGGTATGCTGCCTCAGTTCCTGACTCCCCCCCAGACTGTCTGCTTCTGGTCATGTGCCACGAGGGCAGCTATGAGGTCTGCCTTTTTCTTGTGTTTTAGACCTTCAGGCTAAATCCCCTTTTCCTGGCACCTTTTACAAAACTGTTGCACAGTAATTGAGTCATACTCCGTGGAGCTCATTCTCTTAACTTACTCTACACTGTGCTAACTAGAAACAAATAAAACTGTTGTACAAGTGTATTCCCTTATATATCCTGATTTGCAATGCTAAGGTAACTGTTCCACTGGCAGACTCTGTATCTCAGTGTGCTACACAGTCCGCTATCATCACCCCACCACTGCCAACCAATTGTGACAAGCCATCTCTCCCTCTGGGCTGGAACTGCTTTTAGAGAGGTGTCTGTTCTCAGGTATTCGCTGCCACCAGCTGGACTGTCTTCCAGCACCCCCTTCAAGTGTACAAACTTGAATAATCAAACGTGCAACTGCACAACTTAAAGTCTGGTAGTGTGTCTCTCTTGGGTGGCAGATGCTAAACAGAGTTTACCTCAGCCAGTGGAAACCAAATATTACCTTAGAAAAATGACATCACAGTCACAACTATTGAGCAAATAAATAGCTTTTTACTTAACAGAAAGTGCATTGAGCATTTACAGGATATATATTTACAACACAAGAGAATAACACTGATACAGGAAAAGAAAACAAATGTTTTTAAACAACAGATGACAAAAGAAAAAGCTATTACTGCAATATGCTAGTATTAAACTTACCCTTCCCTCTCCTTACAAGAAACACTGGACCCTGTGCTAACTGCCAGCTCCCACGAACATAGCTAAAAGGGTAGGTTCCAAGCTTATGTTTCCCCCTCCAGCTTCAAGTGTAAGAGGAACCCACTTCTCAGTCTTTCAGAATGTTATACAGTATACTCTCTTGAGAATAGGTCATTCCCATTCTCCCTTTGAATGCACCAGCCATCTAACATATATGTATTTAATTGTCCCAATCAGACTGAACACCTATCAGTGACCAATTATATTCCCTTTTACCCTTAAGTTTATATTTGAGTGAACCAATCCCATCAAACTGGCCTGTGTGTGTGGAGATGTCCACGTGAGATTTATGACCCTTCTCTTATTTAGCAGCTAGGAAGGACTGAGAATTCCAGCTTGTGTATGCTGCTGGACAGTGGATTTTAGCCTGTGTGTGTTTTTTTTTAAACTGCTAAAAAACCACCAGCTAGAGAATCCAAACACCAAGCACATAATCCAAACCATTTACTCCTTCCTTCCCATTTCTGTCACAGTGCCTAGTAGTTCAAGAAAGGAATTGCTACACAAAATACATGAAGGAAACATGGGTATGGAAAAATGTAAGTGCAGGGCCAGGCAGGTAGTATACTGGCCAGGAATTTTAAAAGATATAGAAAACACAGTATTGGCCTGTCAGATACGCCAGAAATACAGGCCCACCCTGCAGAAGGAATCATTGATTTCGGACTCAGAAATTGCAACAGCATGGGAAAAAGTGGGTGTCAATTTGTATACACTAGGAGGTAGAGAGTACCTGTCTGTATCTGATGCATTCTCATGTTACCCCACTCCTGGTACCATGTCTTGTTTAGTGATTCAGGCACATTGATTTAATAGACGCAGTAGTAGTCTGCATTATAGCAATAGTAGTTTATTGTCATAATCAGTAGCCACTTGGCATCAGACAGTTCTTATAGCCTGCAACTGGTGTTCTCTCTAACTCTGAACTGCCTAGCTTGAGCTAGTCAGTATCAGCTTTCTTCCTCTTGCAGGAGTCTACTAAGGTCACTGTTTTAAACCCTTTACTCACAGGACACCCTGTGTGGAATAATTATGAATTGTTTGATGTCATAATCTCTTGGGGAATTTACAGTGGTAAATGAAGTTGTTTTTGTTACATCACTCATAAGGCAACCATGTACATGCTTCTAAAAATTCATAAAAGCTTGATTCAGCCCCTAGGATGCCCAATAGTGGCTGAGATTGGGTCCCTTATGGAGCCACCCTAACAATATGAAGACGCCTATATAAAATATCTTGTGAAGATGCTTCCATGATACATGAGGGACACCACAGAAGTTTTGGGCATCCTGGGGGACCTACAATTGGAAGAAGACGTGTTCCTTGCCTCAGTGGACATTGAGTCCTTATATACTGTACTAACATTCCCCATGAAGGGGGGCTTTTGGCAGTACATACTTGGTTGGAGACTAGAACAACACAGGAAGTTTAAAGTGGGGCTGTCTGAGTTATTACTTAAGTATAACTCATTCATATTTCAAGGGAAACATTATCACCAGATTAAGGATAGTGCAATGGGGGCCACTTTTGCCCCAATTACACAAACCTGTATCTGGGACAGTGGGTAAGAGTGGTCGTTTATGATCAGCATAATAACCCCTTTTTGACTGTACAGACCTTTGGTGAAGATATATTGATGATCTACTGATGGTGTGGTAGGGTATAATGTAGAAATTGCATAGGTTTGTGAAATATCTGCACAGCCCTAATACAAATTTGCATTTTATGGTTACCAGTGATCTAACTGAAGTAAGCTTTTTGGATTTAAAATTTGTAAAAAGTAAGATGATACCATATATACAAAACTATTCTGGAAGCCTACAGACTAAAATATGGTACTGCATGCCTCCAGCTGTCATTCCTACCACACCATCAAAAACACCCCTAAGTCTCAATTTATGAGGCTTAGACATAATTGCAGCCAGGAAAGTGATTTTCTAAAGAGGTCTAATGAAATGGTGAAAAGATTCACCAAAAAAAGAAGTAGCGTAGATGAACAGTGAAGACCTGCTGGTATATAGGGAGAGGCAGACAGAAACAGATGATGTTTTGAATTTTGTGACAACCTTTAGCAATCATTCGCGGGAGGTTAAAGATGTACTGTATAGAAACTTGCACATACTAGTATTAGATCCCCTATTAGAAAGGGTAGTTGAGACACCACCTTGGGTAGTATTTAAAAGAGGCAAGAATGTGTCAGATACTTTGGTGTATTCATTACAACCTACGAGTGCCCCAGGCCCCTGGTATGTGTTTGCCGAACCAGCCGAAAGGATGCTTTCAGTGGTAACACTGTAGGCATTGTGCTGATGTAAAAAAATAACCTTGTTAAGCACTGTAAATTCCCCAAGAGATTATGACATCAGACAATTTATAAATTGTTCCACACAGGGAGTCATTTATTTGGCCACTTATACATGTCAGTTATTTTATGTCGGCAAGACAAAAAGACACTGTAAAATAAGACTGGGGAAATACCTTAGTGAAATTCATTGCCAGGATCAAAGTAATGTACTCTCTAAATGCATCATGGAAAATAAAGGATCCCACAGATTTCATTTTTTGAAGGGGGGCAGAGAAGGTTTGTTTGGGAGCAAGGGGAGGGGAACCATCGCTTTCATAGAACAATTAATAAAATAACATACCTTATAACATTTGTGTGTAACTGGATGTTCAAAATATTGTCCAGACAAAATATTACTGCAGAACTTACAGTTACCACATCTGAATGTTCTATGGGGCAACAGGGGTCTTGTTGCTCTGTCAACTGGTGACTGATACAAACTGTGGACCAAATGGTTTCTTAAGTTCATACCTCTTCTATAAGCCATGTGGGGTTGCTGTGCAGACACATTCTGTAATTGTGCATCTATTTGTAAAATATGCCAGTTTTTCTCAATGGCAGCTTGACTTTGTGCAACCTGTGGACTGAGAGTAGTGACAAAGTTTAACTGTCTCATATTATTTTGCACATTTGCATTTGTTTGTCTCACTCCATTACCAATCAAATCTTCCCTTTTACTTGTAAGTGCTCTATCAATAGCTTTTTGAATACATGTTCATTTATATCCACTATGTGTAAATGTGTCAGTCAAAATGTAAAAGGTAATCCAATCTAGAAAAAAAAATGCTCTTTAGAATAATAGGTTCCAGCACACAGCCTGCAGCAGTCTTATCAAACACCACAGCATACTCTAAATTGGTTCCTACCCCCACAAAAGGATAGCTGCTACAGGAGTGACAGATGTAAGTATCACCATAAGATCCAAACTGACAATGACTTTCTGAATTCAAATACAAGCAGCATGACTTGGGTTTCTGGATTCGTTACTGGTGACACCCAAGGTGTCATGCACTATAGATGGTTAGTTTATGCAGGTCATTTTATAGAGAAAAAAACAAGTGTAAATTCAAAATCCAGGTGAGGGAGCACTGTTGGGCTACGGAACAAGATAATTTTGAATATAAGAAAGCAAAGTGCATCAAAGAAAAAAGGGGAGAAGGACACATGAGTAGTAGCATCAAATTAGTCAAGGGATTTTTAAGGATTTTTGAAAATCCCTATTGAGAACTGTGAAACCTTTTGTTATAGATTTTTGTGGGGTTTTTTGTAGTGTGTTCACTGCTACCAGAAGAGAATGCTTCCATCTGATAGTCTAGTTTAAAACCCACTAGATCATGCTTGAGTACTGTAATAGGAACTGGCCTCTTTTTGTAGGTATAACAAAAAGAATTTCAGAGGATTTTTCCTCTACATTTTTGAAGGATAAATAGTGAATCTCACAAAACTGCTTGACAAATTCAGCACTACTACTGTGATGTATCCTTCATGGGAATAGAAACGGTACACTAGAATGAAAGGGATGGGGATTATAATAAATGACTCTAACTGATATAACTGTGTATGGAAGCCCACATACGTCAAGGCTATTTTTTCACTGAGTGGTTGCCAGGATGACAAGGAGCTCAAGAGTGAACCTGGAAAAGGTCAATATGTCATTCTGGTAACCAAGAGGTGAAAGAATAGCCTCATTGTGTACTGGGGCTCCCATAGGCTTTTTTATACAGTGTATGGTTTAACAACACACTACAACTCCTTTTCATTCTGTCCACTTCATTTTTATTTCTTTGATAGTGCTGTTCACTACACACTTCACTTCAGCGCAATGGTAGTAGCATGTCTGCCTATCAGCTGATCAGCAGCCCATTGTCTTATGACATCCATACTGCAGCAGAACGAAATGTTATTCTGCTGCAGTATAAACATCACTACTGCAGCAGAGTGACTTTCTACAGGGCATAGAATTCCATGCTTAACAAAGGCTTACCACACACTATAAAGGAGGCTTAATGGATATTCAGTTTGAAAGCAAATCATGGGCCTAGATTAATGGTTCTCATGATTTGGCACCCTTTTAGTAGTTAGTGTCAGATAGGTTATGATGTAGTTAACTTGTTTACATTGTACCTCTGTATGTGAAATTCAAAAGTATTGTCCCCGTATAAAATATTTCTGAAAATGGGGGCATGAATGTGAATAAGAAATCATCCTTGTGAGCATTGTGAGTACTTATTGAAAATGAAGTAATTTATAGTCAGTAAGTTTCCATATTAGGATTAGGTAATAAATAAGTTATTCTTTTACAATAGATAGCTTTTCTTTATCTTTACACATGACAGCTGATTATAAGATTCAGCCTCATTTGCACAAGATCACAGTCCATGCATTTGTGTACAACTACTGTGATATGTTTTAACTTTTGTAACATTCGGGAATAATTTTTTTTTTATTAATTTGTTTTGCAATCACTGCAGACACTTGGATCATTATTAATTAGAGCACAGAGCACTTTTTATGTTAGCGTGCTTGCACAACCAACATCTTGCTATAGTGTAGATTTGGAGGCACGGTCACTGTTAGGCAAATGGAAGGCATGCATCAGTAGGTGCGTCCCTCATTCCCCAATCAGCATGCATGCCAGCGCCACACCACCTGGGCGAGCACATCTAAGGAAAGGTCAGCTGCAATGCAAGCAAAGATCATCACATGCAGTGGACCTCCCAACATGCTTATCCAGAAACACAAACATGGCGGCACACTGCCCGACAAACTGCTGACTTCGGGGGTGCCCAATCCCCTGTTGGCTTACCCTGCCCTCAATGTATGTGCTGACAGGGGAGCCCACTCCCTGTGAGGCATAAAGAATGCCCCATCTGTTATATACAATGGGGGTGCCTAATCCCCTCGGCTCTTGCCCCCCACTTTGTGTGCTGACGAAGTGCCCAATCCCTGTCGACATAAAGTAACCCCCCTTTTGTTGTGTGCTGAGGGGTGTCCAATCCTCTGTCAGCATAGCTGCCCCCAAATAAAACAAGGCTCTGTTGGCATGCTGGGAGCTCACCCCAGCATGCCACATGCCCCTGTAAACAAAAAATCAGTCCCACAATGTTTTTTATAGTTTTTTGTACCTCTGGAAAAAGGAAATGGTCCCTCGGTGGTCTCCCTGCCCCCTTCCCACAACCCGCATCCAGCCACTGTGCACCCTGCCTCCCCATACCCTATACTTATCTGTGGAGTCCGGCGCGATGATCTTCTGTGGACCGGAAACACGTCTGCACTCTTCAAAGCTGACCGCGAACTGAGGAAATGCTGGTAAGCTGTATAATGGAATAAATAGGTTTCTTTCAATTTTGATGCATATCTCAGGCATTTTTTGGAATTTTGGCACCAAATTTTCAATATGGGGTTTTTGGGACCCCTCCTCATGAATTCTGGCACTGTCATGGTGTTATTTGGTCCCAAAAGGTTATTTCGTGGTCACTGCACTGAATCACCTTTCAGGACTGAGTAACAAAATGACAGTGCCACTGTTCATGAAGTGAACTCTCAAAAAGCCTATGTTGCAAATTTGGTGACAAAACTCCCAAAAATGGCTGTTTTACGAGCGTATGTTGTGCTGTTTCTACATACACTCGTAACTTCATGAATTTGTAATATTTTCACTCCAGATTTTCAAAATTGCCATTTTTCCACACCTCCTGATGAACAGTACAGCTGTCATTTTACAAATCCAGCCCAAAATTTGTTTTAGCATGTCTGGCGCAGAATAGCACAGTCGCTGTGCGAAATCACTTTTCGGGACAGGTTGAGGAAATGACTGTTATACTGTTCATAAGCAGATATCCTAGAATGCCTATGTTGAAAATTTGGTGCCAAAAATCCATAAAATGACTGTGTTGCAAGCGTGCATTGCGCAGTTTCCACGCTCCCTTATAACTTCGCAAATTTGTAATATTTCCATGCCAGATTTTCAACACTGGCATTTTTTCACACCTCCTTATGAACAGTACAGCTGTCATTTTTCACATCCTGCTCAAAATTTGTTTCCACACCTGTAGCGCACAATGGCGTGGATGCTGTGGGAAATCAACTTTTGGGACAGATTAACAAAATCGCACCACCACTATTCATAAGGGAAGGTCCCAAAATGCCTATGTTACAAATGTGGCTACCAAACTCCCAAAAATAATTGGGTTACAGACTTGTGTTGTGCAGTTTGTATGCATGCTTATTGCTTCACCAATATTTCATATTGTCACTCCAGATTTTCAACGTTGCCATTTTTTACACCTCCTCATGAACAATAGTTGTCATTCTCCACATCCTGCCCAAAAATTTGCTTTTGTCCCTCTGTCACCAAATGGTACAGCCGCTGTGCAAAACCATCTTTCAGCTAACAAAGTGATTGTGCTGCATTTGATGAGGTGGCCTGACAAGCAGCCCATGTTGAAAATGTGGAGTGAAACTCCCACCACATGCCTACGATGTTAGGGTTTCCAACTTTAGCATCCCACCTGGTACAGACTGACAGGTGTTGGGTGTGACTTGGGATCATCAGATGTAATGCTCACACCATTCCACCCCCATCCCAACTCTGCAGCCACTGACAGGCATCATGGTGTGCCTTGCACTGTTCGGCCACAAAGTTCACCCCATGCTCCTATACTGCACCCACATCAGCATATTTCCTTATGGAATGGGATAAGTATAATGCCCAAAGATCCCAAAGTACACCCCGACATTTGTCAGTGTCTACAGGGTAGGGTGAGGTACAATGGCATGAGCATTATAGCTGACGACCCAAAGGCACACCCCAATGCCTGTCACTCTCTACAGGGTAGGGGTGGGGTTGACATCACTTCAATACTTCACTGCCATTCCAATTACGCATCTCTAACTCCAGCAATGCCAATGCCAATGCCAGCACGACAACATTCGGCATTTAAAAATGCTTGTTTCAGTAAGGTACTATGATGCCAGAACAGGTGATTTTTTGAATACAGGATCCACCTCCTTAAGGACACTGTATTTAAATGTGACAGAACTGACCATGAGTAACTCTTGAAAAAGAATCTCATAAACATAAAATGTTGAATTGAATTGCTGCTACTTTGTCTCCATTGAGATTTGCACAAAATAAAGAAAGCACTGGGTGATCATAAGATAATAGTAACTGAAGATTGTCTTCTTTTTGGGTCGGCCAGTGATGATGAGTGCTGAGTTTTGTGTGGTATTACATTCTGGGGCCAGGATATGTGTAGGTCCTGGTATGGGCCCACTAAATATTTGCTCCAGAAACAAATTAGTGCCTGGAGCAACCCAGAGGTTTTTGGAACATCAGAACCAAACACTAAACGGTGCACACTGAGATGGTGGCGTTCTCAAATTCACTACAAAGACAGTCATTCCAAAGTTCAGCCACTCACTAGCCTTGTAAATATGGACTCCAACACTAACATTTAATTAAAACATTTTATTGCAAATTAATAAAAGGCTGACCACAAAGGTCCTGTAAATGCTTGACACATTTCAGATTTCTTAGAACCCTTTATTTTTATTATTTTGCAATAAAATACTTTAATTAAACTTCAGTGTTGGAGTCCATACTTATAAGGCTGATATACTGGGAACATGCTTGGGCACTTTGTGAGCACTAGAGGCATCTTTCAGTATACCAGCTAGGCTTTATCCAAATTGCGATCACAAACCTCATCTCCCTGTTGGCCACAGGAGGTATGTGGCCAATATGACGCTATGAGGGTTGCGATCACAGTCAGGCTGTTCAGGCCCAGTAATGGTGATTGCTAGCCTACAGATTAGAGTAAGGTGCTGGCAATATAGTATAGAGGTTAGAATAATGAGCTGAGAATGCACTTGGTACATCCAGCAGACCTTTGTTTGATTCCCACAACCTTCCCTTATATACTGTGTGACTCTGAGCAAGTCACTTAACCTCCCCCAGTGCTCCCAGGTCGCCCCTGGAAACAGGCACTTGTGCCAAGTGGACCTTACCTGCTTATAAAAAGAATTAAAAAAATACACAAATGACCTCATAGCACTAGCAAAGTGCTATAGGGTCATTGGCATCTCATTAGGGCTTCATTACAGGCCAGGAGCAAACAATGTTTGCGATCCCCTCCCCAGTGCCTGTCAGAGCTGCATGTGCTGGTGGTCAAATGCCCCCTGTCACTCTTGAACACCACTGCTGGTACTGAATAATATTTCCCTGGTGGTCAGTGCTCTTCCTGCCCCTGAACACCCCTCCATTATTTGAACTCAGCTTTCCTGGTATCCAGTGGTCCCCCACCTCCTAAAGACTCTGCCAATATTTAAATGTAATTTCCCTGGTGTCCAGTGGTCCTTCCACCCCCCCCAGTTTCTACCCCCCTGACTTACCAACCCTGTTCCTAGCTTGCTTACCCCTCAGATAATGACACAGACCCTCCACTCACCTTCATGACTGGTTGCTGACTGAGAGGTCGTGATTGCGCACCTACTGTACTAGCAGCTGATTATAGTAGGCACTTGATCGCACCTGTCAGTCATTGACTGGCTGTGGAAGTGAGCAGAGGGGTCTGTGCCAGTCACCAAAGTGGGGGGAGGACTAGGGTCAGGGTGGGAAGGTCAGGGGGATGAGCCAGGGGGGCATACTGGGGACATGGTGGGTCAGAGCAGGGTGGGGTGGATACAAATCTGGGGGATGGAGGGGACCACTGGACACTAAGGAAATTATATTTAAATATTTATGAGGAGTTTGGGGTAGGGAACCACTGGATACCAGTGAAATTATATTTAAATATTGACAGTGTTCATGATACAGGGTGGACCACTGGACACCATGGATACTGAGTTCAAACAGCAGAGGGGTGATCAGGGAAGGGGGGGACCACTGAACACCAGGGAAATTATATTTAAATATTGACAAAGTGTTCAGGAGGCAGGGTGGGCCATGGATTTTGAGTTCAAATAGCAGAGGGGTGATTGGGAGAAGGGGGACTAGTGAACATCAGAGAATACTGTGTTACATATCAGTAGGGTGTTTGGGGATGGGAGTCTGCAGTTAGAGGGCACAGCTAGTAAGATCTGGTTTGGGGAGGTGGTAAATAGCATGGCACTGATGGATACTTACTGCCTTTCTAATTCTATCAGCATGCTAGTAAGTCTATATGCAAGATGCTATTGGCTGCTTTGCATAGGCAGACTGGCATGTTTTAGGACCAGTCACAAATGGGTTATTAACTTGAACTCATTGAATTTTTCAACTGGGTGACAAGGAAGGTGGATCAGGGGAGGGCAGTGGAAGTGGCCTATCTGGACTTCAGCAAGGCCTTTGACACTGTGCCACATAGAAGGCTATTAAACAAACTGGGGAATATGGGAGTGGGCAGGACAGTAGTGTGATGGGTAGGTAATTGGCTGGGTGGCAGGACACAGAGGGTGGTAGTAAATGGCTGTCACTCCACAGATGGAAGAGTGACCAGTGGGGTGCCACAGGGATCAGTACTGGGACCAGTCCAATTCAACGTCTTCATCAGTGACATTGCGCAGGATCTAGAAGGCAGAATTTCCCTGTTTGCTGATGACACAAAGCTTTGTAACAGAGTGGACATGCCAGAGTGTGTAGACAGAATGAGGAGAGACCTGAAGAAGTTTGAAGAATGGTCAAGGGTTTGGCAGATAATGCATATGGGACACAAAAACCCTGGAACAACATATCAGTTGGGGGGGGTGAGGATATAGCATGCACCAAGCAGAAAATGGACCTTGGGGTTATCATCTCTGATTATCTCAAGGTAGGGAAACAGTGTGACAAGGCAGCAGGTAAAGCAAATAAAATGCTGGGAGGCATAGGTAGGGGCACCACCAGCTGGAAAAGGGAGGTCATAATTCCACTGTGCAAGACACTAATGAGGCCCCACATGGAGTACAGTGTACAGTTCTGGAGACCTTACCTATGTAAAGACATAGACAGGGTAAGAAGGTTCAGAGGAGGGCAAGAAAGATGGTACAGGGATTGCATCACAAGTCCTATGAGGACAGGCTGAAGGACTTGAATATGTACTCCCTGGAGGAGAGGAGGGAGAGAGAGAGAGGGGATATGATAGAGACATGCAAGTACCTTACAGGGAGGAACAGGGTGCAGGAATACACTATTTTTCAGCAAAAAAGATGTTCCAGGACTAGAGGGCATGGGATGAAGTTGTAGGGAGGGCAATTCAGAGGAAACATGGGGAAGAATTTCTTCACAGAAAGGGTGGTGGACAAGTGGAATACCCTGCCAGAGGAAGTGGTGGGGGCTGATTTAAGAACGCATGGGATAGACATAAGGAAATTCTGGAGGTCAGGGGTAAGGGGCAACAGACTTCTAGAAAAACATAAAGTGAACTTACAAGCTCAAATGGGCAGACCTTATCTGCCAACAGTGTCTATGTATCTATGTAACTTGTTAACCATGCCATCCAATATGACATTTTACAATCCTTCCCTGCTTTAAGGGTAGAAAGTGGTGTTAGTGAGTCACTAACCCAGTTTGTGATTGCTGCAGACCTTTGAATATTCTCACCTGATCTTTTAATTCATGCACCAGTGGTCAGAGGTGCTGCCCCCTCCTTGAAATAGTAAGACTAGATGATTTGGGGCTAAGGACAGGTTTCACAAAACTATGGACACCAGTTAATCAAGTGGCATGCAGCTAGATAATGACAATATTGTGGCATGTAGCAGTAACAGTGGACATTTAGCCAACTCAGTTTTCCATTACCATGGAGAGGAGAACCATTGCAGAGCTCAAATACAAATCTCACAGTGGAACCAGACATATGAAATCTGGTAAGATGAGAAAAATGGGAGGCATTTGTTCATTTGGAAAAGACTGCCTTATGAATGTGTATGCTCTTCTGGAACAAAACTACATTGGAGGCCATGTCCAGGTTAACTGTGTCCCATGAGGACTACGACTATTCAAGAACCCCTCACATGGTTGTAAAATGGAGAATTTCATGAACAGTTGGCAAACTTTACTACAAGAAACCTCCATAAAGCTGATACAGCTGAATTTGGAGATGATATATTATTACAAAACAAGACCAGAACAGAAATAAAGAAAAGATAGCAAGCAACAGCATCTTTCAGCAATAGTGCTGACTATGTTTCCTATTAGGATTCATTGGCCAAGACAACACAGAGATTGTATGATCAGAGTCAGGGTGTCAAATGTGGCAAATCTGAGATACTGTAGATAAACTCAATTAAGCATAATCAAGTCTTTAAGTGGAAGAATACACATTTCAGCAATAATACTCAGTCTGGCGCCAAGTCAATATGAAAGAACCCCTCCATGTTGGACTACAGTATAGCTGGAAGTGAAACAGAAGGGCAACATTCTGATAGGATAATTTTTTAGATGGCTGTCAATCTGCACCCCTAACAATTTGATAGGAATGCCAATTCCAGCACAGGGAAGGTGGAGGATGAGGTAGAGGGCCACAGGCAGAGGATGAGGTTACCAGGGGAAATTTGGCCAAGAGAAGTGGAGCAGAAAATAAAGCAGATAAATGTTGTCAATTTATTTGATTACCAGCTATCAGAGGATGTAACTAAATTTCTAAATAAAGGCTTACTCTTTGTCCCCAACCACTAACACTAAAAACTGAAACTGCATTCATCTATATTGACTTACAGGCAAACTTAATCTAAGGATATTTTTTGACACAAATAGTGATGGCACTGTGACTCAACAATATATGGTGAGTGAAATCAGCAAGGAAGCCATAGCACCAGAATGTGGACATACAGAAACACTGCCATCAATTGACATATGGAAAAAAATCATAATCTTCTCTATAATTTACCTGGATGTTTAAGTCTTCCAAATAGCTATGGAAAATGACAGAAAGGATCTTTTCAAAAATCAAGATAGGAAACAATGTTATAAAAACCTGTTTAATAAGAAAAGAACTGTACTAGTACAACTCTGCAATAACAAGGACATTATTAATCCTGCAGATTAAGGTAAAGCAGTTGTTTTAAATTTTGAGGAAGATGTTCAAGAGGTAGAAAGGGAACTAGTCAACAAGGAATTCTACAAAAAACTTAGAGCAGGTCATACCTGGACACATAAAAACCTAAAGATGATCTGTGTATGCTTGTAGTAATGCCTACGTTTCTTTACAGGTCAAATGGTTTCCTACTGTTGACCACACCTGTAAACAAACAATGTATGTCATACCAAAAATGCACAGATTAATGGACCCCACTCATGGTGGAGATCCATTTGGAATAGGCTCCATTACAGAGCCAGTCTGCAGATATGTTGACTCCTTCCTCAATCCTCTGGCCAAAAAATTAGATAAACAAAATAGGTGATTTAATATCTTTTATTAGACAAACAAGAAACAGCACACAAGCTTTCAGGCTACTCAGAATCCTTCTTCAGGTGAACTACAAACATACAAACATAGGAATATAGATTTTGCCAACAGAAAAGGACCTTGAGGCCCATCCAGTCTGCCCCTTGCCGCTGCCTATTCCATCTCCACTGACCCTAGTTGGTCATAGGTGTCACTGCCTCCTCCATTTCTCTACCTAGTATGCCCTGTGCCTGTCCCACACATTTGAAGCTTCCCACAGTCTGCCCCCACTAAGTCCTCTGGTAGGTTGTTCCAGTCATCCACCTACTTTTCCATGAATACGTATTTCTGCACATCTCTCTTAAACTTCCCCCTCTTAGCTTCATTGCATACCCCTCTGTACTAGTCCCTTCCTATAGTTCCTCTACTTGGAACACAACTTACAGACAATTATGTGCATCCTATATTAGTGACACAGGTGAAATCCTGCAGGTCCTGTATAATATACAAAATGAGAAAGGATGCTCCCTTGCCATGACTGACATAGAAGCGTGGTATACAAACATACCCCCATGAGGGGAGATTTTCAGCATAGCATACTTCCCTGCCCAGAGGGAGAAATTTCAACCACATACAGAACTGATCCAATGTGGACCTTAGACAAGTAGCATGCACAGTAACCTTCTTGGAGGTGCTGCCTGTCTATGGCATGGGTGAGGCTAGGGTGCTCTGCAACATGGGATTCAATCAATGGTTGAGAAACTGGTGCAGAGCTCAGGGTTTTGGCTTAATTGGGGACTGGGGGTCCACCTGGAGGGATGCAGGCCTATACTAGCTCTATGGTGTGCATCTGTCCAGGAGGGTAACCAGGATCCTAGGTGATAGGTTTGCATGTGTCAGTGGCTCAGTAGGTAGCACACTCGCCTCTGAGGCCAGGAGATCAGAGGGCTGTGGGTTCAGTTCCCACATCTGGCACTTGGGTTAATATCTCAGTACTGACACTGTAGTGCAGCATGAGAGGGGTACTGCACTTCTGAGGTGCTGTCTTTTGGATGAGATGTTAAACCGAGGTCCCATCTGCCTGGATTGGTGGTAGTTCAGGTGGATGTTAAAGATCCCATGGCACTTATCGAAAAGAGTAGGGGAATTTCCCCTGGCCAAATTTCCCTCATTCACTAAAAATACCACCAACAGCTTAATCTGGTTCAAGATCAGTTGGCATTCATCTGTATCCCCTTCCCCCAGGTCGTGCCTGAAAATAGGCAGGATTTGTCTAGTGCACTTACCCGGTCAACAAAAAACTAAATAAATAAATGCTTCACTGGCAAGCATTTAAACTAGCCAAGGGGGAGGTCACTGAAAAGGAGCAGAGAAATCCTAGCCCCCCCCCAAAAAATCAGGGTAGTTAGTGAGGTAAACACCAAGATAGACATTGATAGGGAGAAGGGCAGGGGTAAATGGAGAAAAAGACAAAGGCAGTAAGGACAAGGATGGGGCAAAAAGGGGTAAGGTCATCAAAAAATGGAGTGTAATGAGTACCAATGCCCGTAGTCTAGGTAACAAGCTCCCTGAACTGATGGCCTTGATGGAGGAGGTATGCCTGGATATTGTGGCAGTCACAGAAACATGATACACAGAGAACCATGATTGGGATGTCAACATACCTAGGTACACAATCTACAGGAGGGGCAGGGAGGGTAAAAGAGGAGGAGGAGCTTTCTATGTAAGGGAAGATATCAAAGCAATGGAACAAAAGGGTAAACAGGGAGAAGAGGAGGCACTGTGGGTCACCCTGGAGACTGGAAATGGCACCACAGTCCACACATGGGTTGTATACAGACCCCCATCTCAGGGGGAGGGAATGGACAAGGAAATGATAGAAGGCTTCCTTAGAATTGCAGAAAAAGGGGAGATATTGTTGATGGGGGATCTGAATATGCCAGATGTTAACTGGAGCACCTTTGCTGCAGCTACATCCAAGATCAGGGCAATGCTCGATGCCCTACAGGGGGCATGCCTCAGACTGCTACTGTTGGAACCCACTCAGGAGGGAGCAATCTTAGACATGGAACTCTCAAATAGGGATGGACAGAGGATCTCAGATCTGGAAGTGGGTAGCCATCTGGGGACAAGTGACCACCAAACAGTGTGGCTCACAATAAGCTCAGCTGCAGAATCAAGTCATACAAAAGTGAGAGTACTGGACTTCAGGAGGGCTGACTTTGTCAAAATTGGAGAGTGCCTCAGAAAAACAAAGGCCAAAACCAAGGAAAAGATAGCCAACTCAGTTAAGAAGGGTGATAAAACCTTTTATAGATACATTAGGGAGCAAAGAAAGACAAAGGGAGGGATAGTGAGGCTTAATAAAGGGGACGGTGGGTGGGCAGACAGGGACAGTGAAAAAGCAGCACTACTGAACAAATACTTCTGCTCAGTACTCACAAAAGAAGAGGAGGGGGAGGTACCTAATCCAATCAATAGAAGCAGAAATTGCGCAGCATTGGCAGCACGATTTTGCCATGTGGCATAGTGTCTTGCGACATTATGACCCTGTGCCCTTTTTAACAAATTATGGGAGGATGGTGTGGTACCTGAGGACTGGAGAAGAGTGGATGTGATTCCCCTTCACAAAAGTGGGAGCAAGACAGGGGCAGGAAACTACAGACCTGTCAGTTTGACCTCAGTGGTAAGGAAAATGATGGAATCACTTCTGAAGGAAAGAATTGTTGAGTACCTAGAGGCAGGTGGGGCACAGGACCCAAGGCAGCATGGATTAACAGTGGGAAGGTCATGTCAGATGCATCTAATTGATTTCTTTGACTGGGTGACCAAAGTAGTAGACCAGGGAGGGGCTGTGGACATGGCCTACCTAGACTTTAGCTAGGCATTTGACACAGTCCCACACAAAAGATTAATGAACAAATTAGCCAGACTGGGAGTGGGTCCCAGGGTGGTAGCCTGAGTTAAACATTGGCTGGACAACAGGACACAGAATGTAATAGTAAACAGAGTCCACCCTGAAGAAAGGGGGTTACTGTTGGGGTACAGCAAGGTTCAATACTGGGTCCAGTATTTTTTAATGTCTTTATAAGTGGCATTACAGAGGGACTGGAAGGAAAAGTGTGCCTCTTTGCAGTTGACACAAAGATCTGCAACAGGATTGATACACAAGAGGGGATGTGGAAAGGATGAGAAGGGACTTAGCAAGGTTGGGGGAATGGTTAGAAGTAAAGCAGCTTGGATTCAATGCAAAGAAGTGCAGAGCAATGCACCTGGGAAACAAAAACCCCAGGGGAAGTGTACACAATGGGGGGAGAGGTAGTAACAACAACAAAAATGGAAAGGGACCTGGAGGTAATCATATCAGATGACCTAAAGGTTAGCAAGCAATGTGAGAAGGTAGTAGGGCTGGCTGGGGGGATACTGGGATGTATAGGGAGAGGCATCACCAGTAGAAAATGGGAAGTTGTTATCCCTCTGTACAGACAGTTGGTGAGACCCCATCTGGAGTACTGCATCCAGTTATGGAGACTCCATCTCCGCAAGGACATAGACAGGATGGAGGCAGTCCAGAGAAGGGCAACTAAAAGGGTGCAAGATCTGCAACAGAAGCAATATGAGGAGAAACTAAAGGAGATTAATATGAATATTCTTGAGGAAAGGAGGGAGAGGGGGGCATGATAGAAACTTTCAAGTACCTCAAGAGTACTTGAGGTACTTTCTTTGTTGTCTTTACTTAGAATTATTTTTGGGCTGTTGAAAATTTAAAACATAGTGGTGGTGTATTTCTTTGCTGTCTTTAATTGCTGCAAATTTAGTCTTGGCTTGTCTGACTTGCCCTGTAGTTTGGGTGAGGGGTGTTAATTGTCTGGCCTCTGACCTCAGCTACGTGATAACTGGAGGTGGGGCTTAGTCAGAGTTGAGGTAGCAAGTGAGTTTTATTTTCTCAGAAGAAGCCAGAAGGGGAAGGAAACATATTCAATTCAGTGCTTTACAGTAACTGGTAATTGCTATTTTTCTTTTAAACTTAGATTGTGGGCTTTTAGTGACTGTACTTTCTTTGTTGTCTTTACTTAGAATTGTTTTTGGGCTTTTGAAAATTTAAAATGTAGTAGTGGTGTATTTCTTTGCTGTCTTTAATTGCTGCAGATTTAGTCTTGGCTTGTCTAACTTGCCCTGTAGTTTGGGTGAGGGGTGTTAATTGTCTGGCCTCTGACCTCAGCTACGTGATAACTGGAGGTGGGGCTTAGTCAGAGTTGAGGTAGCAAGTGAGTTTTATTTTCTCAGAAGAAGCCAGAAGGGGAAGGAAACATATTCAATTCAGTGCTTTACAGTAACTGGTAATTGCTATTTTCTTTAAACTTAGATTGTGGACTTTAGTGACACTGTATTCTTTGTTGTCTTTACTTAGAATTGTTTTGAGCTGTTGAAAATTTAAAACGTAGTGGTGGTGTATTTCTTTGCTGTCTTTAATTGCTGCAAATTTTGCCCCCCCCTCCCTTCCCCAACTCTTAATTATATGCCCTGTTAAATCTGATTGACAGGAGCTAAACACAGGGTATAGTAAGGGTGTGGAGCAAGAGGGCAAAAGGGTGAAGAAGCCCACACTCAGCACAACAAGTGTTTTGATTCATTTATTTATTTCTTGGTTTCTTTTCTTTTTTTTTTTTAAGAAAAGTATCTGAGGATCAGTGGCAGGATTTTTAGAACAGTAAATTAATAAAAAGGGAACTAGGATAGCTTCAGTAGCAGACAAGTAGTGGAATAGCAGTATAATTGCAGTATAATGTGGGGAGTGGTGCTATGCAGCGGCTGTGGGGCAACCATATTCAAGCAGACCTTCTGGACACTGAGGTGCTGCCCTATCTGCATGCATCTCTCTGGACTGCGGGATGAGGTAGCCAGACTCAGAGTGGAAGTAAACTGGGTCAGGAGTACCATCACCCCTATCCAGAGACCACCCAGTCCAATGCAACTGCCCCAAAGGATGCTGAGAACGAGGAGCACTTGGATGACAGTGGGCTCAGGGAGGGTTAGAGTGGTCAGGCAGAGGCACATCCCAGATCCTATTCCACTCAAGAACTCATATGCCACACTGGCAAATGGGGACAACCAAATAGAGGTACCCAGAGAAGTGGAAGGAAAGGATGTGGAGGTTAGCCAAGGAGGTGACCTCAGCGGGAAAGCAGTGGACCCCAGAGGAGGAGGAAGCAAATCCTGGTGGGGGACTCCATCATAAGAGGGATCCAGCTAGGAACACAGGAGGGGAGGACAGGGAGGTGAGGTGCCTACCAGGTGCCACGGCATGGAGGGATGGAAGGAAGATCCTGGGGATCACTGGGAAGGCAAGACGGGAGGGTGAGCTGGATGTCATTATCCGCCTAGGTACTAATGACCTGGCAAATGGGGAGCCAAAGGAAGTTCAGGAATAGTTTAAGAAATTGGGAAGGGGTCTCAAGCAAGTAGCTACTTCTATCACTTTCTCAGAAGTACTACCTGCAAGAGGCAAGGGAGAGCATAGGGGTGCATGCACCAGGAACTTTAACTCATGGTTGAAGAACTGGTGCTGTGAAGAAGGGTTTGGATTCATTGGTGACTGGGGACCCACCTGGAGGGATGGAGGTTTGTTCAAGTCTGACGGCCTGCATCCATCCTGGAGGGGAATCCAAGCACTCAATGATAAGTTTAAATGCTAATTGACAAGCATTTAAACTAGCAAATGGGGGTGGCAGGCCAGCAAGGAGGGTACCTACTTGCTCACCCCCCACAGCTAGCAGTGGAACCAGTGAACCAGAGGAGTGGCTATCTCTACAAAGCAGTGTGCAAAAGATGGAGATTAGCACCCAAGAGGTGGGTAGGCAGAAAAGGGGCAAAATTCAGCAGAAGGGCAGACAGCAAGGAGAACCAGGGATAAAGGACAACCATGAAGGGGCTGGAGTAGAACAGTGAAACAGTCTAGAGAGATCAAATCATGGAAAGCCATGTGTGCAAATGCCAGGAGTCTTAGCAACAAGATGGAAGATCTGGAGGCTGTCATGGTGCAGTCAGACCTAGACATTGTGGCCATCACTGAAACCTGGTGTAATGATAACCACGACTGGGAGATGGCCATACCTGGCTACAACATATTCAGAAGAGACAGGGCAGGCAGGAAGGGAGGAGGAGTGGCACTGTATGTGAAAAATGACATAAGGGCCACAGAGATCTAGGAGGAACAAAATGGGGGAGAGATACTGTGGGTTAAGCTGGAAAGGAAAATGGGGCCAGCCATCCGCACAGGTGTGGTCTATAGACCACCAGCCCAGGAGGAAGAAACAGATAGGGAGCTGATGCTAGCCATCCAAAGGATGGCAGACAAGGGTGAGGTAGTACTGGTTGGAGACTTCAATATTCCAGACATGGACTGAAGCATCCCAGCAGCAGCATCAACTAGGAGCAGATTTATCCTGGTCTCCCTTCAGGGGTGCCTTCCTCAAGCAACTGGTCATGGAACCAACTCGGCAGAAGGCAATACTGGACCTTCTGCTCACAAACAGGGACAGTGTGATGGGGGTAACAGTGGAAGAGCACCTGGGGAACAGTGACCACCAGTCAGTGTGGTTTGAAATCACAGAAAGAGCAGAACCAAACCACACAAAAACACGTATCCTGGATTTTAGGGGGGCAGACTTTGGGAAAATGGGGAGATACTTGAAAGAGGTATTAAGGGGAATGGGGCAGGAATCAGGGGTTGAGGAACAGTGGGCAGTATTTAAAATGGGGATTACAAGAGCAACAGAATTATGCATTAAGCAGGTTAGCAAGAGGAAAAGGAAGAGGAGACCATTATGGTTTTCCAAAGAGGTAGCAAAGAAAGTGAAAGCCAAAAAGATTGCATTCAGGCAATACAAAAAGACACAGGCAGAAGGGGATAGGGAGAAGTACCAGGAGAAGCAAAGGGAGGCAGGGAGGTCAGTAAGGGAAGCCAAAGCTCAGACAGAAGAACACATTGCAAAATCAGTGGGTAGAGGGGACATAACCTTTTACAGGTACATAAGTGAAAAAAGAAAGACAAAGGGAGGGATAGTGAGACTGAAGGGGGAGGATGAGGGCCGTGTGGAGGATGACAACAGTAAATCTGACATATTGAACAGGTATTTCTGCTCAGTCTTTACTGAGGAAGAGGAGGGTAACGGGTCTGAAGGGAGTACAAGGGGTGAGAATGGTGCAGAAATGGACACAAGTCCCTTTACACGAGAAATGGTCCTGAAGGAACTGGAAGTAATAAGAGTTGATAAAGCAATGGGGCCAGATGGGGTGCACCCAGGGTCCTTAAAGAACTAAGAGAGGTGGTAGCTGAACCTCTGGCTATCCTGTTTAGCCGATCACTGGAAACAGGGAGGTACCCAAAGACTGGAGGATAGCAGATGTGGTCCCCTTATACAAAAGTGGGAGCAAAGAGGAAGCGGGGAACTACAGACCAGTCAGCCTCACCTCGGTAGTGGGGAAGATCATGGAAGCACTACTGAAGGAGAGATTGGTGGAACATCTGGTTGTCAATGGACTACAGGACCCAAGGCAAGATGGTTTCACCAGGGGAGGTCATGTCAGACCAACCTCGTTGAATTTTTTGACTGGGTGACTAGGGAGGTGGATCAGGGGAGGGCAGTGGACATGGCCTATCTGGACTTCAGTAAGGCCTTTGACACTGTGCCACATAGAAGACTATTACACAAACTGGGGAATATGGGTGTTGGCAGGACAGTAGTGTAGTGGGTAGGTAACTGGCTGGGCAACAGGACACAGAGGGTGGTGGTAAATGGCTGTCACTCCACAGAGGGAAGAGTGACCAGTGGAGTACCACAGGGATCAGTGCTGGGACCGGTCCTATTCAACATCTTCATCAGTGACATTGCACAGGACCTAGAAGGCAGAATTTCACTGTTCTCTGATGACACAAAGCTCTGTAACAGAGTAGACACACCAGAGGGCGTAGACAGAATGAGAAGGGACCTGCAGAAACTTGAAGAATGGTCAGGGGTTTGGCAGTTGAAATTCAATGCAAAGAAGTGCAAGATAATGCATATGGGGCACAAAAACCTGGCACAATATATCAGTTGGGGTGAGGATATAGCATGCACCAAGCAGGAATGGGATCTTGGGGTTATCATCTCTGATGACCTCAAGGTAGGGAAACAGTGTGACAAGGCAGCAGGTAAAGCAAATAGGGATGCTGGGATGCATGAGCAGGGGCATCACCAGCAGGAAAGGGAGGTCATAATTCCACTATACAAGACACTAGTGAGGCCCCACCTGGAGTACAGTGTACAGTTCTGGAGACCTTACCTAGGTAAGGACATAGACAGGGTAGAGAAGGTTCAGAGGAGGGCAACAAAGATGGTGCATGGATTGCATCACAAGTCCTATGAGGACAGGTTGAAGGAACTGAACATGTACTCCCTGGAGGAGAAGAGGGAGAGAGGGGATATGATAGAGATATACAAGTAGCTTACAGGGAGGAACAGGGTGCAGGAATGCACTATTTTGAAGTGAAAAATATGTTCCAGGGCTAGAGGGCATGGGATGAAGTTGGAGGGAGGACGATTCAGAGGAAACGTGAGGAAGCATTTCTTCACAGAATGGGTGGTGGACAAGTGGAACACCCTGCCAGAGGAAGTGGTGGGGGCTGAAACAATCACGGGATTTAAGAATGCATGGGATAGACATAAAGGAATTCTGGAGGTCAGGGGCAAGGGGCGACAGACTTCTAGGAAAACATAAACTGAACTTACAAGTTCAAATGGGCAGACTGGGTGGGCCATAGGCCCTTATCTGCCGACACTGTCTATGTATCTATGTATCTATGGAAATCAACAAAGTCCAAGAGGGTAGCATCTTTCTGAAAAAGAGATGTGCAAGAACAAGGAGACACAATTTGAAGACAGAGGGGGGACAGCTCAGGGGAAATATGAGGAAGTATTTTTTCACAGATGCATGGAATGGCCTTCCTGAGGAGATTGTGGGGTCAAAAACAGTGGGGGAATTCAAGAATGCATGGGACAAACATAAGGCAATTCTTGTGGGGGGTAGAAAGAAATAGGCTGTTGGTAAACTAGGATCTGCAGCTTATCTAGTAGATAGGGAAATCGGCAGACTAGGTGGGCCAAGCAGTCCTTATCTGCCATCAAAGTCTATGTTTCTATGGTTCTATGTTTCTATGAACTTGAATGTAACTCCTTCACGTTTCTCAGTCAGCATTATCTCCAAACTGGTGGTACTACTATGTGAGTGACACTAGCCTCCAGTTATGGAAACCTATATTTGGGGAAGTGGGATGAGAAGGTCAATGAGTATTACACGAAGCTTACATTTTGGAGGCACTATATTGATGACAATTCTTATCATGTGGCAAGGTGATGAAGCTAGGTTGCAAGAATTTGCAAAATTCTTAGAAAATACAAACCAGATTTTGAAATATGCAGTCAGTAGAAGACAGGAGGTTCTACGCTTTTTGGGTATACAGTAGAGAGTCACAAAGATAGTGAAGGTAACATTGATACTGACCTCTATAGAAAAAAGACAGACACAAACCACAACACAGTTCTTCAGGCTGCTAGCTGTCAGCCTCACCACACGGTGATGAATGTCCCAAAAAGTCAATGCTATAGAGACAAACATAACTGTAGCTTAGAACACACATATGAAATATGGTCAGGATAAGATTTAGACAAAAGGAGTTTGTAAGTGGACTGTTTGATTACTGATATGTACCATGCACTGGTAGGTCCTCTAGAAAATAAATAAACTTACAAGAAATGTAGATTGCACTTTTGAATGAGTTAGGCTTGTGCTTGCTATATTTAGAAAATGTTTAGCTGTCTTCATTAGCAAGCTTTCCATTGACCACTTGCAAATGTTTAGGTGGTTGCTCTTTATTGCTATGTCAGTAGCTCAGTAGGTAGCACACTCACATCTGTGGCTGGAATATTGGAAGGTCTTGAGTTATAGTCCCACACCAGCAACTTGGGATAATACCCATAACTGATACTGCAGTACGAGTGGTACTACACTGTTGAGGTGCCATCCTTCAGATGAGACATTAAACTGAGGTCCCTTCTACCCATCTCTGGTTACTGTTCAGATGGAAGTAAAAGATCCCATGGCTCTTACAGATGAAGACTAGGGGAGATTCTCCAGTGTCTTGGCCAACGTTCCCCCATGAATAAAAAAAAAACAGGTCCATGTAAATTATTACAGGTGGTGCTTCACAGGTTTTACAGTTTGATCTAACATTAGGATAAGCTTTCAGGGTTACTGCATTTGTTGTTGACTGATTGTTTCTGCTCTTACCTCCTTGTTCTTTCATCCGTGGTTCTTCTTTTTTGGCAGGGGAAGGGCCCAGCCACCCACCCCCATCCCCAACCACCACACACTACACTCCTTTTATAGGGTACCATAGTCATGACATTTCCTGTGGCAAAGCAGGAAGGGGTGGATCAGTGGGGCATCCACAAGGTGAGCTCATTTACAGGGGCACTAGTAATTTAACTTGTTATATCAAGTTATACGAAAACAAAATACAAAATCAAACCATTACTTGCATTTTCTTCCTTCTAATTACTTTGACCAGGTTATAAACCCAGCAACTTATTTGGAATGGATATCATTAACTGCAGGTACTGTGGAACACTTTTCAAAAGGACAGTCTTACAGGATTTAGGACACTGTCCTACATGCTGGGCCATTGGAGATCTTAGGACTCAGCTCCAGGCAGCATGGGCAGAGATTGTGTGCCTCAAATTTCATATTCAAGAAGAAATACATTATAAGAACCACCCGCCATTTCCCCAACATCCAACAGAAGAACCTCGACTGCAGAGGGTAGTTGGCCTGGGAGGTTGGCAGGTGGTTAGTAGGGGCAAATTGGGTGCCCCATCACTCGGTGATCTCCAACATATTACCTCCAAAAACCATATAAACACTACAAACAGGTACAGTAGCAGCCACAGACACTGCCAGCTAGTTCCCGAAATTTTTGTGATATTTCCAGAAATATCTCCTGCTTTCTGCATTTCCACAGTAGGTGTAGCAGAGAGAAATGCTTCAGAAATGTTGTGAAATATCTGGAAATAGCTGGCAGTGTCTGTGGCTGCCACTGTATCTGCCTCTATCTCCAAAATCAAACAAAGGGGCAGAGGACACTGCAGAGCAGGACACTGTAGCACAGGAGCTAGCACAACAAAACTCACCCAAATCAGGAACCAAAACAAAAAAATCAAAAAGGATATCCAAAAAACTTCTGATCATAGGAGACTCCATGTTTCGGGGAGTTGATACCTATCTCCAGCCAGGGGTAATGGTCAGATGTCTCCCAGGTACATCAGCGTGGAGAGACACTGACCGCATTGCTAAAATTATTCAGGAATCAGGAGAAAACATTGATGTCCTGGTACATATAAGGACTAATGATCTCACCAGCCGGTCAGTTGTGGAGACCAAGGAACACCTGACCAAGCTGGGTGACAAACTATCATCCATTTCATCCAGCATCTCCTTCTCTGAGATCCTGCTAGTCTGGGAGAGGGAGGCAGATGGACAGAAGGTCAGAGAAGGGGAGATAGGGGAGCTAAACATGTGGCTCAAGGGCTGGTGCCAGGAAAAAGGACACAGATTTGTAGGAAACTGGCAACAGTTTTGGGAGCCAAAGTTCTTTAAATTTGATGGACTGCATCTGACTAAGGATGGAGTCAGTGCACTGGGGCAGAAGTTTGACGTCTTTGCAGAATATTTAAACTAGCAAATGGGGAGAGGAGTGCAGCACCCCATACATCAATTGGGAAGAACACCCTCCCCCCTCAGCTAGTGGTCAAACAGGGATTCAGCATGTTTGCAGTTCCTTTCCATCACCAGGTAAGAAAAAAGGTTCGTCTCCCCATACGACACACAGAGGAAATGCCAGACCTCACCCAACAACTAACACACCAAAATCTGGCCAATGGAAAATCATGTACACAAATGCTCACAGCCTTGGAAATAAGATCCCAGACCTGCAGGCAATAATGTCAGAGGCTAAACTGGACCGAGTAGCAATTAGTGAGACATGGTTTACCAGTAACCACACTTGGAAGACTTAAGTACCTGGCTATGTACTGTTCAGAACAGACCGAGGTGCAAAAAGGGAGTGGGGGGGGTGGAGTGGCCCTGTATGTCAATGAAAATATCAAAGCTACAGAAATTCAGAATACACATAAGGAGCCATAAGAACTGTGGGTCACCCTGGAAACAGGAAATGGGACAGCCATAACAACTGGGGTTGTCTACAGGCCCCCAGACCAGTGGGAGGATACAGACACATTACTGTTAGATGATATACAAAGCATGACAGCTAAAGGGGAGGTTATGCTAATGGGAGACTTCAACATGCTGGATACAGATTGGTCAATACCAGCAGGAACTTCTGCCAGAACTAGACACATGGTGGATTCCCTGCAGGGTGAGGGCCTCAAACAACTGGTACAACAATCCACAAGAGACAGGGCTATCCTAGAGCTAGTACTGACTAGCAGGGAAGGGATCACAGATCTCAAGGTATAAGGTCACCTGGGGGCCAGTGACCATCACATATTATGGTTCAATTTGGCCACTACAACTAAATCATCCCATTCCAAGGCATAAATATGGGACTTCAGAGGAGCTGACTTTGATAAGATGGCCAACAGAGTTAAGCTAGCCCTGGTAAAAAGAAACACAGGTGAGGGGGTACAGGCAAAGTGGGCAAGCATTAAGGATACAATACTTGAAGCAACATCCTATTGTGTTAGACAGAAAAGGAAGAGCAAAAGAAGAAGGAAACCACTTTGGTTCTCAAACACAGTAACAGAAAAGGTCAGAGCCCAAAAGTTGGCCTTCAGGAAATATAAGGGAACACAGCAGGATGAAGATAGGGAGGCATACCACACTTTCCTTAGAGAAGCAGGGAAGGCAGTAAGGCAGGCAAAGTCCCAAACTGAGGAAACACTAGCACAAACAGTAAAAGACGGTGACAAGACTTTCTATAGATACATTAGTGAAAGGAGAGAGTCCAGAGGGGGTATTGCTAAGCTCAAAGGAGAAAAGGGGGCGTGTGAGGAGGAGGACCCTGTAAAAGCATCTATCCTAAATAGATTCTTTTGCTCAGTATTTACTGAAGAGAAGATAGGACAGGGCCCACAGCTCAGCACCATGGACACAGGGGGGAGGGAGGTGAGCACTACTCCCTTCACAAAAGAAAGGGTTCTACAAGAGCTCACTAAGCTCAGGGTGGACAAGGCAATGGACCTGATGGCATACATCCCAGGGTACTAAAAGAGCTAAGGATGGAACTAGCAGAGCCATTAGCAGATCTGCTTAGTGAGTCTCTGAGCACAGGAGAGGTCCCAGAACACTGGAGAAGGGCTCATGTGATCCCGCTCCACATGAGTGGTAGCAGGGAGGAGGCAGAGAACTACAGACCAGTCAGTCTTACCTCAGTAGTGGGCAAGATTATGGAGGCACTCCTTAAGGAAAGGATAGTGCAACACCTGGAATCCATAGGGGCACAGGATCCAAGACAGCATGGGTTTACAAAAGGAAGGTCCTGTCAAACTAATCTCATAGATTTCTTTGACTGGGTAACCAGAGTGGTGGACCAAGAGGGAGCAGTTGATGTCACCTACCTTGACTTCAACAAAGCTTTCGACACTGTTCCACATAGAAGATTGATAAACAAGCTGGGTAGGCTCGGGTGGGTCAGAAGTTGGTCAACTGGGTGGCAAACTGGTTGACAGGCAGAAAACAGAGAGTGGTGGTAAATGGTATGCAGTCAGAAGAGATGCAAGTCACAAGTGGGGTACCACAGTGATCAGTCCTGGGGCAATTCCTCTTCAATATATTCATCAGTGACATTGCAGATGGACTAGAGGGTAAGGCTTGTCCGTTTGCAGATGACACCAAGATCTGCAACAGAGTAGATAATCCAGATGGTGTGGGCAGAATGAGAAGAGATCTCAATAAACTAGCAAAATTGTCGGAAGTGTGGCAACTGGGATTTAATGAAAAGAAGTGCAAGATAATGGACATAGGGAAAAGAAACCCTGAAGTCACCTATAGGCTGGGAGGGGAGTTGCTGGCAGTCACAAAGGAAGAAAGAGACTTGGGCATCATCATCACCGATGACCTGAAATCATCCAAGCAGACCTCTAAAGCAGTAGGTAAGGCTGGGGGGATGTTAGGGTGTATTAGCAGGGGTATCACAAGTCATAAGAGGGAGGTAATAATCCCTCTTTACAAGACACTGGTTAGGCCCCATCTGGAGTACTGCATGCAGTACTGGAGGCCACACCTTCACAAGGGCATTAACCAAATTGAGGCAGTCCAGAGAAGGGCAACCAAAATGGTGCTGGGACTGCATCAGAAGACATATGAGAACAGATTAATGGAGCTCAATATGTATACCCTAGAGCAAAGGAGGGAGAGAGGTGATATGATCGAAACATTCAAACGCCTTAAGGGCATTAACAAGGTGAAAGAGTCTAACATGTTTCAGTATAAGAAAAATAGCAGGACAAGAGGACACAGCATCAGATTAGAGGGAGGCCGATTAAGGGATAATGTGAGAAAGTTATTTTTCACAGAAAGGGTGGTGGATGCATGGAACAGCCTACCTCAGGAAGTGGTGGCTATGAATACAGTGCAGGGCTTCAAACAGGCATGGGATAGGCATAAGGGAGCAATACAGATGAGTATGAATAGATAGGCCACTGACAGCAAAGGACTATGGCACATTTATAAGATAGAAAAAGAAATGGGCAGACTGGATGGGCCTTGCAGTCCTTAACTGCTGTCAACTTCTATGTTGCTATGTTTCTAAACCACTCCACAGGATGCACCTGGAAACATGCTGTTACAGCTTAGAAAATGGGCTTAAAAATCTGAGAAACCTGATTGGGTGACAGGGGTACGTTAACTTACAGTTAGAACCAACTCAGTAACAAGTACCACCTTATAGTGCCCCTTCAACCACTAAGGTATCGTAGTGCCCACCCTGCTTTCTAACTGGCCACAGCAACCTAATTTCAATATTAAAATGGCACCATTTTTTTCTCTCGCTTAGCGAGAGATACTGCCCCAATGCTGTGTACTTCAGTACAAGCTGCCTCACCCCCACCCCAACCCCCTTTTTCTTGAAGAAATTACATAGCCAAAAGGAAACAAACACTTAGTGGCATGTACTCATAAACCAACATAGTTTCATTTTTTTAAACCCTGTAGTCCAGACAGTCGCTGTATAGGAAGTACCCCCTGCCCACCCGCTCCACTCCTGTACTCCATTCAAGCCTGCTGGCCATACATAAATGCAACACAATGATGGCTCTTCTGTCAGAAAGGAATATCCATTCAAGATCAAAAGAAAACCTTCCTTTTCTGTAACTGCTGCTGCTGTTGCTGTCTGTGTGCACTCATCAAGTATCCCAACCCAATATTGAAAGCCGCTCCATCTTCAGGATGCTCTTGAAAGCCGATACACATTGAGGATGCACAGCAAAAATGAAAAATAAAATAATTTAGCAACAACTCCTCAGTTTCGTCGTCAGCTAGACAACACTCTCAGAAGTTGCATTTAGAGTCAGAAAACCACACTTTAAATTTAAAAGTAAAACACCGGTACCCTGCCTCCTTGCACCCTCGCTGTGCACTTCCTGCTTTTGTGTGGCTGGATCGTGCAAGGTCACAACTTCTGAGTAGCGGGAAAAAAGAATCTGGCAAGACGGACAGAAAACTATTTTATTTTCAAATAACAATAAGAAGAACTGTAAAAGAAAATCTTGTTCTGCATGTGGTGGAGCAGAGGGTAGGAGAGAAGAACAGAATAGCTCTGTGGTGGGGCAACAAGACATGGAACAGCACAGAAAAGGAGGGACTACTTTACAACATTAAGACTTTAACTTCATTTCACTTCATTTTTTTTTAATTTATTTTTTAATTTCAATTAAATCACAATTGTGAATCCCCTCCCTGTTGCTAAACTGTAGCCATATATTGCTGTTCTTACAGTCAACCCTCTACACTTTCTATCTTCTCACTAGAATTACCCTAAGCATTGTGCCTGGATTCATCCTTGCCTTCTACTTGCTGCTGGGCCCCCAGCTTGCACTGTCACTAGCATCAACTCTGCTCTACTAGAGCTATCAGTGTCTAAAATCACTGGTTCGGCACATTGGTGCTGATTTGCTTCCACCTCTCTGCTGTACTGTTCACTGGAATGAGACTTCACCTTTCGACCGGACCTCATTGCTTATCCTTGTATCTTAATTTTATTGCTATGTATTGTATTATTATGCCCATTTGTGCTACATGTTCTATTGTGCTACTGTATTATTTATTCTGTACCTGCCAGGCCCTCCTTGAACATGAACATGCTCAATGGAGTTTCACCTGGCTAAATAAAGATTGATCGATTGATTGATCGATTGATTGATTGATTGATTGATTGATTGATTAAAATGCCACAGGTAGCTCATTTTCTAAGTGCAATAATGCCCTCCAGGGTGGGCGGTATGGGCAATACCAATCCTTCCAGGGGCTATAAGGTTCTCTGCCTGTGGTGTCGGGCCTCATTAAGCCCCTGGGTGGTCCGGTATTGCCTAATATCACCCACCATTGTTGGGTATTATTGCTTGCTTAGTGTGTCTTTCTTGGTCAAAAATTACAAATAAATTAAATATTAAAAAGTAAACTTGAAGCCAATTCAGATGAGTTAATGTTTTAAATGTTAGAATAGGAACCTAACCATGGAGTTCATCTTGTCATCTGGCAGTTGGGTTTAGTTTACATCTCAGCTGCAATCTGATAACCAAGTAACCACTTTTGTTAAAAGAAAAAAAACTGTACAACCATTTGGACCCAAGTTGGCTCATGGTTGAGTGCTTAATTCCTTTATTTGGAGCAAAAGCATTACAGTGGGCTAATCTGGAAGGTGCAGGCACCCCAACATTTTTTGTCTCTCCTAAGCACTTTGTCAAAGGATAGTTACTCCCCTTGTGATCTATTTTTTGTTTCCATGGTTTGAAAGGACAGATCAAATGGAACAACTGAAGCATTTAACATTGTGTAACACACAAGTGCAAATGACAAATGCAGCACAACAAACTAAAGGGTAAAAGTGCAATGTGATAAAATAATATTTATAATATTTAAAAAAATGAAGACTGTCTTAATGTAGCCTAATATGGCTAGTCCTGACTTTTTGATTACTGTGACCATAATTATAATTTTTAGTACCATACATATCCTCATTGGCTGCCTTTATTTCTTAGTTGTTTAACCAGGAGTAGCAGACTAAGCTGAAAGTTTTTTCACAAGTGTGACCTGGGAGCACAGGGATGTTAAGTGACTTGCTCAGGGTCACACAGTATGCAAGTGGAAGCTGTAGGATTCAAACCCAGGTCTGGTCTGCTGGATGTCAACAGATTTGTAGCTCAAAGCCTTAAACCACTGTGCTATACTGCTTCTTTATACTTACTCTTGTTTTAATCATCTTTTAAAGCAAGGCAATTCAAGTCAATTTTATTTGTATGGCACCCAATCCTTAGGGCTCTGGGCACCTGACAAGAAATGCAACAAAATAAGTTAAAGATCAATAAATAGGAACAGTCAGGCCAACACTTAAAGAAATGTGTTTTAAAAGATTTTGTAAGAATAGCCAGTGAAGGAGCACTTCTTACCTCCCGGGGAAGGACATTCCAAAGAATCCAGGCTGCCACACAAAATGCCCTATCACCTGATGATTTTAAACAGAATCATGGCACTGATAAGATGTCTGCCTCCACCAACTGGAGGGCACATTGAGGAGCATATAGTACCAGGAGGTATTTCAGGTAGCCTGGACCCAGACCATGCAGTGCCTTGTATGCAAAAAAAAAAAAAAAAAGTACATCTTGAAACTCTTGCACCACCTCACTGGCAGTCAGTGAAGAGTACACAGAACCAGGAAAATGTGCTTGAACCAAGAGGTCCCATCAGCCAACCAGGCTGCCACGTGGCACATCAGCCTCACTGTTAACCAAAGGTAAAGAGCAATATTGTAAACCAACCTCAGCGTGACTAAGGCATGCATCAGTGCTGCCAGATCAGTTGGTTCAGGAAAGGGCTTGATCCAGGCAATGTTTTGCAGATGATAGCATCCACTGCAGACAACAGCTGACGTCTGAGATTCTAAGGTCAACTTGGAATCCTCAATGACTCCCAAATTACCCTTTGTCCTTCTTCCTCCCCTGCACCCTGGGACTCTAATCATCTGGCTGCTGCTTGCTCCTCACTCTACTCCTCCTCCCCTCCCACTTCTCGTCCCTCTCCTGCTTTGCACTTCCACCCTTACAACAGCACTTCCTTGACAAGGTCATGTTTCGACTGCTCTTCTGTTACTTTAATTTTGTCACAAGCTTGTAATGTTGTGTATA
Source organism: Neoceratodus forsteri (assembly GCA_016271365.2). Taxonomy (NCBI): domain Eukaryota; kingdom Metazoa; phylum Chordata; order Ceratodontiformes; family Ceratodontidae; genus Neoceratodus; species Neoceratodus forsteri. The sequence goes on along the minus strand of CM028131.1, from coordinate 345,928,937 downwards.
TGTGTTGTAACCAAATTGCTTATTATGATACTTTTTTGTACCCCCCTTGCTGATGTGGAACCTTTGTAAAAGAATTGCTGCTTCAAAGTTATTTGTAATCCTAGTAATCAATAAATAAATAAATTCCTCACCCTATCTGCAGCTCGAAGAGCCATGCCATCCAACAAGGGAAGGACGGTGATATTACTTGTTGCTACTGTACTCAACTAACCTGGCCCTACCAGTTTCCTTTCTTAAATTAATCCCATAAGTGGATCTAAGCAGTATCCTTTAAAATAATCAACAGGCCCTCCAACCACTGATCTCTATTATTTTTTTCTCTTCTCATAAACGTATCTTTAAAAGTTAAAAATTATAACAACACTTAAACCTAACAGACAAAGGTTATTTGGGCAATTAATTGGTCAGGACAATCAGATAAGTCATTACTAATGTAGGCTTAAAGAGTGGTTTGTTTATTTTTCTCAATTAAAAAAGTGTTTCCTATAGAATATGATTTGCATATAGTATTTTGAACAAAGTTGTTAGCGGAGATATTTAATAAAAAGTCAGTCTGGTATTTTGTAGTGTGTGTGAAAGTCTATTATTTTTGTCAAGTCCCTGTTTATCTATTCAAAAAAGACTTATAAATCCTGTGTCAGATATTCAAAAGTGGAAACATTGCACACGTGTGGAAAAAAAGTTACGCATGTGAGGGTTTTCTTGCACAACCGCAACCTTTTCAACCATTTATGGCAGCTTGCATATATTTTTTTTTGTGCAACTGCAGAAAATTGCTATGCCAAGTATTAACAGGCATAAAATTGTTTGCTCAGCTGTGGAAAAAAGGAAAATGCCACCCATGCACATATAATACTGAAAATAGCATTTTTGCAGATACAGGATTTCCCCCTGCACCTGAAAGTTGTGTACATCAACTTAATCTCTGGACCTTGTCAGCCTGTTTGAAAATATGGCCTCTCATCTCCCAGAGTACCCTTTCCTGATAGTCTCTGAAGTTCCCTTTAATGGTGAACTCTCATCTTCAGGTTTTCTCAATGTCTGAAAGCCCATAAAAAGCTAATTGCCTCATTCTGCCTCAACATACCCAGGTATACCTCAATACTGAGAAACGTTTCTACTACTACCACTGTAAGTGAGCTATTGTGCTTACCTGTGAGTTTTAGCAGTCCAGAGTTATTCATATGTAAATAAGACTGTAATTAAGGGCTGGGGGCAGCCATGTGTCCCCAAACTAGATTTCTCCCACCACATGACCCTCTCCACACCAAACTCTGCCCCAAACTAGGTGCCCTGTATCACTCCAAAGACTGTCTAACCCTCCCTAACCCTCCTGAGCTTGTCTCAGAATGAATCCTCCCCTTGTTTGATTATGCAGAAGTGATCTACAGCTCAGCCCCCCCTTCAGTCAGTAAGTGCAAAACCTTGTGCAAGGCCTTCTGCCGCTTCACCACTAATCCCCCTTACTCACCATTACTGACTTTTCTCAGCACTCTCAATCCTTCCTCTTCCCCTATGCTATCAGCTGCACAGTGTATCCTTTATAGCTAAATATTGGTTTAACTCTCTCCCAGCCTACCTCTCCTCCCTTCTCTCTCAACCCAGTGCTTCTGACTAACCCCTCCTCTCTCACGAGTTGGGCACTTTCTCCTCCCTGCAAGTGCACTCCTGTGTCAGACAATCAGCCTTCTCTAACTGCCTACCCCAACTCTTGAATAACCTCCCTTGCCTCATACTACTATCCTCCTCCTCTTGCTCTCTCAAGTGCCAGCTAAAACTCTCTCTCTCTCTCTCTCTCTCTCTCTCCAGCCCTCCTACCCCTGTATCCCTGCCCAGACCACAAGTTGATAGGACCCTATCTCCTGATTTCCCCTTTTCACCTGGCTAATACGTCCCACCTATTTGCCTTCTAGCCCTTACTCACTGTCTACCTGACCACCACCCGCTAATCTCCCTCCTGCATAAATCCTCCCCCACCTCAGCCCACCCATCTTCTGCTCTTGCAATTTTTGTGTACTGTTCTCCCTTTTATTTCTTGAATCATATCTGTAATTTGGATGAATTTTTCTTTTTACTGTTTCTTTTTGGATTGTAAATATCTGTATATTTTTGTTTCACCAATTATCTATTTCATTGTAATTCATTTGCTTGTACACATCTGTATATATCTCCATTTTATTCATCTGTATATATCTGTATTTTATTCCCCTTCTCCTGGGTCACACCTGGAAATGAGCTTTGGCTAAATAGGCTAAATAGGAAATTGTCTGTTTTATTAAGTGTGTTTTAAAGTGTTATTACAAGGCTTTCTACATTTATAATACTTGTTTGAAACTGGTGAGTTATCACCTTTACATTTCAAACTGTCAGTAAAAATAGTCCAATAGAATTCTGGTATTGATATGTTAGAAAATCCCATTCATCCTAAAGCAATGCAGTAAGAAACTGTTATACCTTTAACTTTATCAAAAAGAAGTAAAATACTCTTTTAGTAACACATTTCAAATTATGCATGTTTGAACACTGCTGTCCATCTGTGTGTTTTTTGCAATTAATAAACAAGTAATCATGTCCTATTTTTTAAGTCACATCTGGATAGAAAGAGAATAATATTTGCAGAATCGTAACAAATGCTCAGATTGTTTTTATTATCTTTGTCCAGGAAAGGCATCCTAAGCTAGAGTTTTTTCCTGAGTGTGTTTTTGGAGCACAGGGAGGTAACGTGACTTGCTCTGGGTCACACATATGGAAGTAGAGCATGTTGGAATTGAAACTCACTCTCCTCAATAAACCAAGCTTGTTCACAACTTTTTGCTTTTACTTCTGGGCTATACTGCCAGCTGATCATCAAAAACTACTCATTTCAAAGCTGGCCCCATGGTTCAGACCTAAGTTCACACCTGAAACCTATGACTGTATGAAAGTAGGCTATAAGAGAAGGGATGGAAAAAGAAAGTTAAAAGGTAGTGCTGTGCCAGCCCCATAAATTTGTACTGGCTTGAACACAGCCAGGGTCTAGAAATCCTGATATGGGGCCCCTTATCTATTGGCACCATACAGCCATCCTTGAAATGTATTATTTTTGGTGATCCGCTATTAGTATAGCCTACATGTTAGAGCAATGAGCTATGAACAAGGTTGGTTTATCTAGCAGAACTGGTTTCAATTCCAACATGCTCTGCTTGTATATTGTGTGACCCTGAGCAAATCATTTAATCTCTCTGTGCTCCCACAACACACTTGGAAACAAATTTCAGCTCAGTGTTCCTTTTCTGGACAACGATTGTGAAAAACAAAAGAAAAGAAAAAGAAAAAAATCTGTAAGCATTTGTTATGATTCTGCAAATATTATTCTCTTTCTATCTGGATTTGACTTGGGGGGGAGGGAAGGCAGGTCACAGTTATTTATTTATTAATTGCAAAAACACATAGCTAGACAACAGTGTTATAACATGAATAACCTGAAATGTGTTATTAAAAGAGTATCTTATTTCTTTTGATAAAGTTTAAAAGTATGACAGATTCTTATTGAAATAATCTGGACTGAATAGTCATGGTATTTTCTAACAGAACAATACCATAATTCTATTGGATTACTTTTATTAGCAGTTTGAAATGTAAAGGTGATAGCTCACTAGTTCATTGCACATTCAAAACAATTATTATAAATATAGACTAGCCAATTTTCTATTTAAAGAGCAGCCAATGCCTTCAGGAGAACTTTATCTAAACATAATATTTAGATGCAGTCCAGCTTGTATTTCACATTAGTTCTGTATCCCTCCTCCCTATTATTTATTACTGAGGTAATTTGCATGAAAACAGGATCTTTGCTCCAGATGAGTTCATCTATTCCTATTGCTGTCTCCCTGCCTGAGGTCATAATGTACTATTTGTGACATCACAGTTACTCTCATGTCAACAAACTGTGATGTCACACCAGAGGATTATGACTTGAAGTAGGGAGTCAGCTGTAGAGTTAGATGAACTCTGAGAGGTAAAGATCATGCATTCATGCAAATATCCTTAATAATAAATACTGGGGAGGAGAAATCTTTAGAATATATATGGAATGGAAGCTGAATTGTACCTAATTACTATGTTTTTCAAAGCTTTTTAAGGTGTCAGCAGCTCTTTAACCTATTGGATTATCTTCAGTCAAAGCAGGACCAAGACTGCAGTGACATCATTGCCTGTCAGAAGCCTAAAACACATAGCTACCACCAGCCCTTAGTTATAGGCTGATTTACTTATGAATAACGTTGGACTGATAAGACTTACGAGTAAGCACAATAGCTCACTCAAAGTAGCTTTTTATGGACTTTCAGACATTAAGAAATCCTGAAGATGACATTTCCCCTTTAACGGCTGTCACTTTAAAGACCAAGTGCTTAGTAAGGATGTTTATCTTTTAGAATGAAGATTTGGGGCCTTTAGATGCCTCTGTAGCCACACTGTTTGCATAGTTTCTTTAATTGTCTTTTCATCCTTCTATTTGTATTTTGCCAACTACTAGTTGAAAAATAATCCAATGTAACTCTTGTATTTTGATGTCAGAAAAGTTTTACTGGCAAGGCTGTGGGAAACTGCAGACCTGTTTTCAGATTTAAATAGAGAAATAATACTTTCTACCACCAAAATATTATGGCCCAGATATTCAAACTGCGCTCAAAATGAGCGCAACAGCAGGAGCAAGCACAAACCAGTTGTGCAAATGTGCAACAGGTGCGATATTCAAACATGGAGCAGAACAAATTGTGCAAGCAACCAACATCTGAATATCGCACATACTGCGCCATAGCGCAACCAGGAAGGAGAAGCAGAGCCAAAATGTTACGCTATGGAGCAACCAGGGCAACCCAGCTGAGCATTCCAGAGGTGCCATAGCGCAAGCAGAGCCCCCCCCAGAGCAATGGAACTGCACATCCAGGGAGGCAGGCTGGGGCCCACCGCCAGCCATGCCACACATGGGCACAGGAACACACTGCAGAACCCACACCACACCTGCACACCCCAAGCACAGCATCACTGGGGTGTGACAGATGATCTACTGGCCCATGGGGACAAGCCAACACAGCATAGCGGAGCTATGACACCCAGCACAACCACTGGCATGCTGAGAGTGCCACACACAGGGGGTTGACAACCACAGTGCACAGCAGCCCCCCGTATGCACAGCACACCCTGCACTGTGACCCCAAGACACCACCTATGTGCAGTGACTGGCACTGCAGGAAACCATGCATCCCCCCAGCACACGTCAACCCCATGCAGCACAGAAGCCTACAAGCCAGACACACCCTGTGCACCCAGCAGTGGGTGGCAGCAGATGGCAAGACCAACCGAAAGTCACTGCCATGCTGGAGATACCTCCCCATGCACACACACGCACACACACACACATACCCAGGACCATACCAGCCTAGATGGCATGTACACCCCTGCAACTGGGCACTCATAGGCAGCTGCAAATCACAGACCAACACATTATTCGTATAAAAATATAAACATGTAGTAAACAACAATAAACAGTAGCAAAACAAGTCCAACTATTTACAAGGGGGGGATGGGTACAAGGTCGGGTTGGTCAAGGGGTAGGGATTACAAACTTGGAGAGGGAAGGCAGGGTGGTAGGGATGGGAGAAGTGGGAAGGGTAAAAACATTTATGGTCCCGCCGGCCGCCCGTCTCCTGGCTGGTGTCGGCCCATCCCATGCCGCCTCCTCCGAAGGCCATGCCTGTGAATAGAATGCAGGATGGCCTGGTTGTCTTCCATCAGCTGTCGCAGGCCCCGGATATCCCTCCCAATGCGCTGGAGAACCTCGAGGCCTAGGAAAATGGGAACACAGTCAATGGCTGTGACTGACCACAACCCTGAACACCACCCACCCACAGTGAACATGCACATGGCCATCACAACACAAACAAGGCTGTCCAGTGATGTGGCAACGTGGTGCGATACCAGTTACACAGCCATGTGCCCAGTGCATGCCTGGACCACCACTGACGCATACACAGACGTGCTGTGATACTGGACAGTGATGCATGTCACCTGTGTTGTGCATACATACATAGATACATAGACAGTATCATCAGATAAGGGCCTATGGCCAACCCAGTCTGTCCATTTGAGCCTGTAAGTTCACTTTGTTTTCCTAGAAGTCTGTTTCCCCTTACCCCTGACCTCCAGAACTCCTTTATGTCCGTCCTGTGCATTCTGAAATCCCGTGAGTGTTTCAGCCCCCACCACTTCCTCTGGCAGGGTGTTCCACTTGTCCACCACCCGTTCTGTGAAGAAATCCTTTTCCATGTGTCCTCTGAATCGTCCTCCCTCCAACTTCATCCCATGCCCTGTAGTCCTGGAACATCTTTTTCACTTCAAAATAGTGTGTCCTGCACCCTGATCCTCCCTGTAAGATACCTGTATGTCTCTATCATATCCCCTCTCTCCCCCCTCTCCTCCAGGGAGTACATGTGTAGTTCCTTCAACCTGTCGTCATAGGACCCGTGATGCAAGCCATGCACCATCTTCGTTGCCCTCCTCTGAACCTTCCCTGCCCACTCTACATCCTTACGTAGGTATGGTCTCCAGAAATGTACACTGTACTCCAGGTGGGGCCTCGCTAGTGTCTTGTATAGTGGAATAATGACCTCCCCTTTCCTGCATGGTTGTATTGTGCAGGGCTAGTGGTCTCCCCCCCCAGCATGTAATAGCATCCATGAAGTCATGATACTCACATTGCTGAAGCAGCTGTGTCTGCTGCTGTTGCTGCAGCTGCTGCTGCTGCAGCCAGGTTGCGACTCCCGCTGCCACCGGGCCCTGGCACGGCCCTCCTCAACCCGGCCCTGCATCCTCACATCCCGGCCTGTGGGAGACATATGTTGAGACAAACATCAGTGTGACTCAAAAGCAGAGTGCCCCCTGCCCCAGTGAGAGTGCCTGCCCACACAGCCATACCCATTCATCTCACAGCTGCACACACTGACACAGCCAACCATGGCCGTGCCCGTCACCTATGCACAGCCACCAAAGCACACACACACCCCTACAGAGAAGACAGGTGCATAGATGGTACACTCACCTGGCCTAGGCACCACGCCCTGCCTGGCACGTGCCCGCAGCCTTGCCAACATGTCTGGCTCCCTCCGGCGGAGGTCACTGTACCGGTGCCGGCACTGCTCAGCAGACCGGCACCGTCCAGTGACCCCCACCAGGTCAGTGGCCACTTGCTGCCACACCTCCGTTCTTGCTATGGTGAGGGGGGGCCTCACCATAGAGTGCCTCATAGTGGGGCTCTACTACGGCCACCAGGTTGGCCACCTCCAGTGGGCTCCAACTTACAGCCCTCCTCCTAGCCATGTTAGCCAGTTTACAGCAGGCAATATGGCGCCCTGCTGCACCGTAACCCCACATGGAGATGTTGTGCAATAGACCACCACAGGCTCCAATCGCACTGTTCGAACAGCGCCGTCACTTCACGTAGCGTTGTCACCAGACAGCGCAATAGGGACGTACACATGGCAGGCGAACAGCGGCAGGGGGCAAAGGGCATACACAAGGTCATGAGCAATGATGCAAGGCTACGCACAGCGCCATCTGACGTATAGGTATCCTGCGCGACCGACCAGCTGCGTACCAGTGCCACAGTGGACTATTGCACAGTAGTGCCACAGCGCCATATAGTGGCCAGTGCTGTAGTGCCACTGGCACAATGGTGGCCATGGCCTGAATTGCCGATCGCGCTCAGCACGTCAGCAGCGTGACAGACGCATGCGTAAGCTATCTGGGCATGCGCAATGCAGTGTACCACACAGGCACAGATCTGCGCCATTGGCTCAGCCGACTCTTCCGTATTGCGCAAAGCGCAGATTCGCGATATTCAGCCGACACATGCAAATCATCTGATCAGCCATTCAAGGGCGCAGTGGCGCGATTTGCATGTCATTAAAGTTGCTCCACTCCTAATTTGCATGTGTTGCGCTATAAATGTGCGACATTGGGCTGTGCTGGCCAGATTCGGTTACTGCAGGTGAGAGGTGAGTTGCATGCTGTGTGATGTTCAGGACAATGCTCATGGGGAAATGCTGTAGACTGCACAGTGACAGGTGTCCACTTCCACCCATACAGATCACCATGACCGAGCAGAGCCAAGGTGAGGATGAGGACGGTGGGCGTAGGAGGAGGCCCAACTTCACAGCGGCAGAGACAGAGGCCCTCTTCCAGGCCTACCTGGATGATGAGCCAATACTGAGTGGACGGAGGGGCACCCCTCAGTCCCGTGTGGCTGCATGGGAGGGGGTAGCTCAGGCCATTAACCTGCACGGAAGCCACCAGCGATCCATGCAGGAATGCAAGAAAAAGATGGGGACTGACCGCAGGAGGTTGAAGGAGAAGGTGGCAGCCTTCAGGGAGGCACGTGCTGGCACTGGCGGGGGCCCGCCAGTGGTGTTGCAGCTGACCCCAAATGAGGAGACACTGGTCGCAGCCATGCAGCCAAGCGCCATTGCGGGCATACCAGGCGGAGGATTCCAGACAGGTGGAAGCCCATCACTGCACGGTATGACATGGTGGTGGTGTTTGGGGTGGGGTGGCGGTTGTTCACATGCACTCACATGTACTCTCTTTCTGTTACAGATCCTGTTCGTCTTCAGGAGACGGTGGTGGTGGGTCCAGACAGTGATGCTGACCTGCTGGACATGGAGGAGGGACCATCCACCTCCACCACCAGCCAGCAGGCACTGCAGCAGCATGCACGCTGGGCCAACAACTCTGGTGTCAGTGATATGGGTGCGGGGGGTGCACAGCCTGTGTCTCAGCAGTCTGGCACGCAAGCATGCCAGCACGCTGTGACCATGGCAGTAGCATGTACCTGCACCATTGATGATAGAAGGCCTGCAATGGGCAGTGATAGGTGTGTGTCCCATGACGGACACACAGCAGGCCAGTACGTGCCCCTGGGCCTTTCTGGTTCAAACATGTGTACCAGCATGCTGGCATAGTCCCAGGCTGTGCCTGTCAGCACCGGTGGCACAGCACCGGTGGCTGTGCAGGTGTCTGGCACTGTTGCCAGCACAGCGGTGGAACAGGTGGACCTGGGGGCACAGCGGTTAGAGGGGCAGCAGCAGCAGTCGCACACCAGGTCTGGGGGTACAGTGTCAAGCAGTGGCACATGTCCACCGCCCTTTGATCCGCCCATTCCTGGTCCTGGTGAACAGCGCCCACCCTCAAGGGGTGATGTGCATCAGGACCGTCCACACCTTGGGGGTCAGGATGCCATTGGGGCACAGTACCCATTGGATGCGCACACCCACCTGCTGCAAAAATCAGTACAGCTGCAGGGGCGGGTTGCAAGGTCCGTGGAGGCACTGTCTGTGTCCATGGAGCGGCACAGCAGGGAGTGTGCTCGGGACCGAGCCGAAGCTGGTCCGTTATGCGGACGGATGTGACCGCGCCATTGACAGGGCTGGCCCAGGCAGTGGTCTCTGTCGTGGGCGCATGGGCACACAGTCAGGTGCCCCTGCTGCACACACCCCACACAGTGCACTCTCCACTCCCCATTCCCGGTGTCGTGCGACACCAGGCCTGTCAATGCCGGGTTCTGCTGTGGGCATCCCGAGCACCCCTGGTGCAGGTTTGTTCGGCATGCTGCAGATCCCTGTGCGGGCAAGGTCGCGTTCACGCAGTGGGACCCCTGGTGGTGCAACAGTGCCACCCCATGTGGCCCCTGCTCAGCCTGCCCATGCTGTTGGGTCACGGTGGGGCCGCCCACGCATCCATGGTGGCCGTGGGACAGTGCTACATGACTGAGCTGTCCCAGTGCAGGCCCCGTCTGGTGCTGCCATGTACCGTGTGCATGGCAGTGCCGTGCTGGGTGCTCTGTCACCACGCCGACTTATCGACCACCTGCACACCCTCCCAACTGCTGTCCACAGGTGCATGTGCATGATGATGCCTGCATTGCACTGTACACCAAGGTGCAAGGGTGCCCAGGTTCTGACACACGTACTTGGACAGTACGGGTGGTGGGGGTGGTCGGTGGTGCTGTGTGTTAGCAATGTCGGTTCTGCAGTGCTGTGCATCTGCCCATGTACGCTCTGTGCCTGGTGTGTGTGTGTGTCCATATGAGGGCTCACCCCTCCCTGATGGTGTGTTGGTATGCCTGGACCCTTCCACTCCCCTGATCGTCATGCACCCCTGGTGTGTTCCCCTGTGTGCCTGTGGTTTGCGCATGGACAGTGTTGGTTGCACATGTCCCCTTGACTTACCTGTGTTGTGCATAGTGCTCCTCTGTGATGGTGTCCCGGTGCAGCTGGGCCTGCCGGATCAGTCGGGGGTCCCTCCGTCCTAGGGGGGGCTGCTCATCACCATCATCACCGGCGCCACTGGCGTTCCCATCGCTGTCCCCCTGTTCAACCTGTACGGCTATCCCATGGTCTTTGGCCATGTTGTGCAGGATGCAACAGGCCAGGAATATCCCACAGGCCTTTTGGGGGCTGTACTGTAGGGCACCGCCGGAGGTGTCTAGGCATCAGAAGCGTGCCTTGAGCATCCCAAACACCCGCTCTATGATGTTACGTGTTGCAGCATGTACCTCATTATAGCATAGCTGCGCTGGGGTCATGGGGCGCCAGTATGGTGTGAGCAGCCAGGGATGGAGTGGGTATCCACAGTCACCTGTGTGGAGATCGTGGAGAGCAGTGTCATGTTCAGGTCCATATTAGCCATCTCCCTGTGTGCCACTACCATGGCACCTGTGTCATTCCCACCCTTGCCCAGAGTTTGCATTCCATACATGTGTACTCACCCACTAGATGTCCTGTGGGGATGTCCCCACTCTCGAATTGATGGCACAGTGCAGACTGATACCATATGAAGGCATCATGTGCTCCACCAGGGTGTGTGGCACAGACATTGATTATGCGCCCAGTGGCAGCACACACCACCTGGCAGTTGACACTAGAGAATCCCTTTCTGTTCCGATATGCATGGCCATCAGGGCCAGGTGGCATGCTGATGGCCACATGGGCGCAGTCTATGGCCCCTAGCACGCCAGGCATACGTGCTACCCTGTGGAACTCCTGCATGTTTGCTGTACGCTCTGCCGCGGTACTAGGGAAATGGATGTACTCCACAGCATGTGGCAGCAGTGCGCTGAGGAATTGGGTGAGGATGCATGACGTGGCCGACTGTGTGATGCCTGTGGTGTCCTCTGTCGGCCTCTCTGAAGGTGCCCGTGGCGAGCAGGCACATGCAGGCTGTCACCTTGGTCTCCACCGACAGAGCGTGACTCCGTCGTGAGGGTGCCTGCATCACATCACTGCACAGCTCACAGAGCCGTCTCAGTATTGCCCTGTTCAGGCGGTACCGACCCACGATCTCTACATCTGTGTACAGCTCAAAGCTGATGCGGGCACAGTACTGCCTGTCGGGGGCATACCGCCGATGGGCCCTTCCACGGCCACGTCCCCCTGCGGCATGGATTCTCACCCCCCTCATTACGGCTTCCATGTGGAAACTGGCACTGTCCATCTCCCTGGCTTCTGCCCCCCCCGGCTGGTGTTGCTGTGTTACCCCCACTGTCCTGGCTGCTACTTCCACTGCACCGGGCACCCCCCGCTGGCCTCTACAAACTATGGACACACTTTCCTTGCCTGCCCTTTTCTGTCTGTCTGTCTGTCTCTCTGTCTCTCTCTCTCCCCACTTGGCAGCCTGGTAGCGTTCTTGCGCGCTTCCTTGAGCCTTTTTATTTTGGCTCATTTCCGCTGTCGCGGTTCCGGCTGTGCGCTATTGCGCGTGCGCAGTCTTTGAATATCGCATTGCGGCCTTTATACATGGATCCGCTCTCCGGTTGCACACATGCCTTCATTTCATTGCGCTGTTGCTCAGCATGTTTCCGGGGGCACAACTGCCTCCTTCTGAATATCGCGGAATGGCGCAGTTTTGGACTTGCGCATGCGCAACCCTGTTGTGCATGGCGCAACCCTTTTGAATATCTGGGCCTATATATTTAATAGCAATATGTGATTTTTTTATACCTTTTAATTTTTTGTGATCATTTAACCAGTTTTTACTTTGCAAAATGAAAAGAAGCAAATTACTGTTTTAAAAATTGTAAAATCATTCAGATGTACCACAATAGTGCAAACATATAAAAAGTAAAGCTTGCTGTTGAAAGAAATATCTATTCTTTTGAAAAATATAAAAAAATATGTTTAGTTTCTCAGTGAAATACATTGGGCTCATAAGTAGTTGATATCACAAAACCAGTATTCTACTGAATTCTTTTTACTAGCAGTGTTAAAGGGAAGCGTGAAAACCCACTTTTTTCACTGTAGTAACAAATCTTTTATGATAAAAGGTGAAAAAATAATTAACACATCAAAATACAATAAATAAAAGTCAGTTGTCTATTTATTGGAAGTAAACACCTGCCTTTTAAGATCCTTCAGAGAATGTCCTACCCGCCAAAAATGTTTACCCACGGGAGTCTATAATCTGGGTACCTAACAGTGAATCTATGTCCATTTATTAATTTCTTAAGTGTTTGCCCTCTTTTACTCATGTGCCATGTCCGCAAGCATTTACAGAATCGGATCTGGTAGATCATATTACTGGCATCATATAAATGTTTTTTTATTCCTCCTTTGTTTGAGGGGAATAAACAGAGTCCAATGTTTCAGTCATTGTGCATATCGTACACCTGAATTTATTGCATGCCCCTTTTCCAGGATTATCCTGTTGTTCATTAGGAGTTTTGTTTTGTTCCTCACCTAAGTTCACCTTAGGTTGGCTCAGGTGGTTGTCTACATGCTTTGACTGGTGGTTCACTGAATATTTTAGATAGTTGCTCATCATTCTTTAGAAGAGGCTGCAGTTCTTAGGCAATTTTTTTTTGTTTGTTTGACAGATGGGGTTGTATGTAACGATGAGTGGTCTTTGTTTTTGATTCCTTTCTGTGTTTGAATTTCAGTAGTTCCTCACACAGGTTTTTCCGTACCTGGGCAATTTGTTTTTCAGTTGTGTGTGTGTGTGTGGGGGGGGGGCTATATTATATTAGCTAAAGCCGCTCATAGTAATTCTACATTTATATCCCTGGTGGATTCATCCAAGCATATCATCTAGTAACAGTAATAGGCTGTAATCTATGGCACTTTAAATGCATTGAGAAAATGCAATTGAGTGGGTAAATAGCTACAGTGCTCTATTGTTTTCAATAGACTGAAGTTTTTAGGAGCCCTTGTTACAGAGTAATCATGGTGTCCAGAAATGTGACTTTTGTTTCCTTGAGAGGACTCCATTTGCAAATGTTTTGTATGGTGTAAATTAATGAATAATTTGTGGAACTCCTGCAGTTTATATGTCCTCAATGTACTGATAGATAAGTTGTTTAATTCTCTGCTGTAGGAGGAAGCTGTTTCTAATATAACCATGCTTTGAATACTGCATTGCCATCCTGGCTTTCATGGCTGTGCCTGTTTTCTGGAACTATAGTTTGTTGATGAACCAGAAATAGTTCCAGCGGTATGTCCATAACTGCTTAGGACTGGGATTCCTTTCGTAATAAAGTACTGAATTTTGTTATCCCATCAGAAGGTGTATGCTAGTGTAAAGGGTTTCCACTTACATAGGGCTAAAGGCAAGTTGTCAGGAAGAGTGTTCAGTTGCTTGAGTCTGTTTATGAAATCAGCTGTGTCAAGGAGGAAGCTTTCAGTCTTTTGTGCTACTGATTTTAGAAGGCCCTCAACCCAGCCAGATATTTGTTTGGTACATGTACCAGTGCCTTATTTTATAGGTCCACCTGGGTTTTCTGGCTTGTGTACCAACACAGGTGAGTCATATTCCAGAGAGTGCAAAAATAAGTTAGAATATAGAGGGAACAAGTCAGAGACTTGTAATGTAACTGATCTTGCAAAATATACATTTTATTCCCACACCCAAGCAGCCAGCACACAGCATACACAGATGGGACTGTGTGGATAGTGAAGCCCTTAAAGGCTTCCCTGGAACCTCTTCCCAACCACACTCAAGCAGCCAGCACACAGCATACAGAGTTGGAACTGTGTGGACAGTAGAGCCCTTAAAGGTATATATATATTCATTTTATTTATTCAATCATAAAAAAGATCATTACAGAAAAAATCTTACACAATAAATATTACATTTTTACAAATAAATTACAGAAATATCATGCAAAACAGCATATAATTCCAGAATGACTATCTTTGAATTGTACTACTTATTCTTTTCCTTATTTTCTGTTTATTACATAGATAAAGAGCAGTATTTCTAATAATGTGCTCATCTTCTGTGGTAAGAAGAATCCTTACTATTGTCTCATTCGAGCAATCTTTAAAAGAATCAATAATTGGACACCTCTGTCTAGCTGCTCTATACCATTAACATTTTAGAACAACATGTTCTAAATCTTCCTTCTCATTAGAGCCACAATAGCAATAAGAAAGTTCTTGGTCATGAATCTTATTAAACTTACACTCGAGCACATTGGACAGAAAAAAACCTATCTGAAATTTTGCATAAGACCGACGCATATCAGAATGTTCCAGATATTCTAAGTAGTAACAAAAATGATGGTAACAGTCATTTTGAGTATACCAAATTGTAAACTGAGTTCTGTATATAATAAAGATCACAGAGCCTATATTTCTGCATGATCAACTGTTTAAGAAATGACCCGTAACTTTTAACAATACAGATGCCTTGAGTAGTCAATACAAACAAATTCAGATACCCCACTGAATTCAAAATCTTTTTTACACAGGACAGCCAATTCGATTTTTTGCAGTCCAGAAGTTCCCATTTCATTTTTTCCAACAAACATTTTTTTGAAAAACGCTGGTCTAATAGTGAAATAAGCCTAATCCATAGATTTATCAAACGAGATTCAGCTAGAGCAATGAGGTTAGAGAGGCCCAATTCAGCTCTTACAAACTGTGCTGGGGTTGTTCTTGGAAAACCAATTGCTCTTTTAAGCACTCTAATTGCTGGTTTTTCCAATTTGATAATGTATTTAGAATCCAATATCTTACATCCATAAAGGATTTGAGAATTATATTTTGCATCTAGGGATCTCAGAAGTGGAACAAGTAAATTGCCACCATACTTATAGTTAAACTTACTTATGGCTCAATGGTTCTTTCAATTTTAAATGAGATGACCTCAAAGTGTTTATTCCACTTGAAGGAAGATGATATCACAACTCTTAGATACTGGTATTCATTCACAAGTTCCAATCTCTTGGACTTTATATACCATTCATATTTACGCATTGAGCCTCTCAAAACCATATTCTTTGATTTAGTCAAATTGATGTTCAAGAAGTTCTGGTCTGCAAACCTGACCAGCTCATTTAATTTGACTTGCAGTCCCTTGGGGGATAATGAAAACGTTAACAAGTCATCCGCATAAGCAAGAATTCCACATAGATCACTTCCAAATTTTGGGTAATCAGATTTCAAATTATTTATATTAACTAAAAAATGATTTATGTAGATTGAAAATAATGAGGGAGCACTTAAAGATTATCTACAGCCTTTTAGCTGGATTCTGTTGTGGGGTGTTAGCCCATCAACACTTCGATATTAGGTGTACTTTCAATAAACTTATCCCATATGCCACCCTTTGCTTGTGCTCATCCTCACACTGCCTGTTACCAACTGTAACTCCCCCTTCTTATTTATAGACAATGACTACTCTCTCATTAGGCTCCCCCCACCCTTCCTTACCCAAACCTGCCTAATTCTACTCACATTAATTACCCCTTCCCCAACCCTTCCACTCTTAAATTAGCACCCCCCCACTCCTACCCTCCCATTCCCCCATTCATCCACACTGTTTCCATGGATGCTTTGCATCCACCTCTCACCCCCTCACCCTCCACTTGGGCATGCCCTCGCCAGTCCCTCACCCTCTTTCTTGCTCTACCCCACCTACATGCCCTCCCCATCCCAGTCACTTGCACCAAGCCAACACGCCTCCCTAGCCCAGGTTCTGGCCTGCAGAAGCAACTTAAGTATGCTCTCCTTAGAACCTCCATGCTTTTGCTACTTCTGATCGGGAATGTCCACCCTAATCCTAGACCCCCTACTGCTCCCAACCCACTCCACATTGCTACTAACGGGCTTTGAATTGCCTCCCTCAACATCTGCAGCCTTCAGAAAAAAATTGCCACTCTCCAGGGATGGCTGGCCCAGCACCAGCCGAATGTTCTGTCCATAGCAGAGACCTGGCTCTCAAAGGATACCCCAAATTCAGAAGTGTCGATTGTCAGGTATACCATCTTCCGTGAGGATGGAGTCGGTAAGCACGGTGGTGGCTGTGCTATTTATATCCATGACTCTTTACGGGGTCACACATTCCTCCCTGCCCAACTGGACCATGGCACCCAAGCCCTCACTCTGAAAATTGCTACTGGCACTGCCAGAGACCTCCCTCTTTATCACCTCTTCCTCCCAGAACCAAAAGCCCACATTTCAGTCAGTCCTGAACTACCTCTCCCTCCTGCCCCCAACTCAGAGATCATAGTCCTAGGGGACTACAACATTAACTGGCTAGCTAACACTTTTGCTCCTTATAAGGATGCTATAGCCGCTATGGATCTCTCCCAAGTTGTAACCTCCCCTACTTGCTCAAACCCCAAAAATGGGTCCTCCTCCTCCCTAATAGACCTAGTGTTAACAAATCTTCCTAATAAAATTACTGGTGTCTCAGTGCCCCCTGATGCACTGAGTGACAACTCACCAGTGATGTGCACTTGTTGGTTTTCTAAGTTAAAAAAGCCTGCACCAAAACTAGTTTATCACACCAGCTCAAACTTGGTAAGCTGGGGCAACTCTAAAGTCACCTCACACACTGGGACTGGTCTCCCATTGACCATGCCTCAGGCATTGATGCTCATTCAATTCTGCCTGTGATAAGTTTGCCCCCTCACTAACCATGTTGTAAAGGGTCCTAACACTCCTTAGAGCTTACAGGCACTCCTTGATCAAATGTGCCATAGAGACACCCTCTGGAACTTAGCCCTTGAATCTGGCAGGTCGACAGACAGGCAGAACTATAGGGCTTAAATGTACCTGGGTCATACGTAAGTCCAAAGCTGACTACTACAAGGCATTCCTCACCTCCTCCTGGAGTGCAGGCTGTAAGTTTTGGGATAATCCGAAAAGAGCTCAACAGGAAAACTGTGTTTGTCCTGACCTCTCAGCTCAATACCAATGGAGGTATTACCACCGACCCCTGACTTATCGATGACGCCCTCAACTTCGCCTTCTCTGATCTTAGTAGTGTGCTTCCACCTAATTTCTTCAATCCTCATGCCCCCCTCCCACCCTCTGACCACTCCCCCCCATTTTGACTCAAGACCCTTTCCCCGCATGAGGCAAAACCATACCTCTTAAAAGCTTTAGGAAAATCTCACCATAGCAGTGATACTCTAGACTTCAGATTCCTCCACATGACCCTGGATGAA
The DNA here is from genome assembly GCA_016271365.2 of Neoceratodus forsteri. Lineage (NCBI taxonomy): Eukaryota > Metazoa > Chordata > Ceratodontiformes > Ceratodontidae > Neoceratodus > Neoceratodus forsteri. The sequence goes on along the minus strand of CM028131.1, from coordinate 345,911,452 downwards.
GTCCTCCCCCCAACTAACATTCTTAATTGCTCCCTCTGCTATGGTCAATTCCCTACCAAATGGAAAGTTGCTGTAATTACGCCCATCCACAAAAGTGGGGACCATACCATGCAGGGGAACTATTGTCCCAACTCCATTCGTCCACCCCTTTCCAAGGCTCTGGAAAAAATCATCTCTGATCAACTCACCAACCACCTCAGTAAATATGACCTCCTCTGCTGGGAACAACATGGATTTTGTAGCGGGCACAGCACTGCCACTGCATTGCTGGAATTCACCAATGCTATCCATACTGCCCTTGACAAAGAGTGTCTGGCCGGGTCTGTCTATGTAGATCTGTCAAAAGCCTTTGACACCATAAACCACTCCCTCCCTCTATAGATCCTCTCCCATACAGGCCTCTCCCAGGATGCCACCAAATGGTTTGCTGGCTATTTAACTGGTTGGTCCCAGCAAGTCAAAATTAATGAAACTTTCTCCTCCTGTCTACCGGTCAAGTCAGGGGTACCCCAAGGTTCTATCCTGGGACCACTTCTCTTTAGCTTATTCCTGAACTCCCTACCTAAGGCCTGCTCTGGACATCTACTGTTATTCACCAATGATGTGGTACTTTTTGCCACCCACCCTGATCCTCTCACTCTTCAACTATCCCACCAAAAATGCTTCACTGAGGCTGAATCCTGGTTTGCTGACCATTGGTTGGTAATCAACTACAAAAAAACTAAGATCATGGTGTTTGCTCACAACCAGAATGAACACAAAGGTTTCCCACTGCAAATCCTCAACTCTTAACTGTTACCACTTGAACAGGTTAACATGTTTAAATATCTCTTGGTTACTCTCAACACTAATCTCACCTACCATGAGCATATCCACTTCCTTAGCACCCCTGTCAACTCCTTAACTGGCCAACTCTACTGGCACAAACAGTGTCTCCCCCCGAGGCCCTACATCTAGCTGTCACATCATCCATCCTGTCTCTAATCAATTATGGGATCATGATTTATGGGGCTGCTGACAACTCTGCTCTTCGCAGAATCAAGGTATCCTTAAATAAAGCCTGCTACCTTGTCACGGGCAGTGATAGGAGGGCACATACCCACTCACTGTATAGTCTCACCAACTGGCTCAATTTTGATGGGAGACTCAGGTACCAGACATGCCTCCTTGCCAAAAGATCACCAACAGACTAGTTACCCCTGGTCTTACCAGCCTTCTGCAGCCCACCTCATTGGAGAAAACCACCCATAGCTCCTCCAGAACTTCTCTCCTGATTCCCCACTGCTGAACAACATTGGGTCACAGATCCTTCTTCTATAGGGCTCACCTCTGAATGAAGACACTGCCCAGTACCATCTCCTCTTAAAACAAGCTAGATTCTTTTAAAAACCAATCTCAGGGAACACTTCCATTCCTCTGGCAGCTGTGACTTTTACTAGTCTCCCCTCCTCCATATTCCTTCCTCTTCCCTCTTAAGCTCCTCTATGGCCTTACTTGTAATGTGAATGTACATACCCCCTACCCCCTCACCTCCCCCCTTCCCCCTGGGTTTGCTAACCACCCCCTGGCAATGGATTTCTATCCTCCTTAAGCTATGTAACACTACCCAGAATTCTTGACAAGGGATCTCCATCCTGCCTAACCTCGTATGCTGCCTTCCCTCTGCTCAATTGTCTCTAGTTTGAACCCTGTATGTAAAATTATTGTAATATTGTTGGTTTATTTTTCTACACCGTATTGTGTAAGTCTCTGTAATATAGTCACTGTCTTTTTACCTGACTTGGAGCCTTTGTAAAGGAGTCTATTACTCAAAATATTGTAATTCTGATATGTTTCTAAATAAATAAATTACAGGTGGGAGAATGTCTTCTCCAGATTGCAATCACAAAAAAAAACTTGGAACTTGAACATAGCACACATGACCAAGTTCACTTCAAGAAGAAAAGGAAGCCAATTTAATCACATCTTTACTTAGCTCCTCCCTTTCCTGTTTTAGATTATGGTATAACAGGACTTAACTGATTCCCCAACTTTCCTTTGCAAGATGTGTTCTTGCACAGAGGTACAGTAGGTAAGAAAATCAGACTCCACTATTTATGGGACAGTTATCAGATTAGATGCTATGTCAGATTCAAGCAGCTGTCTTTTTGCATCTATATTTCATGAATGCACTATACTTAACATCTAACTAAATGTGACTTTCTTTAAATTATGTTGACCTTTTAAATTCTTAAATGTATCTTTCCAATACAATCAAAGTTTATATATCATTGTTCATGAAACATATCATGCAGTGCTATACAAATTATTCCATGTGAAGAAATTAATGGACTTAGCAAAGCATTAAGCATTAAAGAATGGCTTTGGGATGGGTACCATCCATTATCTAATGGGGGGGGCGGCATGGCACATTAAACATAGCCAAATTTGTCTAATGTCCCTAGGGTTAGATTATCAAGGGTAACTCAACTTCTGTAGTGCCTTAATGCTATTCTAAAAGTAAAATACTTATTTTCTTTTAACTAATGGTTTTAGTTGCTAAACTTCTAATTATATTATTACATATGAGGAGTTCTAGCCATTAACATAACACTCTTAAAATGCTGTGAACCAATCTAAATGTACCATTCCAACTGTTGTTTTATAATATTAATTGTAGCTGGCAGTGTAGTCTACAGGTTAGAGTAATGAGCAGTAAATGAGCTTGGTATGCCCAGGAGACCTGGCTTTGACTTCCACAACCTCCAGTTGCATACTGTGCGACTTTGAGCAAGTCACGTAACCTCCCCAGTGCTCCTGGGTCACTCCCGAAAGCAGGCATTGTGCCTAGTGGGCCTTATTCAGTTACAAAAGAATAAAAAACAAAACAAAAAGTACATTTCCAAAAATAAGAAGAGCAGGTGCAGTTAATATAAAATACAGCTGAGCAAATACTATTAAATTAATTATACTAAAATACAATGTACTATGATTGGCATATATCACTATAATTTACTTTTTTGTGCTTCTGTGACAGTTTGAAAGTGGCACTGGAGAGAGCCCAGTATTTGTGAGTGCTGCTCTGTGGTGCTGATTGTTGATTTTGTAAGTGACCTTTTAAGTGTTGCAGAGTTTTAAATGTTTTTACATGTATCTGCTGTCAGTTAAGTCAGTAGCTGTAAATTGCAACTGCGAGTAACAAAGTTTGTAGCAGCTTCTGTACTTTTGGAGGCTTGCTGTTTGGTGTGTGAGTGCCTCATTCTGCTTCTGTGTTGCTACCCAGCGTTTATCTGGTCTGGAGCTGCAGCTCCCCAGTGGTTGTTTCACAAATGCTGGGAATGTCTCTCGCAACGGCTGTTTCCTTCAGTGACTTTGGCCATTATCTGACTGACTCACCAAATTCTCTTAAGTGCCGAAGTGATTAGACTGATTGGAGTGAATATCCTCCACAGCTATATCAATCTGCAGCTATGGCTGCTGTTTGGCTAAATCACTGATTTCTACAGATTTTTATTTTACCCAGGTATCTGGCTTGCTTCCCAACATTCCTCCAGCTCAGGAGCTCAAGGGATCTGTCAGTGGGACTGTGGGCTCTCCTGCAATTCTGTTGGGCCTCTCCTTCACTTTTGGTGGTAGTAAGTCTTCTCAGCAGCTGCTCTGTCTGCAGTAGTGGATTAAGAAACTATTCTGGATGCTTCATAGTGGCAAGGGCTGTATTGTCACTAGTTGACTACGGCCTTCCAGTCTATGCAACTGCCTGCAACTCAATTCTCCACAGAATAAATGTGATCTGTGATGTCTTGTTGCTTTGTGCTTTGGGCTGACAGGTGCACCCTTAGCTGCACCCTCTACACCCAAGCAAATTGGTTACCCCTATCTAGCAGAATTAAGTTCCAGACATGTCTGCTAGCCAAGAAGGTACTACTGGGCCTAATCCCTCCCAGCTCTAACTCATTGCTTCCATCCTGTCACCAATCTCTGCAACAACAGGAGCATGGCTCAGAATGCCCTTGAACTGCCTTTTTGCTGTACTTATTTGCGGAAGCATTCATTTGCTGTTAGGGCCAGTGTGTGGTTAAATGAGCTGCCTGATACTTGTTTAATCCTTTTAAGTCTGAAGAGTTTAAGAGAGCACTACAGGCAATCTTAACGGTCCAATGCATCTGTAACTACTAATCATCCTAAGTCCCTCCTGATATACACTTTGCACTGTGTCAGACTCTAGCTCTGCAGCCATGTACCATTACTATGCTTGTTTCACACTGTTTATGTTTACCTGTTTTACTGTAAAATTATATGCAACTGATCTAGCCTATTTATTTGCACTTGTTTGACTATATTGTATTGTACTTGTGTGACTTAATTCCACTGGAACTCACTTCCTGTATTTGTTGTTTTGCCTTGTAATCTCTGTTATTGATGTAGAACCTTTGTAAAAGAGCACTTGTGCTCAAAGCTCTCTACAATGCCGGATCAACAACAGTTTTGTTGACTGGCATCTCACTGATAGGAATCATGTCAACCTCAAGTTGCAGTCGTTATGATTCCTGTTTGTCTCCCAGTCCTTTTTTTTTATTTGGGACAAAGTCCTCTGAACCCCCGCCCGCAAGGTGCTCTGCCCCACACCCCCAACTTTTGGATTCTTAAATCCAGTCGGAGTAACTTTGGGGTGGAGGTGAAGGACCGGTAGACTGTGTGCCCCTGTCTCAAGCACACCAATACAGCAACCTATTGGCAAAGTGTCAATTTTGCCAACAGGATTGTAATTCGCTGTGGTGGTATAGCCCTAAGTGGCACATACTGTGCTCAAAGATCATCCTGAAATTTTCAATAAATAAATAAATAAAAATAAAATAAGAGTAATTCTCCCAAGCAGCTGTTCTTTTCACCAAAGAGAGCAGATTCCCAAATCCTGACATTTTTCCATTGGTGTTATATTGTTGTCATAATCTTTTTATCCCCTCCTTACTCTGCCTGGAGAGTTATTGCAAGTTATTCTCCCTGAGGTGACCTGTTTACTGGAAACTGGGCTCCCAAGTGCTCCCTAGTGGCTGCATAATTGTGGGTTTTCTTCCATGATTGTCATATTTCCTAAGGAGCTGGACTCTTCAGCCAGTCTATGTAGTCACTGTCTGTTGCCAATTAGATTCTTTTCAGTGTCACTTGCCCTTCCAAGTGACTTTTTTCTACCCCTCCACAAGACAATCCCCTGGTTGCAAATTTGAAATGTTCCCTTGGATCTCCATGGGAATAAGGAACCTGACTCTGTGACTTATCTTTCTCAGTGGCTGGTGGTTGGTTGGGGTTGTACAGGGCTAATGGTCCTTTCGGCATTTCATTTGTTTTATTTTTCACGTAAGAATGGTTTCAAAAGAGACCGCAATTAGTGTATGATGTCTGTAGCTTTTTTGATACTAAACTTGTGTTATCTTTGATATGATTGATTTAAAAAGTTATTGCCATTTTTGTTTAAGAAGAATATTTGATATACTGGATGTAGTATTTATTCCCTATTTCTCATTAATACAGGTGATGTTATTGTCCTGTATTACAAATATTACTCTCTGATCATGATTAAGTACACTTTTTCAGTTTGTAAACATCTTGAAATTGTGAAAAAACATAACAATGCCATATAACACATTACTGCACAGTACACAAAATAGTCTATATCCAGATGCCTTAGCACTAAATGAGTAAATGTTCTTGTTATAGAGCCAGATGTACTGTAAACATTTCAAATTTGACTTTGATAATAAAATCTGACCTGTATCCTTAGGGGAATATCTCTAATACTATAAAGGGGGGGGGGTCTCCCAAATATGAGAGCTCTTGCTTCTAAGTCTCTCTTGTTGAATGACTTAATTAAATTATATTTGCAGATTTTTTTTACCTATTACAAAACCTTGGAAAAGAACAAGAATTGTATTGTTCTGACTGAGTCGCATCCTTCTGGGTGTTTGTTCCATCATAAACTGAGGGTTAATGAAAAGAGGGTGGTGTTGCTATCATTGCCAGATGTTATCTTGACTATGCTAATGCAACAAATTCCATATTTTCCTCATCTGAGCATTACTTTCTTAGCCAAACAAATTAGAAAGGACACTAATTTATAAGCCTCCTAAGTGCAATAAAGTAATCCTCTGCTAATTTTCAGATTGTTTTTTCCATTTCCAATACTAACCAATTTTTATTATGGGTGATTTTGATTTTCATGCAGTTCACAAATCTAATAAACAGGCTAAGGAATTAATTGATTTGCTTGATTTGCATGCATTCGTGCAATGGGTCTAATTATCTAGCTCATTTGGCTGGCCATTTGCTAGATTTAATTTTTTTTTTCAAAATGCTTGTGCCTAAATCAGCTAAGTATTAATGAAATGACCATATCTGACCACTCCCTTGTTACTTTTACATTAGAAATTACTAGGGCACACATGTGCAGTTCCCCCCAAAAACTCAATATACATTGATGTGAATGCATTTTCAGTGGCAGTATCAGACTTCTTAAGCTTAAATTCAGGCTTGGAAATTACAATGAAGACTTTTAATCTGGTTGCTTCTCAGCAGGTAGATGTTTTGGACTTTAGTACGTTTGTACCTCTAGAAGTTGCTCTCGGACTCCTTGGTTAAAACCCGAATTATGGAAGTTTAAACAAAAACAGAAACTTGAAAGAATTTGGGGAAAGAATAAGTTAGAAGTTCATAATGACATTTCTTGGACTCATCAATTACAATATAGCTTTTCTAGGGGCAATTCTAGGGGGTGGGGGTAGGAAGAAGTAGGCTGCTGGTTAACTAGGATCTGCAGCTTATCCATCAGGTAGGGAAATGGGCAGACTGGGTGGGCCAGGCGGTCCTTATCTGCTGTCAAATTCTATGTTTCTATGTTTCTATGTGGTCTGCAAAGGCTTGCTATTACTTGAATTCAATTCAGCAAAATGCTGGGAACTCTAAGTTCTTATTTCAGATGATTGAAAGGTTAATCACCCCCGATTCTTCAAATGAGGTTATTCAAGGAAAAATGTGAGGAAATGGTTCATTGTTTACTAATCAGATAGGCACAATTAAAAATTAAATTAGTGCCCCATTATCTCTCTTTCCAATCATAATGAGACTGACATCAGTTTGTCCACCTCTAGCTTTATACTGACTGAAGTTTCCTTTTCCACAGCACAAATGGTTTTGACAACTTTTGAGGGGGCTACATGTTCCCTAGCTCCTTTACTAGCTCTGTCATCCTTTGAATGTCTCCTAATAGTAGTTCATTATATTTTTATTTATAATATTTAAAACGCATTGATGGGAAAGGCATGCTGAGCCAGGGGTCATTTCCAGGTGTGACCAGGGGTGGGGTACAAGGAGGTAAAAAATACAATAAATAAAAAGTGAAAAATACAAAACAGTATCAAATAAAGTGACAAGTTCAATGCACTGCACAAAACAGAATAAAGACAGTGCAAGGTGCAACACTTAAAAAGTTGCAAGAATTTCCTTTGGCAGAAAATGACAAATACAGTGGAATCGCATACAATATCAGATGGTGCAAGGTATCAACATTTGCAAAATTGCAAAAACATGCTATTAATGGTACTTATAAGTAATGGAAACATTACTGTAGTGGTACATATTTAAAAAAATATTTACAAGGTGAATACTGTAGTAATGAATCTTTAAAGTAGTGCAACAGTGTTGAGGATGCAGGGATGGCCAGGGGAAGGTAATATACCAGCCAAAATTGTAGTGAGTGGGTAGCTGCAGGAGCAGGGCAGACAGACATGAGCCAGTAGAAGTGATTTGGGAGAGGGAAATGAATATAAAGATGAGAGATGAATAGGGTATGCAAATATAAATTGTATATTGTTCTCTTGCTGAATCGGGCAAATTATAATGGTATAATCCATGCAAGGTGGAAAACTTCAGTTGTTAAACAAGTTCTAAAGAAATCTAACATGGACCTAAGCAAACCATAATATTTTCTTCCTGTTTCAAACCATTGTTTGTTAGCTATTTTATTGTAGAAGGTTGTACAGTAGGTGAGCAACTAATGAATTGCCTTTAATCCCAGAATCTATGTGAAAACTCTAAATCAGGCTTCAGGTTACACTATAGTACTCTGGCTAGGGTGCTAAATGACATTTTGATGAATGGTGACTGAAAGGCAAGTACAGATTTTTGCCTCTTGGATCTTTAGCAGCTTTTGAAACTATTGATTATTTAAGTATGCTGCTCAGGCTCAGACTGCTGAACATGAATGACTCCATGAAGAGAACAAAAAAAAGGACACAACGTCCACTAGCTGTGTTAAGAATTTTTATTGGTTCAAAGGATGCATGAGAATTGATGGTAAACTGCCCCTAAATATCATCACTGCTCTGTGGCTTCCTGGGGGGGCAGAAACACAGTGATTAAATACCCCATTCAATCAATAAAATGTGCAAATGCAGTTAAGGTCACAGTGTTATAAAAGTGCTAATGTGTTAATAAATTCAAAGTAACACACCACAATTAAAACAATTACATTCATTAACTTGTGTCCCTATGATTACTAGTTGACCCTGTTTAGCACTTACAATAAAATAGTTTGTTCCATTTGTATTTAAAGGTCGATCTGAAATTGTCTTGTTGCTTAGGCTAGTCATTTGCAAACATGTCTTGAAAATAAAAATCCTCATTAAATGGAATAAAATCAGTAGAAAAGATCCATAACTGTGGAATTAATATAAAGGCTCAGCAGAAAGGGCAACAGATGAGCCAAGTTAACTGGATCAGGAGCCACTATGAAAGTTTGGCAAAACATGCAGCAGAACCAGGATGCTCAGGGAAGCCAGCAGCCAGTCCCACCACTGGAACCACAGCAACACCACCTTTATGAGCAGGAACTTATACCACAGCATCAGCATGCCCTGCCTGACCTTGCACAACAGCAGCAGATGCAACAATATGCTATGGTGGGAAACTACATCCAGACAAGTCCAGCACAAATGTGGCAGCAACAGTACAGGCAGGTACAGTCACACCATCCACCAGCGTACTGCAGTCACACCACACCAGCCCAACAATACAGCATACCCCACCAGCCAGTGAGCAGACAGCAACATATCAGCAATGCACAGCAGCCATGTGTGTATGGACTGCAGGAGAGACATCGCCTATTGGCACATTGTAGATGTGGGTTGTGTTTCTGTCTGATGTATTTCATTTGCCTGCTTCTCTTGCCCCACACTTCTGTCTGTTACTGCCTCTGCCTCTACTGCCTTGGAGCTCCTATATGGGCTGCAGTGGGTCATGCTGGTGTGGCCTGTTACATCTCAATAGTATTGCATGCTATTAGTGGTCTAACATCTGACACTACCATAAGATCCTTGGTAGTGTTGCATGGTGCGTCAACCCCATTATAATTGGTTCTCAATTGATAGTACACTGCCTTCTGTTTAGGATGTGAGTTATGCCTCACTCTCTTTGGTGCAGCACATGCACATTTTTTCTGCAGTTAAGGTGCAGCAGTGGCTGAGTATAGCTATTAAGGGGATGATACATATTTTTCAATGACTTTTTTTCTCTGCATGTAATTCTGCAGCTGGGTTTTCTCTGCAACTGCAGAATATTTTTCCCGCAGCTGCAAATGTTTTGATAATATCCCACAACACAACTGGCCTTCTTTTCTGCACCTGCACCATGTTATGGAGACTTCTGCATTTTTCCCCTTCAAAGTCTTTTGAGAATCCAGCCCTAGATTTTTTTTTGTTTATGAGGAACTGCCAAACTTAAGAAAGTGGTACATGTAGAACTGCTCAAAATGTTAGTTGATGTCTTCATAATCTCAACAGTTGACTACTGTACTGCCTTGCAGTCTGGCCTTGTAATAATTCTCTTTGTGAACTGCAATACTACATAGACAATAAAAGTGGTAAAAGATAACAGGTCCATCTAGTCTGCCTGACGTTCTCTATCTTCCCTGGGACCTATGTTCATCCAGGGCTTTATCCCTCACAATCTATGCCTCACTCCCCTCCCTACTGCTACAGACCTGAGCAACTAACAAAACCCCTCACTCTGTCCCAGCCATGCTTGAAGCCATTTAGTCTTGTAGTCACCACCACCACTAGCAGACTGTTCCATGGTTACACCACCTTTTCCATAAAATAGAACTTCCCCAAATTTCTCTTAAACTTTCCTCCTCCAGTTTCCCCTTGAGATCTCAGGTTCTTGACTTCATATGCATGCTAAACGATCTTCCCCCAGAGTTCATCTTGTTTATGCCTTTCAGGAACTTGAAGGTCTCTGCCATACATTCTTTTGCCTGTTTGCCAGTGAATACATATTCAGTGTCTTGAGATGATCTTCATAAGATCTGCTGTGTTAGCCCTGAATCATCTTGGTCACCCTGTGTTGAACCATCTCCAGCCTGTCCCTGCCTTTCCTTAGGTGATGTCTCCAGAACGGACCACAGTATTCCAGGTGTTGCCTCATTAGTGACCTATTTAGAGGTAGTAGTACCATCTTTTTCCTGCAGTCAACACCTCTGTCTGATACACTACATCATGCTATTAGCCTTACTATAGGCCTTGTAGTAGTACCTCCTTTTTCCTGCTGTCAGTACCTCTTCTGATACACTACAACATGCTATTAGTCTTACTATAGGCCTTGCTACATTGGCTTGGTTGTTTGAGGGTGTCACTAATGGTGATTTCTAGGGCCTTTCCCTGTCCTGTAGTGCTCTGTTAACCCCTCTCTTCTGGTACTCTGCCTTTTTTTTGTCCCTAGGTGCATAACCTTACATTTTTGGCATTAAATTTCAACTGCCAAACTTCAGATCAGCTCTCTACCTTTATAGATCTCTCTGCATTTCCCTGATTTCTTCATTGCTATCTACTCTACCACAGAGCTTCATGTCATCTGTGAAGAGACAAAACTTCCCCTGGATGCCCTCTCTAATGTCACTGGTGAACATATTGAAGAGAACAGGAACAGGGCAGATTCCTGCTGCACACTACTTGTAGCCTCCTTCTATATTGATTTAAACCTGTTTACCACCACCCTCTGCCATCTCTCCTCAACCAGTTTCCTATCCATCTAACTATGTCCCTAGCCACCCCCAGGACCTCCAGGTTCCTCAGGCACCAAGTCAAAAGCCTTTCTGAAATTGAAGTAAAATAAACCCACAGCATGGCCCTTATCTACTACCTTTGTTACCCAGTCAAAGAAAACTATTATGTTGATCTGAAAATATCTCCCTACCACAAAGCCAAGCTGTTTACTATCCTTTAGAAAATTGCTCTCTAGGTAGTCTACAAGGTCCTCTTTGATCAGTGACTCCATCAGTTTACTAACTATAGAGATAAGGCTGACTGGTCTGTAGTTCCCTGATTGCTCTGTGCCCCCCACCCCCCATGTGGCGGAACTACATCTGCTATCCTCCAGTCTTTTGGAACTACCTGTGTTGAAATTGAGCTATTGAATAGCACAACTAGGAGTTCAGCCAGTTCTGTAGTCAATTTCTTGTGCACCCTTTGGTGCATTCCATCCAGCCCTGGAGCTTTATCTACCTTTAGGGCTTCAAGCCCCTTCTGGACCCTTTTTCTGACAAATACAGGCTGCCTCATTTCAGGAATGCCCTGGACATCTGCCTTGATGAAACTTTCAGGCAAGGACCCACTGTCCTCTCTTGAGAAGACAGAGTTGAAGTAATCATTAAATATGGCTGTTTTTTGTTCATCTTCCTCTATTACCCCCCCCCATTGTAGGTAGCAATACTCAGACCTTCCTTTATTTCTTAATATCTGTAGAATTGTTTTTCCCCACCCTTGACTCACTCTGCAATACACAACTCTATATCTACCTTTGTCTCCCTGACCATCCTCTTCACTTCCCTAGTTTTTATTTAGTACTCTCCATATTGGTCCTCGCCCTGCTTTTCCTTGTACCTGGGTACCTGGTGAAAGCCTTTTTCTTGGCTTCTCTGCTTCTCTGACCATTTCAGAGCACCATATTGGTGTCTTGTATCTGTTTCTTTTTGTAACAATTTCTGTGCATGACTTTGTCCTCTTTATTGCCCTCCATCTTTTTTGTACACTTCTAATGTTGTTGACCCTGTTCAAATTGTTTCAGATCAGCTCCCTCAACCAGTTGAAGGCTGCTCTTCTGAAATCTAGGACTTCTGTTTTTGATAGGGGTATTCTGGTCCAGAAAGTGAGCCCAAACCAAAGTTGTGCTTACTAGACCCCCTTGGCTTCCTACCCTCACTACACCTGCCATCTCAGAGTTGGTTAGCTCCAAATCAAGAAAGGCTGTATGTCTAGTGGGTTCCTTAACCAGCTGGACCAGGCAGTCCTGCAATGTATCTTGTTTAAATATTTTTATTGGAGAAAGAATAATGTGAAATCATTACACACACACAGTACAAATACATACAAAAAGCAGAGTTAAAAGGGCCATTGGATGATTTAACATGTGAAAAATATATACATATCTACAGACATTTTTATGAGTTAATGTTAGCAGTTAGTCAATACCATATTGATAAACGCATTCACAAAACACTGTTAACTTTAGAATATTTAACAAGACAAAAAATGCATTTTTCCCATTCTTGGATGGGTTTAGAGTAACCATCTCAAAAATATATGTCATTTTTTTAATGACTCATGTCATGAAGACTAGCAATGAATAATTGTTTCCATTCTAGTCAAGGAAATGATTTATTGGCATTATTTTCTTTCCTGTTTTTTAGGATGGTCCTTTTCCTTGCCATTGTACTGGCCCTGAGTATGTTTATCTATTTTTTATCTAATACAGATGCTAATTTGTCTAGTACTACATGCATAAAGGTAAGCTGTGTATTATAATTAGATGATCTAAAATATGAAAAACTTTTATCCACCATTTTTGTGTCAGTCTGCATTCCCAAAATGCACAATAAAGGTCTCCACCTTTTTCATTCTACTGCCAACAGTTGTCCCATATAAATAAATGCATTTTTAGTAGTTTGGATGGAGTGCAATAGGTTCTACTGATGATTTTGTATTTTATAGTCCTGTCCCTAGATATCTTGGCCCAGATATTCAAAAGGGTTGCGCATGGTGCAACAGTGTTTTCGCGCACCTATGATCACCCAGTGTGATATTTGTGCGAAAAGAGGCCAGTATTAAATCCTGGCGCGCCGTTAATATCAGTATCGTATGCAGGCACAGGTCGGGCTGTACCATGCATAAACTGCACAGCCCGATATTCAGCAGGGCCATGCAGGAGTTATGCAGGCACAACCCCTACCTGTGCCTGCACAATTTTACGCCAAGAAAAAAAGGATCAAGTTGAGGGCCACCTACAGGTGAGCTGCCACATTGCAGGGTGCAACACAGCAGCTGCCACCTGTGGGTGGCCCTCCACTCATTCCCTCCACACCTGGCGGTGCCCCCCCATGCCCCAATCATGGTCTAAAGTGTCCCCCCCATTAGCCCGATCGCGGGCATTAAGGTATTCTCCCCCCAGCCCGATCGCGGGCATTAAGGTATTCTCCCCCTTAGCCCGATTGCAGGCATTAAGGTATTCTCCCCCTTAGCCCGATCGCGGGCATTAAGTCATCCCCTTAGCCTGATTGCTGTCATTAAGTCATCCCCCCTTAGCCCCATCATGGGCATTAAGTCATCCCCAAAGTCCAAGATCCCTGGTGATCCAGTGGACGCAAGAAGCCAGATCGCTGGCGGCATCCTTACCCCCAAGTATGTCATCCCTGGTGATCAGTGGCCTCACCCACCCACCCATGGAGCCCCACCACCCTGTTCCCCATCAGCTAGCGGGAGAGCACCACCCACCTGCCGCCCCGCAGCCTGCCGACGCCGAAGCTCAGTAGGCTGCATGCCCATTAGTGCAGAGCATGAGCCAATGGGCATGCAGCCATATACAGGCAGTTCAGATATGTGAATAAATTCTTCATTCACATATCTGGACTGCCTTAGAGTGAGGGCGGGCTGCACACCCATTGGCTCATGCCTGCACCAATGGGCGGCAGCCCTACTGAGCTGTCAGTTGGCAGGTGGCGGGCAGGTGGTTGGTGTTGCCGCCCGCCAGCTGACGAGGGGAGCGTGGTGGTGGGGCTCTGTGGGTGGGGTGGGGCCACTAGATCACCAGGGATGACATACTTGGGGGTAAGTGATGCCGCCCATGATCTGGTTTTCGCGTCCACTGGACCACCAAGGATCTTGGACTTTGGGGATGACTTAATCCCAATCGGGCCAAGGGGATGACTTAATGCCCGCGATCGGGCTAAGGGGGAGAATACCTTAATGCTCTTGATCAGGCTAAGGGGAGAATAATTTTAATGCCCGTGATCGGGCTAAGGGGGGGAGAATACCCTAATGCCCATGATCGGGCTGCAGGGGGAGTCGGTCTCTGACGGCTGCTGCCTGGCAGTGCGCCAGACGCAAGTCATCGGGGATCAGCGCACCTGCATGGTAATGACATGCAAATGAGGCCGTAATTAGATGCAAATGGCCCCCCCATGTGCCTTGCATAAATTATGGCCCCATTTGCATGTCACCTTTTGAATATCGCAGGTGCTGCGCATGGCGCAATGGAACTTGTGCCACCGCATCTGAATGCTCCACTCTGACCACTTGCGTTGGTGCAGTTCCACTGTGCCATGCACAGTGGGTGTGGCCAGGAGGCGATATTCAAAGAAGTTGCTCAATAGCACAACTCCATTGAATATCACCCTGGCCACACCCCAGCGCAACTTTTTTGAGCAGCGCAGGGGCTTGCACCACAGAATGGCGCAGTTTGAATATCTGGGCCCTTGTATTTATTCACTGAACATAAAATGTTGTTCCATTGTGTTTCTGATATAGTCATCTTAATTTATTTTAACCATTTCTCTTTTATCTTTCAATAAGTTATCAAAGTCTGTGTGCAGGCTTTTGTACAACCAAGAAAATAAACCTGTTTCAACTTTGACTTTTTTCATTAGTAGGTGTTGTATAATGTCAATATTAGGAGTTCTTTCTCAATGAGAAAAAATTGTATTAAATATGTTATTAAGATATAAATATTTGAAAAAGTTTGTTTGACATAAGTTGAACTGTGCTTTACAGAATTCCTACTGTATATAATGATTGTTAAAAGTCTGACCATCTATGAATGCAATATTTTTCCAAGTTGAAAAGTAGATTGTCCTGCCATTTATTTTATGATTTGGAATATTTCATATAATCCCAGAAGTAAATTGGTTAGTTGACCATTTATTTTTATTAATATAGTTTTAGTTATTCTGTTAATATTAGTTAATTAAATGCATTTACTATTTATGAAAGCTAATGGGACACATCAAATGTTAGATACTGTTATATGTGAATTTGTTTCATAGTTGATAAGTATATCATTAATAGTGCTGTCACAAGTTTCTTTATAAGCTCATTTTTTATAGTTTTGATTACTATATGTAATAAAGTAGCTTCTTGGATCTGGGTATGCAAACCCTGCATCTTCCTTAGATTGGCACAGCTTGTTCCATGCAATATGTGGATGTTTTGAGTTCAAAATAAATTCTCTAAAACATTTAGTAACATTGATGAACCAGTGACCTGGGATAGGTATACATAATGCTTGAAACAAGGATGGTAAAAAGGGTATGGCTAACATTTTTAGATTCTGTAATTTTCCATGGATTGATAAGGGCATTTTCTGCCTTCCTCGTAGTTCACATTTTAATTTTTCTAATAAGGGAATATGATTTGTTTTAAATATGTGTGCACAATTGTTAGTTCTTTTTATACCTACATAATCCATTCTTTCAGATTTGCAGGTTGCTTTAAAAATGACCAACTTTTCATCTAGGGAGACTTGATTAAACTGTATTAGTTCTGATTTTTCCTCATTATTTTTTTAATCTGATATTAAAGAAAACTGTTGTATAATTTAATTTATTGTTTATAATCTATATTTAGGATTTGTCATCATCAAGAGTATATCATCTGCATATAG
Source organism: Neoceratodus forsteri (assembly GCA_016271365.2). NCBI lineage: Eukaryota > Metazoa > Chordata > Ceratodontiformes > Ceratodontidae > Neoceratodus > Neoceratodus forsteri. Next base: position 345,895,495 of record CM028131.1, on the reverse strand, counting down.
TAGGCTTTAAGCTTTAATTCCACTTCTCAAATCTCAATCCTTGAATCTTCCTGATTGTCCCTAATTTCACTGAGTAAAGGTTCTAATGCTAGAACAAAAAGTGTGGAAGACAGTGGCATCCCTGTTTTACACCTCTATGTACTGCAAGTAAAATTCTAACTACATAAGATGTAAAATAGATATTCCCACTCCACCATATCAAACACCTTACATGCATCTACACAAATAAATATAGCTTCTTTTTTCTTCTAACTGTTCAATGATACTATAAATTATGAACTGCAACATGTAGAGGCCTATTTGGTATGAATCCAGTTATGGATGCATGCATTTTTCTAGATACTTAAGGATCCTGTAATTAAATATTTTAGCCAAGATCTTATATTCATTATTTAATATTGACATAAGTCTCTAATTTTGAACATATTTTGGATCTGTTCTCAACTCAACTCATTTTATTTTCTAAAAAGTGCAAGTCACCATGTATTCAAGCACTTGTACAATAATTAAAACAATAAATAAGACATTAGTTAAAATATAATAATCACTCAGACAACAAACCAGTAATTCTCTCATAATCTGAAAAGGCAAGGCTAAAAAGATGTGCTTTTAATGTAGATTTAAAGCATTCCACAGTCAGCCATTCCCTTATCCGATGAGGTAGAGAATTCCACAGGGTCAGGGCCACAAACATAAATGACCGAGCACCTGAGGTCTTTAAATCGACCCTGGGAATCTCTAGAAATCCCTCATTGGTGGAGCAGAGCCAGTAATGGGGGCAATAGGGACACAGAAGATCCTGCAGGTAACCCAGTCCCTATCCATTTAGGGCTTTATAGATCAGTAACCCAGCCTTGAAAGTAATACACCACTGAATAGGCAGCCAGTGCAGGCCATGGAGCAAAGGCATGACATGGCAAGATCAAGGCAAGCCAGTCAACAGCCTGGCAGCCACATTCAGCACTAGCTGCAACCGGTGAATATCAACCCCCAGTAGCCTTAGGTATAGGGAGTTACAGCAGTCAAGACGAGAGGTCACAAAGGCATGGGACAATGTTGGGAGGTCATCAGGCAGGACCAGGCTCTTGATCTGGGTGATATTCCTCAGATGGTAAAATGAGGACCTGATGACAAATGACACCTGAGACTGAAGCATCAGTCTGTCATCAAGAATAACATCCAGAATTTTCACCTGATCAGAGGTCACTAGCTGGCTGGCCCCAAGCCAAAGCCCAGTGGGCTGCCCTGCCCGTGCCCCCTCTGCCTGATGACCCAGGTCCACAACCAACACCTCAGTCTTATCAGGGTTAAACATCAACCAATCAGCATTCATCCAGTCCTGGATCTTTGCCAGGCAGCTGTTAAGCACTGAGACAGCATCATCCTGCTTGGGCACAAAGGACATGTAGAACTGAGTATCATCTGTATAGCAGTGATAACTCAGCCTATACCACCTAACAATGTCTCCCAACAGCAGCATATACACCACAAACAACATCGGTAAAAGCACAGAGCTCTGTGGTACCCCATAAGGCAAGGAGACTGGGTCCAAGGAAAAAATCCCAGACACCACTGTCTAAGACCTGCCAGAAAGAAAAGAATGGAACTATCTGAGAACCATACCAAATAATCCACAGATGAACTGCAGGCACTCTAGCAACACACCTTGGTCCATGGTGTCAAATGCCACAAAGAGATCAAGGATGACCAAGATGGAACAAGTTCTCCAATTTCTTGTTATCAGGAGATCATTGAGTACTTGAACATGGGAAATCTCAGTGCTGTACCCCTTCTGAAATCCTGACTGGACAGGATCATAGCTATCATGGATAGTAAAATGGACCTCCAGCTGCAGTGCATCCACCTTCTCAATAACCTTCCCTGTAAAGAGGAGGTTGGAGACTGGCCTGTAGTTAGCCAGATATTCTGGATCAAGAGAAGATTTCTTATGGAGGGGCATTACCACCGTCTCATTCAGGTTGTCCAGAAACACATCTGTCTCTAATGAGCACTGGACTATCTCATCTAGGACTGGGCCAATGACCTCAACACACTCCACTAGGAGGTGAGTTGAGCCCAGGTCCAAACTACAGCAGGTCGGCCACAAATCTTGGACAATCTGCAAGACATCCTCGATCGTTAACTGGTCAAAGTCAGACCAGATAAATTGGGGGGCATATGCACATAGAAAGGCGGCTACCAACGAATAAAACTGGAGCTGGACAATGAAAGCATCAGACAGAAAACAGAACAGCTACCCAGTGATCGACATAAGAAAGAAAAGACCTATATGCTAAGGTCAGATAAAAAACTTTTAATAAATAGCAGGCAAACGGCACTACAGAGCCACAGGTGGCTACATCTCAAAGATGCTTTTTCCATGTGACTCACATGGAAAAGCATCTTTTGGGATGTGAATGTGTCTGTGGCTCTGTGGTGCTGCTCGTTCAAGCTAGTTATTAAAAGCTTTTTATCTGACCTTAGCATATAGGTCTTTTTTTTCTTATGTCGATCACTGCGTAACCATTCTGTTTTCTAAACTGAAGGACAGCAATCTCCCACTGACCAACACCACTCCCAACAGAACAAGCCACATGGATTTCAGACCTGATGTCAGCAACATTATCGGCGAAGAGTTGAGCAAACTCATCATATTTCTCTTGTGAAAATGCTCTCTGCAACTGAAGACAAACTAGATTGCACAGCCTGCCAACAGTCTGGAAGAGCTGAGCTGATAAAGTCTGTGCAGTGGTGATCTCCCTGGACATGAACTCTGCCTTCTTACAGGAGATGGCTGATTGATAATCCTTGTAATGAGTCATCAATCTAAGCCTGTCGGCATCAAGGCCAGATTTCTGCCAGCATTGTTCCAACCTTCATCCCACTCATCTCAGCTCCCTCAAGGTCCCATTAAACTGGGGGGCTGAGAGTGAAGAGTGAGTGGACGAACATGGACAGGAGCAACGGAATCCACAGCCTCTGTTATAGTCTTGTTATAGGCTTGCACCAGGTCCTGTTCCTTGTTTTGCAATCAGACTGATTTATGTTTTGGTCAAAGATTCTGGAGGTGTTTTTTCCTGCTGGATTTGTTAGGTACAGAGCTTTGAGAAGTGAAAGCAAAGCCTCATAAAAGGTTGCATAGAATTTAATGGTATAGCCATCTTTGCCAGGATGTTTTTCCTTTGCCATATCTTGTCAGTTATTTTAATCTCTTCCTGTGTTATTGGAGCAGTTATATTATCTATTCCTACCTCTGATAAATTTAATGGTTAACAATATTTATGTAATATTTTAATTCTTCACTTGAGGGTGAGCATTGTGAAGAATCTAATATTGTATACAACTCGTGGAAGCAATCAGCAATTTTTTGTTTCTCTGTTTGTAAATCACCATTTGTGTAAAAAATGAAGGTGATATCATTACTTTTTTTCTTCTCAAGTAATTCTTTAGGCTAACAATTTACCAGCAACTTTATTCATTAAATGCCAATTTCTTTTAATTGTAAGCTAATTATTTTTAAGGCTATAGATTTCTGTATTAATTATAATTTTTTTAGACTTTCATAGTCATTCTTTCTGGTTTGATCTCCTATTCTGGCTTGATGTTCTAATGCCAGTAATTTAGTTTCTATTCCTTAAATTTTACCTCTTCTTTTTCTATTTCTCCAAGATGCAAAATAAATAATATTGCCTCATAATGTTGCATTAAAGGCATCCCAGTTACTTATGATATTGTTTTCTGACTTTTCATTTTCAATTCAGAAGTTATGAATGGTGACCTTTACCCAGTCTATAAAGGTAGAATCACCCAATAAGGAATTTTTAAATATCCATATATAATGGTTATGATTACAGAGTTCCCATGTCATACTGAAAAAAAAAACAGGATTATGGTCAAAAGGTATCTGTGGTTCAGCAGATGAACTAAGAAATATACTTTCATTAATAATTGATTTTGATACTGTTACTTAGTCTAATCTTGCACTAGTCTTATGTCTACTCGATGTGTGAGTATATGGTTTTGTTTTCCCATTTAATTCCCTAAAATAGTCTACCAGCATATTGTTAGACAAAAAGTTATTGAAGTCTCTCTGCTCAATTTTCAAAGAGCCCTGTGCCATAACGCTTAGGTTCTGTCAGTGCGCCAAACCACTTTGCCACAACTGCACCTGATTTTCAAATCACAGGCACAATTGTGACAGTTTCTGCATTTTACGGTAGCTTGTGCCACATATCTGGTACAAGTTCCATAAAAACAGCTCCTGGGAATGCCACAAGCAAGACCAGAAAATGTTGGTCTAACTTGCAGCACCTGGCACACGGGATTGAAACTCCCAATAATCATCCAGCTGATTGCCACAAGTCTGTGCACCTTATCTTTTGTGCACCTGGGGCTTCTAGCAATTGGAGACTTTGAAAATCAAGCCCTCTGGCTTTATACCTGTTCCAACTTTTGCCCAGGGTACATTTGCCTAAAATTATCTCATGCAGACAATTCATATCACCTGCAAGTATAATGTAAATGGCATCAAATTCACATACAAGTTTTCTTTATGTTTGCTAAGAAACTATTAACATTTTGAAAGGGGCATAGATCAAACCTATAACAAACACACAGTTATGAAGTTCAACTTTAACTAATAGTATTTTGCCTTCCTGGTCTGTTATATGGTCTAGTACTCGCCCATCAAATTTTCTGTGCACAATAATGGCAACTCCTTTACTGTTTTTACTGGTACTTTGAGAAAAGCTTATCTGTTTGACGCATTTCTTTTCTCCTTTTTTTTTGCTTCATTTTCAAAAAGAAATGACTCTCGAGAAAAGCTAGATCATTTTTTTTAAATAATGTAAAACTCTGTACTGCTTTATATATAAATTGATGCCACTGACATTCCAAGTGAAATAACTAGTTAAATATGACACTGAGTGAAAATTAGATAGTCACCATAAATTAGAACAACCATCTGTGTACTGGTTCTTTAACTGTACATGAGAAATGATTTGCAAACTTCATCTCCTTTTTGGTTTTTTTTTCCAACACAATCTGTGCATAACCCAACATATAGTCCCATAACATCCCCCCCCAGATCACCCAGGGATCCCCCTCCCAAACTGCCATGGGGAAAACCCCATTGGAGAACCTTGCATTCCTTGAGGGGCCTACAATAGTGAGGGATAATCTTCCAAACATCCTATCAGCTAATTAAGTAACTTCTCCTAATTTTGCCAATATGTCATTTAATAAACCTCTTGAAAAAAGTTGTCATGTTATGGCTCTTCCCTGTAGCTAGAAAATTAATGTCAAGTCTGGCAATGAAAAAGTATTTGACCTTAATTCCTGTGTCAATGTAACAGAAACCTTCTAAACAATTGTGTTAATGTTTTTCTATTAAAGAGTTAATGTACTTCCTGGAATTAATAGCAACTTTCAGATGTATTCAGCTATCACTTCTTACATCTGAAACATTTTTTTTCTTTTCACTAATTAAAATATTTTCCACCAGGCAGTACTGGGGTAATGTGTGGAGCAGCACTCTGGAAGTTAAAAAAAGTCAGTTCTGTTCCTCCCACTACATCTCAACATTGAGCCCACACTGACTGTGACATCACTAGTAACCAAAGAGTAGCATTTATCACTGCCAGATTATTCTCTTTCAGATGAAGCAGCAGGAATTGGCGCTTCTTTTTTATGAGTGATGTCACAACTTCCTGCATTTTAATTGGTAACATCTGAAAGCCATTGTTCAGGCTACAGGGGCTGAGGTGCCTCAAAGTGTTTGGTTACTTTCCTGATGATGTAGTGGGAGGAACAAAACTGACTCTTTTTTAGGCACCAGTGTGCTGCTCCACACATCAGCTCAGTACTGCCAGTTGGAAACAGAAAAGAAAAACTACTTCAGATATAAGAAGTGATAGCTGACTACATCTGAAAATTACTATTAATTCCAGGCAGTACACTAGCTCTTTAAAGCCTCAACTAATACCATTTAGTATTTTGTATAATTTTAGAATTACAAGATTAACATATAAAACAAGTTTGGTAAACAGATTTTTTAAGTCATTAGTCACTTCTTTCACATTTTCATAAAGCAAAGCCTAACCATTCAGAAAAGCGCTCAGTTTGGCAGGAAACCAGTTTATCGACTTAACATTGTTTTTCCACAGAGTTTGTTGCAAAGTTGATTGTTGTTTGTGCTGTTTGCATAAATCATGAGAAAAGTCCTGTTTCATGGATGTTTTCTGATTTCTGTAGATAAAACCGTTTGCCTGTGAAATGGCTTGGAGAGTTATGAATTTGTCCTCATTTGTCTGAAATGTCATAATTAGAGATTAGACACCCTCTTTAAATATAGATTTCTTGACCCATCCAGCCAACTATGTATATGAGAGGATCATTGGATTCTTACTTACAAAGAGCTTTTAATAGGTCTGTTACAATGTCTATCAAAGGGGAATCATTTTAACAGTCTTGTAATATTCAGAAAAGTCTAAAGTTTGTGCACCTAGCAAGGTTTGCTTGATCTTCTTGTTTGATTTTCAAAAGTTAGTTTTGTGTTTTCAAACCTTCTATTTGCTTTGACAAGTTTGGTAATCAGTCTTCTTCTTCTAATTGTCTTTTGCAAAGTTCAGTGATCCTCTGTTATTCAGAATCCACTTTAAACACTAATGGGTCCATTTTAGATTTCATTTCCAGAATATCAGATGGTACAGTACTCAGCTTGCAAAGACTTTCTTAGATATTAGTCGTGTTATTTTTAAGGGATAAGGCCTGGGTACTTGGATTTTCTGTTGTCGTTTGAGTGACACTAGTTGAGTTTTTCCTCTGACTCTGAATGCGGTAGCCATTCTGTTAACACTGAGGCCCCCATACTTCCTTTCTCTCTTTTTCCTTTTTTTATCCAAGTCCATTTGACTTCCTGTGGTCATTTTTGGCCACCTAGTAAGATTTTTGCAAGTTTAGTTGCATTTGAATAAGAATTTTCTGTTTATGTTAAACCTTAGCCCATAGAATTTCTTCAGTATCAGTATCTGTTCCTGCTGTTTCCAAATTATGCTATTTATAGTTTTTCTTTCTGAGGTTCTACATTTTTTTTTAGCTTGTTATTTTCCGCAGAGCTTTCTACCATTACCAAGGTGTTATACTTTTCTTTAGGTCTCACTCCCTGTGGCATGTGGCCAACCAGTCTGCATTTATCCTGGTTCTGATTAGAGAGTAAAGATTTTTGCCAAAATGACCAATGAATGAAGTTATTTTAGATCACTTTAAGATGTGCTGATAGAGTTATACAATTTTAAGTTCTGTGGCTCTGTCTGCTTCAGTTATATAACTTTATTATATTTCTTTGCCTTATTTAAAGGCAGTTTGCATATACTGTATAAGGTTCATTATTAATGTCTGCTCTTGTTCTTGTTGCTTACCTCATTTCTTGAAGCTTGTGTTAGCCAACCATATGGCTGACAGACTGGGTCTCCTCAAGTTTTGTCCCTTTCATTCATGGTGTAGGTCTGATGCTTTATGTCACTGCCACTGCCACCAGGAAAATCGGAAGGGAAATTACAGAGGGAAATTACTGCATTGCTTAAATGTATACATGCATACTACTGTCATATTGCCACCATAGGAAGGAGGAACAATAAAAATTCTTTGTTTTAAGTTCATGTGCTGTTCCTGCTGCTGCCATAGCTTTCAAAATGGAGAAACACCTGGTACTGAGTACTGGGTCACTCACAGCTTTACTCCTACCACCACATGGTTTCAACTTGTCTGTGCAAAAATGATTCACCAGGTAGCAAGGGCCAAAAATGTGAATGCATCAGTTGGCCAAAACAACAGTATCCACTTGATTCGCATATGCTGTAGGAGAGGAGTAAAGTCAGAGGTTCATTCAATCAATTAATCAATCAATCTTTATTTAACTAGGTGAAACACCGTTGAGAATAATTCATTTGCAAGGTGGACTTGGACAGGTTTACAACAATACAAAGCTCCCGTAAACAGCAAGGAAATACAAAATACAAATGATGCATAGTGAATACATTAAATTAAGTGACCATACAATGATACAGATGTGCAAGGAAGTACATGATAAATGCATTGAGATTGGCATTTTTTGAACAATAAGTGCATTCATTAATACAGAATGGGCTGGCAGTATTACCTAGAGGTTAGAGTAATGAGCTGTGGAAGAGCTTGGTACATCCAACAGACCAGACCTTGGTTTGATTCTCACAGCTTCCACTTGCAAACTGTGTGACTCTGAGCAAGTCACTTAACCGCCCAGTGATCCCAGGTCACCCCTGAAAGCAGGCACTTGTGCCTAGTGGACCTTACCCGGTTACCAAAGACTAAAATAAATTAAAAAAAACTGCTGGGCAATAGCCCCTGGTAAAACAGGTTTCTTTAGCAGTTTTCATGGGTTCCATGTGCTTTGGGTGAGTGAAAAGTGGTGAGCCCAAAAACAGCTACAGCTTTTGGGCAAGTACAAATATGGTGACAATTGATTTTTTGCATGGGGCTCTGCCCCCACACACCCTTAATAAAATAACTAACTCCAAGGTTGTAGCACCTCTGGGAGGGGGAAAGTCTTCGTCATTATGTTTGACTTCACCCAAAAGCCATTGCTGTTTTGGGGCTCACCATTTTTCACTCACACAAATCATGGGATACCATTTACATGAAATGTCAGCATTCTACATGGCAGTCTGCTTGCACAAGGAGTTTAGAAGAAAAGTGGTAGCTCACTATCTGACACATATGCCCATTATCTAACAAGTCCTGACTTCTGGCAGATCTGGCCTTGGAATGTCTCAGTCAACATCCGGGAGGTTCAGATCACTCACTACCACCACCTGCCCCTTCTTCACTCCCCTTGCCAGCTCTTTCCTGAGCTCCCTTTCTTTCTTTCCTCCTTGTTCTGGTGTTCTGTAGATCGCCCCATCCATATTTTCTTCCTGAGATCACTGTGAAGTGAAACTCTTGTGACTCTGTTTCCCCTCTGCTTCTCTTGATATGTCCATTTGCCACAGCCTCTATGCCCTCCCTCACATAGGGCTATGCCCCCCAATGGCTTATCCCTCTGTCCTGTCTTAACATTAGTGTAACCTAGGATTGATAAGTCACAGTCATTATTCTCTGTAGCCCAAGGCTCTGCAATAGCTACGATGTCTGTTTCTGTGTCCGACACCAAAGCCAGGAGCTCACTGCTGCAACCAAACTTATATCTGATACTACCCCATGAACATATCTTTGTAAAAGCCCACCTATTGACTTATATTGTAACTGCTTTCTTACACTGTCTCCTGATTATTTGTCTGATCTAATCACAGTCTTCTCTCCATATAGACTCCTAAGATCACCCCCATGGCCCTCCTTTGTTAAATACACCTTCTCCCTGCTCTTCTTCTGATAGGGGCTTTCCAATTGGTGGATACTCCAGGCTGAGAAACACAGCTATTTGCTACATTAGGATCTACACAGACCTAGATCATAAGGTCTTCTGCCCAGTTCTATTATGAAGCCTATGATCCCCCTTTACTGCCACCTTGCTGCCTGTCCCTTCTAATTCTTAACCAAAGCACCAATGTTGAACAAACTCCTAGAACTGACACCTACTGGTGCTATCTTACTCCCTCTACCTAAACCTAACCTACAGATACATGCATTCATCACTGTTAAAAAACTTGCATCACTTGCATCTCACACACCCCTTTTCAGATCATTTTCCACCACTTTCACCTGCACCCTATGCTCAGCAACCCTGTCCTTTAAAGCCTGGATGCTTCTCTTCACATCCATGGGGTGCATTAGATCTCAACCTACAGAGTCTCCAACTCTCTCCTCCTATAACCTTAAAAAGGGGCGGGTTAGACTGTTGAAATCACTGTTAAGTGCTAGTAAACAAGTTCTACTGATCTTCCTACTTTGCTCAAGATACATTGAGCTAAACCCAGGTCCCTCCTCCCCCATTTCTTCCCCTTCTGTTCTGGCAAATCTAAAGGGGATGAGTCTCCTCCATGTTAATGCCTGCAGCCCCTGGCTAAACCACTCCTTCCCAGATGTGCTTGTAATTACTGAATCATGGCTAAAACCACCTACTCAGGATTCCATAATAAACTTCCCTTCCTACAAGGTTTTTAGAATGGATAGGCAGGCCAGAGGGGGTGGAGTAGATATCTACATGCAGGATAGATACTCTGCCTCTGTTATTAACTCCACCTCAGAGCTGAAGAAATTTGAAAGCCTTACCATCAAGATCCAACTTTCCCCAGCCCAATCACTCATAGTAATAGGGTGTTACAGACCACCATCAGCCAGGCTCAAGATACCAAACCACCTGAGCACCCTACTTGATACTTCATCCTCAGAGATCATAGTCTTGGGTAGCCTAAACTTGGATTGGCTCTCTTCCTGCTTGAAACCTCTTAAGGAACTGTGTGATGCCTTTGGGCTCCAACAACTTATTATGGAACCCACCCTCTCAAATACAAAAAATCCTACCAACAGTACACTGCTTGATATCGTACTAGTAAACAAATTGCACCTGTTCACCCATGAGGGTGTTTTCTTCAGTGACATTAGTAGTCACTGTACTATTGCATGTGTAAGATCCCTATCTAAACCTATCTCTACCTCTAAATACATATTCAAAAGGTGCAGCCACAACCTCAACACCTTTGCCTTCTTATCCAATCTTCAACATGCAAATTGGCAAGATGTTTACATTGCCCCTTCTGTTAATGAGGCCTATGACATGTTCCATAAGATACTTATGGACGCAATAAACCATCACGCTCCCCTTGTGAAAATACGAACAAAAAAAATTTCATGCCCATGGTTCTCAGCCAGTCTAAAGTTGGATCTTCTCCATAGGGATGCCTTGTGGAAAAAGGCACAGATGACCAAACTTCCCTCTAATTGGACTGCCTTCAGTCTGGCCAGAAATCAGTGTGCAAAGCTTACTAGGGTTGCTAAGTCTAGTTACTAGAACAACAAACTACATGTGTCTACACGTTGTTCTTCTACATTCTGGAAGACTCTTAAGGAGGTTGAGGGTTGTAGGTCTTCCAACTCCCTCCCTTCCAAAATTATGACTAGAATTCCACTTACACAGACAAACACAACATCCTAAATTCATTAAATAACCCAATTACCACTGCAGGCCTGACCTTCAACTTCTCACCTGCCTACAACCTATGAAACCAGTTATGTGTGCAGACCATAGCCATCTCCACCCAACCCCATGACTGTACCCCCCTTCTCCTTTAGCCCAGTCTCACTGAAGCAGGTGGAAGATTTGCTTATCAAATTAGATACCAGAAAGAGTTCCAGTGCCAATCTTGTAGACCTGTAGTTCCTAAAAATAAGCTATCACATTCTGGCTGTACCCATTGCCCATCTTTTTAATATGTCCCTCATGCAGGGTACCCTCCCTGTGATTTGGAAAACTGCCCATGGCATCCCCCTGTTTAAGTATAGTCATCTTAGTGAGCTTAATAATTACAGGCCCATCTCTATGCTGTCCACCCTTTCTAAACTGTTAGAAAAATTAGTTAACCAACAAATTAGAGACCATTTAGACTCACACAAGCTGCTTACTCCAATTCAGTCAGGCTTCAGACCTCACCATAGTATGGTCTCCATGCTTGTGAAAGTCTCTAATGACAGGTTGAATGCCTTGGATAACAGACTCTACATTGGCAGCCACAGACACTACCAGCTATTTCCTGAAATTTCTGTGATATTTCTGCAAATATCTGATGCTTTCTGCATTTCCACAGTAGGGGCAGCAGAGAGAAACTCTTCAGAAATTTCACAAAATATCTGGAAATAGTCGGCAATGTCTGTGGCTACTACTGTATGTGTGTATGCACTGTTTCTGGACCTAAGCAAGGCATTCGACATGGTGGACTATGCCTTGCTCCTCGTCATCCTCCGTAACAGTGGATTTGAAACTGTCTCTCTTAAATGGTTTGACTGTTAACTTATTGGCAATTCCCAGCAGGTCAAAGCTAAAGGAGACTTCTCCCCATTGAAAACCCTACTGAGAAGCTTACCTCAAGGCTCAATACTGGGCCCCCTTATCTTCACAATTTATATCAATGATATCCATGCTGGTATCCAATTAGCCAATATTCATCTATTCACTGAGGATACCATCTTATACATCTCCAGACCTTCCGTAGACAAAACATGTTCCGACCTTCAACTTGAGTTCAGCCATCTTCAGAAAATACTGTTGCAACTAAAGCTACTTCTTAATGCTAAAACAATTAAGGTTATGCTTTTTTCACCCTTCACTAAGACACCCCACACTACTTTATTGAGGCACCAGCTCAAATTACCATCCTCTTTGATGAACCTCTTGAATTTGTGCCAAAATTTAAATATTTGTGTGTGTGGATCAACCACAAATTGATCTTTACTGACCATATAGAAGAACTAACAAAAAAGCTCAAACAGAAGCTTGGCATATTATTTTGTTATAAGCACTTACTAACATTGGAAGCGAAAACTATACTTGTACAGTCAACCTTCCTCCCCCTAATTGACTATGGAGACATTCTCTATGGACAAGAGACTAGCACAGCATGAAAAAAAGCTTGACATCCTATATCATCAAGACCTATGATTCATTACAGGAGCACACTACACCACTCATCACTGTTCCTTATATGCTCTAGTGGGGTGGATCTCCCTTAGCTTCAGACACTACAGAAATGCAGCCAATTGGACTTACCAAGCCATTATTAAGAAACTACTACTATATGTCTCTGACTGCCTTCCTATTTGCTGTCCTGGAAGCTATGCACTGAGAAGCCATTCTTACATAGCTCTAGTTATTCTTAAAGTCAGAACTTGGTTTGATAAATCAACCATAAGTTACTCCCTTCCCTCCCCTCCCTGTGGAACAAATTGCACAAATAGCCGGTCCACTAAAAATTAATACCTTCAAAACCTTGTTCTACTGGGCTGTCACAGAAAATTGTAACTGTGTGCCCGAAAACGTTCTCGCCAACCCTTCATTTTTTACTTCCCTCTTATTACCTTCCCTAGCCATATTTGTTTCTAACTTGTGGCTCCATCATATCATCCTTTTCCTATGTTTTGAGGTTCTTCTGTAAAACTGTGGCCTAGACACATGCTATTCTTATTTGATTGTTGTCTGTCTCTGTATAACTACCTTGCTAGCTTTGGCAGATGTCATGTTATACTATATTGACTGATGTTAACAATATGCAAATGGAGAGAGGGATGCAGCACCCCATACGTCGAATGGGAAGAATACCCTTCCCCCCTCAGCTAGTGGTCAAACAGGGATTCAGCATGTTTGCAGTTCATTTACATCACCAGGTAAGAAAAAAGGTCCATCTCCCCATATGACGCACAGGAGAAATGTCAAACCTCACCCAACAACTAACACCCTGAAATCTGGCCAATGGAAAATCATGTACACAGATGCTCCCAGCCTGGGAAATAAGATCCCAGACCTGCAGGCACTAATGTCAGAGGCTAAACTGGACATAGTAGCAATTAGTGAGACATGGTTTACCAGTAACCACACTTGGGAGACTTCAGTACCTGGCTATGTACTGTTCAGAAGAGATCAAGTTGCAAAAAGGGGGAGTGGAGTGGCCCTGTATGTCAATGAAAGTATCAAAGCTACAGAAATTCAGAATACACATAAGGAGCCAGAAGAACTGTGGGTCACCCTGGAAACAGGAAATGGGACAGCCATAAGAACTGGGGTTGTCTACAGGCCCCCAGACCAGGGGGAGAACATAGACACAATACTGTTAGAAGATATACAAAACATGACAGCTAAAGGGGAGGTTCTGATAATGGGAGACTTCAATATGCCAGATACAGATTGGTCAATACCAGCAGGAACATCTGCCAGAACTAAACACATGGTGGATTCCCTGCAGGGGAAGGGCCTCAAACAACTGGTACAACAACCCACAAGATACAGGGCTATCCTAGATCTAGTACTAACTAACAGGGAATGGATCACAGATCTCCAGGTAGAAGGTCACCTGAGGGCCGGTGACCATCACATGGTATGGTTCAATTTGGCCACTGCATCTAAATCATCCCATTCCAAGGCAAAAATATGGGACTTCAGAGGAGCTGACTTTGATAAGATGGCCAACAGAGTTAAGCTAACCCTGGGAAGAAGAAACACAGGTGAGGGGGTACAGGCAAAGTGGGCAAGCATTAAGGATGCAATACTTAAAGCAACATCCCATTGTGTTAGACAGAAAACGAAGTGCAAAAAAAGAAGGAAACCACTTTGGTTCTCAAATACAGTAGCAGAAAAGGTCAGAGCCAAAAGGCTGGCCTTCAGGAAATATAAGGGAACACAGCAGGATGAAGATAGGGAGACATACCAAACTGACTAAAGAAGCAGGGAAGGCAGTAAGGCAGGCAAAGTCCCAAACTGAGGAAACACTAGCATGAACAGTAAAAGAAGGTGACAAGACTTTCTATAGATACATTAGTGAAAGGAGAAAGTCCAGAGGGGATATTGCTAAGCTCAAAGGAGAAAAGGGGGCATGTGAGGAGGAGGACCCTGTAAATGCATCTATCCTAAATAGATACTTTTGCTTAGTATTTACTGAATAGAAGGTGGGGCAGGGCCCACAGCTCAGCACCATGGACACAGGGGAGAGGGAGGTGAGCACTACTCCCTTCACAAAAGAAAAGGTACAGCAAGAGCTCACTAAGATCAGGGTGGACAAGGCAATGGGACCTGATGCATACATCCCAGGATACTTAAGGAGCTAAGGTTGTAACTAGCAGAGCCATTAGCAGAACTGTTTAGTGAGTCTCTGAGCACAGGAGAGGTCCCAGAAGACTGGAGAAGGGCTCATGTGATCCCGCTGCACAAGAGTGGTAGCAGGGAGGAGGCAGGGAACTACAGACCAGTCAGTCTTACCTCAGTAGTGGGCAAGATTATGGAGGCACTCCTTAAGGAAAGGATAGTGCAACACCTGGAATCCATAGGGGCACAGGATCCAAGACAGCATGGGTTTTCAAAAGGAAGGTCCTGTCAAACTAATCTCATAGATATATTTGACTGGGTAACCAGAGTGGTGGACCAAGTGGGAGCAGTTGATGTCGCCTACCTTGACTTCAGAAAAGCTTTCGACACTGTTCCACATAGAAGATTGATAAATAAACTGGGTAGGCTAGGGGTGGGTCAGAAGTTGGTTAACTGGGTGGCAAACTGGTTGATGGACAGAAAACAGAGAGTGGTGGTAAATGGTATACAGTCAGAAGAGATGCAAGTCACAAGTGGGGTACCTCAGGTATCAGTCCTGGGGCCAGTCCTCTTCAATATCTCCATTAGTGACATTGCAGATGGACTAGAGGGTAAGGCTTGTCTGTTTGTAGATGACACCAAGATCTGTGACAGAGTAGATGACCCAGAGGGGGTGGGCAGAATGAGAAGAGATCTGCATAAACTAGCAAAATGGTCAGAAGAGTGGCAACTGGGATTTAATGCAAAGAAGTGCAAAATCATGCACATAGGGAAGAGAAACCCTGAAGCCACCTATAGGCTGGGAGGGGAGTTGCTGGCAGTCACAAAGGAAGAAAGAGACTTGGGCATCATCATCACCGATGACCTGAAATCATCCAAACAAACCTTTAAAGCAGTACGTAAGGCTAGGGGGATGCTAGGGTGTATTAGTAGGGGTATCACAAGTTGTAAGAGGGAGGTAATTATCCCTCTTTACAAGACACTGGTTAGGCCCCATCTGGAGTACTGAGTGCAGTACTGGAGGCCACACCTTCACAAGGACATTAACCAAATTGAGGCAGTCCAGAGAAGGGAAACCAAAATGGTGCAGGGACTGCATCAGAAGACATTTGAGGACAGATTAACGGAGCTCAATATGTATACCCTTGAGCAAAGGAGGGAGAGAGCTGATATGATCGAAACATTCAAACACCTTAAGGGCATTAACAAAGTGAAAGAGTCTAACATGTTTAAATATAAGAAAAATAGAAGGACAAGAGGACACAGCATGAGACTAGAAGGAGGCTGATTAAGGGGGAATATAAGGAAATTCTTTTTCACAGAAAGGGTGGTGGATGCATGGAATGGCCTACCTCAGGAAGTGGTGGCTATGAATACAGTGCAGGACTTCAAACTGGCATGGGATAGGCATAAGGGAGCAACAGAGATGAGTATGAATAGATAAGCCACTGACAGAGCAAAGGCCAATGGCACATTTGTAAGGTAGAAAAAGAAATGGGCAGACTGGTTGGGCCTTGCAGTCCTTATCTGCTGTCAACTTCTATATTTCTATGTTTGTATGTTTTTCTTATTGTAACCATCACTACATGTACTGGCCTGTTAACTATGCCAAATATTATACTGTATTACACTGTCTACTTCACTTTAGCCAATGTTTTTTACGTTCGCTTACGTGCATGCGCAAGGAATGTCTTGCAACAGTAGGACTTTTGGAGGTGTGTAACCCTGCTTGCCAATGCAGTGCTCAGTGTAGCAGGCACAACCCTAGGGGACCAATACATGCCGAGCTGTGTTTGACAGAAGTTTAGCTGCATTGGTCTTCACTTCTAAGAAAAGGTCTGCTGCAATCAGTGGTGGTAGTGTGTATGCAATTTGCATACCTACGTCAGCCAAACTGCTGTCATGCACAGCTCAGCATGAAATCCCTCTCACTTCCTCCCTCTGCTAATCTCCTCCCCGTCCCTTATTAGTGTTTTCCTCGGCCCTGCATTGTGTGCTGAGGGGGGTGCCCAGTCCCCCTTGGCTCATGCACCCCCCAGCACACTGTGGGGCCAACAGGGGTGCCCAATCCCCCATCGGCTGCAGCCCCCTCCAACAATTAGCCAGTTGGCATGCTGGGAGCCCATCCCAGCATGCTCATGCCTCCCCCCACGCACACTGTATGGCCGGTGGGGGTGCCCAATCCCCACAGCTCCAGTTCCCCCCAACAAACATGTAGGTGGCACGCTGGGAGCCCACCCCAGCATGCCAAAAGCATCCATTTCTTTTTTGTTTAAGTCCTGTGAAAGAAGAAAATGGTCCCTTGGTGAGTCCCTGCCACCCCAACCTGCACCCACCCTCTGCGCACCCACCTCCCCACACCCCCCAACCCCATACTTACCTCTGGAGCCTAGTGTAACAATCTTTGGTGGACTGGGAAGACATCTGCACTCTTTAAAGCCGACAGCGAACTGAGGAAATGCTGGTAAGTTGCATAATGGAATAAATAGGGTTTTTCCAATTTAGGTGGATATCTCGGCCATTTTTTTGACTTTTGGCACCAAATTTTCAACATGGGGTTCTTGACACCACTCTCATGAATTCAGTCACTGTCATGGAGTTATTCGGTCTCAAAAGCTGATTTCACTGTCATTGCACGGAATCACCTTTCAAGACCGATTAACAAAACAACAGTGTCAGTGTTCATGAAGTGGGCTCTCAAAAAGCCTATGTTGCAAATTTGGTGAATAAATCCCAAAAATTACTGTTACAAGCGTGTGTTGTGCAGTTCCCACATACACTTGCAAGTTCATGAATTTGTAATATTCTCACTCCAGATTTTCATCATAGGCATATTTCCACACCTCCTTATGAACAGTGCAGCTGTCATGTTTCACATCCTGGCCAAAATGTCTTGTCGTGCTTCTGGGCCAAAATAGCACAGTCGCTGTCAGAAATCAGTGTTCACTACAGAGTAAGACAATCACAGTGACACAGTTCATGAGCAGACTTCCTAAAATGCCTATGTTGAAAATTTGGTGACAAAAGTCCATAAAATGGCTATGTTACAAACTTGTGTTGCTCAGTTTCTACGCACACTCGTAAGTTCATGAATTTGTAATATTTTCACTCCAGATTTTCAACATTTGTATTTTCCCACATCTCCTTATGAACAGTACAGCTGTCATTTTTTGCATCCTGGCCGAAATGTGTTTTCACACTTCTGGCACAGAATAGCGCAGTCCCTGTGGGAAATCAGTGTTCGGTACGCAGTAAGAAAATCATAGTGACAGTGTTCATCACCAGAGGTGACAAAATGCCTATGTTGAAAATTTGGTGAAATAATTCCACTGAATGACTGTGTTGCAAGCACACATTCTGCAGTTTCCACAAAGGTTCATTTCCCTGAGCACAACAAGGGTGTTAAGGTTCCTAAGACTGATACTTAAGAAGTATGAGGGTGGACTGTTAATCAGATGCAAGAGGAGTTGCAGAGAGGTGCTCTGTTGGGATATGGATGCTGAAGGGACATTGATACAATGGGGGGGGCTACATAAATGCCAAACACCAATGCAAATACCAGCAAGCAAACGTTCAACATTGATAAATGCTTGTTTACTATTGCCAACACTGTAATTATGCCCAGGTCCATCTTGAAAATCAGTTCTTCTCAAAATGTTTTGCCTGGTTAAATAAAGATTGATTGATTACTCAGGGTCCCAAATTGTTATCTAAAAACAGTTGGAGGATGTGCTTTCTATACTAGGGCACCTACTTTATGGGACGCTTTGCCCCTGTTGATTAAGCTAGTGAGGTCCACTGAAAATGTTCAATCTTTGTTAAAAAAAAAAATCCTCAGGCATTTGAATTACCATTACCAGAATTTGCTATTGTCTATTACACCACAGTGAGTAATATCTATTTCTAAATGACAGCTGCACTGTTTATTTTTATAAATGTGTTTTTATTGTAAATTGTTGCTGTGTTTTTATGCTTGTTCTGCACTTCAAGCCTTTTTGCGAGATATTGTTAATAAATAAACTTTAGTTTGGATTGGATTAAATTGAGTAACTGAGGGCAATGCAGACTAGGAAAGCAAAATAATTACTATCTGGAAATGTAATTTAAACGGTGTGACCTTGGCCAAGTCTCTTAACCTCTCAGTGCTCCAGTTGAAGAGCTAGTGTACTGCCCAAAACTAATATTAGATTTTAAAAGAAGCCAACCATTACCTTTTCTATCTGAGGTACTTTTTAATTTCCCTTTGTTTAATAAGACTGTTAACCTAATGTTAGTAGGTATGATGTGTGGAAGAGCACTCTGCCTGGCAGCTGACATATCTAGCTCTACTGCCAGCCACTATATCATCAGTACTGTGATCTCACTTACTGTGACATCACTGCTGCTTAGGAACAGCCATTCAGTGACTGCCAGGTCATTCACCTGTGGCATCACTGTCTGTGAGCTCACAATGCTAATGATGTGGTGGGGGCAGCAGAGCTAGATATGTCAGCTGCCAGGCTAAGTGCTGTTACACACATCCAGCAAAATATTATCACACAGAAAACTTTCTAATGAACAAAAGGAAAAGGAAAAAATACTTCAGAAGTAAAAAGTTACAACTGACTACAACTTAAAATTTGTATTCATTTCTTGTCTGCCCATTGTGGCTCCACTAGCTCTTTAAACCAGCTGCATAAATGGGTAACAGTAGGACACCACAGTCATTCTAGCTGTGCTGCCTGGATAAACAATTTTTAAGGAGATCTAAGAAAATAACATTGTCAATAGTTTCTGGCAGTCATGTATTTGCTGTAGTATTATGAAATGTATTGCAGTGTATTTGGTTGTACCAATTGACTGATTATATTTTAAATGGAGGGATGAACTACTCATAAACTATTCAGAGGAATTTCCTCAGATGAAATGGGTTTCACTTCTGATTAACATGAATATAATTTTTAAACTACTCAGATGACTTGGGCTTGGAGATGGTCCTGAACAATGAGATGACTACTACCAATGCTAATATGGTGCCCACATCTAAAAATACATACATATATATATATATATATATATATATATATATATATATATATATTTATACCATGGGGTTGGGAGCTCCAAGATGACAATAAACTGTGTTATTTTCACAGCAGTGAAATAAATGCAGCTGACATCAGCAGAGTTAAAATAAATACCCTTTATACCTACTCTGCTGACGTCAACTTCCTCCCTGTTTGTATACAGTACCCATTACTGCCACTAACTATGCTTCTCTTCTTACTGCCTGTAATAGAACAATATCCACAACTGCCATAGTACCTATCACAGATAGGAGTTGAAACAATGTATTCAAACATAAAATAAAAGCTCTCTCTCCAACTACATTTTAGAACCGCTCTGCCACAACTCGCACAAGTGGTCTCCAAACTGTGCACAAAAACTCTCGTCCGAATGAGAACTGAACAGCAACTGTTCAGAAGAACTCTCACAAACTAGAATACTATTAATGCAGTCCTTCATCTGCAATCATTGCAACCAATGTTCTTTAGCTAACTTTTGTCTTATTCTATCACTCGCCATTGCACACCACAAACAGCAAACTGAAATCTCTTACAGCAAATGTACATCAGTGGGTAGCAACAACGATACATCAAAGTGAAGCAGACTCTCTTAACGTGAACACTGAAAGTGAAGTACACCACATGAAAACGGCAGAAAAACAATTACAAATCACCAGAAAACACCAAAAAAGTCACTAAACAGATAAGAACTATACCTGACTAATGCAGCTCACAGTCCTGCTCTTCCGAAGCCTAAAACACATTCCCTCCATCACAAACAAATGACCCAATCAGACAGCACACTACAAACAACAGCATCCAATCAGTAATCACACAAACAACAAATGACCAATTACAGATCTCAGACACACACCATTCATACCTAGCCACTCACACAGACAATACAAATGAACACACAAAACAAAGATGTAAGTAAATGTAATAGCAGAGCTCCCACTCCCATGGTATAAATAGCACACATGATGTGTAGATCATGGAATATGACAAATATTTTCACTCCTGCATCGTGAGCTCTGGATATTTCACTCATGCCTTTGGCACTCGTGAAATATCTAGAGCTCACTCTGCAGGAGTGAAAATATTTTCCATATTCCACTCCTACCCATATGTATCCCCTATTTATATATATATATATATATACACACACACACACACACACACACACACACACACACACATACATACACAGGCATACATAGACACAGACACACATACATATATATATGTGTGTGTGTATATATATATATATATATATATATATATATATATATATATACACACACAGTATATGACTTCCAGTGTGCTTTATCTAATGATGCACATCTTACCCTTGCTAAACAGTACATATCAATAAAATGACCCATATGTAAACATTTCTTGTCAGATCTTATTGTATTTTATTACATGAGATGAGCTGTCTGGACACGGTTATCCACTGCCATGTGTAGAATGTCTTGTTATTATTATACCAATGCTACTTCAGTCTACCATTACTAGAACTTCATATGAAGGGCTGTGGAGCATAGTACTTACTAAATGTTGATAGAACCAGGACTAGTAGTTACCTGTTATCAGTTATCAGATAGAAGATAGTGGACAGTACCATACTTGTGGTGAGAGTAACAAGAAAAAGAACACACAATGTACTGTACTTTGACACCATTATTGCTGTGGTATAGACCACCTTAGAGGAATTTTGCCTTTGACATAATAAAAACCTTAGAACTAAAAATAGCCAGCTTATGCTATCCAATTTGTATTGTGGCCTGCTACTTAAAATGGTATGATTAACACTTCGTGTACATCACCACCTACAGTACTACACAACATGATTATGATCAAGAATGCTGTACAATTTTCACAGAATGATAAGCTGCCTTTATATACTGTATATGGGGAAAAAACATTGTTTCATTATTGTTTGTTCTAACCAGTTAGTGGAACTAATCAACAGGATCATTAGAGAAAGTCTCCAAACTGCATATGTTGAAAGGGAAACTATGGAAACAAGCAGCCCAAGAATGTGTGTTTGCAAACAGAACAGTGTCTCATGTTCAGCTGAGATTGCATCATTCAAACTTCTCAGAGGGTATCAACAAAGAATTCTCCATACTGAAATGTCTATAGTTCCTTTTATTAGAGACAATGACATAAAAAAGTTGAAACTAAATATGCCATATACAGTTTGTATACTGTCAAGCAATGCAGTGTCGTCTCATGGTTTTCAGACTAGATATACTGCAGTGACATAACATGCTGTAGTATTGTGATTACAAAAGGGACTTTTTCTTGTTTGCCCCTCCTGCTGCATGACAGTGACTATACCCAATGTGAGTATGGACACACTTATTCAATCATAGCAGCCAGAATGTAGCCCCTACTTATGCTGTGTAATCCTCAATGCCAATCTCTCTAGTCCTGCTTTGAAAGCCTGAGCAGTGGTATTTTCCACAGCCTCAAAGGGTAGGCTATTCCACATATAATGTATTTCAGTGGTCTCCATATCCTGCCCCCTCCACATTTTCAGGGCATACTCATTTGTTTGGCTTAAACACTCACCAGCTCAAACATCTCTATGCACTTCACCCTATCTATTCCCTTTAGAATATAGAAAATTGTGATATTGTCCCCTCTCTGCCTTCTCTTCTCTATGCTAAATAATTTGTGCATGTCAAATGTCTGCTCATAGCTCTTGCCTCTTAAGCCACTCCACAGCTTGGTGGCTCTGTGCTGAACTTTCTTGATTGCTGATTTCCTTTCTGTGCTGCAGTAACCAGAACTGAGCAAAGTACATCTGGTATGATCAAACCTAGGCTTCTATAGTGGTGGCGGAGTGGGGGGGGGATTACCTCCCTTGACCTGCACCTTATCCACTCTGAATACAGTCCAGCACTGCATTGGCTTTCTTGATTACAGCAGCATACTGCTTGACTGTCTTAAGCTTATGGTCCACAATTACTGTTACGTCATTGTCCTTAGCTGTGCTGTACACTCTTGCACCACACATGGTACACTGTATGTGTGACTTAGATCCCTTGCCAATAGGTATATTACATTGCATGCATAATGTTAAATCTACAGTTGCAACAATTAAAATAGTCAGATATTTACAGGTATTTCTGAAGAGATTTTCTCTGGTGGCCCTACATCAGTACTGTGGCTGGTAGGGATTTCTCTGAAGATATCACAGAAGTATCAGGAAGTATCTGACCATGTCAATTACTGCAACTGTAAGTCTCCATTTCTGTGCCCATGCCCCTAATGAGTGCTAGCCCCTTGCAGGGCATAATATCTTCTGCTCTGTCCACTGTTCTTGCCAATATATGTGATCAGTGAACTTTAGCAGCCTGCTACTGACCCCCTACTCCAGGTCATCAATGCACACAGTAGAGTGGAGCAAGGGTCTCAGCACCAAGCAATAAGACATGCCATTCAGCACATCCCTGTATTCTAAATGGTGACAAATCCAGCACCAGATGCATTAAAATTACAAAATAATAGATGAAATGGAGCATTCTGATTGGCTGATAGCATTCTAAAAGGATTAGGTTAACTGCTGTATGCCTCCAAGTACAATATAAACTTTTGGGACAGTAAGTACAGAAACACTCATTTAAAAAAATGAAAACAGTTTTGTTTAATAATTGTATTAAGCCACTCCAGGGGATGGGTTGCCTTTGTTAATCTAAAACTAGAGGCATGAAGGAACTGCACCTCATGCTTTATGATCCCTTTTGGTTAGACAAACTCTGTTCATGTCTCAATTCTTACATAACAGTGTCACAATATACAAAACCAGTGAGCTGCATAGTTTCCTTGCACATTTTTAAATCTGTAGTCTGCAAGATTCAGTAGAAAAGTGCTTGAGTTACTAAACACCACAGTATTGAGATTGAAAATGATGAAAAAAGGTATCATTTGGACAAACTTCTGACCCTATGGGAGACTGCTATTTTTTGTTACAAACTCATTTCAATATTTATAAATAACATGCTTAGACATGTCTAGACTGTTACACGAGGTCCCTGCACCCTACTTGGTGCCCTCAGAGGTACACCGTAGACAGCTAGCACTTAAATATATGTTATGCTAACATATAGGGCTAAGGGCATCTACTGTACAAGAGTAGATGTCAGGATATGTACGCATATTGTTGTAATACACTTTGCTTGCTAATACATATATTCTTCTATGTATTTTCTGTGTATTTCTTACTTGTAAGGTGCCAAGGCACCTGTGTCCTTGGAATAATTATGACATGTAAGTTGGCTTTGCCACCTTTTGGTGATTTGTACTACTACACTGAGTTATGTAAGATTCTGTATAAGAACTCTTTTGTT
Organism: Neoceratodus forsteri; assembly: GCA_016271365.2. Classification (NCBI taxonomy): domain Eukaryota; kingdom Metazoa; phylum Chordata; order Ceratodontiformes; family Ceratodontidae; genus Neoceratodus; species Neoceratodus forsteri. Next base: position 345,871,328 of record CM028131.1, on the reverse strand, counting down.
CATAAACTAAAGCTTATACAAAATTGTATAATGTTATCTTGGACCGTGGAGCCACCTCTAATTTAGCCAATAGGGCTCATCTCTGTAACTAGAAATGTTTCTATCTTACAGTAACCATAGTAATTATCATAGGTATATAATGTGATACACTAGTCTTTTACCTCGGAGATCCCAAGAGACACAAAGAAACCTTGAGGTATAGGGAATGCTTAGCACTGGCTCCCGGTTTGTATTAGTAAGAACTGCTTAGGGCAACTGTGATTTTATCCTTTTTGGTAGTAATAAACAAGTTTATCACTCTTATACAACATGTCTGTGATTACTTGCATTCCCATTATTACCAAGAACCTGAAAGTGAGGTTTAGACCTCCTGACAAATTGACAACCTTGTGCAGGTGATATTTGGTGTTTGTAAGTTTTCACTTGTTGCTATAACTTTTCCCTTTACCACAGGGACAGTAGGTGTACATTCCCATATCACCTCTTCTGTTTTAAAACCAGTTTGTAGTCACTTACAAAGTCTGGCTGTCATCCTTTCGGGTGTGGTCGATGCCGACTCAACTCACTCCATTATAACTTTGATTTGTAAGCCTACAACTTATGCAGTAGCCCAGCTGTGTATAAAGTGCTCCTGCTATGGATTGATACATAGCATGGTGCCTTTTTCACAGTTTGAATTTTCATTCCCTCCCACATGATGGCCACCGTATCAAATATCTGTGCAGAACTGAGACTCGATGTCTCGAACTTCCTTACCTCCCATGGAGGATGGGTTGACTTTACGTGGGACGCAAGTCAATCTGAAAACCCTGTACTGGGGATTTCAACCCAGTGCACGGAGATGAGACAATCAGCCAATAAGCATCAGGCTAAAGGGTTGACGGTCGTGGCTCTCTATGCTGCTCTGAAAGCCTCCAAAGTGAGGTTTCGAACCCTTGATCTGCAAATTTCATCTTTTAAGCAACAGATGGGTTTTCAGGAAACAGAATGTGTTAGACTGCAGCAGAACTTGGAGTCTGAACTCCAAACTCTGCAGAATGAAAAGGATTCACTTTTGCATCATTCAGCTCAAGCTGGAGAACAGGAACTTTGTATGTTGAAGCAGGAGTGTGAAAGTCTGAGACAGGATAAGGGACAGGCATTGCATATGAATGATTTGCCAAGTGCTGCAAATGCTCAGTTGAGTGAGGAGATGGGAGAGCTACAGGATGAGATAAACCAGGTACGTAATGACTTAGAAGTGGCTACTAGGGACAATCGCGAATTGAGCGCCGCATATAGAGTGTTGCAAAAGCAAAAGCAAGATGAGGTTGATATGGATGTTGCAAATGTGAGTCATGCTGAATGTAAAACCAAGATGGTGAAACTGCGCCATCAGCGGGAGGATCTTGCTGGACATGTTAAGGAGATGGGAGGTGTAGCCCCTGCCTTATATACGTCATCTGAAGGAGAGGTATCAGATGATGACATCTCTCAATACAACGCCCAGTCACACCCCTACTATGGCCCAGAGACCACACCCAGCCATCCACAACATGGCGGGTCCCCACTACACTCTCACCATGTCATACGTCATCGATGTCATGATGCCCATCATGGGAGATGCCAACATGGTGGCCCCCATGATAGGGGGAGCAGGCCCAGGCCTTGTCTCGATGGCACCACTGATAGCTGTTATTAATGTGGAAGATAGGCAAGAGATAGAAACGATGATTGAAACTGCGATAGGCAATGTACCCCTTCCTGAGAGAAGTAAGCGGGCTATTAAAACCCAGATTAGGCAGCTCCTGCAGGAGGCTAGCACTCAGGAGAGTATTGTCCGCACTATGGATGAGGCTGCAGCTTGTGCCACACTAGACGGTGCCAGAGATAATCTACCTCTACCTGATCGACCCAGTAATCCCCTACAAATGGCCTACTCTGTTCAGCAAATAGCTGACAGTATCGGTAGGATGAATCCGTCCGAAAACCTCAGCTGTCACTTAGAAAAGGTGCTTTCTAAATGTGAGATGCTTAGCCTCGCTGCCGAATACCAGGTCCAAATATTACACCAAACCATCAATCCTAATTTATGGGCCAAACTCCCCGATGTCATCCGCCAGAATGGGAATGCCACCTTTGATGAGGTTGCAGCTGAGCTCATTTCTGCTCTCAGCCCAGGTGTAGTAGGAGTGATGCTAGTATACCCAGTAAAACAGAATGCAAAGGAAAGTCCAGTGACTTACCCCCAGAGACTTTGGATGGCCTACCGAGGAGGAAAGCACTTGGCACAAGAAGCTGCGGATGTAGATCTTATTGAATATAAGACCCTGTTCCTTAGGAATATGATTTCAGCAGTACGAGAAAAGGTAGAGCCAACCACCTACCCCAATATGGATAGGTTTGCCAACATCCTTTGAAAAACCAAAGTGTTTACCAACTCTGTATCCGTGATCTGGGCTCCAGTTCCAAGAAGGTAGCCACCGTGGAGCCTGCTTCAGAGGCCATGACGCACTACACTGTGGAAGGGCAGGCCCAACACCAACAGACCCAACATCAGCAAGCCCCTCCAGCTGATAGCCAACACCCCCAACAGACCCATCAACAACAACCGCAACAGCAACAACAATGCGGCTGGAACCGGAATTGGCATAAGAATAAAAAGCATAAGGGTAAAGGTAAACCACAACAACAAAGAACAGGCTCTTCATATAGAGAGATAGTCGAAGAGAATTGGAAGTTCTGAGAGCTCCTGGGACAAGTGCGCTCTGTAGCGGATACTGTTCCCGCACAGGCCCTTGTGGCGGTACAACCAGCAACCCAGACCCCAATGGGTCATGGGGATACTGGAAGTGCAGGCCCTCAGGCCAACATGGGCCTGAACCCAGAAGCTCCTCCCTATATAGCATCAGTGCAGCATGGTGAAGTGATTCACAGGAGTCAGGCCCAACCTCTCCATGCTCCCAGCAGTACAGATTGACAATTACAGGCCCCAGTCCAGATTGTAAACAAGCTAGTCTTGGATACAAATGGAAGGCCCTGCACTGAGGCTGAGGTCGGGGGCCACCTACTAGTAGTCTTGCTAGATACAGGTGCAGCTGTATCTGTATTACATGATGAACATTCAGACATATCCCCTTGGTCCACCGGATGGAGGACCAACATGTCAGGAGTTGATGGTACTAGGCTACCTGTATACCATTCCCTACCCCTACCGGTAGAGCTAGGCCATCTAAAGGCCTCACACACTTTCCAACTAATGGTAATGCATGACCATCCTAGTATTATAGGAATTGACTTCCTCGCACCACACGGATGTGTGGTGGATCTAGCTAACATGCTACTGATACAGATTCAGGGTCAATATCATACCATTTTGATCCCTGATTCACACATTGTGGCAACAATATCTGCCAATGACAAGGAGCATGACGTCATAGATTTGTTCAAAGCTCATGAACTTTTTCCAAAGCTTCTCCCCATTTTGTAATGACATTTGGAGGCGTTTGCAATTAACAAACATGACTGTGGCAGAATGCACACTGTCATTGAAGTGCCAGGCCCAGCACATGAGAGGCAAATGCAATATCCTTTCCCAACTGAGGCCTTGCCTTCTCTTAGAGAGACAATCAAGTCACTCCTCAAGCAAAGAGTAATCATAACTTGTGTTTCCACTGCTAACTCCCCAGTCTGGCCTGTGAAAAAACCCACAGGCGCCTGGAGACTTACTATTGACTACAGGAAACTGAATCAGGTCACCCCCAGTTGTTCCCCAACTGTGGCATCGGCACCTGATGTGCTACGACTCTTGACCCCGACCTGAAATGGTTCAGTGCCCTGGACATTTCCAATGGTTTTTGGTCATTACCATTGGCCCTTAAGAGTCAATATAAGTTTGCCTTCACCTTTGAAGGAAGACAGTACACGTGGACTTGCTTGCCGCAAGGATTCCATAATAGCCCGTCCCTGTTCCATCTGCATATGATGGACACCCTCGAGAGTTTCTCTACTTCCCAATGTCTCTTGCAATATGTGGATGACCTGTTGCTGGCAACAGCCACACAGGAACAACATCTGGATCTCTTGGACGAACTACTGACTCTCATCCAGAGAGCAGGCCTGAAATGCAATCCAGCAAAAGTACAACGTCAGAAAGAAATACTCTTTCTAGGTCTGAAAATAACTGACCAAGGTTGAAGCCCTACCTGGAAGAAGGTGTAGGGATTGCAGGACTTGCCATTGCCTACCTGATTGGCAACCCTTCGAAGGTTTCTAGGTATGGTGAATTATTCAAGAGATTTTATTTGTGATTTTGCTCAGAAAGCTGATCCTCTATATGAGCTACCCAAAAAGGACATCCCATGGACTTGGGGCCCTATACACACCCAGGCTGTGACATCACTGAAGCAGGCCTTGGCCTTCTCCCCAGCTCTGGTCAATCCCAATCCAGCGCTACCATTCCATCTGGAATGTGCCACCTCTGACATTGCCATATCAGCAGTGTTGGTCCAGAAGGTTCATGGCACCCTGAGACCCATTGCTTATGCATCACAGATCTTGACCCCAGTGGAAAAGAAGTACAGCCTTTGTGAAATGAACCTTCTGGCCACCTACTGGGCTGTCAAGCACTTTCTGTATATCATTGGGTACTCTTTACTGATAATCAACACCAATCACACCCTAACTACCTTTCTGCTCTTAGACAGAGTGAAGGATGGGTCAGTCTCCAACACCAGACTGACACACTGGTCACTTCTTCTCCAGGATAGGGACATACAGGTACACCCAACAAAAATTCCTTCTATGCTGGCTCATGGACTCCTTTTCCAAGGAGAACCCCATGACTGTACACTGCAGTCACCTGATCTTCCAGATCCAGGTCCTTTCCTCCCTGTCACACCACAGATACTTGATAACACCTCTTTGTGTTGCATCTTTACTGATGGTTCAGCATCCTACTATCTGGGAGAACAAATCACAGGGATGGGTATTCTAGTGATTTACCCTTATGGGAATACCATTAAAATATCTAAGCGCTGCAGTGTAGCATCATCACAATATGCAGAGATGGCAGTGGTGGTCTGTGCCCTTGAGTTCATCCAACATGGGACTAGGATATTATCATCTTTATAGACTCTAACTGGGTTTGTTGTTCTCTTACAGAATTTCTTCCTTTCTGGCAGAAGAACTCCTTCCTCTCCTCTGATGGCAGCCCAGTGATTACAAGGAACTGATAATATACATACACTCACTGGCACAAAAATTTGCACACAAACTCTATGTACATAAAGTCAAAGCTCATTCTCTCCATGACCCCTACCATGCCTTCAATGATACCGCAGACACCCTTGCCAAGGAAGGGGCCCAAGAGGAGGACATCTGGATGATGGACCATCCAGAGGCCAATGTGGCTGTACAGATTGCAGCACTCAGGAAGAAATCTGAACCCTTCTCCCCCCCTGGACCTCTCAGCAGCCCAACATGTTGACACTGAACTCAAAGAAGTGTTCAGATTCCTTGACAAGAGTACCAAAGAAAGACTCCCCACACATAACCCCTATCAGAGGCATGAAGGTAAGTTACACTTGCCACCAGATGACAAGCTCATCTGGTACCAACCAGATGATTCCACCACTAAGTTGTGGGTGGTCCCCAGACACCTGAGATCTGAATTCTTGCACCAAGCACATGATACACCAACTTGTGGACACCAGGGAGTGGAAAATACCCTCCAAAAGGTTTAAGACCACCGCCTGGTGGCCTGGTGTCACCAAAGATGTTAAACAGTACATAGACAATTGCCACATTTGTGCCCAAAACAACCCCATCCCTACCAAATGAAATGCCAAACTCTTACCATAATGACACTCTGGCCCTTGGCATGCCATACAGATTGATTTTATTGGCCCTCTGACCAACACCAGCAGAAATAATAGGTATGCTCTTGTGGTGACTGATCTCTTTTCTAAGTGGGTTGAAGCTTTCCCCACTAAGACATGCACTGAAAAGACTACTGCCAAAATCCTGGTGGAACAGATTTTCTCCAGGTGGGACCTACCTCTCAAGGTAGACTCTGACAAAGGAAACAGTTTTACAGGTGAGTTGATGAAAGAATCCTTTGAACTCCTTGGAGTTCAACAGAAGTTCCACATACCTTACCACCCCCTATCCTCAGGTCAAGTAGAAAAAGCCAACAGACAGATTAAGCAAATGCTTTCCAAATTCATTGAGGACCATCCCAAAACCTGGGATTCCCCACTGCCGTTACTCCTTATGGCAATTAGGGGTACACCCTCAGCCACCACCCAGCTCACACCCTTTGAGGTGATGACTGGAAGACAGATGAGATTATCTAAACAACTGTTGTTCGACCTTCACACCCCCACTGCAGACCATTTGTCTGTAGATCAATATGTGGAAAAACTCAGGAAAGACCTTATACACAAACACTTGTATGCTGCCAACTGCATAAACTGCATGGGCAAGGCGCAGCAACAATCCAAAATACAGTTTGACAAACACACACAAGAAGTGGATTGGCAGGTTGGAGATCAGGTAATGGTACTATGATTTGCACATCCCACCCATTCCTTCTCCAATAAGTGGGAAGGCCCATACCCCATTGTCAACAAGCTCAATCCGGAAGTCTATCAGGTTAGACTCCTGCATAACAATAAGTTGACTGACAAATGGTTACATGCAAACCAGCTGAAACTGTATAAAGGAGCTTAATTACTTTTCCTCACCCCATTGGGCGGAATAGTACTAACTTACTAATCTTTGATCTTGCTTTTCAGATACACTGACAAGATGGTTATCTTGTTCCATTATCTCCTCATCTCAGGAGTTATCCCCTGCATCCAAGGCACGGAACCAAACCTCCTACAACACCTTGATCTTCCAGCACCTCTTCCAGAGGGAGTATCCATCAATATATAGTTTTTTTATTTTAATGGGTTCACCACAACATAACCCAGACAGACCGTCTTAGGGTAGCTGGTTCATTCCACTGGGGTGTCAAACAGACGAGGCATACTGATGAGTCCTGGTAGGACGAAACATGTGTCTATGTCATCTGTTAGAACCCTTTGCAAACTGTGTGAGAGTCCTTTCGGCATCATGCAATTCTGCTTAAAGTTGAACCAGCATAACATTCTGTGGTGATTTCCATATGCAGCCCATGATGCTTTGCATTGTGTGGGCATGTGTGATTTTGTATTTTCTTGAAACTTGGCTTCCCAGCCAAATGTCCTTTAGGGTAACCCTTGCCTCAGTGTTTGCACAGAGGTTCTTTGTCTTTTAAATAGTTTTTTATTTTAATGGGTTCACCACAACATAACCCAGACAGACCATCTTAGGGTAGCTGGTTCATTCCACTGGGGTGTCAAACAGACGAGGCATACTGATGAGTCCTGGTAGGATGAAACATGTGTCTATGTCATCTGTTAGCACCCTTTGCAAACTGTGTGAGAGGCCTTTCAGCATCATGCAATTCTCCTTAAAGTTGAACCAGCATAACATTCTGTGGTGATTTACATATGCAGCCCATGATGCTTTGCATTGTGTGGGCATGTGTGATTTTGTATTTTCTAATATACCAGACAGTCCGATCACTGTCCAGGAAGGTTCCCATGCTTACCTCACTGCCTCGGATGTTGCTCCTGATAAATCTACCCTACAAATTGAGTGGCAAACCGCATCGCAAGGACAAATTCTCCCTGTGGCCAAACTCTCCAAAGGAACTTTCCAGGGTTGGCCCAATGCTAAATTATCCTCAAATGGTTCTCTGTCCTTGTTACAAACTGCACTAAGACATTCTGGTTTGTACAACATTACTGCCTTAATTGATCCTTTGTACTGTAATTCTTTGTCTAAGGATTCTGCTCGAAAATGTTGTGCTGTACACCACATGGCTTTGGCAGCCATGTATCTCTCTGTGTTGCCACCCACTGATAAACAGCTTTTGGAATGTCCAAAGCATACCCCTGGTCCCCGTAGTGGTCTAACAGCCACTGCCCTCCCAGGTTCATTGATTAATAACTTACAGTTTATGCATATACTGTACCTGTTTTGTTTAATCTTACTTACTGGAATATGAAAGAATGTGGTATGTGTCACAATACTAATACATCAGCATTTTATAGTTCATTATTGCTTGATAGTTTAGCTGCATTTCAGATTCGTACTCATGACCCTATTGCCGGGGTCCATTCTACTGAACATAGAGGTAACTTCAGGAAAAGACCCACTCCTGATGATCAAACTCATAAATGAAAGACACGTGAAGTTGACAGTTCTGATGTCACAGGTGCAACAGGTACTGTCACAGGCCTTTTTGGTACAGCTGTGTCTATTTGGAATAAAGCAGACATTGCTGCTATCAAAGCTCATTCTGCCAAGTTCTCCACTGGTTTGGTTAACAATATACTACCCCCATTATTGTATGGTGTGGATGGCCTTAGTCAGGAAGAAAGATACACTGTATACAACATGCACGACATTGCTAAGGCATTCATTGATTCAAGAGATAAGATTAACGCACTCATGCAACAAAACAATAAAGAAGCAGATACACAATACATTGCTAGAGAAATCCTTTGCTTTGCCTATGGCTCATACATCATTACTACCATCAACAATCTCTTCCGTGATCTAGAATCTGGAAGGATCCCTGATATCATACATGACAGACGTATTTCCAAATGGTATTGTCCACGATGTATAACCCCTGGTTGTATTGCTACGTGTATGCAACAAACTTTAACCATTCCTCTCTCCACAGCCTGGAATTTGGGGTTTGTGACCAGACACCCTAATACTGGTTCTTGTTTTAATACTAAGAAGTATTCCATAACAGATACTATGTTTGTTTCTTTTACTGTTTCTTTACCATGTTTTGATCCCACTACAGCCTTGTTCGACAAGCTTGCACTGGTTCACTCCATTGGGCATTTGGACGAAGACATCTACAGAGAACGCCTGGATCTACTGTCTCTACTGATTTTCCATCCTTTCCTGGATGCCTGGATGACTCCGCACATGAACTGCTGTGTGAAGAAGCAATACATTTACTTGTGCTGATGTGATGTATTTGATGTTATTCAACCTGTTTGTGGTTATTCTACAGATAGCACTGATTGGACTTTTACCCTGGATGATGACATCACCAAGAATGGCACTGATTCTTTGGATTTGACTTTGGCTCCAGATACACTCTATCAATCATATCGTGAGGAGGGTCATCACCTGTCAACATGGATTTCGAAGACGGCCTACACCTGCCCTGTCCAGTTGCAAAAGTGGAGACTCCCTACTGTTCACTCTCAATATAATTCTGATGGGGAGTATTGTGTGGTAACTAACTTTAAAAGCTATACTTATGGATCTGTGACATGTGTTATTGATAACCCCAATTTTTGTTTTGTCCCCCACCAAAAGACTGTCATTGGACATACCTTCATAAGCCCCGTCCCCCTCCTAGATGCAGACATCATTGATGGTAACCCCGATTATCTGCTCACACTGTCTGAATACTTACCATATTTTAATGTACACATAGACCCACTGACACTTACATTAAAATCACTTTTAGACAGGAAAGACACATACCTCATCCACATTAGCAATTATATGACCAATGCCAGTGAAGCTATCCTCTCATTGATTAATGATGTTGACATGAATGACGCATTGACTAACACCTGGTTAGAAAATACTTTTAAGGATTTTGTTATTATGCAAGCATTTTTAATCTTTATTTTGATTATTATGCTCTGCTGCCTATGGCAGACACTGCACCAACACCGTGAGCAGCTCGAGTTCCTTTACAAAGCTTGTGCATCATGTTTGCAAATGACCACTGCTCTCTCTGGCCTTTCCCTAGATTTGCCTGTGTTGCCCTTGAAGGCAACAAGGAGGGGATGTTACACGAGGTCCCTGCACCCTAATTGGTACCCTCAGAGGTACACCGTAGACAGCTAGCACTTAAGTATATGTTATACTAACATATAGGGCTAAGGGCATCTACTGTACAAGAGTAGATGTCAGGATATGTACGCATATTGTTGTAATACACTTTGCTTGCTAATACATAGATTCTTCTATGTATTTTCTGTGTATTTTCTTACTTGTAAGATGCCAAGGCACCTGTGTCCTTGGAATAATTATGATATGTAAGTCGGCATTGCCATCTTTTGGTGATTTGTACTACTACACTGAGTTATGTAAGACTCAGTATAAGAACTCTTTTGTTCATAAACTGATGACTATACAAACTTGTATAATGTTATCTTGGATCATGGAGCCACCTCTAATTTAGCCAATAGGGCTCATCTCTGTAACTAAAAGTGTTTCTATCTTACAGTAACCATAGGAATTATCATAGGTATATAATGTGATACACTAGTCTTGTACCTTGGAGATCCCAAGAGACACAAAGAAACCTCGAGGTATAGGGAACGCTTAGCACTGGCTCCCGGTTCGTATTGGTTAGAACTGCTTAGGGCAACTGTGATTTTATCCTTTTTGGTAGTAATAAACAAGTTTATTACTCTTATGCAACATGTCTGTGATTACTTGCATTCCCAACATTACCAAGAACCTGAAAGTGAGGTTTGGACCTCCTGACAAGACCATGCCTACAAACCAGGACCACAACTTGTTGTTACAGGCCTGTCTTTTACATGCTTGAAGTCTTTGGTTTGAATTTGCAATCCTTGGTCCTCTAAGGATTTTGCCTTCCTCATTCAGACAATAATAGCCTTTGTACTGCATACAATATGAAAAGCACACTACTATGACCAAGCCATTTTTGAATGTTTTGACAAGCAGGCCCTTAGGCTTACAATTACACAATTCTGATGGTAAGCAGTGCTATGGTAATATGGTAAGGAAGGTATTGCTCAACCATCTGACATAGTGTGCTTCACTTTAGGCACATTTAGTCTGTTGTTGTTGATTGTCACAATGAATGATTCACTGAATGGCTTTAGCATTGAATGTCATGGCTTCTTTACCAGTTTGGAAGACATGAACTGTCAGGATTCTGACACATAATTATAAGTCACAGGGCCTGTAGCTTCCTGTGACTCACAAGAAACATTTTATAAGAAAAACAATTTCAGAGTGTAAAGCAATATGGGTTAGCAAAAGAGGGAATTAGCTAGCATCTCCTGAACACAGGAAAAATGTTCAGCTTGTCTGTCTCCTACTCACAGTATAGCATTCATATATTTTCTTCAAAAGAGTTCAGAATACAGACCTTCCAAAATCATACATGTATTTTTTTTACTGCTCTGAGCATGCTTATTTTTTATCTCTCAATTTATAAATCATAACTAGTATCACTTTAAGGACAGTCTTATTGCGGTTCTCACAAGAGAGTAGACTTGCTTGTTGAACTGGTCCTACAAAACAAACTCCATGAAAGTATAATGGCTTTTTGCTGTCTTGCTCTCCTCTACTAGAGCTTTCTTTTTCATTGCAACTGTGCATGTGATGTAAGAGTCTTAAACCATGCAGCAAGCAAACATTTTAAAGAACAGCTGGCAGCTGGTTAGAAAATTATGACAGATGGGACATATTTTCAAAGGGTCACTTCTATTAGTAAAGCATAACTGCATTTTTTTGTGCAAGAATTATATCTTTTTTTTAAAGCTGGAACTTTGAAAACAGAAATAGTCACAGAGGCATTTTACTGTATGGCATGGAGAAAGAGCAATGGTCCATGAAGTTCAACCATCTGCAGTCCTAACTACTTTATTCAGCAATGTTAATCCTCTCCAGGAACTCATCCTGTTTGCTTTTATAGCATTCAAGTGCATTTTATTTGATTGCCTCCTGGGTAATTCTACCCCACAGTCCTACCACCCTGTGACTGAAGTAATGCTTCCAAAAACTATATCCTTGTCAAGGAAAGAAAATTCATTTAAAAGCACCGAATTAATATTTATGTAGAAGTACAGTGGAGAAAAAAATGTTGCACTCACACTGCTTACAAACTAATCAGAGTTGTAGCTTTACACAAGGTAAATATGCTGATTCATTACTCTGTGGTCACTGCTTTACCAGGACAATTCTGCTGCTAACATCAGTCAAATACCAGACAGGATGCAGTACAGAAAAAAAACTTTATTTCAAGTGCAGACTGGTGTGAATAAAAATAATGATACCTAGAAGGTCATGTTGGACCAGAACATCTGGGCCATTTAGATCACTTTACCTTTGTCATAGTATGAATTTCTGATGTTAGATTTTAGTTGACTGTGGATGCTGACTTCAGAATGGATTTATAGATTTCATTTTATATTTATTTATTTATTTTACTTATTTACTCACCTATTTGGATTAGTTGTGTAATTATTTATCTACATTATCCCAGTGGCTGTTTGTTCACCGTTAGAACTCTTATAATCTTAATTTTATAGCCCTTATAATTTTATAATGTGGACACATTATCTTATATGGACTATAACACTCTCTGTCATACTTGTTATATGATGGACTATAACACTGTTTATTGTACTTTTTATGGTAACTTATTTTAAGTGTCAGTTAACTACACTGTAGTTACAATGTAACTACACTGTAACTGCATTGCACTTACAATGAAGTTGCATGCAAAAAAACATGTAACTGCAGTGTCACTACTCTGTTGCATGTTATTAATTACCTACCCTTCAGTTACATTGAAACTAATACTTAAAGTGTGACCTTTTTTAGCTTTTTTTTCCATTTTCTGCTAAATTCTGTTTGTTTTTTCTTTACAGAAGTATTTCACTAAGATTAAAATTAAGATTTGTTTGTATGCTTCATAAGCATGTTCTGCAATATTTGTTTTATAACTTCTGTAGTATTCTAATGCTTAGATGTAGTTGTATTGATTCTCAGCTAACTATTAGATAACTACTGCTGGGGCATCAGCCTATGACTCCAATTTATGCTATACCACTGAACTGTGGCAGTCTCTGTTAGATGGGCTGATTCTGAGATTCTACATTTTCATTGGTTTTCGCTCACAGCTTGTGTTTATTGTTTTATTAGAAAATGTTAACTAGTTAAGATATTAACTGAGAGGCCCTCACCTCTTGTTTCACGACCGATGGGGGTCACTCGCTTAATATCCCTCCGATACAGAGTAAACATCCTCCTCTGAGAGTATTTAATCTTAAGGCCGTGTCTGTCCTTGATGTTTGGAACTGCTTGGCTGCCCTCTCCCAGCACTCCAGTGCAGGGCCTGACAACCTTGAGCCCAGGCTTCTCAAGCTGGGAGCAGCTTATATTGCCCCTCTGATTGCCCATATCTTTAACCTATCCCTTAGTGCGGGGATAATCCCTGACATCTGGAAGGAGGCAAGGATAGTCCCTGTTCTGAAGCAGGGAAATCCCAAACTCCGACAACTATCGCCCTAATTGCTATTCTCCATCCCTTGGTAAACTCCTGGAAAAGGTTGTGCGGAGCAACTCTCGAATACGTGGATACCCATGAGCTGCTTTCTGGGGCCCAACATGGTTTCCGGAAGGGTCATAGTACCACTACTGCCCTGATTACTGTAACCTCTAGTATTAGATCCACCATGGATCAGGGCAAACTGTCAGGTGCTATATTTATTGACTTGTCAAAAGCTTTTGACCTTGTCAACCATGACCTACTGGGGGAGCAACTCAGGGCTCTCGGGTTCTCTGCATGCCATGAGTTGGATAATGGGTAGAAAGTAGCACACCTGCTTTAACAAGGTCCTCTTGGAGCCTAGGGCTGTGACCATGGGAGTTCCTCAGGGATCGGTACTTGGACCTCTCCTATTCTCACTTTTTATTAATCAACTCCCATGGGTGACCTCTCATTGCCAAGTCACGCTTTATGCAGATGACCTTGTGCTAGTGGCCCATGCTCGTAATGCTGCTGACCTTAACCAGTGCCTATCTGAAGACTTCAGCAGAGTCTCGGCCTGGATTACCAACCATAGACTGGTATTGAATCCTAACAAAACTCAGGTCATGCTCTTTGGTTCCACAGCCAAGCTAAAAGCCCCATCAGCTATGCTCAAAATAGCTTGTGATGGAGGCCCCCTGTTGCCAACAGCGAGCTCAATTAAACATCTTGGGGTCAACCTCGACCCACAACTTGACATGGGAAGCCATATACAAAACATCTGCAGAGCCACCAGGTGTAAGCTTGGCCTTGCCTACAGGGCCAAATACAACCTGACTCGGGAGCGAGGGCTGAGCACTCTGCGAGGGAGTGCTTTCCCTTCCTTAGTTATGGATACCACCTATTTGCCAGGTCACCTCAAATCCATCTTAATCAGTGGAACACGGCATATAATGATATCTGTCAGTTTGCACTTGCTGCTCCCAAACTCACCCACCGATGTGAGCTCTATGACAAACTCAACTGGCTCCCCCCTGCAGAATTCCTGATCCTTGGTGTAGGAAACTTCACCAGGAAAATGCTTGCCATGGGCATACCGTCGGGACTGGTGCATCTCCTCCCAAAACTGGACACCATCCCCTACCAGCTCAGGTCACAGACCGCCGAGTTGCTTAAAGTTCCCCCTACTCGGACCCTTATGGGGGATCGTGACTTTGCCGCTTTTGTACCTAGGCTCTGGAACTCCATTCCAGACTCTGTTCATTTGCCCCTTCCCATGGGACCTTCGCTCCTCCCTGTGGTCCCACCTAAAACAAACGACAAGATGTGACTGCTCCTAGTCTCTGTAATGTAATACTCTGCAGTCCACTATTGTCCACTCTGAGTCCATGATGGTCTATGAAATATGTATTCAGTGATTCTAATGTCTATCTATGTCCTGTAACAATTTGTACTATGTGTGGCAGTATCTCTGCCCTTATACAAGCGTTGTTATAGCTGTTTTTTACTGTATCATGCTGTTTTGCCAATGTTGCCATGTATGTATACTGTGGCCCAGATATTCAAACTGCGCCAGTCTGAGGCGCAAGCCCCTGCGCTGCTCAAAACAGTTGCGCAGGGGTGTGGCCTGGGTGATATTCAAAGGAGTTGCGCTGTTGAGCAACTCCCTTTGAATATCGCCCCCGAGCCACAGCACTTGCGCATGGTGCAGTGGAACTTGCGCTACCGCAAGTTGCCAGAGTTGAGCATTCAACTTGTGGTGGCGCAAGTACCATTGCGCCATGCACAAATTTCCGTTATTCAAAAGGTGACATGCAAATGGGGCCATAATTTATGCAAGGCGCAGGGGGGGCCATTTGCATCTCTTTATGGCCCCATTTGCATGCCATTTGCATGTAGGTGTGCCGATCCCTGAGGACTTGCTCCTGGCCACCCTGATAGGCAGCAGCCGTCGGGGACCGACGCACACTGCAGCCCGATCACGGGCATCACAGTTACATGCCCCCACACCTCCACAGCCCGATCGCGGGCAGAACACATACATGTCCCCCAACATCACCCACAGCCCGATCGCGGGCAGAACCTATATAAAACCCCCAGTGCCCGATCGCGGGCGAAATGTAACCCTCCCCCAACCCGAATAACTCCCTGGTGGTCAGTGGACGTGAAAGCCCGATACGTGACGCAGAATGTCACAGCAGAACCCCCAAACATCTCCCTGGTGTCTGGTGTCCCCACCCACCCCGAAGCCCCTCCACCCGCTCCCCCGCGGCAAGTAGGCGACAGCATCCACCCGCCTGCGCCCGCCGCCCGCCGACTGACTGTCGGTGGGGCTGGTGCGGGGCTACAGCCAGTAGGCATTGCAGCCCACATACGTACATGACAGTCCGTTGTGAATGATCATTACAAATCTGGACTGTCCTAATGAGACCATAGGCTGCAGCCCTTTCACAAATCTGACTGTCATGTACGGTATGGGCTGCACGCCATTGGCTGTAGTTCTGCACCAATGGGCGGCAGCCCTACTGACAGTCAGTCGGTGGGCGGCGGGGTGGCAGGGTGGTGGATGCTGTCACCGCCGCTGCAGGGGGGAGCGGGGTGGAGGGGCTCTGTGGTGGGTGGGGGACACTAGACACCAGGGAGATGTTTGGGGGTTTGTGTTGTGACATTCTGCCCACGATCGGGCTTTACGGTCCACTGGACCACCAGGGAGTTATTTGGGTTGGGGAGGGTTACATTCTGCCCGCGATCGGGCACTGGGGGTTATACAGGTTCTGCCCGCGATCGGGCTGTGGGATGTGGGGGCATGTACGTGTATTGCCCGCGATCGGGCTGGTGGGGGCACAGGGAGCGAAGTTGGGGCCAGCCAGGGGTGGCAGCTGCTGTGTTGGCGCCTGCAATGCAGCAGCTCACCTGTGTGGGCCTCGACTTGCTTTTTTGGCCTGCTTGTGCGGGCGCAGCTTAGGCTGCGCATGCCAACTCTGCGAACCCGACTGAATATCGGGTTGCGCAGGTTATGCATGGATCCTCCCCCTCCTGTTGAGCATGCATTCATTTGCATTGCTCTCTTGCGCAACCTGGTGCCAGTGGCATAACTGCCTCCTGCTGAATATCGCAGAATGGCGCATTTTGGACTTGCGCATGGCGCAACCCTGTTGCGCATGGTGCAACCCTTTTGAATATCTGGGCCTGTATGTTTTGTGCTCTCCCAGGTCATTCCTGAAAATAGGCATACTACTTGTCTAGTGTACTTACCCGGTAAACAAAAGCTAAATAAATAAATAAAATATACTGGCATTGTTTACTGTGCTGTAGGTCTCCTTTACCTTTTATATTTTAAGTACAAACCATGACAGAAGTTAAATTATAGCAATAAAATACTACAGATTAAAAATACAGGAAGCAAATAGATGCAGAGAGTGAAAAAAAGTTAAATTAATCTGACAAGTTTATAGTTTTATAGTTTGTTTTATTTCTGTTTTTATACTACTATGATTTTATAGATATTATAGATTTTATAGATAAAAGGAGGATAAAAATATTTAAATCTTCAAATGTTGATGTAAATTTGTTAAATTACCTGATCTATTGATTAATTAATCAGTTTCTTCTGTAGTACTCAGTGGCACTTACACTGAAAACAGGTGTTTTCATATGTTTCCTCATGCTCCAGGATTGGTGTTTGCCATATAGGTACATAATAATATGACACATGTCTCTTGTATTTGGTGTTGGCTTTAAAGTCACATTACAGCCACTTAAACAGGTCCCCCCAGTGCACAGCCTTTTACATTTTCTGCAGTCAAAAGGGAAGGAGACCAACATGAAAAGCACTTGTATGTTTGGACAAGCCAAAAGATAGCCCAAGGGCAGGAAAAAAATTCAAATAGAACTGGAGAAAGAAAAGCTAAGCACCCTTGAGTGGCTTACAAATTGTTTAGCTAACAAACACTTGTTTCCTTGCCATTCTTGAAAACACAGGAGGTACATAGACTTGTCTAGACAGGCTACCATAGAATAGCCAAAATATAGAGCTCCTGGACCATGATCTCAGCAAACCCAAGCCCGAGTATATCACAAATAAAAGTTGCTGAACTTAGAGAGCAGTAGCAAAGCGATACACTGTTGCAAGAGCTGATGGGCATTAGCAATAACTGAAGTGCCTGAAGCACCAGTGGAAGAAACCATGCTAGCATTTCTATGTTTTCTTTTTTCTTCTGCAAAAGTAAGTCAAATTTGAATACTTAATAACATCTGAGTACCCAAAGTAAACTGTGTCTGTATTTGAACTAGGTTTGGAAGCCAGTACTTAAATTACTTTTTTTGCTATTAACTACTAGGATGGAAACAGACTTTTAGAACAGTGGGTATTTCTGTCATTAGAAAAATGGATTTTGCTTTCAACTGCTTCTGCTTTTATGTAATATGTGAATTAGTATACTGAAAGCTTAAAAACAGAGGTCACTAATTAGTTTTTAACTAAGAAATAATAAAATAAAGGACTCAGTTATTTGAATCTGCAGACGCTAAAGATTTAGGAGGCTGGGATGAATAAAAATAAAAAAAAAATCAATAGGCATCCATGCCTCGCCTGCCACCACACCAGTGACCCGGGTTCAAGGATGGACTCAGTTCACCAGAGGCTGGCCAGGGAGAGGAGGACTGAGCATCTGGAGGATGACTCTTCTCCTCTGGGAGGGAGGGCTGAGGATTCTCAGCACTGGCCTGTCTCCTGGTGGAGGCTCAGGGTAATCAGTGCAACTTTGGTGTTGGAGGGATGGCAGCCATCGATGCCTTATGAACAGTAGTGTGCATTGTGCATTTAAGATGGCATTGCATGCCATCCCTCCCTACAGAGCAGGGAAAACATGGCCAGGTGCAGTGTGGATGACACTGACCTCTCACAGGCTCTGTACCAGATTATTGGGTCCTCTCCCACACCAGATCCATTTCATCAGTTGGTGGCACCTGTTGTCAGACCCCACCATGGAGGGACAAGTTGTGAGGAAAGCTTGGGCTGAGGGCCCACACTGGATCCATCTCATCAGAGGTGTGGTGCCATCATCAAACCCCACCATGGGGAGGGGGAGTCATGGAGGAAGGTTGGGCTGAGATAAGTCCCTGGGTGCTGGGTAACAGGGCTGGGGAGGTCAGTGGAGGGCTAGACTACACTGCGGTGTGGAGAATAAATAGATTAAAAAAACAAAATCAACACTAAATAAATTAAGTAACCTAGGGATAGTTAAATTAAAATACCTGTAGATAGCTATTACTACTCTAATTTTGTTTTTCAGTGTCATTTCTGGTGAAGACCTGCATTCCCACATTTACTCTAGAGTCACCTCCAGATATATTCAACAACTAATAAAGCAACTATCAAACTGAGTTGTGAAAAGAAAAGAACAAATAACCAGGAGATATCTAAGGAAAACATCAAAAGCTGGAATGCGTCATTCCCATCTTACTTGATGTACTGCAGCTGAGTATAAGAAGAAAACCATTTCTCTGTTTCGTGATTCTTGTCAATTTCAGTCGCTGTTCCCCTCCTCGCTATTCTTTCCTATTCGCTCTCATGTCAGGCGGTCAAACTGAGTCGCTCATATTGAGTCACTCAATTTGACTTGCCCATATCACTGGATACCATATTGGAGTAACAGATTACTTGGAAGTAAAAGAGGTGATAAGGGGAAAACAACTCTATATGATTATAATACTCAGAGAAGACAATAATACACTTATTCTGATTAACAGTTACAGTATGACCTATCATAAAGCTCATCAATACACAACAAAGAGATTTGTAATGAATTGATAACAGATGTAATGAACTTACAAAAACAATATACCAATGGGGAAATATTAATGTTGGGAGACCTTAATATTAGGTCTGGTAAACTAGAAACACAATTAGACAGAGAAATGGAAATTAAACTTGAGGTATTCAATGTGGAAAAGAGGGAGTCACTAGACTAATGAAACTCAGATAACTTTGAACACGAAAGGTAATATTAGAAATTTTTGATCTAATATTATACAATGGCAAAGAAAGAATCCTGGGCTCTGACTGGTCAGTGCCCACCTTCACCCGTGATGTTATCTCAGAATAACATCATTGTATGAAGGTCCAGCAGCAAGATAACCTCAAAAACCAAAAAAAAATCAATACACCCCCTGAAGTAGAAACAAACTGATGAACCAAGAGTGACAGCATGTCCCCCTTTTCCCATTCACACCTTGTCACTGTTTAAATTAAACAAATACAGAAAAGAAGTCACAACACCTGCCAACACTGCTCCGTTACAACTACAACAAAGGGAAAACTGCCACACAGCCAAATCGTAATTTTTTTAAAGACCTAGCTATGAGCGGCTTCACACACCATACAGCATGTGCACTCCCTTGCCTCGCAGTCCACAACTCTGCTTTGACTAGCTCTTTCTGTTTTGTTTTTTTTATTTTGTTTTCCTGCTCCCGGGGCAGATAAAATGGAGAACAGCTTTACCATTAACTTTCCCCTGTACAAGCTACTGGCCACTTACATGACCCACTTGGCAAAACTGGAAGTCTCTTCATCTCCTCACTTGTTCCCCATCCATCATGGTTTGCAGTTTCATATCGTACAAGTCACCCAGTCCCAGAGCAGGGAGGGTGTCTGGTAGAATTAATCTCCATGGACACGATGGACTGCATGTGAGAAGTGAATCACTAGGGGCAACAGACACAGAAACGAAAGTTGGAGGGGTGAAACTAGAACACAAAGAGACAAATGTATGTGTGGGGGGGGCAGCCATTTGCACAAACAGACTCACTCATATACCAGCAGCACCACCTACTGGCCAAACCTGAACTATTTGTTTCCTAATATACCTCCACATTTATAATAAAGTGAAAATCTGTCCAGAAAATACTTTTTTTTAAATATTATAAATGAACCATTGTATAATAGCAATAAAGTGTACTCCAGGATGTGTGTCATGCCCTACCAGTTCCTTTTGTTGTATGCTCTACAGCATATGCCAAAACTGCACAACATTAACAGCGCAGTAGGGAAGCTCAAGAGGGTGCAAAACCACCAAATGATGTATGCTCAGTAGTGCACCCTCTCACTCTTCCCAGTACAGGATAGGAATCCTGCTGGGACAGGGGTCCACTGAGCAGCTGCCGAGGCTCAATGGGATGAGCCACTGGCAGCAAAGGAGGCAGGCATTGTGTTTGGGACCAGGTTTCGATTCCCAGTCTCAGACACATGGGATTTTTTTTCTTTTATGCACTTTGTGTGATTTTAATTGTGAACAACCCCCAGGGTTAGTTATTTTAGTTGGGGGGGTTGGAGGGCATAGCCCCCCATAACAAGGGGTGCGGGGGTGGCTTTCCCCACAGAAAAATTACATACTGCTGGCAATATATTGCACTATATTGGCAGCATGGTATATTGCTGCGGCATAATGTCTTGCGACATTATGACCCCATGCCATGTCATGCGGGGATAACATCACTTCTGGGGCATTGGATGCACTTGGCCTGTGGCCTCATGCCCAACCACCCCAGTTATTCCGTTATCTCAGCACAGCACACACCCTGTTGTGTATCATTGCTTAAATACGTAACAGGAGATTCCCTTTCAACTCAATGGAAAAATTTAGCTGCATTAATCATAGAGTCACCTCAACAGTTGACTACTATATGTAACTGGCTCCCCATATGACAAAAAAAAGTAGATACCAAAAAGTAATTATGAGAATAGAGAGTGACTACTTTCTACTTGTCACATATAAGAAATAAAAAAAAAACTCATAAAATGCAACAATAGAATTAGTGGAGATAATAAATAACAAAAGTATCTGTTGGGACAGAATATCAGAAAAAAGAAAACAACCCATGATTAACACATATACTCTAGAAATGAACCAAATTCTCGAAGACAGAATTGAACCAGAACTTCTGTATTCCTATATTCTACAATTGTGCATACCAATGAAGGATACTTATTAAAAAAGAGAACTGAACAAAATACAGTATAAAATTGGTTTAGTAAAACGTGTAAAAAGGAGAAAAAGAATCTGGCAAAACTCATTAGATATACAAAAAAGAACCCAAATAAAGTAAAAATACATAAATAGAAAACAATATCAGTCTCTTGTTAAGATACCAAAACAAATCCATCGAGAAGCATTATTGGATAAGATGCCGGAAGTAATAATAGGAAAAAATTGCAGACAATTTGGGAAGCTGGTTTCCATGGGAATTAAGAAATACAGAAACCAAATTGACTTACATATTCAACCAGAAAAATGGATGGCTAGCTACGGAAGCATCTTTTCTGACCCATTGTAAATCTCTGGAACTGAGTTAGATGAAATAAATGAACTCTTTGACTGGATTAATGAGAAAGAAGTTAAGGAAGTCATATCTAACTTCAGAAATAATAAATCAGCAGGGCCAGGAGTCACAAAACTTTGCCCTGGTGCAAACCAGGTTTTGTACATGCAAACCTGGTTTTGCACCAAGTTGGTAGTCACAAAAGTCTGGTTTGTGCACTCAAACCTGGTTTTGCACTGGGGCAAAATGTGGAGGCGTCTGCAATGCAAATGAGGGGGAGGGGCAATGAATATCAGTGCTGTCCTATTCACAAAGCATTTCCTCCATGCAAGGGCTCCTTATTTGGCCCACTTGCGTGAAGCAAATATTGCCAACTGAGACCTTGCCTTATCCCGTGCAACCCTAGTTGTTGGCAGAGGTACTGCAGCAGTCCATCCCCCCAATGATCGCCAATTGTCAGCCCAATAGGTAATAATACTACTGTATTTGCCTGGTGCTAGTGGTTCTCCCCCCCTGCCATCACTGATCGCTGGCCCAACTGTGAAAACTGAAAGTTTTCCCTAGTGTCCAGTGTCCCCCTGCTGATTGCCAGCCCAATTGTATAAATAAAAGTTTTCCCTGGTGTCCAATGGTCCCCCTATTTGACCCCTCACCCGATGTAAGAAGTCATATTCCCTGGTGGTCAGTGGTCCCTCCTCCCACCCGATCCCCAGCTCCGGTGTGACATGTTCCCCCCAAAAAACATAGCCCAGCCCCGGTCCAGTCCTCTGATCTCCACCCCCAAGCCCAACCTGCATTGGTGGCCAGGGGCTTCCTCTCCCTGATCTGCTCGCATATGTCCATTAAATTCCTCAGTGTATTGTGGTTCCCCCAACCCCGATTTGGGGAATATTCAATAACTGCACTTCATTCCCTGGTGTCCCGTGGACTCCCCCCCACCCCAGCAGGTAGTGCCCCATAACCCCACTCTCCCATCCCTTCCATGAGTCATCAACTGGTACAGCCCTCTGCTCTGCACCACAGCCTGTCACCAACTGTGCTGTCAATGAGCGCGTCCTGTATACAATACATGCTCATTAATTGACAGCTCATGAGTGTGTACTGTATACAGTATGTGCTTATTGAGAGCTCAGTCAATGGCCAGCCATACTGGAGAGCGGAGAGCTGTGCTGGTCATCGGCTCAGGGAAGGAATGGGGAGAAGTGGGGTGCTGGGGCATTACCTGCCAGGGTGGGGGGTCCACTGAATACCAGGAAGTAAAGTGTTGTTAGTGAGCATTCCCCAGATCAGGATTTAGAGGAGGGGACCCCTAGACACAAGGGAAGTTAATGGACATATACAAGCAGATCAGGGAGAGGGAGCCACTGGCCACCAATGTGGGATGGACTGGGGGCGGAGATAGCAGGACAGGATAAGGGCCAGGATTGTGTTTCACACCAGGGCCAGGGATCAGGTGGGGGGAGGGTCCACTATACACCAGGGAATATGTTTTACAGGTCACACAAGGGGTTAGGTGAGGGGGGAATCCTGGACACCAGGGAAAACTTTTATTTATACAATCAGGCTGGCAATTGGCAGGGTGCACTGGACACCAGGGAAAACTCATTTTTCACAATCATGCCAGCGATTCACGACCACAGGCAGTGGGGTGGAGTACCACTAGCACCAGGGAAATGCAATAGTTTTACTACCTATCGGGCTGGTAATTGGCAATCGTTGGGGGAACCACTAGATACCAGGGAAACATGGCTACCTCAGGGGCAGGGGCTGGGGGGGCACGCTAAAGTTGGGCAAAGCATATGTAAATGGCCCATAATGGACATACAAATGGACACCTAGCACCTTGCATGCCTATTTGGCTCATTTACATAGCTACTTTTGTGAACTGGGAATGGCGTGCCTGCACTATGCATTACGGGGACATACACGTGGCTGCATGTAGGGGCAGTGCTACTGGGGTAGCACTAGCAGTACTGGGGTTACCACTGCCTTGACCTACCCCTACTTACAGCTGGATAGCACCATGAGCTATCTGACTGTGAATAGCAATTTTGGACAACTGGGCAAATGTAAAGCACAATGTAAACTTTTGTGTTGTGCTTTGCAACTTTTTGTAAATCTAGCCCAAGGACCAGATGAAATACCTATAGATTTTTATAAATTAGACATAGAGTAACGGTCATATATACTAATGAAGCTACACAACAATGCCATTATCTATGAATTTACACTGGCTACATGGAGATGTATCTACATAGTCCTCATTTTTAAAAAGAAAAACAGAGGCGACCCAGCAAATTACCATCCAATAAGCCTCCTGGATAACATGGTCAAAATGTATGCAAAATGTTTACTGATTAGAGTGCTGAAATGGACTGAAAATCATGAAATACTGTCACCAATACAAGCTGGTTTTAGGAAAGGGGTAAGTGTTTTCTCTTATCCCATCTGATAGAGAAATACTGTCTGATAAGGAATCAGATACTTTGTGAGGCTTTTGTGGACTTCTCTATGGCCTTTGATCCTATCCTAAGAAACCAACTAAGGACTAAACTAAAAGAAGTAGGCTTTGAATAAAATTTGCTGATCATAATAAAATGGTTATACACTATACATGGAGAAAAATAAAATATACTAAAATTGGAGCTCTGACAGGGTAGATGGGCACCAATCTAAGAGTTAGGCAGGGTTGAGCCTTGGCCCCATCACTCTTTAATAGCTACACAAATTACATTTTATTAGAGTAAGATAAAGCAGATTACCATATATCAAAACTACTAAATCATTGTACCCCTGCATTAGCATATCCAGGAGATCTGGCAATTATTTCAACAAGTAGAGTAGGGCTACAGAGAAGTATTGATAAACTTGACACATTCTGTGGTGGCACACAACATATAAAACAAACTCTGGTCAGCGCTAACAAGGCAGCATAATGCTATTTTCAGTGTCAGTGGCTCAGCAGGTTGCACACTTGCCTCTGAGGCTAGAAAATGAGAAGGCTGTAGGTTTTATCCCCACACCAGGCACGTGGAGTAAATTCCAATACTTGCACTGTAGTGCAGCATGAGGGGTTTGCTGCACTCCTGAGGTGCCGTCTTTCAGATGAGATGCTAAACGAGGTTCCTTCTGCATGGTTTGGTGGTTGTTCAGGTGGGTGTTAAATATCCTACTGTAACCTCTGGGTGGCGCTATCCCCAGAGTTACACCCCTACCTACTACCTACAAGCTAAGCTGAGGGGTTTGGGTTCACTAACAGATAACCATTTTAAAACCTTTGCGCAGTGCCTCCACTCAGGATGCTTTACATGGGTGAGCTGGTAACAGATATAGCCCCCTGAGGTGCTATACCATCCATGATAACCAGTTACCTTACCCAGACATGCCCCAATAAACATTTCCCCCCATTTCCATACTTTGCATTTGATGACTCTCTCTAATAATAAGCTCACACTCAGAATTTCAAAAAACAGTAGCAATCAATTTATTTAGGGGACAAGGAATTAGGAAAGGGGAT
Source organism: Neoceratodus forsteri (assembly GCA_016271365.2). Taxonomy (NCBI): domain Eukaryota; kingdom Metazoa; phylum Chordata; order Ceratodontiformes; family Ceratodontidae; genus Neoceratodus; species Neoceratodus forsteri. The sequence goes on along the minus strand of CM028131.1, from coordinate 345,846,144 downwards.
GTGGAGTACAGGTTATTTGATTACTATATACATATGTAGAGGTTTGATTGGTGTTTTGCTTGTGAACCCTCCAGCTGGGTGGCTACATACTAATAGACTACAGGCAATCACATTTCTCAATTTGACACACAATACCCAGAGCCCTGGTTATCTAGCTGCTAACTAATCAGATGTTACACAAATAATTATTTGATTACCCACACTGGTACCAGTCCCAGATACAGCAGAAAACCCACAATCTCATACCATACTGGATACCCAGATACCACAGACCTAGATGTTGCAGGCCTGGTGGACGTTGAAGCTGGTCGAGTTGGCCGGCTATTGATTCGAAGGGAGGGGCAAACTTGGAGAACTATTACTACAATGGCTATAGATTATTGGCTAGAACGAAGGCAGGGATTGCTCTGCATTTAGCAGAACTAGCAAGAATTGACCCTGCTGGTCACAAAGAGCCAGGGATTGCCCTGCACATCACAGAAGACAGGGATTGCCCTCCACATTACAGAAACTAAACATTTCAGGACAAGCTATCTGGCAAGATCTTGGATTTTATATCCCAAACATTCAGCACAATAATTCAATGTCCTATCCAGTATAGTTAGAAAAGCGATATATAGAAACATAGAATTTGACAGCAGATAAGGACCGCTTGGCCCACCTAGTCTGCCCAGTTTCCTACCTAACAGATAAGCTGCAGATCCTAGTTAACCAACTGCTTACTTCCTCCTACCCCCCACTAGGACTGCCTTATGTCTGTCCCATGCATTCTTGAATTCCCCCACTGTTCTTGACTCCACGACCTCCTCAGGGAGGCTGTTCCATGTATCCACAACCCTTTCTGTGAAAAAATACTTCCTCACATTACCTCTGAGCCATCCCCCCTCTATCTTCAAATTGTGCCCTCTTGTTCTTGCACATCTCTTTTTCTGAAAGATGCTACCCTCTTGGACTTTGTTGATTCCCTTGAGGTACTTGAAAGTTTCTATCATGTCCCTCTCTCCCTTCTTTCCTCAAGGGTATACATATTAAGCTCCTTTAGTCTTTCTTCGTATGTTTTCTGGTGCAGACCCTGCACCATTTTGGTTGCCCTTCTCTGGACAGCCTCCACTCTGTCTATGTCTTTGCGGAGATGGGGCCTCCAGAACTGCACACAGTACTCCAGATACGGTCTCACCAACTGTCTGTACAGAGGGATAACAACTTCCTATTTTCTGCTATCGATGCCTCTTCCTATGCATCCCAGTTTCCCACCAGCCTTCCTTACTGCCTTCTCACATTGCTTGCCCACCTTTAGGTCATCTGATATAATTACCCCCAGGTCCCTTTCCATTTTTACTGTTGTCAGTATCTCACCCCCCACTCTGTACTCTTCCCCTGGGTTTTTGTTTCCCATGTGCATTACCTTGCACTTCTTTGCATTGAATCTGAGCTGCCATACGTTTGACCATTCCTCCAACCATGCCAAGTCCCTTCTCATCCTTTCCACTCCATTTTGTGTATCAACCCTGTTGCAGATCTTTGTGTCGTCTGCAAAGAGACATACTTTTCCTTCCAGTTCCTCTGCAATGTCACTTATAAAGACATTAAAAGGACTGCTCCAGTACTGAACCCTCGGTACCCGCTAGTAACCCTCCTTTCTTCACTGTGTACTCCATTTACTACTACCCTTTGTGTCCTGTTGTCTAGCCAATTTTTTATCCAGGCTACCACCTTGGGACCCACACCAAGGCTGGCTAACTTGTGTATTAATCTTTTGTGTGGGCCTGTATCAAATGCCTTGCTAAAATCTAGGTAGGCCATGTCCACAGCCCCTCCCTGGTCTACTACTTTGGTCACCCAGTCAAAGAAATCTATTAGATTCATCTGACATGACCTTCCCATCATGAATCCATGCTGCCTTGGGTCCTGTGCCCCACTAGCCTCTAGGTACTCAACAATTCTTTCCTTCAGAAGTGATTCCATCATTTTCCCTACCACTGAAGTCAAACTAACGGGTCTGTAGTTTCCTGCCTCTGTCCTGCTCCCACTTTTGTGAAGAGGAATCACATCTGCCCTCCTCCAGTCCTCAGGTACCACCCCATCCTCCCATTATTTGTTAAAGAGAGTAGTCAGCGGTGTCACTAGTTCTACCCTTAGTTCTTTTAGAATTCTTGGGTCAATCCCATCAGGCCCCATTGCTTTGTCCACCTTCAATTTTATTAGTTCTTTCAGAACCCTTTCTTCTGTAAATGGACTGGTATCGACCTCCATCTTCAGAGTGTTTCTCTTATTTGGTTTAGGTACCTCCCCCTCCTCTTCTTTTGTGAATACTGAGCAGAAATATTCATTCAGTAATCCTGCTTTTTCACTGTCACCCTCTACCCACATTCCCTCCCCTTTATTAAGCCTCAGTATCCCTCCTTTGGTCTTTCTTCACTCCCTAATATACCTATAAAAGGTCTTATCCCCCTTCTTAACAGACTTGGCTATTCTTTCCTCGGTTTGGGCCTTTTCTATTCTGACTGCCTTCCCAGCCTCTTCGTGCTTTAACTGATAAAGTTCTCTGTCCTGCTCCTTCTGTGTTTCCTTATATTTTCTTTTCTCCTTAACCTTCCCTGCCACCTCTTTTGAGAACCATAGTGTTTTTTTCCTTCATTGTGTTTTGTTGATTTGCTTTACATAAAGGCTTGTTGCCTCTGTGATGGCTGTTTTGATTACTTCCCATTGTTCCTCCACCCCTCCTTCTTGCCTGTTTGCTAGTGCTGTTCTGAGACACTCTCTCATTTTCCCAAAGTCAGCCCTCCTAATGTCCAATACTCTTGCTTTTGTATGGCTTGATTGTATGGCTGTGTTTATCGTGAACTACACTGTTTGGTGGTCACTTGTTCCCAGATGGCTACCCACTTCTAAATCTGAAATTCTTTCTCCGTCCCCATTTGAGACTACCAGGTCTAAGATTTCTCCCTCCTGAATGGGTTCCAATACTAGCTGTCTGAGGCATGCCCCCTGTAGGGCATCAAGAATGACCCTGCTCTTGGATGTGCCTGCAGCAAAGATGCTTCAGTTAACATCTGGCATATTCAGGTCCCCCATCAACAATATCTCCCCTTTTTCTGCCATTCTAAGGAAGCCTTCTATCATTTCCTTGTCCATTCCCTCCCCCTGAGATGGGGGTCTATATAAACCCCCAAGTGGATTGTGGTGCCATTTCCTGTCTCCAGGGTGACCCAGAGTGCCTCATCTGCTCCCTGTTTACTCTTTAGTTCTGTTGCGTTGATCCCTTCCTTTACATAGAGAGCTACTCCTCCTCCTCTTTTACCCTCCCTGTCCCTCCTGTAGATTGTGTATCCTGGTATGTTGACATCCCAGTCATGGTTCTCTGTGTACCATGTTTCTGTGACTGCCACAATATCCAGGCAACCCTCTTCCATCAAGGCCACTAGTTCAGGGAGCTTGTTACACAGACTACAGGCATTGATTCTCATCACCCTCCACTTTGTGATAGCCTTACCCCTTCTAGCTCCATTCCTGTCCTTACTGCCTTTGCCTTTTTTTACATTTACCTCTGTCCTGCTCCCTAAAAACGTCTCTACCTTGGTGTTTACCTTACTAATTACCATGTTTTGTGGGGGGAGGCTGGGATTTCTCTGCTCCTTTTCAGTGCCTCCCCCCTTGGCTAGTTTAAATGCCTGCCAATGAAGCATTTAAACCTCTCACCTAGGATCCTGGTTCCCCGGACAGATGCAGACCATCACACCAGTATAGGTCTGCATCCCTCCAGGTGGCTCCCCAGTCCCCAATGAAGCCAAAACCCTGAGCTCCACACCAGTTTTTCAACCACTCATTGAATTTCCTGGTGAGGAGTGCCCTAGCATCACCCTTTCCATAGACAGGCAGCACCTCCGAGAAGGTTACTGTATGCGCTACTTGTCTAAGGCACCTCCCCAACTCTACAAACTCCTCTTTCACTGCTCTGATCCCATTCCTAGCCAGGTCATTTATCCCTAGGTGGACAATGATATCCAGCTCCCTCCCTCATGCAGCTCCTCCCACGATCCTGAGGATTCACTTCCTGTCCCTCCAAGCCATGGCGCCAGGAAGGTGCCTTACTTCCCTCTCCCCTTCCTCTCCCATTTCTACCCCCTATTGATTTATTCCCCCACCAGGAGTTGTTTACTTCCCCCGTGGGGTCCCATGCCACCCTCCTGTGGGTCTCCTTTGTGAAGGTTCCCAACATCCTCCTTGGTCTCCACTGCAGGTGCCTCCATAGAGGAACCACTATCCACCAGAAGAGCGAATGAATTGTGGAGAGGTACAGCTGGAGGGATGCAACTGTGTTCCACCATCCTCTCCCTCCCTGAGCCCACCCTGGTCCAGCTTCTCCTCTTTCTTGGCAACCTCTGAGGTAGTGACATTGGCCCTGGTGGTCCCTGGGTGGGGGACGAGGTTTCACGAGTCCTAGCCAGGTCAGCCTGGAGATGGGCAATCTCCTCACTCAGTCCAGAGAGGTGCCTGCAAATAGGGCAGCATCACAGCCTCCACAATGTCTCCCGGAACACTGCTGCCCCACAGCCATTGCACTGCACCACTCCTATCATGCCTTATTTTGTGTCCCCTCTCCTGTTGCTCTGTATGCTTACTCTCTTCTCTCCTTACAACTCTCACCCTTCTTGTTCTGGGACAGCAACTTCCTATCTTCATCAGTAGCCTCCTTCTTCCTTGCTCAATGTTAGATCACCAGCAGCTGGGGGGAGAGTGAGCTACTTTTTTACTTTAGGGTTGACAAAACTAATGTTTCTATATGATCCTTCTCTTCCTACTGCCAAACAGGAAATGCCTGTTGGCAGTCAAATTCAGTGGCTATAAAAGCAGAACCAGCTTAGGGTGGGTGGGATGGAGGGGCAATTAGTAAGAAAAAAGGCTAGCAACAGGAAGTTGTAATTTGAGTCACCTGCTTTTATGGTGTCTAAGCCACACCCCCAATTAAGCTCTCTCTCCTCCTACTGGTTTAGCAAAGTCAGCTGATACAGTACCCTTCCCAGCACAGAACACACACTGACTTTCTTTCTTTTCTTTCTTTTTTTAACCCTGAATAAGACCCCTTCTACTTGTAATAAAGTATCTGTCTACTTAATCTCAACAGACACTGACTCCTGCTGAGATATAAGGGTTAAATTAATAAGAAAATGTATCTTCTTTTAGTTAGCTGCTTTCTGCTCTACAAGCAAGGCTAGCAACAGCATCAGCATCAAGCAACCAAATTCCCTTGATACGAGGTCACATCCAGCACATTTAAATACCAAACTGGCATTCATACAATAACAGCAGAAGCTGATACTTTTATCAAGCATTCATACTGATTTTTTTTTTAATTTAATATGCTTTATTGATTTTAACCAATAATATTCATTGACAAGTTAGACAGATGATTGTATCCATATTCATTTTGCATAAAGTCACATCCAGTACACTTAAATACCATTTATTTATTTCATTTTGGTAACCGGGTAAGCCCACTGAGACCAAAGGTCCCTTTTTCAGGGGCGACCCAGAGCTAATTACATACATTAATAAATACAGTGGTACAGACAATTATTTATTTATTTAGATTTTGTTGACCGGGTAAGTGCACTAGACAAATCCTGCCTATTTTCAGGCACGACCCGGGGGAGGGGGATACAGATGAATGCCAACTGACTTTGAACCAGATTAAGCTGTTGGTGGTATTTATAGTGAATGAGGGAAATTTGTCCAGGACACCGGGGAAATTCCCCTACTCTTTGCAGTCTGAGCAGGAGCAGCGATGGAGGAGGACGTATAGGCAGGAGCTCTGCCTGCAGCCTCGCAGAGTTTGACACACAGTCCCAACTAATGCGGAACGGAAATCGATTTGTTTCAGGGAGCATTGCAGGCTTGAGAGCATGCAAACAGGAGGCTACAAATGGCAAGTGCTTTAATTCCTGAAGTAAATGTAATGGATGTTACCGTTTCTACGGGCGGCTGAAAGATACTCCGGAGTGGATGTGAATTTTCCGAGCCAGAAGCTATGGAAGAAGCCCGCAAGATGGTAATTCTGGCAATTTTGACACCGGAATCGATCTTTTGGTACAGGAAGCTTTGCGCGAAACAGCGGTTTTCCACGGAAGATAGTGGAATAGCACATTTCCGGATGCACCCGTGAACAGTCCGTCGTTGTTACAGGACATTGGGAGGCCTAACCCGACGCCGACAGCTTCGCAAATGGTGAAAAGACAGTTTAAACTGCAGTCCCAAGTATCGGACATTATAGACTGGTCAGAGGAGGATTCGCTTCTCCATGCAGGATGGATCCAGAGCGAGTCAGGCAGTTGGACACCTAATCCAGAATGGAAGCCGGTCACCTATACCTCACCACAGCATGCCATCACCCTGAGCTCAGGTAGTAGCGCTACTAAAAATACTGTTAAAGGTGTACACCAGTTATTGCAGGACAAGGCAGCTACTAGTAGCTCCAAGGTTCCTTTAGAAGGGAAGGGAGTGAAACTGCATACAAAAACAAGTGCCAATGATACCTCAAACACAGAGAAAAATGTGCCTCCTAAACGTGTTTCCATGGCAGATCTATTCAAGCAAAAGCTTGAGCAGGCTCCCAGGAGAAATGCTGTGAGGCTAAGATATAGAGGAGGATTAGATATTCACCCTGATAGGTATTACATTGTGAATGCTTTATTGAAGAATACTATGTTTTTTTCTTCATCTGATTTTTTTGCTCTTATTCACGTGTCCGGAGAAGATTCTTTTGACATCAGTTTTAGAACAAATCATAGTTTGGAAAAGTTTTGGGAAAAATATTCAAATCTGAAAAACACACCTTTATGGTTGCCCTTTTTAGCCATCCCTTTAACTAGACCACAGATTAGGTACGTCACTGTAATGTTTAGGAATGAAGGGGTGAATGTCAGTGACATCTATCACTGGATACAAAAAAGATGCGACATTTTAGGCCCCCCTGAGCCCTTACTAGACCTAGAGGGTATCTGGACAGGGAGTTGGAAGTTTAAAGTAAAATTATTTCAAGTCAACTCAGAAATAATCCATCTCCCTAACAGTTTTTTTTTGGGGAAAGATAGGGGTGTATGTTTTTACAACGGCCAACCTAGGGCCTGTTACAAATGTGGATCACGGTCTCATATTAGCAGTTCCTGTGATATGATGAAATGTCCACTATGCGGAGGTTTTGGTCATTCGGTAGATTTATGTCAGAATATATTCCAGTGCAACCTCTGCGATGAGAAAGGGCATGCCTTCCACCAATGCCCATGGGCAAAACGTAATAAAACAGAGGGTTGGAATCATGAGGAATTAGTAATTCAAGCACAGGACAAAACCCATAGGCCGGGGCCTTCTGCAGACACAGAGCCGTTAATGATCCTCTGACAAAAGCTGACCAGGTTCCTAAATCATCACTGGCTCCTACAGATGAGTCTGGAATAGATAAAGTCAGCATGCCACGCCCAAAAGATTTTGAAACCATGAAAGGAAAAGGGTCACTAGATCAGCTTTAAAATGTTGGTTCCTGACCCCTACCAACATCTAATATTTTTGCCACTGCAAGAAGATCTGGAAGACTCGATTTAGAATCAAACACATCCCACAGATCTGAGATGATCACTGAGGATGAGGAAGGAAAGTTGATAGAGATACTGAAAGAAAAAAAAGTAAAAAGGAAAAAAAGGAAAGCAAGCAATAATTCAAAGGGGTATTAGCTGAATTTGAAATATTTGATGTCAGCACTTCAACTTTTATCCTTAACGTTAGAAGTTTACAAACATATAAGAAACAAATCTCTGTCCTATCGCATTTATCAACTCTTCCTGTGGATGTCATTTTTGCAGGAGTGTCATATCTCATCACTTAAAGAGGTAGAGACATTAAAGAAATGATGGTACTGGGGCCTTCTTTCTGGTCCTTCAGTACAGGACTTGCAGATGGGATTGGTATTTTATTTAAAATCACTAATGTCCATGTTTTCCGCTTGATAGATTTATGTCCTGGCAGAACTTTAATTCTAGATTGTTCAATTAAAGATTTTTCTTTTAGATTGATCAATATTTATGCTCCACAAATTAAATCTGCTAGGGTGGAACTATTTGGTGAAATTAAACCCTTTCTTTTCACTAAACTACATGTTATTTGGGAGGGATTTTAATTGTTCTTTAGACACCCCTGTATCTACAAGCAAACAAAAGAAAATATATTGTGATTCCAACACTTTAAAACAATCTTTAGCAGTTTCAAATATACAGGATGCTTTTACTAAACTACATCCTAATGATCCCGAGCTACATATCATAGATTCATTTATGCTACTAGGATAGATATGTTTCTTTTCTACACATCTACACCCTACTGTGTGTTATTCACAACCTACGGAATTTTCAGATCATAACATTTTATTTTGCTCATTTTCCTTGCAATTCATCCCACCAAACTTTATTCTAAATACTATCGCTGGAGACTTAATATATCTTTATTGATAATTTATCTTTTCAAAACCAAGCGGAACTTTTATTTACATATAGGGATTCTGTATATTGTGTATATTCAAACCCGCTACAATGGTGGATAGACACAAAACAAGAATTAAAAATTATTTGTCTCTTTTGGAAAATCTACAGCTAATTCTAAATATATTAACTATTTGCTCACCCGTAATCAATTATATAAACTGATGTCATTTGATTTAAAAACAATCAAGGATTACTTTCCCAAATCAAAAATTTGAAGGAGCGAATGAAAGAATATCAATATGACAGGGCTAAATCTCTAGAACTAGAGTTTAAATTTGGGTTAAAACTACCCCAGCCTCGGACCTTTACAGCATGTAAATTCAGACTAGAAACTACTCTTATGACTCAATTAAAACAGCTACTGGGGTTATATGCACAAATGACATGGAGATACTAGCTACAGTTCAGGAACATGTAGAAGCATCTTTTAAGAGTTCAGAGGAGTTCAGGCCTCTGGATTTTCTTTCTTCGGCCCTGTGCCTGAATTGACTAAATCTGAACTGATTCCGTTGATACAACCTATCACACCACAAGAAGTCGAATTTGCTATTAAACAATTAAGTAAGGATACGGCACCAGGATGGGATGGACTACCCAATGAATTTTACAAACTCTTTCTATCATATATGATACACTTTTTACCTAAAATATTTAATTTTTTGCTGTTTACTTCTAGTGACTTGTTAGGTTTCAATACCTCGCTGTTATTTTATTTATATAAATCAGGTGATAAAGCCTTAATAACAAACTGGAGGCCTTTAAGTTTATTAAACAGCGATTATAAAATATTGACTAAAATTTTGAATAACAGATTATTATTAGTAGCTGAAAAACTTATTCACCCAGCCCAAACATGTGCCATCCCTAATAGGAAAATTCAACATAATTTATATCTTTTAAGAGAATTATTTGAGTTAAGTAATAAGAAACAGATTTCAGGGTACATTGTTGCCTAGATCAAACCAAAGCTTTAACCGGTTAATCATCACTATCTATTTTCAGTACTAGTGAGATATGGAATTCCACCTCCTTTTGTACAATGGATATCAACCTTATATGGAATGGCTCACTGTATTCCCATGGTTAATACTTTATTTGGAAAAGAAGTACCTATTTCAATTGAGTCCGCAGGGTTGCCCTTTAAGTCCCTTCTCTATTCTTTTGCTCTGGATCCTGTTATTAGACAAATTGTTTGGGATACACATATTATAGGTTTAACCCCTTCCCTGATTTACCAATGGAAAGCTGACTGCATATGCAGATGATATTACTCTACTCTTAAGAGATATACCCTCATTGCAAAAGCATTATATACCTTTTCATGTTTTGAGGCAATATCGGGGCTCAAATAAATATGGGAAAGAGCTTCATTTTATTTTACAACCTACAAATTCAGACCCCACTAATATTGCTAATATCCCTGTAGAATCATCACACCAGTAAGATTTTAGGAATCTGGTTGGAAATGGTGATTTAGCTACATACAATTAGGAGAAACAGTTATACATTGGAGAATTTAAAATTCACAGGTGGAAAGGATGGAAATTCGGAAAAAGAAGAGGTTATTATTATAAAGAAATTCATATTACCAATTTTTTTATATTTAAGTTATGTGTTTCCACCCCCTATTAGTTTAGAGACAAGGCTATTAAGTATTTTTTTCCAAATGTTATGGGGTAATAGATTAAACCCAGTGCGTAGGGACATAACGTATCTTCCACTTAACAAAGGAGGCCTGGGAATGATTAACCCTATTGTTTTTTACCATTCCATATTTTTATTTGATTCTTTTTCTTACTTATGGTTTGATGTCACTAAGACTTGGCAAAAATGGTCCAAATCTTTGTGGTCTGTCTATTTAGATAAATGGTCTATGTTTCCCCCTAAAATATGTGGTAAGCATTTTTTACCGTCATATGGAGTTTTACATTTGAAGTTACAACAATGGAAGATATCATTTCCAAACTTGCTTACTTTTTCGAGGAAAACCTTTTATAATTTCGTGGTATTTGACGTACAGAAATGTATTCCCCTGTTCCCAGAATGTATACCTACACAGATGATTTATGCCTTGAGGAAATTGACTGATTTCAGAATACCTCCTTTCATTTGGGATATTGTCTGGTTATCAATACAAGGGAAATTAGGAGTTCGAGGCAATTTAAAATACAAACCCACTACTGAAAGATTTTGTTTAAGAAACACATGTATCAACTGTGAAGAATCCATGGTTCATTTTTTTGTTTCCTGTCCTTATAGTCAAAACTTTTGGCAAGACGCTGCCATTCATTGGAATCTCCCTTTTTTGGGTAATGTCTCATATCAAACTATAGTTTTAGGTAATTATACTGGATCTTGGAGACATTATAATAGGAGTACTTTAAATGTTTTTTTTGCTTTTGTTCAATATTACCTGTGGCAAGCCAGATGTCAATTTATCTTTCAACAATTAAATGTGTTAACGAACACTTTATTTATGCAAATTGAAACAGGTTTACTTTCTGTCAAAACCAGAGATCTAAGTAAATTTTCCAAATCAAAAGTTGATTTACTTTGGAAAGACTTTATTTTCTATGATACATTAAGTAACTATTGTTTTGTCTTTGTTTTTTTTTGCACTGTGTTTTATAAAAGGATACAAAAGAGAGTACTAGTTATTATATAAGATATCTTTTATGTTTGTATGGATTCTTGTGATGTTATGTTTTCTATCAATAAAACTACCCCTACTCTTTTCGATAAGTGCCATGGGATCTTTAACATCCTCCTGAACTACCACCAATCCAGGCAGATGGGACCTCGGTTTAACGTCTCATCTGAAAGACGGCACCTCAGAACTGCAGCACCCCTCTCATGCTGCACTACAGTGTCAGTACTGGGATATTAACCCAAGTGCCAGATGTGGGAACTGAACCCACAGCCCTCTGATCTCCCGGCCTCAGAGGCAAGTGTGCTACCTACTGAGCCACTGACACTGCTTTTAATTAATACATAAAGAGGTATATCAGCTTGCATACAGTAGGTTTGCTAATTATATGCAATACACATTGAAAACAGGAGGTAATTAGACAGTATGGTAGCTCATGGTACACAAGGTCAGTTGTAACTGATGTGACATAAGTTGATTGGGAAATCTTACATAGAGAAATATACAAGGCAAGGCCAGTGGTACTACCTCTGTTAGGGATCCCCACCCATCAGGGGTGATGAAGGCAGGTGGGGAGAGGTCGTATGGAGGTAGACTAGGCCAGGAACCCATAAGCCCTGATTAGCATAAAGGGGGGATTGCTGGCCCAGTAGATAGAGACCAACAATAACATCCACAGAGACTCAACCCCATCTGGTACACCTTCAAGGTGGACTTGAATTCATGAAGAGTGGGACAGCCAATCAGGTTCTCTGGAAGAGAGTTCCACTGATTAGGAGCAGCATACCTAAAGGACCTCTTGCCCAGGTTGGTCCACACTCAGGAGATATCAAGGGGGCAGTCAGTCAATGACCTCAGGTTGCGGCACTGGATATTGGGGTTAAGCAAGCCATGCAGAAGGGGAGGAGGGCCTGCAGCCGTGAATTTATAAGTCAGACATAGCAAAGGGTAGGCCAGTTTGTACCCTACAGTGGGCCAGTTAAGGTCTGCAAGGACCTCACAGTGGTGCCTCCTGGGAGGGAGTGGGAGAAAATCATGCAGCCCTGTTATAGAGTACAGAGAGCTGTCTTAGTTCACTTTCCCTGACAAACAGAAGAAGGGGAGCACCGTAAAGGAGGGTCGGAAGCAGGGTGCAATTTGTGATTGCTCACCTCGCCTCATCCAAGAGGGAGTTACCCAGCCTGTAGAGTAGGCCAATCTTTTGATGAGTGGTCTTGGCTAAGAAGTCAATGTGCAGCTTGTTGGCCATATCCTGGTCAAGGAAGATTCCTAGGTATTTGATTTTGTCAATGACTTCAACTCACTTCCCTTGGGCTGTGTGGAGCTGGAGCAGGTTGCACCTGTTGGCTTCCAGATGCCTGATCCCAAAGAGGACAGCCTTCATTTTCTCCTCATTCAGTACAAGCGAGTTAGCAGTGACCCAGGCCTGAAGTGCAGTGAGGCTGTCCTGAAGATTAGCAGAGATAGCGCTAGGTTGTGGATCACTGCAGTATGCCATGGCATATAGGATTAGGTTGTCCAGACCACATTCCCGCTCAATGTCATTGACAAAGAGGGTAAATTGTAGAGGACCCAGGATCAAGCCCTGGGGTACTCTGGAGGTAACAGGTTTGGCACCTGATTAAACTCCTCTCTGCTGAACTTTTTGGATCCTGTTGAGCGAATAGCTCTCAAACCAGGTAACTGAGAGGCCATCCAGTCCCAGCAATTGGAGCTTGGAGAGGAGCAATTCATGATTAACCAGATCGAATGCCTTAGATGAATAAAGCTCCAGCTGGGGAGCCTCTGTCCATGGACTCAAGGATGTCAGATGGAAGCAGAATTAGGGCTGTGTCAGTTCCATGGCCTTTTCTAAAACCATGTTGAGTATCGGCTAAGAGTAGGTGCTGCTCAAGGTAGTCCTGAAACTGGGTGTATACAAATCTCTCCTGCACCTTTGCAAGAGGGTAGAGAATGGAGATGGGCCTGTAATTTCCTACATTTACCCCGAGGCCCCTTTTTGTGTACAGGGACAATGGTTGCAACTTTCCATTTGCTAGGGACTATTCCCTCGAGTAGGGATCGGTTAATGAGCATGGAGACAGGAAGGGTGATATCTGGGGCAGCAGCCCGCAGCAAACTAGGTTCTAGTTGGTTGTGTTCGGGGGAGGAGTCAGGGTTAATCCAAATCAAAAGGGGTAGCACCTCAGACGGTTTGACCAGTTTCAGATGAAATTAAGGCCTAGGATGTTCCCATCCAGTTCCATTGCTGTGGGGGGCACCCGGGGGGGGGGACAGGAGGAGGCTTAGTAGCACTAGGGTTTGAAAACAAAGCATTAAAGGCCTCAGCTAGCATTGAGGGGTCATTGGTAAGGTTATCCCCAATCAGAAGAGCTCCATCCTGGGCACTAGTGGCACCCTTCAGAAGTAGGTTGATTTGGCTTAGAATTTCTTTGGATCCCTAAGGTGTCGAGACTGGAGATCATGCAGATATTTAGGTTTTGCATTTTTAGAAGCTTTCTTGCACTTGTTTCTCAATGCCCTGTATTTCACCCAGTCTGACCTGAGGCTTGTGGACTTGAACTGTCCCCAGGCCCTATTCCTGAGTAGCATGCTTTGTTTGAGGTCTGGGTTAATCCACTTGTGGCACTTGTCCTGTACCCTTAGCTCCTTGTGAGGGGCATGTACATTGGCCATGGACATAAATATGTTGGTGAAATAGTCCAATGCCTCATCCAATATTGGAAGGGTAGCTATTGGCTCCCAGTTAACAGTACTTAGATCAGAGCAGAAATCAGCCAGGACCAGTCTGGCATAGTTTCTGGCTTCAAATACTCTGGCTGACAATTTCAGGAGCTTATTTGACCATGTGCAGAAGATCATTGAGTGGTCTCTCAATGAGTCAGCCATAATTCCAGCTGCTATTATCCTTTCTGGCTTTGAGATAAGAGCCCAATCTAGCAGGGTGTGGTTGCCAGATTTATGCCTGGTGGGTAACTCTATGACTGGGGTCAGGCTGGTGTCAAGGATACCGTTCTTAGCACTGGTAGCACCCATAGTACTCCAATTTTGATTGAAGTACCCTAGGAGTATCAACTCCCCCGAGGTATGCTCTTTCAGTGCCTGGGTAAGTGATTCGAAGAAGGAGGGTGCCTGTGCAGGTGGCAGGTAGACACAACCAATGTAAAGAAGTTTAGTGTCACCTAGGAGCAATTTTATGAATAATATCTCATTCACTGATTCATTGTGAGGCAGAAGGTCTAGCTGGGTAGCATTTAGACTGGTGCCAAGTAAAGCATCTGTAGACAAAATCTCTTCCAGCTCATCTAAATATCACACACTTTTGGCAAGCACTCTCAGTCAAAATCTGGCTAAGACAGAAACAGTTATCTTCAGAATAATTCAGGATCAAATAGGCTTTAAGGCCTCCCACCCCATGAAGTGGCAAACGTGGCTTGGCTGTCAGTTCCATGAAGGTAGGACACTAACCCATAGGGCAATGACAAATTACAACACATTTATATGAGTCACTATCAAGCCATCTTGATGCACCTGCATATGAGCCATTTGGGCAGCAGGCAAGATGCATCCACACTAATTTTGAACAAGGCAGTCTCTGTAGGGGCTTATCATCCCAGAGTAATAACTCTAAGATCTCATCTCACAGCAGAAAATATCTGGTAGCAGGGTTTGAGGCCCCCAGGCTTACTTTGGAAACTTCTCCCTTGCACCAGGAGGGTACAAGTGTACTCACTCAGGTCCTCCATGGGTCGCATCCGCAGTCAAAGACATCCTGGTGTTCTTCTTCAACTCTCTCACAACTGAGGCATGGTTAGACGGTCTTCTTTCCACATCTTTCCCTGATGTGGGAGGGAGGGAGGAGGCTAGCCTCTGGAGGACATTCTGGCAACCTTGAGTCTAGCAGTTGCAGAACACAACATTTTCTTTAACTTTTGAACTGTAATTAGAAAATAACAAATGCCCCCTGATGACTGGAGGGGATTAGCTAAGTGGCCCAGGCCTGGAAGCATGGCAGGGGCCTGAGCCCCTTCCCCTGTGGGGGGCTCCAAGCAGGCTGGCACCTGCTCTCCTCTTCTCACTCTGGCAGATCTGGCAAAATGATGGCAGACGCTGTCTCTTATAGGGCTCTGTCTTGACTCCTGATTGGCAGAAAAGATGGGGTGACAGATCTCCAAATGGTTGAGGGACATGTCAATCAGAATACTCGAGGCACAGTTGGTTGGGTGAATTGGCACCTAAAATGATGTCCCTGTAAATCCCCATGAGTACTTGAGTGTTTACCCATGCGGTGTAGTGAATGTCACACAAGTCCTGGCTTTCTATTTCTGGCTTTCCAAGTGGCTGTGGCTGCTTGCAATGGCTGCTTAACCCACTCTACCTCATAGCAGATCAGATACAGTCCTGAATAATGTCCTGGTACAGCCAGAAAAAAAAAAAATTGCCCCAGTGCCCTATAGCTCAGTAGCCCAGAGAGTGTACTTGCAGTCACTACACAGATGAAGGGTGTGGGTCATTTGGTTTTCCTGTCACTACTGTACATATACAAGCTCCCTCTGCAGCAGCTGACAGGGTGACACTTAGAGTCCCAAAGTACTGCTGAATCTGGGAAAAAAGCATTTATTTTAATTTAAAGTACTTCCCCCTTTGATAGCTTGTTTCCATACATGCAGCAACATTTCACTATTGTAAAAACATTTATTTTCTCCTCCTATCGGCAGCAGCCAATTATAGCTACCCTGGGGGCAGCCAGCTGACCGGGGCTCGGCTCAGGCATATTTCAAAGAGCCCCGGTCAAACTCTTTAAGTTTTCATTTGAGCAGCCCCCCAGCAGGCTGTCCATGGTCACCAGGTCCCAATTTGGTGGAAGGGATCCCAGGACCCACGGCACAGTCCCCAAGGCAACCTCGAAATGAAGCAGTTCACTTTGAAGGTGCTTTTCATGCCAATGCAATTCCCGCTGCCCTGGGGAGAGCACTTTTAACATGGCACTCGCGAATGGAGTTTTTAAGTCCCAAGGGGCTGGATTTTAATCGGGCTGCAGGTTGGGGCATCCAGAGGAGCAAAGCAGATCTGGAGGACCAGAAAATGTGGTGGCAGGAATTTGGGTAAAGCCAGGGAGACAGCAAAAAAGGACAGAAAGTGCAGGGCTAAGGTAAGCCCAGGAAGGCATTTTAGGAACCCCCATTTGCAGGGGGGTTACAGTATGGCTCTTCTTGAAAAGAACAGAGGCATTTTCCTGGTGACCTGGCCAGTTTCCCCCATTTAGTAAAATACCACCAACATCTTTATCAGGTTCAGTTTCAGTTGGTTACCATCTGTACCCAAACCTGGTCACCCCTGAAAAAGGGACTTCTAGTTTCAGGGGTCCTACCTGGTCAACAAAATTCATCAAGAAAAAAATACATTTTACAGGGGTTAGGAGCAATCTACAAGAAATATATATATATATATATATATATATATATATATATATATATATATATATATATTAGAGGCAAAAAACTCAGTTTAATGCATTAGTTAGGGTTGTTCCACAGCGACAAAATTGAGGAAATTCGCTTTAGGGTTGAAAACCCTAACTCCGAATTCACCCCCCCCAGCACCACACACACACAGACACACACACACATACATGCAAGTATGGGGGAAGACCAAGTCAACACAACCAATGACAGACATCCAGCAGCAGGTGACAGAAATAACAAATAATTGTCTAAATGTACTACGAGGCATCCCCACCCACCTGACCAGGTACTGCATGCTCAGTGGAGATCAACAGCAAAACTGAGGCCATGTACACCAAACGTACACATCCCTGATTACAGCTGCACACAACGTACCACACTTAGTAGTTGCATGGCCTTACCTACCGATGCCCCACACCAGACCACACCACATGTGGTGGGCCACCTGAGCAATAGAGTTGAGCAAAACCAAGGAGTTGTACAGGTATAATATCTCTGATTATAACAAGGGTTTGAGAAATGCAGCTTTCTAATTGACTGTAAATATTGTAACAGCCTTATGTTTAGTTTTATTAAGATACATGTAGAGCCTAACCATATGATGAACATGGTTTAATGTTGTTTAAAAAAACAGTTTTATTATGATAGCAATAAGCCACTCCCAGGTATTATGTTAATGGTCAGTTTATCACTGTCTAGTGACATGTGGTGCTCGGCTACACCTCATTCAACATTAAACCCCTACAGGGTGATTAACAGACCATTTAACATAACTGTTGGTCATGCCTTATTGCTTAATTGTCTTTATTTATTTATTTAAGAGATTTACCAGGAAGGCATGCTGAGCAGAGTACCGCTCGATTCCAGATGCGCTCTGGGGTTTTGGGGTTACAGTGGGAACATGATACAATCTGAACAACACATACAGTGGAACATGGTATAGTCAGAAAACAACATATATAAGGAGTAATAGAACAGCAGTGGGTAACATACATAATGTGAATGGAACAAATTGAGGGTAGGCAGATTATTGTACAGTATACAGTGTTTTACAATGAAGCAGGTCAAAACAGTGGAGAGACCAGACTTGATTCTTACGCTGGGCAGCTACAGGAGTGAGGGGGGAGTTAGGGGGGGTTACAGGAGCAGGTGGTAGTGAGAAGTGCGATGAGAAGGGCATTTAGTTGGGGAGTACTTGTGGAGTGTCTAATATCGGCTGCCAAGGAATTCCATAGTTTGGGTAACCTAAAGCTGAAGGCAGCCTGTCCAGACCGGGTGGATCTATGTGGGATATGCAGGAGCCTAGCGTCACTGTTGGAGGCGGCGTGGGATGGTGGGGGTAGGGCAGTTAGGAGGCTGACAGGTAGGATGGGAGTGATTGTGACCAGAACTTTGCCGAGGTTCTAGCGCAGTGACGTGATCTTCTGTTGTATAAAGAGGTGAGGTTCAAGGATTGGTAGAGGACACAGTGGTGGGTGCTGGGAAGGCGGTCCGGCGAAAAGTGGCAGAAGGAGTTAAATAGGGGGTCTAGCCTAGCTAGGGAGGTTTGAGGGGCCACACAGTAGACAATATCACCATAGTCAAATATAGGGAGGATCATTTTTTTGACTATTTCTTGCCTGGTTGGCAGGGGTATGCAATTTTTATTTCGGTAGAGGGCTCCCAACATACGGTTCAATTTTTTGTGTATAGCATCAATGTGTGCAGAGAAGTTAAGGTGTTAATCTAGCCAGACACCTAGTTAATCATAGGAGGTGCAGGCCTCCAGTGGGGAGCTGTTCAGAGTGTAGAACTTAGGTGGCGCAGAAAGCCGTGTGAGTTTGGGCCGGGAGCCAAAGGTGAGGGAGACTTTTTTTTTTAGTTTAGGACTAGTTGGTTTGAGATAAGCCAACGTTGGATGGAGTCAAAGTCTTTCTGTAGGCAGGCTGTCACAGCACTAGAGGATGGGCCAGAGGCGAACAACACTGTATCATCAGCGTACATGTGGATGGCCGTATTTGGGCAGACTGCTGGCAGGTCGTTGAGAAATATAGAGAACAGTAGTGGTCCGAGACCCGACCCTTGGGGGACTCCATTGGTGACTGGGAGTAGGGTGGATGTAGCCGAGCCAACGCGGACAGATTGGGACCTGTTTGACGGGTACGAGTGGAACCAGTTATTTGCAGTAGCCGACAGCCCGGCTAGAGCAAGTTTAGCCAGCAACAAGGGGTGGGAGACGGTGTCAAAAGCTTTTGCCAGATCAATAAATATGAGTAGATACTCTTCCTCTGCTAGGCACTGCAGCAGCTTTGCAACACAGTGTCCCACCCAGTTGCACCATACACTGTCTAGTTACTGGAGAATGGCTGTGAATATGAACTCATGAAGATGAACAGTGTAGCTTGATCATTACAGTCATCGAAACCTCAGTGTGATTATAACTGACAGAGTCAATGATAGAGAATAACCCCTGCTGTCCTAGTACACTTATCCCATTGTGAGTTAAATCAATACTAAATGACATTCTGTTTATATCTACGATACCTACTTGATTCCTGTTGTACCACAATTAACATAGTTATCACTTTGATAGCATCAGTGACAGAAGTGTGGCAACCCAAACACTAGGCATACAGCCTGAGTATGAAACAACTGTTAAAAAATTACACTGTGTCCATAAGTGGCATAGATCACTCATTGCAACAATATTAAATGTATCACTATTTGAATAAGTTAGTCATCACAGATGCAATGAGATTGTCTTTCTCAGGTACAACATACTCAGTAAGTGCCTACAGGAAAATCTATCCTATAGACATCTCCGATACAGGTACGTCATTGTTGGCTCAGTAGTGCTATGATATTTAGAAGTTGCTTGGCCTGATCCATGCAATTACACTGTTTCTTACAAAGAATACTTACTGCATCTTTAGTATTGAAACACACTGAAGGTCTATGTATGTACATCAACAGTACACCTTCATCAGTAAGAATGCACCTGATACTGGCAGTACGAATTTCACAGCGTTGAACAGGCAATGCTTTTTCATACGTTTACATCAGCCTCTCTGTCTTGAGTAAACAGTTGCAGTAAATGTACTACTATGTAAATCACATACTAAATGTAACACTACTTTTATCTTGAGCATGCTAGTGTCTTGTAGTTAATTTATGTACTTCTCTTAATTAATGTATACTCACTAGTGTTAAAACCTTTCTACAACTGTCATCATGCACCTTCAGCATTTATATTGACTAACGGCACAGTACCAGTTGTGGTGTGGTGTGGGGCATCGGTAGGTAAGGCCATGCAACTACTAAGTGTGATACGTTGTGTGCAGCTGCAATCAGGGATGTGTACATTTGGTGTACATGGCCTCAGTTTTGCTGTTGATCTCCACTGAGCATGCAGTACCTGGTCAGGTGGGTGGGGATGTCTCGTAGTACATTTAGACAATTGTTTGTTATTTCTGTCACCTGCTGCTGGATGTCTGTCATTGGTTGTGTTGACTTGGTCCTCCCCCATACTTGCATGTGTGTGTGTGTGTCTGTGTGTGTGTGGTGCTGGGGGGGTGAATTCAGAGTTAGGGTTTTCAACCCTAACAGCGAATTTCCTCACTTTTGTCGCTGTGGAACAACCCTAACTAATGCATTAAACTGAGTTTTTTGCCTCTAATTTCCCTTCTTTTTGAGAATGATAACGAGAAATAGTGAATGTAATGCAGCGGCGGGGGCCCCGCACCCCCGCCACATGATGTCTTGTGGCATAGTAACAGGAACAGCATCGCAAACAGAAGCGCTAACAGAGGTGCACATGGTAACACAAGCGCGAATGAGAACAGAAAGGGTAACGCACGCGGTGGCGTAGACGGGAACGGTGTGCCACGTGATGTGTTGTCACATAGTAACATGGTGCCTGCAAGTGGAAATGTCAATGGGCATGGTGGCACAAAGTGAAACAGAAAGAGAAACAGTACTGTAGACACAAATGGCAAAAAATAATAGAAACGCGCAAATGAAAAGTCAAAGGATAACGCACATGGTGGCGTAGACATCAACGGTAAGTGAAACGGGCACGGAACTGCAAGCGGAAAGGGCAAAAGTAACAGTAATGTAAGCACACAGGCTGGTTTTCCCCAAAAGCTGCAAAGAGAAAGACAGTGAGTACAAAGAATGTATGCATAATAATGGGTATTGGAGCAGAAAATGAGGACTTGGAATACTAAATAGGTTATATCTCAGGAACCGTACGACGTGGAAAAAAATGTTAACGTCATATGATTTATGACTGTCCTGGCTAGTTTTGCACTTAGCCCTACTGGGAGCTAACTGTTTTTACGACGAAAAGTCCGCATCTCACACCGTTTCCGAGATACGGGCCCTGAAAGGCGAGACGAACGCCGTAATGTTATCCTATGGGAAAAAAGAGAAGTTCGGAGCACCATAACTTTGCCTCCCTGTAATATTTTTTCACCAAACCACCGAAAGGCACATCTGTGGGCTGTTGGCTGTCTTCCCTCCAAATTTCAGGAAAAAAGACCAAACCGTTATTTTGCAGCAGGCTGCCAAAGGATTCCTGTAATGCGTCGGGCGCCGTAATGTTATCCTATGGGAAAAACCATCAACTTTGGAGTGCCGTAACTTTGCCGCCGTGTAATATTTTTTCAATACAAGACTGAAAAGCACATCTGTGAGATGTCGGCTGCTTTACCTCCAAATTTCAGCCTAAACAGCCTAACCGTTCTTTTTGCAGTGCAGTGCCAAAGAATTGCTGTCATTTTCCCACAGACTAGAAAACTACTGTCGCAATTTCAGAAAGCTTTCAGAAAAATTTGCGACACTTTGAGCACAAAAAGTATTTTTTGAAAGTACTTTTCCAGAAATTTGACAAACATATTTCTGGGGTGTTTTACCCCAAAATAAAGATATGGCTAGCATCCTCAGGGTCCGACTAAGGTGAATACAAAAAAATTAGGTTGCTAGAGGGTCCCAAATTTAAATGCCAAGCATTTTTCTGATCACCAACTGAAAACAAAATGGTGGATATGCGAAAGTAACAGGCCCATTTGAGAAAGTAAAAATGCATTTGCGAAAGTGTTGAACTTTTTGTTAACTTTTCCATTGATTTATAACGGGAAATTATTTTTTGAATAACTTTTGAACCGTTTAATACTTTTTCACCAAATCTTCAAAAGGCACATCGGGGACTCTGGCCGCACGTTCCCTGAAGATTTCGGGCTGGTCGCACAAACCGTGCGACCTGTAGGTGTGACCGTAGAATTCCAGAAAAAGCGTAAACGCTCGCGCAGATCATGCTTAATAACGCCGCAGCCTTGTATCCGATTGGTATGAAACTTGGCAGATGCCAAGGCCTATGGTTCTTGATCGCGTATTCCAACTTTCAGGCAAATCCATCAAATGGTTGCAAAGTTATTAAGGTGCAAACTTTTGGGGTTTAACATAGAAATGGCTCCTCAACCCTAACTAT
This sequence comes from Neoceratodus forsteri, assembly GCA_016271365.2. Taxonomy (NCBI): domain Eukaryota; kingdom Metazoa; phylum Chordata; order Ceratodontiformes; family Ceratodontidae; genus Neoceratodus; species Neoceratodus forsteri. The sequence continues at coordinate 345,824,034 of CM028131.1, read as the reverse complement.
GGTAGCACTACCGTGCTACCATAATCTATATATCTATATATATATCTATATTTATATGCAACAGGTGTCAGGATAAAAACTGACACAACTTCAGTTATCTGAGTCACTGTGTGGATAAATGGGTAGTGATATAATCACTATGTGGATAACTTCAAGTTATCCCCATGGTGAATACACCACCACCCTTTTATCCACACAGCAACTATATCAATAACCACCACCACCTGTGCTGCCTGCTTAGCAGTACTGCCTCTCAGTTTCACTTTCACTTTCTCACAGTGCTGTTTACAATCCAAGTTATCACAGTCCCAAAGACTCACCAAATACACACCCTAACCAACCCTCCCAAACCGAAACCACATTTTAAATGAAAACATTCTTAAGAACAAAAAGCCACAGTGCAAGCCAAACATGGCAATCAGGCACAGAGAAAAAACATGGAAAGGAACTTAAGAAAAAAATAAAATATAACAAAACTGAACCCAAAAACTCCTGTTGCATAAATCAAATATGCGTGGGGCGCCTGTGCGATAACCAAGTTATTTGTACAGTAGCCTGTGGCCACTTGTGAGGTTACTTGAGATCACAGGCCACTGTACAAATAACTTGGTTATCCCACTGGCACCCCACACATATCCTATATATATACTATATACTATATATATATATATATATATATATAAAACCTCAAGCAGCTCAATATTTTATTTAAAACTGGCAGCCAGTAACAGTGATTGCTGGCCCTATTAAAGTTAACTCATTCTCTAGTGTAAACGGAAGTACAACACACTCTCTTACCGCTGGGCCTGTTAATAAAAAAAATCATTTCATGGTGTGCTGTGGCACCATTGTTGTCCAATCACCTGTCCCAATAGTAACACATAATTCTTTTGCTGCAGTTTAAGGCCTGTCTGGTCCAGTGGTATAGAGGGATGAGGTGCTAGGTGCCTTATTGCCTGCCAAATCAGTGACCCAAGTTCAGGAATATACCAGATTGCCAGGGGTTGGAAAGCAGACTGAATGTTCATCACATAGCTGTCCTGTCCTTGCATGGAAAGACATGCTGACTTGACCTTTGGTTTCCCCCAGGTGAAAGCAGGAACTCAGGAAAGGGAAAATGCGGAAATGGCTAGTGCAGATTCCATAAAGCCCTACTCAGCAATTTCTGTCCCACATGACCACCTGGATGACTGTCTCAGTTGTGGATGTGAGAGACTGGGTGGGGATAAGGATGGCTCTCCCTTTTTTGGAAACCCTATCATGGGAAGGGAGGCAATCCATGGGAACTTTGGACTCTGTGGTTTGGGACAGGGGATTGATGGACAGGGGAGGTTGGGATAGGGATGAGAGCCTGCCTGAGTCAACTGGCAAAGCAAAATGTTTTATGGAGGGGGGAAATGCTGCAGTATGTATGACCTTAACACATACAGAATACATAACCCTACCATAATGGGTGCAGATGCACTGTTACAGTAAACCTATCAAGTATAGATAATATGTACAGGGTCTCTTAACAGGGTACTACGGAGCCAGAGGTAGGAGTCATAAAGGGATGACATTTCTAAAAACTTTAGAATAAAATAGAAGAAAGGGGTCACAAAGGATCCTCAGTTCTTAGAGAGTTACTAGGAATGATAAGACAGGTTAGACATATTGTAATACTTATCTGATGGGGGAGGAGTTCACATCCTATGAGACCTGCGAAAGTAAAGAGAAGAAGGTTAATATGGAGTAAATACTGTAGTGGGAACAATAGAGAGAGAGAGATGAAATGAGTATAGTACAGTGTAAGAGGTAAAACAATATAGCTGTAGAGGGAAAGGTATACAATTAAATGAAGTAAAAGATGCAGAGACAAGCTTAATTTAAATATTATGCTAACATCAGCAACTGTTTACCATGAGTGTCAAAAACAAAATGCCAAAAAACAGAATAATGAAATGTTTGTTACCCTTGAAAAAGCTGTTTATGTGTTTTCACCTTGACTTGCACATTGTTTTTAGTGTGGGGTGTATATCAGTTTGACATTTCTGTATAAATGTGATGCACCCTTTTATAATCCTCAGACTTGTCCTCTGCAGAAGGGCCACTGAAGGTTTGAAGGACTGGCCCAAGTGGGTGCATGCAAGCATGTTGCTGGAAAACAAATCTTGCACTTTGCATGTAAAACTGGCTCTAGGAGTGCAGATCATTCTTTTCTTTTGTTATTATAAGCTGGCTGCTTTGCTTATGTACCGCCTTTTCCTTTACTTGTGCACCACTCCACGCTACTTACACAACAGCCACAGCACTGACCCCTCATTATCACAGGACTGACCATCCCACCCCTGACAGTCGCAGGACTGTACCCTCTCAGACAGTCACAGGACTGACACCCTCCACTGTCAGTCACAGCACTGGGCACCCATGCCTTACAGTCACAGAACTGATCCCCATTCCCAACAATCACAGCACTACACCCCCCCACCATGACATCACTATAACCATATCCTCGACAGTCACATGGATGACACTTGCCACTGACAGTCACAGCAGTAACCCCCCCCCATCAGTCACAACACTGTACATCACAGCACTGATGACCAACCCTCACAGTTGGGACCGCAACATCCCCCCCCCGAATAGTCACTTAGTTTGGCACCTTATACAACCTTCCTGCTGTGTGTACAACTTCCTGCAAATGCTTCTGTCCCTTAAAGTTGTAGAATTGCACAGAAGCAGACCTACCAAAAGTCAAAGGAATGACCCTCACCCTGATAGTCACATAAATGACACCCTATCCCTGACAGTCACATAACAGACCCTCCTCCCGACAATCACTGGACTGTACCACCACTCTAACAGTTACAGTACTGACACCATCCACCGCCAGTCACAGCAATGACCAACCCCCTACAGTCATTGGATTGGACCCCCCCCCTCACAGTCATTGGACTGTCCCCCCATCCCCCCAGTCACAGGACTGTTTTACCCCCCCCACAGTCACAGGACTGTACCCTCCCACGGTAACAGGATTGTATAATCCCCTTCTCTAGAAGCATGGGATTGACCCCCTGTCACAGGACTGTATCACCCCACTGATAATCACAGGACTAACACCTCCACTGACAATCTTGACAATGACTACTCACCTCTGGCAGTCATAGCACTGATCCACACCCCTGAGAGTCACGACACTTTCTCAGTATTCCCAGTAGTCACAGAACTGCTCTTCTACCCCCCCAACCTGGCAGTCACAGCAATGACCATACACCCCCTCAGAGTCACAGCACTGATCCCCATTGTCCCATAGTAACAGCACTAGTCACAGTACTGCACCCCATCCCATCTTACAGCACTGATTAACAATCCCCGACAGTCACACCACAGCCACCTCATCCACAAAAGTCACAGAACTGACACCCCTGCCATCAGTCACTGCACTAATTCCCATCCTCTGACAATGACAGCACTGACCTGCTACTCCTAACAGTCGCCACACTAACCCCCATCCACAACAGCCACAGCACTGCCTCCTCACCCACAATGGTGACAGGACTACCACCCCTCCCGACAGTCACAGACCTGTACCACCCTTCAAGAGTCACAGAACTAACACCTTCTACCAACAGTCACAGTGGCCACCTACCCAACAGTCACAGTGCTGATTCTCATTCTCCAACAGTGACAGCACTTAGCTGTAACCCCAACAGTCACAGCACTACCCATTACCACAGTCAAAGCACTGTCCCCCTACATCTGCAACAGTCACAGGGCTGATATCCTCTACAGACAGACACAGCAGTAATCTCCACCCTCACAGTCACAACAATTCCCCCCCTCCACTGCCAAAAGTTGCAGTCCTGCCTCCCACCTGACAGTCACGGCACTGACCACCCACCCCTTGACAATAACTGCACTGTCTCCCCACCCTCAACCATTAAAGCACCAACACCCCCAACCACAACAATCACAGTACTAACCCCCACCATTAACACAACACTGCCTCTGAACCTCCCTCAGCAGTTGTAGTACTTACCTGTCCCCTTATAGCAATGCCCCTGACAGTCACAGCACTGACAACCAGTCACTGGCTGTCCCAGAACTGACCACACCTCAGTCATTACATTTTAAAAATAAGTTGCTTAAATACTGTAACCCATCACAGAGAGTGCAGCGGTCAAAACTTATAGGCCAACTAGCCAAATTCTGGTGGATTTTGTTTTAGGTTAGTAAAATTTTCCTTTAACTAGCCCTGTAGGTTTGTACTGTAGAATGTAACCAAAAAGTACAGTACTTCAGCTTGGCTAGCGGAAGAGTCTGTGTGGCTAGTAAATTTTCCCAGTCACTAGACGTGCTGGCTAGTGGCTGCAAAACTTAACTTAGAACTCTGGAGTAGGCCATACCATCCTCAAGATGGCCCTCTCCCCCCTTACCATCTTCTGGTTTTACTGATTTTAATTTATGAAAGTGATAATTCGTAAACTGGAAAATTTGCTATGTTCCTTTTGTCACATTATGATAGATTTGTTGCTGTTGTGCAGTGCCCAGAGCCTCCAGGATTGGGACCCTGAAAAATAAAATTAGCCTTGCCTTGCCTCTAGACATTCCTGCCCAGTAACCAGCCCTAAAGCTGAGCACCCTGCTAAGAGTAGGAAAACCTACATCTCAGTTCCCCTCAACAGGACCACTCTTCTAGTACCAGTGCAACTCTGTATATTCAACTTTACATAGCTCATTAAACAGGCTTGTAGCACTGCTTCTAGGGTTACAACCCCTGCTTGTATTACTATCCACAGGTTGAGGGGTCTGGGTTCATAACTAGCTAATACCAGGGTTTTCCCACCCATGGTAAACACCAAGTTTTGATATCTCCACTCAGAGTAAGGTTTCAGTGGGTATTTATTAAATTTGTTATGGCCCCCTGGGAAGCTATAACTACCCATTACCCCACCTAGTGGCCCTAGACCTTGGAACAAGCAGTAATCTCTCACAACTTTCACAATACATTTGTCAACAGACATTAATGAGATGCTTTTAGGTTTCCCACTTACCGTGATCTGGGCTTGGAACCCCCTGCAAACAATGGCTATCAGGCATGCATGTTCAGGAATATTTCAAACACAGTAACAGACCACCCGTATACATGTGTGAGGCAATATAGCATTGCAACAGCAATCAGGTTTATTTAGGGGGAGCATAACAAGGAAGGGCAAATCTGGTCAAATTATTTTATCCTTACTGGTCTGAGCCAGGATACTGGCATGCATTTAGCTCCACTTTGCAGTCCTATAAATATACTGGGTACCCAGATGGAAAACCAGCTAGCCTAAACGGTGCCCAGGGTTGCAGCTGTTGTTGGGGCCCTTGATGAAAGAAGACATGATGATTTGGCATGCAGTTTTATTTGTGTCCAGTGGCCGGATGGCCCAGTCTCTTGAACCATTAAACTAGCAGTGAAATGGAGAATAGGTGGTTCTACAATGATTATTAAAGCTTGTCTCAGGGAGCTACCCTGATTTCTACTCACTGTGCCCAGACACTGGAGATGAGCTGAGAAAATAAGACCTGTGGAGATGTTTCTGAAGCAGGGGGCAGGGTTCCCTTGTGGTCCTCGTATAGCATCTGGTCTGGTGAAGCAGGAGCAATCAATTTGGGCTGGTTTCACATAGCCCAAGTCCGAATGACTTAGCAGAGCCAATGAATCAAAACCGCGAACTGGATATCTTGAACTGGCCAGCCACACAAACACTTCAGCAACTTTTACTCATCTATATGTAAGGGTACTGCTGGTTCCTTTCTGGTCCTTCCAGTAGGCTTGCAAGCTGATCTGCAATACTGCCTTTTGCTACATGAATCCACTGCTGTTGCACGCCGTAGCTTGCAACAACTGATTCACCTTGGACTTCACAAACTGAACCACTAAGAAAAGCCTAGGCCCACCAGGCCTAACCTCTGAGAGATGGCTGGCTCCTCAGAGGCTCACACTCTGAATTCCTGGGCAGATCTGGCAAATCTCCACTGTTTCAGCAGTTACCCCCTTTTATATGGGGCTAAGGTCCAGGAATCTCATTGACTGTCAAAACTATCCCAAACTGTCCCAGTCTCTTAATTGGCTTGCTTTTTGGTGCATAGAAAAGGTCCTCATTTTTGCTTCACAAGTCTTCATTAATTCCAATAAGTCTCTGGCCAAAGGTCCAAGCTCTTGACTGGTTATTTTGCTGCACAATGGAGGCTGCTGCATAGTCCCAAACACACATTTTATTTGCTGTCCCAACATCACTGTCTTGGTGCAGCCAGAATAAACACTATTCTTGCATTAATTCCCAAACAGTGATATAGCCCCAGCATTTCTCTTTTAAACTCATTTATTAATCTCTCCCATATGTGCCTAGTTTCAGTGTCACTGCCTTGCAAATACAGTGCCCCTCTAAAACTGGCAGCAGCTCAATAATATTCATTAGGACTTCACTCCTCTGACATTTGCCCTGTAATACTGGTGTCCTGGAGGCAGTGCTATAGGTGCTTGCCTTATACTTACTTAAAAACACTTTCCCTGCCCTTGCTCTAGGTCCCCGGTGCCTTTTTAGCTAAATACTGTGCACCAGAATCCACAGGAACACCTTCCAACTTTTGATCGCAGCCAGCAGGTCACAATCAGTGCACCACTCGAAAGTGTAAGCAGCGACTGCACGGATCAAATGCTGGCCACTCACAGAATGTGCTCAGGGAGTCAGGCAGGGCTCAAATGAGATAACAGGGCTTCCTGGAGAACCTGGGGAGGGGGGGGACACAGAATGTGAGCCAGGTGGTGACCTGGGGGATTCATTGGGAGGATGCCCAAGAGGTACAGCTGACATATCGGAAGACTACCAGTAACCAGAGATAAAAGATGAATGCCCAAATGATCAGAAGGTTAACAAGGTGCTAACATGAATAGTGACATACTATTCTGGCATAATATGCCTGAACAAGACAGGGGCCATGTTCAATTGGCCCTGGTGCATAGTGCTCAATGGATAGCGTGCTCCATAGCACTTATTTCACTAGTGGTTGTGCTCTCTCATTTGTCTCATGCCTCACTGCTCCTCTCTCCCAGTCTCTCCCCCTCCCCATCTTTCCTTTTCACCATCAGTCTCCACTCTCATGATACCACCCCTCCACTGCTTGGTCTCTACCTCCTTCCCCTCTCTCTCCCCCTCCCTCCCTCTCTCTCTCTCTCTCCACCTCCTCCCACCTTACCACACTATCTCACATGCACCCTCCCGAGTTCCTCAGCTCCAAAGCTGTAATGCAGTATGACAAGGCTCCTACTGGGCTGCTCTGTCCCCACACCACTCTCTCCCTATCTTCCATTTTCGTATCTCTCATATTCTTCCTTATGCCACACAGCACTTAGTATACCATTAATGAAACTCGTGAGAAACTTAGCTGTTTTCTATTCTTTTGTTACTTCCTGTACCGATAATTCAAGTATGTCTGTATTTGTACTGTGAATTCAATGTTATCTGGCTTTGTACAGATTAATTGACATGGACCCTTTGTAAAAGAGTTCTTACACAAAGGTTGTTTCTGAAATTCCAATAAATAAATAAATAAAATGTATGCAATTTAAAAAGTAGGCTTTTGAATCTGCTGCATTAACCACATAGTTCCACATGGCACTTGTGCTGTTTTATTAAAACTGGTTTTGAAATTATAATTTGTCACCTATTATTGTTAGTTTACCCAAAGCACTGTGTCTGGTCGTCTCAATTGTGCTGCAGTCCAAGGCTACTGTACTAATTATGTCATTTGCTGTGTCATTCTGGGAGCCTTTATCTATCTGCTGAACAGCTCAGAAGAGTCCTGCTGCATGGTGGTAGTGTACTAGTGTTTTATGAGGGGACTGATAACTGTTTAACCTTTGGTGCGCTTGTCTGGACACATGACAGTTATGGTGCTGTTCAGCTCTGAACAAGCTGCAGGCATACTTTGTTGTTTACTGAACTAATCTGCTGGAATGCTATGCAGAGTTTCTGTCGGGGACAAATGGTAGCAAACCTATGATGTCCTCACAGCACTGTTTGACCAGGCAGAAAGAAGCTGAACATAGAACAGACTTCCTTCTGACTTTCTTTTCAGTCTAAAACTCCAGGAAGAGAAAATAAAAAATGTTCACAGCAAAACACTACAAACCAGTTGCCATTGATCTTAAATTGTTTGTTAAACAGGCTTTTGGAATGTATAATGTCACCGTTGTTTAATTAAGGGGTTTTAAAGAAGAAGCATTTACAGTCTCTCAGGTGCTGTCTACCAACAGCAGCTTTCCTTACCTAGATGTGTTTTTAAAAATCCTGCAGTTCTGTTTACTTTCTGCTTAAGTTCCACAGTAGTCTGTTGCACTTTGACTCTGGGAAGTATAATCCATTCAGCTTGTGAGACTCAAATTCCTCAAGATCCTAGTGCCAACCTGATAAGAAACTGATAGCAGAATATGCTTGGAAAGGGTGATCAAATCCTGTGTTTTTAAAAAATGGACAGAACTATTTCTTCAGTGCCTCAGCAGGAGGAGGGGGAGAAGAGTGGGTGGTCAGGTCTGCAGATGGGAGGGCCATTGGAAACCAATACTGAGAGCATAACTGTAACACTGTGGAGGGACACATGATAGCATTCCTGTCCCCTTTCCTCTTCTACTTCATAACAATAAAACAGCATGGCTACGCCCATGTTGCCTTAAAAATGAAAGTACAGTAATGATTATTGGTGCACAAAACAGCTACACAAAATTATAGCTACAGTAGCAAATAAAACTCTGGAATGTATAAAGGAGTTTGTCTATCTGGGTATAGTGTTCAGCTATAACATGATGTGGTATTAACATATTTATAACATGGGTTGGGAAACTGCTGGAGTCGCTTTGCAAGGCCATGGATTAAATACCCTATTTAATCCACAGTTTCATGGAGCGACCCATGTAAAGTGCCATCGGCACTCATTCCCTCCATGAGAGAGCCAAATGGAAAGGCAGCCAATGAAAAATGTGGTAGCGAGAGACATGCAGGGAAAGGCAGAGAGAGAGAGAGAGAGAGAGAGAGAGAGAGACAACAGCTTGTTGGCATCTCCCTGGCTGTACATTCTCCTGGCACACAGTGTGAGACAGCAAGTATTTCTGTTGGCCCTGCCATCCTTTCCCAAAGCAGTTGTCCCCTGCACTGTCATGTCATTGACAGACAGAAACAAAAATCCACTGCCGTAACAAGATAGTGAGCAGCAGTGAGCAAGCACTCCAAAATACCGACCTGACAAGAGTGGCACAAAATGAAACTACTGTGCTGGAATCACGTGATGGCACTGTAGTGGAGACAGCATTGCTGATTGTCTCCCTCCCGGAACGCCGACTTTTTGTTTATAAATAACTCTTTTCTTATCCAAAACTGGTAAAAGGCAGTATTTTGAGTTACGATATATCTCTACACTCATCGCGGTGGGATAATTTTTGGAAACCGGTGATCCGTGAGTTGGCAATCTAAGTGGAAACTTGGGTCTACTACTGCAATGGAGGCTGAAATGAGACAGGCCCCTCCAACATATACCCCACCGTCAACGCCGGAAAAAGGTCCGAAGAGACCGAAATCTCAACCCGCTGCTTCACTTAAGCCTGCTGCCACTACCTCTACAGCGTAATCAAATGCTCCGCTCACCGAAAAAAGATTTATGGAGGAGCTTCTGCCTTTCAAATCTGCATTACACGAGTTGACCTCCGAGTTAAAATCACTCAAAGGAGATCTGACCGAAATGAAGAGAGCCATCTCGGATACTTCTGTACTAGTCATCTCCTTGGAAAAATGGAAACAATCGGTTGAAACCGAAATCTCAAATATTAAGCAAAAACAACACAGGATGGATTCCAAGCTAGAAGATCTAGAGGGCAGGAGTAGAAGAAATAATGTGCTCATAATCGATCTCCCTGAGGATGCTGAAGGCTCAATGCCAATTACCTTTTTGCAAAAACTACTGGCTTAAGTTGCGGGTCCATCTCCTAATAATTCCACATATATAATTGAACGGGCTCATCGCTCTTTACACCCGAAACCTGAAGTTGGGAAACTACCTCTACCCCTTATTATAAAATTTTTGAACTATCAAGATAAAGTGCATGCGCTACCTGACAAGAGAAGCTTGTCAGGTTCTATGGGAAGGTCAACAGCTTAGCTTTACTCAAGATTTACTGGCTGCCATTAGCAGAGGTGTGCAGAGTATCATCCTATGGTCACCAAACTAATAGCGGCTGGGATTCGATACCGAGTTCAATACCCATCGCGCTTCTCAGTCTTTGTTGCAGGATCGTGGCATAACTTTGAGAGTGCCCAGCAAGCGCTTCCAGCACTTCAGTCCCTCCTGCCTGATTTGTTTGCGGCCCGCTGAAAACTTAATGGGTCAAAGAAAGTCTGTTCTGCTGAACATGTGTCAATGGTCATACAGAGCCTAGACAATATACTAAGAGTCACAATTGGGTGACAGAGCCTGGTGTAAAATGTTGGTTGTTTTTTTCCTTTTTTTTCATTTTCAGACAAGAAATTACTGAGCGGTCGGCAGATTTACTACATATACTTAGCTGCTCCCATTGCAGGATCACGGAACAATCTGAAGAGTGCTCAACAAACTCCTTCCATGCTACAGTTTTGTTTGTGTTCTGCTGAAAACTAATTGGGACTTAGAAATGCCTTTTTCGGTTTTTCTTTTATTTTAATGATAAGTGCTGTAAAACTGTGTACTATCGGACTTATAGTGCTTGGACAATTCAGCCAGGAGGCACAAGAGGGCGACTGAGCCTGGGGCAAAGGAGGGGGTTTTCTTTTCTTTTTCTGCTCCTATTCTTTCTGTTTGGATAAGAAAGCACATAGATGCTGGCAGATTTACTATATTGGGGTGATTATTTTTTACGATAGCTCAAAAGTTCCCGTTACTGTGCTGGGTGACTCAGATCTTTGGCATGGTAATGATGCATACCTGGGCTCAGATGAATAACTGCTGGCTAAACAAACAACTAATTGAGCTGGATAACTCTTGAACTCAAGTTTCTTTTCTAAAGCTAGACGGGTTGGCTTTCTGGGGGGGGGTGAAATTCAGTGATCGGAATACCAGGAGGGCACCATGTGCTATGGACGGGGATGGGGGATCATCACAGTCAGGTGCAGCCTTTCTCTTTGGAGTGTTTTGGTGGCAATGGTAAATGTTATATGTCAGCGCCAGATATTTACTACATTTAGTAGGTTTAAATTAAGAAAGGTTGTGGTGGCTAGTGATAGTTATTCAATTAGAAGAAAATGTAAGAAAAGTTATATTTTAGGGGTTATGATGTTTTGTCTATGTTTAATTGCTATAGGGTATAATCACTATGATCATAGGGGGATTAATGGTATTGGGAAGGAGGGGGAATGATTAAGGGTATTGGGTTGTCTGCCACTAAGGGGAATAGTATTAAACTGAGTTCAGTTATTTTGTTCACAGCTGTATATCCCTATGGTTTGTATGTTTCTTGGGTATTTTATTAGGATCTACAATGGGGATTAAATATGGTTCCTGGAATATAAAAGGGGCACAAACTCCTGCTAAATGTTCTAAAATTTTAGTTCATCTTAAAAACTTGCAGACTGATGTCGCCTTTTTGCAAGAGACACATATCAAGTCAACAAATATCCATTATTTTTGTAGGAATTGGGTGGGACAGGTGTATGGAGAGGGCAAAGATACCAAGAGACGTGGTGTAGCCATCTTAATTGCTCGTAGGTTACCTTTTCGACTTCTACGGGTTATAGTGGATCCTGAAGGAAGATTTGTCATTGTAAGAGGCCTGTTGATTCATTCAGAAGTTATTCTGGGGTTGATTTATGGCCCGAATTCGGACGACCTGGAATTTTTTGCCTCTATAGTGTCAATACTTGCACCTTGGTCTAAGTTACCAATATTGCTTGGTAGGGATTGGAATATTGTGCTTTCAAATATATTGGATAGATCTGGTCCAGCCAGGTTACGACCTTCTCCTGGTCAGAAAGCCATACAGGAATTAATGTTCTCCTTGGGTCTGGTGGACCCCTGGAGACTCACATACCCGGAAGATAGAGAATATTCTTTTCATTCTCTACCGCATAATACCTTTTCCCATATTGATTTTTTTCTCCTATCAGTGGATCATATTTCAGGGGTCTCCACAGTATACTACTTATCTAAGGCTATCTCAGATCATCAGTTTGCCTATCTCCAAGTAAGTTTTCCCCCAAATGTCCATAGAGACAGAGTTTGGAGATTCAGCAATCAGCTTCTAAATTCAGTTGAATATGTCCATCTAATGCTAGATTTTATCAGGATATACATGGAGAATAATGCCTCATCAATGCTTAGAAAGGACTTTCTATGGGGATCCCTGAAATGTGCACTGAGGGGTGAATAATTCGTTTGGCGACAATACGTAAAAAATAAAAAAATTCTGAACTCTCTTCAAAATTAACCCAAATTACAGAGCTAGAGAGATCCCTTTCTCCTTCATCCCCAGAAGGGGACTGGATTAAACTGGAATCTCTCAGGGCTCAATATAATAAATTATTAGCTGAAAAAACAGAATTCATGTTAACTCGTTCCAAAATTGTATATTTTGACCAGGGGGAGAAGGCGGGCAAACTATTAGCTTTGCATTTACGCACTCAACTAGCTGAGAGAATAATTCTGTCAGTTTACTCTCTATCAGGTGCACTTCTAAGCTCGCCCCCGGATATTGCTAATGCTTTTTGAGAGTATTATCAGCAGCTTTATTCAGCCCCCACTAATCATCAGCTTTCTCAACAGATGGAGTAATTTCTCCAAGATATTGAGCTCCCAGTACTGGCTGAGCATCAAGTTGACATAATAAAATGTCCTATTGTTCTATCAGAAATTCTTGATGCTATTGACTCTCTCTCAGCAGATAAGTCACCTGGGCCTGATGGCGTCACAACTAATTTTTATAAGGCATTAAAGGATATTATTGCCCCTATTTTGTTGAAAACATTTAATTATTTATTTAAGAATGGCTTATCGGATACTTCGTTATCCTTAGTTACTATAGTGGTCTTCCCGAAACCTAATAAGGACCCTCTAAAAATAACTAATTACAGACCCATTTCTCTCATTAATGTAGAACTTAAAATTTTAGCCAACGTTCTCTCATCTAGAATTGGTCAGGTATGGGAACATCTTATCAGTATAGAATAAGTTGGATTTGTCAAAAACAGACTCTCCTCTGACCATCTCAGGAAATTAGCCTATCTTTTCTCTGTGTCCAGGGACTCGAACAATGCTGCTGCTCTCATGTCCTTGGACATGGAGAAAGCTTTCGATAGGGTCTCATGGGAATATCTTTTCTTATTACTTTCTAAGTATCGAATACCTCAGGAATTTATACAATGGGTTAAAATACTGTATACAACATCATCTGCCCGAATTCAATGTAATAGTGTCCTATCCTCTCCCTTTACCTTGTCACAAGGCACACGTCAAGGTTGCCCTTTATCTCCTTATTTATTTAACCTATATCTAGAACCTCTTATTAGGAAAATTAATCTCTCTATATTGGTGAAAGGCATTCGAATAGGTCACCATGAATATAAAATATCTGCGTATGCAGACGACTTACTGCTACATATCGTAGATCCAGAGCAATCCCTTCCAAGGGTGTTCCAAATCATAACACAATTCGAGTCTTCCTCAAATTACAGACTAAACCTGGCTAAAACTGAGATTTTTCCCCTCAATAAATATACAATGAAAGCAGATGTAGCCCATTTGGGGATACAATGGAATCCTGATAAAATGAAATATCTTGGAATTTACCTTCATTCTTCCTTGATAGTCATGAGACAACTCAATCTGGATAGTCTGGTTAACAGCTTAACGGAAGACTTTAAGCATTGGTCTAAATTACCATTAACTTTATGGGGGCGTATGAACATCATCAAAATGAATGTGTTGCCACGTTTGTTATATCCACTTCAAATGCTGAATCAGACTTTACCATACTCATGGTTTTTTCGAGTGCATGGTATTCTGAGTAAATTTATATGGCAAAACAAAAAGGTGAGAAGAAGTTATCTAAAATTAGCTAGGAAAAAGTTAGACGGTGGTCTCCAGGTTCCAAATTTCTATATATACTATTTAGCAATACACCTGACTCGAATCCGATATTGGCTACGGCCTATACAGAAGGTTCATTACTTACCTTCTTAGGTCAGGATCGAACAGGATCTTTGTGAGGATGCAGGGATGTACCCGAGAGTTTTACCCTTTATTCCACTAAGAAGGCTTCCAAAACCTCTACATAATGGGATGGGAGAAAAGGCTGTCAAGGGGGTGCCGATAAAGGAGGGACTCTGTCTCCACCCCCCGGGGACCAGGAGGATTGCAGGAAAAGGCCAACTGGCAAAGTGCAGACCAGGAGAAAACAGAATCCCCATGGGAACACAAGCAGGGGAAATGGAACTATAGGGAAAGGGTGGAAGGTAGTCCTGCTAAATGCCAGGAGCTTGGGCAATAAAATGCCTGAGCTCCAGGTGATGTTAACTGAGGGAGCAGTGGATGTGGCAGCGGTCACTGAGACTTGGGCCACTGCAAGACATGACTGGGACCTGAACCTGGAGGGTTACATATGTTCAGGAAATGCGGGGGGAAGGGGAGGAGGGGTAGCAATGATAGTCAAAAACTGCATTGGCATAGGGGGAGTAGAGGAGGCGGAGGGAACCGTGGAGGCAATTTGGGTCACCTTGATAAGGGGGGGCAAGAGAGTAAAAATAGGAGTGGTGTATAGACCCCCTGCCCTGGCGGAGGAGCTGGAGGACAGTCTGGTGGCAGATGTTAGGAGACACTGCAGACTGGACAAAGGAAAGGTGGTGGTGTTAGGGGACTTAAACATGCCAGGAACAGACTGGGAGACTATGACATCCTCTGTGACCAGGGAACAGAGGTTGTTGGATGTCTTTCAAGACGCGTTCCTAACTCAGCAGGTGAGGGAGCCGACCAGGGAGGCACGGGTACTGGATGTGGTCCTGGCAGACAGTGACCAGATTGGGGGCCTGGAGGTAAGGGACCCATTGGCGGGGAGTGACCATGCCATGGTCTGGTTCTGCCTGGACCTAGGAGGGGTAGAAGGCTGCACAAAGACGGAAGTAACCGACTTCAGGGGCGGATTTTAAGGAAATGGGAAGGATCCTTAAGGAGCATTTGGATGGGATTGGGTCAGACATGGACGCTGATAGTAGGTGGAAATCATCAGGAGAGGGGTGCAGGGATGCTACCAGCACCTGTGCAAGAGTAAGACAATCGTGTGAGGCCAAAACCCTGTTGGTGGACCAGGGAGGTCCAGAAGGTGGTGCGGGGAAAGAAAGCAGCCTATAAGAAATTCAAGTGCTCAAGGAGTGAAAGGGATCGAGGGGAGTACGAGCTGATGGCTAGAAGGGCCACTAGAATGGTGAGGGCTGCTAAGGCAAGGAAGGAGCAGAACCTGGCCAGTGAAATTAGGAGAGGGAAAAAGGGGTTCTTTAGATACATTGGGGAAAGACGAAGGGTGAAGGGGCAGATTAGCAGGATTAAATCAGGGGAGAGATGGGCACAAGACCTGGGGAGCAGGCTGAGGTACTAAATGAGTACTTCACCTCAGTTTTCACCAGAGAATATGGGGATGCTGCATCATACATGGGAGGAGACAGAGATAATGAGGAGGGGGGACCCTTACCGATCGGCAGGTCTGGGGAGAGGGGCATCACTGGCAGGTGGGGAGGGCTAAGCAGGAGAAGAGGTACCAGAAGTGGAAATCACAGCAGAGAGAGTGAGGGAAGCCCTCAGTTCCCTTAAGACGGAGAAAGCACCGGGGCCGGATAAATTTCATCCTAGAGTGCTGAAGGAACTTGCAGATGTCCTGGCGAAACCCCTGGCAGAGCTTTTCACCATCTCTCTGAGGACAGGGTGGGTGCCCCAAGACTGGAAGATGGCGCATGTAGTGCCTATCCACAAGGGGGGATCAAGGGAGCTGGCAGGGAACTACAGGCCTGTCAGCCTGACATCGGTGGTGGGCAAGGTGATGGAGGGCATTGTCAAGGAGAGGCTAGGGGGGGACCTGGATAAGTCAGGGTGCCTGGACAATAGACAGCATGGATTCATCCCAGGGAAATCATGTCAGACAAACCTGGTGGAGTTCTATGACTGGGTGACAAGTGCCTTGGACCTGGGTAGACCAGTGGATGTCCTCTTTCTAGACTTCAGCAAGGCATTTGACTCTGTTCCTCACATAGGCCTGTTGGATAAGCTAGGAGAAATGGGGGTGGGAAACCAGATGATCAGATGGATAGGCAATTGGCTCCAGGACCGGACCCAGAGGGACGTAGTTGGTGGGATAGTCTCATCCCCAAGGAGGGTCATTAGTGGGGTCCCACAGGGATCAGTCCTTGGGCCCCTTCTGTTCAACGCCTACGTATCTGACATAAGGACAGGAATCAGGAGTGAGATGAGTCTCTTTGCAGATGACTCGAAACTGGGGTCGGTGGTGGATGGGGAGGAGGGGATGGTGGCCCTGCAGGGGGACCTGGAGGCTCTGGAAAGATGGTCTAGAAAGTGGAAGCTGAGGTTCAATGCAGGGAAATGCAGGGTACTCCACCTGGGGGTCAGAAACCCAGGCCAAGTGTACACCCTGGGGGGGGAAATACTACAAGTCTCAATGGCTGAGAGGGACCTGGGAGTGGTGGTGGATGTCAAAATGAACAACTCTGAGACTTGTAGGAGGGCAGCAGCCAAGGCCAACAGGATGCTGGGATGCATCGCTAGGGGATCACCTCCAGAAGGAGGAAGTGATACTCCCTCTGTATAACTGCTGGTGAGGCCAGCACCTGGAGTACTGCGTGCAGTTTTGGAGGCCACACTTAAGAGGGACATTAACCTCCTGGAGAGGGTCAGAGAGAGGCAACAAAATGATTTGGGGCTTGGTGGACAGGACCTATGAGGAGAGGCTCGAAGAGCTAAATATGTACACATTGGAAGAGAGAAGGGACCGGGGGGACATGATAGAGGTCTTCAGGTACATGAAGAGGGTAAATAGGGGAGGAACAGTCAGGGTGCTTCGAAGGAAGGAGGAAGGGGCCACTAGAGGGCATGGGTGGAAGCTGGAGGGGGGAAGATTCAGGGGAGAAAGGATGAAGTGCTACTTCACTGAGAGGGTGGTGGAGCCATGGAATGTACTACCTAGGGGGCTGGTAGAGGCAGAGACAGTGGAGGGGTTCAAGAGGGGGTGGGACAGGTACAGGGGAAGGGTTCAGGAAGCAAAATCCAATGCAGCAAGAATATCCGGAACTGGGAAGGGAGAAGCCAGAGAAGGTGAGGGGGACAGCAAGGTCAGCACCCAGGGTGGGGGCTGACCAAACGAGCAGACACGAAAGACCGTTAGGCCTATTCTGCTGGCATTTTAGTATGTCAGTATGTTTGTAATACTCCTTTAGACTCTCTAATCCAGACACAGCAACAGTTTAGTGTCTTTCTTAAAAAAGATAGATTAAAGGATATTGCTCAACCTGTGTTTTGTAACCCTAACTTCTTAATTGCTGGTAAACCAATAAAATCTCAATTGTTCTGTCCCAAAATAGGCATAGAGAGGGTTGAGTAACTGGTCAAGGATCAAAAAATGATTCCTTTTCAGGAAAGTCGCCTTTTGTTTCAATGGAGAGAAAACTCAGTTTTTAAATATTTCCAATTATCTCATTCACTGACAGAGCATTTTGGGGCTGGAACATGGCACAACTCTTTTTCCAGTGTGCTAACTCCTTATTTGGAGGCCATACCCTCCTCCCATTTAATGTCTTATTCTTATGATTTTATTATATCGACAGCTACTTCAGCTGATAATCAAGGCTATGGTCAATGGAGTAGGGTTACCCAGATCTCTTCTAATTCTAGAGACTGGGCCCCTACCTGGGCACATCTATATAAATATATTAAATGGGACAAATATATATATATGCAGTTCTGTATAATTCATAATTTATATTATACTTCTTCCAAACTACATCGTTTTGGTCTCCTGCACACTAGCCATTGTTGTAAATGTCATCAAGATGCTGCAGACTTGATCCATATGTTATGGTCTTGTGAAAAGATAGCCACCTTTTGGCGGAGTATAGAGAATAGATTAAATCCATTATTAGTTTTGACAGGCAGTTTCAGTATAGAAACATGCCTCATTGGTGAATATACATTTATATCTTGGGGTAATCAGAGAGCCCACATGGCATTGATCTCTGCATGTGCAAAAAATGTTATATTAAGGCATTGGAAGGATTCTACTTCTCCCAGCTATCTGGAATGGTTTAATGAAATTATGTTTTCTCTGCAAGCTGAATATACAATTGCAAAGTTGTCCAATGGTATGAAGAAATATGCTAAAAGATGGGAACTTCTCTATACTCTTCTCACAACTAATCAACAGTGGTCCTTGCCCATCCAAAGCTCTGGACAGTGTTCTCCTTGTCCTTAACTTGTGGTGGTGAGGGAATTTTTTTTTTTTTTTGCTTGTTTTGTTTGTGTCCGTATTAGGAAGTGAAAGTAGTTTGCAATTATGGTTTGGACTAGTGTAACTGGTGGCAGACCGGGGTTGGGTGGGTGGAGGGGTGGGGTGGGGTGAGAGTGAGTGGGGGAACCTGTAAGCACCAGATAATGTATTGTTTCCTTTAAGTTGTAAATGCCTTATACTTATCTTTAACATCTTTCCGTCTAATGCTTTGTTTCACACTATCTGCTTACACTAAAAAAAAGCAATAAAGTATATTAAATAAAAAAAAAAGAAACTACTGTGCTTCACAGTCTGCCTCCTGTGTGTGTCAGGTAGAACAGAAGGATGATGGTGTGACAGCGTGTTGGTGCCCCCCCCACTCATCTGCCTGCCTGCTCACCATCTGCAGTGAGCTGTACTCACCTGTTTGTTTGTGCTTGTGAGAGACAGCGAGACAGCAAGGAGCGGAACATGCTCCTGACACAGAGAGAGAGTGAGAGACAGGGAGGTGGTCATCTTGCTGGCATGCAGTTCCTCTGTCTGGTACCGATGGAGACAGTAAGCAGCACAGTTACGTGGTGCTGCAATGTCCTTCTCTTTTTCCTGATAGTGTGAGCAGTTCCAGGTCCTCTGGGATAGAAAGCACCATCACTGAATCATACTGATGGCAGCCACTCTGTCTGCCACCATCTGTCACTGTAGTAGGAAGAGAGAGGCAACAGTGCGAGTCCTTCAGAGACAGCAAGCGATCTTGTTCAACCCTGTGGGGAGAGAGAGAGAGAGAGAGAGAGAGAGAGAGAGAGAGGCAGACAGATACATTGACAGACACAGAGCAGACAGCAAAACACAGCGATTCCACATCAACAGAGTCTTACAGAGTGCAGAAGTCATAATCACAGTGGTGTTGTGAAGAATAAATGGCAGAAATGCACCTAATAGTACATTTGTACTATTTGTCTCATCATAACAACAGTGTGCTATGCATTATTTGTGGGGGATTACTTTTTAAGGCTGCAGGATACAGTACCATTTCATGAATTTGAACAGTAATAAAAGTGTTTCTCTCAGTTATATTACTGTTCTTTTACAACCCATGTTATAAGTGCAATAACCCACTCCAAGGTATGGTGTTATTGGGGATTAAGCAACACCCTGAGTGCTGTGATGACACTCAGCCTGTGGCCTCATGCCTCACAAAGCACCCATGGTGTTGATAAATCCCCAATAGCAACATACCCTGTCATGGGTTATTGCTTACTAAACACACTAGCACTAAAATGAGAATTGCAGCTGAAGCTGTCCAGAGATTTAATAGAATATATGATGCTCTTCACTAACATCAATGCTAAAAATTATAAATGAAAAACTCATAAATCAAGGATTGTATGCAGTAGAAATATGGAGCAATTCAGATTTAAACCATCTTGATTCTGTACTAAATACCCTTTATAAACAAATGTTAAAGCTATCAAGAGGAACACCTAATGCACTAGTAAGAACACAAATGGAAAATATAAACATTAGACATATACTGTAGCTAACATTAGACAAATACGCTTCTGGATAAAGGTGGTTACACTACCACCTGGAACAATATTGTTGGACTGTTTAAAAGAAAATAAAGATTTTTATTAAAAACAAAAGTGGTTTTGGAGACATGGATAAGTAACATCTGTAATTTATTGAAACAATATAATTTATTTATTTAGTTTTTGTTAACTGGGTAGGTGCACTAGCCATGAAATAACTATTTTCAGGCACGACCCGGGATAATGCTACATATCTTAACTCCTAGAACAAGGAATAATAGTGCATCATTCTTATTCAAAATATATAATTAATTATCCAACAAAAATCTAAAGGGGAAGATCTGAATGTGATAACACAATCAAAAGTTTCAAAGTGGTTGGTTAAAAATATAACAGAATACTTGTTGAAATGTTACTTAAATGCAATACAGAACCCAAAATACAGAGAGAGTCTGACTATGTTCAGATTCAAAGTATTTCCTAGTAATGTCCTAAGCTACAGATATAAGAAAGAAGATTCTTATTAACAGACTGTAACTGTGACTTTAAGGCCACAGAAGATCTACTACGTGTTGTTATGTACTGCCCATAGTCAACCAATTAAGAAATACGTTTTTGGGTAATATATTGGAATCACTCTATGTACTTACAAAAGTCATTTGGCTATTCTTGTGTAACTTGTTAAATTTCTCCTGGAGGTAATAAAACTCATGAAAAGATATATCAAACCAATTGACAAATCATAAGTACAGGAGGTCTACACTCAACCTCAACCAAAAAAAAACCCCTAAAGAATGGACAACGTAGCTGATTTTTTTCTCCAAACTTCTGCTCTTTGTTTGAGCACAGGGATAAAAGGTTACAAAACACTGCACCAGGATGTAAGTAGCCAACTTGAACCATACAGGGCCCTGTTAAAATATTTGAAAATAATGTTTCTGAACATTTTTCTGAAAGTTAGCTAAAATATTCTATCTACTGTACATTGTCCACTCTTATTTTACTAAAACTTGTATTAATCTTGAAATGATGGCTAATCTGTAGATGTACTTTTTTATTGTATAATATATTTACAACATCTGTCTTTCTGAAAGAAAACTTTGTTTGGAATGTAAGCTTCATTTGAAATCAAGCTTCTACTTATTTGAGTTGCTGTTGAACTATAGTAAGAACAGACTAAGTGTGGATTAGAAGAATAATAGAGCTTTATACAAACTGTATAAAATAATCAAAACAAAAAAGGACTGTGTAAATGTATATGAGTATTCATGATATGCACTGAAGATTGATTATTAATCTGTAAGAAAATAACAAAATTAATGTGCATAGGAAATGAAATTCAGTATTAGCATAGAACTACATTTTTATTCAGTATGCATGAAGTCAGACAGTTTTTTTAAAGAACAACTTTACTAACAAAAAAATTCCCCTTTTAAAGTAATTGTTTAATGCTGTCATTCTGTGTTTTTTTATGTGTAATGACCAAATTGGTCAAACAATAAAATCAAATGATTGATTGACCAAAACACCTAGGGCCAGATATTCAAATATTTGCCTGGGCACAAAACCTAGATTGCCCATACAAACTGGGTTTTGCACAGATGTCCTATATTCAAAAGCCCTGTTAGTGAGGGCAAACAGGGTTTGCACCAAGGCAAACTGGGGGGGCACAATGCAAATTAAGGGGCGGGAACCTGAATATTGGGGCAGTCAAATATTCAGAGCATTTGTGCCATGCAAGGACATTTTGTGAGGTCTTCTTGCACTATGCAAATACTGTCGACCAAAACCATGACTTACTCCTGCGCAACCATAGTGGTTGGCAGAGGAAGTGTGTCACCCAACCGGACCCCCAACACAGTAGTCCCTGATGTCTAGTGGTGTTTCCTCTGTCTGATCCCACCCCATATATAAAAGAACATGTTCTTGGTGTCCAGTGGTCCCTCCCACCACCTGCACCCATGCCTGATGAGTTATGTCATATTCCCCGGTGTCCAGGGGTCCTGCCCCATTTGGATCCCCTGTTTAATAAAATAACACCATTCTCTGGTGCCCAGTGTATTCCCCCTCACCCTGATTCCCTGTATAATACAGTAAAACCATTCCCTGGTGTCTAATGGACCCCCTCCCAATTCCCTATCCCCTGTATAATAAAATACAGCTTTTATCTGGTGTCTAGCAGATTCCCTTCATATTCTCGATCCCATGTATAATAAACTATAGCCATTCCCTGGTGTTTAATGGATCTCCTACCCCAGCATATAGTGCCCCACCATCCTACTCCCCATTATGACACTGAGCCAGCAACTGGCACAACCCTCCACACTCCACCACCGCCAGCCACCAACTGAGCTGTCAATGGGGAGAGAGGGGTGGTGTGGCACTACCTCATACCTCTCAACTGCCCAGGTTTTTCCAGGGTTTCCTGAATTTAGACTCCCTGTCCTGAAGTCCCAAGTTGCTTGCTTCTTTTTCAGATTTTTAGAATGCCAGTGTTAGCCTAGCAGACTTGTTTAACCCCTAGGCTACCAACAGAATTAGAAAGTATCGGAATTCTGGACTGATATATCAGTCAACAACACAGCAAGGGTTAAACTGGTCCAACCAGAAAAAAACCAGATTGCAGGAGCAACCCCTTCCTGGCATTCCACAGACAACAGAAACATGCAAAACATTTGCCTGTGTTTTTTTATTGTGCCATTTGGTAGTATGCAACTGGATTTGACATTTAAAAAGCATGAACTAAAGGTACTTTACATATGTACAGTACTATATCATGTGATGTACATGTCACGTGATGGCATGGCACCATGATAAATAAAATATGGTGTCCCTGATTTTGGTCATTTGCCCCTGATTTGTGGGGGGAGTGTCCCTAATTTTGATCTTAGCAGGTTGAGAGGTATGCACTACCTACCAGGGTGGAGGGTCTGCTAGACACCAGGGAATGGCTGTACATTATTATACAGGGGATTGGGGATAGGAAGGTGGTCCATTAGACAGCAGGAAATGGTTTTACTGTATTATACAGGGGATTTGGATGGGGGATACACTGGACACCAGGGAATGGTATTATTTTATTATACAGGGGGTCATGATGTGGGGTGGAACCACTGGACAACAGATACTATGACATAGCTCATTGGGCATGGCTGCAAGTGGAGGGAGGGATCACTGGACACAAAGAACATGTTCTTTTATATAGAAGCATGGGCTCAGTTGGAGGGGGCACCACTGAACACCAGGGACATGTTTTCTTATATAAGAGAGTGGGATTGGAGTGAGGGGGAAACCACTAGCACCAGGGATAGAAGGAAGAGGCAGCATTTATAGACCTGTCAGCCTGAAATTAGTGGTGGGTAAGTTAAGGGAAACACTATTAAAGGAAAGGATTGTGGAATATTTTGTATCCAACAGACTATAGAACCCAAGGCAGCATGGTTTCACAGAGTGAAGGTCATGCCAAACAAATCTGATAGATTTCTTTGACTGGGTGACAAGGGAATAGGATTATGGAGGAGCGGTGGATGTGGCCTATCTGGATTTCAGCAAGGCTTTCAACACTGTTCTACACAGAAGACTGGTAAGCAAATTGGGTAATTTGGGGTGGGTAACAAGATGGTAATCTGGGTAAGAAACTGGTTAGCGGGTAGGACATTGAGGGTAGTGGTAAACAGATTTCACTCTGAGGAAGGGAGGTTGACTGGCGAAGTACCTCAGGGGTAAATGTGTAGACCGGTCCTCTTCAATGTCTTTATAAGTGACATAGCAGAGGAACTGGAAAGGAAGGTCTGCCTCTTTGTGGATGACATCAAAATCTGCAACAGAGTGGATACTCGGTGGGGTGGAAAGGATGGGCAGGATCTCAAAAGACTGGAAGAGTGGTCAAGGGTATGGCTGCTGGGTTTTAATGCAAAAAAGTGCAAATTAATACACTTGAGGCCATAGAAACCTGGGAGTAGAGTACAAAATAGACAGACTGATACTGACAAAGACCAAACAGGAAAGAGACCTACGGGTAATTCTATCGGATTACTTAAAGGTGGCCAGGCAGTGTAATAAGGCAGTTGGAAGGTCTAATAGGATGCTGGGGTGCATAGGAAGGGGTATCACTGGCAGGAAGAGGGAAGTGGTGCTGCCCCTTTATAGATCACTGGTAAGGCCCCACCCTTGAGTACTGTGTCCAGTTCTGAAGAGCACATCTCAGGAAGGACATAGACAGCATGGAGGTGGTCCAGAGGAGGGCTACCAAAATGGTGCAGGGTCTGCATCAGAATCCCTAGGAGGAGAGGCTTAAGGAGCCAAATATGTACACCCCAGAGGAGAGGCAGGAGAGGGGGGATATGATAGAGACCTTTAAATAGCTCACATGAGTTAATAAGGTACAGAGGGGGGGTATTTTTCAGAGAACAATGTGCTGTAGAACAACGGTGCATGCAATGAAGCTGGAGGGGGTAAATTCAGGAGGGATGTAAGGAAGTATTTCACAGAAAGGGTGGTGGATACCTGAAACAGCCTTCTAGCAGAGGTAGTGGGGGCAAAAACAGTGGTGTGGTTCAAAAATGCCTGGGACAGGCACAAAGAAGCGAAGGTGTAAGAGTGGGGAAGAGATTGTGCCACAGATCAAGTAGGGTCTACAGCAAAAAAAATGAAGTGTTAAAAAGAAAAAGACTGGGTGGGCCCAGCAACCTTTATATGCTGTCACAGTCTATGTTTCTATGTTTATTTAACTTTTATTTGGACTCAGTTGTTGATGTGCTAGATGTAGTAGATAGCTTCCCCCAAGAATTAATGAGAGAAAAATTCTGATCCCAATGCACTGTATTCAGATGATTCTGTTCTGAACTCAAGGACCCCACTCAGTTTAAAACATACTCTAGCTATTGCTATGTCTCATTTTGCTGCTTTGGGTCTAGATACTGTAGTAACATATCTAAGTCCAGAATAGCTGTTTTTGGATCCAAAAAAACATCTTGGATTTCTTGTATGGTAAAAAATCAGAAGGTTTTAAGAAATCTCATTCTTTAAGTATCTCTGGGTGAATTTGGATTCTCCCATTACATAGAAGCATCATGTGAATAATATTAAGGAAAATGTCACTTAGTCCACAAAGGAAGTTTCAAGGGTTGAACATCATTTCACAGGTAACTCCTTTGTGGCTCTTAAACAGACTTTTGAATCTAAACTCAATGACCAGCTCTTTTATGTAGCGGAGGTCTTCACCTTATGTAAAGTCTTGGGAGAAATAGAAACAATACAAAATAATGACATGCCAGTTCTGCTCCTTCCCGGAGACATACCTGGGGCCACTCTGAGATGTGAAGTGTGGATAGATAGCAATACTGTGTGCCATTAAGTAAGGTTATTGTAATGAGCAGTGAACAAGCTTGATATATCCATTAGACTTAGGTTTGATTCTCGAAACCTCCACTTGCATTCTGTGTGACCCTGAGCAACCCACTTAACCTCCCCAGTGTTCCTGGATCACCCCTGTAAAGGGGCCCTGTGCCCAGTAGGCCTTACCCAGTTACCAAAGAATAAAAAAAAAATCAATTCTATATATGGACAAGTATAGGCCCCCAAGGTAGCTCCTTTATGAGACCTGAAAACTTCAATTATGAACTGTTGGTTTGATAAAGTGGAGGCAACTCTTATGAGGCTGGACCTCCCTTCTCCCTTGTTGAATTTCACAGTATTTTCAGTGTATTTGTCCCTAGTGATGCAAATGATCAATGACTATTGTCTGCAAATGGACTGGGTTCACATTGCTGAGATTAAATATTATGGGCCCCATATTCAGAGCCAGGGGCAATCGCAGTGCAGCCTTGTGTTCTGCACTTGTAACAGCACATGACTGGCTCTGAGTGATATTCAGATGGTTGGTGCTTGCTGATGGCATGGCACTAACTGTCTGAATATGGAGCCACGCTGGCATAGTGTTAAGTGAATCTGTGCTGTGCCAACACAGACCAGGGCTGCATACAACCCACAGGAGGCAACGCTGCATGAAATAGGATAGCACCATGTCTCCTGTGGGTCATATTCAACCAGAGCATGCAAATAAGCTCATTGGGAATACAAAGTACTAAGGGACCATCGGCATATCCATTATGGCTCATTTGCATGCGCGCAGCAGCCTCATAGTGCCATCCTTCAATACACAGGAATCCCTGGTGGTATAGTGGTCCCCCCACTCCACAATTGCCCATTCTTCAATATACAGGAATCCCTGGTGGTATTGTGGTCTCTCTACCCTCCTGATCATTCTTGGATGTGATCACACTTGGTGATTGTCAGACAGTGGCCAGCTGAGGAGGTGAGAGGAGGGCTGTGCTGACCACCAATTTTAACAAATCATGGTGACTGGGGTAAGGGGAGTCCCAGGCAAGTGTCCTCTGTGGATGGGCAGGTGCGGTGTTGGTGAATGGTTAGGGGACCACTATACAATCAGGGAGTCCTGTATTAGAAGAATGGGTGATCAGGGGATGAGGGAACCACTATACCATCAGGAATTTCTGTATGTTGAAGAATGGGTGAATGATGTGGGGGGACTACTATACCACTAAGAATTCCTGTATATTGGAGAATTAGGGATTGGGGGTGATGGGGGGACTACTATACCATCAGGGATTCCTGTATATTGAGGGATGGGTGTTCAGGAATGGGGGAACCACTTGGCACAGGAGCTTACAACTGTTCTGCATTTGGGGGGGGTGGAGGCTTAGCATCCAGATAAAATGTGGTTTTCAGCAGTGATAAACAGTGCTGCTCTGGGGGGCATTTAGCATTGCTGCAACTCTCCGAATGTACTGCTGTGCCGGTATGCATGAGAGACCATCTTATTTGCATAGGTACAGCAGTATGGGTAGCGCCTTGGCCCTGCCAGGTTTGGGCAGTGCTCCAGAAGCCTCTGAATATGGCCTTGTCTGGAACACTGGCACAAACCCAGGTTAGTGCAGTGCTAACCATGTTCATGCCAGTGCTAACCTTTGAATATGGGGGACTAAGAACAGTACAGTAGAAAAAAACATACCTGTCACAGGGAACCTATTTATTGTTCTGTGACAAAGAATGGCACAGAAAGGCCATTTGTATTCTTTGTCTTGGGGGACTTCTGTTCTACGTATCCCAAAGTACTGGTTTAGGGCTTCAGAAATACAGCCTGGAAGGTGTTTTCTCTGAAAATCTCCTTTTGACAACTACGCATTTAGCATATAATTATAGTGTATGGTAGAATGTTATTCAGCATGAAAATCCATGCCCAGAATAACGCTATTGTGCTTCACTCATGCCATCATAATGGTTGTTGTGCTGCACTCAGTGCGTCAGTAGTGCAGCACAACAACATGGAATGCTGTCTCGCACCTCAGAGCCCTTGAGAAGCGATTGCCATTGTCTGCCTTGTTGCCTCAGTGTTTTAAGCCAGTGTGCAAGGAGACAGCAGTAGCGGTCAACAGCGTCAACCCCCCCCCAAAAAAATTGGAGTAAACTAATAAAATCCCACAAAGCGTATAACAATATCCTCCACATTCACCAATCAGCCACAATCCAACCGAGAAAGATTCATATAGGAACAAGAAAACAGCAGAACTAAAAAAAAAAAACAGAAAATGACATCCAAGTATTTACAAGCTATCTAGCTAACAACGGTGAAACCCTGTAGCATTAGCGAAATACCCGTTAATGAGCTTTATATCCTGGTAGCTGATTTTGTCTACAAACTTGACAGGCTTGATAGGGAGCAGTATGAGCCTAGTACCATACGTAGAATACTGGGAAGCATTGACAGGTACCTTATAAAGAACAAGTATGGGCACTCTATTTTCCATGGCAACCAAGAGGTTTTTGAAGAAACGGTAGTCACCCTGGTCGCCAAGCAAAAATATTTAAAAAAGTTGGGCAAGGGTAATAAGCCCATACAGTTGGAGGCACTGACAATCGAAGAGATAGACAAGCTGTATTCCAGCAGCACTCTCAGCCTTAACAACCCCACAAGCCTCCTAAATAGGGTCTTCTTTAATTCTGATCTAGATTTTGCACTAAGGACTGTAGAGCAATATGCTTTGTGTTGGGGAGACCTTTAGCTGTTAGTAGATTCTGATGGGTGAAAGTACATAGAATACAATGAAAGGCAGACCAAGACACATACGGGTGAAATCCCAAGGGACATTCACACAATAAAACCCAGAATGTAGCAAAACCTGACAAATGCTGACCTTGACCCTGTGGCTGCATATGAAAAGAATGCTTCTCAAAATCCAGGTTCAGTGCTTGCACTAGAATCCCCATTTTACTTGGTACCTAACATAAATTACAAGCCAGGAGTCTCCCTTTGGTATCGCTCTATGGCAGTGGGAGAAAGCAAAATAAGGGGTATGATGCAAAAGATAAAGGCACAAGCAGGCCTACCCCAGCAAAAAAGGATAATGAACCATTCTACCTGCAAAACAGCAGTGCAATGACTAGTGGAGAGTGACATCCCTCTCACAGAGGTTCAGCAAGTGTCTGGCCACCATTCCCTGCAATCAATTAACAATTACAGCTCACTGAAGATAAACAGGAGAGAAACTCTGACATCTTTGCTAGCACAAGTCAATCTTCCCACACTGTATGCTCTGCAACGGTTGTTACTTCAAGTGAAAAAAACAATTGCCCGTCCTCGAAGAAAGTGAAATTCCTACAGAATGCTGTGCAGGGCAGCTGACAGGTGCTGAACAGTCCTGAAAAGTGGGTGCAGGACTGCCTGGATGGCCAAATGGATCCTCTGGTCCACTTCAACAGGGGCACCACCATCACCAGCCGCAGCATGGAGAGCCTGGAGACCTACAGCAATAACAGAAAGAACACACACTGAGGGCCTGAATGTGGACAACACCCCCACCCACCAGTAACCCTACAGTATCTGAAATGCAGCAATAGAAGAAAGCCACGCTCACCTGCCCCTGGAAGGGCATCATGCCTGGCACCCATGATCCTCCGCATCCATACCTCAGCTGCATCCGTGGCCCACTGCCTGACATCTGGCCCTGCAAAACACAACAGATAGCACCATGAGCAACCACTGCCACTATGCAGGATGCAGTGCCACAGTGCCCCCCCTCACCAGCCTGTGGCCATGTAGCAGCCAGTGATGACCAGCCGTGAAGCATCCAGTGGCCCACAGGCAGACTCAGCCATGCCCAGCCCCCATGGCACACATGGTAAGGCAGCATGGGACAAGTGCAGCCACTGCTGTGTGTGCAGGACACTGTGACACCCATGAGGGTGCCCCATGAGGGCCATGACACACACCCAGCATGCCCACAAAAGGAGACAGATGAACAACACCTACCTGGTCTTGGCAGTGCACCCCTGCATGCATGGAGCTACAGATGTGCAAGCCTCTCCAGGTCTCACCTCTGGAGGTCACCATACCAATGCCTGCACTGCTCCCCTGTGCGTGGCAGCCCTGTATGGTGCACAAGCTGAGTAGCTATGGAGGTCCACACCTGGGCCCTGGGCTCATGGAGGTTGTCCTGGCCAAACAGGTGCCCCCTCCACAGACATAACCAGTGCCACTAGATGTAGCAACTCCACCTGCGACCAGTTCATGGCCCTAGGCATCTGTCTCCCTGCTCTAGGCATCACACAATGGGTACAGACAGTGGCAAGGTGCAAACAGGCAAAGTGCAATTGAGTGGCTGTTATGCGCCATGTGAAGCACTGAGGCACGTGCAGCTCAGCGCGCACTGAGCGTGAAGTGCGATAGGGCAAATGCGACGTGCCCGCGCATGTGCAATGCACTCCGCAATGGCATGGCAAGGCCAGGATATGTTTGCGCATGCGTGATGAGCATGTGGGTGCCATGTTGTGCACAGCATGTGCTATGAATCACCACCACATGTCATGCCCGATCCATGGGCAGGTCAAGCACAGTGCAGCATGGATGGCACATAGTGCAACACACTGCATGATAAGGTATACAGCGCCATGGTCTGCAGGTCTGCAACAGCACATTGGGTTAGCGGTGGAATGGCGCATCATGGAAGATGCACCACCGGACATGGTGACTGTGCATGCATGACAGAAGCACCTTCCACAATGCCCCCTGATACAGGTGAATGTGTCTACTGATACTGCCATCAGCACATCCCACAGATGCTCCGTGCAAAGTTAGATAAGCTGGGAGCAATTGTGCAATTCACAGAGAATGCGCCCAAAACAGCCTCATCAACCATGTATGGGTAATTCAGCAAATTAGCATCTCATTACCAGGGGCTCAGGCCTCATTTGCATGCCCTGAGCCATAAATGCTACCAATTCAGCTGGCTGAGACCAGGTCACTGAGAGGAGTCAGTGCCTAGAGGGTGATTACACAGCCATGTTTATAGGAAAACAGAACACTCTGGAGTGACTGACTGTGAGCGTGCACACCAGGCAGTGCCCCAGTACCCCACATGTGGGACTGGTACAACCAATATGTGGCGCTCAGGACCTTAACGTGGAATACAACGGCAGGGCAGTACAGAAGGTGCACAGGGCACCAATGGACTGTTCCCCGCCATGTCCACAATGGCTCTATGTAAACCGGTATGTACACATCCCAGCCTGTATGACACAGGTCTGCTGAGCGATGATATGGTAGTCGGTGTGCCTAGGCATTGCAATGTGGAACATCGGTCACAGCCCATGTGACGGAGGGCCCTGGGGGCCCCCCACCAGTGATGGCTGGACAGCCAGCGGGTACATCGCTTGGTTGGGGAGCCTGTCTGGGTTGTCTGATGCTGACCTGGATGAAGCGATGGACATTGTAGATGCCCTCCTCATGCTCACCAGTGGCATGGAGGGGGAGGGCATTGGCACCACCACATGTATGACTGACACCAGCACCGCTAACATGGCCAATGGCAGTGAACACGTCACAGGGTTGCCTGTGCATGGTTCCCTGAGTGCCACCGATGTTCCTACTGTTCTGGGTAATGGTGCAGTGGCAGCACAGCTGCCTATGGCTGTGAGTTCTGTGCCCCTGTACCACTGCCTATTGCAGTGCTGGTGATGGTGTCATCTGGGCAGGGTGCTTGTGTGTGCACATCCTCTTCAGTGGCCCTGGAGGACACCACCCATGGGCAGCCGGTGGCAGTGCCCAGCCATGCCCTGCCCTGCCCACATTGCAGCCTGCCAGGGTGCATCCACCGCTCATGGATGCACCTGGTCAAGCTGAACCATCCCCTGATCATCAGCGATGCCACCATGCTGCATCACCCACTGATGACATGGGGGCCTACCTTGACCTGTGATGGGTGACTGTGGAGGGTCAGAAGGCCCTCCATGTGGAGTTCCAGAGCCACAGGGCTGTTATGGTCCAAGAGCATGAGTTTGCAGAGGCATGGCATGCTCAGATGTTGACAGAGACATGCATCATGAGGGTAGGCATGACCGCTGCTCTGGAGTGGATTGCAGCAGTTGCAGAGGCGGTGACTGCATCCACAGCATGCCATGGACATTGTGCATCCAGTGGGACCCCCAGGAGCACATCCCATACACCCCGGTGGCAGAGCCAGGTGAACCCCCTGCTGCTGACTCCATCACCACTGGCATCTACACCCACCATCCCTGGCTCAGCTGGTGGTCATCTGATGACCACCGCACTGAGAACCTGTTCACGGTCTAAGTGCAGCACCCCTTTGGGGTCCCTGGGGCTGCCCCTGTGGCTGGTGGTGGCACCCCCACCACCAGCGGCTGTGGCAGAGGCCACCCTCATGTCCATGGTGGTTGTGGGGCCACCCTGTGATGACCATGTCCAGAGGCCTATGTTGGCAGGTTTGCACATCCGTGCATACTGGATGCCCTGAGGGTGGTACCCATGGCGATGTGTGTGGCGGTCACATGCCCCACGGCTGTCATGGCACCACCCTGTGCTACCTGTGGAGGCTGTCCAGTGTGTCTGTGTGTACTGCTGTAATGCCATGTGTCATGGGAATGATGAGTGGGTTATGGTGCCTGTACTGTCCATGTGCTGGCCACAGTGCGCATTGACCTGTGATGTTTACAGCATGGCCTGGGTGGTGCTCAGGTGATGAATGCATGGTGCCCGTGTGTCTGCGTGTCCCCCACCATGTGCATGCACCTGTGTGTGTGCCCCTGTGTGGCTTCTGGTGTCCTGTGTTCCCATGTCATGCTGTCCCTGCACCGCGGTGCTCAGACCTGCACACGTACATTCCTGCATACTCACCTGCGGGGCCCGACGTGTTCCTCCACCACATTCATGCGGTATGCCCATGCCCTCTGTGCAAGCCTGGGGTCCCTGCCCCGCATCACCTCCCTGGACCTTAGGGGGTGCCCTGTCTGTCCCCTCCTCCTCTTCCCTGGAACTGTTGCCCTCACCGGCCTCGACAGGTATCTCACATTCATGGGCCATGTTGTTTAGCACACAACAGGCCAGGAATATGCCACAGGCCTTCTCAGGGCTGTACTGTAGGGCACCACCTGACCGACACAGGCACCATAATTGCATCTTCAGCATGCCGAAGACACGCTCGAGGATGGTGCATGTCGTGATGTGTGCCTCATTGTAGCATTCTTCTGCCACTGTTCTAGGTCGTCGGATGGGGGTGAGGACCCAGGGCCTCAGTGGATATGTGGCTTCACCTGTGGTGGTAGAACTGTCTCCATTAGTACACTGGGGTATACTGTGGCTTGTGCCCTGTCCCCATCCCTGCCCTCTGTGGTGTGTGCCCCTGTCCTGCTCTCCCACCCGTGCATCCACATACCTGGCAGTCCTGCATCCCTACCTCGGCTACACCTGCATGTCCCCATCTGTCATGTGGTGCACAGCACTTCCATGCCACCGTGTGTCCACCTTTGTACCCTTTCACACCCCTGCTGTCCCAGAGCCCATGCACCTGCTTCACACTGCCCACCCCATGTGTCCCAGACGTGGTGCCACCCTGAGCTGTTGGCGCCCTGTCACATCTACCTATCAGATGGCCACTTTGGATGTCCCCAGCCTTGAACCTCATGCAGAGTGCCAACTGGTGCCATATGAATGCATCGTGTGCACTCCCAGGGTGTGTGGCGCAGACATTGGTGATGCACCCAGTGGCATCACACACCACCTCGCAATTCATAGAATGGTACCCTTTCCGATTCATGTATGTGATGGTCTCCTCACCAGGTGGTGTACAGATTGCCACATGGGTGCAGTCAATGGCCCCTATGGCACCTGGCATGAGTGCCACCCTGCAGAACTGCTGCATGGCTTCTGTCCGCTCTGCCTGCATGCTGGGGAAATGGTTGTATTCCGAAGAGTGCGGTAGCAGTGCGGTGAGGAACTGTGTGAGGAGGTGGGACATAGAGGCCTGTGATATGCCAGTGGTATCCCCAGTAGGCCTCTGTAAGGTTCCCATGGTGAGCAGGCACATGACCGTTGTCACCTTGGTCTCCACCGAGATGGCATGACCTCGTGCGGTGGGTGCCTGCATCTCATCATGGCACAACTCACAAAGCTGCCTCAGCATGGCCCTGTTGAGGTGGTATCACCTGACTGTCTCCACCTCTGTGAGCTACTCGAAGGACAACTGGGCATGATACCGCCGTGGGGTTGGCTGCCTACAGTGACTTCCAGCATTCTGCCTCCTCCCCCTCCTCATTTGGCACCAGCTATGGCAACTGCTGCCAGGTTCATTTCTGCTGTCAGTGTGGCCCTCTGATGTTGTTTGCTGCTCGGCTTTGTTGCTGGCTGGCTGTGTCTCTCCCTCTCTCTGGTTTTCTCTTCCCCTCTGGCTCTGGCTGTGTGCTGCTGCAGTCATTCCATTCATGACCTGCAGGTGTGCTGGACATAAGTCTCCTTCTTTTGTACTTATCTTTCTATGGCACATCTTGGCTTTGTGCTGGCTTTGCCCAATTGATGCACCCTGGTTCTGCTCTGTGAATCGAGTTGCACTGCGTGTGCATGGTTACGCCCCCTATATATGCGCTGCATGTCATTACATTGCACCTATAGCACATGTTGTTTGGCACAGGGTATCTCGGTTGGGCTGGTGCCTTCACCCTATTTCTGAATGTGCTTTGGGTGCATTTCTGACTTGCGCCGGTGCATCTGGGTTGCGCTGGGCTCATCTGTTTTGTGAATCCTGCCCTATATGTTTATTTATGCTGATACATTCCTGTTATCTGATTCTTAATTTATAGTCTGTTTTATATATCGAAATGTGTCATATATTTCATACTTATATTATTCTGTTTTTAATCTAGTCATTGTGTGTTTGTGGAAACTTGTAATGGTCTTTAGACCAATCAATAAAAGACTACTACTACCACTACACTAAAAATAAAGCATAGTGCTACATTCAATTCAATGTGAAACTTTTCTAGGCATAGTCAAGATTAGAAAATAAAAAACAAAGCTATTGGAACCTCTAAACAGTTTTCTTTGTTTTCTTTCCACTCTCTATTAAGCGCCCTGTTAGTAAACTCATTTACTTTGATAATTCCTTTTCTAAACCACTGGTTAACATTTAACATTTCATATAAACAAACTGCCAGAAATGGTGCAGATACAATCCAAAGTCTTTTACTTTCTGAGTGGTTCCTCAACAATATTAGCACTCCATTTGTTATTGGGAACATAACTTTTAAAACTGTGTCACTTAAAAAGACTCTGTGCCTCCACACAGACCTACCCTAAGTGTACTCTCTCCTTGCTCAGCTTTCAGAATGTAGCCACCATTGCTGCTTCTTCCCTCTTATAAAGTGAGATGGTTGCTAGGTGATGTAGTGAGGTCATTGGGATCACATGCCGTAGTGATTGGGATCACATGCCGAAGTCCCCTGGATTCCCGGGGGACTTTGCAATCTGATCGCCATGGGCAGCGAGGGTGACCTCTTGAACAGGGCCCCCCCCATACCTGTACCTCGTTCAAGGACCTGTACCTCGGGGTGAGGTGCCAGCTAGCTGGTCCATGCTGGGCAGGCCTCCCCCGATGATAGAACTGCTGCTCCAGTGTCAATGAAATTTTAAACTGCTGCTTCAGGGATAAGAAAATCACTTTAACGGAAAAGGTGCATGGCTGTACTGTTCCAGCACTAGGGCTGGAGCTCAAAGTGCCTGGGGACTTGTGACATGAGCTGGACTTTTTTCTGGTCACCCTATAATCTCAGTGCTGGTCCCTTTGTTCTGTTGGGTGCCAAAATTATTTAAAAAAAGCACAAGTGCCTATTGGTTAGGAACAAGCCGTGACGCTGGGCAGCCTCGTACATAAGGCTGCAACCCAGAACAGCAGCTTGATTCCCAGGGGACTTCATAATCAGATCACCAGGGGTGGCAATGGTGACCTCCTGAACTGGGACACCCCCATACCTATACCTCATTCAAGGACCTGTACCTTGGGGTGAGGTGCCGGCTACTGTGCTGGGCGGACATCCCCCGACTATAGAACTGCTGCTTTGGTGTCAAAATTTCTCCTGCCCACCGCCCTTTCCTCCTCCTGTTAAATGTGCCTTTGGCCCACCCACAACTTCTAAGTGGCCAATAGCGTAGGGTCTTAGACAAATAACAGACTAAGTGTCAGCAGACTAAACTCTACATCAAGTACCACCATATGACTCTAAGCTTAAAAATACATTACCTCACGAGCTGTTCTACCTGCAATTATAAGTGCATGGATTGTTTACTAGTACTTAAGATTATTTCATCTCTCTTACACTGAACCTGAGCAATATTGTACCCTACCATATAGTAGCTGACTGATACTGCCCTAATGAAGTCTCTGTGGATGTGCTCAGGGAAGTTGACAAAGGGACCCACACAGGAGCAGTTTTCATCGACCTCTCCAAGACTTTTGACTTGGTTGACCACAGACTACTACTACACAAGCTGTGTAACATAGGCCTCGACACCCATACTCTCCAGTGGTTTGAAAACTATCTAACCGGCCGTACTCAGAGAGTCAAGTGGAAGGATGAGATTTCTGACCCACTTCCCCTAAAGGAAGGGGTACAGCAAGGGTCTATCCTTGGTCCCCTCCTCTTCTCCCTGTTTATAAATGATTTGAACGGCCATTGTGGGGGCAGTGCTGTTATTCAGTACGCTGATGACGCCATCATCTACCGATCCTCTGACAACCTGGGGGACCTCAGCCCATCCCTCCAAGATGATCTGCTGACAATGGAGAACTGGTTCACTGAGAACAAAATGGTTCTTAATACCGCCAAAACCAAGGCCATATTGTTCAGACCTAGATCCCTTGGCCAAGACAGAACACAATACCTGCAACTTACCTCCAGGTCTGGGAATAGCTTAGAAGTGGTGGCCTCCATAAAATACCTAGGCCTCACTCTGGACCAAGGATTCACACTAAAACACCATGTTGACCAAGTTACCAAAGTCATACATGGGAAACTTGGTACCCTCTATCGCCTCAAGGATCAGCTGATCCCAGAAGCTAGGACTGCTATTGCCTCTAGCATCCTTCTGCCAACACTGACCTATGTAGCCCTGATAGTTCAGGGTATGGCAAAGCTCGAGATCAATAAGTTACAGGTCTTGTACAGCAAGGTGGTCCACTTCATCACTCAGTCTCACTCTAGGAGCCACCACTGTGACTCCCCAGCACTAATCAACTGGCCTTCATTCGAAGCTCACCTCCGGTACCCACTGC
This sequence comes from Neoceratodus forsteri, assembly GCA_016271365.2. Lineage (NCBI taxonomy): Eukaryota > Metazoa > Chordata > Ceratodontiformes > Ceratodontidae > Neoceratodus > Neoceratodus forsteri. Next base: position 345,787,348 of record CM028131.1, on the reverse strand, counting down.
TCTGCCAAGCATACAAGCTAATTAGCCCAAGCCCTACCTCTAGTCTCTCTGGACTCATAGCTGCCAAGTGAAACCCTTGCAACCTTCGAACCTCAGGCCAAACTCTTCTTGAAGTTCCTAGGGTAAGGTTCAAGGCAGGGGGCAAGTCATTTTCCTACACTGCCTCTTCCCTGTGGAACAAACTTCCTCTGGAGATGCAGGAAGCTCCCTCAATCATGATCTTCTGTACAAGACTCAAGGCACACGTGCTCGCTATGAGCCAATGTCTATGCCATGTTACTTGACACCTCCCCTCTCACCCATCCCACCCGCCCAAGTAAATGTCTCACCCTACCTAAAGCTGGGCTCTCAAACCCTTCTTAACTGGGTTCTCCACTGAACAAATGCTCGTTTCGGGTATCCTTAACCCATGTGTGATGCTCTGGCTTTTCTATCAATGATTAAAAAGTAGTTAATTACTGTAACCTGTTATATAATATGTTATTGCTATGAGATGATTTGAACATGTCATGACCTACTTATTGTACTACAGCTGTATATCCTACTGTCCTTGTAATTCCCAGGTCACCCCTGAAAAAGGGACCTCCAGGGCCCAGTGGGCCTACCCAGTCACCAAAATTTAATAAATAAATAAATGTCACTGGGATCACATGACAAGTAAAGAATTTAACTCTTATTTGGGCTAGAAAGTGGTCCAATTTCTTTATCCATGCTCAGTAAGTTCAGGAGGGAACTTGTGTTTTTGGCTTCAAGTGTCCTCAGATGTCGATGTTTATTAATATAACCATCAACATTCAAAAGCATTTATTTAGGGTGATGCTTTCTAATTTTTAGTTATTTCTTTTTTTGAAGGACTGTTTGATACATATACCATGATGGACTTTCTGTATACCTAGTGCTAAATACTAAGTTTAGTTTAGTTTAGTTTATTGTTCTAGGAATTATTACCTTTGAGCCAATGGCTCTTTTACAAAGGTTCCACGTCATCAATGTACAAACAAACAAGACATGTTACATAGAATAGTCAGCAAATTATAAAGGTTTCAATAAGCCAGTATAATACAGTACATCACAGGAAAAAAACAAAACATTGGAGGAATGGTCAAGGTAGGAAGGGTAGGAGGAGATATGGGGAGGGGAGCAGATTTAGAGTAGTTAGAGGTACTCAGATGCCTTTGTCAAGAAAGGAGCAGAGGAGGAGGATGAAAAACAGTAAAAACAGCCATGAGGTAAGAATCATTGGTCAAGGCAGTCACAGGAGCTAGAGGCTTAGAGCTGAGAGTAAAGCATAGATTTGAAAGCTCCTAGCGATGTGGAGGATGTAATGAGTGAGCTAAGGGCATTGTACCAGCTGGGGGCACGATAGGCAAAAGATCTTTGGCCCTGTGTGGTCTGGCATCTGGGGACCTGGAGATGCTGGTGTTCTGATCTTCTGGTGGGACGGATGCTGGTATTCGGGCAAAGTAGGTCTTGGATACATGGCGGAGTGCTGCCCAAGATGGATTTTTTTTGCCATCAAGCATGTGAGGTACCTTATGTGATTTGAGAGTTGCAACCATCCTGTTTCAGTGTAGAGCTCACATGTATGAGTACGTCTTTGTGCTCCAGTGAGCAGCCGACAGGCCTTGTTTAGGGTGGTTGTGATGCGCCTTAGTGCGGTGGTAGTGGCAGAGCCATAGATAATTAAGCCATAGTCTATGATTGAGATGACAGAGCTTTGGATAACAATCCTCAACGCAGCATGAGTAAGGAATTGCCGGTTTCAGAACAGGATACCAATGCGCTGGTTCACCGTTTTCGCTGTGTTATCAATGTGGGTAGCAAAGGTAAGACCTTGATCAAAGGTGATTCCAAGGTATTTAAATGTTGACATTTGTTCAAGGGTATTTCCTAGGTATGTTTTGATAGTAAGTGGAATTTGTCTTTTTCTGTTTTGTGGACTGGAGAAAAGCATGGATTTTGTTTTTTTGTGATTTAGGACCAGCTTGTGATCTAGGAACCACTTTTCAACATTGGAGAAAGCAAGTTGCAGGCTCTGGAGTAAAGGTTTCAGGTCCTTATGAGAGGAGAGAATCACGGTATCATCAGCATAAAGGATTATTTGTTCCAGGCCGATTTGGGGAGAGAGTTTAGGAAAAGGCTGAAAAGGAGGGGGCCTAGGATTGACCCCTGTGGAACACCTGAGAGGACCGGTTTTGAGTCTGAGAGAACTTCTGAGATTTTTGCTAATTGAGAGCGTTGGGCCAGGTAACATTTAACCCAGACATCTGGTCCTTCTGAGAGGCCAAGACTGTGTAATTGTGTGATAAGTAAGCCATGGTGAACAGTATCAAACGGCTTTGTTAGGTCAATGAAAACAGCTCCGGTTTGATATCCTTTGTCCAAGGCAATGTGAATTTCTCCTAAGAATTCCAGTAGGGCGGTCAACGTACTGTGTCCTTTCCTAAATCCATGTTGCTGCAAGTAGAGTATGTTATACTTATGCAGGTAGTCTGAGAGTTGGTCAGCCACAATGTGTTCGAGGGTCTCGGAGAGGGGTGGAAGTATAGATATAGGCCGATAGTTTCCTGGTAGGGACTTGTCACCACTTTTGAACACTGGTGTGACTATAGCAGACTTCCATTTGCTGGGAAATTGACTAAGGCAGAGGGAGAGATTGAAAATTTTGGTGAGTGGGTGCACCACCTCTTCCAGGGTAAGGGACAGAATTTTAAGATCAATAGTATCACTGCTTGCTCTGGATTTAGAGATAGCCTTTTTTATATATTTGTAGACTTCATGTGCCTTAACTATTTTGAAGTGGAAAAGCAGTTGGTCAGGTGAGGCAGTAGGAGATGTTGGTTTTGGCGAGTCCGTGTCAGAGAAGTCCGGCGGGAGGACCCCACTGAGGTCAGTGAAAGTTTTATTTAAGGTCTTTGCCATGACCATTGGGTCTAGGGTAGGGGTTCCTTCGACAGTCATTATAGTGGGAAAGGATTTGGACTGCTTTCCTGTGATATTTCTGATGTTGTCCCAGAATGATCTCCTGTCACCCCAGGAGTTTGCGAGGGCATTTTTGAAATAGGAGCTCTTCACTGGTTGGATTTGTTTGGTACATTGGTTTCGTGCCTGTTTATACTTCTGGATATGCATCAAGGAGCCTTTGGCTCTGGCTATGGCCCAGAGGTGGTCCCGAGCTTTGAGTTGGGCCAGTAGTTTGGCCGTGAGCCAGGGATTTGAGAGCGCTTTGATTTTATGCTTTTTCACTGGTGCATAGGTGTCACAGGCAGTGTTGAAAGTTGTGATAAAATAATCTAGGGCTGTGTCAACATCTAGAGTATTATATATTGGGGACCAGTCTTGCTGTAAAAGACAGGTCTTGAGCTTAGTAAGGTTTCCATGGGGTAGCACTCTGCTTGAGATGGTTTTTGGAGGTGGTTTTGGAACTTATTTGTCCAGGTACAGATCACAGGGAGTGGTCACTGAAAGAGTCCGGAGAACAACTGTGTTTTTATGCGGGCTGGGTGGCTAGCAAGGATCCAGTCAATGAGAGTGCAAGTTCCAGTTTTGTAGTTTTTTCTAGTGGGGGAGCTCACCATCTGCGTTAGATTAGCTGCTAGGATAGCATCCTTGAGGGACCCAACGTCTGATGCAAGCCAATTTATATTAAAGTCACCAAGGAGAAGGAGCTCGGTGTCAGGTGGTTGTGATCTGACAAATTCAAGAACAGTCTGGAGGCCGGACCCTGGATCTTTAGGAGGGATATGGACAGCGGCCACAGTAAGCACTTTATTTTGGGCACCAAGTAGTAGCTTGACAGGGAAAAATTGCACAGAGGAGTTAGTGGTGGAAAAGCAGACAGGGTGGCTAGAGAGGTTGTCCTTAATGTAAATAGCACAACCCCCATTAGTCCTGTCAGTCTGAAAATACTGTAGTCTTGTAGTGAGATGGCATGGTCAGAGTGCTTGGTGTCAGCCAGGTTTCAACAATGGCTAGTATGTCGGGATTGTGTTGACTGGCAAAGACTTGAAGGGATGCCAGTTTTGGAAGGAGGCTACAGATATTTAAGGTGGCAATGCTGAGACCCCCCTCCGATTTTGCTAGATTTGTTACCCTGGTAGAAACAGGACCAGGGTTTGGATGGCACTTCTTGACATCAGAAGGAGGAGAAGCAGGAATTTAAGGGACATCTGCCGCAGCTCATAGTATGACATGTAATACCTCTGCTTCTTGTTAGTTTGAGTACAGTGTAGTCATTTAGGGTCCCAGCGTAGGGTAATGGCTAGGAGCAGGTGTCGATTTGTCAACTTTCCAGTGGCGTGAGCTGTCATTTTCACCCAGTCCTTTGTAGGAAGGTGCCACAAGTGAGGGTAGGGTAGAAGTAGATGTCAGGAGCTTCTGTATATCATTTTAGTTATTAAAATGCATGGATCCATAAACCAAGTGTCTCAACCCTGTGTTTCAATATCTAGATTTGGTATACTAAACACTAGGGAAGGAGTGTCTTCAAGGTTTGCCTCAGGGTGAGCCAGGTCAGCCTGGCTTGGACGTTGGGGAAAGGGGATATGCTAGAGCCCAGCATGGACTGGAGTCTCTCTCACGGTGATTTCAGAGGGACCACAACTTGCACTCAGCATGGACAGACTGAGGACCCCAGGGATGTGCCCCAAGGATGCGCCATGCCCGCAGAGGGGGGGTCCACCACACTGGACCCCAAGGGTGGGATTCCCCGTTGGAAGTCCATGATCTCCAGTGCCAGACTGGGTGAATGCTAATAGCTACGCCCAGCATGGACAGCATTAGGCTTCCCACTCTGCTGTTCTGGCACCACAAATAATACTAACATACTAATTGCCAGCAGATTAGGCCTTACAGTCTATTGAGTCTGCTTGAACCTCAGATCCCTAGTTGGGTGCCAAGGCCCTCACCCCCCCTTGTGTTCCAGAAACCCCTATCATCCATCCCCCCCAAACCAGGCCATCATCTGATACATCCGCTTTCTGTGTCTGTCCCACCCTCTCTTGAAGCCCTCCACTGTGGATCTCTGAACCAGCAAGCAGCACATTCCAAGGGTCCACCACCCTCTCAGTGAAAAACCTCCTCCTCTTTCCCCTCACCCTTCCACTTTCCAACTCAACCATGCCCTCTGGTGATACCTCCTGCTTTACTCTAAAGATCCCTCCATGTTTACCCTATTTATTCCCTTGAGGTACTTGAAGACCTCAATCATGTCCCCATCTCTCCTCTCCTCCAATGAAAACAGACAGAGCTCCTCAAGTCAGTCCTCATCGTCAAATCCCCTAGTCTTGTATCATCTTAGTTGCCTCCTCTGTACCCTCTCCAGGAGCTGTATGTCCCTCTTCAAGTGTGGTCTCCAGTACTGTATACAGTACTCAAGGTGCGGTCTAACCAGTCCATTGTACAGTGGCAGAATCACTTCCCTGCTCCTAGAGGTGATCCCCCTTACGATGCATCCCAACATCCTGTTTGCCTTGCTAGCTGCTCTCCTACACTGCTCAGAGTTATGCATACATGCATCCACCATGACCCCTAGGTCTTTTTCCCCCTGTTGAGGCCTCCAGCGCCTCCCCTCCCAGGGTGTACCTGTGTTTAGGGTTTCCCCACCCAAGATGTAACACCTTGCACTTGGTGATATTGAAATTTAATTTCCATGTGTGAGCACAGCTTTCCAGGGTGTCCAGGTCCCCTTGCAGGGCCAACCTCCTCTCTTCTCCCTCAACTACTGCTCCCATCTTGGAGACATCAGCGAAGAGACTCATTTCACACACTATACCCTCCCTGATGTCCGATATGTATGCATTGAACAGGATCGGACCCAGGACTGAGCCCTGTGGTACTCCCACTACCGACCTCTCTAGGGTTTGAGAGCTCCCCACCAACCACTACTCTCTGGGTGCATCCAGCTAGCCAGTTTTCATTCCATCTGACCATCAAAGGGCCTACTCCCAACCCCGTCAGTTTCTCCACCAGACCATTGTGGAGGACAGAGTCAAACGCCTTGCTGAAGTCCAAGAATAATACATCCACAGGCTTTCCCCTGTCCAGTTCTGATGTTACCCATTCGTAGAACTCCACAAGATTGGTTTGACATGATCTACCTGGCAAAAACCCATGTTGCCGACTATCCAGACCTCCCACCTCCTCCAAGTACACCTCCAATCATTCCTTTAGTATACTCTCCATTAATTTTCCCACCACCGAGGTCAAACTGATGGGTCTATAGTTACCTGGTACTTCCCTCGACCCCCCTTTATGGATTGGCACCACATGTGCCTCTCGCCAATTCCTAGGTACCCTCCCTGTCTTAAGCGACCTGTTGAAGAGCCCCGCCAGGGGTGCAGCCAGTATGTCCGCCAATTCCCATAGTACTCTCGGATGAATGTCATCCGACCCAGGAGATTTATCTTTCTTTAGGGCCTTGAGGGCTAACCACACCCTTTCAGTGGAGATAGCATCATCCGTCCCCTCCACCTTATTGGCCTTTTTATCCTTATCCTGATGTGACACCCCTGGGGTACCTCTCTCTTGCTCCATTTCTGTTGCTCCCCTGATCCCACTCACTACCGCTTCTATCCCCATCATGCTTTGCTTTGTAGATATCCCATCTCCTTCCCTAGTGAACACAGAGGTGAAGTACTCATTTAATACCTCTGCCTGGTCCCTAGCCTCTTCCACCCACCCTCCTTCTGATCTCAATCTGCCAAGATGGCCCTTAGTTTTTATCCACTCCCCAATGACTGGAAGAACCTTTTCCCTCCATGTATCCCTGTGCCAGCCGCTGCTCTTACTGGACATTCCCACCATCCGGGTGACTTTTCTAGATGCAAGATGGTATATTTCCTTTTCCCTATCCCCTCTTGTTGTTTTATATTTTTTGTAGGCAGCCTTCTTTTCTCTGACTGCTACCTGAACCTCACTGGACCACCAGCATGGTTTATGTGGCCTTGCTGCCTTACGTTTCACCTTAGCGCCGGTCCTGACTTCCTCATGAAGTCCCTGTTTTATGACCTCCCATCTCTTTTCCACATTTGTCATTAATGTAATCCCCTTCAAGTGATCCTTGAGAATATTTCCCATGCCCACAAAGTCTTCCCCCTGAAGTCCACTGCCAGTGTCCTAGATCTCTACCCACCTCCCCCCATGCTTATTTGAAACCAGACAGTATTGTGGTTGCTCCCAGTCAGGGGATCCTCTACAACCAGGTCCCTTACCGGATTCCCATCTGCCAGAACCACATCCAGGACATGCCCTCCCTTGTGGGCTCCATCACATGCAGTGTTAAGAACATATCCTGGAAGCTGTCCAGCAGCCTCTGCTACTTGGCCACCTTAGAGGACATGGTTCCCCAGTTTGTACCTGGCATATTAAGGTCCCCCATCAACACTCCTTCCCCTTTTGGCCCACACTGGGCAATGATGTTGTCCAGCAAACCATCCTCCAGAACATCACCCATCCCAGGGGGCCTACATACTACACCCAGCTTGACCTTACCTCCTGCTGGGGTTCTTAAGGTGACCCATAAGGTCTCCACATTTCCCTCTGCCTCTTCTACCCTAGCAATTTCTATGTCACCTCTAATGAACATAGCTACTCCACCCCCCTGCCCTCCTTTCTATCCTTCCTAAGCGTAGTGTACCCCTGCACATTTGGTCCCAGTCATGGTTTTTGTTGGCCCACATTTCTGTGACCGCCGCCACATCCACCCCCCCGAACAGCATGGCCTGGGACTCTGGCAACTTGTTTCCCAAGCTCCTGGCATTTACTAACACCACTCTCCACCCCTTATCCCTGATCCCTTTGTCAAACCCCACCCAGGTTCCTTATAATTCCATATCCCCTCTGCTCCTCCTGAAATCTCCTCCCAGTCTGTTTCCCCTCCCCTTGGTTTGAAGGCTACTCCTCATCTGGAAGAGGGCTTCTGTCAGTCCCTCCTTATCCCTTCCCCTCACAAGTTTAGACCCCACCTTTCTTGAATGTAGTCAGCCATCCCCTGTTTAAGAACTTCCTTCCCTAATGGGGCAAGATGAAGCCTGTCCTTGGCATACAGTCCCTCATCCTCCCAAACTCCTTTCCGGTTCCCTACCCCAACCCACTCTCTTCACCCCACTTCCTGAGCCAGTCATTAACCTCTGTGATCTTCATTTTTTCTCCACTGAGGCCTTTGGTACTGGCAATATCTCTGAAAAGGAAATGTTGCATCCATTATCCCGACAGACTCTGGCAAGTTCTTGGAACCTTGTGCTTGATTTCCAACGCTATTTCCCTCTAGATCGTTAGTTCCCAAATGCACCAGAAATCCGGTTTCCTCTACAATCCCTAACCAGTTTGTACACCATGAACTTTGCTCTGTGCACTGTCAGCCCAGAGATACTCACTACCTTCACCTGGCTATGGCATCCACCCCTGTCCCTCCCACTGGATATACTAATCATCGAGTCTCCCAACAACAGAACCTTAACACCGCCATCATCCTTATGGTTACTCCACTATGCACTGTCAACCCCCATCCCCCTTTATTCATGATCTCAATTCCATGGGAGTCTTCCTGCCTTATTAGAGATCCCTTGTCACCCTCCCTTTTCTGCCTCCTTGTTATTTTGCCCACTTAACTCAGACCCCCTGAATAGGTGTCCCTTTAGCCCTCTTTATCCGAACCATTTATCCTGGCCCTGATGGTTTCCCCTTCCCCACACATCCATCCCCCCCTTGTAATAGTACCCCTACCTCCAGAGGCCCTCTGTGGGTCCCCTTTACCTAGGTACAGACCCCCTGCTGAAGGGGGGCCCCTCCCCTGCCTCCTTATCTCCCAGTTTCTCTCCAGTCATGCTCTCCTCCCTCATGTCTGCAATATGTTGCATCTCCCCCATCTGCTGAACATTTATGTTTCCCCTTCTCCCTCTGGGACTATTTCTATCCTTTCCATTGCTGGTCTGTGATGCCCTATGGGTATCCGGCTCTGTCCCCCCGGCCTCTGTATCAGTTTCCTCATTTCCACCAACCCTTTCCTCCCCCCCAGGTTGCTTAGTAGCTTGAATTTATTGTAACACTCTATGCCAGCCTCCATCAAGTAAACTGAGTTTCCCTCCGACTGCCCCTCTAAACTGCCCCTCTTCCTCCCCTCTTGCCCTGTTCTCCTTAGGAGCTCACTTCCCACAGTCTGCTCTTTTAGGCTTCCCCACAACAGCCCCTCCCTTCTCTCTGTCTGCTCTTCTAGGCTTCCCCACAACAGCCCCTCCTGACTCTTCCCCCTTCACTCTCTTCATATTCGGAATGTTTATCCCGTACATTTTCCCCTTAGCGTCAACATCCCTATCTAAGGGTCCTCTGTCCCTAATATCCCCCCTCCTGCTTGCTGCAATATAATGTCCTGTAATTTCTGAGCATTGCCCCACCTTCCCCTCAGCCCCACCCTTCTGCTGCCCATATCCACAGCCCTTATCCTTGAACACCCACCAACTCCCCCAGCTTACTCCTTAACCAATATACTTCACTCCTGATACAAGATAGCTGTCTACAGAGTGGGCAGCCTCCCTCTCTCCAGGCCCAATTGAGAATTATTGCCATACCACAGCCTGTGCAGCCTACAACCCTTCTGAAGATGCCTGTCATGGTGGAATGTGGCCACCCTGTTTGTCCCTTTCTGTTCAAAATGGCACACACCCCTTTTCTCAGTCCCTTCCCCCTGGAATACAGTCTCTCTCTATACTGACTGCAGTTATTTATGAACCCAATTTCAAACCCAGCAATAAAGTTCCCAAGTCTCACAAACACATACAGTCCAGTGTGTGTCCAGTCCCACTAACAGTGTGTGTATGCAGACATCAGGTACCGTATGATGTCACTGGCCCACCAGTTCCTGTTGCTTCAAATTTCAGTCACAAACATAAATGCACAGCCCTTCAATCCCAACCCCCAGTGGCTTTTTCAGTATTTAAGAAAGCCTACAAAACAGGGTGGGTGGAGGCTCTACCACCACCAGGCAAACATCATATTTAAATTTCACTCTAGTTATCACTGCCAAACAAGTGTTTCCACACCCAGCACACAAGCCCCAATAGTTACAATATCACAGCCCAAGTAACAGTTCTAACTCAAAGTAGTAATTTTTAACACACAGAACTATTTTCAAGTACAAAACTATTCAAATATTTCAGTTAAAACAGAAGATAAAACCAAACCTCTTTCCTGAACAACCTCCTACCTCTTTTCCTAGGTGGACAATAATCAGGTAGCCCACAGCCTTGCCTGGGGGGGCAGCCTAGGATGAGGAGCCCTTGCAGAGGGGAGGGAAGGGCTGGGAGCTATGAACCATGGAAAAACACCGTTTTGTACATGTCTAGTCTGTAATAGCAATTTTTCTCAATAAACATATGGCTGTGGCCATTCAAATCCCAACACGGTGTGTTTATTGTCTCATAGGGAAGGAAGGCAGGGTGTGTGTGCTGAGCAACCAAATGATCTTCCCCATAGGTCTCAGAGGAGAAAGGGGATTAGTGTCTGGGCTACCTCCTTCCCCCACCAGGACAATAGGTGGGGGGATGGGCCACATGTGACCAAGCTATACACTCCCCTAGTTCCATTACCTGTGGTCCAGGTGGGCTGAGGATGGAAACCCCATTATCAAGGGGGTTGTGGTGGCCCATGCCACCAGGCAAAGGGATTGTGTGAGCCACAGTAGTGGTGGAGAAGTGCAGGGAAGGCTTGAAAGGGTCTACAAGTGGTGCCAGGGTCCTTTTTCCCTGCATCTCTCCTCTGAAGATACCCACCCACTCATAAAACATAGTGTGACATCACTGCCCCCTTACAGGGAGAACCACCAGCAGGGGTTGCAGAGGAATTTTACAAGTTTTTCCCTACAAAAAGGTTTTTTTCCCCTGGGTTTTTTGCCTCCACCAGTAAAGATCAGTCATTCGTCTATTAGAGTTCAATGTCAGCATTAACATCACAGCCTCTTTGTAAGTGGACAGGGAGAGTCTCTAAGGTTTGTCTCTGCATGAGCCAGGTCAGCCTGGTGTAAAAATTGCAGAAAGTGGGGGCACTAATGCCCAGCATGGACTGGGGCCTCTCCTATGGGTGATCTCATAGGGACTGTAGCTTGTGCCCAGTACAGACAGGTTGAGGTCACCAGGGATGTGCCCCAGGGACACTCTCTGCCCGTGGGGGGGTCCACTGCATAGGGTCCCCAAGGGTGTGATTCCCCATTGAAGGTCTGCAATCTCCTGTGCCAGATGGTGGAGAATGCCAAGAGCCATGCCCAGCATGGATGGTGCAAGGCTTTCCACTCTGCCATTCTGGCACCATGAATAATCAACTAGCCTGCACCCTTGCTGAGGGGGCAGGCTGGGGTGGGAAGCCTTCCCCTAGCAGAGAGAAGGGGAAGGCTGGGGGCTATGAACCATAGAAAAATTCCCTTCTGCACAAGTCTAGTCTATAATAGCAATTTTTCTCGATAAACACGTGGCTGTGGCCAACCAAATCCCAACACGGTGTGTTTATTGTCTCTGAGGGAATGAAGGCGGGGGGGGAGTGTATCCTGGGCAACAAATCACATGATCTGTCAGTCAAATTTAAATTTTACATTATTAAAACTGAGTGTACCAAAATCAAAAAAGAAACAGAAATAATGAAACACTCATTACAACAGAAAACAACATTATACATATTCAATAAACACATGATCCATCTTTACAGAGTTTTTAGTATATTTCCCTTAATTCCTGGAACCTCCCTTTAATTGCTTGCATGTTCTGATCCTAAATTCTATAAAGCTATCAATTCTAGGTGGGGTTAGCCCTATAGGAAAACAGTTATTAGCTGCTGATTAGAGTCTCCAACCCAAATCATTCACAGCCTCTCAGCCAGAGTAAGTTAATGGAAACTCTTGTTGCACTGAGAAATTACCTTTTAGATAAACTTTTAACAGTTAAAGGGCAGTGTTTGAATTAAGCCAGGGCTAGCCGGGGCTTAGCCCCAGTAGCTCTCCAAGGAGCCCTGGCAGCTATAAGAAAGTAATCTATGCTGCTGGGCCAGGGCTTTGGCTCTGGTACCTATTCTTTCAATGGGGCTTTAGCTCTGGTAATTCAGGGCCTCCTCAGCCATGTAACTTTTAAGCTGCAGTGGACTGTGGAAAGAAGAAGAGCTTCTGACATACTTAGCATACCAGCTGTATGCCATAAATTGAAATCCGGCTTAGAATCGGTGCTAGCAGTGACAGTCAGGTTTAGCTCAAGTGAGTCAGGAGTAACACAGACACCGAATTACAATCCTATACCATTACCAATTGGTCCAGCGGTAAACCTTTCATGTGTGTATCTCATGCACACAATGTGGCTAGTGGAGCTGGACCAATCAATAATGGATTTGGACATGGGGATTGTTGTTTTAACTTTCCCGCTGCAGCATGCTATACTAGTTCATTCCTAAGTTGGGGGTGTATGGGGGTGTATACCCAAGCGGTTCTCATCTGCCATCAAATTCTATGTTTCTATGCTCTATAAAGTGGCCTAAGGGTGAGTGGTTAATTAAATTGGAAAGTTTTCTTTTGGATGCTAATGGATGCTGCTGCACCACTTAACTAACCTGTGCTGTGCTGCCTCTTTGCTAGCCTACCTGCTATTGCCATAAAGAAAGAAGCTTGTTGCTGCCCCTATGCAGGTACAAGTGCCTATGGTCCAGATTGTTTGTTCCCCCCTTCGCTCCAGTCTCAGTACCTGTGTGTATTTTAGTTTGAGTGCTATACTCTCCTGCCACGTTTTTCCTTCCTTGCCCCTTCTGTGCTGCACCCTTGATGCTGCAGAGTGATCCAATTTCCCAGTCTGATCTGCTGAATCCCACAGTCCACTGCATCCCATCTGACTCCAGTGCTGGTGCTACCCTCTGGCTCCTTGCCTTCAAGTTCCGAGTCTCCCCCTTGTATCCTAGCCATAACTGAGCTTCCCTGGCTGCTTTCTTCCAGTCCACCTTTTCATCAAGCCAGGTAAGCTGTAAGCTATGTACTGTATTTTCAAGAGAGGCAGCTAGTTAAAACTTAAACTGGAGCCACGACTTATAAATTCATATAGTGTCAGTAATGGAGTTCGGCATCACATTATGCTGAACAAAATGCGCTAGTACATTAGCTCCGATTAAAACATATTTATTGTTAAATGTGATATACAGCAGCAAAGTTCCCTTAGCGCCAACTTTTCAAATAATTCTCTACTGTTTGTCAAGACATCTAGCCTTGACAAAGAGTAGAGTATTACTTGAAACATTGGCATTTTGGGAACTTTGCTGCTGTGTATAACTTTCAACAATAAATATGTTTTAATCTAAACTAACATACTAGGGAAAGGGGAAATTGTTTAACCAGGAAAGGCACACTAAGCTGAAGCTTGTTTCCAGGTGCGATTTGGCAGCACAAGGAAGTTAAGTGACTTGCTCAGGGTCACACGGTATGCAAGTAAAGGCTGTGGGATTCAAACCCAGGCCTCCAGATTTGCAGCTCAGAGCCCTAAACCCCTGTGCTATACTGCCTCCTCAAGTACTAGTGCATGTTATTTAGCATACTGTGATGCCTGACTCCAGTACTGACATTATAAGCCATAAGATACTTTGGTGCCAGCCTAGCCAAGGAGATTCAATCATAGTTCAGACAAAACACTTTTTACAGAGATTTAACAAAAATAAATAAACATGATTCCTCCAAGAATACTGCCAGCTTGATTTTGGTAAATGCAGCAGTTCAAGCTATTTTCATTGGGGACAGATTACATGAACTATTGTTCTAAGGAGGGGATCTTGTGGCTGAACTGCGAATGTGAACTTCCTGGTTTGTCTGAATGTGTCTGCTATCATTATTCTGAGCTGAGAGAATGCTGAGCTGCTGCAAAGTCCAGTCACCAGCCATCTCCTCCTCCAGGACCAGCAGAGCCTAGTGCTGCAGTGTTGACTACAGTTGTGTGTGAGAAGAAACTGCTGAGGTCCTTACTTAGCAAACTGAAATGGGTTACTTTGTGGGGTTGGGAGTTAGAGTTTTGTTGCACAAGTGCTTCCTGACTGCTGCTATAGACTGAAGAAGTGTCTGACTCTCCTGACTATAATGAATTTGAAAACTACTGGTCCTCCTTGACTGCTCATGTTTTTGAGAGCTGAATGCCTTTTGCCTGCACTAAGCACTGAAACTACTTAGGGTAGGCAGAATGTAAAGGGTAGCCATACCGAATGCATCGTATCAAGTCTAAATCAAGCTGATGATTTTGGGCTGTCATACGGTAGTGGTGAGCAGTGACTAAGGTGTTTTCTTTCCAACATAGAAAATTGGACCATTTGCTGCATAGTGCTATAGTCCAAGGGGAAGAATGTTGTATATACAACCCTGCTACTCCAGTAATTGGTATTGCATTCATGATTCTTCTTTTCTGCAAAAAAAGTTTTATAATACACAGTAGGTGGAGAAGATAAAAATCATGTCAGGCTACAAATTAGTTCATTTGAAGTGTGGAATGCTGCACTTATATCGTTTGTTACACGGTAAGAATGTGTGTTGCACTGTATAGTGACTATTGTTAACCAGGTGGTAGTAGGACCGTAACTGCAGTGCATTTTCATTTAAAAAATCAAGTGCAGCAGTGAGTATGTAATATATATATATATATATATATATATATATATATATATATATGCCTGATGTGTAATTACATGATTGGCTGTAGCTATGATAGACTTCCTATGCAAATACACACTCCTTAACCTATATAGCAACTGCAGTATAACTGTTTCTTTGTCAAAACTGCTGATAACCAACCCAAGGGTTCAGAAGGACAGAAGAGCAGTGATGGCATGTGGATGGACATACTAGCAGCCATCAATAGACCAAGTAGTGACCCTGACTGGCCAAGAGACACTTCCAATCCTGGTACTAGTCTGGCTATTGGGATTTCTGTACAGTATATACAGGGAAATCTGGTTAAGTTTCAGTTGGTTTCCATTTGTATCCCCCCTCCCCACCCCAAGGAGGCTGACAATAGGCAGAATGTCCCTGTCCTCCTTTCACAGACAACAACAGTGAATGAATAAATAAACATTTAACTGAAATGTAATTCCATGTTTCCTTTTCTTTCCTTCTTTTTTATTCTACTTCTTTCTCATTTGCCAAGAGCATGTAACCTCCCAGTGGCGATATTAGAACTCTCACATTATGGTTAGAAATCAGGGCCCCCACACTATTGGAATGGAAGTGTGACTGTTAGGAGATTCTAGGTCTGATAAGGTGGCATGCCTGATGATGATGGGACAAAATAAATCTTTCCTGGCTAAATGGGAAATCCAACTTTCTGTAAATTCTTTTCTTTGGGACCATCTAACACATAGGCAATCTGGAAAATCTACAAGGTTAATAATTACTTATTACTGAGTATACTGATACAATTTATCTATTTGTCTCCAGGAATACACTCTAGATTAAAGTATTTCAGATAGTAGTAGTCAGTCATTCTTCCCCGTCTTTTCCCAAATGGATTTCTTTCTTCTTCTAACAATGCTAATTTTCTTTCTTCTACTGTCTTTATGCTTATCCTTTTGTCAAAATCCAGAAGAGGAAACATAATCATTTCAAAAGGGACATTTCTGTCATCATGTTAAAGTGGTTAGAGGAATATATATTTGGAAGATATTAGTCAATATACTATATAAATATATATATATATATATATATATATATATATATATATATATATAGGATACATGATGGGCACGAGTGAGATATGGAAAATATTTTCACTCCTCTAGAGTGACCTCTGAATACTCAAGAGTGGCAAAGCCACGAGCGAGGTTTGAGAGGTCACTGTACAGGACTGAACATATTTCCCATATCACCCGAGTGCACATCATGTATCCTATTTATATAATGGGGGCCTCATTGTTGCAAAAAGTTTTACGGGAGTGTAATAAACGGCATTTATTTTAACTCTGCTGATTTCATCAAGAGTTCTTCCACTGCAATGAAAATAACTTATTTTATCTCACTGGAATATGTCTCACCCCCATTGTATAAATATATATATATATACATATAGTATATTAGTCAATATAATATATGTATTTGTTTAGTCTTAAAGTATAATTTTATTGAATAAGTCTATGATTTGTTATAACAAGTTTTGTTTTGAATTGTAATAAAATATTATTGATCAAAAGAGTCTTACCTGTTCTTGTTTGTATTTATATTACGGTATGCTGTACCCTTCACAATAAGCATATTTAAGAAAATGTTATATATATATATATATATATATATATACAAAACTTAATTTGTTAAACCTTTATGCATTTTATGCTGGGTACACTTTAAACAGAGGCAAACCTTGCCTTCATTTTTCATGGAATCAAACTTTTAATTTAATTTCTAGAATGGCAGGATGTTGTAGAAAAATGGGGGGGAGGGGTGAAAAGAACCAGTATAGAGAAATACAATTTGGAAGTGATGCTCTGCCCCTGCTTCTGGTTACCTGTATGATATTTATATTATAAATAAATGGTCTGTGTATGAAATGTCAGTATGTGAGAGATTTAGCCTTTGAATTTCAAGGTCAGTAGCTGAAACTACAGGATGTCATTAAACTGACCAGAAGAACCATTTAATTAAGACATACTTCCAGAAGGGCATTTTATTACCTTTTATGACCTGCCCATGCTTTTGAAGTTGAAACTAAATGTGAGTTTTATGTATGTTGCAGGAAGAAAGGTAATTGGGCTGGTTCCTCTCATTTTAGCACATAGCCAGAAATGTGCGTAGAGTTGTAAAGCCCTCAAATGACACTAGCACCAGGAAATCAGCAGAGGGACATCAAAGAGAAATGTTTGATTAAAGACTGTCATATTTGGGAAAGGACTAAATACAAATTTTTCAAAGTAATGGACTTTCATCCTTAGGGATAACTATGTCAGAAATTAAATCTAAGGGAGAATCTCGGTGACCTCACCAAATGGGTTGGGGGCAGATAGAGTTAAAAATGAAACATCCATATGGGATTGTGACATATGATTTTTGGGCTCTGAGATGGAACGTTCTCTAACTTAAACAGCACTTACAAGGTAATACTTAGATAGAAAAAAATTAAGTATCTGTGGTAGGAGTGTTTGTTCTGTAACTTTCATCTTGTTTTACATGATTGTAAGATGTATGATATATTGTTCTGTGTTTAATTTTACCTGTTATTATCATATTTTAGTAAACAACCTTTTCTTTGAAATACTGCCTGGGTGTCTTCTCAGTTTCTTTTTGCATGTGAGGTACCTGTTAAAAAGCTTGACTGTGTTACTGAGCTTACGTAAAAAAGGTAAGAAATACCTAGGTCTCTTATAGAGTTAAGAAGGGTTCATTTTGGATACCTGGTTAGGTGCTCTTAGGCAAAAGATATATTGCATCCCCCCGAAGAGAATATTATCTGAGCCTGTACATTTGGGTATGCTAACATAAGGTTTGCAGTTTGAATCCCTCCAGAACTCGAGACTAATAGGTGATTCTGACCCAAAGTAGACAGGAGGGTTACCCTGTCTGTTACCTGTTCACACTATTGTGCTCTGAGGTTGGCACTGTGGGAGCAGAGGGCCTGACCTGCTGAGTGTGTTTGTGACACAGTTGTGCAAACACAAGGAGCCTAAATGATAAACTAGAATGCATTAAAGGATTAACCACCATGGAGAGCATATACATAATTGAAATTACAGACATGGTGGTTTGACAGTATTGGATGAGATACTGCGTTCTAAGGCACACTGATTATTCAGGATGTACAAGGAGTCAGAGAGGAAGAGTAGCTCTTGTGCATTGTATGCTTATTTTTATAAAGAAAAAATGGCCTACACAGACTAAGAAGTATTGTTTAGTTCAGTGTGTCTTCCAACTGACCCATTGGCATGCATTACACACCGATTTGAAACCTCCTCAGATGGTCCCTGATCCGAATAATTTATGGCTCTGGTAGCTCTGGAAGTGTAATTCCAGCACTGCAAAGGGTAACAGAAGCAAACAGAAAGAAAACTGCGTTCTACCATCAAATGTTGCTTTTTAAATAGATACACAAAATTCTTTTCCTAGCTATATTATTTCTCTATTTTAAAACAGGGCACCAGTCCTGCATGTTTTTATCTGTTAATATTTATACACAAGTCTCCTCAGGAACATTATAATATCTCACTTCAGGGTAGTTAAATATATATGAGTGCATACAAGTGTTTCTGCTAGTATCACCGAGGAGGTGAAAAAAAATGCCTAAACAACAGAACAGGAACTTTTACAAAGAATTAACCAGTCTTCATTTCCATAAGGGGGAGGTGGTGAAAGATAGAAAGACAGACAGAAGGGACAAGTCCTCCTGGGTGATCAAGCCAGGAGAGGCAGTAAGAAATGCAGACAGACAGGACAGAACCTGTGCAACTAAAAGATAATAAAAAGGTGTGTTTGAGTTTTGCTTATTTCTCTTCAGAAAGCGGTCCCTAAACTGAAGCAATGCCTCCTATACTGACTAACCATTGCCTTGGTAAGGCTATCATGGCAGTACCTTTTATAGTTTACAACTCTGGGATTTTATTTATAAGTCACAAAACAATGGCAGGGGCCATCCCGCCACATGTGCTGGGGGCAATAATCATGCCCATTTTGGATTAATTTACATGGTGTGCTGCAGCTCATTAGCAGTCATCCTGTGTGTGCCAGATGAATGTCCTGTTGTCTAGTTCCAACCCCCCCACCCCCAAACACCAGTATCACATTAGTTTGCTATGCCCCTGGTGTCTAGTGGCATCCCTACCTCCAAACACCTGTCCCATGTAGATAGCACATATCCCTGGTATCTAGTGGAACTGCCACCCCCTGAACATTCATCCTGTGGAGGTTGTATGGATCCCTGGTGTCTGGTGGCATCTCTCACTCCTGTAAACCTGTCCCACATCAGCTTGCCATTTCTCTGGTGGTTAGTAGCACCTACACCCCCAAACACCCATCTTACATTAGAGTGACAAATCCCTGATGATTAGTAGCATCCCCCACCCGACAAACATCCATCTCACTTAAGTAGGACATATCCCTGGTTTTCAGTGGCATTCCCCACCCTGAACACCTGTCTTGCATTAGGGTGGCATATCCCTGGTGACTGGTGGAACCCCCACTGCTGAACAGCTGTCCATGTAAGTAGAACATATCCTTGCTGTCTAGTGGCACCTCCACCCCCCAAACACCTATCCCGTGTTAGGGTACCATATTTCCAGTGACTAGTGGCACCCTCTCATCCCCGAACACCATTTCCACATATGTAGGACATATTCCTGGTCTCTAGTGGCACCTTCCACCCTCCAAACACTCATCTTTTGTTTGGGTAACATATCCCTGGTGACTAAGGGCATCTCCCAGCCCCTGAGCACCTGTTCCATGTAAGTAGGACATATCACTGGTGTTTAGTGGCATCCCCATCCCTGAACACCCATCTCCTGTAGGTAATGCATGTCCCTGATGTGGCACCCCCACCACCTAAACACCCATCCCATGCATGTAGTACATATCCCTGGTGTCTAGTGCCACCCCAACTCCCAGAACACCTCTGTGTCCAGTACAGTGTCATATTCCTTGTGGCTAGTGGCACCTCTCATCCCCAAGCACCGGTGTATACTAGCAAGGTATGCCCTGGTGTCCAGTGGTATCCCTGCCCCACCCCTGAATGCCCATTGACATACATAACAGTGCGCATTGGAGGTCCAGCATCTTCCCACTTGCCCTACGTACTCACAGAACATCACCAAGCCATCCCAACTTAACAGGGTGCCCAGGGTTGCAATGGGAAGCCTGATAGGTGACTAGCACAGCCCTCCTCTCACCTCCTCAGCCAGCCACCGTAGCAGCTGAGAGTGAGCAAATGTATATAAGGGACATGCGGGTGGGGTGGGGGTACTGTGTGATACATGAGTTATCTATTTGAGTGGTATTTGACTTCAGGTAACCTCACAAGTGGTGTAAGCCATGAGTGAGGTTTCCAAGGTCAAACACCATGAGTATAGATAAATCAGGTATCATAAAAGGTCCCCCTGCATATTTCATTTATGCAATAGGTGAGGACATTGTATGATTGGTTATTTTGCTTTTAGTTGATTTCTATGTCTTAAAATATAGCCTAATGTGTGTGTTTCCTTTGTGAAATTATGTGAGTGCACTTTTTCCTCTCTTGGTTGTACGGGGCGTTGCTATGGATGCAACATGATGACACAGGGTTAACTTGCTGACTTCCTTGCTGATTGGTGCTGCCTGTGGGGGGAAAAACAGAGAAAATAGCATCATCTGTTAATGAGACTATGATGAGAGAAAGCCCTGCATGACCTACAGTGAAATGGACTGTGGGAGGCAAAATAGCAACATTTTGCTGTTGTAAAATTGAGGTACTTTTTTTTTTTTTGTGGAGTTTTATATGCCGTGTAATACTGCAGTGGAGAAAGGTGGCATGAGTGGTGGGGGTGAGCAGAGCAGGAGCAGTTTAGATTAAGAAAAACATATTTGCCAAGCTCTGTAATCTACAACCAGTCAATTAGCTGTATTATTTTGTAGTGGAAGATATTTATTAAACATTATTTGAAGGAATAGGTTCTGTTTTATTTACTAGTGTCTTATTTACATTTTTAGACTATTGTGGTTTCAATGGATTAACTTTCTTATGGTACTACCATAGTTTCAACGGATTAACCTCATACACAAATATTTGGATGGAGTTACCCCTAAACAGCAGGTGTGCAAAATTCCTTGATTATCCAAGGAATTGCGTTTTTTGAAATATTTCCTCATATAAGCTCTCATCCCTCATTAAACAGTCAATCTGACCAATCATACTGTCACTGTTATATCTCCATATTTTCCTCACACCTTTTTGCTGCAGCTAAACTTGGAGAATACTTCAAAATTAAATGCATACAGATTGCATCAATGTTTTATTTGTCGCATTTTTATATTTGTACAGTCCATGGATGGAGATTATAGGTAAATTGTCTAGTATAGTTTCTTTAATAGTTGTATGGTAAAAAATGTCCTTCCTACTTTGAAAATCTGCTTGATTAACTCCAATCACATAATTTCTGCTCTGAAAAGTGAAGGTGGATTTGTGAATGCTAAGGCTGTTTACATCTACAGTATGGGACTCAGAACTCCACTGTTTTGAAGAGATGGCCTAGTGAGAAGCAGTTGAGGAGCACTGGATTCTAAGGGAGTTCCATCTTGACAAACAGGTGATAATGTGTGGAAAGCAAAGGTGGTCCATGCCAGAGGCAGCAGAACCTGAGGAGCCAAATATGGAGGACCGGGGAGGTAGGAAGATCGAGGTGGAGAAGTTGCAAGCTGACATGGAGCTGTTCTGTGCTCAAAGGAGCAATTTCTAAGAAAGGTGTTGTTAATCCTGATAAGAGGAGAAAATCCAGCAGTCTTCCACAAGCCACTTTTACTCCTTTTTGTTAGTGAACTGTGATGCTGAAACTTGGTATTCATATAAATTTTAATACCTCCATTGGTTGGACTCAAGTTCTGTAAGTCAGCACAAGGGATACTTACTTAAATTCATTGCTTTAGGATTCTGAATTGTAACAGATCCCCAGTTTTTACATTGTTGGAGAGTTTTAATGTCATAAGAATTTCAAGGGGGTTCTATTTAAAAATTACATTGAGGTGTTTTTTTTTTCTCGGTGCTAGCTATCCCCCCACTAGTGATGTTTTAAGAAAATAGGCAGATATTTTGATAAACACCTTACTGCTAAAAGATTTAGATCTGTCAATTATTTTATTCAAGGCAATTCACTTATTTGGAATTTATTTTTTATATTCATCTTATCCCGCTTAAATTTTGACATGAAAACTGGGCACCTGATCAAGCTCCATATAAACAGTTGTTTCTAGTGCAAACAGTTAAATGCCAAAATCTGCAGGATTTTGTCAGAGATGTTTGCTAGCACTAAATACTAGTTTGGAAATGCCAAAACTTACTTTCCAAAAGGAATTTTGTACTTTGTTAAATAGGACAGAATTAGGCTGAGGCCCATCTAGTCCATCCCCCACTATTGAGTGGGACAAGTCTAGTATCCCAGATATTTATCCAGCATTGTCTTGAATGTAGCTGGATCTATAATGTTAACTAGTCTTTTGGGAAGTTTATTCCAAAAGGCAACAGATCTTAATGTAATGTAATTATTCCTTTTTTCAGTACTACTCATAGGGAGTTTGAATTGGTAGTTTACTCAGCTGGTAAAGGTGATTGTATGAGCATCACCTTACATCATCTCCCCCCCATCCATTACTTCTGGATTATGTCCACCTCATAGGCTGCAAATGCACATGTGACCAGAATAGAAATCTGATCTGCCTAGGTCCCGTCCCTCCACACAGGGCTCAGTTCAATTTTTCCAAAGCTGTGTCTTCAGCCGGTATGCGGTTGCAAGAAGTTGTTATGGTATAGACATAGATATATATATATATATGTATGAATATATATATATATATATATATATATATATATATATATAGTCAGAAACAAAGGCAATTTCTAAGTTATGTATATAGGATAAGATATTGACTATGGAGAGGGTGAGTAATCATTAGGTCTGCTCTTTATTTCCTGTTATTTACACTCTAGGTATAACCAGCCCATACGGCATGCTGGTAGCCTGATAAATTCCGAGGTATCGGAACTGGTCTCTTCTTATTGGTTAAACTTGCATGTTAGCTGAGCCATCATCCAAGTGTATCTGGGTGGGAACGGGGATGCTGTAAGGTGATGCTCATGCAATCACCTTTACCAGGTGAGTAAACTACCATTGCATATTGCATCACCTTACAGCAGCCCCCCCATCCATTACTTCTGGGTTGTAAGAAGCAGTGATTATATGATGTCTGTATAGGGTATGTCGGATGACTGGGCAGCCAAGGGCTAGTGACACTGAATAACACTTTTCTTGCAAAATTCGCTCTATTGGTGTTTTCTACATATAGCTTATAGCGTCTGGTGAAAGTGTGGACTGATGACCATGTGGCTGCTGCACAAATGTCTTGTATTGAGGCATCGTTCTTTTCTGCCCAGGAGGTAGCCACGGCCCTGGTGGAGTGTGCCCTGACTCCTTGGGGTGGAGGAAGTCCTAATGCTTTGTAGGCTTCCGCAATGGCTTGTTTGATCCTGTTGGCTAAAGTAGATGTGGTTGCAGCTTGCCCTTTCCTGGATCCACTGTAAATCACAAACAGTCCATTTGATAGTCTAAATTCTCTTGTTCTGTCTAAGTATGTGGAGAGCACTCTTTTCATTTCCCAGTGTTTGGTTTCCTCTCTATCTGGCCAAGCTGGGGGTTTCACTGTTTGTGTGGTGTGAAAGGATGAATGGATCTTCGGTATGAATGAGGAGTTGGTTCATAGGATGATTCTGTCGTTATGTGAAATTAGAAAGGGTGGTCTGCAGGATAGGGCTCTCATTTCCCCTACTCCTCTAGCAGAACAGATGGCTAATAGAAGTATTGTCTTGAATGAGACCCAATTGAGGTCTGTTGTGGCCATCGGTTTGATTGGTGGGTAGGCTAGGACCTGAGTGCTATATTCAGGTCCCATGGTGCCACTGTTTGTCTTTTTCTGGGGTGTATGTTTGACACCGCCTTCAAGAATCTGAGTATGTCAGGATGTGATCCCGGGGTGTATCCTTCAAGAAGGCCTGTGCCTGCTCCTATGGCTGCTGTCCATACTCTGAGAGATGTTGTCAAGCCTTTGTCTGCCCCTTGTTGTAGGAATGATAGTACATGTTTGATGCTGATAGACTGTGTTTGAATGTGGTTTGTGTTGCACCATCTTTTGAATATGTTCCAGTGTCTCTTGTAGGAGGTGTTGGTAGATATGCTCTTAGAGTGGAGCAAGGTGTTGACCACTGACTGGCTGTAGCCTTTGTCTAACAGTCTCTACCTTTCAGTAGCCAGGGCGTGATATGGAGTGGTGCTAGGTTCATATGGTTGGTGGGGCCCTGCGTCAGTAGGTCCACCTGTAGGGGTAGTGTCCATGGGGTGCTTATGGACATTGATACCAGTGTCGCAAACCAGTGTTGTCTGGGCCATAGTGGTGTGATTATCACCACTGTGGCTTGAGACTGTTGAATCTTGTTCAGGACTTGTTGGATGAGTGGTACTGGAGGAAATACGTATGCTTTCTGAAATATCCAGTCTTGTGTTAGGGCACCAACTCCTAGGGCTCCAGATTCTTTGTATCTGGAGTAGAATGCCCACAGTTTTGTGTTTTTCGCTGTTGCCATCAGGTCTATTTCCAGTGGTCCCCATGTGTGGTTTAATTGCTGGAAAATGTGTGGGTGCAGGCCCCACTCTCCTGGCACCATGTCTTTACGGCTTAGCCAATCTGCTTTTATGTTCAGCTTTCCTGCTAGGTGAACTGCTGTGATTGACCTGAGATGTATCTGTGCCCAGTCCAGCATTCTGTTTGTTTCCCATAGTAGGTGCAGGCTTCTCATTCCACCCTGGTTTGAGATGTATGTCACTGTTGCCCTCTTGCCCAACCTGATAAGTACTCTCTTGTGCTGTATGTGTTATTGAAAATGGTGCAGTGCATGGTAGACTGCTCACATCTCTAGTATGTTTATCTGCATGCGTGACTCTATCTGTGACCATTTTCCTTGGGCCAGAATTTGGTTGACGGTCGCCCCCCTCAACCTTTTAGGCTTGCATCTGTTTCTATTACTAAGTCATGTTCTTTGTTCAGGTCCGATCCCTTGGTGATATTGCATCTTTTGACCTACCATGTCAGTGATCTCTTGGCATTGTTGTCCAGTTGTAATGTTTTGGATAGATCCTGATGTAATCTGTGTCCCTCTTGTACTGCGAGGGTCTGAATGGGGTGCATGTTCCATAAAGCCCAGGGAACCAGGCTGACGCAGGATACCATGGATCCCAGGTTTTGCAGGATGGCATGCAGTGTGGGGTTCTGCTTGGTCATTAGTGCTTGCACTTGTGTTAGCACCTTCTCCGTTCTTTTCTGAGATGGCTTTGCTTTCCCTGCTGTCGTATCAATAGTAGCTGCTAGGTATTCTATAGCTTGGCTGAGATGCAGACTGCTTTTGTCCCAGTTGATCACCCATCCATGTGACTGTAAGGTTTGAACCACTGTTTGCGTGTGCTGTTAAGCTGTTCTGGGGCTTCTGGGTGTGATTAGCCAGTCGTCCAAATATGAGATGATGTGTATCCCCCATTGTCTTAGTTTTGCTGTGCGTGGGATGGACACTTTGGTGAACACTCTTGGGACTGACGCTAGGCCGAACGGTAAGGTCTGGTATTGGTAGTGTTGGCCTAGGATCTTGAATCTTAGATATTTGTAGTGGGCTGGGCATATGGGAATGTGTAGGTAAGTGTCCTTCATATCGATGGATGTGAGGTAATTCCCCAACCTTATTGCCCGTAGCGTTGTCTCTAGTATTTCCATCTTGAACCTTTTGTATTGTATCAAACGGTTATGAATTTTAGATCTAGCATGGGTCTCATATCTCCTGATTTCTTGGGTACCAGGAAGAAAGTGGAGTCGATGCCTTGATCTATTTGGCTCTGTGGTACTTCTTCTATCACCTTGTTGGCTAGGAGTGTTTTGACTGTCTGCTTTACCGCCTATGTCTTGTGGGGTTGTCGAGACACTGGGGAGATCAGGGGCCTGTTTGTGAGGTGCTTTTGCATGAATTCGATAGCATATCCTTGGGATACCACTTCCAGTACCCATCTGTCTGAAGTTGACCCCTGCCATATGCTTGAAAACTGACTCAGACTTGTGCCTACGGGGGGAGTATGTGGGTGTGACTCCATTGGGCGATGTTGTGTCTAGTGGTCAATTGGAGTTGAACCTGACTCGCTTGAAAGTGAAGTTGTATCGTCCCTTTTGATATTGGTTCTGCATCTTGATCTGTTGTTGAAGTAGGCAGGTTTGAAGGAGAATGATTTGCTTTGTGAGTAGCTTGATGTTTGTCTCTTGTCCTGTCTACCGCAGAATGGGTGAAATCTGCCACAAAATGCCGGGAGGTAGGTAGTGCTGGATGATTTGTCCTTTTCTAGGCTCTTCCCATCGCCCTTTTGTTTAACATATTTCTCTAGGCCCTCTCTGAATAAGAGGTTACCCTTGAAGGGTAATTTACCTAGCATTGATTTGGACTCCGAGTCAGCATTCCACAGTTTGAATCATATGTGACGTCTTGTTCTGTTGGTCAGGGCTGCCAACCTAGCTGACATCTTTAATGCATTGATGGATGCATCAGCAGTGTATTTTAGCTGCTTGAATTGCATATTCAGCTGCTAAGTCTGCCTGTTTAGAGTTGGGGTCTAGGGAAGATGCCAGCTCTTCCAGCTAGGTGACTAGTGCTCTTGATGTATATGTAGCTGCTGTGTTGGCTCTGCAGGCCATACCTGTCATTTCAAAACTTTTTTCAGGAGCTCTTCCATTTTTTTGTCAGTTGGGTCACGAAGTGGGGTTGGGGTCTCCGAAGGGAGCACTGTCTTTTTGCATAACCCCATGACCTGGTGGTCGACCATTGGTGGGCAACACCATGTCTTGTTTATATCCTCTTGAACAGGGAAGAACCTGTCGAATGTGCATTTCTCAGAGATCCTGGATGGATCAGCAGATTGCCACTCTTTGTCTATGACCTCTGTTAGGGCCCCACAGATGGGGAAGGTTTCATCCTTCTTTTGTTTCCCTCTAATGAGAGGGTTTAGTTTTGATTGTTGTTGTTGGGCTTCGGGTACTTCATACCCCATAGTCTCCTTGACTGCTCTTAGGAGCTCCAGGAGGGCCTCGACAGGGGTGAGCTTTTTTGTTAGGATGAGTTCATCCTCTTCTTCTCTTTGGTTATCTTCCTCACCAGAATATCCGTTGTCTGGCTTGTCAGATTTTGCTCCATCAGGGGTGTTTGGGGGAGATTTGTTTCCCTTGCTGTTTGGTTTATCCGGCTTGGGGTTATTCCCTTTGCTGGACTGGGAGAGTTCCTCCATTCTTTCTAGGATCTTTAGCATTACTGTTGGTAGGGTTTTGAAAAAAACTCCTCTGCCATGGAAGGGAGTTCGTTAGTGGGGGTGTTGTGTGGTTCTGAATCATGTTCCATTTCCGCTTCCACATCGCTTTCCATGCCTGGGTCGGTTTGTTAACAGGTGGGGCAGAGGGGTCCTGACTTATTGCCCAATAGGGTGATGTGGCAAGAGCAGCATTTTTTGTTTTGCCCATCTTTCTTTATTCTGTGGAGATAGAAAAAGGGGACAGATGTTGGGACCAGTTTAGTGAAACTTTCTTTGTTTTATATCTTATTGAGACATGGTATGCAGATATGCATATCTTGTTATACCCCCTTGTGCTCTGCTGCTGCCATATGTCATCACTGCAGTGCAGAGTGATATTGCTGTGGGGGGGGGGGTGCTTGGTGTGCTTTGATTAATGCCTCACTGTTAGTATGAGGCATAGGCCCTGATCACTTGATCTTATTGTGCAGCTCCTGGTGTTTATTTTATTTAAATTGCTGCAATAAGTGATCACTGGTGCTTATTGTGCCTCCCCTGGCATTTAAATTATTTTTAACTGCTTCACATACATGATTGGGTCTCTCTCTCCATCTATATCAGGCTAGAGTGGGTGCTCTGGAGCTCCTTGGTTGTATAGTGCATCATGGATGTGAGTGCGTGAGGATATGGGGCATGCATGCATGAGATATCTCTGTTCCGTAAGTCCATTATCATTCCAAGCTGGCGATCGGGTCCGTAGTGCTACAGGCTAGTGTTTGGTCTTCATGGGGTCCAGAGAGATGGCATGGGTTCCAGACTGCATTTGCGACAGAAGGGGCTGTTGAGCTATTGTGGAGTGCTGGCGTTTACCTCATGCTGAGGTCAAAGTCAGGTGATGAGCATTTACCTCTGCTGTGCAGCCAGATGACGCCACGAGGTAAGCAAGTGATAAGGGGCATATCTTTCCTTCTGCTTCAGCTGGGCCCTCTCGGAAGGGGGCCTGACTTGTGTCAGGGGTACTAGAGCCACTCACAAGGAACTTTCATACTGTATACTGGGCACACCAATGTATTTGGGATTCAGGAATAGTAGTAATCATTTGGACATGCAGTTTGGAGCTTTATAAGGCAGTTACTTAATTCTATGCATAAGAGACTGACTAGGCAGTAGTAGTAGTAGCAATGGAGGTTTGTGACATACAGTAAATAGTAACATTTGCTCTAAGTATTGCTCTAAAAGTATCCTCTAATTGGTTATCAGGATGGAGAAACCACTGTAAGCAATCCCAATACTAACCAGGCAATTAACTTGTTGAGCTATATATCATTGAGCTAGGCCTAAGCAACTGCACAAATGAATGCAGAGAGTAGCTAAGACTGTCCAGGATATACTTGTTCAACTACAGTTAATGAACTGGCCATAAACAATTCACTGAAAATGAAAAGTGAAACTGGCTACAACTGATGGATTTGAGAGGCAGCCCTTTCATGTTTTAAAATGTTTTGTCCTAGATAGAGGACATATTGCAGGAGCTGTCTTCATAGATCTTACCAAGGCATTCGACAACATCAATCATCCACTCCTACTGTCCACTCTGACTAGTACAGGTTTCTCCCCAGATGCCCTGGGTTGGCTCTCTGACTACCTGTCAAACCACTCTCGGCAGGTTAAGATAGGTGACACTGTCTCCAGTAGACTACCTGTCCTCTCGGGTGTCCCGCAAGGGTCCATCCTGGGGCCATTACTTTTCAGCCTCTTTCTAAATTCCCTCCCTAAGACATGCCCCAGGAACCTTCTCCTCTATGCAGATGATGTCATCCTCTATACACCCAACACTGACCCTCTACAGCTCCACCTATCCCTCCAGTCCTCCTTCAGCACCGCAGAACTATGGCTTGTGGCCCATCGCCTTGTCCTGAACTATTCCAAGACTAAAGTTATGTACTTCTCCCATCCATCTAATTCAAAAAAGGTACTATGCCCACAACTTAGGACTGCCAACCACACCACCCTTGACCAGGTGGACTCCTTCAGATATCTAGGCCTAACACTTGACCCTGCACTCACATTCCACCAGCATATCCACCTCCTTTCTACTACCCTCAACGTGCTGCTCAGACTCCTGTATCGCCTCAAACACTGCTTCACCCCTAATGCCTTAAGGCTAGCTGTCTCCTCCTCAGTCCTCTCCCTACTAGATTATGATCTAGTTATCTATGGGGCAGCTAACTCCTCGGCACTCAACAGACTACGTGTCTCCCTAAATAAAGCTTGCCACCTCACTTTAGGCTGTGACTGGCTAACTCATACATGCACACTGCACAATGCAACCAACTGGCTTAGCCTTGACAATAGGCTCAAGTTCCACACATGCCTCTTGGCAAAAAAAATTTGCCCTTGGTCCCTGCCCTTCAGGTCTCGCACCAATAATAACACCGGTCCAATCGCTTAAGCACACTCGAAGTTATGGTAAACACCTACTGTCTGTCCCCCACTGCCGTACCTCCCTATACCAGAGGTCCTTCAGCTGCAGAGCCCCATCCTGGATGAATAGTCTGCCCCCACCGATTGCAAGTGAGAACAGATTAGGATCCTTCAAAACCACTCTTAGATCCCACCTACAGGCCTCAAACCTTTGTGTCTGTCCTTGACTAATACTTCATCCAACGACCGTCCTAGGCTACGGTTGGCTCCCCTTCCCCATAACCCTGCCACTTACAGAGTCCTTCTTGTATAGCTAAGCTCTGTTATACCATATTGTGTTGCTTGTTGCCCTGCACTGTTATGCCATGTTGTGTTGCCTGTCTGCCCTAACTTGACCTAGGTCTCCTCTGTGAGACCCACAAATGCCTCTGTAACTACTGTTTATGTAATACCTGACTATGTACTACTGTACTGCTATGTAACCTCTCTTCTCGTATGTAATACTTGTGATGTGGAACCTTTGTAAAGGAGTCCTTGACTCAAAGGTACTTCTGAATCTCCAATAAATAAATAAATAAATACAATACTAAGCATATCCATATTTCTGTAACAAGTCTCCTTTCCTATAAAATTACTATTTATATACATACATAGCATCGCAGAGTAGTAATTATCTAAAGCTATTACCCTGCTCAATTGCAGATAGACTTTTTTTTTTAAATTCAAAGCATTGGAGTGTGGTATAATTTCTTACCTTAAGTATTATTCTGTGGAGCTAGACAATATGCTTGCAACCTCTGCGATCCACGAGAATGAACTGGAGCCCTGTGGGGAGGGATGGGACCTAGGCAGATCAGATTTCTATTCTGGTCACATGTGCATTTGCAGCCTATGAGGTGGACGTAACCCAGAAGTAATGAATGGGGGGATGCTGTAAGATGATGCAATATGCAATGTTTGTTATGTGATCTTAAATTTAAATTTCTAGTGTTAGGTAAGATACCACATTGTTTCATTAATATGTTGTCTGCTTGAATATAATGAAGTGAGAGGCAGTCACCCCTAAGTCTTCTAACTTCCATGGGCATGAGGTGGAGATGTTGAAGCCTATAATGATAGGGTTGTGTATGAAGACTACATATAAGTTTGGTGACTCTAAGTTACGCTCTTTCTATTAGGTTGATGTCTTGCCTATGGTACAGGGACCAAAAGGAGGATGCATAGTCTAAATCGGGGTGAATATAATTTCTGTAGAAATTTAAAATAATCTGTTCATCTCTGGTTATAAATGAATTTTTAATAATATTGATATATGAATTTGTTTTGTGAATACACAGTACAGCATAATGGTAATCTTTGTTGATCATTAAAGCTTGCTTGTTTGCTTATAGTATACCTTGTTAAGAAAACGAAGCATCTTGAGTGAAATAGTTGGTTTTTATTCAGCCTTGTTTAACCTTTTTGCTAGGTATACCCCAGCCCCCTGCTCATATTTGTTTCCAGACTTGTATACACTATCAGCATCTTAATTCACAGACTTTTTGTCAAAACAGAAACATATGTGAAACTGTAAATGTCAATAATGATGGTGAATAAATTCAAAACATGAAGTTATGTGTGGGGATTGCAGTTCATGTCACAAACGAAATCACTACTTCAGTTTCATTTCAAATAGTCATTCTTTTATTCACCTTGACAGTTCACTCATAAATAATGAGCTTTTTCAAAGGGTTTCTTTAGATCTGTAAATTAATTCATATATTTTATTACTTACATTTTTAAGCCTTATTAGATATACAGTATACTTTAATTTCATATATCAATTTAACTTGTAAAATCTTTACCAAGCTATCAATTTATACTTCTTAATATTCCCTGGTATCCACTGAGACTTTTGTGTACTCTGATATTTAACTGAGAACATAAAAAAACATAGAAAAACCTTAGTGGTTTTTAATCAGTTAAATCATTACATCATGGTGTAGTGTCACTATAAGCCACTCATTACATTCCGTTAACGCTATTTCAGCTCAGTTGAATGAAGATGTATGAAATTTAAAGCAAAAAAGCAAAGTTTAGTGCAACTTATGGCATTTTATGTTTTCAGGATATCATATTAACATTGGAAGGAAAACAGAAACACATGCTTACTATACTATGGGTTGAAAGAAATATACAGAAGGTATGAAGTCCACAAAATATAATAGGCAAAACAAACTAAGATAGTGTTAAAGGAATATACTGAGTGGTTTATAGTGATACTACACCATGATGTAATGATTTAACTAATTAAGAACCACTGAGGCTTTTGTATTTTTTTTATGTTAATAATTAAATAACAAAGTACACAATTGTCTCAGGGGATACCAAGGAATATTAGGAAGTATAAAGTGATAGCTTGGTAAATATTTTACTAGTTGAACTGATATATAAAATTAAAGTATATATATAATAAGGCTTAAAAATGTAAGTAATAAAATATATGTTTTCATTTGCAGATCTATAGAAATCATTTGAAAAAGCTCACTGAGTGAAACATCAGGGTGAATAAAAGAGTGAATATTTTAAATGAAACTGAAGTAGTGACATTGTTTTTGATATGAACTGCAATCCCCCACACATAAATTCATGGTTTGAACTTATTACTGCACCACAGGGATGCAAGTAAATTTACTGAAAAGACACCATTACCTATGGATTTTTTCCTTTTTTATGATGGTGTATAAAGCCTGAATATATTAACTAAGTGGTAAACCTACTAATCCTGGCAAACTCTGTGACAGAAATTTATATATATATATATATATATATATATACACACTGTATATACACACACAGATGCGTCAGCCATGATGAAGCACAGTAACTTGCAATAATGACATGTCACAAAATCCTACATGACAAAAGGGCTTAATTGCCATTGACTTACAATGGCCTCTGCAGTAAATTACAGTATTCTGTGATATTCTGCAGCATTTCTGTGCTTCATTCTGGCTTGACACATCTATCTATCTATATATATATATATATATATATATATGTATATACTGTATATATACAGTATATAGATCGATATATATATATATATATATATATATATATATTATTGCAAAAAAAATCTTTATTAATGCATCAGTTAGGGTTCTTACTAAAATGACAAAGGCAAGGAAATGTGGTGTTAGGATTTCCAACTCTGACACCCCACTCTCACCCTGAAGACACTGACAGGCATCAGAGGTGCCTCGGGTGTCAGCCTTAATGCTCACCCCCATTCCATAAGTAAATAAGCTGAGATGGGTACAGTACAGGAGAACAAGGTGAGCGCTAGGGCTGATAAACCCAAGGCACACCCCTGACACCTGTCAGTGTCTGCAGGGTGGTAGGGTTGGAAGCCTTAACACCACATTTCCCTGCTTTTGTCACTTTAGTAAGAATCCTAACTGATACATTAATAAAGTTTTTTGCAATGAGTTTCCTTCTTTTTTCAGATAGTATAATCATATCCTTATTTGTCAGTGGAAGAACAGTGCCTTTGTCATTTTAGTAAGAACCCTAACTGATGCATTAACAAAGTTATTTTTGCAATAATATATACAGGTACAGTATATATATATATGTATCGATCTATTATTTTAAATAGACTCCTGAGCTTGACAGAAGAAAAAATCAATACTCTCTCCCTTACAGACAGGCTTTAGAAAAGAATTAGAAACAACTACACAAAGTTTTTTGTTACCACACTTAACTGCAAAGTATTGCATTACAAAGAAACAAAAGCCATTTATAGCCTTTGTAGATTTGTCTGCAGCATTTGATTCATCATAAGAGGTCATCTTTGAATAAAGTTAAGTGAGCTGGGCATTGACTGAAATATGTGTGTTCTGATAAGACACCTTTACACCAATACATGGATGAAAATGAAATACTGTATACTAAGTATGGAAATCTAACTGAAAAGATGGAAAGCAATATGGGACCGAGACAAGGATGCATTCTCAACCCAACTTTATTCAGCATTTCCATAAATGAAATCTTATTTGAGTTAAACAAGCCTGAACACCATGGTCCAGATTCTCAAAAGGTTACACATGGAGCAAAGTGACCAGTGCCCAAAAAAATTGTGCAGGTAGCACTTTACGCCATGAGTTGTGATAGTCAAGATTCTGCAAAGCAGCCTGCAACATGTCGCAGGCTGCTTGATCCAAAGTGGACTTAAGCCACCATTTATGCCATAAATCCCCTGCAACATGGCACAAGGGGGTTTATGGCAGCAGTTGTGCCCTATTCATGAAGGGTGGCTACCAGATCCCCAAATTTGCAATTCTAAAACAACCCCCAGAGGACATCTGTCAAAGTTCATTTACACTAGCTAATAACTGGTGTAAGTGTACTTTGCCTCCACAGGTGTTGCGCCAATGTTCTGCCAGCCCCAATCCCCAATATATGTAACCCCAGCCTCTATCCCAAGAATCAGTAGAATACAGCTCAAGAGGGGTCATTGGAACCCCATGCCCCCAGTCACCAAAACTGTGTAATAAAATGCCTCACAGGGCTATGGGACCCTCCTGCCCTGATCCCCAATAATCAGTAATAAAGCCCCACAGGCTAAGGGAACCTCCCTCAATCCCCAATAATCAGTAATAAATGCCCAACAGGGCTATCAGACCCCATGCCCTGATCCCCCAAATATGCATACTGTAAGTCCTGCAGGGCTATCAGAACCCCCCAAGCCCCAATCCGTGAACCCCAAGTCTGAGCGGTATTGACAAAATGTAGGGAAAAAACATATCCCTGTTATCCCTGGTAGTCTAGTGGCCCCCCACCCCACCACTCAGTAGTACCAGACCACCCTGCTCCTCCCCACTCAACCCCAGCCAGCGACTGGCACAGACCACCTCTCACCACCATGGCTATCAGCCAACTGAGCTCTGCATAAGTGCATACTACTGTAAATATTATGAGCTCAATGAATGAGCTGTCATTCATTGTGCGTGCAGTACCACAGTAGTATGTGCTCATACAAACTCAGTTGCCTATGCCATGGTGAAGTGAGCATGCTGCCAGTCACTGGCTGGGAATGAGGGGTGATGGGAGTGGTCTGATGCTGCCAGGTGGGGGGGCATTGGACTACCAGGGATAACAAGGATATGTTTTCCTTTTTCTACATTTTGTCAATACCACCCAGACTTGGGGTTTGAAGATCAGGGCTTGGGGGATTCCACTAGTCCTGCATGGGTTAATTTACATATTATCAGGGACTGGGGAATGATCAAGCCCTGTGGGGCTTTTTACACATATTATCAAGGGATTGGGGCCTGGGGCGTACTTGCTCCCTTCCAAAGCCAGCGCCACAGGCTTGCACCAACCTGTTCAGGTATGTCTTTCATTTGGCGTACTGGTCAGGCTGGTGCAAATCATGGGACTTAGCCACGGGGACCCTGCCATTACAGAATTGGGCACAGGATCCTTGGAGCAACTGCACCCCTCGTATGTCACAACTTGCAATGTGCATGGGGTGCTTCTAGAATCAACTCCCGCGTACCAACAATCTTACAATATCATGTTCCTGCTCTTGCATATGCCAATGATCTAGCAATTGTTTCCACTAGTAGAATTGGGTTATAGAGAGGTCTAAGAAAGCTGGATAAATTGTGCTCCAAACTAAATCTCATACCCTAATACTCAGAAAAACTAAAGTTATGATTTTGGTAGCAAAAAGCAATCTAAAAAATTATATTTAGCAAACAAATCACTGGAATATGTTCAGGAATTTGTACACTTGGCCTTGACTTTCAGCTATAATATGAAATAGAAGAGGTATGTTAAACATGTTCATAGTAACATTTGGATCACAGCAGGAGCATTGAAGAGATTTAATAGAATGCATGGTGGTATGTCAGTGACACCAAAGTTGAAAGCCATTAATGCTAAACTCATAAATCAGGGACTCTATAATGTAGCGGTATGGGGAAACACAGATCTCAATATACTGGATTCTGATCCATGACACTGCATCAACAACTTCTTGTCAACAAAACATTTCCCTGTCATCACTGTGTCGACCTCAATTGTGGTCGGCAGAGTGCCGTGGAGAACAAAGGTTTTTTTTGGGGCTATGCCCCACACACCCTCAACTTGCTATTATGAACTCTGAGATAGAACTGATATGGGTATGGGGTGCAGAACCTTGGGAAAGGGTGCTGGGGTCCCAAGTGGACTTTACAGTGATGTGTCAATGTTGTCAGCATTGACCACATTGCTGTAAAGTTGTCACTGTAGAGACGGTATACCACTGGATTCTATATTAAATTTAATATATAAGAAAGTGTTAAAGTTTTCTAAAGGAGCACCAAATTCCTTGATTAGGAGTCAGGAGAGATAAACATTAAATGCACAGTACAGACCAGACTGATAACCTTTTGGATAAAAATGCTCTTATAACCCCTGGGATCAATATTATCAGATTGTATTGAGGGGAAAAAAACATTTATTCAGAGAAATCTAAGAGACATCTGGTTAACTAACCTTTACAAACACTTGAATTCATATAATATAATATAATATAATACAATATAATATAATATAATATAATATAATATAATATAATGTAATGTAATGTAATGTAATGTAATGTAATATAATATAATATAATATTGCTCAATACAGCACAAAACCTTGGTAGATCAGGGTATAAAGATAGATCAATCCTACACAAAATCTATTACTGAAATAATACTTTTTTAAATTAATTATACAGTATTTTGTTAAAAGAATTACAATATTTTCCAGAAGGATACAAAGTTTAGAAAAACAGTACAGTGAAACAAACAAATTCAAAGAAATAAGGAACAAACAACTGCCCAAATCCCCCCACCCCACCTTTGAATTTGTTTGTTTCATTGTACTGTTTTTTAAACGTTGTATCCTTCTGGAAAATATTGTAATCAGTAGTACCCAACCCACCTAGGGGCATCGAGGAGAAGTGATCTATTAGAATATGGCAGCAATACAAAAGCAAACAAATTAACAACTACAGGACTAGATATCAGAAGACTAAGTAGATATTAGGGCATAAACTGATTCCCATCTGGTCCTGAAAGAGTTTGGTCAGTTACAGAGAGAGGCAATTTTTTTTTCACGTTCAACAGCTGTAGAATTTCTTGATGCCATTCACCCTGAGTATGCATGATATCATCCAGCCAATGGTGTAGAATTACAATTTTGACAGCAAGGGCTATGAGGACCATGTGGCCTTTCTGAGGGCCGGAGACCTGAGGAGGAGGATAGAAGTCAATTAAACAAATCTCCAGAGTAAAACAGTCCTCCAGGACTAGGAAAGGATCCAGGTGACTTTTAGTTACATCCTAGAGGGGAATAACCTTAACACAATCCCATAAGATGTGCTTTAAAGTACCTTCTGCCTAGTCACATCTGGTGCACAAAAAAGAAGTGAGTTTACCCATCTTATGAAACTTCTGAGGTGTAAAATGGAGATCATGGAGAATTTTTAATTGAACCAGTTGATACCTATCCTGCTTAATATATTTATAAAGATTCTGCTAGACAGACTGCCATGTTTCAAGAGTCCAGTGGACATCCAAAGTCTGTTGCCAATAGGAACACAGTCCTGTAGGATTGCAAGAATCAAAATCTGGAAAACGCTATAGAGGCTAAAAATAGAGCGGGGTTGTGCAGCAGCAGCAATCAGAGTATCTAATCTATCCCCAGCAAGTCTTGTCCAAGGACAAAGGCCAATATGGGTAGTGACTACATGAGTCAGCTAAAAGTATTTAAAATAAAAGCCAGGGAGACCATGGTGCTTTTGAAGTATGGCAAAAGGGATTCCACTGGAGAAAAATGCAGCTGTGGCCAGAAAGAAGAAGTAATGGGACCATGACTAATACAGAAATTATGGCTACCCAGGATTGGTTGTGAAATATCCTTAGACCAATGGAAGCCATAATGCAAGTCAAGATGGGTGTGAATCCTGAGGGACCAGTAAATCGGAGTCTGTCTAAGGAAAGGGGGCAGGTGCAAGGGCTTGAGAAAAAGAAGACTCCTGAGGTGGAGACCCACTGCACAGCATAAATCCTGCTCAATGTGATGCCACAAAGGGATATACCCAACCCCAGTGTCATCATCTCCCAGAATCCACAACTGGAGATAATTGCTGCCATGAAGGATACCATAAAAAAGGAAATCATTTGGTAGATGAAGCCCCCCCCACAACTGTTTTGGAGCTGCTAACTCGAAATAGAACTGTCACACTGCCTTCCCATGCCAGAGAAAATCATTAAGAAAGTGCTGGAGTCTAGTAAACCAGTGTTTGGGGAGAAAAATATTCAGCACCCCTAAGGGATAAAGAAGGCAAGGGAGAAGCTAAAGGAGAAGATTCATTTTAACAACATTTATGCATCCCCATAGAGTCATGGGGAGGGCTGACCATCTATGAATATCTAATTTAATCATACTCAGTAGAGGGTCCAGATTAAGTCTGTCTCAATCAGCAGGATACCGAGAAATTTTTATGTCCAGTTAGATGAGCATTTGAGGCTCCCAGGTTAGACCCAAATCAACTATGGCCTGCTTGCTGAGTAGATTGTTTAAGGCTTTTGTTTTACTCAAATGACATTTATAAACCCAAATTCCTGTGAACCTGTTAATATCTGCCAGAGCCACTGGAATCAAAGTCAGGGGGTCTTCAACATGGAGCAAAAGATCATCAGCGTACACAGAAAATGTATCGCCAGTGCCTGCTATGGAAAAACCTTCAATAGAAGGATTGCTCTGAAACTCTAGATTAACAGCTCAATATATAGATTAAAAAGCAATGTAGACCAAAGACAAACCTGGCAAGTCCCATATTCTTAGTGAATCATGTCGGAGAGCACACAGTTGCACCAAATACAGGCTATCAGGTGTTGGTAAAGAACCTGGACCCACTGTATAAATTCATCCGATATCAGGAATTTGCACAGAACTGCAAACAGGTAAGGCCATGAGACCTGGTCAAAGGCTTTTTCCGTGTTTAGGGAGACCAGAGCCACAGGGACTCTCCCCCCGGCTGTGAAAAGTAGATTGTGGAGTTTATGTAAATGATCACTAGAGAGTCTGCTCCGCATAAAGCCTACTTACTCCATCCCAATCAACCCATCCCACACACTAAGAAGCCTAATGGCTAAACTTTTAGCAAGTAGTTTAAGGTTCAAGTTGATAACTGAGATGTGCCAGTAACTTTCTGCTAGCAGCTCTTTTTTATCACCCTTGAGAAGCAGAGTGATTCATGCTTAAGCTAGGGAATAATCTAAGAGACCTGAAGAGAAGAGGTGGTTAAATACAGTAAATTCATCAGAAAGGGATTGAGCTCTACAGAACAAGCCTTGTAAAAATTATTAGTAAAACCGTTTGGCCCAGGGACTTTGTCTATGGGAAGCTGTTTAATAGCCTGCACTGCCTCGGACTGGGATATAGCACACTTAAGCAAATCTTTCTGGGGATCTGTAAGGGTTTGGAGGTCAATTGAAATTAAGTAGGTGGAGATTTTCTCTGGCAGGGAAGGGTCATGCTTGTCATCACAATAAAGGGAGCTGTAAAAAGCCTGAAAGACCTCAGCTATAGCCCTAGGCTGAGTAATTACCATTGATTGACAGCCTGTCTGAAGGTCCTTAATAAGCCTGGCAGCTACTTGCTGCTGGAGATTAAATGCTAGCAGCTTTTCAGCCCTTCCCCCGTCTAAGTAGTCAACCATAGTTCTAAAAATGGCCAGTTCAGCTTTTTCAGCCAGAAGGCTCGCATGTCGGGTGCTATGCATGAATGGGCGCAATGTACCTGTGATTCACACGCAAATTGCATGCATGCCTATGTGCCCATGAACAGGTGCAAGGTGTGAAGATTCATGGCAGCAAGCACCCACAGGGCACACAGCTGGATCATTGCTGTGTGGGGGAAGAGTGCGAGAGGCAGGTGGGCATCCAATTGGATGCCCATCCTGGGTCTTGGAGTTGATTTCTTGCACCATGGGTGTGGAGAGAATGGAAAGATGGAGGACAGGTATTATGAAAACTACAACAGCTGCCCCCAGTCCACCCTAGCAGCCTGGTGGTCTGGAGCAGTTGTGTGCAGGGGGATCACATTGCCACCGTGCCCCACCAGTGACCTCTGAGGGGGTGTGTAGACACAGTAGGGTCCTGGAGGTGTAAATTTACCTGCACTGACCCAGCACTAAGCACCTGTGTGAATCATGCAGAGTGTGGGCACACCCCCGGCCTGGCCCAGGTGCATGATCAGCTGAGGGATCCAGTGCGCAACTGGCCAGCAGACTGTTAGTGCATACTGCTGGACCTTCACTGTGTGAATATTCCACATTAGGCTGCCTACTCACCTCATATTTGCAGCGTGTAGGCACTATGCCCTTTTGAGCATGGGGCCCATCATCTGTGTAAGGAGTTTAAATTTAGCCATACAGGGTAACGGGTGTCAGGCTTAAGTGTTTTTTCTATTTCTTGAATCTGTCAGAGAAATTGCTCAATCTGGACAGTCTGGAGTTTGTTTTGTTTGGTGAAGAGCCTAATAGATTCTCTCCGGATAGCACACTTTGCCACCCCCAGGGGACATCAAGAGACTTCACCAAGACCGCATTTTGATTGAAGTAGGCCAGGATATACTCCTTAAGTGTAGTAAGAAGGGCCAGATCCTTAAATAACTGGAAGCTGAGTCTCCACACTTTATTTCTTTCCACCCCTCCAAGGACGCTGTGCTTCATGTGCACGAACGCATGGTAGGAGATTACTAAGGGCTGTATTGCACAGGAGATCAGTCCTGAAATGCTTTTCCAGTTGATCAAAAAATAATTGATTCTAGAAAATGAGTCATGGGGTATGGAGTGAAAAGTATATTGCCTGTTCACAGGGTGGAGAAGTCGCCAAGGATCTACCAACCCCATGCCATCCATAAATTCCCTTAGTCCATGTTGCCTGTGGGGGGGGGAGGTAAGACCCAGTAGTAAAGTTGGACTTATCTATGTCTAGTTGAAGGGTTATGTTCCAATCCCCACTGAGCAACACACAGAGGTAGATAAAGGGATCAAGAAGCACAGCAAGATCCGTAAAGAACTTAGGGGAATCTATGTTTGGTCCATATACCACGACCAGCAAAATCTCCTGGAGGCCCAGTCTGCTGTACAAAAAGATGTACTGGACATCCTGGTCTCAATATTCTTGAATTAGTTGAAATACAACACTATGGGCCAGTAAAATTGACACCCCACCGTTTTTGCTGCTGCTGCTTCCCCCAAACACCTCACCCACCCATTTCCTTCCAGAAGTAGTGGACAAGGTCCCTCTTCAAGTGAGTTTCTTCTAAAAAAGAAACTTTTGAACAAAGTTTCTTCAAATGCTTAAGGATCATATACTGCTGTATACTGTTTTCACTTGTTGTGAGCCCCTTTAACATTCCACATAATAAAATCATACATGCTACCCATCAGTGAAAAGAAAGTAACAACAAAATGAGGGGAATTGCCCCATCAGTGAATCCAGTAAACCTGTTATCTCCCTGTCATACTCCAATACTTTCATACTTTCCCCCAACCCTTCCCTCCCCTCTGCCCTCTCAGACACAAAAGTAGAACCCCCTTCACATATAACAATATTCCCAACACTCCCCTGGTCCCAAGAACTGCAACTCCAAAATCACTACTGTAGGATCATGGTGATTCTGACCTCAGCTCTCCCACTCTTCCATCGCTTCCCCATAATTGTCCAAGTGAAAACTGCAACCTTGCCATCATTCCAAGACAGCAAGAAAAACTGTCTAATAACCAATAATTATCTCCGATCATGATACCTTCCAACCATTTGTCACCATTAAAAATGAGCTACGGTGGGATGACAGTCAAACTGTCCCACATTACAAGGAACAGTTCCTCATTTTACTTCACAAAAGCTCCCTGTTCCAAATTTCCAGGACTTGTCCTACATTTAAGGTTATGATTTTAAAGCAAAAATCCATAGTAAATGATGCAAAAAAATATATCATTCAGTTAATAACAGACTTTCTGAACATAAAGGCAAACATTTTAGCAGTGTTCTGAGCCTCTAAGGTAAAGATTTGATTAAGTGTTCCACATTTTGCCCATTTGTTCCACACTTTGAAAGGTAGTGTTCCACATTTTGGGGACAAAAGGTCAAGATGTATGGTCAAATGTATAGAGAAAGAAAGTTAAGCTGCTTTTCCAACATTCGTTCATTCATACATATATATGTACATACAAAGTTGCCAGCAGATTAGGCCTAACGGTCTGTCTCATCTGCCCGTGATGCAGTGCCCTAATAATTTGCCATCACTGCCCCCCTCCCTTTCTGAATCCATTACTCCCAACCACCCCAGCCAAAATTCCATTCACAAGAAAATGTTATTCAGACCATTTCTTACATATACTAATAAAGGAAATCCTAATAGTGCCCAAATGAGCATTCAAAGGAGAACAGCTGTTGTGGTAGGAACTGAACAAGATTGCCATTATGCTAAATCAAAAAAATTAAGCAAAGTAATACCAGAAAATGCATAAAAAAAATAGAAAGGACCCCAAAACTTAGAACCTAGCCTGAATTATTCCTAGCCACAGAGTGCTAACGCAAAGTAAAGCCAGCTTGGCTGAAAAAAGTATATAATGGTAGTTGGATCCAGGGACCTACTGCATGTCAGCTGCCTAAAATATGCATTATCTGGCAAGCTAATCAGGGAAGCAAAAAGCTTCAAATCAGACCTCTGATCTCTGAATGTGTAAGCCAGCTCTAGTGCTGAAAGAACCAGGTATTGGGGAAAAAAGAATGCCATGCAATTATTTTGCATAAGGCATAAGGCAATTCTAGTTGGGGGTAGGAGGAAGTAGGCTGTTGGTTAACTGGGATCTGCAGCCTATGCATTAGGTAGGAAAATGGGCAGACTAAGTGGGCCAAGCTGTCCTTATCGGCTGTCAAATTCTATGTTTCTATGTTTCTAATTGATACCACACTAATATCGATGAGCCGTCTCAGCCAGTCCATTTAAATAGAGCCAAAAACAAATAGAAAATCCTGTAACT
The DNA here is from genome assembly GCA_016271365.2 of Neoceratodus forsteri. Classification (NCBI taxonomy): domain Eukaryota; kingdom Metazoa; phylum Chordata; order Ceratodontiformes; family Ceratodontidae; genus Neoceratodus; species Neoceratodus forsteri. The sequence continues at coordinate 345,744,828 of CM028131.1, read as the reverse complement.
CCAGGATCACTTGCTACCAGTGCAAGCCTTCGACACCATCCAACATAGAAGGTTGATTAACAAGATGGGTAGTCTAGGCATGAGAGACAAGGTGGTGAACTAGGCTAGGAACTGGTTAACAGACAGGAGACAGAGGGTGGTGGTAAATGGGTACAATCTGGAGAGAGGAAAGTGACCAGCAGGTTCCCTCAGGGATCAGTACTAGGACCAGTCCTGTTCAATGTCTTCATTAATGACATTGCAGAGGGGCTGGAAGAAAGGGTCTGCCGGTTTGCAGATGGCATCAAGATCTGCAACAGGGTGGATACTCCAGAAGGGGTGCAGAAAATGAAGAGGGACCTGGAGAAGTTTGAAGTATGGTCGGAGATGTGGCAATTGAGGTTCAATGCAATGAGGTGCAAAATAATGGACCTGGGTAGAGGGAACCCTGAGGAGAGCTACAGGTTGGTGGGGGAGCTGACTGTCACCAAAGAGGAAAGGAACCTAGGGGTTATCATCTCTGATGACCTTAAGGGATCAAAACAATGCACAAAGGCAGCAGGGAGGGCCAGTGGCATGCTGTGGTGCATAGGCAGTGGTATTACTAGCAGGAGGTGGGAGGTGGTGATGCCATTGTATAAAACATTGGTAAGGCCTCACCTGGAATACTGCATGCAGTTCTGGAGGCCACACCTGCACAAGGACATAGATAAGGTGGAGACTATCTAGAGAAGGGTGACAAAGATGGTGAGGGGCTTGCACCACAAAACATACAAGGAGAGACTAAGGGACCTCAATGTGTACTCACTGGAGGACAGAGTGAGAGGACATGATTGGAACTTATAAGTACTTCAAAGGGCATAAACGAGGTGCAGGTGGGGGACCTTTTCCAATGTAGAAAAAGTACTAGAACAAGGGGGCACAATATGAAATTGGAAGAGGGCAGATTAAGAGGTAATGTGAGGAAAATTTTCCACACAAAAAGGGTAGTCGACGCTTGGAATAGTCTGCCACAGGAGGTAGTGGGGGCAAGCACAGTGGATGGGTTTAAGCATGCCTGGGACAGGTAGAAGGGAAGCTTGAGCGGGAAGGGAGTGATGAAAAGATATTGATCACATAGGGTCAGTGGCCACATACAATGTATAGGGCTTACGGGCAGACTGGATGGGCCTTGCAATCCTTATCTAACGGCAATTTCTATGTTTCTATGTTTCATACCATAAAGATAAGTTACCACATTGTCTCATAGAAAAATCTATTGAATAAAACCCGCTGAAACCTGAAGGGTGATGAAACAGGTTCTTTTATACAAAACAAGTAGGGGCTGAAACAGACAATAGATTTTAGAAAAGGGTTTAAAAGTTAGTGAACTGATTCAGTCCTGACATGCTCAAAGGTACCAAAAAGAAATGCTAAGGCTGTATGTCCTAGCCTTCTCGAGCAAAGAAAAAAGAAGTGATCCAGCTGTATGGCATAGTTAATAATGAAACAAGATTTAATGAGTACCAAGAAAAACATCAGTACAGCTGGCAGCTGCGATGATATAAAGAGATAGCAACTCTGCCAAAACGTTGTTATCCATGACCAAAGACTGGGAATAAAATAAATGAAGCAAGTACAAAAAAAAGTCCCAGATATAAAAATAAAAGCTATATCATCCAGGCAGAAATGGCAAATAGGAAGAAAGGAGCAAACCAAACAGTTACAATAATACAGTGTAGTATGAAAACCACAAGCATGCCACACCTCAGCCGAGTAAAGCAATCTATGCATAATAGGTTGATTGGGAAAACCGAAAGTGCATAGAAAAGGTCAACTAGTCTAGAACTGCCCTCAGTCTTAAAGAAAAAACATCCCTCCCTAATAAAGAGGAAACCCCCACTTCAAACAAGTTATACACCTTCAAAAACTGACCTTATCAAATGACCCCAGTAGAGGAAACCGAGAACATTTAGATATTCACAAGTCAGAAAATTCCCATATAAACAGTGTAAGCCATAAAAGAATTGATATGATTTCTCCATATAAACTAAGTAACAGAGACAGAACTGCATACACATAATAACATAATTAAGACAGTTCTGGCTTAAAAAAAAGCATATCTGAAGCTACTACAGTCCAAAATGATACAGGGCCTCGAAGGGCCCTCATATGAGGGTCGCCTAGAGTCACTGAATATGTACTTGCTGGAGAAAAGGATGGAGAGTGGTGATATGACCGAGATGTTTATGTTCCTGAGGGGAGTAAATAAGGTGCCCTACTCAGAACTGTTCAAACGGGTTGCCAGCTCACCCACTAGAGGGCACAAATAGAAGCTGTGGGGAAGGAGCTTCAGGAGGGATCTAAGGAAACATTACTTTACAGAGTCATGGATCCACTGGAGTGAAATGCTCTACTGCAAGAGCATCAGCGAGAGAAGCAGGTTTCACAGTGGAGGTGTCGGCCAGCTTAGACCATTTAGACCCATGGTTTGTCTCTGGAGTAGGTGAGGGGGTAACACACCCTCCCTGATTCCATCATTGAAGCTGTTATTCCAGAAGGAAGGCACTCCAGCAGGTCAAGCAAAAGAAAGATAACTATATAAATTTCTTAGATGTCAACTATGAGGCGAGTCAACGTCAAAATTAATAAGCTTACTGCCTCTAGGCTTGGAGCGGGAAAAGGTGCCCGCTCTGGCCAAGAAGCACCATGTGACTCCCCTCTACTGAATGACTACAACAAAAAGCTAAAGAAGATGATCTGAATCAAATTACTAAAATAAAAGTCTCTAAGTGGCCAGTAAATAACACCAAGGAACATTCATTAAAATGTTATCTAAATTCAATGCAGAATCCAAAGTACAGAGATACATTGACTCTGTTCAGATTTGAGATATTTCCCAGTAATGGTACTAATTACAGATACAAAAATGAAGCTGTTTTATCAACAAACTGCAATCGTGGCCTACAGGAAGTTGAGGATTTACTCCATGTTGTATTTTGCAGCCCTTGGTATAAACAAATTCAAAATAAATTTCTGAGTAAAATAATTGAAACATTATTTGTACCAGTTAGATTTTTACTGGATTTGCTTTTTAATGCCAAAAATATGTATATTTTACAGAAACTTGTAATCTTTCTTTGGTTTTTTGTTTTTATAGTTCATTTTTATTGAGCAATTTTTCTCTTTTTTTTCCACATACAACAACAATACATACCTTTACAGACATTGCAAGGGTAATACAGAGAGATTTGTTCACTTCTATCAGGATTATCAACTGATTTACAAGTAATACTTAACTTCATATATGAATCAAATCAGAACCCTGTACTTGCATTTCTAGATCAGGTATCTAATAAAAATATAAAACAGTAACCTACAGTAAAAAATTAATAATAATAATAATAATAAACTTTATTTTTTAAGCACCTTTCAAAATATCAAGGTGCTATACAACGATTAAAACATAATTTCATAAACAGCAAATACAATAATAAATATCAAAACAGATCCATACAACAATGCCTCACTGATAGGCCTGTCACCACAAAAAGGTTTTAAACACCTGTTTAAATCCTCCCACAGTCACGCACTCCTGAAGCTAACAGGGTAGAGAATTCCAGAGGGTAGGGGCTGCAAACATAAATGCACGGGCCCCAGAAAATTTCAAAGTCACCCTCAGAATCTCCAGCAACCCCTCGCCAGCTGAATGGAGCTGTCACATAGGGCAGTAGGGAACAAGAAGCTCTTTCAAGTAGTCAGGGCCATGTCCATGTAGGGCTTTGTAAGTCAGTAAGCCAACTTTAAAGGTGATCTGCCACTGAATCGGCAGCCAGTGCAGATCGCGCAGCACTGGAGTAATACACAAAGACCGGGAAGTCCCCATCAGCAATCATGCTGCAGCGTTTAGCACTAGCTGCAGGTGGCAGATATCAACCCCAGGAAGCCCTAAGTATAGGGAGTTGTAGTAGTCAAGGCACGAGGTCACAAAGGCGTGGACCAACATAGGCAGATCGCAGGATGGAACAAGGTGCTTGACCCTAGTGATGTTCCTAAGGTGATAAAAGGCAGACTTGACGACTGCCGACACCTGAGATCGAAGGGTCAGCCCATCATCAAGCACCACTCCCAGGCCATGCACCTGTTCAGAGGTAAGAATCTGGGAGCCCCCCAGAAAAAGTCCAGAGGGCTGACCAGCCCTCAACCCCTCTATCCGGTGACCCGGAACCACAACCATCACCTCAGTCTTTCTCACATTCAACTTTAGCCAGCTCAAATTCATCCAGTCCTGGATTTCAGTGAGGCAGTTACTAAATACTGAGAGAGCACTATCCTGGTCAGGTGAAAAAGACAGGTAGAGCTGGGTATCATCAGTGTAGCAGTGAAACTTCAACCCATACCATCTTATAATGTCTCCGAGGGGCAGCATATACACTGCAAACAACATGGGGGACAGCACTGAGCCCTGAGGTACCCCACATAACAGAGGGAGTGAGTCTGAAGAAAAGATTCCAGACACAACTCTCTGTGTTCTGCCAATGAGGAAGTACACCACCTGAGGACCATACATGTCAGGCCACAGATGAACCTCAGGCACTCAAGCAGCATCCCATGGTCCACAGTGTCACAGGCTGAAGAGAGATCAAGGAGCAGCAGAATGGAACGGTTTCTCTGATCTCTCGCCATCAGGAGATCATTGAGCACCCGAACCAGTGCAGTCTCAGTACTCTGCCTCTTTCAAAAACCGGACTGGAAAGGTTTGTAGATATTATGGATGGTCAAGTGGTTCTCCAGCTGAATCACCACTACTTTCTCAATGACCTTCCCTATAAAGGGAAGGTTCAAGATTGGCCTGCAGTTTACTAGAGCGTCCGGGTCCAAAGAAGCTTTCTTCAGGAGGGGTGTTACCATCACCTCCTTCAGGGAGCTTGGAAACTCACCCAAATTCAAGGAGCACCGGACTATCTGAGCCAGGACTGGGCTGGTAATATTACAACAGCCCATAACCAGGGAAGTTTGGCCTGGATCCAAACTACAGCACATAGGGCGCATACCCTGGACAATCTGCATAATATCTACAAACTCTGGCAGGTCAAAATTACTCCAGGAAACACGAGGTGCAGTGAATGAACACCAACCAACAGCACCCCCCACAGAGTGAGTCAAGAGGATCTCCGACCTGATGTCGGCCACCTTATTCACAAAAAATCGAGCAAGCTCATTGCACTCCATTTGCAAAAAGGCTCTTCAGAGCTGCAGACAGGCTGGGTTGCACAGCCTGTCCACAGTTTGGAAGAGTTGAGCTGGTCAATTCTGAACGGCAGCAATCTCTCTGGACAGGAATTCTACTTTCTTATGGGAGATCACTGATTGGTAGGCCTGATAATGCTCTACCAATCTAAGGCAGTCAGCCTCCAGGGCAGATTTCTGTCAGTGCTGCTGTAACCTTCATCCTAGTCGCTGCAACTCCCTCAAAGAAACGTCAAACCAAGGGGCCTGAGGGCAAAGTGGGAGAGGATGAACATGGACAAGAGCAATCAAGTCTGGGGCCGAGGAGATGGCCTTATTATAGGCCAAGACCAAGGTCTCTGGACTCGAGCTGGCCACAGGAAACTCCAAGAGGTCGAGCACCGCCACTAGGCCTTCAGAGCTCACATCCCGTAAAGGGCGGTAACTGACCATCTCCACAGGGGCAGGCCTAAGAAGAGGGGCACAAAAGTTAAACCTCACAGCGTAATGATCGTATCAACTGACAGGTTCCATCCCCAAATAGGAGGCCTCAATCCCAGGAGGAAAACTAAATCCAAAGAGTGACCATGACTATGGGTAGCAGAGGTAACAATCTGTGTGAAGCCCAGAGATGTCATCAACTGGAGGAAGTGTTGTACAAAAGGCGAGAGTTCATCGTTGACCCAGGCGTTGAAGTTGCCCAGAACCTTCAGTCTGGACAATTCCAACACCATGTCGTCGGCGAAGTCCGCTACTTCCTGTACTTCCTGTTCCTCACTTTTTTTTGTCCCCGAGTGGATGGTAGATGAGGGCTATCCTACAACCCACACCTGCTACCACAGTACACTTAAAAGATTTGGTCTCCTCAACTGGTACACTTGTGAGGCCAAACTTGGTCTTGAAACAGACCATTATCCTCCCCACGGTCCAGTCTTGGGTGGTGTATCACCGAGTACCCAGCCAGAATTGCCGCTTCTAACGAAGGGCCAGCATTTTAATCCAGCCAGGTCTCAGTGATGCATGCCAGATTAGTTGTTCTAACAAGATCTGCAATACTTGCAGTCTTGTTCTTAATAGATCTGGCATTGCATAACACCGCTCGAGTTGGATGGGGTTCAAGATCGGCCCCTGCTACTTGCCCACTGAAAGAAGTGGTGCCCTTGGGTATGGGGACTAGAGTCACTGAGTATGTACTCGCTGGAGAAAAGGAGGGAGAGTGGAACAAAAAATAAAAATAAAGACATAATAAGAACTTGTCAGTGGTATTTTTCTTTCCCTTTAAAAGAAATAGTGTTTCGCTTTGGGGGGAATTTAATCCAGATCTGTGAAGTGGAGAAAGTATATAACTTATGTGAATATATCCAATCTCATCAGTAGGGGGGGGGAGGGAGGGTGGGTGGGCCACCCTAAGTTCAGGCTTCCCAGTGAGAACAGGGGTTCTGGGTTTACTTTATGTTGGTCCTTATGGGATAGGTGAGGGCTGTCTCTCAGGTCCCACCTGGTCCATTGATTCTGGTAGGTTGCAGTCCTATTTTGTAAATTATGAGTTAATTGCTCAAAATTTTATATATAGTTTATAATGCTAAGCCATTCTTCTACTGTGGGAGAAGTTGACTGTAACCCTTTTTTCATTATGGCCTTATAGGCCGTTACCAGAATGATGGAGCAAATATATTGGAGGTCTTTTCCCTTTGAATTTCTTGGGACTAGACCTAATAGAAGGTTCTCTGGGCCTAAGTGATCCTGCAAGTTGAGCACATTTACTACTTGCTGTGAGACTGAGTGCCAGAAATCCTGGATTTTAGGGCACAATTGCAAGATGTGGGAATGAAATGTTTCAGTGGTTCCACAGAGTCTCCAATATTCTGATGTAGTTCCTGGTTTACACCTGGCAAGGAACTTGGGCACAAGAAAATATCTGGTACAGACCTTCCATATATACTCCTGCCAGCCTGGGGAAAGTGTTGTGGACCAGGTCATTCATCAAACTTTGGGCCAGATTGTCTGAATAAGGAGGCAACCCAAGTCTTGCTCCCATCGAAGTTTTAATGCATCTGAAAAATGAGCCTGTTGAGAGAATAAGAACTTATATAGTTTAGAAATTGCATGGTCACTTTCAGTCGAAGCCCAGATTTGGATGAAGGGGGTGGTGTCTTCAGGGTTTTGGCACTTAGAGTCTTGCATTCTAAACTGTGAGTTTATGAAATTCCTGATCTGTAAATAATAGAATGAGTCTTTAGAGTTCCAACTAAATTTAGTTTGAGCCTCTGTAAAAGATATAACTGCATTATGACAAATTAATTGCCAGGGGGCCACTAGGCCACTAGTCATTTGGATGGTATACCAGGCTGATACCCTTGCAGGGGGGAAATCTAAGTTTGCTATAAACCAGGCATATTTCCAGTTGTGGATATTATATCTTCTTTGGGGATAGCCTCTTTTCCAGCCTTCTAGAATTGAGATAGGACTATCTGGAAGCATACTGAGCTGTTGTTTCAGTTGGGGTGGGGGGACAGAGCTGCTGCAGGGGAAAGTGTTTGGGATCTAGAGAAATCCATCTGCTTACAATGTGCTATATGAGATGAGCTCCCCTAAAGGAGAGCCAGCCTCATCTGCAAGGAATTCCAATAATGTTGCAGATTCGAGAGTGCTACCTGTCCTTGGTCTTTAGGTTGCATTAGGAGGAGGGATTTAAGCTTTGGATTCTTGCCCTGCCATAAGAAGTGTGAAAGAGCACATTGCCATTGAATAAGGGACTTAAAAGGGACTACACATGGAACACATTGAAATAAATATACAGTAGTAGCCTTGGGAGGGCATGCATTTTGATAGCTTGATTTCTGGCATTAAAAGATAGAGGGAGGATAGTCCATCTCCTTATGTCTGTTTTAAGGACCTTCATTGGGGAGAGTAATTTAGATTAAAAAGGAGCTTCAGGTCAGTAGGAATTTTGATGCCAAGATATTTTAAGTCTGTTAGGTCCCTTTTAAAATTAAATTTGTCTCTTATCTGTAATGATGGGGTATAGTTGTAAGCTAATACCTCAGTTTTGGTAGTGTTTAGAGAATACCCTGCCAGTGACACATGGTGTGGGTTTTGATAACTCCAAATAAGTAGAGATCAGAGACAGCAATTCAAGTTCTGACCTCAAAAGTTCTTGAGGACTATTTATTTGATAACTATAAACTTCAAAAAATGAAAAAAAAAAACACTTTGGTATAAAAATACAAAAGAAATCCTAGCTCACCAAGAGCCTTTAGGAAACACTTCTCACACAGGGTGGAAAAAGCTTAGGACCAGTTCCCACCAACATCTATGTAAATTCACCAAAGAAAGAGAGATACTCTCTCCCCAACATCTCTGTGGAAAATGAGCACTGAAGGTCTTTAAATATTCCTCCGTCCAGGTATAATTGATCAGCTGACTACTTTGATCCTCCCCTATTCTGAAATTATTCACATAATCTACTCTAATACAATAAGTTGGGGGATCAAACATAGCTATATCTGGCATACTAAAGTTTAATAAAACAAAAATCTTCACATATTCTTTTATTATGACTGTTGGAGCCTAAAATGCAGCATAAATACACAAGGGCTCATTATTCTAATAAGGGAGCCACCCACAAGGAGGAGCCAACACCAGGTTGTACCCTATAAATAAGCTTTACATTGGGCTGCTGCCCTCCTAAGGTCAAACCTATCTCCAAGTTTAATACTGGACTCTTGGTAAGAACGCCTTGAAACAGAGTACAATGTGTTGCTAGGACAATAAAGTAAAACAGCAGAGCTAGGCTTGAATCTGCCTTAGTCTTGGAAAACCTTTAAGGAAATTTCAGGGCAGGAAAAAAATGTTTAGACTCCTGCATTTGTCTAACATTAATAATTATTTTAGGGAAAGCAGGCTACTTGCTGACATTTCAACATTACTCAGAGCTATGCATTCTGTTTGAAAGGGGGGAGGTTATTATACTACTCTCAGGTTTTGAACACTCACAGAGGAAATAACTCCCCCCCCCGGATCTTGAGGCAAAGAAATAAAAAGGAAAACAGCTGAGAAGATATAGAGAGGAATTATGATAGGTGGCCACCCTATCACAATGTGAAAAGGGAAATGTAAGATGAATTAGAAAAGGTTAGAAAAGACTGCTGCAGCAGAGTAGATTTATTTAAAGAAGGAAAAGAACATGCCTCAAGATTCTCCCTAGCTGACAGCACAAGGCAGCGCTGCCACATACCCCACGGTTAAGCAGAAACCTGTCTCAGGTTTCTATGACAACCTACCTTAATCTAATAGGTAGGATGGAGTTCCAGCTGACTCTCACCATAGAACTCCACCCCAGGGTCCCATTTTAGCAAAACAAACAAAAAAAAGATATGTATTTATACAACATTACTTCTTATTACCCTGGGGTGTCATATTATTCCCATGCGTCGTCTATAATATTTTAATGTCTGGAGAGATAATCTGCATTGGCATGACCATTACCTGCTCTATGTTGTACAGTGAAGTCAAATGGTTGAAGTGCTAAGTACCATCACATTATTCTATTGTTTTTGTCTTTCATTTGAGACAGAAAGCACAAAGGATTATGGTCTGTAATAAGAACGAAGGGGGCACCCCATAGATAAAAACGTAGGGATTCAATTGCCCATTTGGCTGCTAAACATTCAAGTTCCACTGTACTATATTTTTGCTCTCTAGGATGTAATCTCCTCAATATGTAAACTACAGGATGTTCCTCACCATTAATTGTTTGACTCAACACCGCCCCTAAACCTGTACCTGAGGCATCGGTATGTATCTCAAAAGGATACCCGAAGTTGGGGCTATTAAGGAATAGAGATGATCATAGGATAGCTTTGATGGCTATAAAGGCTTGCTCACATTCCTTGGACCATTTGACACAATTCCCACTTTTCTTTTTTGTTAGGTCTGTTAGTGGTGTTGCTATTGCAGAAAAGTTAGGAATGATGCACCTATAGTACCAGGCCAGTCCTAGAAACGTTCTAACCTGCTTTTTAGTGGTTGGCCTAGGACTGCAGGCTACTGCTTCTACTTTATCTATCTGAGGTCTAATGAGTTCATTACCCAGTAAAAATCCCAGATATTTGGTTTCATACATGGCCAGGGCACATTTTACTGGATTTATTGTCATCCCTGCAGTTTTGATTGCATCAGTAAGAGTTCGAAGATGTTTCATATGGGACTCCCAATCTTTACTGAAAATAACTACATCATCTAAATAGGCTGCACAAAAGGTGGTGTATGGGGCCAAAATCTGATCTATGTAGCGCTGGAAGGTGGCAGGAGCCCCATGTAGACCAAAAGGCATTGTTCGGAATTGGTAGAATCCCTTAGGGATAATAAAGGCAGTTTTTTCTCTATCTGTCTTTGCCAAGGGAATCTGCCAATAACCTTTTGTTAAATCTAAAGTTGATATATACTTTGCATTTCCTATTTCATCAATGATATCATCAACCCTTGGCATAGGGTAGTCATCAAACTGGGCAACTTGATTAAGACCCCTGAAATCAAGACATAGTCGAATGCCCCCCTCCTTCTTTGGTACCACCACTACTGGGGATCCTCACGTACTGTTAAAGAGTTCTATTATACCAAGGGAAAGCAATTTCTGTACTTCACTCTGTACTCCTCCCTAACTCATTCTGGGAGTCTATATGGTCTCTTTCTTATTGGGTACGAATGTGATGTTATACATTTTTGGCTTTGCCTGGAGTCCTGGTAAATATATCATCATATGACTGTATTAGTCTATGTATCTCCTTCTGCTGTGCCTGATTTAAAGCAGGATTAATAACTATATCCTGGGGCCCTTTTGAACTCTCCTGATGTCCATAAGCTAGCTCAAAATCAGTTTCCTCAGTTCCAGGGAGTACCATCAGACTGTTCTCTTCCTTTGGTCTTTCATACCATTTCTTTAGTAAATTCACATGATATATTTTCTTTCCAGGTCTAATGTCAGGGGTGGCAATTTCATAATTTACCGGACCAGTTTGTTGTAAAACCTGATATGGTCCTTGCCATTTCATCAATAATTTATTACTGGAAGAGGGTAATAATAATAATAGTACTTTGTTTCCTATTTTAGAACTGTTTTTCACCCTTCACCCCCTATCATACCTTTTTTTCTGTGTCTGTTGTGCATGTACTCTGTTCTCGTGGGCCTTTTGTACATACCGAACTAACCTGTGGCCTAATGATGTCATATACTCGGCTAAGCTAGTATGTTTCATTTCCCTTTTCCCCCTCCCATAGTTCTTTTGCCACATCTAAGGGTCCTCTTGGATTTCTTCCATATAACAGGGAAAAAGGGGAATACCCTGTGGAGGCCTGTGGTACCACCCGATAGGCAAACAATAAAAATAGTAAGTGTTTGTCCCAGTTAGTCCCTTCTTCTTGTATAAACTTCATTATCATGCATTTAAGGGTTTGATTGAAGCGCTCCATGAGTCCATCAGTTTGGGGGTGATAGGGGGATGTTCATACCACTATCACTCCCAATAACTGATAGAGTTATTTTAATAGAGCCACATTAAAATTACTCCCTTGGTCAGATAATATTTCTTTAGGGATCCCTACCCTGCTGAACACCTTAATTAGTTCTTCAGCTATTCGTTTGGTGGTGACTGTATGTAATGGAATGGCTTCAGGGTATTTTGTTGCATAGTCACAAATTACCAATATGAAGCGATTCCCACTTGTACTCTTTATTAATGGTCCCATAATGTCTATTCCAATTCTTTCAAAGGGAGTGTCTATTAAGGGTATGGGTATCATAGGTACTATTTCCTTTCGCCCCACCTGGCTGACATGTCGACATTCAACACAATTTTGGCAATAATTGGCCACCTCATTGTGAATTCCTGGCCAATAAAATCTTTGTAATAGTCAATTAAGAGTTTGGTCCCACCCTGCATGTTCTGATGTCATGGACTAGATGAATTAAATTGTTTCTGTGTGTTAAAGGGACTACCAACTGCTCCACCTGTTCCCCTGTATCTTCCTTTTTGCATACCCTATATAATGTTCCATTTTGTATCATCAATTTAGGATTACCTGGCATAGAATCCTTCCCTACCTGCTGAAATAATGGTAGTAGGGAGGTATCCTTAATTTGTTCTTTAGCCATATCATACTCTTTGAAAATGGAAGATACAGGGTCAACTAGATTACATTGTTCCTCTTTCCATTTCTGTTTTAGTTTCCTTTTATCATGTTTTGATTTTCTGTCTTTACCTGGTTGTTCATACATTTCGTCCTGAAAAGGAAACACTTCTCCTAATGATTGTAACATTCGTTGTTGTGATCTAGTGGTGACTGCAGCCATGCACTCCCTATTATCCAGTAACCGTTTAAATTCAGGATAGTCATGACCAATTAAAAATCGGTACTGGTAATTGAGGTACAAGGCCTGCAGTTACCTCTGCCCAATTCCCATCTACTGTTACATCAATTTTTACCATAGGGTATTGACGGGCATCCCCCATGTACGCATATTACATTCATATCAGGCCCTGATCATAAATTATCTCTAGTGGGTAATACTTCAGGTCTTATTAGTGTATTCTTGCTGCCTGAATCAATCACTCCCATCACCTTTTGCTTACCCAGTTCCACAGTGGTCATAAAATAACCTGCATTTAATAATGCTAAATGGGTGTTGTCCAAATGTTTCCTAGTACAATACCTGGCTATATGACCTTTACCTTGGCAATTTCTACACACAATATCTGAAGGAAAAGTTTTCTTTTTAAAGTCACTATTAATGTCTTTTTTAAAGTCTGATTTAGTAACCACACTGGGCCTTACCGCAGTTACAGTTTGTCCTCTTGGTCCCTCCTGGGACGAGGATTCACTCCGATATGGCTGATGTGCAGTTAAAAGTCTTCAGCCAAAGAGATAGCTTTCTCTGCAGTCTTGGGCTTGTGTTCTTTCACCCATATTTGTACCTCATGGGGTAGGATCTGTAAAAACTGTTCCACCACAAAGGTTTCCATGATGGATGTATTCGATTTTCCCTCTGGTTGGATCCATTTCCAACAGAGCTCCCTTAACTGGGTAAAAGTTTCTCTCAGATTATCTTGGGGGTGGTATTTTAGGGTATGGAATCTTTGACGGTAAGTTTCTGAGCTAATATTTACCGTTTTAGAATCTCAGTCTTTACTAGATCTTAGTTGTCAGCATTTCTTTCATCCATGTGGCTATATGCTAATTGGGCTCTTCCTGTAAGATAGGGGGCTAAACGCACTACCCATTGGTTCTGGGGCCAGTTACAAGCTTGAGCCATTCGTTCAAAAGTTGTTAAATAAGCCTCAATATCGTCTGCGTTAGTAATTTTTGTTAACTTAATGTCTCTAGGGTTGGAGGTATTACCATCTCTGCTTGCCCCTGTAGTTGTCCCCATTTGTTGTAACAATTTAACAGTTTCTGCCCATCTTATTTCCTGTTGTGTCAGTTCCCTCCATCTCTCTTGTGCTTCTCGATCATGTTGCTTCTCCATTTCCATCGGCCGTATAGCCAAGCAACGTACCAAACTAGTTAGATCCTCTGGGGGTTCTTCTCTAGGAGCTTTCTGGTACAACTCCTCCTCCATCTCTTCCTCACTTTGTAACTCCGTTTTAGCCATGGGCTCCTTCCTCCAGACAGCCGGGTCCAGACCTGGGTGCAAGGGTTCTCCTGTAATGGCCTTCTGTGTTCTGGTTATCATCCCAGTTTTCTTCTCCTCTGTTCCGGATGCCATCTGTGCACTTGAGTTATCAGAGTACCTGTTCAGGTTCCCAACTGGTCTCTCCCTCTGTACCTTAGACAGCCAGTTAATCCCACTTCTCACACCACTTTGACAAAAGGTGTGGGTTTTGATAACTCCAAATAAGCAGAGACCAGAGACAGCAATTCAAGTTCTGACCTCAAAAGTTCTTCAGGACTATTTATTCGATAACCATAAACTTCAAAAAAAAAATGAAAAGAAAACACTTTGGTATAAAAATACAAAAGGAATCCTAGCTCACCAAGTGCTTTTAGGAAACACTTCTCACACAGGGTGGAAAAAGCTTAGGTCAAGTTCCCACCAACATCTATGTAAATTCACCAAAGAAAGATAGATACTCTCTCCCCAATGTCTCTGTGGAAAATGAGCACTGAAGGTCTTTAAATATTCCTCTGACCAGGTATAACTGATTAGCTGACTAGTTTGATCCTCCCCTATTCTGAAATTATTCACATAATCTACTCTAATACAATAAGTTGGGGGATCAAACATAGCTATATCTGGCATACTAAAGTTTAATAAAACAAAAACCTTCACATATTCTTTTATTATGACTGTTGGAGCCTAAAATGCAGCATAAATACACAAGGGTTCATTATTCTAATAAGGGAGCCACCCACAAGGAGGAGCCAACTCCAGATTGTATCCTATGAATAAGCTTTACATTGGGCTGCTGCCTCCTAAGGTCAAACTATATCTCCAAGCTTAACACTGGGCTCTAGGTAAGAACTCCTTGAAACAGAGTACAATGTGTTGCTAGGACAGTAAAGTAAAACAGCAGAGCTAGGCTTGAATCTGCCTTAGTCTTGGAAAACCTTTAAGGATATTTCAGGGCAGGGAAAAAATGTTTAGACTCCTGCATTTGTCTAACATTAATAATTATTTTAGGGAAAGCAGGCTTCTTGCTGACATTTCAACATTATTCAGAGCTATGCATTCTATTTGAAGGGGGGGTTATTATACTACTCTCAGGTTTTGAACACTAGCAGAGGAAATAACTTTCCCCTGCCCAGATCTTGAGGCAAAGAAATAAAAAAGGAAAACAGCTGAGAAGATATAGAGAGGAATTATGATAGGTGGCCACCATATCATAATGTGAAGAGGGAAATGTATGATAAGTTAGAAAAGGTTAGAAAAGACTGCTGCAGCAGAATAGATTTATTTAAAGAAGGAAAAGAACATGCCTCAAGATTCTCCCTAGCTGACAGCACAAGGCAGCACTGCCACAGCCAGATCAGAGAATAACCTAAGTTTTTGAAATAGGTAGTGGAGGGAGGTATCTGGGTTGGCGAGGTAAACAAAAACATTGTCCGCAAACAAGGCTAGTTTATGCTTTGTGTTGCCAAATTGTATTCCTGGGAGATTTTTATCTTGTCTAATAAGTTGGACTAGGGGTTCAATATAAAGGGCAAACAATAAAGGTGAGCTTGGGCACCCTTGCCTGGTTCCTTTTTGAAGGGAAAATTTTTTTGATATATGGCCATTTGATTGGACGTATCCTCGTGGGTTAAGGTAGAATTTAAATATAAGATTTATAAATTGGTCTGGAAATCAGAAGGAGGCTAATACTTCTCTTAAGAAAGGCCATGAGACCATGTCAAAGGCTTTTTCAGCATCTAAGCTTATTAGGAGGGAGGAAATTTTTTGCTTGTTAATATGCTCAATTAGATATATACTGCGTCTAATATTATCTTGTGCTTGACGTCCTTGAATAAAGCCACTGTGGTTCTGATGAATGATAGTTGGAGCTATGTGTCTAAGTCTATGGGAAAGTATTGCAGCCAACATTTTGTAGTCCGTATTGAGGACAGAGATAGGGCAGTAGGAACCAGGCAGGGAGTGATCTTTACCTGGTTTGGGAATTACAGAAATTATTGCGTAGTGCCAGAATAGGGGGAAAGGGGCCTTATGGGAAGACACCATGGAAAAAAGTCTATGGAGTAGGGGAGAGACATCTTGTTTGAAGGTTTTGTAGAATTCCCCTGGGAGGCCATCATTTCCAGGACATTTGTTTGTTTTGAGGTTACCTATTTCTGTGGCTATCTCCGGGCTAGTTATTGGGGCACTAAGGTATCTGCTAAGGTTTTCGGGAGCGTTGGGAGATTAACAGAGCCTAGAAAGTCTTTAATCTGGGTTGCCGGGGGTGCTATGGGGCTGCATACAGCTGGGAGTAGTATTTGACAAAAATGTCAGATATCTGGGGTATTGAGTGTTGTAGGGGGCTCTTGGGAGAGGGTCATATCATCCTTCTTTATCAATTATCTTGTCTGTGCTGACAAACGGGATCCTTGATGGGATCATAGTAGTTGTGCCTCGGCATCTGCCTCCTTTATAAGAGGAGGAGTATACTTGACTGTCCTCTAAGTGCTCAAATTTTCAGTGCTCTTCATTAGAGAGGTGAGTCTCCTGGAGCATAACAAAATCTGCACCAGAGTGCTTCAAAGAGGCCAGAATTTTTGAGTGCTTAATTGGACTAGAAAGTCCATGTACATTATAAGTACAAAATGTGTAAGCCATTGAAAACTATTCAATATAATTATAGCTGAATGGTTCCCAGATCTATTAACAGGGTGTATCCCATATATAAAACAATTTCGGTTAACAACACTACTCAGCCTGTTGGAGAGAAATTGCAACACCCCACAAACATTATAGTCTGGTTTAGCTGATAGAAAAAAACTAAAACAACAAAGTGCCAACAGGGCACATAACAAGTCTATACAAAAGCACTTCCAAGGTAGGATGTCTACTATTTGAAATGACCTCTGCACCCACCATGTTGAAAGTATAGGCGAGCAGAAGAGAAAGGTATTCCTCCTGGTCAGGAGGACCTCTTCTTGGATCAGAGTAACGCTAGGCCCAAATATCATCGCTGGCTGAGTGTACAGATAGCCAGTGAACTGATCAGCATAAAAACGTAGCTTAGTTATGTTTTTCTTGAGGGAGTAGATTTGGTAGAGGGAAGAGGAGGTTTAACAAACTCCACAGAGAAAAGGACCCTCCGATTCACTACGCATCCTTGTTGGGCACATTATTCCTCATATTTCAATATAGAACAGGTGAGCTTCAGAGAGGGGCTGCAGTCCTCTCCTGCCCAGACCTCGCATCTGACTGCCTTCGCTCCCACCCAGGTCACCCCGATCAAATCAACTGAAAAATGACCTGAAAACATATAAAGGTATTAAGGCCAGAAGAGAGAGAAACCTCAAAGTCATCTCCCTATGTTAAGATAGGTTTTCATTTGAAAATGTACATTAACTGTAATTACTTGAAGGTATTCTGGTTGCTGCGCCTATACAGAAATCTTTTGGCGCTTTTGTAGTGAGTTCGGGCAACAAATGAGAAAGGGATAATCAGTGGATCATCATCTGGGTACACCAGGTTCAGTGCTGGGAGAGTTCAAGTAGCCCAGAGGAGTCAGCATCTCTCTCGATGTCTGTAACTCAACTTAAAATGTTCTAGTGAAAGAGCAAGCAGAATCGTCAGGGAAAGGGCGAGACAACAAGCTGCAAAGTCAGATATCTCGAGGGCCAGAGCCCTAAGCACACACCAAAGCAGGTTCCGAAAACAGTTTCCTGAACAAGGCCATTCAACCCTCCATCTGACGTAAATCCTGTTCGGAGACTCAGGGGAGCTTTTTCAGTAGGTCTTGAAAATATTTTATATTTTCAGAGCTTGTGTATAGAGCTGGGGGTCTGTTTTTCTTAGCAGGAACCAGCTGCCACTCTTGATCCTGATCTCTATGTTTCTGACTGGTGGGCTAGGGAGCTCGGGGACTTCTAGGCCTCTCTTCAATGCTGCTTCCCTGGCTGCTTGGGGAGTATTATAGATCTCTGGTCCCTCCTTTCAGAAAACCCTCAGCCTTGCAAGGTATGGCATCTGGATACGCAGGTTATGTGAGCAAAGAACTTGATCAGAGGAGTGTATTCTTGCCATTGTTTCTGGATATCTGGTGGGTAGTCGTGATCAAAAAAGAGCTGCGAGTCTAGGTACTTTATTTCCCATTGCTGCCATGCTCTCTTGAGAATATCCTCCTTTGTTCGGAAGCTATGGAACTTGATTATAATAGAACGTGGTCTTGAAGCCAGGTCTTTTGGTTTAGGGATGAGAGCCCTGTGAGCTCTCTCTATTTTTAACTTATAGCCTTGTGGTAGATTGAGCACATCTTTCAGTAGATCGGATAAAGATTCTGCCGTATCGCCCTCCTCCGAGCCTTCACGCAGCCTGTAAAGCCTGAGATTTTCCCTTCGTGATCTACTCTTGAGGTCAAGGCATTTTTGTTCTGTGGCTGTCACATGCATGCAGAGAGCTGAGACCATCCTCCCAGGTGCTGGAGGTTATGCTCTGTATTGGAAATTCGTTCTTCGGCCTCTTGGATATGATTCTCAACCTGGGAGAGCTTCTGATTTAATTGCTTACCTTTTGTCTTGTTTTCGGCTCTCATTGCTCTGAGTTCTTTTATCAAAGAGTTGAACTGCGATCAGGAAAGGTGGTCTCTCTCCTCATCTGTACCATAGGCCTGGCTTACATTGTGCTGGTGAGAGACAGTAGTGCCTCATGTTGGAGAGCCATGTCTGGAATCAGCGCTCTCCTTCTCCCCTCTCACTTGTTGGGACCTATTTCTTTTCCCTCTGTCTTTCTGTAACCCTCTGGTCACCATTTGCCAGAAAATATTTTAAATTTATGATAGTTTAGGAGGATTGAGTCACTGATCAGCTCAGAGCAGTCAGTTTAGCTGCTGGTTGGAGCCATGCCGAAACTGGAAGTCGCAATCTTTCTTTTGGAAGCAATAAAGACTAGAAGACGATATGTCCACACAATTCATTAGCTAAAATATTTCCCCCAAAATTTCCCAGTCACTGAAACTATACTGTATTATTGTGTCTATGTATAATTATGGATGAGCTACTATTCTGTTTCCTAATGTATCTTATGTCCTTATCCATCCTCATCCATCCTTATGCCTATACTCTGTTTTGTATTGTATCATGGCTATTTATTTCAATACACAGAAGTAATGAGAGATGTGAAAGAATTGTTAAATGAACATCTTTGAGCTATGAATTTTGTATATGATGTTTTAAATATGATAATATTTATGTAAAGCTTCACTGTAAGCTGGCCTGCTGGTGCAGGGGCAGGGCGCCCATCTGCAATGCCGATGACCTGGGTTCGGGAACTGACTCAGAACATCAGTAGGCCAGCTGGGAGAAAAGGATTGAGTGTCCCAGAAACTGCTCTCCTTCTCTGGGGTGAGGTGGGGTAGAGTGTCCGGCACAACACGGAACCCTGGCAGAGGCCGGGGGTACCTACGTGCTGGTGCCTTCACCTGTGTGGGGTGTTGCAGACATGGGACATCATTGCATGACTCTGCCCCAGGGAAAAACCAACAAAAATTGCAGGCCACCCATAATGATGCCCACCCCTGGCTCCGATCTCTCCCTCCGGCTCTCCCTCTGTCAACCAATTCCGGTGTATGCGGCTCCAGCTGGCCTTGAACCCTGCCCAGGGGGGAAAACCAGGAAGGCAATGTCAGTGGGTGCCCTCTGCTGACATCTTGTCCCATCTCTGAAAGGTCCACCTGGTGCCATGGCCCTGCCCTGGGCAGTAAGCCAGGGGGTATCTACGGGGGAAGGTAAGTCTGGGGGAGTGGGTTGAGGATCGGGAGTTTCAGTGAAGGGGGGCTTTGTAAAAAAATAAATAAAATAAAGCTTCACTGTGCTAATATGTTTTTAAATGTACCATTTTTTTTTATGTACGACGGTTTGTTTTACTCAGTTCCACCAAGTCACTTTGACAACTTGGTTGTCAAAATCCCCAACATCAACAGGCAGAACTTCGACTATTGAAGATTCGCCTGCCAGAAAATCTCTGTTTTTTTGTGTAGGGGCTGCAACCACCATGCAGGGGGCTGAGCTCCCCACACACCCCGATTTTTTAATAATCACCTCTGAGATAGAGCTGATTTGAATGGGGACTGTTTAACAGTGGGACCATTATAGCGACAATCTTGAATTTGTCGATGTCATGGTCTTTGCTGTAATTTTTTCACTGTTTCTGGGGTATATGGTTTATACTCTGTATTGGTATTATATGTAACTGCCAAATGGCCAATCAATAAAGCTAACTGAACTTCTATCACATTTAGTTTCATACTTTCTACCAGAATTCCATCCATATTTGTAAGGGAGGTTGTTAAGGTGATTGGGGGATTAATATTTAATATTAACCTTCCTAAATATGCCATTTTGTTCCAGACCTGTTTAGCGAAGGGCATGTTGGCAGTTATAATAAGCACAGATAAAGTGCCATCTTGTAGATCCCAAAATACAGAACCTATATTTTGTGATATATTACCAAGTCCTAGTTCTTTAGAAAACATATAGTTAACTCAGAAAGCATTGCATCATTTTCAGTGTTTTCGGAATATGCCTGTTATACAGAAACTACCACATTGCCTGAGAGTGGTTTATTGGTCCTACACGTTGCCTTACTATTCTTCATAACTGGTGGAGTTGACATGAAACCTGGTTCTAAGTCCATCTGACTGGTTTGAGTAGTGCTTGTGTACACTGTTTACTTTGTCCTTTCTCTTTCTTCTTCACCCTCAAAGAGGCGCTCTGCCGGGAACAGGTTAAATGACATGAGAGGGCCCACCAGGAGTTGAAGAGTGCCAGAGAAAGAGGAGGGGTGGGATAAGGATGAGCAATACACCTAGTGCTAGAGGGCAAGGGAATGCTGGTTATTTATAGGAGTAGTGGGTGTGGTCAGCCAGTCTCAGTATCACAAGCATTAGCCTTCCAATTCTAAGCAATGGTGCCGATAGAAATTTCTGGGCCCAGGACACACCTTTAGGACTGGGCCCCCCTCACCCTCCCATCCCATCTTACAGGCCCCACGAACCACTGGGCTCAGGACAGTTGTTCCGCTGCCCCCCCACCCATTGGCACCCCTGATTCTATGTCCAGATGACTGGTTTGAGTAGTTTT
Organism: Neoceratodus forsteri; assembly: GCA_016271365.2. Taxonomy (NCBI): domain Eukaryota; kingdom Metazoa; phylum Chordata; order Ceratodontiformes; family Ceratodontidae; genus Neoceratodus; species Neoceratodus forsteri. The sequence goes on along the minus strand of CM028131.1, from coordinate 345,723,861 downwards.
TGTGTATACTGTTTACTTTGGCCTTTCTCTGTCATCTTCACCCTCAAAGAGGTGCCCGTCAGGAATCAGGGCAAAGGACATGAGGGTGCCCAAAATGATTAAATGTCTCTGAACTGAGAAGCTCCTCCAGCTCACAGAAGTAGACCAGTTTCATAGAGGAGAGGAAAAAAAGCATATGGAGGAAACCTCTTGGGATCCATTGCAAAAGGTCATCACTCCCTCTGGGCTTTAACTAGCTAGTCTGTCTGCTTACCCATAACCTTGATTATGTGTGGTAGAATGTTCCTTAGAAGCAGAAGTAGCCACTCCTCCTGAATGACTGTCCTAAAAAGGGGGTCAAGGCCAAGCTGAGCTAGTAGTATTCTGAAATGTTGCATAAATCAATAGTAATCATCACTTCACTGTACACTGCAGTCAGTAGTAGTCCATTTGGATTCTTCAGATGGTCTTTCTGTTGATAGAATTTGGCAATAGGGCATTATGTGAATATCATGGGTGGCAAGGAACATTTGTTTTTTTTTTGGTTTTTTTTATTTTATTTATTTAAGATCTGGTAAGACCATGGGCCAAGGCCCATTTTCATGGATGACCAGAGTCAAAATCATATATCAATACAAAATAACATACATTCAAAGATATAACAAACAATACATATCTATCACATAGACAATAAATTATTAAAACATTTGCTGTTAGAAAGGAGGTACATTTTCAACACATTTTTAAAGCCACGTAATGAAACAGTTATACAATCCAGGGCTCATGTAATGATGTTAAAAAATATAGGAAGTTTGTAAAACAATGTTCTTTGACCGAAAGAAGATTTCCTTCTTGGAATGCTGAAGTCTTGATATGCAGAGGAACGTGTTTCTATATTACTGTTATGAATTCTAAATATAGAATGGAAGAAACCCAGGACTTTTTTTAACAGTTTTTTTGGATAAAACACCTAAGTGGAATTGATATCGTGAGCCTAGAGACAATCAGCCAACTTGGTTCAATAGGTCACAGTGATGTGTTCTGATGGGCATTTGTGTAGCAAAAATGAGCTATCTGATTTAATAAGATTCTTGCCCTACTCAGTAAACTGTCACCCACAGAATAATAAACGAACTCTGGTCAGAGCCAATATGGCTGTGGAGAGCTTTTGGGATGCTTTTACCCATTATTTCTAATGAATTTGCAGAATGCAGATCTGCTGAGAGGCAGTTTCAATGTGGGCTTCCGTTTACACATTTTTACAATGTAGTTTCCTATAATATGCCTGCTGATTGCTATATATTTAGCCAGGATAGTTCACAGAAGAAATGGCATCTTATTTTCAGGTGGTGGAGCACTGACAGTATGACACTGGAACGTGTCATACATAGGCACGAACTGTATGTGGGCAATAACACCCAGTGGCCATACACCTTATGCACTGTCATGCAGATCCATCATCCCACTGCTCTTGCACTGCTCAGTGCATGTGACAGCTGATGCTGTACCCACTCACACAGATCCAAGAATGGGCATAATACAGGCAACCTCCCATTTGTACAATCGGGGAACCACAGATGTACTATTCATAGCCTGGAGCATTCACTGGAAATGGCATTGCAGGATACCGCACCCCATGGCACCAAGGATACCTCAGCAGTCTGGAGGGTGGCATTTTACACAGGGGAATGGGGGAGAGTGTGGGCCTGCAGCAGTGTATGACAGCAGGAAGATACAGCATCAACAAGGTATGCATTGGAGGTATGTCAATTCCCTCCTACAGTTTGCCAGGGACATGCACACAGTTGCATACACTGTGTTTCCACAGCTTATGTAGTGTCCCAATGCATGGTATAGCCACTTGGATCATTCTGGAGTGCAGGTCCCCAGCCCGGGTCTAGTGCAGTCAGCGGTTGGCCATGGCAGGGTGTGGAGGGCAGTGCCAGTCTCCGCAACAAGTCGGGTATGGGGGGAGCGAGGGTGTCTATGTACCAAGGCAGTGGGTGGGGGTCCTCTATGCTATGGATAAGGACCATGGTTTCCTCTGGTGCAATTGGGTCTAGGGGAACCCTTCACTATGGACCTCTTCGGGGATGGAGTTGGATTGATTGGGGATGGAAGGGGTACCTCTAGTCCACCAGGGCTGCCAGGCTGCTGTGCATCTAGGTGCACTTCTGCAGCCTGCTTGAAGGTGGCTGGCTGAGTTAGGCCAGCTATTCATGGCCTAACTGTGGGCCACACTGCTATGGACTGTGAGGGGTGTATTCCCATTGCATATGCCACAACAAGGCATATGCATGGGAACACACCCTCGACTTGCATGGCATACTATTTCCGAGCACCCTGGCCCATTCCCTTGTGGCCAGCGCATTCCGCACATTTGAATATGGGGGCCCTGGACTAGGCTACCCTGAAGAAATACATTATCAAAATGGTAAAATCATGACCCCACTGAAAACAAGATATTGCATCTAATCTGGGAAAGCCTGAGTAAATACAGTGCAAAAATGTGTAAATGTAGAACCTATGACAGTGACCTGCAGCATCTCCCCAGCGCTATACACGATACAAAATATAGAATAAGAAATATTTTAAAGAAATCTACTCTAAACTGAACTTCACTGTGTTCACTGACATAAACGGTTTCTTGTTTTATAACATATTAGAATGCAGTATTTATTTTCAATGTTGTGGCCATGAGGATGGTGTGTACAGAGTGTGTGTGTGTGTGTGTGTGTGTCTGTTTGCTGTAGCTCAATATATTTTTCTTCCAAAAAGCATAGTAGAAAATGCATGCTGATTGCTACATATTTAGTCTGGGCAGTTCACTGAAGACCTGGCATATATCTGAGACAGTGCTCTTCAGATAGTGTCTTTAGAGGTTAAAAAACAGTGTAAATTATAGATTTGCTGAGAAAGGGATGACATGTATGAGACATGAATATTTCTTGAAAGACAATACATTCCCAAATGAAACTAATAGTAAGAAGCTGTTTAAATGCTAAGTATTTAAATGTGCAAGTTGTTGCATTCTGAAGATGGTAAACAAATCTCCAGTTTAATAGGCAACCAATATTTAACACATATTTAACAAGCTGTTTCAGTTTCCTAATGGTATCTGATAAGCAGCTTGGAGTTATGTCTCTGTGAAGGTGTTGGGATTGAAGACACGGACACCAATTCTAGATGAGGAAGTTGGACCTTACTTGTCCAAATATTTATTTATGTAACAACAGATAAATTAAAGCATAAGTGGACTTCAAGTGACAAAACAAAATTCCAAAGATCAAAATAAGTACCCAAACACGACTCTAGAATGAACTAGAGGAATGTTGATCTGGTCATAGACCAACTCAAGACTGACTCTTTACTCAATAGCTGAGCTTTTTTATCTAGAGAATGGGTCACCTGATCTGTAGCCCCTCCCCTGAACTTGGATGAGCAATACCTTTTCTTTTAATAATACTTTCTTTTATTCCCTCATTGGTTATACATATTCACAGACCCTCAAATAACATAATTATCATTCTTCATTTTAATTTTCAATTGTAGTTATCCATCTAGCTCATCCTAGCTCCTCCCACATCAAGACATACCATAAATATGCTCAGAAAGAGTCTGGCCGGCTCTTAGAATGGTATGTTTGGTGTGGAGGAGAAGAAGGAGCTGAGACCTATTAGTACATGTAATCCACGTAAGTAACAAAACAAAACATTAAACATATTGTAAACAAGAATAATCATTCCTTTTTATTTTCATTTGCATTTATTGGAGAGGGGGGTCTGGTTTTATTAACACAACATCGCGGGCTTTAAAATAAAATGTCCCTTTTATTATATGACTAACTGTTATTTGTGGGCTGCCAGAACTTATATATCAAAACAATAACTAGTAACTATGTGTAGTTTATGTTGCACCACACTATGTTCCTAACCAGAAAACAGTAACTGGTAATGAGTTGCTGCATTGCGACACGCCAGCAGTTCCAATAGGGCTTAAACTGCTAGAAACAGCCTTGAAAGCCTGCCTTTAAATGCAGAAACGAGCAAGGGAAAAACCGCGGGGCACAGACTGAGGAGCTCATTTTAAAGGAATCTCTTTGCATTGGAAAGGGAGCCCCGGTTGTGTCCTGCGGTTTCTAAGATAGGCTTAAATACTTTTCCTTCCTCTCACATGTTCGAGAGGCACTAGATGTAACACTCGCAGAGTGAAGCAGTTGCTCATTAGCAAGTGTTTATTTCTATCTCTACCAACCATAACAAAAATGAATATGTGCTACTGAAAAGGTGCTTACTTATTCTGGAGGAGTCTTCTGACCTTTTTTTATTACTTTAACACAGGACATTACTACAAGGAAACATATGAGAGGTTAGGTCATGTTTCAGGAGCCAAATAAATCGAGACAAAAAATGTTATTAAATGATATTTACCCTTTTTGAGCGCGAAATGTAGGTGACCAGTCTACATTCATGCAGGAAGGGGTGTATCGTGTGTGGGGGGGAACCAAAATTGGGGGGGTTTAAAACATGCTGTTGCACAACAGACTTGAAAAATAAATTAAAAAAAAAAGAATTCAGCTCCAGAAACATAACAGGAAGTTATTCCCTGTTACAGTCTCCAATATTCATAACAGAAAGAAGGGAGTATTTTATTTCAGTTGGTATGGAAAGATACATTGAAAAGTCCAAAACGTGTTCCATGATACTCTATTTTCCAGCTACAGATAGCAAGATGGCTGTAGGCTCTTCCCACAGCCATAAAATGTAAACCGTAATCAATGACAGGAATTAAAAAACTCTGAAAAAGGCTCAACCTAGTTAAAGGTAGTAACAGCGAGTTTAACCTATAAACATTGTAAATGATAAGCAGTTTGACAGTTTGGACTCTTTGAGAAGTAGATGGTAGATATCAGATGACATTCTTGAGGCTATTTGTAGGGAGATGATATTCTAGGTTGAACTTAGAAGAACCAGATAAATTATTCAAACCTTAGGAAGCCATAATAGGTGTAGGTCATGGCAGCTTATAAACTGAAGTCAACTGGTTGTCTAGCTACTGAAGCGGTGAGGAGATCATGATACTTGAGTTACAAGTCCAGATTGATTAGGTGTCTGGATAATTGATTTATAGGGCTTTGCCTTAATGTTTTAAGTAACCAATTCAAAACATTTGATGAGGTTGAGTTAAACAGTGAAGGTAATACACATGTTGGATAGCAACAACGTGCTATTTGAAAGAGGAATAGGACATTCTATTTCTGGGGAGAAGTAATATGCAAAAGTGAGAGCTTGAACAGAGACCGTAAAAGGATCAAAGGCTGAGATGGCATGAAATGCAGTATATCTTGGCCAGACTGATGTTTAAGATGTTTACGTAGCCTTAGCTAGTGATGGCGATAGTACCAACTGCACTGACTGCAAGTGATGATTCATGGCATTTGACAATGTGAGAGATTCTGATGTTGTGTTATCCAGGTGTCTGCTGTAGCATTCCCATTGAAGAATGGCTAAAGTGAAAGGGAGAGAGGGAGTCAGCTGGATGATTACCAGTTCCTGGAATGTGTGCACAATGGAGTTGAAAACAGATGTCAAGGTCAATTTCTGAGAAAGGCTAAGAATGAAGGAGTAGATGATTGGCCTCTATTAATGGTCATAGCTATAGCTCACGAGTGTGACAGGGTTGAATAAGACCCTGCCCCTTTTGTTATGCAAAGATAGAGAGTCAAAAGCAAGGATCTTTTCTGTCCTGCTTTTTTTGTCACTTGTCTATCTCTTGCCCGTCTGATTGTGCAATTAATTTTCCTTGTGGAACGTAGGAATTGGCCACTCTGATGGTCCCACAAGTCCCCCTGTTATGTCCCATCCTTCACTTTCTGTTCTATTCTTGCTTTCTCCTTCCCCTTGCTTCTCTGTGGTTAAAACATATATGTGAGTATTTATGAGGAACACGGTGCAGGAATACACTATTTTTAAGTGAAAAAGATGTTCCAGGACTAGAGGGCATGGGATGAAGTTGGAGGGAGGATGATTCAGAGGAAACGTGAGGAAGAATTTCTTCACAGAATGGGTGGTGGACAAGTGGAACACCCTGCCAGAGGAAGTGGTGGGGTCTGAAACAATCACGGGATTTAAGAATGCATGGGATAGACATAAAGGAATTTTGGAGGTTGGGGTAAGGGGCAACAGACTTCTAGGAAAACATAAACTGAACTTACAAGCTCAAATGGGCAGACTGGGTGGGCCATAGGCCCTTATCTGCCAACACTGTCTATGTATCTATGTATCTATGAGATCCCTTAGTTTACAAATGTATACAGTTATATTGTTGAAATGTTACAGACAGCTACTTGGGTTTGTTAGAAAAGTTGGCAATTTGGAACATAGGGAGTTGACCTTGAGAATCCTTTTTCACTGTCACAAGCTTATTAATAGAATCATCAGCAGGAAATCAGCCCTGGGACAGGATGAGCTTGATTCTCAAAGAGGGCTTAGATCGGTGCAAGCTGCGGCAAACAGCAGCTTGTACTGAAGCCTGGTGCATCAGATACCCTACACCAGACTCTGGTACAGGAGGGGTCCTGGTGCTCAAGTCTCCACGCTTGCCACAACCTCTCCCATGTGACAAACACATGATGCATGGGAGGGGTTTGCTACCTCTGTGCAGCAACATCTAGCGGTTCCCCCAACCCTGATCCCTTGACAAAATACCTAGCCCCATCCCAGGTGGTCTAGTGCCCCCCTCCCCATCCCGATGTTGCCCATCATGGATATAAGTATTAATTCCCCTTGCCTAGTGATCTAGTGGTCCCCTTCCCTGATCACCAATGTAGCCCTTCATAGATATATGTATAAAATCCCCCTTGTCTAGTGGACCTCCTTCCCCGATCCCTGATGTTTACCTGTGTACCCTAAACCCATACCTGGTGGTCAGTGGCCCCCCCCCACCTCCCACCCCTGAGTAGGTACCACCACCACCTCACTCCCCATCCAAAACCCCAAACCTGCAACTGGCATAGCCCTCCTCTCTTCATCATGGCCAGCTGTGGACTGACCTGTCAGTGTTATACAGTACACACTCATTGACTGACAGCAGGTTCACAGCTGTCAATCAATGAGCACATATGATATTATACAGTACAGTGCTCACTGACAGGTCAGTTGGCAGCCAGCCATAGTGGTGAGAGGAGGACTGTGCTGGTTGCCAGCTCAGGGTTTAAGATTGGGGGAGTGGGGTGATGGGCACTACCTGCCCGGGTGGGGGTCCACTAGACCACCAGGCATGAGTTTAGGCACATCAATGGATGACATCAGGGATTGGGGAGGGGGCCACTAGACCACTAGGGAAGGGGGATTTTATACATACATCTGTGATAGGTGATATCAAGGATCAGGAAGGAGAGGCACTAGACCACTAAGGAAGGGGAATTAATACATTTATCTATGATGGGTGACATCGGAGATCGGGGAGTGGGGCCACTAGACTACTAGGGAAGGGGGTTTAATACATATATCTATGATGGGCAATATCGGAGGGTCATGGCGGGGGTGTGACACATTGGTGCAGCCCTCTCAACCCTCCCAGAGGACATGTCTAAGGGTACTTAGAATTTTGCCCTCTGTGAGGGTTTTGAGAATTCTGCATTAGGGGATATGGCAGCCTTTGCCTGCCTCAAGCCCCCTAGCACTATGCTGCAGCCAATTTTGTGGTGCACAGGTGAAGCAAGCCCTGTTTGGGGCAGGCAGCCTCTGGTTGATGCAGGCTGCCATTAAGAATAAATCCTGGTGCATCTCTTGGTGCAAGGGGCACTTTGCACTATTGCTTGTGGCAGATTCCATGTGATAATGGTGATTATGGAAAGGGGATCATCGTTATTGTGAGTGTACATAGCCAAAAATCAATTTTGGTAATGTACACTCCCAGTGCACAGAAAAAGAGTGCTGTAGAGTTGGATTTTTTTATTATGTGGGGGCTGTGCCCCCTGCACACCCCTACTAAAGGATTCTCAACTCTAGGGGGGGAGCATGTTGGAAGGGGTGCAAAACATGAAAAAAAATTCCTGGACTGGCACCAAAAATGAGCACACACCCAGAACCAAACCTGGTACCCTCGCAACACTAGACTGCCACCAACCCATCATGTCACACAGCCAGCTCAGCAGCCCACCTCAGCACTACACCCCACAAACCCTCCCTCCCTTCCTTCCATCCATCCATCACACGGAGTGGTCCCTCCCCCATGTCTGTGTACATATAATGATATCCTGCTGCTATATTTGCCAACGCCCCCATCCAGCCACCCTCCCTGCCCAGTAGCCATGTGCACAGGTGCAATGATTGAGTCACCCTTTTTGAAAGCGCTTAATCACAGTCACCATCATCACAGGCTACCCTTGTTGCACAAGCCCCTTGTGCCATGCTGGGGGCTTTCAGAATTGAGCCCAATGTCTTCATTCATTGCACCTGTTAAGAAGACCAATGCACTCTTCAGGCTGGTCACAGGAAAGTCAATGAAAAAGTCTTATTGCATTTTGTGAAAAACAGGAGATGAAACTTACAAGAACAGGATGCAGAGTTTAAGCTGCCAGACAAAGACATCTCATATAAAGAGAATAATTTTTTGTCTAGCTAGAAAGAGAGAAACTGGGATTTTAGAGAAAGAGTCAGAGGAAGGATTTTGGTTTTTACTGCGTTTGTGAAGAGATCTCCTGTACATATTCATTTTTTTATTTTATTATTGATAATAATAAAATGTTACTTGCAAATTTTATAACTTCTCCTGGTTTATATATGCTTTCAGAATTCTGCCTCTACAACAAGGAGCTGCTGTTCTTTGTCTATCTTTTGCACTCTGTTTATCTCTTCCCCATCTCTCTCTCAGAGTCTAAATCTTCTAGACTACCTCTGCTGACTCATTAAGCTCCTCCTCATTTCCTGTTTACAGACTTCTAACTAAACTATTTGGGTATCTATAACCCTTTCTCTTCTGGATTTCAAATACTGCAGGAACTCCTTAGTAGCACACCAAACATGTGGGGGGGGGGCTACATACTGTATGCTATACTCAGTTTGTGGGTTCTTATTGCTAATCTGCATGACCTTGAATCTCTTAGCATTAGATTTCTACTGCCAGATGCTAGACCAGTTTTCTAGATTCTCCACATCCTGTGTTATTGCTTTAACCCCCTCTGACAAAGATTGGTGTCATCTATAAAAAGACTCACCTTCTCTTGCAACCTTACACCTAAGTTGCTGATGTACACATAAAAAAGATTTGGACCTAATACTGACCCCTTTTTAACCCTAACTTGTTGTTGCCTTCACTCCTGAGAATACCCAATTTAGGACCATCCTCTGTGTCATTCACTCAAATCAGGTCCCTAGTCAGTACATCCCGTAGCCCCAGGTTGCCCACTTTTTTACCAGCTTCTATGTGATATAGAATCAAAGGCCTTGCTGAAGTCAAAATAGAGGATGCCCACTGCCTGGCCTTTGTCCACCACCTTTGTCACTGAATAAAAAAAGTCTATTAAACTTTTCTGACATGGGCTACCCCTCATAAATCCATGCTGTCTTTATCTTGAAGCCCCAGTGCCTTGAGGAATACTATTATCTGTTCCCTGACTATGGTTTGTAAAAGCTTACCTACAATGGAAGTCAGGCTCACTGTCCAGCAGTTTCTTGGATTCTCTTTATCCTCACCCTTATGGAGAGACACCACACATGCCACCCTTTAGTCCAATGGAACTTCTTCCTTTTCTAGACAATTATTGAATAGGTCCTATAGAGGAGCCACCAGTGCCAGTCTTGTCCCTTCCAGCACCCTTGAGTGTAATCAGTCTGGTTCAGGGGCTGTTTTTTCTTTAAGGCTTAATAGCCTCTTTAATACTCTTTCTATTATATTACCCCAGCTTGCAGTCTTCTTTCCTTGAGACCCCGGAACCTGATCTCACTGTTGGGTAAGGGTACTGAGGCCTTGACTATCAAAAGAGAACTAAAATATTCATTCAGAACATCTGCCTTTCCCATCCCACCATCCACACTATCTCATCTTTCCTCATTCTATCAATGCTGACTAGGTTGGGGAATATACTAGATCTAGTGTTGACCAATGGGGAGGCTGTTAGAAAGGTGAGGGTAGAGGAACCACTGGCTGGGAGTGACCACCACTCTCTGTGGTTCTTAATTAGTATGAGTACAGAGGTAGTGGGTACAGAGACCAGGGTGATTGACTTCAGACATGCTGATTTTGGCATGATAAAGGAAATAGTAGAAGGTCACCTGAAAGGAATTCATACTCAATGGGATACAAACAAAATAGGAGAAAATCAATTTGGGGCTGGTGGAGGCCACTGAGACATGTGCCAAGGTAAAGAGCAAGAAAGGGAAGGGCTAAGAGACCAAGTTGGTTGAGCAAGGAGGTTTTAGAAATGGTGAGAGCTAAAAAAGCAGCATTCAGGAGATATAGAAAATCAGGAAATAAGGAGGATTGGGATGAGTATGTGAAGAAGTACAAGGTAGTCACCAGGGAAGTCAGGGTTGCTAAAGCTTCCAAGGAATTGAGGCTGGCATGGTGTATCAAGAAGGAGAAAAAGTATTCTTCAGATACATATGGGAGAAAAAGAGCTGTAAGGACCAGATTGTGAGGCTCAGGAGGGAAGGGTGTGGACTAAAAGTGGGGTGGAACAAGCGGAGGCTTTAAATGAGTACCTCTGTTCTGTGTTCATGAAGGAACAGGGTGGGCTACTTCCAAAGGGAGTGAGGATGGTGGGCAAGGTGGTGAGGAGTTAACAGATGGTGTGATTACTGAGGGCAGGGTATTGGATGGTCTAAGAGCTCTGAGGGTGGATAAAGCACCAGGTCTGGATGGCATACATCCATGGGTGCTTAAAGAAATGGCAGATGTAGTGCCTGGACCACTGGAAGATCACTACTTCCATGAAAACAGGGTGTGTGCCACAAGACTGGAGGATGGCTCATGTGGTGCCTCTCCATAAAAGTGGTCCAAAGGATGAGTCAGATAATTATAGACCGATAAGCCTAACATCTATTGTGGGAAAGCTAATGGAGACAATACTTAAGGAGAGGATGGTTTCCTTCTTGGATGTCAATGGGCTCCAAGATGCTCATCAGCATGGATTTATTTCTGGAAGATCCTGTCTGACTAACCTTGTTAAGTATTATGACTGGGTTATGAGGGAGCTGGACATGGGCCATGCTGTGGATGTCATTTATTTAGACTTCAGCAAGGTCTTTGATTCAGTTCCTCATGGGAGATTGGGTGATAAGCTAAGTAATTTGGGGGTGGGCGCTAAATTGATTAATTGGAATGTGAATTGGCTGCAAGACAGACAGCTGAGAGTAGTAGCGAGGGGGAAACTCTCATCTCCAAGAGCTGTGATGAGTGGGGTGCTACAGGGATCACTGTTGGGGCCAGTGTTGTTTGTGATTTTCATTGTGGACATCTTGCATGATGTCAAGAATAAGATCTGTCTGTTTGCTGATGACACCAAGTTGGAGGCAGTAGTGGATAGTATATAAGGTTGGCAATGGTTGCAGGATGATCTGACTAAGCTGGCGGAGTGGTCAGAGGTATGGCAGTTGGGGTTCAGTGTGAAAAAGTGCAAAGTATTACACTTTGGTGCAAAGAATCCCAGAAAGGGTCACCAGCTGGGGGGGTGCAATTATGTACCACTGAAGAGGAAAAGGATCTAGGGGTGGTGGTAATGGAGAATATGAACAATTCAGAGAAGTGCAGGAGGGTGGCAGCGAAAATCTATAGGATTTTGAGTTGTATAGTGAGGGGCATCTCCTCCAGAAGCAGGGATGTCATTCTGCCACTCTACAAGTCACTAGTCAGCCTGCACCTGGAATGCTGAGAGCAATTCTGGCACCCTTATCTGAAGAGAGATGTAGTAGTAGTATTAGTAATGTTTATTGTTCTTCCAAATCTTTAAAAATGGACACTACAAAAGCAAATTTAAGTGCATAAAAACATAAGTTCATAGTAACAATACATACAATTTCTATAAAGGGTACAGAAACAATAACAGAAATACAGTACTGTCATTTAATTGCAAAGACAACTATGGCACAATGGATTTAAACTGCAAGAGAGCATTTTCTTTTGTTATTTATCACAGAAACAAGAAATTCAGATATTAACTCAGCATTATCTTTAGTCATGGGGTGCATAAGGATGAATAAAGGGTCATAATCCATGTTAGCATATTTTATAAGGAACTTTTTTATGGTTCGATCACATGAATGACTGTAAAGAGGACATTGTACTATCATATGATAAAGGGTTTCCTGGAAGCCCTTATTACACCTACAGTAGTCTTGGTGTGGCCCTTCAGAATATGGTTTGTTAAAATAGGCATATTCAAAGCATAATATGTCAAGTCTAGCCCATGTGATGGCTCTCCTAGAGCTAGAAGCAAGAGGTAGATTTAGGTAATCCTCCATTGTGGAATCAATTTTATTGATACTGAACCAAAGGGCTTGTTTTTGAGAACTTACCTGTTCAATTTGTTTAGTTTACACATCTGCAAATAATTTTTGTTTAAGTAAGTTTTTATAAGGGGGGAGATAATATCCCTTTCTGGGAATCAGCCCGGAGGTGGCTTCGGGAGGTCTTTGATAAAACAGATCTATGAGCTCTTATCAAGGTAGAAGAAAAACCTTGTTTGAGCCAGCTAATTTTCTCCAAAAGACACAATTTGGGAATAGAGTTAAATGACTTATTAATCATTTTAAGCCAATAAGTGGCCAAACGAAGATCAACTAAAGTGGCTAACGGAAGTCTACCAAAATCAGCCCTAACTAGAGGATTAGCCATTGATATGGGCCATCCTGCAAGAGGGACTTATAAAAAAGGTTAATGGAAGTTCAAGGGAAGGAACTTGTTTAGTTCCCCAAACTTCAATCCTGTGTAGTAGAATATGATTGATCTTGGTTTCACCAGCTATAGGTGCATGCACTAGTGTGTGCCCTCCATATTTGAAGCTAAAGCACAATAAAGCTTTAGCAACAAGTCTTGCCTTGGATATCTGTTCATTCCAATGAAGGATCCATAGACCATTTGAAGTAAATTTTACTCCTAAGTATGTGTATGAGGGTACAACCTCAATAAGGTCCTTATCTAAATAAAGATTGAGTAAGGGTGTTCGTGATTTTTGTGACCCAAAGACCATAATTTGGGTCTTTTTAAGATTGAGTTTTAACTTTAAATGGTCACACTTGATCTTAAGTTGGTTTATTTTGTTTTGAAGACCAACAACAGAAAGTGAAAGAAGAATCAAATTGTCAGCATATGCCAATATGTGAATATTATGATTCTTAATTTTAGGAGAATCCATAATTGAAGAGATATAAAATGAAGCAGTGAGTCAATATAAATACTGAAAAGAAGTGGGGCTAAGAGACACCCCTGTTTTACTCCCAATGGTGTTTTAGAAAACTCTGAAAGATTACCATTATTATTATATCTTATAGCAGTGGTAGTATTTGTGTGTAAAAGATATAACAGGATTAATAAATTGTAAGGCAGTCCTCTTTTAAGTAGTATATCCCAAAGTTTTTCTCTAACCATGGAATCGAATGCCACTGAAAAATTTACAAAATAGAGAATGAAGTATGGAGTGATGTGTGTAACGAGAAGTTTACACACACCCGAAGGGTTAGATGCTACATAAACCCTGAGAGCAAAGCTCGAGGGGTTTGTGCAAGCATCTAACCCCGAGTTAACACACATCACCCCGTATTTTATTTTATATAATTGCTGGGTTTCCCTTTTTTCACCACAGCAATTATATAAAATAATAGAGGTTCTGGCCGAGGGGTGCCACTCTCCGTTTTCTCCTTTTCCCTTCAGTGACCATGCACGTGGTTTTAAAATATTTAAACATGTTGATTTGTCCCCATAACTGTGGAATTTGAATGGAATTCTTAAAAAATATAACTTGCAGCCGAGTTACTGTAGTGGACAGCAGTTGACCTTTTGTCGAGAGGACAAGCGGCGTGGTCAGAAAGTGATGGACTGTGGCAGGCACATGCGCAGAGTGAGGGAAACAGTGCGCATGTTTGCTGTTATAAATGCTCTTTTATAACGGTAAATTACACCACGGCTTCCCTATGGGAAAAAGGGGAACCCATTTATTATAAGGGCATAAAGCTTCATTTTTATGTATAATCTATATTTTTCCAGTAAGTGAGTTAAGATAAATATGTTGTCAGTGGTCAAATAACCTTGACAAAAGCCTGCTTGAAATATTGACAATGGAGAAGCAGTTTCAATTTAGTTTTGCAATTTGCCCAATAATATCCTAGAAAATATTTTGCCTCTAATATCTAACAGGCTAATTTGTCGGTAGTTACATTGATAAGAGACCTTTTTATGTATTGCCACGATTATGTTTTTGGTCCAGGATGGAGGGACAAATCTTTCCTTACAACATGTGTTGAAAAAATGAATGAGAAATGGGACCCAGTAGTTCATATGAGCCTTAAGGATTTCACCTGGTATAGTATCTGGATCAGGCACCTTGTTATTGTCAAGGTGAATTATGGCCCACTCTACATCATTCAGAGTAATAACCAAGGGGTCCGAACTGGAAGCTGATGTCCAAAAAGAAGGTATATTATTTAGATTGGTCAGGGATTCTCTATTGAATAGTTTTATAGTGTAGAACCCATGTTTCTTTAGGGATCAATGTGAGCAGAGACAAGGAATATTGCTATATATCCTTAGCAACCAACAAAGAGAGCTATGAGATTGTTGCAGGGGGTACAATGAAGGGTGGCAAAGTTGATTCAGGGATTATAAGATATGCCCTATAAGGAGAGATTAAGGAAATTGAACATATATTCCCTGGAGAAGAGAAGGGATCGGGGATATGATTGAGACCTTTAAATACTTAAAAGGAATTAATAAGTCTGGTACTGAAAAGATAGTCAAGCTCAGGAAGGGGAGGGACATGAGAGGGCATATACTTAGATTGGAAGGAGGTGGGTATAAGAGGGAAATGAGGAGGCACTTTTCACAGAAACAGTAGTGGCAGTTTGAAATGCTTTTCTGGCAGAGGTGGAGTCCCATAGGACAGTGGGTAGTTTCAAGAGGGGTTGGGACAGGGAGAGAGGTGGGTATTTGGGAAGGTGGAGGAGGGGGAGGGGCAGCTACAAAGTAAGGATTAACTGCACACTTGAGCAGACTAGCTAGATCTAGAGGCCTAATTTCTGATGGCAATTTTCGTATGCTTGTGTATTCATTGTCTGCCTTTGTTTCTGATGTACATAAAAATATCTTGCCATTATGTTTCACCCCCTCTGCCATCCTAAGTTATGTGTTAGCCTTGGTTTCTCTGACTAGCATGTTGTCAGTGTCTAATTTTACTTTGTATTCTATATACATTATGCAAATGTCTGTAGACATAAAATTTGGAGCCATGGCACTTGTTTTTATTCACTGAACTTGCAGAATAGTGATAAATTTCACTGTGCCTTTGCTACTCTTACCTAGTGGATCCTTGACCTTCATGTCACTTATAATATTCTGATTTATTTATTATTTAAAGTTTATGGTAACAGAATGAGTTCTACACTACAAAGTTCAAACTTGCATATCCTCTAGTTTAGTAGCCTCCCTCACCTGTTAGCTCAGACAGTAATCCTGAAATGTCTCTTCAACCCTCTGGTTTCTCTGGCTCCTGGCTACTGTAGTGTCCCAATCTGTATCTTTGAGACTGAAATCCACCATGAGCATTAGTCTACCCAGTTTCACTGCCCTCTTGATTTCTCTCTCTAGCAGCTGATCCTCCTTTGAGCATTGGTTTAGTTGTCTTTTTACCACTCCCATCCTTTGCCCCCCCCCACCTCTGTCACTTGAAGCCATGCAACTTCTACATCGTCTCCTGTTATAGTCTTGTCTTCCACCTCCCTGATAGAACCCCTGACGTAACCATTCCCCACTTCCCATAGCATTTTCTCTATCCCTTCTGAACAAAGCATTATCTGGGACAGTGAGGTTCCAGCCATCATTCTATGTTGCCCATGTTTTCATTATGGCTATATTCCTAACTCTCTGGATGCTATGAGCACTTGCAGATCATCCATCTTGTTGCTTAAGATTCTAGCATTTATACATAAATCTTCCACTCCCCCCCCCCTTACCAAGTCACCTAGGTTTGGAACTGTCCTCCATTCGCTATCAGAATTCTCATCTTTAAAACTTGTTGGGCTTCTGCTCTTCCTAAATTTTCTCCCCCCCCCCAACACACACACCTGTGCCTGGTCCCATGAAATCAGGGGGAAGCCACATTGGCTCTCTGCTTCATGGTATACTGTATATTGCTGTATACCATCTCTGCTCTATTCCTGACCTGCAACAGTTTCAAATATTGCTTATTACTACATTTAGATTCTGTCTCACTGTACTGCTCTTTTTCCTAGTGAGATACAGTCTGTCCTTTCTGAACAGGCTGTAGTCATCCCAAAAGGATGCTCAGTCCCCCAAATAACCAGATCCCTCCATCCCACACATTTCTTAAGCCACGTGTTACATTCCCTTATTTTGTTCTGCCTATACCCTCAGAATTGGTCAGCCTCTCTTACAGTGGGATTACCTTCTCTGTGGTTGCCCCTGGAAGACACATCATGAATCTCTCCTCTTGGCTTGAGCAGCACACCAGCCTCTGTGTCCCTCTAACTATGGGGTCCCCAATTATTATAACTCACTTGCTATCCCTTTTGCTTCCAACTGTACTACAAGCCCCCCAGCACATCCCTGTTGGACAAAGTCATCCTCTTCCAGGTACCAACAGCTACATGCTTTTTAAGGGTGGTCATCCTGAACTCTTCCTGCTATTGTATTAAACAGGTTCTGGGCCATCACCCATGGGGACCCTCCAGCTCTGTCACATCCCTTTTCCTCTCCCCTCCTTACTATAGTCCATCCACCAGCTCAGATTCATGTTTTCCTCTCTAGCAGCAGATGTGCAGCACCCATTGTACTGCCAGCCAAGTAGCTTCTCCATTGCTAAATCTTAACACCAATGGCAGCCATCTCTACACTGAGGATCCCACATCTCCTTCAAAATTTATATCCCCACCTCCCAAAGCACTGTCCAGAAGATGGCCAAGTTACAACTCCTACTACTAACTAACTGAGCCTCCACCCTCCTTCCTGCCTGCCAATGCCAACATGTATGGACTGTAAACTTTGAAAGAAAAAAATAAACCTTCAGCTGAGCAGGTTCCCAGACCCTCTTCTTTCTAAGTCCCTCTCCCCTTAGCTCCAGGCACTTAAATTCTGTGGCATCTACTCATCTGGCAAAATCACTGCCACATGACTTACTGCCACTCACAGGAAGAGTCCTTTTATACTTTCTGGTATTGACAAGCCGTCGAGAATTCAGGAAACAAATAAGGCCCTTTTTACCCTGCAAATGGTGAACCTATGAAACAGCTTTACTAGCAGAGACAGTCAGCATGAAGATTGTGCAGGCCTTCATGGTAAGTCTGGACACATTTCTGCTTACCAGGAGAATCACAGGGTACCGTGGGTAGCAGAGCAGTTGGAAAATCCCTGTAATTCAATACATTTCTGCACAGCATACTTGTTCACCCCTGCTTATGATACAGAAGGAAAGGGTATACATAATGCACTCAGAATCCCTTCTGGCCTTAAATTATGTCAACAAAAATCAGGTCAACACCAGAGCAAAAAAAATTTAGAGGGATGTGAAGTTGGCAAATCTTACTCCACAAAATATAATGTTCACCAAATTCACAAAGTGTGAAGTATTGAATTCTTGACATTTCTGTAGGTGAAGTTACACTTTTTCAGGCAAAGTAAAGGCGAAGTTGCAACTTTGTCTGAGTTTATCTAAAAAAGTGAAATTTCCCAAGGAAAACTCAATGCAAAGTGGCAAAGTGGTGAAGTAGGCAATTCATGAAGTTATTCATGAAGGCAAATTTCACAATTTTGCCAGAACTTTGCCAGCGAAGTAAAGCTTTGCTGCATCTCTAACAGGGAGACACAGTAACATCCTGAAAAAGCAGTTTGCAGAAAGACCAGCATGTCCAGGATCTTTAAAGAGACACTGTCAACCCCCTAAGGTCTCAAATTGCCCCTAGTCTAAAAAACACATTTGTATGATTGCTTACATTCTGTAGACATTGCTGATGTAGCTGATAGTTTCATTCTGATGTCTCTTTATCTTTTTAACAGTGAAAAACACACTGCCCAGCATACTGGAGTTAACACACAAACATGTGTTTGTTTACATTCCTTGAACAACTTCTAATGTATCTTTTCTAGACTTGGGAACACCCCAAAACAATCTAGACACTCAACATGCAGTGGGAGGATAGGAGACTATTGTGTTATGAGTGGCTGCACTGTTTGGGGGTGTTCTCAATGTTCAGGAGGTATGCAGTATGAGCAGATCGAGGATTTGAAACAAAACAAAGATGGGTATAGTTTCAACATTTTTATGAATTTCACTTCTACAGTATTAAGAAAGGAGGCAGATGAGATAACCAACAGCATCAATGAATTTTAGAGAAGGTAAGCAATCATAAGGTGGGTTTTCAATGAGAAATAATTTGATGAAAAAAGGGTTAAGTGGCCCTTTAAAAAGAATCCTAGGATGAGACAAATATCCAGTTTGTTTTTTGTGTCTCCTTTTCAAACCTCATGCATTCATTCTAAAGCCTCAAGTGCATTGCAGTGTATCATGAGCAACAGTAGAAAATCTGATTTTGAGCAGCTGTTGGTCCTAGTGAAATCATATTAGCTTGCCCTATACAAGGATTTGCATACTGCTATCCATGGTCTGATACCATCTCTCATCCTCTCCTCCCGGACAGGCTTGCTGGAGCTGATAATCTGCCCTAGTGGTTAACTGGTTCATTTCATTACTCCATAACAGGTACCAGTCTGTCTCTGTAGGAGGTGCCTTCCCTCCTCCACCCCATTGAGTGCAGGGTCACACCAGGCTCTATCCTTGGCCCTATCCTGGTCTTGATTTTCCTGAATAACCTACCCAAGGCCAGTTCCTCCTCCAACATCCACTCTTATCCTATGATGTGGTTCTTTTCACACCCAGCCCCTCTGCCCCAGAGTTAGTAGTGTAGCATTAACATAATTTCAATAATGTTCAAAGCTGGTTCTGCTGTAGCAATCTCAATGCCAAGTAGACTATCTACATGACTTTTGGTGCCAGGAAGTGTCTGGCTGGCATCCAGACACCGCCTATCTACAGTTGCAGCAAAATACATACTCAGATATTTCCAGACATTTCAAAGTATTTCTAAAAATATTCTCTCTCTCTGGTGGCCCTATTATGGTACTGCAGCCAAGCAGAGAATTTCTTTAGTGGTATTACAGAAATTTCAGGAAATATCTGTCCATGTCTTTTACTGCAACTGTATATGACTCTGGAGAGCCCCAAACTGGAGGCTGTCTCCTCTTTTAAGTATCTGGGTGTTTGGCTTGACAGTCATCTTGTCTTCTCAGTCTATCTTAGTGCCATGCATGGTAAACTCCATCCTCGACTATGTACTCCATAAAGGAACAAAGCCTGCATTCTCCACACACCCCACTAGTTGTGAAATCACCATAAAAATTACCCTTCCAACCTTTCCTTGGGCCCACGTCCAAACAGCAAAAGCAAAATAGCACAGGAAAGAAAGGGCACCACGCAAACACCAGGAAATGGCGTGGTCCAAAACCGCACAAGATTAGATGAACTAATTCCAAAACCATTCACATTGTTATGACAGTGCAGTTTTTGACTGCACCATTTTGCTTTCACTGTTTTGATGGGACACTGTTTTCCTTTAGGGATGTGGCCTGTAGTAGCTCTCCTAAATCCATATTAGCAGTACTGGACCTGAGGTACCATTCTTTGGGTTGCTTTGCTTTGGACTTCCCTCTCCACACCCATTACTGCTCCCTGCAATCCTCCCACTCTCTACCTTTGCTTGAAGGCAAGCACTTCTTCCATTGTGCCTCACTCATCTCTAAGCTTTGGTTTGGATCTCTCCCTTGCAATCTCTTTTTCCTTCTGTCTTGTCCCCATCCATCCTATTACCCCTCTGCTCTGTTAACCCTCACTCCATTTCCATTCCATAGGCCAAAAGCTCAGCTGGCATGTTTGCATTCTGTAATAGATTTACCCTAATATATTGTTCACTGCTCACCATTTTTTAAACATTTGCCTATTGCTAAATTACTTTTATGTCTTTCATGTTACCTGAGGTACCCTCCTCCAGAACTCCTCTGGGAATGAGCTGTTACAGATACACAAAAATGTGTCAGCAGAGAAAGGCCCCATGGCCCATCTAGTCTGCCCAACACCCTACCTCCCCCTTCTGTTATGCTTCCACCCTCTTTTCCCAACCCCTTGAATCTATCCCAAGCCCTCTTGAACCCCTCCACCATTTCAGCTGCCACTACCTCCTCCTGCAGCTTGTTCCAGGCCTCCACCACCCTCTCTGTGAAAAACTACTCCCTGACATTACCTCTGTATTGCCCACCTTCCAGTTTGAGGCTATGTCCCCTCGTGTTCGCTCCCTTCTTCAATTTGAACAAGCTATCACCCTCCACCTTATTTATTCCCTTCAGACACCTAAAGGTCTCAATCATGCCCCCCCTTCCCTCCTAGTCTCCAGAGGGTACAAATTCAGCCCTCTCAATCTTCTCTCATAGGGTACATCCTACATCCTTCATACCATTTTGGTTGCCCTTCTCTGTACCCTTTCTATCAACTCAACATCTCTTCATAGGTGAGACCTCCAGAACTGCACCCCATACTTCAGATGCAGTCTGACCATGGTTCTGTATAACGGAATTAGCACCTCCCTCTTCCTGCTAGTAACCCTTAGAAGACTGCAGGCATGCATATATGTCCAGCATCTATGTACGTTCAGACATATTCAGCATTCAAAGTGTTAAAACCCCTCGCAATGCAGACCAACATTCCATTTGCCTTTCCCACCACCCTGCTACACTGGCTGATTGAGGTCACATGATACCATAATCCCCAGGTCCTTTCCGTTTCCTTCTCCTTAATCACACCCCCAAGGGAGTAAGTTTCCCTCCTATTTCTCCTCCCCAGGTGTATCAGTGAGCACTTTTGTGCATTAAACTTCAATTTCCAGGTGTCAGACCACCTCTCCAGCATCTCCAGGTCCTGACTCATGGCTTGCATCTCACTAGGTGAATCCACCCTATTGCAGACCTTTGTATCGTCTGTGAACAGGCACACCCATAGAGCTACAGCTTGTAGATTTTTTCTGGTAAAATTCTCAATAAATAAATAACTTTAACGATGCTTCAAATTGGGTTCAGAGATTGAGTGTATGCATACTGGGCATGTGTCTAGTTTGCTTAATCTCCCTAATACACTGTTTCTTGTGTTCATTTTGAAAGAACCATGTTTTCTATGTGTATTAGAATCCCTTGCTGATGCTGCCATTTCACATCTGATATTTTTTTTGTAACTGTTGATCATTTATGGAACCCAATGATATCATTTGAATTGAATCCTGCAGTGAAAGTTTAATTAAAGGCTTCCACTTAACTTTTGTTCCTAAGTTCTGTAACAGGCTTTGTAATCCAAATAATGAATATCAGATGGGAAGGCGGAAGCATGACGAAAGGGACCCTATAAAGGGATGAAAACAATTCCTTTAAGATGCTTCAGTTTAATACATCTGTTCACAGGGAATTTGTTACATGTAAGTTCTCCTATATTTTGATTAATTCTCTTTGATTTCCATTTGTTTACATATTAGCTCTTGATAGTTTCTGGACCCATAGGAAAATGCCATAAAACCCTTCCAACAAAATGGATATAATTTGTTCTGTTCCATAAAAGCTTTGGTTTTCCAATGTCATACAAGCTTTCCTAATCAGCAAGTGTCTCTTGTGTTCCAATGTTCCCATTTATGCTTCTGGTGTTAGTGTAAGCAGGTTTCATACCATCCTGCCTTTATTTGATTTAAACATAGAAACATAGATGGTGATGAGCAAAATGCAACTTTTAAACATATGACAGCCCAGAATATGGGAAGGGCTAATGACGGCAGATCCTATATGCAGCATGAATACATAGTTCAGTGGGCACAGGAAATGGCAGGGGGCAGAAGGTGAGAAGGACTGATATCTGCATCAGCTCCCACAGCCCAGATAAAGCCCAACCCCTGACAAACGTAACCATTTTACAACAGACCGATTGTCAGTAGAATGATGCTTTTCTTAGTATCTGAAAAGGTGGAAAAGGATTACAACTGAGAAATGAGATAGAAGATGGTGCAC
The DNA here is from genome assembly GCA_016271365.2 of Neoceratodus forsteri. Lineage (NCBI taxonomy): Eukaryota > Metazoa > Chordata > Ceratodontiformes > Ceratodontidae > Neoceratodus > Neoceratodus forsteri. The sequence goes on along the minus strand of CM028131.1, from coordinate 345,701,562 downwards.
CCTTCAATTTGTAAAATTGTCAAGGTTAAGCAGTTTCTGAGTGGTTTCAGCTCTTTTACCATAGCAAAATCTTCCACTGTGACTGGAGGTGAAACAGTTGTTAGAGTTAAATGCTGTGTACAGGATTTATGTTTCCAAGCTAAAAAAGAGTTCCCTTTCTGTGTACTTTCTCACTCAGGGGGAAAAAATGGGGAATATCAATCCATTCTTGACATCAATGCTCCTGGGCAAACACTTGAAAAAGGAGTAGTTCAGAATGGTAACACTACAAACAGTGATCACCTACTTACAACAAGTAGACTGACTGGGGTCACTGCATTTAAAGGATGCATATTTCCACATTCCAAAAAGACCCTGCCCCAGATGTTATCTGCAGTTCAGAGCAGGCCATGCTCAATTCAGTTCAAAGCAAAGCCTTTTCTGTATTCTTGTGTTTATGTAGTTTTGTAATGCACAGGACCTTTGTTGAAAACAGGGTTTGTCTCTAACAAAATTATCTTGTATATGTAGCCCTGGCACCATCTAATATAAGGTTACTACCCCTGCCTGGGTGGCTGCTAACCAGGTTAAGGGGCCTGGGTTCCCATATTGCTGTTACCAGGGGTCCGTTCCTAAAAATGAAATAAAATGGTGGTGCCTCCACCCAGAGTACAATTTAAATGGGTGTGATTTCTACCAATACAACCCCCTGGAATGTTGTACCAACATTTGTTTCCCTCACTTTTCTCCAATAATGTTCCCCCATCTTTATCCTCTCCTTCCCCCATCTTGTTTTCCCTGTCTACCCCTCTACCCTCCTTGATGTCCCCCCACTAGATCTCAATTGTTCAATAATTGTTAAATAATCTGCCTCTTAATCATGATCCATTCCTGCAAGGAGTTGGCTCCAAGGCTACATTACATTTCTGTACTATGTTCCTCAGATACGGCACTTGTAATTAAATGCATATTCCACAGGTATGATTATATTTAATTGTATGTTATGTTACAAATGTAACTGTATGATTATTTATGTTTTTTTTTACTGTATATATCTTGTTACAAATGTTTTTGAATGCTTAATTTCTTGGATATGATAAATGTTAAATTGTATGTCTAATTCTTCATCCAATTGTACCCCCCCCGGTCACACCAGGAGATGAGCAAGTTGTTGTTTAGTGTACCTTCCTGGTGAAACATTTCAATAAATAAAATAAATAAATAAACGAACCTACCTCCTTATACAATCATCCTCACACTTGGACTTACCAGAACCAAAATCCCCCAAATTCAACACATGGCATTTTTAACTTCAGCAAGTAATATGCCCACTAATATCAAGCTCTCGAGACAGAACTTTTCCAAACAGTTAACACCATATTTATTTACATGGGGAGGATAGGAAGGGGAGAATGGATTAGAGGTTATGCAATACATTTTTCAATTGCATTTACAGATTGGCATTTTTGAAACAATCCACATTTCCAAAGCCATCATTTCCCCATTTCTCAACTCAAACCACATTTTAAGTATTGCAGCCACCAGTCCTCTAACTAGCTGACTGCTGCTGTTTTTTTACATTTTCACAGAACCCCAACTGGTACCAGTTCAGATAACCCCCCCAACACTCTGTCCGTGGGTACCCAGCCCTCTAGTTGCAGGCCTGTGGTGCAGCTGGTCGGCCAGTGTTGGTGCACTTGATGTAAAATAACATTTTGTTTACCTTTCTCTTGATTTCTTTAGCTTTTAATGTTACTTTCTATGCCTTGGTGGGCCCAAATTAAGGGCAAAACTATATACATCCCCTAGGTGCAGGGCATTCCTGCATTTACTCACGGTTCTGTGAATCAGTATCTGGTGGCACTGTGACTGAAACTCTGGGGTAAGTGGAACAGCAGAACATTGAAATCATTTGCTTGACTGACTTGAGAAAGGAGCAAGGATGCCACAGCGTGGATCTTCTGCTTTATTGAAGGTCTTGCAGCTTGTCCCCTTCAGCCTGTTCAGGCCTGTTGCAGAGCTTCCTTGCAAGGTCCACCAAACTACAAGGAATGCAGACCTAGGATTGGCTCCACAGCCTGGCTCCCTCCAGGTCATGGGTGTCAAAGCTACCCCAGCATGCACCGGTGGTCCCCTCAGCCAGCAGACCCCACTACGAGGGGTTAGTAAGTTCCCCATCTGACTCTGAGATATGTTGGAAAACTTCACATTTCTTTGTCCTCTCATCAGAACACGGCTCCGAAGTGCAGCCAGAGCAGTTTCTTTAACTTTCCTGCTTTCCAGACCCCAGAGCAGCAGAGTCTCAACTCCTACTTCACAACAACAGTTTCTTTCCTCAGCTGGATTTTGACAGCAGCAGCAGGTCCCTGGAGCCTAGGCACTGGCAACTCTCTTTGCTTTTGCAGTCTCTCCAATTCAAACAGCAACCACTCTTGCTCTGGCTCACACACAATTTCCAGCAAATCTCTCTTACAGCTAAAGGGTTTCTCTAAGTCCCTCTGATGCAGAACAACCCTTTTCTCATCATGCAGGTGCAGATGGGTGCAGAAGAGGCTCTCCCTTCAACCTTTTCAACATAAACCCATCTGTTTTCTGTAATCTGTTTTCCAGTTTCAGAACCATTTCTTAGACCTTTTGTCCTTCCCTTTTTAAGGCTGCAGTGGGGATAGCCCTGCAGACCTTTTAGGATGAGTAAAGGTCTGCATATATTTCCTAAGTTTCCACATACTGTTCCACCCACTCTGCCTGATTGCCTTGCTTGAAATGTGTAAAAGTCTGCATATATTTCCTAAGTTTCCACCCACTGTTCCACCCTCTGTGGCTGACTGCCTTGCTTGAAATGTGACTGTTTTCCATTCATTTCAATTGGCACTGGATAGGTAGAAAGGTGGAAAAATACAGAATCAAGTCCTGTTTCTTTGAAGTAATTCCTCCAACAAGTATATTGATCATAAAACAACTGTTATGAATGCCTTTGTGATATGTGTGTGCATATGGGGGGAGGTTGCATTATCAGCAGCAGTTTGGTTTGGGCCTTCACTATTGAAGTTGTAGATGGAAGAATTAAACAGAATAACATCAGCCTGATCTGACCTCTGTCCTGAAATGATTTATAGTCCTCAATTATTTTCTTCCAAATACCCTTCCAAAATAAGATGGCACTGTATGCTGATAATGTGTCCCAGATCCCTGCACTTAATCAAGGCACAGTAGCTTGGGTACATTTCTCTTCTGCTGTTTTGCTGTTTGTTTTTTTTTTTTTTTTTTTGCTTTACTGGTTTTTGTTTGTCTGGTGATCAGATCAAACAGCATATGGTGCCAGTTGTAGAAATGCAGTAAGAGACAGTGACAGAAAAAAAGGCTGGCTAGCATGACCCTGCCTTAATAATCTCACAACAAATACAGGGTTGAAACTCATCTGACATATAGTTAGAAAGGAGTGGACCTTATCTGTAACCTTCAGTCTTAAAAATCCCCAACTCCTCCCACCCACTCAGTACCTTTACCCCTCCTCCCCAATCATCCTATGTTGGGCAGCCAGACAACAGCCCTGATGCTTTCCTACCTGGCTGCCTTGCTTGAAATCTGACATTTTTCCCATTCATTTCAATTGGAAAGTTCAATAAAATCCTAAGTCCAAAACAACTGTTCTTTTCTGATCATTCATTATATTTTTGCATATATATATTATCACATTTATTTCCTCTTGAGTGCTTTTTCCCTATCACACTCACAAACCCTATGGGTATTAACTTTCAGCTTGACACTAAATGGGAGTTTGCCATATATGTGCTGCGAACACACATTTTGGGTTGATTTGAAAGGTGAAACCCATACACAGTTTGTGAAGGTTGGGAACACTCAACAGAAAAAAAATTAAGTAAACATGTTAAAAAACAAAAATGTTGTGAAATGATAAAAAAAAATCACCTTTTTGGACTTTTACTTCACTTTCACACTGAATAAATGGGAAAGACACATTTCAAGCCAGGCAGGAAAGAAGTCATTTAGAGTTCAAGATATGTGCCTGACATCTGAGTTATAAAGTTGTTTAAACATGCAGACTGCCAATCAAATTAATGAATCAGTGTTTATGCCCAAAGTTAGCTAGCTCTACAAAGTAAAATTCCACAGTTATGGAATAGGCAGGGAAAAAACCCTTTGATCTGTTGTGCATTTTTCCAATGTAGAGATTTACTGCTATAGAGGGGTGGGGTATCAATTTACATAAAAGGTGTAGAGAGAAAAAAACTAGTAGTTTTTGACTCACATTGCAAGATGCCAGGATACTGTGTCTTGCATTGTGGGGAATGCCATAGCTGATATTTAGGAAAGCTGGTTACATCACAATGAAATATGATTTACTACAGCTTGCAAATTACAGAGCCACATTAAAACAGAGCTAATTCAGTTAAAGGGAACACACACATCAACTATCACTAGTATAACTAGAATAAAACCATTTGTTTTGACATTAATATAGGCAACAGACATATCACATTATTAACAAACATTGCAGAATAGCAACACTAATGTATTGAGTCCCATAAAAATGTTTTTAAAAGCATTCCAAACCCCTCAGTGCACAATCAACCCAGCTGTAGAAATGGATAAAAGCAGGACCCTCCTGTAAATGAGATGTGGCTTCTCAGATGGGTTATGCTGGTTAAAAAAATGTAAAAAAAAAAATAAGCATGTTTTATCTGTTGTTAGTACACTGTTTAACTGTGTCTTTTTTTAAATAAAAATTGCAACATGTTAGAGTTCAAGATCTGTGTCTGATATCTGATTTATAAAGATGTTTAACAATTCAGACAGCCAATCAAATTGATTAGTGTTTATGCCCAAAGTTAGCTATCTCTACAAAGTATAATTCCACAGTTATAGAGCAGGCAGGGGAAAATCCTATGGTCTCTTATACATTTTCCCCATTGTATAGATTTAGTGGTTTATTTATTTATTTATTTATTTACTAAGATCTAGGATTATAGATATCTTTGACCGAGAGGTTCTTTTACAAAGGTTCCATGTCAGACATTGTGGTTTATAAAGTATAATTCCACAGTTACAGAATAGGCAGGGAAAATCCTATGGTCTGTTGTACATTTTCTTCAATGTAGAGATTAGTGGTCCAGAGGGGAAGGATATCAATTTATATAAAAGGTGTAGAGAGAAAAAAAATAGTATTTTTAGACCCACTTTGCAAGATGTCATGCCACTGTATCTTGCATTGTGGGAAATGCCACAGCTGATATTTAGAAAACCTGGTTCCATCACAATGAAGTACTGAACTTATCAGAGAGCAGATTTTGCATAAAGGGGGACTACGGTCAACATTTTTTGGCATCAGTAAACTCAGAATATGGATCGTAATAGCCCCACTCAACCTCATGCCAAAAATGAGATATCTAAGTTACTTTGTTTAAAGGTTACAAGTAATTTAACAACCCTGATTTCACTGCCTGTTCAAAAAAGCCAGTTTCAGTGAAGAGCTGCTGCTGATGTCATCTTCTGAACTCACCGTCTAGTCCTCCCTGTCAACAGGCTTATAGGACCTGTTTCTCCAAAGTTTAAAGATCACTTTCAATGATTTTCACAAGTAAAACATTCAGCACAATTCAATAAACATTGTTTTAAAACTATGTGTGTTTCAGGTTTTGTACCAATGGTGACAAACTCTTTTTCTATTTTTTGGTGCCTTTTTGTTGTGGTCCTTTTCTCAAGGGTTGCTGGATGCTGAGCCTCAGCTTCATGGCACATTTCTGTGAGGTTTGACAGGATAACGCTGGAGACAGGATGTGGTGAAAGGCTGTGATCATTCACACCTGTCATTCAATTGAGGTGATTTATCAGCATGGCAGTTTAAAACAATTATTCTGTCTCACTATAAATGGAGGTGGGAGAGGCAATGCCATTTTGAAACCTTACTACGAGTTTCTAAATAGTAGCCAGCCCAGTCTTTTCTCCCTGGCAGGCTGTTATTTGACCTATATTCTGGCTCATATATGTTGTACTCAACATTAAAATGATCATTTTACCAGGGCTAACATTTATTTTCATCTTTGGTAACTGGGTAAGGCCCACTAGGCACAAGTGCCTGTTTTCAGGGACAACCTGGGAGCACTGGGGAGATTATGTAACTTGCTCAAGTCACGCAGTATACAAGTAGAGGTTATAGGAATCAAACCCAGGGCTGATGGATGTACCAAGCTCATTCACAGCTTGTTACTCTAACCTCTAAGCTATACTTCCAGAAGCTAGTAGGAATTAACACATATAAGGCCCCTATTAAAACTTATTGTAAAGCAGACACTGACAACCAGCAATGAATTTACCAACATTACAAGACTAGTAGCAATACAACTTTCTAACAGGCACAGTAGAGTAGCGCTCCAAATGATATTAGCAGCCTGGAGGCATGCTGGCTCAGCATCCGGCAACCCTGCAGAAATGGACCACACCAAAAAGGCATTAAGAAAAATACATATTTGTCAACTTTGCTACAAAACCTGAAACATGCATAGTTGTTACAGCAATGTTTTTTGAATAGTGCTGCCTGTTTTATTGTGAAAACCATTGCATGTGATCATTAAGCTTTGGAGAAACAGGTCCTATAAGCTTGCTGACAGGGAAGACTAGTCTGTGAGTTTAGGAGATGACATCATTATCAGCTCTTCAGGGACACTGTTTTTTTGAACAGGTAGTGAAATCAGGGTTACAAAATAGCCCATAACTTTAAAATGAAGCAATGTAGAAACCTAATTTTTGGTATGATATTTATTTGGGGTATGCTTATTCTAATTTTGCAATGTAGCACTTTTTGCTGTAGTCCCTCTTTAACAACAGCCATGTGCAACAATGCAGCCAACAGCTGAAATCAAAGAGAACCAGTTAAATCTTCATACAAATAGAATATTTAGAAGTATACTAAACCCCACACTGCTCCATCAACCCAGCTGTGGGAATGGATAAAAGCTGAACCCCCTCAAAATGAAATGCTGCTTCTCAACTGGGCTATGCTAGGTAAAAAAAAAAGTAAAAAAAAAAAACATGATTTATCTGTGCTTAATGATACATTGTTTAACTATGCCTCCTTTAAAAGTAAAACTTATTGCATGTTACAGTTTGTTGTAGCATAGAAGATTGTATCACACTAATTTTCTTTAGTTCTAGGTTGGCATCCTCTGTAATTACAAATTCCAGAATCCCCTGCAGCTAACATCAGAGTAGTAGGCAGCAGTGGGAGATTCAATAGTCCATAGTGCATGATAGAGCTTTTGTTTAATCTCCAGGTAGATCAGCCCAGTGGGGCTGTACATGGCTCAAGGAGGATGACAGGATCAGCAAAAGATCAGGACTTGTAAAAACTCTAACATTCAATGCAGGCTACTGAATGTCTCACTGCTGCATACTGTTCTAAGGTCAGCTGCAGGAGATTCTGGGAATTGCAATAACAGAAGAAGTAAGTGTTTGTAACCCATTTTGTTCTAATGAGTGCTATGATTTACTACAGCTTGGAAATTACAGAGCTACATTAAAACAGAGCTAATTTAGTTAAAAGGAACATGCACACCAAATATCACTAGTATAACAAAAATAAAACCATTTGATTTGACGTTAATATAGACAAGAGATGCATCACATTATTAACAAAGATTGCAGAATAGCAACACTAATGTATTCAGTCCCATAATGATGTTTTTAAAAGCATTCTAAACCCTACTGTGCTCCATCAACTCAGCTGTTGAAATAGATAAAGGCAAGACTTCCCTGGAAATGAGATGCTGTTTCTCAGATGGGCTATGCTGGGTAAATAAAATGTAAAAATCAAGTTTTATCTGTTCTTAATGATACACTGTTTAACTGTATCTCCTTTTAAAATAAAAACTACAACATGTTAGAGTTCAAGATCTGTGCCTGATATCTGATTCATAAAATTGTTTAAAAATACGGACAGCCAATCAAAATAATCAATCAGTGTTTATGCCCAAAGATAGCTATCTCTAGAAAGTATAATTCCACTGTTATAGAATAGGCAGGGAAAAATCCTATGGTCTGGTGTACATTTTCTCCATTGTTCAGATTTAGTGGTTTATTTATTTAGTTACTCAGATCAAGGATTACAGATATCTTTGAACCAGAGGTTCTTTTACAAAGGTTCTGCATCAGACATTGTAGTTGTTGTACATCTTCTCTAATGTAGAGATTTAGTGGTCTAGAGGGGTGGGATATCAATTTACATAAAAGGCATAGAGAGAAAAAAAAATAGTATTTTTAGATCCACTTTGCAAGATGGCATGATACTGTATCTTGCTTTGTGGGAATACCACAGCTGATATTCAGAAAAGTTGGTTCCATCACAATGAAATACTGAAATTTTCAGAGAGCAGCTTTTGTTTAACAATAGCCATGTGCAACAATGCAGCCAACAGTTGAGATCAAAGAGAAACAGTTAAAGCTTCATAGAAACAAAATATTTCAAAATATTCTAAACCCCACAGTGCTCCATCAACCCTGCTGTGGAAATGGATAAAAGCAGGACCCCCTTCCCCCAGTAATCAGATGCTGCTTCTCAGGTGTGCTATGCTGAGTAAAAAAAAAAAAAAGCATGTTTCATATGTTTTTAACGATACAGTGTTTAACTAGGACTCTTTTAAAATAAAAATGACCACATGTTACTGTTTACTGTAGCATAGTAGATGGTAGCAATCTAATTTTCTTTAGTTCTAGGTTGGCATCTTCTGTTATGACAAATTCCAGAGACCCCTGCAGCTGACATCAGAACAGTGGGCAGCAATTGAAGATTCAATATCCCACAGTATATGAAAGAGCTTTTGTTTAATCTCCAGTTAGATCAGCCCTTTGGACTGTACACGGCCCAGGGGGATGACAAGACCAGCAAATGAAAGCTCACAGCTTATATAAACTCTAACATACAATGCAGACTACTGAACCTCTCACTGCTGCATATGTCTATGGCCAGCTGCAGGAGATTCTGGGATGTATAGTAAAGGAAAGGAAAAGAGGAGAATTGTTTAACCAGGAGAGGCACACTAAATCAAAGCTTGTTTCCAGTTGTGACCTGCGAGCACAAGGAAGTTAAGTGACTTGCTTAGAGTCATACAGTATGCAAGCGGAAACTGTGGTATTCAAACCCAGGTCTCCAGGTTTGCAGCTCAGAGCCTTAAACCACTGTGCTATACTGTCTCCTCAACAGAAGATGTAAAAAGTGTTTATAACTCCTTTTGTTCTGATTGTGATTGCTACGATTTACTACAGCTTGCAAATTACAGAGCCACATTAAAACAGAGCTAATTCAGTTGAAGGGAATATACACACCAACTATCACTAGTATAACTAGAATAAAAGCATTTGGCTTGACATTAATATAGGTAAGAGATGCATCACATTATTAACAAACATTGCAGAATAGTAACACTAATGTATTGATTCCCATAATAATATTTTTAAAAGCATTCTAAACCCCACAGTGCTCCATCAACCCAGCTGCAGAAATGGATAAAATCAGGACCCCCCCCCCCCCCGGAAATTAGATGCTGCTTCTCAGATGAGCTATGCTGGGTAAAAAAAAGTAGTAGGTTTTATCTGTTCTTAATGATACACTGTTTAACTAGGCCTCCTTTTATAATAAAAATTACAACATGTTAGAGTTCATGATCTGTGTCTGATATCTGATTTATAAAGTTATTTAAAAATGCAGACATCTAATCAAATTAATGAATCAGTGTGTATGCCCAAAGTTAGTTATCTCTACAAAGTAAAATTTCACAGTTATAGAATAGGCAGGGAAAAGTCCTATGGTCTGTTATACATTTTTCCAATGTACAGATTTACTGGTCTAGAGGGGTGGGGTATCAATTTGCATAAAAGGTGTACAGAGAAAAATAACTAGTATTTTTAGACACACTTTCCAAGATGTCAGGATACTGTATCTTGCATTGTGGGGATGGCACAACTGATATATAAAAAAGCTGGTTACATCACAATGAAATACTGAATTTATCAGAGAGCAGCTTTTCTTTAACAATAGCCATGTGCAACAATCTAGCCAACAGCTGAAATCAAAGAGAAACAGTTAAATCTTCATATAAACAAAAGATTTAAAAGTATTCTAAACCCCACACTGCACCATCTACCCAGCTGTGGAAATGAATAAAAGCAGGACCCTCTGGAAATGAGGTGCAGCTTCTCAGCTGGACTATGATAGGTAAAAAAAAAGTTTTATCTGTGCTTAATGATCCTTTGTTTAACTAGGCCTCCTTTCAAAATAAAACGTACTACATGTTACTGTTTGATATAGCATAGCAGATTGTATCAAACTAATTTTCTTTAGTTCTATGTTGGCATTTTCTGTTACTACAAATTCCAGAATTTCCTGCAGATGACATCAGAACAGTAGGCAACAGTAGGAGATTCACTAGCCCATAGTCTATGATAAAGCTTTTGTTTAATCTCCCATTAGATCAGCTCTGAGAGACTATATGTGGCCCAGGGAGGATGACAGAACCAGGAAACAAGAGATCAAAACTTATGGGAGGTCACGTGATGCAGTGGTGCTGAGAGGTTGCTTGCTGTGGAGCTCCTGCCTTCCCCCTCTTAAACTACTTATTTTTACTGTTTAAAAGGCACTGATCAAACTCTGAGCAAGTGGCAAAGTCTTTCTAACAGTGGAAGATCCCTTGTGGACTGAGTTCGTCGAGCCGACTGCCTTTTTTGCTGATCACGATGGCAGACACCGATATGAAGGCCACAGGAGTCAGACGTACTCCCCCTACCTCGCCAGGAAAAGCCTCAAAAAAAGCTAGGAATACCAACACCAATACTGCTTCGGCGGCTAAACACTCCACTAGCGGGGGATCAAATACATCTATTGGTACCATGCTGACAGAGGAACGTTTTCTCAAGGAGCTATCTCCCTTCAAAGAAACACTGCAGGAGATCTCTAAAGAAATCAGGTCAATGAGGCAAGATTTCGCTGATCTCTCGAGGAGAGTGAGCGATTCGGAGACCAGAATAACATCCATTGAGAAGTGGCAACAGAAAACTGATCCTGAAATTATCAGGCTCCGACAACATATTCAGAAACTCGGCTGAAAACTGAAGACCTGGAGGGTAAGTCGGCGGAACAATGTGCTGACCCTGGGGCTCCCGGAGTTAGAGGAGGGGAGTGATACCCTGCGCTTTATTCAGCATTTTCTTAACAAGGTTGTGGGCCCCTCACCCATTCACCAGCAATATCATATCGAGAGGGCCCACAGATCTCTCAGGCCCAGACCACCTCCGACCGCTCCCCCCCAGGCCTGTAATTGTCAAGTTTTTAAGCTATCTGGTGCGTCAGCATGTCTTCACAAAAGTTAAAGAACTTGAAGCTATCTTATGGAACAATACCAAACTTAGGATCACCCAGGATCTCCCTCATGAAGTTCGTCAGAGAAGAGCTGCCTTTCATCCAGTAGTTAAAAAACTTATTGCTGCAGGGAAGGCCTTCAGGATGAACTATCCTGCTAAACTTCTTGTGCAGGTGGAAGGCACATAGCACGCCTATGAAAATCCGGAGGAGGCACTGTCTGAGTTAGCGAAATTGCTCCGGACTTGTTCAAATGACTTTTATAATAATATCTATTTAGTGAGACTCTCCAAGGCGTGATCTTTGTTTTAGCATTTAATTCATGTTTGTTGTCCCTGTAACTAATTTCCCCTTTATCATTTTGTGTTCCCTTTATGTTTCCCTGTCGCTACTGCCTTGCACATTTTGATGGGGTTTACCTGTGGTTTTCCGTCGAGGAGTCCTCCCTGGAGGTCCCGCGTGGTGGTAGGCCCAAGATGGTCAAGGCTGTGAGGCCTACTCAGCCTGTATTCTGTCCCCGATGCGTCCGACTTTCCCGTTGGTTTTCTGGGTACTGGCATGCAGGTTTGTTTCGGAGGGCAGCGTTTCTTGATCGGACCATAGGCCCGTCTGCAAACCCTCCTCCCTTCTTCCCCTGGGTCTTCTAGGTTTATTTGTTAGCAGCAGCACCACGGGAAGCGGGCCCGTTTTCTTCAAGGGATTTATCTCAGGTACCATTATATTTATTTTTCCTGGGTTGGCTGACTGAGCTAATATGATGTACTGATCGTTTCTTTCGCTCGCTGAGGGGGGGGGGGGGGGGGCTCGTATGGTATAGGCGACTCGGAGCCCTGTCTTGCGACCTGAGTGGGTCTGTCTGGGTACCTTTCACGTTGTTTTTCATAGGGTTTATTTCTCTCCTCGGGGTTTGGCTGTTAGATAATGGGTTTAGGGCTATATGTACTGTTGGGATTAGTGTTGGTACTTTGAGGAGGTTCCTGTGGTACCTGAGGGGTGGGGGGGAGATTGATTGTATTTGGCATGTTCATTATTCTGGCTGTTCACAATCTGGATTGCAAAGATGGGATTTGTTTTATATTGTGGTAGTTGGATATTGATGGGGGGGCCGCCTATTATCGTTTTTATTGGGGATTGTGGGGTTCGATACCTAATCTTGTTCAGTTTATGATACAATGGAATTTTCCTGTTGTCCGGTGGATAATTGCCTATTTTTGTAATTACAGAGGCAGTGGTTCTGGGGTGTTGGGGGGGCAAGAGAAGGTGTCACCACTGTCTGGAGTAAGTTGGGGGATCTTTATGCAGCCCATTTCAAACGCATCATTGTCCCTTGAGGATGGCTCTGGACTATGTTAAAATAGCTAGTTGGAACATAAGAGGCATTAGGGAGACTAAGAAGAGGACCCGAATATTGTTCAATTGCTCTTTGCTGGGAATCGATATTTTGTTTCTACAAGAGACCCATATAACAGGGGCAGAAACCAATATGCTAAAGGTTAAAGGCTTTTCTCAAGTTTTTGTTGCTGGTGCTTCTTCCAAAGCAAGGGGAGTAGCCATCATAGAAACATAGAAACATAGACTTTGACGGCAGATAAGGACCGCTAGGCCCATCTAGTCTGCCCATTTCCCTACCTACAGGATAGGCCGCAGATCCTATTTAACCAACAGCCTATATCTTCCTGCCCCACACAAGAATTGCCTTATGTCTGTCCCATGCATTCTTGAATTCTTCCACAGTTTTAGACTCCACAACTTCCTCAGAAGGCTGTTCCATGCATCCTACCCTCTCTGTGAAATAATACTTCCTCACATTGCCCTAGAACGCCCTCCTTCTATCTTTAAATTGTGTCCCTTGTTCTTGCAAGTCTCTTTTCTGAAAGATGCTACCCTCTTGGACTTTGTTGATTCCTTGAGGTACTTGAAAGTTTCTATCATGTCCCCCTCTCCTTCTTTCCTCAAGGGTATACATATTAAGCTCCTTTAGTCTCTCCTCATCTGGCTTCTCTTGCAGACCCTGCACCATTTAGTTGCCTCCTCTGGACTGCCTCTATCCTGTCTATGTCCTTGCGGAGATGGAGTCTCCAGAACTGGACACAGTATTCCAGATGGGGTCTCACCAACTGTCTGTACAGAGGGATAACAACTTCCTGTTTTCTGCTGCTGATGCCTCTCCCTATACATCCCAGTATACCCCGGCCCTCCCTACTGCCTTCTTACATTGCTTGCTAACCTTAAGGTCATCTGATATGATTACCCCCAGGTCCCTTTCCTGTTTTGTTGTTGTTACTACCTCCCCACCCATTGTGTATTCTTCCCCTGGGTTTTTGTTTCCCAGGTGCATTATTTTGCACTTTTTTGCATTGAATCCTAGTTGCCATACGTCAGACCATTCTTCCAACCTTGCCAAGCCCCTTTTCATCCTTTCCACGCCTCCTTGTGTAGCAGCTCTGTTGCAGATCTTTGTGTCATCTGCAAAAAAGGCATACTTTTCCTTCCAGTCCCTCTGCAATGCCACTGATGAAGACATTAAAAAGGACTGGACCCAATACTGAACCCTGAGGTACCCCACTAGTAACCGCCCTTTCTTCAGAGTGGACTCCATTTACAATTACCTTCTGTGTCCTGTTGTCCAGCTCATGATTAAAAAAAGCATACCTTTTATTCCAGAGAAAGTTATCCAAGACCCTGAGGGCAGATTTATTTTGGTGCAGGGTTCCTTCATAACTCCACTATAGTTTTGGGCTCCGTCTATGGCCCGGTTGGAGGGGATGCCAGTTTTGTAATGCAATTAATAGATAAATTAAGTGTATTTTTACCAACTCCCCTGGTTCTGGGAGGGGATTGGAATATAGCCCCATCGCAAGAACTGGATAAAACTTATAGGCCGCTGAAGCCCCCATCCCCTGCGCAACTGGCGCTGCGTGACTTGGGTAGCATGTTAGGATTGGTGGACCCTTGGAGGACTCTGTATCCTCTTAGTAAGAGTTACACCTTCTTTTCCCCGCTCCATAATTCTTGGTCCAGGCTGGACTACTTTTTAATAAGTACCTCTCTCTTGGCTAGCATAACTCTAGTAGGTATTGAGCCCATAGTAATTTCTGACCATGCTCTAGTATGGTTTTCGTTTCATCCCTTCCTCTCTGGCACAGCGTGACACAATTTGGAAGCTCAATACTCAGGTTTTAAAAGATGAACATTCTCATGCTCAGATTAGGTCCCTCATTAGAGAATACCTGGATACTAATCGTGGCTCAGTGACCAGGTTTGATATCCTATGGTGTTCTCTAAAATGCTTTCTGAGGGGAGAATTCATTAAAATCTCCTCCAGGAGGAAGAAACTCAGGACTCAAAAATTTCTTCTTCTATCTGGCCGGATTAAGGTGGCAGAAGACTCCCTTGCCTCCTCTAAATCTCTTAAGTGTTTGGAGCAGCTACATAAACTCAAAAATGAATATGAGGGGCTGGTTGGGAAAAAGACTGAACTTGGTTGTTTGAGAGACCAAAGCTAAATACTTAGACCAAGGGGAGAAGCCGAGCAGGCTCTTGGCCCTAAAACTTAAGGAAGTAGAGAATTCAAGGTTGGTCCCGGCTTTGGAAGCCCAAGATGGCTCTATCAAGACTAGGCCCAGGGATATTGTGGAAGTTTTTAGATTATTTTACCAAAATCTCTACGGTGCCGCACCAGTCCCTCCTTCCCTGTCTGCCATAGAGTCCGTCTTTAAGCCAATTTCCCCACCTTGCCTCTCCGGTGATCAAGCAGCTTTTCTCTCCACTCCTCTATCCCTAAAGGAGGTTGAGGAAGCCATTCATAATCTTTCATCAGATAAAGCCCCCGGACCTGATGGCTTACCCTCCAACTTCTATAAGGCTTTTTGTCAAGAGCTGGCTCCAACACTTTTGGAGTTTTACAATTATCTTCTCTCCTCTGATTTACGGGACCCAACCTTGTTGGAAGCAATTATAATCTGATTCCTAAAACAGATAAACCCTCTCTGGATCCAGCTAACTATAGACCCATCTCACTGCTCAATTGTGATATTAAAATATTGTCTAAAATTCTGGCTTCACGCATTAAACAAGTTTGGCAACCACTTCTGAGCAGGGAGCAAGTAGGCTTCGTGCAGGGCAGGTCGGCTGCTGACCACATGAGAGTTCTTTCCTACGTCTTCCAGGCGGCCCAAACTTCTCAGGTTCCCATGGCATTGGTTGCTTTAGATGCTGAGAAAGCATTTGATCGTGTCAACTGGGATTTTTTATGGTGTGCTATGGCTAAGTTCGGCTTCCCAGAGAGGTTTATACAGTGGATGAAGGTTCTTTATAAAGATCCCTCGGCAAAAATTTACTGCAATGGGGTCTTCTCATCCCGCATCTGATTACTCTCAGGCACCCGCCAGGGCTGCCCCTTTTCGCCATATCTTTTCAACCTCTATCTGGAACCCCTGTTGCTCAACCTGAAGGCAGCTCCTGGGATCCAGGGTTGTGCCATTTCTCAGCAAACCTCCACAATATCTGTCTTTGCAGATGATATCCTACTACAGTTAACCAATCCGGCAGATTCCCTGCAAGTGGTGTTGGACATAATAGGGCAATTTGGGGCTGTATCCAATTACAAACTCAATCGGCCAAGTCTGAGATTTTTCCTCTCAATATACACTTATCTCAATCTTGTATGTCTCATTTGGGATGAAATGGGCCTCATCCCATCTTAAATATTTTGGTATTTATTTGGCTCGTGACTTAAATTTGGTCAGGAAATTAAATTTGGACGACCTAGTGGACAAAATCTACTCTGATCTGCAAAGATGGGGTAAGCTTCCACTATCAGTTGGTGCCCGTATCAGTATTATTAAAATTAATATTTTACCTCGCCTTTTTTATCCCCTGAACCTTTTGGATATTTGGTTACCCAAAACCTTTTTTAAGAGAATCCATTCGATCCTGGCTTGTTTTATTTGGAATCACAAATCTCCCAGATGAGTCTTTTATAAACTTTGCCTACCTAAAGATATGGGGGGTCTCCGTCTCCCTAATTTCGAATACTACTACTGGGCTAGCCATCTAGTCAAAGCCGGTAAATGGCTCGGAGGAAAGGATGTAACATCCTTTCCCTTGTGGTTAAGTTTGGACCTTGATCTTATTAAGCAATGTAATATAGACCCCTCTAGTCTGTTTTACTGTCAGTTTTCAACTCTACCTATCTGTATTCAAAAGTCGGCAGTGGGCATTATGGTAAGGGTACTCAATCAATTTTATGCTACCGCTAAAATTAGACACGTTAAGGACCCTGGACAACCTTTGATTTCCAACCCTAATATTAAAATGGGGACCAATTTATTATCTCCGAAGTGGCTGCCCCAAATTCAGGGACTCTTAGTGGAAGATTTATTTGTGCAAGGAGGTTCTGGGTCAATAGATGACCTTCTGTTAGTCCTAAATATTCCCTCCCGAATGATTTTTAAGGTATACCAATTAAAACACCTTGTCAGTAAGGAATTTGGGGACATGGTACCAATATCGGCCATAAAACCACTGCTCAGGGTGATTAAAGAATGTGCGGCTAAACCTCATGGTGTGTCTAAGTTATATTTATATCTTACGAAGCTTAACTTCCCTGTCCCTTTGGCTGGTTCTAAATCTTGGCCTCTACTCCCCTTGGACCCTTTCTTTACATGGAGTCAAGTTTGGAAAGACTTGTATACTTATAATACTCTGGAAAAGAATAGACTTATTCAATATTTTATTGTTAACAACATGTATATTACGCCAGTCCAAAAAGCGAAATTCGACCATTCCAGCTCCCCTAAATGTCTCAGATGTGGTGAGGACCTGGGCAGTCCTCCTCATATTTTCTGGTACTGTTCCAAGGTAGCCCCATTATGGAGGGCTATTCGGGACAATCTAGACCCCATTCTAGGCCTGCAAGATCTCTTTACACTAGAGATTTGTATCCTAGGCATTTATTCAGGTATTAACGTCAGAGACAGAAGATATCATATGGCTCTTATCTCAATGGCGGTTAAGAGACTAGTGCTCCGTCACTGGTCAGACAACTTAGAACTCTCGTATATGGATTGGGTAGAAGAAATGTCCTTGTGTTTTAAAGTCGAGAAGCTGATAGCCAACTCTAGACTCTCTCCTTTGGCTTTTCAGAAAAAGTGGGGTAAACTTTATGCCCTGTACCTGCATTGATTGAGATTTCCAGGCTTATTTTGTCCCATTTGACTCCTGATGGTGCCTTTCCCTTAGGGTCTCCTGATGTATCCTTTCTATCTAAGAACTAGTTCTCAGTAGAACTACGTCTTCCTCTGGATTTTATTGACCGGCTGCTATCTCGTTTGCTCTTCTAGGCTAATCAACTTCCCTTCCCTCACTTATGAATGTTGTGCGCCTTTCTCTCCCCTTCAGTGGTGACACCTTCTTTGGGCCGGGGGGGTAAGGGGTTTTATTTTTTCCCATGTTTATTATTCAATGTCTTGCTACTGGAAATTGTTACAATCTTGTTTCTCACATGTACTTACCAGTTTGATGTTATTGTTATTGAAAATGATTAAACAGAGAATTTCAAAAAAAAAAAAGATCAAAACTTATAAAAACTCTTAACATACAATGCAAGCTATTGAATCTCTCAAATGCTACATACTGTTCTAAGGTCAGCTGCAGGAGATGGTGGGATTTGCAATAATAGAAGATGTAAGTATTTGTCACCTTTTTGTTCTGATAAAAAGTGCTACAATTTACTACAGCTTGCAAATTACAGAGCCACATTAAAACAGAGCTAATTTAGTTAAAGGGAAAATACTCACCAAATATCACTAGTTTTTCTTGTTATAGTCAACAAAGGAACACAACGGTGATGATAGGAGTATATCACATGCTTTACATCTTTTGCAGTTACCTGCAGGCTGCCATTTGTGCCATTTGTACTGGTTCCTGAGCTGCTAGAGTTCCAGCCTTTGAGTCTATCTGACAAGGTCCTCCATGATGTAGAGGCCTCTCAAAAGAAGTTGACTTGTCAGTGCTATGCCTTCAAATAGGACCACTTTTTCCATTTGATGCCAGATCAGGGAGCTCAACCCACTGCCTTGCCTTGTGGCTAGCTTCCTGGATTACTTGTGGTCCATCTCTCAATTGAGCCTAAGGTCTACGATCCTCAAACTGCACCTAGCATGCTAACCCATTGGCATGGGGGGGCTGAGGCACTGGGCACCTTCCTCATGCCACACCAGTGACCCAGGGTTGGGAATGGACTCAGGTTGCTCAGGGACTGATATAGTAAGGGAGGATTGAAGATCCATGTACAAGAAGCTTTCAGTAAGTAGCCACCATCCACCAGCCTGTAGCCACCACCAGCAGCCATCTAGTCAGATACGTCCAGCAGCCCAGAGTCTGGTGCCAGCATTTAATCTTTTGTCAAAGATATCACCTCAAGTGGTCGAGGGGGTCATTTGTAGTCAAAGATCTTTTAATGCTTTGGTGCTGTCAATCTGATCTCTGTCATAGACAATACATTCATAATAAAAATCAACAAAATTCACATTTTATACACTTAATTTGAGTCAGATTCAAATCATAGCTCTGAAACTGAATGTCAAACCTCAGTGCCTCCACTCCTCCATTTTCTTTCATGGCTGTGATCAACACCCTTAATGAAGGAACAATGAAACTGCTCTTTTGCAACTTCATACTATGGTTCATACTATGGTAGAGAGAAAAAGAGCTAGTAGGCTTGAATTTGTTTCTTTCTCTGGAGCAAATGGTTAATAGTCATTACTCTCACCTATGCAGAAATAATGAACACTGGCTTTGGATTAATGGAAGGGGTGGGTCTTGAGTGGCCATCCAATCTTCAACACTATCCAATTCTTTGTTTCTGTGAGCATGTTAGATATTTAGTGTTATTGACTCAATAGGTTGCATGCTTGCCTCTGGGGCTGGAAGGCCAGAAGGACATAGGTTGGTGCCCCATACCAGGAAATTGGGCTAATACCCAGTATTGATACTGTAGTGTAGCAGCTAGGTATGGGATGTACTACACTGATGTTGAGGTGCTAGCCTTTGTATGAGATGTTAAACCAAGGTCCCTTCTGTCCATATTTTCTGGTTGTCCAGGTGGAAGCTAAAGATCCCATGGAACTTAATGCAAAAGTTGAAGAACTTTTTATTTTAAAATCAGTTAGCAAATTATAATACAATATAAATAACTATATCATGTCATTTTCCATACTCTGGGACCCACCCCCTTACTATATGCACTTCTTTTACACAATTTCTGCTACACAGTATTTCTAGTGACATCATTAATGGAGGTATCGAAAGGTTTTCCCATTAGTTATGGAACGCTTCAATCTCCATTATTAGCAATTCCCCCTAATATAGCAACCTAATTAAGACTTAGAATTGTCCAATTATGATTTCAGGTGCCACCTCCTGGTTAGTATAACAGATACTTGGCACTGTGCTTGCCATAGAAAATATTTGAAGATAATGAACACCAACTGCTGCATTCCCACCTCACACTTCCCTTGTGGAAGAGAGTTTAGGCTGTAAACAATTTATTGCTGATTTATTGAATTTTGTTGACTCAGTAAGCCCACTGCACCTAGAAGTCCCTTTTTCAGTGGCGACGGGGATACAGATGGTAACCAACTGAAACTGAACCACACCAAGCTGCTGATGGTATTCTTAGTGAATGGGGGAAATTTGGCCAGGACACTGGGGAAATTCCCCAACTCTTCTGTAGGTGGATGGGCTATCAGACTCTATGATGGCCACTTTGGGAGAGACTTCAGAGAAGGAGGATGTCTGCTTGGTGGAAGAAAAGGCCTCTCCTCCCACCTCTCTACATGCTGAGGCTGTTCAGGTGGATAGTCTGGAATCTGACTTAGAGGAGTTATTTCATGAAGCTTTAAAGTCTACAGACGAGCTGGATACAAATAGCGAGTATCGCAAATCAAATGAAAACAGAGCCATTGATGGTATGGATACTTTAAGCGCTAAAACACAAGCGGAGTTTCATATGGCACAGCTAAAGAAAACTCACCAGGAATCTATCCCTCAGCTCTTTGAGCTAACAGCTGCTGCATCTGAAAGGCCAGCGGAGAAGCCTGACAGCACAGTCAGTGACGCAGCACAACAGGAGCGCTTCTCACCGGAGGATGAGTCAACTTGAAATGTTGTGTCAAAAGTTACTGCTGGTTAAAGTACTGAGGCTGGCAGATCAATCTCTAGCAAAAGTGAGTGCCAAAAGCCTACTGCTTCTTCTAAAGGATCTGTTTTTCAAGAAAAATATACTAAAATCCCTATCGCACACAGCACAGCAAAATTGACGCATCTCAGCCGATGAACATACAGCATTCAGCTTTCGGCCAAAAGAACCACTTATCTAAAGAATCAGGATTTGTGTTCAAATTACCAGTCCCTCAAGGAAAAGTAACAGAAATGGTGAATCCTGTAAGTTAAAAAAAGGATGGAAAACAGCAAGTGGGAGTCACTGAGTTCAGTTTTGTGCACTCCTCCAATAACACTATTATCCACTTGAAAGGGGAGATATTAGGGGCAGATAATGAAGAGCTCCCAATGGCAACTAATGACAAAATGTTAGCACAAACTGTATCTAATTCAAGGGGGAAGGAGTTAGCAAATGCAGAAATCCATGACGAAAATTGGATGCCACAAAAAGTGCTCCTAGAGGCAGACTGAGAGAAGACAGCTACAGGTTCTTGGATGCCTGACCCACTGTGGGATTCTACTTCAATTTACAGGATGCTTCCCCTGATTGGAAGCCAAAAACTTCTATTTTTCATATGACTGATACTAAACAGCTGCTAGATGTTCCTCTAGAAAATGTACTTGCAACTAAAATTACAGTGTCCCCTAGCATAACAAATGAGATGTTTCCTTTACAGATTAATGCAAACTCTCTCACACAGGATGGTAATAGTGTTGGTAGTAAAGGTTCTTCCACTGCACCTAAGAAACCACTAATGTCTGATCTTTTTTCCCAATCTAAAAGAGAAACTGCTCCTAGGCGAAATGCTGTATGCATTCGCTATAAAGGGGGATTAGCTGATTGTCCTGACAGATATTATGTGGGAAAGTGTCTCATAAAAGATTCACTGCATTTTCCCCCCAGGGATATATTTGCTTTTATAAACATCTTGGGGGAGGATAATTTTGACGTAAGTTTCAGAACATCCTATGCGTTGGATTTATTTTGGGAGTGATATGGGCAAGTAAAGTTTTCCTCCACATGGACCCCCTTTTTAGTGATCCCTCTGACAAAACCATTGATTAAAAATGTTGCTATAATGGTTAGGAATGAGGGAGTCCATGTGGAGGACATAACGTACTGGCTATATCAGAAATGCGAAGTCCTTAGTGAACCTGAACCCATCCTAGATTCTGAACAATTCTGGACTGGGGCTGGAAATATAAAGTTAAACTGAGACAAACTGAATCAGGAGTGGAGCATATCCCTAATGCCTTCCTGCTGGGGAGAGATGGGGGGTATTTTTTTACGGAGGTCCACCAAGGGCTTGTTATAAATGTGGATCAAAAACCCACCTATCTAGTGTTTGTGATCAACCTAGATGTGATAATTGCAATGAAGTAGGGCACGTGACAATGCAGTGTGCAAATCACACAAAATGTGACCTTTGCAAGGAGTATGGTCATGCGTTTAGAGAATGCCCCTGGGCTGCGAAAAACAAGGCCTCCTGTGTTAGCCCAGATATATTGATTCAGCAGGCCCAGGAGGCTGCTTCAAAACAAGTAGAAAAACCCTCGGAGAAGTCCTCCAATTTCCAGCAACAGGCAGTTAAGGGTGAGCCACTGCCTGAGAAGACTCCCCCCCAAGTTGGAGATGAATGGCACTGTCTCTATAGCTAGTGTACCTGGCCCAGAAGACAGAAAAGATTTGGAAGAAAGCCAGGATGATGTTGGGCTATTTGAGCCAGTTTATTATAGGGATCCAGAGAGCTCAGACAAATCACCTTTAGATGTAATTGTCCATTCTCCCTTACCCCCTAGAAGATCAACCAGGAATATTAAGGTAAAATCTTTCCCTTCCTCTATGTCTATTGAAACCCCGAACTCCTATACTCCATTATTTACAAATTGGGGTGACTCAGACATGGAGGTGAGTGACTCAGACTCCCAAAAATCTGTGCAAGAGTGTATAGGGTTGCCAGCCAAAGAATATAAAGAAAAGAAAAAGAAAAGAAGGAAAAAATAAAAGGTTTGATTGCACAGTCAGATAAACAATGATGGTACAGAAATGGGGCTCTCTAAACACTCACATTATATTGAATAATATTAAAAGGCAGACTTTGTTCCAGTATTTACATGATAATAACATTACTGTGTTTTTTTTACAAGAAACATGGATGTTCTTGTTTGATCAGATAGCCTCGTTTAAAAGGGATTGGCCATGGGGACCCTCTTACTGGTCCTTTGGAAGGGATTGTGCAGATGGGGTGGGCATTTTATTCAATTCATTTCACTTTTCACTCTACAAATTAATTGATCTGATCCCAGGTAGAGTTTTAATTTTAGATGGGAAATGGAATTCCATGGATTGCAGATTTATAAATATATATAATCCTCAAACTAAGGCACATAGAATTGATAGTATGAAAGCAGAACAACCGTACTTGGTAACCTCATACAAGATTTTTGGGGGTGGAGATTTCAACTGTAGTTTGGGGTCAAAAGGGTAAACCAATAAGAAAACATATTGTGATTCACACTCTCTAGAATCTATTATAAAACTTGCAAGTCTTATAAATTGCCTTCAAATTCTGAAATCTGGGCCTGGATGCACCTTTATAAAAGGAAAATTACACTCTACAATTGACTATATGTTCATATCTATTTCGATTCCTATTGGAAATTTTCATATAGTTCCGGTAGAGTTTTCAGACCACTTACTTTTACTGTATTCATTTGGCAAACCTACCACTGTACTAAATACAAGAATTAGATGGATGTTAAATACTTCCATCCTCTCTTATGGTGATGTAGTAAACTTGGTGTTAGCCATCCTAAATGCTAGGTTGTCAGTAGCCTTTTTGTACACTGACTTAGGAGTATGGTGGATGGAGACAAAAATTGACTTAAGTAGATGGTTTAAAAAATATGGTATTCGACAAAGGAATTCAAATTTCTTCTCCTACCTGAAACTCAGAAAGCAGTTGCAACAATTAATTTTGATTGCAAATACATCTAGATTAGACTATTCAGATCAAATAGAAAACATTAAAACCCAGATGAAACAATTCCAATATGACAGACCTAAGAGTATTCAAGCCCTACTTTCAAATTATACCCAAAAATCTGTATTAGGAGACCCTTTTGAAATCTGCAAAGCCTTAAAGGAGTCCACATCAATGGATTTTCTAAATGCAAAAGGTAAACGGGTCGAGAATGAAATAAACATGGGATCAATTATAGAGTCACATTTCAAATCTCTTTACTCTGAAGCTCCGATTGAGAGAGCTATTAGTGATTATTTAGGCCCCCAACCCCCCTCTTCACCAAAAGAAGCTATAACATTACTAGAGCCATTTTCTCTTACTGAAATAGAGTCAGTAATTCAAAACTTGAAGGACGGAGTCTCACCTGGGTTGGACGGACTTCCTAATATATTTTATAAAATATTTAAAACTGAATTAGTTGCTTGTTTACATTTAGTTTATCAATTTTTTATGCTTGGTAATACAATACATTTGTCCTTTTCGGATGGTTTAATGATTCATATTTATAAATCGGGAGATAAAGAAGATATTAAAACCTGGAGACCCATCACAATCTTAAATTCGGATTATAAGATTTTTACCACGTTATTAAATAATAGAATGAAGACTTATGCCAAGAAAGTGATTTCACCATGCTAATATTGTGGATTACAAGATAGGCGAATACAATCAGCTCTTATGATTATAAGAGACTATATAAAGTATTTCTTATTAGAAGGCAGGACTGGGTATTTGATCTCGGCTGATTTAGAAAAAGCATTTGATAGGGTGGATCACACTTATTCATTTATGATTCTGTAATTCTTTGGGATACCCATTTCGATTGTTAAAATCATCAAGTCTTTATATACCTCTGTCAGGGTGTATCCTTTTATAAAAGGAGTACTAAAAGCATCAGCTTGAAAACAGGGGTATGTCAGGGATGCCCTTTAAGCTCTCTCATATATTTTTTTCATTGGAACCCCTCATTCACTCTCTAGCCCTGTTACCTGAGTGGGAAGGGATGCAAGAGCCTCATTTAAAGGTGCAGTTGCATGTGCAAGCTTATGCAGATGATGTCTGCTTATTTTTTAGTGATTATGAACAAATAAGAGATATTTTTACTGAATTTGACTTATTTGCAGAGGTATCAAATGCTAAGCAGAATATAATTAAAACAAGAGGCCAGATTATCTGGACAGGTAACCAGACTGCCATTAACTACAAAAAGATTTCTATCACCTCTGAATGCTTAAATATACTAGGTATCCAGTTTGGCCCACAAAACCTTCCAGAAGACAATTGGGATCTAGTATTAAAAAAAGCTGAACTTAAAGTTCCTAGATGGAAACAGTACACATTTTCAAAGCAGAAACAAATTCACATTCTTAAACAATTTATAGTCCCTTGTTTGCAATATGTAGCTATACTCTTTCCCCCTGCCACCACATTATGAGACCAGATTATACAGCTGTTTTTTCCAGATGCTATGGGGAAACTGGCTAAATCCGGTTAAGAGATGTTTTACCTATTTGGAGAAGAAGAAAAAAGGAGGTTTGGAAATGATTGATCCTATTGTATTTTTTAATGCCCCTTTTTATACCCAAACTATTAAAAGAAAGCTTACGCAACCTGACAGCAGAGATGGAATTTGGATAGAGATAGTACTAGGCCGCTATTTTAAAGTGTGGCAAAATTTGGCTCTGAAAATTAACCTACGTATTCATATTCCAGCATATTTTTGACCAGCAGCTCAAAAATTATATAAATGGCAGATTTCTAAACAACAAATTAGTTCTAACACATTTAAATCTTTGTATAAGATCATAATGTGTCAAATACACCCAATTGACCCAAGCTTTAAGAATTGCCCTACCGCCCAGAATTCATATATTCTGGGGCCAATTAAATAACCCTAGAATATTGACTTTTATGTGGGGAAACACAGTGGTTTCTAATGTATGGTCGATTAAATGTGAGGGGAACTGCAAAGTATAAAGCGAAGGAGGAAAGGAATTGTCCTTACCGGGACTGTATTAACCAAGAAGAAACAATGAAGCATTTTTTGTTATATTGCTCTTATGAGCGGCTATTGTGGGGTTACATTGCAAAAAAATGGAATTTGCCTTGGTTATTGAATTTGAACTATGACACTCTAGTGCTAGGTATTTATCTTCTCAGTTTACAATCCTTTAATCATAGGACTTTAGCAGTTTTTTTCAGATGTTTACATTTTTATTTATGGCAGGTGAGATGCCAGTGGGTGACATAACAAAGAAGAGTGTCATACGAGGGGCACTGTCATTTAGTTAAAAAGGAATTACAGAAAGTGTATTTAAAAGACATGCAACTGTTTAATGTTACTAAAGTCAAAAACTGGTGGAAAGGATTTTCTCATATTATTAAGTATAAATGAAGCTGATGATTTGTTTTGAAATTAATAATCCTGGAATATATGTTAATTGGATTGCCATATGATTTGTACTGTAAATATTTCCGTGTTTCCTTTTGTTTGTATTTTGATTTATGTTCTATTGCCAATAAAAACTCCCCTACTCTTTTTGATAAGTGCCATGGGATCTTTAACATCCACCTGAACTACCACCAATCCAGGCAGTTGGGACATAGTTTTAACGTCTAACCCTAAAGACAGCTCCTCAGATGTGCAGCACCCCCTCATGCTGCACTACAGTGTCAGTATTGGGATATTAACCCAAGTGCCAGATGTGGGAACTGAACCCACAGCCCTCTGATCTCCCGGCCTCAGAGGCGAGTGTGCTACCTACTGAGCCACTGACACTGACAATCCATCCATCCTGAGGACTGTACAAAAGATGCTCCCTTAAGACACTTAAAAACTTAGCCCTAATGTTGTGAGTAAAGGAGCATTCTGAGAATGTCCTTTATTAGTTTGCTTTGCTTTATAAAGGAGGCTCTTGAATAGTACTGTTTAATCAGGTTTTTATGCATTACGTTTGCTTTCAATTATAATCACACAAGCCGACTTAACCGTATGATTACATTTCACTTTTTTATCAGATTCCTTGCATTTTGCATATCACAAGAGTCACACTTTAAACATAAAAAATTACAGCAGATAAGGACTGCTAGGCCCACCCAGTCTGCCCATTTCTCTACCTGCTGCAGAAACCACAGATCCTACTGATCTCTGGCTTTATTCTCTTTCCTGTCATTCGGGTTTGGCAACTTGCTTGTTGTGGTGCTTCACAAGTTACCACCATCCTACACTGGAACCAATTTGGCCCAGCTTTCTCACCTAGAGACCAATCGGTTCTGGCCAGATCTTGTCTCTTTAGATGTTTCATCATTACTAGGGTCAGGAAGAAACTTTTTCCTTGCACACATCTCTCATCTTAATGTCTCACTGCTGTAGTGTAGATGAAAACACAGATTTTTCTTGCACTATGGGAAGCCCCCAAGAAGATCTCCATCTTCTCTGTAATTCCAGCCAACCTTTTCTCTGAACACCTTCACCACTGTGATGTAGCTTTTTACCACAGCAGCCTGTAGCAGGACCCTGTAGCTATCTCTCTCTCAGCAGAGCTGCAGAAGCAATCTTCAGAAACACACTCTTCCAAACATGGAGAAAGGCATGCCCAGGCCCTGTGGGACAAATTTCTGGCAACCCTCAGGCAAGCCCTTTCCCAGCCTTGCAGCCCCATCTTCTGCATAGGGGATGGAGCCCTCCCCCTCCCTCCAGAGGGGCTCCCATCAAACTGACTCAGAAACCAAAAGTCCTTCTCTTTTGGGAGCTCTCTGGCAGTCCCCCATTGGCTGAAACCACTGTCATTTTCAAATATTAATATGTATGATGCTCCCTTGACACCTGATTGGCTGTGCAAAAGGGCACCTAGATTTTCTGTAGCTTTTTCCCCCCAACAGTTCTTTCAACAGTCCCATAGTCCCTTGGGCAAAATCTGACATTCCTACTGGTTGAACAGTGGTCATATGGCTGCTATCATGGCTGCCAGCAAAACAGTTTGTACTCAGTCCATACAACGTCCCCACTTCAACATGTTCCTGCAGCCAAACAAAACATTTTTATTGTAACAACTTCCCTGCCAATTTGTAGAAGCCCCTTTCCTCTGTTAAATGCTTACAGCATTTAACAGTTTTATTCATTCCTATGATTGTCGCTGCTGCCATTTTAAACTGTCCCCAGGCAGCCTATTTATAGTCCCACTGTAGTCCATGCACTGCTTCACTTCCATGACTTGCTGTAGCCAACATAAATCTTTTCATTTATGATTGCCCCTCAGATTGTTAGAAGCCCCTATGCCCTTTTACATCTCTGCATTTTTTAACTTTTATATTTATTTCCATGCCTATAGCTAATGCTGTTTTCGCATGCCCCCAGGCACTAGACAGGCTCTTTCATTAATATTTAGTGCCTCCTCATTAATATGCATGATGTGGCTCCTGATACTGCAGCACAATTGTTGCTCCAAACAAAACATTTTGCCTGCTTCCTTTTTGCCTCCCTCATGTCTCTAGTCCCCATGTTGCCCAATAAGGGGACCAAGAATACCGGAGAGGCATTTTAAGTGGCCACATGAAAGGCTGAAACTGACACGCACTTCGCACTGAAGTGCAAACCAGGGTGAAGGCTCCATTGTTTAGCTCCTCTGGCCATGTTCTGAAACAAAAAAATTATGCGGTGGCCAGAGGGAGGATCCAGAGGTAACAGAGGACTTTATGGGGCACAGTCAGGACCTGGGAAAATCAGGGGACACAATGGGGAAAACTGGAGGAAAACGGGAGATGAAGCATCCACAGAGGGGCAAACAGGTAAGCCCCCTGAACAGGGGGATTACATATAAAAATAAAAATGTTATCTGTCAATCTTCCAGGCCAACCACAACATCCAGCATATTCGAAAAAGTGCTTGTTAGTGGTGGCTGCTTACCTGCACAGGCAGGGCGTAGTGATATTTTGATACCTAGATTATGGGCTATTGTGTGGTAAACCAAAGAGGAAGTGGTGTCCTTAAATCAAAAGGTAAAAGCACCCTGCAGAGATTAGGTTTCCTCCTAAATTAAGTAAAGTCCCACTTGGAACCCAAACAGACCTGGGAGTTCATATGCTCAAAATTAAACACAGAACTGGGCAAAGCTTTCCTCCGTCTGCAAAGGGCAGAAGCTTTAATTCATTGTGACTAGATTCCAGGCAGGTCAAACAAGTGCTGCACAGGAAATCTTGTGACTTCTGGAATACATGGCTTTCACCACAGCAGCAGTGCTATGAGTCAGATTGCAAATGAGGGATATCAGTACTACCTCAGAAGGCACTGTCATTAAAGACCAGTATCAAGTAAGTCAGTACAAGCTCCAGAGTGGTGGAAAGAAATAGGCAGCCTCAGAGGGGATATTCCATTCCTTCATTCCTTGCCTATATGGGTTTTGACCACATATGCATGCTACTAGCATGGGGAGTACATGGGCGTACTTTGGTGGGGGGGGAGTAGTAATTGGATTATGGACCCCTCAGGAAAGAAAAGAGAACCATCTGAAACTCACATCAGTGCTCCTTTCCATGATGTTTTTCTCCTCCCTGTTGCAGGGACAATCTAGATTAAGATGGACAATACAAAAATGATGTATTACATAAACAGTGAGGCACAAGGACACTGTACAGAGTTGATGAAATCAGGAACCTGACTTGCAGCTTAAATGTGAACCCCTCTGCAATATACCTATCAGGAAAGGAGCATGCACTAGCAGATTCACTAAGTAGGGTAGGACATACCTGTATAAACATACATATAAACATATGAAAAAGTTAGCAGAAGAACACACTTTGGGCTGTCTAGTTTGCTCATATTGCAGGGTCCACAGCTTGAGATACTGACCATGCCCCCCCCAACTTTTCAGATCCTTTCCATCCTCCCCACTCTTGACCTTTACCTTCCTCCATGTCTATCCCAGCCTCTCTTGAAGCTGCCCACCATCTTCAACGAGACCACCTCTTTAAGCAGCACATTAGAACTGGCCACCAGCCTCTTTGTGAAGAAGTGCCTCCTGATCGCCCTCCTAACCCCCCCCCAGCTTAAGACTGCATCCTCTTGTGTTATGGCCACCATGTAGCTTGAAGAGACCCTCCTTATCCACCTTATTTATCCCCTGTCATGTACTTGAAGGTCTGTCATGTTCCCCCCCATCCTGTAGAGAATACATGTTCAGCACCCTCAAACTCTCCTCATATGCCTTATCACTTTCAAGTACTTGAAGGTCCCAATCACGTCCTCTCTCTCGCTCTCTCTCTTTCTCCTTTCCTCCAGGAAGTACATGTTTAGTGCCCTCAACTTCTCCTCATATATCTTACCCTGCTGACCCATGATCATCTTTGTAGCCCACATCTGGACTGTCTCCAGTAGTTTAATGTCCTTTTTGAAGTGTGGGATCAGTACCAAACTCCATACTCTAGATATGGCCTCACAAGTGATCTATACAAGGGCAATACAACCTCTTCTCTCCTACTGCTAATCCCTCTAGCTATACATTCAAGCATTTTGTTTGCCCTCAATGCTGCTTCCTTGCACTAGTAAGTAAGTAAAAGTAAGTAAGTAAAACTTTATTTATATAGCGCCTTTCCAAACCAAGGCACTGTAACAAAGCATGGCAATATCCTACATAAATAAAACAATAATAATAATAATAATACAAATAACCTAATGATACTACAGATATAATCATTCAGATTAAAGATATCAAGAAAAGCCAGGTTGAATAGATAGGTTTTAAAATCAGCTTTAAAACTTTTAATGGTCAGGCATTCTCTTAACCGAAGAGGTAGAAAATTCCACAGGGTGGGATCCACAAAGGAAAAAGCTCGAGCACCAGAAGTTTACAAACACACCCTGGGAATCTCTAGCAATCCCAAGTAGGCTGATTGGAGAGGATGGAGGGGGCAGTAGGGAGTCAGAAGATCTTTCGGATAGCTGATTGTGTAGGGCTTTTAAGGTCAGCAAGCCAACCTTAAAGGTGATCCACCACTGAACAGGCAACTAGTGCAGTTCATGCAGCACAGGCGTAATATGACTAGCCCTGGATGTACCAGTCAGAAGCCTGGCAGCCGCATTCTGCACCAGCTGCAGGTGGTGGATATCAACCCCTGGAAGCCCTAGGTAGAGGGCATTGCAGTAATAAAGGTGGGTGGCGATGAAGGCGTGGACCAAAGTTGGTAGGTCATCTGGAGGAACAGGTGTTTCACCCGGGCACTATTCCTCAGATGGTAGAAAGAGGATCTGACCACAGCTGACACCTGAGATCTCAGAGTCAGGTCTCATTAAAAATAACGCCCAGGTTCTTCACCCAGTCTGAGGTGGTGAGCTGGATGCCATCAAGCTATAAGCCTGAAGACTATCCAGCTCCCATACTCACCCCCGGATGACCTGGGTCCACCACCAACACCTCGGTCTTATCCGGGTTCAGCCTCAGCCAGCTGGAACTCATCCAGTCCTTGCTCTCAGCGAGACAATTGTTAAAGACAGAGACTGCATCCTCTTGTCCAGGTAGAAAAGACATAGGCAGTTGAGTATCATCTGTATAGCAGTGAAAACTCAAACCATGTCATCTGATGATATCTCCTAATGGCAGCATATACAGTACACTGCGAACAACATGGGCAACAATATGGAGCCTTCCGGGACCCCACAGGACAGAGAGAGTGCACTAGAGGAATAAATTCCAGTGACTATCCTCTAAGATCTGCTTGTGAGGAACACTTGAAACCATTTGAAGACCACACCCAATAGTCCACAAAGGAAATGCAGGTGCTCCAAAAGCACATCATGATCCACAGTGTCAAATGCCGCAGACAGGTCAAGGAAGACCAAGATGGTACATGACTTTTGATTTCTCGCTATTAGGAGGTCATTCAATACCCGAACGAGTGCAGTCTCAGTACTATGTCTCTTCCTAAATCCAGACTGGAAAGTCTCATAGATACCACAGGTCCCAAGATAATCCTCCAGCTGTGATGCAACCACCTTTTCAATAACCTTGCCTACAAAAGGCAGGTTAGAGACAGGCCTCTAGTTAGCTGGATGGTTTGGATCCAAGGAGGGCTTTTTAAGGAGTGGTTGTATGATCATCTCCTTTATGGGATCTGGAAAGACCCCCCTCTGCAGGGAACCCCAAACAATTTCAGCTAGGATCAGGCAGATGACAGCTACACAGCCCAGTAATGGGGGTGTAGGGCCCAGTTCCAAACTACAGCTGGTTGGGCTCAGAGTCTGGATGATTCTTACAATATCTATGAGTTCCGGCCTACTGAAGTCTGAACAGGCTTATCAAGTATTCATCACCTCCCACCGATTACCGCAATTCCTCATAGGGAGGGCCGGGCTGGTGCTGGCCCAGATGCTGACCACCTTATCTGTGAAGAATCGAGCAAGCTCATTGCGCTTAATCTGTGAAAAAGCTCCTCCAGGTTGGAGACGGATTGGATTGCACAATCTGTCTACAGTCTAGAAGAGCTAAGATGGTCGATTCTGCACAGCAGAAATCTCCCTGGACAGGAATTCTGCCTTCTTATAGGTGATTTCTGAGTGATAGTTTCCATAATGTTCCTTAAATCTAAGCTTATCAGCATCCAGGCTAGATTTATGCCAGGATCTCTCCAGTCTTTGACCCTTTCTCCTCAGCAACTTCAAGGAACCATCAAACCAAGGGCTCCTTGGGTGAACAGTAAGGGGTCGAACACAAAGAGGTGCAATCTTGTCCAGGTCATCTCCTACTGCCCTATTATAGGCCAGTACCAGATCTTCCAGACTCATGCATTCACTCAACAAACATGATAGATCCAGTACCACCATGGAGTGCTTCAGGTTGCTGGGGATTATCATTCCCAGGTCCTTCTCCTCCTCCATTGGAGATACCCGGATCCCTCCCAGGTAGTACTCTGTCCTGGGATTCTTGGCTTCAATGTCATAACTTTGAATTTCTTGGCATTAAATTCAAGCTGCCAGATCCCGGATCACCTCTCAGGCTTTTTCGGATCCTCCTGTAGGTCCAGTATCCCTTCGGCTGTGTCTGCTCTCTCACAGAGATTGGTGTTATCCACGAATAGGCCCATTTGGCCCTTAATGTCATCCCCAATGTCATTGATAAAGACATTGAACAACACCAGTCCCCCACTGCAGTAGCCCACTGGTGACCTCTATGGTGCTAGATAACTCTCCCCCCACTACTACCCTCTGGGTTCTATCCCTCAGCCAGTTTCCTATCCATCTTGTCATCTTCTTCCCAACCCTGAGACCTGCCAACTTTCTGATCAACCTTTTGTGGGATACAGAGTCAAAGGTCTTGCTGAAATCCAGATAGAGGCTGGCTACTGCTTGGCCCCTGTCTGCTGTCTTAGTGACTCACTCAAATAAATCAATCAGATTTGTTTGATACAATCTCCTCCATAAACCCTTGCTGCTTTGCATTGTGGAAACCATGTACCTCTAGAAATTTTACCAACCTTTCCTTAAGTATGGTCTCCATGAGCTTGCCCACAATTGCAGTCAGACTGATTGGTCTGTAATGCCCTGGGTCATCCTTGAGTTCACTTTAGTGGAGGGGCACCACATGTGGTGTTCTCCAGTCCTGCAGCACCATGCCCAACTGACCAGTGAACTACTGAACAGAGCCAGCAGTGACCCTGTGAGCTCTTTTGCTAGTTTCCTCAGTTCCCTTGGATGTACTCTGCCTGGGTTTTGACAATTTGTCCACCTTCAATGCTAGCAGCCCCTGCCTCACTCTTTCCTCCTCTATCACTACATCCATGATCCATACCCCCCACCCACTCCTCCTCTCCATACTGAAGGTATTGGTCCATCATTTTCCCTGGTGAAGATGGAACAGAAGTATTCATTTATTATCTCTGTGTATTCCCTGTTCTCCTCCACCCACTCTTCTCCTTTCTTAAGCCTAACAATCCCATTCTTTTGTCACTTATATAGTAAAAACAGGTCTTCTTCCCCTTCTTAATTCCCTAGGCTTTCTGCAGTTTCTTCTGTGCCTTAACCCATTGGACTTCCTTACTTGCCAAACTAGCCAGCCTTAGGTAATTCTCCCTATCCACCTCTCTTTCTTGGACTTCCTGTATTTCCTATAGGCTAACATTTTTTCTCTTACAGCATGGGCACCCAAAACTGAGCCAGCTGGGTTCTTTGGCCCTCAAGTTCTTTCCCCTGAGCCTAACACACTCAACTGTGGCAACCATTGTTCCTTCTTTAATGATGGCCCACCTGGTGCATCCTTAGCACATTGCCCACCATCCTGAAGTCCTCCCTCCTAAAAGCCAAGCTTTTGGTCTTAGTAAGGATGCTTTCCCTATTCATATCCACCCTGAACAACACTGTATGGTGGTCACTCCTACCTAGGGGATCTCTGAGCATTATGTCCTGTACATGCTCCCAATTCGTGAGCACCAGATCAAGGATTCCCTCCTCCCTGGTTGGCTCCGTGATGCCCTGAGTAAGGAACCCACTCTGCAACCCTTCCAGGGTCATTTGACTCATGGCACATATAAGAGAAATGGCTGCTTTGCCCTGAAAGGGTGTCCACCTCCAACATCTCCGCATTAGAGCCGCACCTTCTCCGGCAGCTCTTCCACAGCGACCCATCTGACTGCCAGATAGCACAGAGACCCGCATGTTACTTTGCCCTGAATGGGAGCCTACTTCCAACTTCTCCCCATGGGAGCCACACCTTCTCCAGTGGTGCTTCCACAGTGACCCACCCGACTGCGAGACAGCCCAGTGACCTACAGGCTACTTTGACTTGAATGGGTGCCCGCCTCCAATTTCTCCCTGTGAGAGCCGTGCTTTCTTGGGCGGCTCTTCCACAGCTCCCCACCCAACTACCAGACAGCCCAGAGACCCACAGGCAAATTCCCTGAATGGGCACCCTCCTCCAATGTCTCCCCATGGTAGCCATGTCTTCTCTGGTGGCTCTTTAATGGCATCCTGCCTTACTGCCAGACAGCCCAGAGACCCACAGGCTACTTTTCTCTGAATGGGCTCCCACCTCCATCTTCTCCCCATGGGAGCTGTGCCTTCTCCAGCAGCTCTTCCACTGCAACCCACCTGACTGCCAGACAGCCCAGAGACCCACAGGCTACTTTTCCCTGAACAGTCGCCCGCATCCAAAATCTCCCTGTGGGAGCCGCACCTTCTCTGGTGGCTCTTCCGCAGTGAACTGACTGACTGCCAGACAGCCCAGAGACCCGCAGGCCACTTTTTCCTGAATGGGTGCCAGCCTCCATCTTCTCCCTGTGGGAGTCACGCCATCTCTGGTGGCTCTTCCACAGTGACCCGCCTGACTGCCAGAAAGCACAGAGACCTCCAGGTAGGGACACAGAGATGCAGCCCGGCCACTGGAGCCACTGCCCGGCTTGAATCTTGGTGTTTCTGTCTCCACTGGCTAATTGGTGCTGTATCTCAGTTTCTAAGCCCTGATTGGACACTTCACCTTCTCCTGCCTTCCTATTGGCAACTGCTTTTCTCTCCCTAAGCTGCTTTCCTTGCACTAACATTTTAAATTATTGGTCTGAGTTTGCTGCTCTGTATACTGTATTGATTTCAGCATTTTAACTGTTTTTTTATCAATGCTTAGAGTCTACATTGCTGTGATTTAAATTGCCAAATACTGTTAGAATTTTAGACTGTATGCTCTTCTCTGCTTTGTAACTCTGCCAGAGCTGACATAGTACTGCTAAGCACTCCATGGTACCCCATATCTTTCTATAAATTCTCTTCTTTCTGAATTAAGTCTCCTATAATTTCACACTGCCACCTATCTCTGTCCTTTGCCCTGATTTTTCTCTCTCTCTTTTCTCCCTGCACCCTTCCTTGTGCTTTGTTGGTAATCTCTCCCTCTCTCACCCTCCCCCAAATAGCCCAAGGTGTTACAGCTCTTTTTTGTTGATTTTAGTGTTCCTATTATGAAGTGTCTTTTGTTATACAATCCACCTTCAAGCTAGCCTGGTGTCAAAGGGATTAGCTGCCACTGCCTTTGCTGCTTTAAATTCACTGTCCCTTCTCCCTTCTCCCCTCCACAGGCTACTTTGCCCTGAACGGGTGCCCGCCTCCAACTTCTCTCTGTGGGAGCAACGTTTTCTCTGGTGACTCTTCCATGGTGACTTGTCCAACTGCCAGACAGCCCACATTTTTTGGGGACAAGGTACTGACTTTTCCATTAGCAGATTATAACTTCTAGCCACTAGAGGGCTATATCTTCACATGTTCGCTACCGTCCCATTACTGCTTTCTCTTAACTTTTAACTTTAAGCTCAATATGGAAAGGAAAGCAGAGCAATTAGCTTTATAGTAGTTGTTGGTCATGTGACCTTTCATTGAGGTTGCTGATTGGCATTTCACTAAGTGTCTACTTCTGCATTAGTTTATTATACTGTGCACCCACTAGTGGCTGCATCAGCCCAATTGTGCTCCTCACATTTAATTAATACTCCCCTACTAAAGTTTCAAGTTCTGTTTCTTACATTAGTTCTTCTTACAGTGCACCCATTAAGGGTTGTTTCCAGCCTTATTGTGCTCCTCCCCTTCAGCTAATACTACACTGGCCTGATTGTGCTTCTCCCTTACAGCACAGGCTGAAGCCTTAGCAAATATCCAGTCCACTTGAAACTCCCTAGTACCACCACCCTTGTTACAGTGCTCCTCAAATTCCAATAAGCTGGGCACTCCCCAAAAAGAGCTGCACCACCCTCCTGCCTCAGCCACTGTGCACACTATTTAATGCAACTGGACAACACAATGCTGGCACCTCCAAACTAATAATCCTTTCCCTTCTTGTTATCTCTTTTTGGGATGAAGTTAACAGG
This sequence comes from Neoceratodus forsteri, assembly GCA_016271365.2. NCBI lineage: Eukaryota > Metazoa > Chordata > Ceratodontiformes > Ceratodontidae > Neoceratodus > Neoceratodus forsteri. The sequence goes on along the minus strand of CM028131.1, from coordinate 345,665,133 downwards.
AAGATCATTGCACCTAATATGGATCACCCTGCCCTCTCAGGAATCCCATGGCCAGTGATGTGCACTGCAAGTGGAACAAATACAGAACCTTACCCGTGGCTTGCTTTCAGGCTCCCACCACAGATTTACAAACTCCAGGCACAACCCAAAATCCCAATAGCTGCCCTGCTATGCTACCACACCTTAACTTGTGCCACCTATGGCTACAAGCTCTCCAAGTTTAAGAATGCTGAGTCCACTTGGGTGTTCTGGGCATGCTTCCTTAGAAAGCTAATCTTGGTACTCCTCCTACTGTCTGAAAATGTGCACCCCAACCCAGGACACCCCCCCCTTACAAGCAACTCCATGAAACTGGGACACCTCAAGATTGTCTCACTAAATATAGGAAGCCTATTACCAAAGCTATCGCAGCTCCTGTCTTGGGTGGAGCTGCTCAAGCTTGATATAATAGCTCTCACAGAGACCTGGCTCTCCCTTAAGATCAGTTATGCAACAGTAGCTCTGGAAGGCTACACAACATTCCACCAGAACCATCTGACCATGTTGGGGGGAGCAGCTGTATGGTTTATCTCAAAAGTGACATTAAAGTACAAATACTGCCTAGCAGCCTACAATCCAAGAAGTAAGTAAGTAAGTAAAGTTTATTTCTTTCAAGCACCCTTCCCAAGCTCAGGGTGCTTTTACAATAATTCAGACACTTTAAAACACTTTAAAACACATCATATAAAACAATAAATACAGCAATCAAAAATAACTCCCACTTATTACGTCCCAACAAATGCTTGGGTAAAGAGGAAAGTCTTTAGCTGTTTTTTAAAACTTTCCACAGTCAGGCAATCTCATATCTGACAAGGTAGAGAATTCCACAGGGTAGGTGCCATAAAGCCAAAAGATCTACTTCCAGACATCTTCAAACGTACCCTGTGTATCTCTAACAATCCCTCATCAGAGGATCAAAGTGAATGGGCAGGACAGTAAGGCACCAAGAGCTCTTTCAGGTAGTGTGGTCCCAAATCATGTAGGGCCTTAAAGGTCAGCAATGCGACCTTGAAGGTGATCCGCCACTGTATTGGCAGCCAGTGCAGATCACGCAGCACAGGTGTCATATGGCTAGATCTTGAAACTCCCATCAACAACCTGGCTGTCGAGTTCGGCACAAGCTGCAAGCAGTGGATATCCACCCCTGGCAGCCCTAGATAGAGGGCATTGCAGTAATCAAAATGGCTGGTGACAAAGGCATGGACCAGGGTAGGAAGATCTTCAGGTGGGACCAAGTGTTTCACCAGGGCTATGTTCCTCAGATGGAAAAAGGTAGAATTGACTATGGCTGACACTTGCGCCTTTATGGTCAGGGCCTCGTCAAATATCACACCTAGGTTACGCACTTGGCCCGAGGCCAGAAGCGGGGCCCCCCCAAGATATAAACCTGAGGATTTCCCAGTCCAAGCCCCTATTGTCCTCCCTCCAGGGTCCACAACCTATACCTCAGTTTTTTCAGAGTTAAACCTAAGCCAACTAGTACTCATCCAGTCCTGAATCTCCAGGAGGCAGTTATTAAACACTGTGATGGAATCAGACTCCCATTCAGGCATAAAAGATAGGTAGAGCTGACAATCATCAGCATAACAATGAAAACTCAGCCCATACCATCTTATAATGTCCCCCAGTGGAAGTATATACACCACAAATAACATAGGGGACAGAACTACCCTTGCGGTACCCCACAGGGCAGCCAGTGAGGGGCTGAGGTGTAAATCCTGGACACCACTCTCTGTGATCTACCCTCCAGGAAAGATTGAAACCAGCTTTGGACTGCCCCCCTCAGACCACAAAAAAACCGCAGGCAGTCAAGCAGCACCCCATGATCCACAGTGTCAAATGCTGCTGACAGATCCAGGAGAACCAAGATGGAACGGGTCCTCCGATCTCTTGCCATCAGGAGATCATTCAATACCCGAACAAGAGCCATCTCTGTGCTATGCCTTTTCCTGAAGCCGGACTGGAGAGGGTCATAGATATTGTGGCTAGATAAATGATCCTCCAGCTGCAGTGCGACCACCTTCTCAATAACTTTCCCTACAAAGGGTAAGTTAAAGACCGGTCTGTAATTTGCTGGACAGTCAGGGTCAAGAGAGGGTTTTTTTCAAAAGGGGTTGTACAACCACCTCCTTTAAGGGATCCAGGAAGATCCCTTTCTCTAATGAAACCCCCACTATCCCAGCCAGGACTGGGCCGATAACATCTACACACCCTACCAACAGGTGAGTAGGGTCTGGATCCAACTTACAGTATGTAGGTCTCAGAGTCTGGATGATCCTCACTATATCTATCACTGCTGGTAAGCTAAAGGTGGACCAGAACAGCCGGGCATTAGTACCACCTGATTGACCAGTGCAAGGTCCAATGGAAGGGTGCTGGCACATCTCATCCCTGATGGTGGATACCTTGTCAGCAAAGAATTTTGCAAACTCCTCACACTGTACCTGTGATAATGCTCTGCCAGTCTGAAGACAGACTGGATTGCACAGTCTATCCACAGTCCAGAAGAGCTGGGATGGTATATTTTTTGCTGCAGCAATTTCCCTGGACAGGAACTCTGCCTTCTTGTGGAGAATTGCTGATTGGTAGAGCTTATAATGTTCTAACAATCCAAGTCTATCCACCTCCATTTGAGTTTTCTGCCAGAGTCTTTCCAATTTTCATCCCTGCCTCTTCAACTCATGGACCTCCCCGTCAAACCAGAAAGGTCCCAAGTGGAGAGTGTGGGGACGAACATGAACTGAAGCAATGACATCCAGGGCCTCTACTACAGCTCTATTTTAGGCTAGGACCAGAGGCCCTGAATCCATGCTATCCCTTGGAAGATCTGAGAAGTCCAGCTCTGTCATTAGGCCTTCTGAGGTCACCCCTCTTAAAGGATGGAACTGTACTAACTCCCTAAGGGCAGGCCTATTTTGAGGAGCCGCAAATCTAAACCTCAGGGTGTGATGGTCAGATCATCCGACTGACTCCACCTCCACACTGAATTTCTCCATCCCAAGATGGAACACCAAGTCCAATGTGTGCCCCTTCCTCATGGGTTGCAGAGGTAATAACCCGTGACAGGCCCAATGAGTTCATCAATTGGAGGAGGTTTTGACCAAATGGTGAGAGTTCATCATCGACCCAGGTATTGAAGTCTCCCAGAATTAACCATCTGGGAGACTCCAATACCATATCGACGATGAAGTCTGCAACCTCCTTCAGGAACTCACTCCCATCCCCTGGTGGACGGTAGATGAGAAGGGTCCTGTAGCCTGCACCAACACCCACTATGCACTCAAAGGAGTTGGTATCACCAACTGGCACCTCCCTGAGATCCAGATCTTGTCTAAAACAGACAGCAACCTCCCTGCCCCTCTGGTCCACTCTCAGGCGTTGAATCATCGAGAACCCAGCTGGAACAGCAGAATCAAAAACAGGAGCAGCATTTCCATCTAGCCAGGTCTCAGTGATGTAAGCCAAGTCAACAGAGGAAACAAGATCTGCAATCACTTCAGTCTTGTTCCTAATCGACCTGGTATTGCTTAACACCACCTGAAAGGGACAGGAATCCAAGGGTGACCCCACTTTCTGCCTGATTAAAATCACTATCAGAGCCCTTGGGTATGGGGACTAAGCAAGGAGAACCTAGTTCCAGTACCCATTTCACCCCAGGATGTCTCCTGGTCCTCACTGCTCATATCCACCCACTTCTCTCCCATCCCCCCCAAGAGTTCCAGGATCCCCATCTCCTACTACACTTTGATCTCACAATGCCGAGATTTTGACATCTAACATAAGCCTCCACTGTAAGTAGAGGTAATTCAAAAGGACGGAGATTCCTAAGTCTTGAGGGGGAGCACTGCCTGACCATCTCTCTTATATCCCAACACATATTTCCAACCCTTTAATAATTCAAGACCATTCACCCCCATACAAACATAACCCTCCCCTCCCTGACTTAAAAAACCCTCAAAAATGATACCCCACCCTCAAAAACAATCCCAACTAAAATAGTACTAAAACAACAAAATACCAAAATAATCACTTAAAAGAAAAGAAATAACTCATTCACAAAGTCCAGATTTGCAGTCCAAGTTTGTAGTCCAATCAGTTATTCCAACCATATATAAAAGTCCATTTGAGCTCTCGCCTCTAATGGAGAATAAATTAAATAATTGACTTTAAACTGAAGTCATACCATATTTGTAAATAAGTCCCTTGGAGCTCTCACCTCCAATGGAAAGTCGACTAAAAATGTTTTTTTTTTTTTAGTTGAGCCAATCTCTCACATTGGCTACAGCAATAAACAGCAGAAAAGGAACGAACAGTAAATACTCTCACTGCCCAGCAAAAAACGCTTTAAGTTGGAAAATTCTCACCAATAATTTGGCTAGCTTCAAATCTTCTTTCCTTCTGTTAGTCTTTACCTAGGCTGTAGAATAACTCCAAATACCAGATTCTTTCAAAATCCTGGCACATCGATGGATAGGGATTCAATAAGGACCAGGAAGGGGTTTCCCGATACACAGATGGAAGAAGACCATCACCCACCAAGCCCTCGGTTTCGGCTCCTGGCCTAGGATCAACTTTCCAGAAGACCCCCCCGGAACACCTAGAGGTGCTGGACAAGCGCTACCCGCCCTCCAGTGGATCACGCCCCGGTGTCTCCTACCCAGACCCAGCAGTTGTGGCCAATTCCCCGGCAATACTGACAGACTCTCCCTACCCTGATCCTCTCACCACCTCCACAGACCACGAAGAGGGAAGGAAAACCAATGGAAATAATTCCTTAGTCCATCTGCCAGGAAGCCCAACAGTCCTCCACAAGTTCCAACCAGCAGAGTGGACCAACCCACTCGAAAAGTTCCTCCTTGCGGTATCCTCGAGACCTCTCCTCACACCACCAACATGCCAGGATTTCTGACCATCATTCTCCCAGAACATCCAAGCATCAAGCAGGCAGTAAGCAGGTACTATATCCATTCTGCTTTAAAGTAATCTTAAATCTGAAATGTACTATGTCCATTCTAATTTCCAGTGGTTAACTTTACAAAAAATTGCAAGAACTGCAAACTCATATCTAATTACAAGTCACTAGTCGCTTTTCCTGCAACGCATTTTATAACTCACTAACTCACTTAATCGACCCTAACTAACTAGCATTACTACACTACACCTCAAAGATAAAAACTAAAACAAATCCACCCACAAAATAAAATAAATAATGTAGGAGGTACAAATTCTGGACATTAAGCTCACCATAGGCCAACAAAACAATGTCCTACTACTCTCTACTCTCTATATACCCCCTGTCAAACACACCACTAGCCATGAGCAGTTTATCAAGCATCAAGAGCAGTCTAAGTAAAAATGGGAACATCTCATTGCTTGGGATTTTAACATTAACTGGCAGTCCAAAGAAATATCAGCTGTAAGGGACTAAATATCAGGTCTATATCTCACTCAGATGGTTACACAAACCAATCAATCAATCAATCAATCAATCAATCAAACTTTATTTAACCAGGCATTCACATCATTGAGCAAGCTCATTTGCAGAATAGTCCTGGACACAAAGTACAAGTTCATTACAATAAGCAATGTCAAGCTATAACAAAAACATATTGGGATAAGGCAAAAATCTTAAATTACAGCTGCAACAAATAATAAGACATATGTAATTACTGATTGTATACATGCACAGCCATGTTCTAGTGGTAGGTTTGGGGACTACTGTGGAAAGGGAAGGGGAGGAAGTTGTAGGAAGGAGGGAGGAAAGGGAGGCAGGAGACAGTGGGTACAATGGGATGGGAGACACATAAGGGAAGAGGGGGGCAAAACCTGCTAAGATGTAAACCCCCTGGAGGATTTCCACTGGGGGAAGGGAAGCAAGGGTGGAGGGAAGTTACACTAGGAGGAAGCCTGCCGCAGAGGGAATAGGTGGCCAATGGGGTCCAAGAGCTGGGAGTACTCCATCTATATGTTTGTGTTACCTGAAACAATCACATACAGTATTCAGGCACTGATAGAGCCGCTGTTTGAATACATGGAGACTGGGCAAGAGGGAGCATTTAAGTACTTTCTGAGTGTTATTCCAGAGTGATGGGAGGAAAGAGCTGATGGCAGTATAGCCAAGGCGTGTCTTCATCCTCAGTAGGTTGAGGAGGACAATGGTGGAATTTCGGAGTCCATAACTGCGCACAAACTATTCAAACAGGTTACTGATGTAGGGTGGGAGCTTGTTTGAGAGTGCCCTGAAGAGCCACATGAGGGCATTTCTTTGCCTCCTCATGGAAAGGAACGGACAATCAATTGCCTGGTAAAGCAAGCAATGATGAGTCTGCAAGGGCATGTCAAGTATGAATCTCAAGGCACGATGGTAAAGTGTATCAAGTTTTTGGAGAGTATTCTTGGGGCAGTGACTGTATAGAAAGTCAGCATAGTCAAACAAGGGCAAAAAGGTAGTTTGGACCAGCCGCTTTCTAGCTTCGAAAGTGAGAAGGCGTCTTATGTGGTAGAATATACCAAGTCACTGTCTTAGTTTTTTTGAAAGTTCACTTAGCTAAACACTAAACCTAAGCTTGTTGTCCAACCAGACTTCCAGATATTTGAAATTATCAACTATTTCCAGGGATTCGCCAAGAAGGGTGAAGATCTGGGGGATACCAGGTGTCCCCAAAATGGATGGGGGATGCAGGGAGATGATCATGGTTTTGGTTTTTTTGATGTTGAACTCTTGCGCAATGTTCAGTAGATTATGCTGGAGCATGACAAAGTCCAGCTGTAACTCCTTGTGCACAAGATCTGGAGAGGGGTTAGTTGTGTAAAGGACTGTATCATCTGCCAGGAGATGAACATTCCCAGCAAGAAGGCCAGAGTCAATGCTATTAATATAGATAGTGAAAAGGATAGGCCCCAAGATGGATCCTTGTGATACACCTCGGGGCAGGACTTTAAGTGGGGACAGTTCCCCCTGTGCTTTGATTTGTTGCCTTCGATTTGTGAGGTAACAGTGAAACCATTTAACTGCAGCGTGGGATGAGCCAATGCAACCCAATGTATTGAGCAGGATGGAGTGATCAACCATGTCGAAGGCTTTGCTGAGATCTAGAAAAAGTGTGTAGATATGCTGTCTCCTGTCCAGAGTTTTTAGCCAGTCATTGGACACTTTAGCTAGAGCCGACACAGTGCTGTGCTTTGGCCTGAACCCTGATTTGGCTGGGTTAAGGATATTTTCACAATCCAAATACTCCCTGAGTTGTGAGTTGACAATTTTCTGAAGTAGTTTGGACAGTACAGTGAGAAGCGAGATAGGCCTGTAATTATTCAAGTCTGTGGGGTCCCCTGATTTGAACAAGGGGATAATATGCGTGATTTTCCAACTAGGTGATAATTCCTCTTGGATAAGTCAGCAGTTGAATAGATGAGCAATTGGTGCTGTCAGATAATAGTATCCTGCTTTTAAGAAGAAAGGTTCTAATGAGTCAGCACCAGCACTCTTTTTAGTGTCCAATGAAAGAAGAAGGTCCTCCACCTGTTTGTATGAGGCTGGCTGGAAGTTGAAGGGAGGATGGTCAACCTTAGGAATAGGAGCAGGGCTAGTGTCTGCACTGGCGGCACTCAGGGCATTCAATTTACTAAGTGGAGAGATATTGAATGCTAGGCCTGCCATTGCAAAGTGGTTATTAAGCTGATCGAGTATCAGACCTGTCAGTATAGGAGTTATTTTTTATCACAATTTTAGCCAGGATTGGAGTGGCAGGGGAGTGTCCTTCAACCTCTCTCAAGATTTGCCAAAATTTGGCAAAGCAATTTTTGTTTTCCTCTAAGGCGGATTGAAAAAAACATGATTTTTTCCAGCCTTACCAGCTTTGTGCAGGCATTCCTGGCTACCCGAAAAGCGAGCCAGTCAGATTCTGACTGTGACTTCCTTGCCCTTTTCCATAATGTGTCTCTGGACCGCAGGGCCCTCTTCAAAGATGGACTAAACCAGTCGGCTGCCTACTTTCTGGATTTGACCTTTTTTAAGGGGAGCATGTTTGTTGATTACCCTTAATAGCAAATCCTGAAAAATACTGAATGCTTCTGTCACAAAGGGTGCTAGATAGAAACTCTGCCATTTAATATTGCTTAGATCTGTCAGAAAGGCAGAGAGACAGAAGTGTTTTAGGCTGCACTTTAGTTTGAAGGTTGAGGTGGAAGGGAGGTGAGGAGAGCACCTAACACATGTGACCACACAGTGGTCACTCAAATCACTGTGGAATACCCCTGTATGGGTGATATTGTGTGGCTTGTTGACAAGCATAAGATCGAGTAGAGAGTAGAGAGCTGAGGTCAGGTTTTTTTTTGTTGGGACAGGTGGACCCAGGAGTAACCTGGTAAAGCCCATGTTCATCACAGATGTTCTTAAGCCTGTTTGCACAGGGGTCATTCCAGTTGAGGTTAAGGTCTCCCATTATAACGCATTCATTATTCGCTTGTTCCAGGAAGGAATGAAGGTGAGGCAGTATACCCAGGCCAGTGGTCAGTGGCCTATAGCAAGCAGCTACCAGCAGGACAACTCCAGGTGATAAGGTTAGCTTGAAGGAGAGACATTCAAATTCTTTTGGAATTGATGTACGGACAGTGTCAGTGGTAAGGAATTTATCCTTCATGAATATGGCAACACCACCACCTCTGGTTAGCCTGTCACATCTGAGCAGGTTGTAGCCAGGGATAATGATCGCTTGGTCAGGTACATGATTCTTAAGCCAGGTTTCTGAGAACATTGCTACATCAGGCATATCATGTAGCATCCAAGCCTGGACCATAGTGAGTTTGTTAGCCAGACTGCATACATTCATGTGCAGGAAGCTCAGATCCTTTAACTGTGGGTGCTCCACTGGGGCAGCTATCAGCCGGGGGGGGCTGGGTTTAATTACACACTATCTGCACAGAGCTCAGCAGGATTAGTAGTTTCCTAAGTCTTCTTAAAAGGAATCTTAGGAAGGCTTAGTTGGTTTGAATAGCATGATCACTGCCTTTGGCATCAGGACATGCTTTGAGGGGGCATCGAAAGGTGCTCAGAGCAAATATTGCTACCCTGAAGGACAGGATGAGGGGTGATTGCTTAAGAGATATTGGGCAGGGAGGAATTAGAAATATTCTGACTGCATGTGGATTACTACCGGGGGATAATATAAGCAGTGTAGCGAGCGCCGACCAATTCGGCTGTTGGCATGAGTTAGAGTTCAGGCATGTTATGCTATTCCATGGGTTCTGAAACTCTGAAAATAGGTGGAGGATGCAGCCTAGGAAAAGCAGGTATGTTGCAGGTGCCATCATGGTAATACTGAAGTTGGAGGAGAGATGCACCTTAAACAGTGCTTATGGCTGGCTGTTGGCAGCCCTGGGGTTTTGTCAGGGAGGATTTATGGGTGGATTCAACAGGCAAAGTATTGCCAAGCAGGGTTATATGTCATAAGGCATAAAACAGTGCAGGAAGGATAGGTGCAGGAAGGAGAGGTGAGAGATCAAGGGAGAGGTAAAGGAGAAACAAGAGGTATTCCAGCACTAGTAAAGATATAAAGGGAGATAGAACAATATGACTGGAAGTGCTGTATGATGAGTAAGTTAGTGATTGTTGGAACTGGGTTAGTAAAGAAGGTAGGAAACTCTGATATAGAGCTGTGCAGTGGGAATTAGAGCTGGCGATAACCAGCTGAAGGTACACGGTTGGTGGAAAATAGGGGAGTTGGCAGAATTAAGGGTGATGACTTTAAGAGGAGGGCTGAACTGAGGAGGAGTGTCTGTTGGAAGATACCCAAGTGTGAGGGGGAGGGCTATTTAATAGCATCTGGGATTGGGGCGAGTGGGTGGGACAAATAACACTCTTAGAGAGATCTGTAATGCTGCCAAGAGCCTCAGATGGCAGAAGCCAGGTTTGAAAAAAAAGCACCACAAGCAAAGTTCTTAGGTGGGCCAATCACGGGAGTCATAAGCACCAGGTATAACTACTGTAAGGGCACCAGAACCCTTATCAACTGGCTTCTCACCACCCGCCCTGACCATATCTCTGAAGTATCAATCCTACCAGACTCCCTTGGTGACCATTCCCCAGATATTTGCACCTGGACTAACAAGTTTACCAAATGCACATAAGTCTCGAGAAATAGATCATTAAGAACTGGTCAGCTTGATGCCTTCAAGCAATACTTGAGGCTGATAGACTGGTCACTGCTTGACAGAGCAAAGGATGGGAACCAAGCACTAGAATACTTCCTTAAGACTTTCACTAAAGCCTGTGACATCTTCACCCTGTGCAAGACCAAAAAAGTAAGAGGGTCCACTAACCCATGGCTCTCGGGCTCCCTCTTAGAGCTTATGCAACACAGGGACAACAAGTGGCATAAGACTAAGGCAACTGGCGCACAGACTGACATCGTTGCCTACAAAGCAGCCAGGAACAAATGTACAAAGCTCATCCGATCAGCCAAACCATCGTACTATAACAACCTACTAAGCAAAAATTGGGGCAATGGCAGGGAATTCTGGAATTCAGTGAAATCACTCACAGGAAAGGCATCCAGAGCTCCACCGGACCTAATCACAACTTCAGCCAGTACACTCCAGGAACCCGGTGATACTGATGACACATTTTTTATTTTATTAAGTATACTTTATTAGTTTTTTAATCTAAGGTACAGATATCTTTACATACAGGAGATCATACAATGCTGTATATATGCTTGCAAAACAGGTCTTCTGATCACCATAAAGTACAGCCAGTATCTAATAGTATCATATTTGATGTCTGCAACCCCCACCCTTTTTCCCCCATCTACCCCTACCACCCCCATCCTTACCCCCCTCCTATCCACCACCGCCACAAATATTAGCCTTAGCAATTGTAGATACATATCAATAGGAAGCCCTACTGAATGTAATGGTTAACTTATGCAGGGGCGTTAGAGTTAACCATTATTGTATTGGACTGGATTAATAGCAAATTGTAAAAAGGATCCCAAAGTTGTTTATATTTTCTCATTCTTTGGGTTAATCCTGCAATGACCCATTCTGCTTGTATAGCAAACATGATTTCTTTATACCATTCAGTATAAGTCGGTATTAGGGCATCTACCCAATGTCTAAATATCACTTTTTTGGCACAAACAGATATCAGTGCCATATAGGCTCTTTGGGTTTTTCCCTGGAGGGTTGTGTAATCTCCTAAAATACAAATTCCAGAGGTAAATTTATCTGAGAGGGGTAATAATGGATCCAGTTGGGATTTAATGCAATTCCATAATGGGGAAACTTTATCACATGACCATAACATATGCAGCAAATCCCCCTGTGCTTGAGAACACTTAGTGCAAAGATTAGACTACAGAAAACCCATCTTGAATAATTTAGCTGGAGTATAATACATGTTATGTACAATTTGAAATTGCATGTATCTGTATCTATCCCACTTGATGTATCTATATAGGTGCTTCCAAATTTTTAACCGACATCTAGGGGGTTCGGAAGTTGGAAGAGAGTAATCCCACCAGTAAGTTCTCTGTCCTTCTATCCCAGTAATTGTAATTTGTAAGAACTTATAAGTATGTGAAATTAAATGAGTAGACTGGACTGACTTAAGATATGGGGTTAAGACAGTTAGAAGGGGCGTAGTCCACCTCCCAGTGCCAAAATACTGCATTAACATATGACTAATCTGCAAATATTTAAAAACATGAGTGGTGGACCAATGATACCGGCTACAGGCTTCCTGGAATCACATCAGTTTCTGGTTGATAATTAACTCCTCCACCCTTTCAATCCCCATATTGGGCCAAAAAATATTAAGTTTTATTGGTTTGCTGGAGATTAGCAGATTGGAATTATTGGAGAGGGGTTGTGTTATATCTGTATACCCATTAGTCCTTAGTAAGGTGTTGAGTTGGTGTTGTGTAATCAAAAGAGCATCAAGTGGGGATCCTTTCAGCTTACTTGGAATATTTTTCTTATTTAGAAAAGGGAGGACTTCTGGAACCATATCGTGTAATGCACACAAGGATTTCTCAATTCCAAGCCAGAGAGGGGAATACATAGAATCAGATGAATATTCTGACGGAAGTATCCAGTATCTCAATCTGGTTAGATGCATTGCAAGGTAATACAGGTATAGATTTGGAGCTTGTAGGCCACCATCATTTTGTGCCCGTGTAAGCTTACAATAGCTTCTTCTTGATTTTTTCCCAGCCCATAGAATAATTTTATGTGCCTGAGTGAACCAAGATTTGGATAAGTCCCAACTGTACATTTGCAACGGGTATAATAGATGGGGTAATACATTCATTTTTATTATACTCATACGACCCCAAAGCAATAAGGGTGATAAAGACCAATGCTTAATATCCACCTGTATGTAACTTAAAGTGGCATCAAGTTAAGCTTTTTCATTATTTTAGGGGAAGGATGAAGGAAAATACCCAAATATTTAAGTTTATCTGATCGCCACTGTAGGCCCAGATAAACTATCTCTGTTTTTTGAAAATACTGATTAAGAGGAAATACTTCCATTTTATCCAGGTTTAATTTGTAGTTAGAAATCAAACTAAACTGGGATATTAATGTAAGTGCAGCCGGAAGGGATTGCGAAGGGGATGAAATATGCAGTAAAATATCATCCGCATATACGGAGAGTTTATATTCTGATTTCCCTATTGTAATCCCTGATACTAAGGGTGAGGAGTTAAGTTTCCTAATGAGGGGTTCAAGTAACAAGTTGAATAAATATGGCGAGATGGGGCATCCTTGATGAGTACCCCATCTCAAAATAAAGGGTGTGGAAAGTACCCCATTGCAGTGAACTCATGAGGAAGGGGAAGAGTACAGTATTTTGATCCAAGTGAGAAATTACTTGTGGAATACCATATCTGGGAAGTAGAGAAAACAGATATTCCCAGGACACCCTGTCAAAAGCTTTTTCTGCATCCAAGGAAACTAAAGCAGCCAGAATAAGAGAGTCCTTGGACACAGAAAATAAATAAGCCAACTTCCTGAGATGGTCGGATGAAAGTTGGCCCTTAACAAAACCTACCTGCTTTGCACTAACTAAGGAATCCCAGATCCGACCCAATCTTAAAGCCAGGATCTTAGCCAAAATTTTGAGGTTGACATTAATAAGTGAAATAGGCCTATAATTATGTACAACTAAGGGGTCCTTGCCAGGTTTGGGTAATACCACAATAGTTGCTTGGGTTAAGGATTTATCTGAGATACCGTTTTCATAAAAATATTGAAAGGTGTTTAGGAGAATAGGTGCTAATGTACTTTTTAGGGCCTTTTAAAAATTAGGGGAAAATCCATCTGGGCCAGGAGATTTATCCAGTGTGAGTGAGTCAATGGCTTCTATTATCTCTTTTATTTCAGTCGGGGCTTTTAGTATAGAAGACTGTGCCTCAGTAAGTGTTGGCAACTTAACATCAGTGATGTACAAGTCCAACATTTGTTGAGAGAAGGAGAAATTAGTGGGAGTTTATAAACCCTCATAATAAAGTTTAAAGTTTTCTCAAATATCTTTGGGTGAGGTCAGGACTGTACCGGTGGGTGATTGGAGGGAAGTAACTATCCTGTCGGACATCTGAGACCTGATTCTGAGCGCTAGTAGTTTTCCTGCTCTTTCCCCTTGATCAAAATATGTTATTCTAGATTTAAGCATGAGAAATTCTGCCTTTTTGGCCAGCAGCTGATTATACTGGGCTCTAAGGAATTCAACTTTTTCCCAATCTGCATCAGGGGATAAAGCTGAAAGGTTTGTTTCCGCTAGTGTGATCTGATCAATTAGGGAAGAAAGAGCCTGCTCCCTTTGCTTTTTACGTTTGGCTGCCAAGCGTATTAATTAACCCCTTAAAGCGCACTTTAATGAGCACAAGATATCCCTTTTAGGCATGGATGGGGAGTTATCTATCATAAAGTTAGAGATGAAGAATTGCATATGTTGTATGTGATCTTCAGATTTTATAATCTGATTATTAACCCTCCAAAGTTTATCTCGTTGAATATTTGGAGCAAAATCTATAAGTAATTAAACCATTTGGTGATCCGATATAGTTTTCGAGGAGTAAAAAACTGATGTGACACCAGAAAGGTAATCACTACATACTAAAAAATAATCAATACGAGAAAATGTATTGTGAGTAGGTGAATGGAATAAATATTCTTTCCTGGTTGGGTAAGTGATTCACCAGGGATCAACCAAACCTATTGAGTGCATTAGCTCCAACTGGGCTTTTTGACCTGGGGAAAACAATCATTTTGAGGGTCCCATTCTGTCCATGCTGTTTGACAGTATTTGGTTCCAATCCCCTCCTACAATTATTGGAATCGTAGACCATGGAGCTAACATAGACATAAGATCCATAAAACATTTTGAATCATCAGAATTAGGGCCACAAATAGAGCTGAGAATGACCTCGGAATGACCTAATACAGCCCGTAATGTAATATAACGGCCTTCCAAGTCTGAGATTTCTTGTAACAAGCGAAATGGAATTTTACGAGCAATTAGAATGGCAGGTCTCCTTTTACGGGAATTGAAACCGGACCCAAAAACCTGTCCCACCCAGAGCCTACGAAAGTAGTGCACTTGAGTGGGTAAAAGATGTGTCTCCTGTAAGAAAACTACGTCAGCTTGTATATTGCGGAGATGTATCAGTATTTTCATTCATTTCGCTGGAGTTTGTGCCCCTTTAATATTCCATGCACAAAAATGATAGCCTGACATTTTTAGCTGTCTATAATAATGTTAAACTTCAAGTATGCAGTGACAAACAAAACCATTAAATGATGTTTCCACTTCAACTCTGGTATTTGTGGCAGTACCTTCCCCCCAAAAAACATTTTTTAAATCCACCCCTTCCCCCCACCATCTCGAAGAAACACACCCCACAACTTACCCTCCTGAGCTTCGCATAAACAAACTAATAGAATAGCAATCTTGTTCCCAAGATAACCCATTAATTATGGAAGCCCCATCCCCCGTTGCCAAGACATGAATGTTCCACCCAGATTAGTGCATCCCGACTTGCCCCCCCAAAAAACATAAACATCAAACAGTTTAATTAAGGAATGTTCCTCTTCCCCTGCTCTACCTCTCGTAGCAAATATATTTACGTTATACACCATATTTCTATTAACTTATAAACTCAAGGTTGTGACAACCCTGCCACAGTAAAGCCCAGGTCTATGTATTTATTTATCTATTTGCCAGCCATTCGAGGCCTTAATAATCAAAATAAACCCCTTCTTGTCTCCCATCTTCCCAATCCCCCCCCCTTAGCTTAATCCAACAGCTATTCCCGTCGTATTCAGGGCTTAACCCTGAACTCCTTAAGTCAAGACGATTACAAAAACCAGTGAAAGGTCTCTTGTGTCCTCAGTGAAGTGTAAAACAGTCCATTGCTTCCTCGATTTGTGTGATGGCATCTAGTGAAAGGGTCCTTGTAAAGTCCCGTGTCTGAATAACAAATCTACAATAAACTTTCCCTCTTCCAATATCCAATATTGTCCCACAGTCAGAATGCGAGAGGGTAAATAAAAAGAAACACCATGCAGGACTTCAGAGAAAAAAAAAACCTTACAGTGACTGGCGAGACCGGTCACAATGTCTACCAAATGCTTCAATTTAAAGGAAAGCCGTTACCAATTTAACCGGGAGCAAGGCCATGATGCTAAATTCAATCTGATCTCTTGCTGCCTTTTAATGAACCTCCAAGCATCGCGAACACAAACAAAACGAGAAAAAAAAAGGAAAAAACCCTTCTGCTGCTGGTCCATAAATGGTCAGGGGGTCCGGAGGAGAGGTGTACGGAGTTTAAGCGAATTACACTAACTCTTCCATCAAACAAATGCCACTATGCAGAGTAGCCAGATCGGTAATCCCTCCCTCATATATTCAACAATGGGTAAACAAGTCAGGGAACATAGTGGGTAATTCTTCTGCTGCCAGGTTTGCCTCTTCAAAGCTTCTCCAACTACCCTGATACTGCACCATCAATTTAGCAGGGTAGATCATCTGGAATCGAATTCCAGCCACTATCAACTTTTTAATGAAGCAATGATAAGCAGCCCGCTTCTGTCTGACACTGACTGGCAGATCTTGGGAAAATCTGAGCTGGGCATCCTCCCATTTAATCTCTTGCAGCTCTTTAACTTTCATTAAGATGTGCTGCCGATTAATATAACTTAGGAGACGAATAATGAATGGCCTAGGCTTAGCACCCTGAAGAGGTCGAGGTTTCAGCGAGCGGTGAGCCTGCTCTACCTGATACACTGTAGATTGTGGTGGAGGACCTGCTATCTTTGCTAGAAGTTTCTGTATGAACTGAATTATGGCGGATCTCTCAGCTTCTTCAGGCAAACCAAAGATGACAATATTATTCCTCCTGTTTCTCCCCTCCAGGTCTTCTAGTTTGCCCTCTAATTTATTCAGTCTCTGCCTTAATGCCACCACTTATGGCTCCAACCTTGTCTACCAATTTTCCAACGAGGATGTATGGGCTGAAACATCTGACATTTTCCTATTTGTTTCCCCTCAATTTAGCCTGAATATTCTTCAGGTCCGAGGCAAGCTCCTTAAGAGATTCTTTAATACTAGCCATTTCCGCTAGGAATTTATCCTCAGACAGGGGAATAGAGTTGCTAGATAGCACCGCTGTCTTGTTGGGAGTTGCGGTCTGTGATTTAGATCTCTTAGCTGACTTATCTGGCGTCTGAGGCTGTGTCAGGGCCGGGAGAGCCTGGCGCATTTCTGAATCCATTTTCACACCCGTTAGACATTGAATGCTGCTTCTTTACACTTCTCGTAGTTTCCCTTCGCTTCAGACGGGTGTTAACAATAATAAAATAACCAATCTCAAGCAGAAACTTGTTAAATTTACTGTTTTTGGAGAGTTCAGGGGAGAGACAAGCGGGAGAGCGTCTGTTCAGGCTGAAGACATCACGTGATCTCCTGCCAACTCATTTAAACTTGCCTTCACTGACCTTAGCAGCGTGCTACCTAAGGACTACCTCACGCCTCCCAGTCAGCCATCCATCATGAATCCTCCTTCCCCCCCAACAACATCACAGGGACGAGACACTGAAATATGTCAAATGAGTCCTAGGGAAGACTAGAATGGGGAGTGACCTAGTTGACATGAAGTCAGTCGCCCTCACACTACATGAGCTCACCACCCCACTCACTAAGGTATTTAATGCCTCACTAAGAATGGATATGTTCCCAGACAAATGGAAGGCAGCACTGGTCACCCCTGTCTTTAAAGCTGGAGATAGAACCAACCTGGCCAATTATAGGCCCATATCTATCCTTCCCCCCCACTCTCCAAAGCCCTGGAGCAAGTGGTCTCTGATCAACTCAGAGAATACCTGGAAAAGCACAACCGTCTCTGTGACAGCAACATGGATTCCATAAAAATCACTCCACCATTACCAACTCGGTTGATTACACCTCACAGATCCACGATGCCATAGATAATGGTCTGGCAGTGGGGTCTGTCTTTATAGACTTCATGAAGGCTTTTGACACCGTTAACCATTAATTACTCCTGAACTGTTTACTATCCACAGGCTTATCCACTGACACAGTGGCATGGTTTGGCAGCTACCTCACACACAGGACACAAAGAGTGAAAATAAACAGCAATCTCTCTGAACCTAGGGAGGTGAACCTTGGTGGCCCCCAAGGATCAATTCTGGGGCCACTCCTGCTCAGCCTCTTCATTCACTCCCTATCCTCAGCCTGCCAATCACACCTCATGCTCTATGCTGACAATGCTGTTATTTCAGTATCCGACAGCAATCAGACCTCTATCATCTCAGAACTGCAAGCAAACTTTTCTCCACTGGAATCATGGTTCACACAAAATGAACTGTTGCTCAACTACAAGGAGACTAAAATCATGCTCTTCTCAGTTCCACAGAGCAAGAAGAAATACGGACCGCTGCTGATAAAGAGCCACAAAGGAGATATCTTGGAGTAAGTCAGCACCTTTAAGTACCTTGGGGTACACCTGGATGACACCCTAACTTTCTTGTTGCACATCAATCAAGTCGTCAAAATGGCAAACACAAAACTGGGTGTTCTTTACAGACACAGGCACTCCATGACCCTGGATGTCTTAGAACTTGTTATCTGTTGTTTTGTTTTGTCCACCATTGATTATGGCCCTGTGATCTATGGGGCTGACTCCGATACCACCCTAAAAAGGGTGAAAACACTGCTCAATAAGGCCTGCTGCTTGGTCTTAGGAGACAATGATCTGACTCATTCATGTGCCTTCTACAATGGGACCAGATGGATCCCCGTCCACCTCAGGACACAATTCCAGACTTGCCTACTAGGAAAAAACTCAATGTTAGGACTCATTCTGACCTTAACCACTAGGCTCTTCAAAAATCCACAACCTGCCATCAACACTAGAAGTGTGACTAAGTGGTGTCTGCAAGTGCTTTTCAGGTGCACAATGCAATCTGAGATCTCTATCCTTCTGGGGACCTAATGGATCGATGAACAACCAACTGCCCTAATTGAATGTAACAAGCTCTACCAGTTCGAAGCTGGGCTCCACTCTCACCTGGACCACAAAAATGTCTGTGCCTGCTTCTCCTAATGCTGACCCATCTGCCTCAACCTGACCCTCTCCCCCTCCATTCCTGTCCAGCCTCCATCATCCACACCCCTTCATACTCCTTTTCCCCCACTCTCCCCAGTCCCTACTTCTCACACTCCCCCCCCAGCACCCTTAACAAAGCCTACCCTTGCTGCTCCTACCACTTCCCAGTAGTCCAAGCCCCCTCTCCCTTCCCTGTCTCAGTGCTGTTCCCACTGCCTGCCTCTCCTCTCCTGTCCTTGAACCCACCCCTGACAAAGTCTACTCTGTCTGCTTACTTCACTCTCCTCCGCTCTACGGACCCACCCCTGACAAAGCCTATTCTGGCTGCTCATTTCACTACCCCTCAGTAGTGAACCTGCATGGCAATCTCAAAGTACTGCAGCTTACTCAAAGAGTGATGAGGACATTGCTAGCACTTCCATGCTGTAAATATTTCCCTATTTGCTGTTACAACATCACCTGCGTGTACTGTGTAACCTCTGTTAAGTGATGTCATGTCATGTTATGCTATGTCTTCTATTGTACTGTATTAAATGAAGTGGAACCTTTGTAAATGAGCCCTTGGCTCCAAGATATTAATCCTAAACTTCAATAAATAAATTAAATAAATAAATAAATGGTATGCTCCAGTGTACCTTGGTGTGTTTGAAGTCCCCCATTATTACCACCACTCATTTCTCTGCAGCCTCCAGTATTTGTGAGGTCAGTTCCCTGTCCCTCTCCTCATTCTGGTTGGGTGAACTGTAAACCATCCCCAACCTCAACTTTTCCCTTCTATTGGACTATAAATGAACCCACAATGCTTCCACCTTCCCTCCTCCAACTCCTCCCTTGTGCAAGTCATTCCTTCCCTGATGTAAACTGCCACATCTCTCCTCTTCTGTACTAACCTGTTCCTCCTGCATAATTTATATCCAGGGATCACAAGGTCCTAGTCATGGTGTGATGTGGCCCATGTCTCAGTTACTGCTGCTATGTCCACACTCCCTTCTACTAATTGCACCTGCATGTCGTCCATCTTGTTCCCAAGACTCTGCACATTCAGAAACACCACCCTTCACCTAGATTCTGACTCTCCTTACCTTCCCTCCCTTCCCTTCTTGTTTCACATTTTTCCCCACTATGTGGCCCCCATCTTCCCTTTCTAATTACTAACCCTTCCTCATACCCTCTACCTCCTCTATCAGGACCTTTTCCAAAAGTGTGGGGGAAATATCTGTTGATCTCCTCCTTCTTGAGACATTGGGCCTGCAGGCCCACTGCCCCCTCCCACAGTAGTTTAAATTAAGTGTAGTGGTTATAAATCCCCCAGTTTGTTCCAGTGTACCCTCAAACCCTCTGTACTGAGATGTAGCCTGTCCAGTGAAAAGAATGCTTTGTTTGACCAGGTCTTCCCCCAGTACCCCATATAAATGAACCTCTCCTCCCTGCACCATTTCCTCAGCCAGTCATTACATTTCTCTATTCTTCTCTTCCTGGCTGTGCTGGCCAGTTGTCCTGGTATCCCCTCCAAGAAGGCCAGCAAATTTGCTTCCTCCCTGTAGATCTTTCTTAACTTCCTGAATCAACTTTGCACTACCTCCACCTCCTTCCCAGGTAGGTCATTGGTTTTCATGGTTATAACTAAATTTGATTTCCCTCCATCCTCCCTTACTAGTTCCCTGATTCTTAGACCTACCTTCCCCCCTGTCATCCCTGGCATACAAACCAGCCTCCTTCTTGGATTTGGGTCTCCCTTTCTTCCCCAGTGAATACCCTAAATTATGTAGTCCTCTATGACTGCCACCCTTCTGTCCTCTGCACCAGTGTTCCCCTTCCTTCCTACCTACCTTACTTGTGGTACTAGCTGCTCCCCCACCTAACTGCCCCCCCTGCACTGGTGCACTTATTGCTGCATCCACTATTTATCCCCACAATTATTTCTCAATTCCCCTCTCTGCCTCCCCCCTTTCAGGCAATTCGTAATTGCTTCCACTATTCTTTGTCTTCTTTCTTTCCTTGTTTCTCCTTCCCCATCCTCTGCTCTGTTTTCCCTGCCTCCTGTTCCTGCCCACCCTGACTAGTTCCCTCTCCTCTCCCCTGCACTTCTACCATTGGCCCTGATTCAACCAGATTTCCTACCTCAACCCCCTGATGCATCCTCCTCCCTACCAGACAATGGTGCAAATCTATTTGATAAAGGCACCCCTTCAAAGGTTTCAACTTCTGGTGCTATCCTTACATCCCAACCCCTTACCCTTGCCACTTGACATTCCTCCACCCTGGGCCCCTCTGGTCCTCTGAGGAAGAGATACTCCCATATACTGGGTGTTTCCCCCAGTTTCCGTCCCATGACTGATGCCCTCACTCCGCTGGGCACTCCCATCTGCCTTTCTGTCCATTGCTATGCTCTTCAGACTCCCCACACTATCCTTCCCAGCTCCCATCTGAGCAACCTAATTTCAACCCTTAGCTGCTTCAGGCTATAACACACTGACAGCCCCCTTTCCACTACATCATCCCCAGGAAGACTACTGCCCCTCAACTGTTACAGTTTACCACTCTCCTGCCTCCCATATATGTACCTACAGTATTCCACCACATCTTCCTGGCCTAGCTTCTCTTAGCCCCAGTTTATGTCCCTGTGTGTAACCTGGTTAGGGATGATTGCAGCAAATCCCAAATACTCTTGGTTCCCCTAACCCTCCTATTTCCTTTCTGCATAGTACAATTGTAAGCTGACTTCAAATAGGGTGCACCTACAATCCCACCCTCTACAAAGTACTACCAACTCTCTACAGTATGCCTCCAACTCTCTCTTTCATAATGCTTAGTTCAATGTAAGTTGACCCTAAAATGGGAACAGCAGTAACCCCTTACCAACCCCCTTCAGTGTACTTCCAACTCTGCCTTGTACATATTACCATTCTCTTTACAATTTGCTATCCCACCTGACCAGCAGGGCCTGCAGCCTGTGTTCCTCCCTGTGGATGTCCTACCGACACCTTCATGTAACATACAAGTGGTCTCTGAGCCAAGAGGTTTTATACTCAGTGTTTCAAAGAGAGAGAGAGAGTACTGAGAGTGGGAAAATGGGTAGTACTGGAAATGGGAATTAGGAAAACAGAAGTTACCTCAATGCTGTTCCAGGCCTCCCTTGACGGAGGCAGTTCTAGGGGTTGCACTTGCTCTCCCCTAGAGAATCAGGTTCCTCTGTGCATTCCCTCCATTTCCACTAATTCACAAAGTATTATAGAAATTGAAAAGGGAGGCTATTACAATGAGTCTGATAGCATCAAAGTGGACAAATCACCATTGGTACTCACAGATGCTTGCAATGTAACAGAGCATACCAATAGATCTGCCACTGAGATGGGACTGGCTGACTCTGTCCCAGGGCAGGGTTAGTCACCAAGACCCTAAATCCTTCATTTGAGAGCGTGGTTCATGAGAAGTTAGAATATTGTAACTAGAATATCTCAAAACCAGGTACTGGAAGTTTTGAAAGTTACTAGAAAGACAGCAACAGAAAATGTATAATTCAAAATGGAAACGATTCAGTATTTAGTGTGACTCTCATCAGGTCACTGCAACGTAGCTTTATCAATATTTTTGCATTACTTACTCTAGTACATTTACTGGCCAAAGGCTTGAAACATTCCTCTCTGAATGTGTGTTTCTATCCCAAAAATTCATCAGTATATCTTTACAATAGCAATCAGTCCACTGGACTGAGTTGCCCTGGAGACTGAACTAGATGTTGATTTTGGAATCTTAGGATTAGAACTAATCTGTTCTAAACTAAGTTCAAACTCTGCACTGTGGTCACACTCCCACCAACAGTCAGATTCGTTTCTCTGCTTGAAGAGAGCAGTCGCTCCAAAGTACAGCTCCAGTCTTTTGGCTTTCAGAGCAGTTTAGCAATTTAATTTCTGTTATAATATTTGTTCTTGTTTATTCTCCGGTACCCAGTTAGTTCAGGCTGCAAGCTAACGCAGTTGCCACCTTTAGGAAACCACTTGTTTATATGACAAAACATTTATTTTATCCCTAAATAACCACTTGTTTTGCTTTCCTATAGTGATTTTACAGCACTAGAGTCACAGTTCCAGCATAGAGGGATCTGAGCAACTGTTCTTGATAAATATTGGAAACTGATAACAAGACCTTACTTCTTATTCTTAAAACTATTGGTTTTGAGGTCAAATGTTATTGTGATCCCCCTTTTCATGGAACCAGACTGAAAGAACAGTTTTAGAGCCTTTTATAACCCCTTGGTCTGTACTACAATTTATTTGATAATAAAACACATAAAGTCAGGAACGCACCACCTTAAATATAAAGGACACCTGGGCTTCATTTAAGATCACATCTCCTATATTAATTCATATGGACATATTGAACAAACATACAGACATCCCCAAAGTACCTGATGTGTTTTGGGTCACTACAATCGTTTACCAAGTGCTACTGTTCTTAGCGATCAATCTCATTTTATACACCTCAGTGATGATCTCATTATGATATATATAATTCAATACATAAATAAATAATTCTAGGTTCAGAAGACAAATACAGTTTTGAAATGACTTACCACTATACACATAGCTAAAAATGACCAAAAAAACATACAAATAACTATACAAAAATTGAAACTAATATTTAAAAATCATTAACTCCATGTATTCTTTTCATTTTAAATACATGCTCATGTAAAACAGAGTTATGAAAACAATTTAGCTCCCCACTATTTCAACATGTCTCATTTCTCTATATCAGAGCTCAATATTTTATTCCTAATGATAACACGATTGTAATGCAGAAGTACAATGGTTATAAGGGATTCATTATTAGAGGTTAAATTGAGGTGGAACGATCTGAAACATCATTCCACCTCCTCAGCCTGCCAGCATTTTCACTTGTTTCAGCTTCGGGAGGCACACACAGTCACGACTACAGCTGCACCCACCATTTGGAAAAGAGAAATGCAGCACAGCCTCAAACACAAGTTAACAAAGGTGGCCAGTGGCCACTCAGAAAACACCAAACAACTGGATAAGCTGTTTTCTTTTGTTTTGTGTTTTTTGTAGGAAATTAGCATATGTAAGTAACTAGCTAACCAGTGCCACTTTGCTGAGAAGAGAACAGTTACAAAGATACTTTAGTTTCTTCAGACTTTGAAGCTCATCCTGAGAACAAACATTCAGCACCTAGTTGTTATGCTAACTGCCGCTGTCTCTCCTGACAGAGAATAATAGAACCCCCAGTCCCCAAGCATCAGGCAGGCACCACAGTTCACACCTTGCCAGGTGCCTTGTCATGGCTGGTACTAGCAGCCAGCCAAGAATTGTTAGAAATGTTTGTGGGTCTTCAATGGTCTTTTGAAGATGGAAATCGCTGGCACCAGTGTCTGTGAAGCACACAGTCTCATACCTCCCTGAAAAAAATAGGTGCAAGTCAAGGGTATAAAACTTGGTCCAAGAAGCAGTCAACCCTTACTTTGTAGTTACTGCAGTGTTACCTGACTGTGACATACTCATACTCCTTCCAAAAGCAACGCGCTCCCGTCTGCCGTCTGCTGCCTGGCTGAACCACCTACTGCCATCTGTCTAGACCGACTTCACTTGCTGACTCACTCTAATCAGAAACTATCACCACTCTGTCTACTCTGCTGCAATTGGGGAGATCAGCACATTTTGATTAAGCACACTGAAAGTTTGTCCAGTGCTGCTACTGGCTCCTGGACCTATTGGTGATTGGTGGGTGAGTGAGTGAGTGAGTGAGTGAGTGACTGACTGAGTGAGTGAGTGAGTGAGTGACAGTCTATAATTAAATTGAAATGTCTGTTCCCATTTACAAAATTGTTTCACGGCATGGCTGGTTCGGGCACAGATTTCTGAAAAAAGCAACACTATAACAATAAGCAAGACAATGCAACTTGATGTGGAATAGCAGCCACTCTCCTTCTCGTAATAACAAACCTGCTGTCTGTTACCTGAGAGGCAAAAATGTACACATTATATTGTTAGGAAGATCAAGACTGGCAGAAGGTTTAGATGGAAATAAAAGAGTGACCCATCCAGTTAATTTCCTTAGATGACACTGGAAGCTGCAGCTTTCACTTTGGCTCAATGAATCTCTCAGCAGCTGATAATGATATCTAGATTGAACATGTTCACCACATTAGAATGGGAGACTAGCAAAGGAAATCTGCCAATTCACAGCCCTGACATTTAAACTTTAGCATAATTGCATTTGCTGAAGAAAGAAATTATACTATGCGCTGCCAGAGACTTAGCTGCAAAGACATCCTTGTCAATGGCAGAAAAAGCTCCTTTTAATTTATGGTACTGTCCCCATTTCCCTGTTCTATCATGAAATGCTCTCCTCATGCTCAGACTATCTGACAGGATGAACCATGAAAGGGCTACACAATAGGGTATTTTACTACAGTGTTTATTTCAATAATAATAGTAATACTTCTTTAAACTTATAGAGCTATCTCCAACCTCCCATTCTTAGGGAAGGTTGTCGAAAAGACAGTGGCTCTGCAGCTCAAGGAGTACCTGGAGGCTTTTAACACAGTACAAAGACATAGAAGCATAGAAACATAGAATTTAATGGCAGATAAGGACCGCTTGGCCCACCTAGTCTGCCCATTTCCCTACCTAATGGATTAGCTGCAGATCCTAGTTAACCAACAGCCTACTTCTTCCTACCCCCCACTAGAATTGCCTTATGTCTGTCCCATGCATTCTTGAATCCCCCCTCCCACTGTTTTTGACTCCATGACCTCCTCAGGAAGGCTGTTCCATGCATCCACAACCCTCTCCATGAAAAAATACTTCCTCACATTACTTCTGAGCCATCCACCCTCTATCTTCAAATTCTACACTCTTGGACTTTGTTGATTCCCTTGAGGTACAATACTTGAAAGTTTCTATCATGTCTCCCCTCCATCCTTTCCTCGAGGGTATACATATTAAGCTTCTTTAGTCTCTCTTCATATGTTTTCTGGTGCAGATCCTGCACCATTTTGGTTGCCATCCTCTGGACAGTCTCCACCCTGTCTATGTCTTTGCAGAGATGGGGTCTCCAGATGGCACTAGTCTGGGTGTACAGTGATCTGCTCAGGGCTAGAGATAGAGGGGAATGGTCAATTCTGATCTCCTCGATCTGTCATCAGCATTTGACACAGTGGACCACACTGTGTTGTTGGATTGCCTCAGAGAGTACTGTGGACTCCCTGGTATTGTCATCAACTGGTTTGAGTCCTTTCTCTTGGGCAGGAGGCAGAGGGTGCTGACGGGGAATTTCTCCTCCTTCCCGATGCCCCTGACCTGTGGAGTTCCTCAGTGTTTGATCCTATAACCGATGCTGTTCACATTGTACATGCTTCCTCTGGGTAGGCTCATTAGCCAACACAGCTTGTGCTTTCACTGCTACTCAGATGATACTCAGCTGTTTATGTCTTTTGCACCAGGGACAGTTAGTGCCATTGATGTGCTGAATAAATGCTTTGCTGAGATCCAGGATTGGATGAACTCTAACTGGCTGAGACTTAACCCAGAAAAGACGGAGGTAGTGGTGATAGAGCTTGGCTGTGGGCATGATGGGGATGTCTCCAGGGTTACAACAGGCTTGGTCCTGGGGACCGTCCCGTTGTTGGTGTCCTCTGGGAGAAGAAATCTGAGCACTGTTCTTTACAACATGCTGACATTTGAAGCTCAGGTGTCAGCTGTTGTCAAAAGTGGTTTGTACCACTTAAGGAACATCGCCCGGATTAAACCCCTAATTGCACCTGAATACCTGCCATCACTAGTGCATGCATTTGTAACATCCAGACTCGACTACTGTAACACTCTTTATCTCGGGGTTAGTGGAGGAAACCTCTGCCAGCTGCAGCTGGTGCAAAATGCAGCAGCCAGACTGCTGACAGGACTGTCCAGGTCCTGTCATGTGACCTCTGTCCTGTGGAATCTGCACTGGCTGCTGGTTAAGTGGACAGTTCTATTCAAGGTGGGCTTGTTCACCTATAAGGCCCTATACTGATTGGGTCCTGACTACCTGTCTGACTTTCATAACCCTGTCATCCTGGCCTGCTCCCTTCCTTCCTTCCTTCCTCTACCCAGTGGTTCTGAGGACCAGACCGAAAACCTTGGATGACCGTTCATTCAGGGTGGCTGGCCTGGTCCTCTGGAACTCACCACCAAGACCTTTGAGGGAAGCCCCTATGGTGGAGGTCTACAGGAGGGGTTTAAAGATTCATCTCTTTAACTACACACCCTTCACCCATGCAGCATGCAATGTGCAGGGGAGGGGGTGCCAGTACAAAGCGCTATGCACAATGGTGGGTAGTGCTGCCAGCTGGGGGCAGAGGAGGGTGCAGGTATGCCAGGGATAAGCCCCCTATGCATCCCATACCGCCATCCCTCAACAACGGGACCACAGCACACATCACCACAGGCCACCCAGTGCCACCCTCCCTGCACCAAGTTGTGCTCCCCTACTGTCCCCATGTATGCTGACCCCTCCATGCACACACATGGGGGCACCAGCCCCTGGACTGCAGACTCTCCCCATACTGTACCCTCTGCCCACCTCTCCCCCGACCCCAGATCCCAGCCTCACTGGGCATTGTGTGATGGTTGGTGTTCACCCCCACCCTCATGGCACTGCCCTGTTGGTCCAGCAGCATGGCACAGCCAGTGGCACAGCCCACTTTACACCTCCACATTCACTGGCCATTCAGACATCTGCGGGGGAGCACAGCCAACATGCTCCACATCCAGTAAGGGATCCACTGAGGGATCAGGGATGGGAATCCCATTGGATGCCTGTCCAGGTGTGCAGCTCTGCCCCATCCAACCCACATGAACCTCCGTGTACCCACATTCCAAGAGGGCTGGACCATGGACAGGTGGTCAGCAGTCGTGAATGCCACTAGGTGGGTACTTGTCTGCTGTTACAGAGTTACACAGGTGAGACACTTGCCTTTGTTGTGTCATTCCCACCCCACCATGCATAGCCCCCATTGTACAGCACCCAGAGCCTTCAGGATTGGGTTCCTAACAAATAAGAAATTGATTGACTGATTGATTGAACTTAGTCTAGCAGAGTTAGTTGGTTGACACACAGAGGTCTGACTGCTCCAGAATGCTACCTTTGTCAGTGTGGATCACAGAAATAAACTGGGATAGCTGGAGCAGACAGACAAGGACATTTTTATAGTTCACATCACAGTTAATATTCCTGGTTTATTGTTGCCATACCTTGGTGTTTCCCAAAACATTGCATTGCCCATATTTTATTTTTATTTTGTACTCACAGGGATTGTTACTGTTTGTTGCTAACATTTTATTGCTTTATTTTTCTCTGATTCAAATTGTTGTTGCTGGATATACCGTCTGCTGCATTACTACAGGGTGTGCCTGCAGGTGTGTGCTTACAGATTACTACTGTAATCTTCTGATTCAAATTGTCTTTTGCAAGGTATATCTTCTATTACTGCTTTATTTTTCTGTGTAGCAAAGTGTTTCTTACAGGGTATATCTTCTGTGAAGTTATTACAGGTTTTACAGTTTTATCTATCATTAGGATAAGCTTTCAGGGCTACTGCATTTGTTTCTGGCTGATTGTTTCTGCTCTTACCACTTTGTTTCTTTAGTCCATAGTTCTTCTTTTTGGTAGGGAAGGGCCAGCCACCCACCCCCATCTAACCACCCACTACACTCCTTTTATAGAGTACTTGCAGTCGTGATATTTCCTGTAGCAAAGCAGGAAGGGGCAGATCAGAGGGGTATGCACACAGTGACCTCATTTACAGGGGTACTAGTAATTTAACTTGTTATAACAAGTTATACAAAAACAAACAAACAAAACACAAAATCAAACTTATGCTTTCATTTTCTTCCTTCTAATTACTCTGACCAAGTTATAAACCCAGAAACCTATCTGGAATGGATATCATTAACTACAGGTACTGCAGAACACTTTTCAAAAGGGCAGTTTTACAGGATTTAGGACACTGTCCTACATGCTGGACCATTGGAGATCTAAGGTCTCAGCTCCAGGCAGCATGGTCAGAGATTGTGCGCCTCAAATTGCATACTCAAGAGGAAATATATTATAAGAACTGCCCGCCATTTCTCCAACATCCAAGAGAAGCACCTCGACTACAGAGGGTAGATGGTCTGGGAGGTTGGCAGGTGGTTAGGAGGGGCAGAATCAGGTACCCCATCACTCAATGCTCCCCAACATATCACCTCCACAAACCATATAAAAACTACAAACCGGTATCTGCTTCTATCTCCGAAATCAAACAAAAAGGCAGAGGACACTGCAGAGCAGGACCCTACAGCACAGGAGCTAGCACAACAAAACTCACCCAAAACAGGAACTTAAACAAAAAAAAACAAAAAGGAAATACAAAAAAACTTCTGGTCATACGAGACTCCATGATTTGGGGAGTTGATAATTATCTCCAGCCAGGGGTAATGGTCAGATGTCTACCAGGTACATCAGCATGGAGAGACACCGACCGCATTGCTAAAATTGTTCAGGAAGCAGGAGAAAACATCGATGCCCTGGTACACATAGGGACTAACAATCTCATCAGCCGGTCAGTTGTGGAGACCAAGGAACACCTGATCAGGCTGGGTAACAAACTATCATCCATTTCATTTGGCATCTCCTTACCTGAGATCCTGCCAGTCTGGGAGAGGGGGGCAGATGGACGGAAGGTCAGAGAAGGGGAGATAGGAGAGCTAAACATGTGGCTCAAGGGCTGGTGCCAGGAAAAAGGGCACAAATTTGTAGGGAACTGGCAACAGTTTTGGGAGTGAAAGTTTTTTAAATTTGATGGACTGCATCTGACTAAGGAGGGAGTCAGTGCATTGGGGCAGAAGTTTGATGTCTTTGCAGAATATTTAAACTAGCAAATGGGGAGAGGGGTGCAGCACCCCATACGTTGAATGGGAAGAACACCCACCCCCCAGCTAGTGGTCAAACAGGTAGTCAACATGTTTGTAGTTCAATTGCATCACCAGGTAAGGAAAAAGGTCTGGCTCCCCATACGATGCACAGGGGAAACACCAGACCTCACCCAACAACTAACACACTGAAATCTGGCCAATGGAAAATCATGTACACAAATGCTCACAGTCTGGGAAACAAGCTCCTAGACCTGCAGGCAATAATGACAGAGGCTAAATTGAACATAGTAGCCATTAGCGAGACATGGTTTACCAGTAACCACACTTGGGAGACTTCAGTACCTGGCTATGTACTGTTCAGAAGAGACTGAGGTGCAAAAAGGAGGGGTTGAGTGGTACTTTTTGTCAATGAAAATATCAAAGCTACAGAAATTCAGAATACACATAAGGAGCCAGAAGAACTGTGGGTCACCCTGGAAACAGAAAATGGGACATCCATACGAACTGGGGTTGTGTACAGACCTCCAGATCAGGGAGAAGACATAGACACATTACTGTTAGAAGATATACAAAACATGACAGCTAAAGGGGAGGGTCTGATAATGGGAGACTTCAATATGCCAGAGACAGATTAGTCAATACCAGCGGGAACATCTGCCAGAACTAGACACATGGTGGATTCCCTGCAGTGGAAGGGCCTCAAACAACTGGTACTACAACCCACAAGAGACAGGGCTTTCCTAGATCTAGAACTGAATAACAGGTAAAGGATCACAGATTTCCAGGTAGCAGGTCACCTGGCGCCAGTGACCATTACATGGTATGGTTCAATTTGGCCACTAGAACTAAATCATCCCATTCCAAGCAAAAATATGGGACTTCAGAGGAGCTGACTTTGATAAGATGGCCAACAGAGTTGAGCTAGCCCTGGCAAAAAGGAAATACAGGAGAGGGGTTACAGGCAAAGTGGGCAAGCATTAAAGATGCAATACTTGAAGCAACATCCCACTGTGTTAGAGAGAAAAGGAAGTTCAAAAGAAGAAGGAAACCACTTGGTTCTCAAAAACAGTAGCAGAAAAGGTCAGAGCCAAAAAGGCTGGCCTTCAGGAAATATAAGGGAACACAGCAGGATGAAGATAGGAGGCATACCAAACTTCCCTAAGGGAAGCAGGGAAGCAGTAAGGCAGGCAAAGGCCCAAACCATGGAAACACTAGCACAAACAGTAAAAGAAGGTGACAAGACTTTCTATAGACACATTAGTGAAAGGAGAAAATCCAGAGGGGGTATTGCTAAGATCAAAGAGGATAAGGGGGCATGTGAGGAGGAGGACCATGTAAAAGTATCTATCCTAAATGGATACTTCTGCTCAGTATTTACTGAAGAGAAGGTAGGGCAGGGCCCACAGCTCAGCACCATGGACATAGGAGGGAGGGAGGAAGGTGTGCACTAGTCCCTTCACAAAAGAAAGGGTCCTACAAAAGCTCGATAAGCTCAGGGTGGACAAGGCAATGGGACCTGATGGCATACATCCCAGGGTATTAAAGGAGCTAAGGGTAGAACTAGCAGAGCCATTATCAGAACTCTTTAGTGAGTCTCTGAGCACAGGAGAGGTCCTAGAAGACTGGAAAAGGGCTCATGTGATTCCACTCCACAAGAGTGGTAGCAAAGAGGAGGTAGAGAACTACAGATCAGTCAGTCTTACCTCAGTCATGGGCAAGATTATGGAGGCACTTCTTAAGGAAAGACTAGTGCAACACTTAGAATCCATAGGAGCACAGGATCCAAGACAGCATGGGTTTACAAAAGGAAGGTCCTGTCAAACTAATCTCATAGATTTCTTTGACTGGGTAACCAGAGTGGTGGACCAAGGGGGAGCAGTTGATGTTGTCTACCTTGACTTCAGCAAAGCTTTCAACACTGTTCCAAATAGAAGATTGATTAATAAGCTGGGTAGGCTCGGGGTGGGTCAGAAGTTGGTCAACTGGGTGGCAAACTGGTTGACAGGCAGAAAATAGAGAGTGGTGGTAAACAGTATAGTCAGAAGAAAGCAAGTCACAAGTGGGGTACCTCAGGGATCAGTCCTGGGGCCAGTCCTCTTCAATATCTTCATCAGTGACATTGCAGAGGGACTGGAGGATAAGGTTTGTCTGTTTACAGATGACACCAAGATCTGAAACAGAGTAGATGATCCAGATGGGGTGGGAAGAATAAGAAGAGATCTGGATAAACTAGCAAAATGGTTGGAAGAGTGGCAACTGGAGTTTAACGCAAAGAAGTGCAAGATCATGCACATAGGGAAGAGAAACCCTGAAGCCACCTATAGGCTGGGAGGGGAGTTGCTGGCAGTCACAAGGGAAGAAAGAGACTTGAGCATCATCATCACCGTTGACCTGAAATCATCCAAGCAGACCACTAAAGCAGCAGGTAAGGCTAGAGGGATGTTGGGGTGTATTAGTAGGGGTCTCACAAGTCAGAAGAGGGAGGTAATAATCCCTCTTTACAAGACACTGGTTAGGCCCCATCTGGAGTATTGCATGCAGTACTGGAGGCCACACCTTCACAAGACATTAACCCAAACTGAGGCAGTCCAGAGAAAGGCAACCAAAATGGTGCAGGGACTGCATCAGAAAACATATAAGGACAGATTAACGGAGCTCGATGTGTACACCCTAGAGCAAAGGAGGGAGAGAGGCAATATGATCGAAACATTCAAACACCTTAAGGACATTAACAAAGTGAAAGAGTCTAACATATTTCAATATAAGAAAAATAGCAGGACTAGAGGGCACAGCATGAGATTAGAGGGAGGCTGATTAAGGGGTAATGTGAGGAAGTTCTTCTTCACAGAAAGGGTGGTGGATGCATGGAATGGCCTACCTCAGGAAGTGGTGGATATGAATACAGTGAAAGGGCTTCAAACAGGCATGGGATAGGCATAAGGGAGCAATACAGATGAGTATGAATAGATAGGACATTGACAACTGCACATTCATAAGGCAGAAAAAGAAATGGGCAGACTGGATGGGCCTAGCGGTCCTTATCTGCCATCAACTTCTATGTATGTTTCCATGTATTTTATGTAAAATGTATTTCCTCCTCCTATTCCTGCTGTTTCCTTGGCTATCTTTTAAAGCATTTCCCTGTTTTATAAGTTAAGATGTTGTGTATATAGGATGCTGGTTGTCGGTAATATATCAGGAGCTGCAGTTTCTGTTTTTCATATAATAGCTCCAACTTTAATTTAGGAGGCTCATACTGCACATGCATTTCTGTATGTCATGCCGCTTTTAAATCTCAGTTGAAACTGTATTATTTAAATCAAATACAATGTGACTGTTTTGGATGATGGCTGTAGTGTGTATTTGTAATGTATTTTATAATGTATTTGTATTTAAATGTGTTACTGTAACATCTTGACTGTTATTGGTCCCGGGTCATGCTTGGAAAAGGGCCTTGGCTCATAGCATTGACCGGGTAAACAAAAGTTAAAAAAAAAGTTAAAAAGTTATCCTTGCACACACTAAAACTTGCACTTCAACTCCCAGTGATATAAAAACTGGCAGCACTGTAAAATATATTATTCTCAACCTGCTTGTCTGTCAGCATCTCCATAGCAAGGTGATGGTGCTGCGTAGTAGCAGTGCCATTCAAGTTTTATAATTTTATTTTTTTTACTTTTTTGTTGTAGAATCAAACAAATGTGCTGGAAATCCCCGTCTAGTTTCTTCTTCTAGATGGGGGCTTATTATCCTGATTTTGCCTGCTTCCTAGATCAAATCTTGAATAAACTGTAACTACTTGCTTTGAGTGCTATATTATCACCATAGTCCAAAATTCTCCATGATTTTGTCACTTTAGATCAAACTGCTTATTAAACTGCTATGTGATTCTTAGTCTTACTCATAGGAGCCAAGCAGCCAGAGCCAGCACAGCACCAAGTTGTAGGACTTGAGGCATCTAGGCAGTAGTAAGCAGCCACAGAACAATAACAGAAAGGACAGAACAGGGAACAGAACTGAATATGTAAATTTTGGTCTTAAATAAGTTGATCACTCACTGTATAGTCAGTGGTGCCCTTCGTGGAGGAATGTTGTCAAATCAATTTCGCAATGCCCTATTCCATGCCCCCCCCCATGAACTTGCAACTCACAGGCTAAGTTCTGTAGATGGGTAGAGACATCAGAGCAAGTCAAAGTGGTAAAACAGAGCAAATAAAACAAAATAAACTAAGTCATTTTGTAAAAATGTATGACTACTGGGGCTGACAATAAATGATACATTGTCTAGACAGTATAATATAAACTTTGCAATATATAAGCCAATAAATTAATACCTAAGCAGCATTCATGAAAAGTCTGTTCCAGGTGCTGTAACCAACTGTCATTAAGATAGCAATGCATTAACTACTAGGAGAGCCCCACATCAATTGACTCCCCCAGGAGCATCCAACAGTCATATTTATAGTCATATAAACTTGTCACCCATTACATTACCAAATGTGGTTATATTAAACTGGGTGAATGGACCTATCAAGCCACAAATACATTAAATATATATGGGGGATTCAGGGGCAAAGCTCCCCCATGAAAAAACAAACCGGGGAGACAATGGGACAATTGGGATTTATATGGAAGCCGCAACTGCTGATTCGATATAAATCCTGCATGCTGTGATGCAAGTTGTTGAAAGTGTTGTCTTATCGGCATCATAGAGCCTTTAGTAATAAGCCAATTGGTAACTAATATAAACCACTGATAAGTCTAAACCTAGACTAAAGAAAAAATGTTTGCACTATTTATCGGCACCTCTATTTTGAACAAGAATAATGCAATGGCATAGCTAATTTTACCAAAATACATTTTCAAACTTTAAGGAAGCTTCAACTAAATATACAGTAATTTATACAACATACAGCCAAACAGATCAAATCTATTACAAAGGACACAATGCATTATTTTGCAGTTAATGTCCCCGTAGTCCCTAAAACTCCTAAAATAAGGAGAAGGGGGTGGGACATAAACTTGTTAAGCAATTAAATTTTTTAGGCGTAGAAAAAATCTTGTTAAGCAATTTTTTATATTCTAGGTACAGAAACAATTTTAAGAGTTCATTTGAGCCATTGTTTATGTCAGTTCTAAAGTTCAATAATGGAGGAAGTCTAGGAAGAAGGGTTGGATCTGTGTTCTCTATAACCAGATAGAACTGATATGCTATTAACTAGATGGAAAACTATGTGAAGAAGATGAGAAATATTTTTGGGTCAGTGGCAAAACCCTTCTGGTTCAAAAGTTGGAACACTTATTGCTAATTGTTCTAATTTATACTTTTTATTGTTAGAGGAGTATACATTTAAGCAATAAACCACGACAGGGTGTTGGTGATGCTGGTTTTACCCATGCCTGGCGTGGTTTGGTCATGAGGCTGCAGGCCGAGTGAGTAAACCTCGTCTGGCATGGGTAAAACCAGCATCACCAACACCCTGGAGTGGTTTATTGCAATTATACAATGTTCATCTTGATTTTATGGTCAAAGAAATGAAGAGAAAAATCATCATTTTTCATTTTTTTGAGTTTTTATTTAATTTGTTCTTACGCTAGAAAAATAGTCCACTGTAGTCAGCTTAAAAAAAGTCTAGCTCAGGGGAAGCATTTGATAAGGCATTTGATAGGCTTATAAGATCCAGCATGTTGCAGCGATTGTTAACATAATAATGAAGGGTGTTTCATTGGCATGATTGTCCCCGTCTCCGTATTTTGCTTACAAAAAAAAAAAAACATGTATCAAACTTCCTGTTTTGCACCGTAGTGTTTTCTGACAGTGAATGAATTGAGCTGTTCCATGTATAAGAGGCAAGTATCACTCACTCTTGCGTGCTGTTGAGCAGTTCTGTATGTGCTGAGTAGCTTTATTTTACAAGTAAAACAGGGTTTATGAAAGAGCTACTCACTTGGCTAAGTTTTTTCATTGTGCAGGAGACTCTTTTGAGTAAGAATCACAGTGTGAGTGTGTGTGTGCGTGTGTGTGAGAGCGCGTGCGTGCAGAAATAGTATTTTTTTTATAGACGGGAAACAGTTTATGCCCATGACATTGAAGCGTCTTTCTTTTCCCCAGTGACTGTCTTTCTCGTTCGGTATTTTGCTTGTTCCGGGAGAGGGTCCGTGGTTGGGGGGGGGGGAGAAAACTGGAGTGCGAGCGAGGGGTTTAACGGGGCTTCAAGACAGCAGAGTTTCAGGGCTATGGTTGGGGATCGGACTGATTCTGGACATCAAGCTGACTGGCACCTTTTGCGTTGGTAATGTTGAATTTTACAACGCTGCAAAGGTGCCAGTCAACCAATCCAGTGTCTTGTTTTTAAAGCCCATTGTATAATTACAAATAATCTTTCTTAGAGTACTGTAGTTTCTCTTAACTGTATAACATATATTTTTATTGGGGAGTGGGATTAGCTGAAAAGAGACTTTTTTATTTTTAGCTGAGAAATGCCTTCAAACACACCCTTGACCCGAAATAGTGTTCTCAAATTCTTTAAAAAAATTACTAATCCGGATGTGATTACTATTATCTAAGCAACATCTCTTACACTCATACAATAAGATTGACTTATACATACATGTGGATAAGTTATATTTAAATGGGCTAAGCCTTTCTTCTCTGTACTGTATGTTTGAAAAAAAAAGACCATACCATTAGCTAAATGAGAGGCATTTTTCCTAGCCAGTGATCAGCAGCAACATACTGTAAAATGCAAATAATGGCCAACCAGCTTCACAAAAAGTAAAAAAGCATTGCAGTAACAAGGCACAAATAATTCACATTTTATATACAATATTAGAAAATGGGCTTTTTATTCCCTGGCATCTGATTGGCTAGTACCCTTGCCGGGGGGGTACATTAGCTTTCAATAGATGCCCAGGAAATACAAAGTGCCAGCACAAGCCTACCTGATGCCTAGACAGATATCATTGTGCCCTGCCTGCTTCAGAATTGGCTGAAGCATTGGGCACTCAAGTTGAATCAACCACCATTTTATTTCTTGCTAAGCGAGAGATATTGGCCTCCAACACCCGACTTCAGTGCCAACTCTTAAAAAAACACACACAACAGTCTGTCATTTGTTTAAGCACTGAACATTCATGAACTCATGAATCTTGTTTCTCTAAACATTTTTTTTTTTATTAAAATCAGTGGAAGCCGTGCTCCATTAAGTTACAATCCATCTTTGCCTTCACTTACAGTGCTGGACACCTTCCCCCTAGCCCCAATCACACCCACATTTATTGCAGTAGGACCGAAAGAAACCTCCTCATAAACAAAAGCTTCTACTGTGTACCTACACTGTGCCATGGCTCACAGTTCCGATGCTACCTTGCACTTTCTAGTCTCCAAACAGAACCACGGCCACCAGTCATCTCTCCTCGCTTGTTCGTGCTGCCGCTCGACTCATTTCTCCACCCTGAGCTCTCCAATCCCACACATCAATTCATTGTCCATGACATGTCCCCCAATAAACAAAATAACCCAAAGCTTAACACAAAAATTACTAAACAAAGAAATTCGTTTTTCCTTCAAACGCCTCTTACTTCCAGGTATGATGTCATCAGGCACACAAGTAATGCTACATCTCAAAATAATTAACATCCCACAGAATACATTTTTTAACCACCCAAAAAAGCAAACGCACTGCTGTTGAGACAGTAAGTACAAATGCCATGTCTGGGGGGGGGCTAACATCAAGATTATAGTTGGGGGGTGGACAACAGATGGCACAGCTCAAAAACTGGGACTACTTTACTATGAACACATTTAAGCTTTATTATTAATAAATCTTTTAACTGTTTTTCTTGACTTTTTTAAATCCCATAGGAAAAAGCCACAGTGCCCATTTTCTAAGCGCAATAATACCCTTCCGGGGCTATAAGGCCCTCCGACTGTGGTGTCGGGCCTCATTATGCCCCTGGACAGTCCGGTATTGCCCAATACCGCCCACCCTGGAGAGTATTATTGCTTGCTTATTCTATCATACGAGGCATGGCAAATCCAATAAATAAATTAATAATAAAAAAAAAACATTTTTTTCTCACAGAGGGTTCAGTTTCACTGTTTAATAACTTGTAAGATTCCCAAGGCAAAGTGTGTGTGTGAGTGTGTGTCTATATATATGGGCCTGGATATTTAGAAGGGTTGTGCCCTGGAGCTATATTCAAATGGGGATTGTGCCTGGCACAAATCCCAATGCACCAGAGCACATCAGTAATGTATGCGGTGCAGGTAGGTGGGGACATGCCCATGCATACTCTGCACATCACGATATCCAGCCCAGGATGTGCTGAGCCCATGCATGCGTAACCTCTACTTGTGCTGCACACAGGTGAGCCAAAAAAAAAAGGAACAATAGCTGGTCACCCACAGGTGAGCCACCGTATTGCAGGGCACAACACAGCAGCTGCCACCTGTGGTTGGCCACCCGAGCTCTGGCTGCACCTTTCTGGCGGTGCCCCCCATGCCCGATCACGGGCATACATAGAAGAATAGTAATGTCCTATATCCCTGGTGGTCCAGTGGACCGCTCACAGCCTGATCGTGGGCTTAAGTATAGAATAAAACACGTCCTATATCCCTGATGGTCCAGTGGACCGCTTGCAGCCCGATGGCGGGCATCTGTGTAAAAAGTTAAGTCCACTATCCCTGGTGGTCCAGCGGTACCCCCCTCCCCACCTGCCCACTGAGCCCCACCACCCCGCTCCCCAGTCGGTGGTGGGTGGCAGCACCACCACCTGCTGCCCCACCGCCCGACTGACAGTGTGCGGTAGGGCTGCACTCCCATTGGTGAGCGTGAGCCAATGGGCATACAGCCTACTGTGCACTGTCAGTCAGCCGGCGGCTGGGTGGCAAGTGGGTGGTGCTGCCACCTGCCGCTGACTGGGGAAGCGGGCGGTGGGAGCTCAGTGAGCGGGTCGGAAGAGGTACCACTGGACCACCAGGGATATTGAACATTTCTTTCTACACAGATGCCGCGATTGAGCTGCGGCGTCCACTGGACCACAAGGATATTGGACTTTTCTTCCTACACAGATGCCCCCAATTGGGCTGCAAGCGGTCCACTGGACCACCAGGGATATTGGACGGTTATGTTATTCTACATATGCCCGCGATCGGGCTGTGGGGCACGTTGCCGCCATGTGCAGGGGGTGGCTGCAGCCTGGCAGGGCGCCAGGCACAAGTCGCCTGGGATCTGCGCACCTGCATGCAAATGGGGCCATAATGACATGCAACTGGCCCCATTTCCACCTTGCATGCATTACGGCCCCATTTGCATGTGCACTTTTGAATATTATGGTTGTTGCACCTAGCACAATGGAGCTTGTGCTAGTGCATCCCACTGCTCCACTCTGGCCACTTGCGCTGGTGCAGTGCCACTGTGCCATGTGCACTGCAGGTGGCCAGGGTGCGATATTCAATGCTGCTGTGCCATGGAGCAGCTCCGTTGAATATCACCCTGTCAATGCCCCAACGCAGCCAAGTCTCGCAGCACCCAGGCTTGCTCCACAGCCTGGTGCAGTCTGAATATCCAGGCCATGGTGTATATATACATATATATATATATATATTTACACACACACACACACACACACAACAATTTAAAAAGTTACAGCAAAGGTAGCTACATCTTTCTAATGCCAATACTACACATACAGTATATTGTTCAATGAATGCACAAAACAGCCAGGTTTCACATTTTCATCAATGCAAAATTTGAGAAATAAATGACCAACACACTGATAATCCTGTTATTTCAGAGTACACACTGTCTCTTATTCAATCAGGATTCAGAAAGTATCACTACATCACTACAGAAGTAC
Organism: Neoceratodus forsteri; assembly: GCA_016271365.2. Classification (NCBI taxonomy): domain Eukaryota; kingdom Metazoa; phylum Chordata; order Ceratodontiformes; family Ceratodontidae; genus Neoceratodus; species Neoceratodus forsteri. The sequence continues at coordinate 345,625,694 of CM028131.1, read as the reverse complement.
CACTACATCCCTTCTTCAATTCATTGATGCCATTCACACTGCAATGGATCAAGGTCTGATCACCTGGGCCATTTTCATCAACCTTGCTAAGGCCTTCAACTCGGTATCCCACTTCCTCCTCCTAAATAAACTAAGTGCCTTAGGCCTCTCTCCATCCTCTGTGTGCTGGTTCAGATTGTACTTAACTGGCCAATTCAAGTCAGTAAAAGTCACTAATGTCCTGTCCTCCTCCCTCCCTATCCTTGCTGGTGTATCCCAGGGTTCGATCCTCGGGCCTGTTCTTTTTTCCCTGTTTATTATTAACCACTCCTCTGTTTGCACCCACGCCAAGATCCATATGTATGCGGATGATACCATCCTCTTCCTTTCTGGTCCATAGAAACATAGACTTTGATGGCAGATAAGGACCGCTTGGCCCACCTAGTCTGCCCATTTTCCTACTTATTGGATAAGCTGCAGATCCTAGTTAACCAACAGCCTACTTCTTCCTACCTCCCAGCAGACTTACCTTATGTCTGTCCCATGCATTCTTGAATTCTCCCACTGTTTCTGACCCCACAACCTCCTCAGGAAGGCCATTCCATGTGTCCACCACCCTATCTGTGAACTAATACTTAATCACATTGCCCCCTGAGCCATCCCCCCTCTATCTGCAAATTGTGCCCCTTGTTCTTGCACTTCTCTTCTTCTGAAAGATGCCACCCTCTTGGACTTTGTTGATTCCCTTGAGGTACTTAAAAGTTTCTTTCATGTTCCCCCTCTCCCCCCTTTCCTCAAGGGCATACATATTAAGCTCCTTTAGTCTCTCTTCATATAGCTTCTGTTGCAGACCCTGCACCATTTTAGTTGCCCTCTTCTGGACTGCCTCCATCCTGCTAATGTTCTTGCGGAGATGAGGTCTCCAGAAGTGCACGCAATACTCCAGATGGGGTCTTACCAACAGCCTGTACAGAGGGATAAGAACTTCCTGTTTTCTACTGGTGATGCCTCTCCCCTATACATCCCAGTATTTATTTATTTATTTGCTTTTGTTAACCAGGTTAGCACACTAGACAACATGTGTCTATTTTCAGGTGTGACCCAGGAGGTTACAAAGGACATAAGAAACACAATACAGAGTCAGGGTACATACAGGCCCACGACCAAGTGGGTGGAACAGCAACAAGGTACAACTGTCATTTCATGGTAAGGTAGGCTGTAAGTCAACAGGATACAGAACAGCAACTGAGAGGTAGATTAACAACAGATAACATCAAGACAGAGAAAGTACATGAGCGCCTAACATGAGAGAGAATGCGCTTCAAAAATTGTGCAGCTAAATGCGGGAACTGCTATGACAAGAGCACCTCTCCACCAGGAGGGCGGAAAGTGCCTAGTGCTGGTTAACAGCAGAGATGACAGCGGTCAGTGTATCATCCCACAGTCTCCCATACTGTATCCTGGGGGAGGGAGAGACTATTCTGGAACTATATAGTGCAAAGACAGGCAGAGGCGGATTTGAGGAAGTTCCAGAGGGATGTTTTGAAGCAGGGATGGGAGGGAAATGCACGAACAAGGGCAGAAAGGGAGTTCCACAGCCTAGGCACATAGACGGAGAAGGCCCGGTCACCTGTGAGGGTGCGGGTCTTAGGAACCAGGTGGACCTGAGCAGCACTAGATCTTAGGTGGTAGGCAGGGGTATCATATTTGAGGGGAAGGGCAAGTGCAGAAGGAGTGGCCATTCTAACTATGTTATCAAAGAAGTTGGCAAGGACAAATGTGTGGTGTTTTTCAGGAGGGAGCCACTCCAGCTGAGAGTAGAGCTCACAGCAATGCATAAGGTGAGGTGCAGAGAGTGCAAAGCGGCAAATGTTGTTATAAGCAGTATCCCACTTTGCTAGGCTAGAATTCAGGACTGGGACAAAGGCTACAAGCCCATAGCAGAGTGTGGGAAGGAGTATCCCCCTGGCTATGGCGAGGCGAGCAGCCAGGGTGAGACAATCTTTGGCCCTGTAGGCAAGTCCAAGCTTCCCATTTGTGGCTTTACAGACATTCTGAAGATGAGCGGAAAGATCCATTTGTGGATCACGGGTAACTCCTAGATACTTGACGGTGTCGGTGACCGGCAAGAGGGAGCCATTAGCTCCATATATCATTAGGGGAGTAGGGCAGGAAGTGGTTTTGACCACAGAACCTAAGAGCATGGCCTGGGTCTTATCCAGGTTGATGGTGAGCTTGTGTCCCTCAAGCCAGTTCTGGATAAGAATGAAGTCTGAGTTAAGCCAGGAGTTGATGCTGGCAATCTCCTGAGAACTGGACAGTACGACGAGGTCATCTGCGTATAGAGTTGGGTGCCCGTAGATAGCAATGGAGGGCAGCTCATTTATGAAAAGAGAAAACAGAATGGGTCCAAGGATGGATCCCTGTGGGAACCCAGCAGTTAACGGGGGAGAGGGCAGAGAGGGCGTGGTTGAAGCAGGTGTATTGCTGCCTTCCCCCAAGGTAGTTGGAGAACCAGGCAAGGGCTCAGTGGGAGAATCCAAGGGAGTGAAGAGTGGTATGGAGGAGGGAATGGTCAACCCGATTGAAGGCCTTAGAGAGGTCGACAAAGATGGCTCCAGTCAGTTTGCCTTGGTTGGTGGTTGACTGGATCTCAGAGGTAACTCTGGCAAGTGCAGTCGATGTGCTGTGCCCCTTTCTGAAGCCATGCTGAGCTGGGGAGAGAACTGCATAACCCTGAAGGTAGTGGGTTACAGGTTGCCGAGAGTATGGTGATGGGGTGATAGTTTTTCATATCCTTGGGGTCGCCTTGTTTGTAAACAGGGACAACCTTGGCAACTTTCCAAATGTCAGGTATGATCCCCGAGATAAGTGAAGAATTAAATATATGAGTGACCAGCCAGGTGTGGAGGGGAGCCCTCAAGCTCAGCAGCTTTGGTTCGAGGCTGTCGTGACCTACTCCTGTGTGGTGAGAGAGCCCGGCTAGGAGTTCCTGGGTCTCCCCAACTGAGATCCGTTTCAGGTAGAATGGCAGTCGTGAGGGGGGGGTGTCCATCTGGCAGTATAGGGGCAGAGAGTTGGGAAGAGGGAGGAGCGGGCAGGTCAGTGAACATGCAGTTAAATGCAGTGGCAATAGTATGGGGGTTATTGCAGTTGGACCCCCCCCCCCTGATATTCATGTCAGCGATCATTTCCTTGGCAGACCCTCCGACCAGGTTTTTGATGTTTTTCCAAAAGCGCCGGGGGTTATGGGCTGAGGCTAGCAGGGCAGATTTGCAGTACTCGCTCTTAGTGGTGTGTATGGCTCTCTTGCAGGAGTTTCTGAGCCACCAGTATTCGAGGAGGTCATTATTGTTGCAGGAGATCTTGTGTTTCACCCAGCATTTGTCTCTCTGCTTCATGAGGGAGAATAGTCCACCATGGAGCCACTTCGTGACCATGTCCCTCACCCTCCTTTTTGTGAGGGGTGCATGCCTGTTTTGCAAGGGGGAAAATATGGCTAGGAACTGATCAAGGGCTGCAACAGGGTCATTTGTATCAGTGACCCTAGACCAGTCGTCACTACGAAGATCATCGAGGTAATCTTTGAGGATGAGTTTGGAAAAGTCCCTCATCTGGATCACTCGGCTGGGGACTTTGGGCGAGGAGGTGCCCCATATACAGTAGTTGGAGAGTGATCTGAGATGACATCTGGGAGAGTTCCCGAGTGGACAATTCTGTCCAATCTGTTGCTTAGAACCCAGTCAATAAGTGACTCTTTGTCTCCCCGAGAGGAGAACCTTGTGGGTCCCGTGATGATCTGGCTGAGAGCAAGGCCTGAAAGAAGTGGCTCAAATAGCTTGGTATTAGGCCCCAGCCAGTTGAGGTTGATGTCCCCCAGGATTAGCAGATTTGAGCCAACCTCTTCTTTAAGATGGTCAAGGTAGAGAGGAGAGTCCTTGAACACCACCCTTCAGAGGGTTGTAGGCACAGACTAGATGCACCTTTTTAGTGTTCCCAAGTAGGAGAAGGGAGTGGAGGAACTCACAGGCTGGGGGTTCAGGAGGTGACTGAGACACTGTAGACACGTTAAGGTGCACCCTAAAGTAAAGGAGCACACCTCTCCCATGCTTACTGCCTGTCCTGTCACACCGGATGAGGCTGTAGCCCGGGAGGGCACACGCAGAGTCAGGGGTGCGATGCTTCAGCCAAGTTTCCGTGATACCCATAATGTCCGGCTTGTAGTGGGCCGCCCAGGCCGTGAGTTCTGCTAGGTTTTGAAGGATGCTGCAGATATTGAGGTGCACTATTTTTAGGCCTTTTGCAGATATCCAGGCTGAGGGAGGCTTGAAGGAGTATGGGGTTGGCAGAGAAACTAGACAGCTGGTTAAGTTCCCAGCCTGCGCAAGTGGAGCCATGGCCCCTGCCATATTGGGCAGCAGGAGTGCGTGAGGTATCCAGCAGAGTAGATATCCCAAGTGATGTGGCAATGCAGCCAGGGTCAGCAGGTGTTGGAGCAGTGTGGGCGTCTTAGCCAGGTACAGGCTAAACAGGAAGACAAGGCAAATTATCTATAGGGAGCAATTAGGGGTCCCCACCCTAAGCGTCAGGTCAGGGGTGGACCTTCCAGAAAGAACCCTGGAGGCACAGGCTAGAAGGAAGACAGGGCAATTCCCTTTAGGGAGCAATTTGGGGTCCCACCCTAAGCATCAGGTCAGGGGTGGGCCTTCCAGAGAGAGCCCTGGAGATAGGAAGTCAGGAGTTGCAGAGACCAAGGGACAGGGCTAACTTTAGAATCTGTGAGACACTGCTATTAGGAGAAATCTGGCTCATTCATCCATTTTAGACTGACAGGATTGAGCTGACAGGCAGATTATTACAGAGGAGGCCTCTAGTGGTGAATAAGCTCAGACAGAAGAACACATTGCAAAATCAGTGGGCAAAGGGGACAAAACCTTTTACAGGTACATAAGTGAAAAAAGAAAGACAAAGGGAGGGATAGTGAGACTGAAGGGGGAGGATGGGAGCCGCATGGAGGATGACAACAATAAAGCTGACATATTGAACAGGTATTTCTGCTCAGTCTTGACTAAGGAAGAGGGGGGTAATGGGTCTGAAGGGAGTACAAGGGGTGAGAATGGTGCAGAAATGGACACAAGTCCCTTTACACCAGAAAGGGTCCTGAAGGAACTGGAAGTAATAAGAACTGATAAAGCAATGGGGCCAGATGGGGTGCACCCCAGGGTCCTTAAAGAACTAAAAGAGGTGGTGGCTGAACCTCTGGCTATCCTGTTCAGCCAATCACTGGAAACAGGGAGAGTACCCAAAGACTGGAGGACAGCAAATGTAGTCCCTTACACAAAAGTGGGAACAAAGAGGAAGCAGGGAACTACAGACCAGTCAGCCTCACCTCGGTAGTGGGAAAGATCATGGAAGCACTACTGAAGGAGAGATTGGTGGAACATCTGGTTGTCAATGGACTACAGGACCCAAGGCAGCATGGTTTCACCAGGGGAGGTCATGTCAGACCAACCTCATTGAATTTTTGACTGGGTGACTAGGGAGGTGGATCAGGGAGGGCAGTGGACATGGCCTATCTGGACTTCAGCAAGGCCTTTGACACTGTGCCACATAGAAGACTATTACACAAACTGGGGAATATGGGTGTGGGCAGGACAGTAGTGTGGTGGGTAGGTAACTGGCTGGGTGGCAGGACACAGAGGGTGGTGGTAAATGGCTGTCACCCACAGAGGGAAGAGTAACCAGTGGGGTACCACAGGGATCAATGCTGGGACCGGTCCTATTCAACATCTTCATCAGTGACATTGCACAGGATCTAGAAGGCAGAATTTCACTGTTAAGCTGATGACACAAAGCTCTGTAACAGAGTAGACACACCAGAGGTGTAGACAGAATGAGAAGGGACCTGCAGAAACTTGAAGAATGGTCAAGGGTTTGGCAGTTGAAATTCAATGCAAAAAGTGCAAGATAATGCATATAGGGGCACAAAACCCTGGCACAATATATCAGTTGGGGGTGAGGATATAGCATGCACCAAGCAGGAAAGGATCTTGGGGTTGTCATCTCTGATGACCTCAAGATAGGAAACAGTGTGACAAGGCATCAGGTAAAGCAAATAGGATGCTGGAATGTATAGGCAGGGCATCACCAGCAGGAAAAGGGAGGTCATAATTCCGCTATACAAGACACTAGTGAGGCCCCACCTGGAGTACAGTGTACAGTTCTGGAGACCATACCTACGTGAAGGATGTAGACAGGGTAGAGAAGGTTCAGAGGAGGGCAACAAAGATGGTGCATGGGTTGCATCACAAGTCCTATGAAGACAGGTTGAAGGAACTGAACATGTACTCCCTGGAGGAGAGGAGGAGAGAGGGATATGATAGAGACATACAAGTATCTTACAGGGAGGAACAGGGTGCAGGAAAACACTATTTTTAAGTGAAAAGATGTTTCAGGACTAGAGGGCATGGGATGAAGTTGGAGGAGGACGATTCAGAGGAAACATGAGAAGAATTTCTTCACAGAGCAGGTGGTGGACAAGTGGAACACCCTGCCAGAGGAAGTGGTGGGGGCTGAAACAATCACGGGATTTAAGACTGCATGGGATAGACATAAAGGAATTCTAGAGGGCAGGGGTAAGGGGAAACAGACTTCTAGGAAAACAAACTGAACTTACAAGCTCAAATGGGCAGACTAGGTGGGCCATAGGCCCTTATCTGCCGACACTGTCTATGTATCTATGTATCTATGCCTATATGTATGGCCTGCAAAATGGCAAGTGGGCTGACTGGTTTCACACAACATCGGCACGTAGCATCTATAAAACACAGTGACGACCATGGGTGGTGGTGGTGGCGGTGGGGCAGCTGGCGCAGCCAGCGGGGCCAGTACTGCATGCAGCTCCTAGGCAGCAGAGCACCCCGCGAGGCATGGCAGTTTGCAAGGCCTGGCCAGAAGTCCTGATAATGGCACTTTCCAGCAGTGCTTATTGCAAGGTATTTGTGTTTTCGTTTTCCATCCGGCTTGCTTTTTAAATTGCAGCTTGCAGTATGGAGCTCGGACGGTGCTTTACCTTAAGGCATTGATCTGGGGGGTGGGAGATGGCAGGTTTGGTAGCCCTCGCGACCTCCGGGTCGGGACCCTCTCAGGATCCAGGTGTTCAATCTATGGAAAATAGAAGTTGAGGTAAGATCATTTATAGCGTGGCAAGAGGGAGGGGGTAGGGAAGGAGTGTGAATGGGGGGGCTCAGAGTAGACAGAGAAAGGTCAGCGAGGTGCTGAATTCAGGCAGTATACCAATAACACTATACAGTAGCTCTAATGGTAAGGCTGTAACACTGGTAATTGAGTCCCCAAACTCCCCAAAATCAGCACATTACCGAGTAGCAGTGTATTAGAAGGCAATTAGTAGGGTTAAAAAATGGTAAAAAATGGCTCAAATGAAAATAACAAGCCCCCAGTTAAACCGAATAAGGAGAGAGACTGCCTTGCCCTTAAGGTACCAACGCAAGGAGAATACCTGTACATAGCAACGGAGGCACCCACTTGAAACCAGAGCAAATGGCTGCCACTCTGCTATCACTCTCAAATGCAATTTAAGCAGGCAGAGTTCCGAGCTACCAGCGTTAAGGGCAATACAATGCTGTACTTCAAGCAGACTATGGGAGTGACTCAGTCAGGGTTAGGTTAAAGTACCATATATTGAAAGGGTGTTTGGAGCCAACATACAATCAAAACTTTGAGCTACAAGAGTAAATTGCTTTAAAGGTGTTTCGTTGAGCAGACAGTGTAACTTCTTGGTCAAAGAGAGAGAGTACAATGGAAAATATGCACTGTGTTTTGGTGCCAATCTACAAACACTTTACACTAAGCGAAATGGCAACAGAGGATTAACAAACAGACAATGCGGTTTCTCTTAACTTACAGCCTACAAAAAAAAAAACTGCCTACAAAAATCTATCAGCACATGAGGGGGGACATAAAAGAATTAAAACCCTTTAAATAAGACAATACTGCACGCAGCTCCTAGGCAGCGGCGCACCCGCGAGGCATGGCAGTCTACAAGGCCCGGCCAGAAGTCCTGATAATGGCGCTTTCCAGCAGCGCTTTTTTGCAAGGTATTTGTGTTTTCGTTTTCCATCCGGCTTGCTTTTTAAAGTGCGCCTTACAGTATGGAGCTCGGATGGTGATTTACCTAAGGCTGCTGATCTGGGGGGTGGGTGAGGGCAGGTTCGGTAGCCCTCGCGACCTCCGGTCGGGACCCTCTCAGGATCCAGGTGTCCAGTCTTAAGGCGTTGATCTGGGGGGGTGGGGGAGGGCAGGTTCGGTAGCCCTCACAACCTCTGGGTCGGGACCCTCTCAGGATCCAGGTGTCCAATCTGTCCAAACACCCCTACAATACAGCTTCTCAGTGGTTACCTCCTGGTTCAAGGTGAATTCTCTAAAACTAAACATACTGTAAATAAAATAGTTTCTATTACTTTTGAAACCAAGTAAAAACTGGTTAGGATTCATGCACTACCCTCCTTCCTTTCCTGAATGTCCACTCCCCTTGAAAATGTCCCCGCCTACAAGTAGCTTGGAGTCTGGCTCGATTCCTCTATTGACTTTACTTCCCACATTAACATCTTCCACTCCAAACTGCTCCCTAAAGTACGGTTACTCTATCACCACAAGGCCAGCCTTCCCCTCCGCGTTAGACTAAACTTCGTGGTTAAATGGATCCTCCCTGCTTTTGACTATGCTGACATAGTTTTCAGTGCTGCCTCTGTAACCTCCCTTTCCAAACCTGATGTGCTCTTCCACGTTTTCTGTAGGTTCACCTCTGATTCCCTCATTTAACTCACCACTGCGACCTCTACTCCTCCCTATCCCTCCAATCCCTCTCTCAGAGACGTGCTTCCCACTTCTCCACCCTCATATCCAAATTCTGGTTTGAGACTCTACCATCATACATTGCTTCTCTCCTCAAACCTGCCACTCCCTCCCCATACAACTCATGGTCAATCAGTGCTGAATTCTTTATCTTACCATGAGCCCGCACCTCAGCTTGCAAACTAGCTTTCTCTTATAGGCTTCCTTCCTTCTAGAACGGCATTTCCTCCCAAACCCACCTCACCCCCTCCTTTCCTGCTCAGTGCTTACTCAGACCTACTCTTACCACTTCCTGCACCTGCCTCCCTCCCTAAGTCTTTTTGCTTTCTGCCCTGTTTTGCATCTCCTTACTCCTGTTCCATGATAGCAGGCTCTATATGAGATCTTGCAATTTATAGCTGTTATCTACTGTCTATATATGCAAACCTATTCTGTAAATATTGTAGATACTCACTGTACCATATATAAAATTACCCAATGCAAATAGCTCCCTTATATACTGTACACTGCATTTTTCTGTATTGTATTTTGCTTACCCTCTGTTGTGTTGTATCCCCTTTCCACGGGTCATGGCTGGAAATGAGTAGTTGCTCATGGTGCCTTTCCCAGTTATCAAATTTAAATAAATAAAAATAAATGTGTTGAAATACAGTAGCAGATTAAAATGGTGATGTAAACACTGTTCAGGCTAGAACATTTGCATGTGCAATTTGGCTGCTCTAGAAAATTGTGAAACACTTTTTCTGGGAGTGGGAGTGGAGGAATGCCTGACTAGAAAACATCTAGGGGACATCACCAGAATTTATAATAGTTATTAATGTAAGTTCTGGTGATATTCACTAGTTACTAATACATCTAAGTTATCCTCTAGTGTTCTTGTTATGGCTTTTATATAACCTATTCAAAAAAGAAGTTTAAAAAATAAAAATAATAATTAATAATAGTACTGTCCCTGGAGGCTATAAATTGTAAATTTTTCTGTGAGAAAAGGTGTTTTGAAATTCGTGGGTGTAACCATGTTATGCATGCAAATGTTTTGAACAGTCTTTTTATAAACATAGAACACTTCAAGGCTTGTATCTAAACTTTATAGAAGTTATCAAGCCACATACATATCCCCCAACACCCTTTTAAATCTTCTTAGCCTCTTTCTGCATAGATCAATGTATAATGTGCTGCATGTCAAACAGTGTTTTACTAAGCATTTATGTATGTTGCTACAGATGTAAGTGTTCACATCGCTAAATAGCTACTGGAGTTCCGCAGGCTGCAGACCAGTAGCTTAACACTTTATAGGCTAATATGGCCAAGGACACCACATGTATGGTTGTAAGAGCAGTCTCATGCATAGAGTGCCTGCCTTGTGCCTCAGTGCTTACAAAGCAACAATTTCTTCTTTGAATACTCACTGTCCCTGTATTTAATTTGTGACTCTAGCTTTAGTAGGTTGAGCCTTTGTTCTATCGGCATTCTGAAATCATGACATAAGCTGGAACAGGGGATTCTTCCAGCACTGTCTGCTGAGTGTGTTTCAAGAAGGAACATCTGTACAAATACTTTCAGTTTAGCAATCCATCTTTTTATAAGGTGGCAAACATACATAATTTATTACTGTACTAAAAATTAGTATTTTGTTACTGTTAGTGATGCTTCAGAAATAACAACAACAACAAAAAGAAATAGCCAGGTAAAGAGTGAAAAGTAGTATCCCTAGATGAGCTGCTTGGGAGCTGGTATACTGATGCTATTGAAAACAGTTTTAAAGAACTAAAAAAAAAAAATCAATACAGTTCTAGCTGCACCCGGTTTTCTCATGTTTAAAATCTAAGATGTTCAATTTGAAAAGACTACTTTGACTTTGCACAGGTTTTTTTTTTTTTATTAATTTGTAATAACACATGCTGTATAATATGAACAAATGCTTGGGACATTAGCTTCTTAAATTGCCCTGTCATGCATAGTTGGTACAGTACTTGCTTGTCCATCACAAGTTGCAGTTTAATTCTCTTGCCTATGTTTCCTCATCTCTGTTTTCCTTTGAGCATACTCGCAACAACCGATGATGCTGCATTGGTAGATTGGGAGGGGAATGAGGTCAGGTGGGAATCATCCTTTGCCACTCCCCCCACACACACAAACATTTCAAAATATAGGATGCTTGCTGGACCCTATTTAAAACGTTATGAAAAAACCCTGCCCCGGACCATTGGGTACTTGATATACATTTTGTTGGACCAATTCTACAGATACTGTATGTTGTACACAAGCATTCAGGGCCACGTAGATTTAAAACCACCCAGACTAGAAACAGTTAACATCCTCCATTAGCTTAGCTTTTTAGGTGTGTGTGGTGGGAGAGAGGATACTGTAAACTCTATATTTGTGATGGTGGGGTTACTGTCATCTCTGAACTCTCTTATCATCCAATGGAGAAAGATGACTGGGGCAAAAATGTTGGTACAATTTTGTAATAGGGGAAGTGAGTTGCTGTGTGTTTCTGCCCAATTTAGCCTGAGAGATCTCTTATGCAAAGAGTTGTAAAACTATTCTACCACAATTAAATGTATGCTTGCTTCAACTTCTACAGCATCATCATATTAAACACATCAAACATGGCATCACAAAAAAGGAAACTGAATGACTTCTTTGACCCTAGATCCAAAATGCAGAGGTAAGTACAACTCCAAGTAGAAATACATGTTGATATACACGGTGATATATGTACTTTATGGATTTTTCATATTGTCTTCAGATGTACATCCCAAGTAATGGTATGTAATCCCTTTTCTTGATTTGCATTAGATGATGTGGAAGAGTCTAATAGAAGGGTTCACGTATATTCTGAGCACCATGATCTGGCTTTCCAGTCAAGGTGGATAAACTGCTCTTAATTTATGTCTGTTTTTACTGCATACTGTAATTGTTCTGCAATATTTCCTGTACCTGCATTGTGATATCAATAAGAGTATCCAGATAGGGTGGAGACAGTACAAAGGAGAGCAACCAAAATGGTGCACGGCCTGCACCAAAGGTCCTATGCCGAGAGGCTTGAGGAGCTGAATTTGTACTCCCTAGAGGAAAGGAATGGAAAGGGGAGATATGATAGAAATATACAAATACCTTACAGGCAAAATAGGGTACAAGAAGGCAGCATTTTTCAATGAAAAAGATGCTCAAGGACAGAAGGTCACAAAATGAAGGTGGGAAGCTCATAGGCAGTGGTCAACCTTAACTTTTTTTTGCACTAGCCAGCCGGACAAGTTGATTAAAAATTGTACTAGCCAGCAGATGGTTGCACTAGCCTACAATAATAATGTTAAAATTTGGTTATACAGGAAAAGTGCAAGCCAATAAATACTGATTATTGCATATTTATCCTGCTCCTACATTGCTTCCTGCCCCTGAAAAAAAAACTGCAATACAATCACATGTAGTGTGTACCCCCACTGTTTTACCGTGTGCCCCTTGCTTCCACTTTCTTCACCCCTCCCCACCAAACCAGAGAATACCATAATAGCAAATATTCAGTCAAGCAGTTCTAGCTCTGAACATACAATAACCATCATCATCATGCACCATACCACAGCCCCACCCTAACCTGCAGGGCAATGAGCAGAGTCAAGCAGAGAAAGACAATCTCATCCCCCACCCTGTGATTAACCAGACCTGCATTTCTGGAAGTTTTCTTACATTGCAAAGTGGACCGGGGCAGTTCTTGGATTTCTTTGGAGAGAGTTAAACAAACACAGGAGGCTTGAGATGTAAGAAACATTGACATATCTGTTTATTTATACAAGGCACAACAGCATTGATTTAAAGCAACAGTGCAATAATCAGGTGAAAATTCTGACCTATTTTTTTTATGGTATTTTAGATTGCCGCTTACCTCCTGACTTGTATGGGGTGTAGCCCACTTCAGCACTTCATACTTTAGCGCTGGGTAATATAATGCCATCACTCTAGTGCCACCTGATTGAGCGCTGTCTTAGTACAGCGTCATCTGATTTCAGCGCCAGCAGTTCAGCTCATTCAGAGTCGACGTTCAAAATTGGATCACAACTATTCTTAGCTGAATTTTGCAACATTGATATTTAGGAAATGCAAACACATTAAACTTTCCCTATGCAGACCTCTGCATACACTATGTAAAGCTCTTGTTTATAGTGAACATTCCAATATCTTTTTTTTGCCTAGAGAAAAGTTTATTTTTTGTTTTTTTTAAATAGAAAAGGACGGCTGTGCCCCCACAGTCAGCACTTTCTGCGTCCATGATCTTTTTATGAATAATTGCCTGTCTGCCTTCAACTTCCTCTAATAAACTTAGAAACATAGAAACATAGACTTTGATGGCAGATAAAGACCACTTGGCCCACCCAGTCTGCCCATTTCCCTACCTACTGGATAAGCTGCAGATTCTAGTTAACCAACAGCCTACTTCCTGCAACGCCCCACTATAATTGCCTTGTGTCTGTCCCATGCATGTTTGAATTCCCCCACTGTTTTAGACCCAATGACCTCCTCAGGAAAGCTGTTATCCACCACTCTCTCTGTGAAAAAAAATTTCCTCACATTATCCCTGAGCCGTCCCCCCTCTATCTTTAAATTGTGCCCCCTTGTTTTTACACATCTCTTTTTCTGAAAGATGCTACCCTCCTGGACTTTGTTGATTCCCTTGAGGTACTTGAATGTTTCTATCATGTCCCACCCCCCCCCGTCCCTCCTCTCATCAAGAGTATATATATTAAACTCTCTCAGTCTCTCTTCATATGGTTTCTGATGCAGACCCTGCACCATTGTAGTTGCCATCCTCTGGACTGCTTCCATCCTGTCTATGTCCTTGCGTAGATGAGGTCTCCAAAACTGCACACAGTACTCCAGATGGGGTCTCACCAACTGTCTGTACAGAGGGATAACCACTTCCCTTTTTCTACTTGTGATGCCCCTTCCTATGCATCCCAGTATCCCCCTGGCTCTCCTCACTGACTTTTCACATTGCTTACCCACCTTTAGGTCATCTGATATGACTACACCCAGGTCCCTTTCCATTTTTGTTGTTATTAGTACCTCTCCTGCTATTGTGTACTCTTCTCCTGGGTTTTTGTTTCCCAGGTGCATTACTTTGCACTTCTTTTGTATTGAATCTAAGTTGCCATATGTCTGACCATTCTCAACCTTGCCAAGTCCCTTCTCATCTTTTCTACCCCCTTGTGTATCAACTCTGTTACAGATCTTTGTGTCATCTGCAAAGAGGCATACCTTTCCTCCAGACCCTCTGCAATGTCACCTATAAAGATGTTAAAGAGGACTGGACCCAGTACTGAGCCCTGAGGTACTCCACTAGTAACCCCTCTTTCTTTGGAATGTGTTCCATTCACTATTACCTTCTGTGTCCTGTTGTGCAGCCAGTTAGCTACCCAGGCTACCACCCTGGGACCCACTCCCAGGCTGGCTAACTTGATTATTAATCTTTTGTGCAGGACTGTGTCAAATGCCTTGCTAAAGTCTAGGTAGGCCACATCCACAGCCCCTCCCTGGTCTATTACTTTGGTCACCTAGTCAAAGAAATCAATTAGATTCGTCTGACATGACCTTCCTGCTGTAAATCCATGCTGCTTTGGGTCCTGTGCCCCGCTGGCCTCTAGGTACTCAACAATTCTTTCTTTCAGAAGTGATTCCATCATTTTCCCTACCACTGAGGTCAAACTTACAGGTCTGTAGTTTCCTGCTTCTGCCTTGCTCCCACTTTTGTGAAGGGGAATCACATCTGCCCTCCTCCAGTCCTCAGGTACCGGCCCATCCTGCCATGATCTGTTAAAAAGCGTGGTCAGTGGTGTCACTAGGTCCTCCCTTAGTTCTTTTAGGATTCTGGGGTGAACCGTCCAGGCCCCATTGCTTTGTCCCCTTGAGTTTTAGGAGTTCTTTCAGGACTCTTTCTTCTGTGAATGGACTGGTGTCAACCTCCCTACCCAGAGTGCTTCTATTGTCTGGTTTAGGTAACTCCTCCTCATCTTCTTTGTGAATACTGAGCAAAGTATTCATTCAGTATCTCTGCCTTTTCACTGTCTCCTCTGCCCACTCCCCTCTCCTTTATTAATCTTCACAATCCTCCCTTAACCTTTCTATGCTCCCTAATGTACCTATAAAAGGTTTTATCCCCCTTCTTAACTGAATTGGCTATTTTTCCTCGGTTTGGGCCTTTGCTAGTCTGACTGCCTTCCCCACTTCTTTCTGCTTTAATTGATACAGTTCCCTGTCATGCTCCTTTTGTGATTCCTTATACTTTTTGAATGCAGCCTTTTTCTCCTTAACCTTCCCTGCCACCTCTTTTGAGAACCATAGTGGTTTTTTACTCCGCTTTGTTTTCTTTATTTGTTTCACACAAAGGCTTGTTGCCTCTATGATGGCAGTTTTGATTTTTCTCCATTGTTCTTCCACCCCTCCTTTTTTGGCAGTTTGCTAGTGCATTCTTTAGGTATTCACCCATTTTGCCAAAGTCAGCTCTTCTAAAGTCCAGTATCCTTGTTTTTTGTGTGGCTTATCTCCATGGTTGTGCTCATTGTGAAGCACACTGTGCAGTGGTCGCTTGTTCCCAGATGTCTACTGACTTCTAAATTTGTGATCCTCTCTCCATTTGAGAGTACCAGGTCTAGTATTGCTCCCTTCCGAGTGGGTTCCAACACTAGCTGTCTAAGGCCTGCTCCCTGCAGGGCATCGAGAATGACCCTGCTCTTGGATGTGGCTGCAGTAAATGTTATTCAGTTAACATCTGGCATATTCCGGTCCTCCATCAACAGTATCTCCCCTTTTTCAGCTATTCTGAGAATGTCCTCTATCATTTTGTTGTCCATTCCCTCTCCTTGAGACGGGGGTCTGTATACAACCCCTGTGCAGATTGTGATGCCATTCCCTGTCTCCAAGGTGACCCAGAGTGCCTCTTGTCCTCCCCCTTTACTTTTTAGTTCTGTAGTTTGATCCCTTCCTTATGTATATAGAGCTACTCCACCTCTTCTTTTACCTTCCCTGTCCTTCTGTAGATTGTGTACCTTTGGTATGTTGACATCCCAGTCATGGTTCTCAGTGTACCATGTTTCTGTGACTTGCACAATATCCAATTGTTCATCTTCCATCAGGGCTACTAGCTCAGGAAGCTTGTTTCCCAGACTACGGGCATTGGTACTCATTGCCCTCCATTTAATGTTGGCTTTATCCTTTTCCCCTCCTGCTCTTATTGTCCTTGTCTATTTTTCCATTTACCCTGTCCTGCCCTGTGTTGAGCTCTGTACCTCAGTGTTTACCTTACTACCTGCCATGTTTTGTTGGGGGGGAGTCTTGAAATTTCCTGCCTTTTATCAGCGCCTCCCCCCTTGGCTAGTTTAAAAGCTTGCCAAGGAAGCATTTAAACCTATCACCTAGGAGCTTGGTTCCCTTCATGGACAGATGCAGACCATCATGCCAGTATAGACCTTTATGTCTCCAGGTGGCCCCCCAGTCCCCAATGAAGCCAAATCCCTGTGCTCTGCACCAGTTTTGCAACCATTCATTAAACTGCATGGTGTGCAGTACCCTAGCCTCACTCCTGCCATGGACTGGTAGCACGTCTGAGAAGGTTACCTTGCTTGCTACCCATCTGAGGCCCCTCCCCAACTCCACAAATTCATTCTGCACTGCACTGATCCCATGCCTAGCTAGGTCATTTGTCCCAAGGTGGACTATGATATCTAGTTCCCTCTGCTGTGATGCTGCTTCTGCAATCCTGAGGATTCGCTTCCTGTCCCTCCAAGCCATGGCACCAGGCGGTGTTTACATGTACAGTCTTCCAGCTCTTAGGATAAGGTAGCCAAAACAGGCAGAGAAATGGGGCATTACTAGGTCCAAATAACCGAACGGCTCCAGTCGACCCCCCCCAATCACTAAGGGAATATCTCCCTCCTCCAGCAGCCACAACCCATTCCCAGCCATCACCCACCTTCATCACAGCACATTGGAAAGTGCTGAAATGATCAGCACTGAACTGAAACACCTGCCAATTGTGGAAGCACTGAAACGAACGGTGACTGATTGAAAAGCACTAAAGAGTATGGCGCTGAAATGAAATGCACTTAACTGAGCCACCCCCCTTGTATGATACCCTTCTGCCCACAATTTGAGTCTTCTTTAATCCTTTTTGTCATGTTTAAAATAATAAAAGGAGTGGTCCTTTTAATATGGTTCAGAACAGGTCTTCATCAGTCTTCTCAGCTGTTTTGCCCATCAGTTGTTTAAATATCGCTTATGTTGTGACTAAAATAATGCATTATGCACCAGGCACTGCTATTTGACCTTATGTAACAATAGATGTTCAAAAACAGCTGAGAACACTGATGAAACCTTGTCTGAGCCATATTAAAAGGAACACTCCTTTTGTTATTTCAAACATGAAAAAAAGTGCTACAGCAAACTCAAATTGTGGAAAGGAGGGTTTCATACAAGTCAGGACTCAGGAGGTAAGTGGCAGTGAAAAATAGCATTAAAAAGAATAGGTAACTATTTTCACCTGATTCTTGCACTGCTGCTTTAACGAGCTCTGCCCTAACAACAACAGATTTTTCATAACAGTGTCCTTTCATCATTCAAAGGGGGAGCAGTATACAGGCATGATGCTGTATTACCTCTTTTTCTATATAGGATAATCTATGCACATCAGGAATACCTATTTTAACTTTAAAACTCTATATTTTACTAAGGTTTTGCTTTATACCATACATGCTCCAAAGCATTGTTTTAGGATGAAGTGACATGCTGGTGGTATAAGGGTGGTACTGCATGGAAGGCATTGACTGGTGTGATCCATTAAGAGGAGCTGTGGACCCCTACACCAGTCAGTAATGGCAGCTGTGGGTCTATGGATGGCCACTTCAGAGTCTAGTCTGCAGGGGTGTACATGGAAAGTATAGCGTGGACAGACCACCTGGTTGGGCATACCGTGTATACATCATAGAATTCTGTCGCTGCAATATTGGAAACAGACACTTAAAAGGTTGTGAAATGAGGCTCACTGGTCTTAATATTGTGGGACAAATCAAAGACAAGTTCAGCAAACTGGAAGCTAGTGACCTAACCACTCTACCTTTGATCACAGCATGCACATTAACTGAATGTCCCAACAATTGAGTGATAATGACTCACATCAAGTCTTTTGTTGGATCCCCCTCTTGAACTGTCAGATAATTGCAGTTCTTAATGAGCTGCTAATCACACCAGGCCACCTGGATCACTGAGGGAGATTAGCAAAAGGACTACAGCCTGCTAAAGCAGAGATTTTTTCAACTTCATTAACAGCCATGAAAAACCTGCACTAGTCAAGACTAGAGAATAGAGGGTTAGCTGCACTAGCCCTGGCCAATTTGCACTAGGTTTAGGGCTAGTAAAACAATGTTAAGGTCAAATTCTGCTCATAGGTAATGTAAGAAAGTACTTCTTCATAGAGAGGGTGGTGGATGTATGGAACAGCCTTCCAGTAGAAATAGTAGAGGCTAAAATGGTTACAGGACTCAAGAATGTATGGGATAGGTACAAGGGAATCTTTAAAGTAAGGTGGGGGAAGTCCAAAAACTGTGTAGGGTCTCTAGTGTAGCTGTAGGTAGGGAAAAATAGGGTAGACTGGATGGGCCATGAGGTCTTTATCTGCCAACATCGTCTATGTTTCTTCTATGTACAGAAGACTGGAGTGTAAATAAATATGGTATTGTATGTTCTGCCATATACTAATGTAGATATATTATGTCTTTGCAGTGTGAAAGTGGATGTATGATATAATTACTTGATTTTATCTCTATTTTAAATTGGATGCATTGAAATAGCAGAGTAGCAGTTTCCCTGTCAACAACAAAATCATACCTGTTCCTGTAAACAATCAACCCAAACAGCCAGAAATTCCTGAGCCTCATGTAGAATTGACTCTAGTAGAGCTACCAGAGTGCTGGGGACCTGCACAATATGTACATTTCAAGGCACAACAACCATGGCTGTTGGTGAAAGGAAAAAGTTGTGTTGTGCAATCTACAAGGAGATTAAAAGCTTGGGAGGGGGGGTTGGACCGGGGGCCACGGATGTCAGGAGGGGAGAGAGTGCAGCAATCATATATGGGTTGTACAGTCCAGGAGATGCCCTGGGGCAAAATGTTTCTAGATCGTGGCTTGCCATGTCTGGTTACCATACCCAAGGGCTCCTGTAATTCTGGGCAGACAATCCAGTCAGCCCTGGAACCCCATCCAACTCAAGTGGCGTTATGCAATGCCAGGTCTATTAGAAACAAGACAGCTATTATTGTCGATCTTGTTGGGACAACTGACCTGGCATGCATCACCAAAACCTAGCTTGATGACAACACAGGCCCCATTTTGTAAGCAGCGGTCCCAGACGGGTTTTCAGTGATACACCACTCGAGATCGGACCACAGGGAAGGGGGGATGGCTATCTTTTTAAATCGGAGTTGGGCCTTACTGGTGTACCAGAAGAAGTGGCCAGATCATTTGAGTCTACCGTAGTAGTAGGTGTGGGCTGCAGGATCATTCTCATCTACCATCCACCTGGGGTGAGAAATTGTTCCTGCAGGAAGTGGCAGACTTCATCATCGATACGGCATTTGGTCTCTCAGGCTGATGGTCCTGGGCGACTTCAATGCCTGGGTCGATGTCGAACTCTCGCAGTTTGGTCAAGACTTCCTCCAACTTATGTCTTCATTGGGGTTCACACAGGTAGTTGCCTCTGCTACTCATAATCAGGGTTACTCACTTGATCTGGTCTGTCTCCTGGGGATGAAGTCCTTTGATTTGGTGGTGGAGCCAGTCATATGGTCCGATCACTACACAGCAAGATTCAAATTCTAGGTCCCCTTATAGGCCTGCCCCTGTGGAAATCATCAGATACCACACATTGTGGGGTTTTACCCAAGAGAGTCTTTTGGCGGTGTTAGACCTATTGGGAATTCTGAAGGCGGGCGGGGATCCAGAGAATCTAGTTTTGGCCTATAATAAGGCTATCACTGGGACTATGGATGCCATTGCCCCTGCCCGTGTTCATCCCCTCTTTCTTCACCCTCTATCCCCTTGGTTTGATGGGACCTTGAGGGAGTTGAGATGGGTGGGACGAAGGCTAGAGCGTCGCTGGCGGAGAATGGCCCTTGATGCCGACCGCCTTAGTTTGATAGATCATCATCAATGCTATCAATCAGCAATCTCATGTAAGAAGCCAGAGTTCCTGTCCAGTGAGATAGCTGCTGCTCAGAATCAACTGGCTCAGCTCTTTCGAACCATGGACAGGCTGTGCAACCCAGCCTGTCTACAGGTTTGAGGAGCATTTTCACAAGATAAGCGTGATGATTTTGCTCATTCCTTTGCAGATAAGGTGGATGACGTCAGGGCTGAAATCTGTTCAGCACCCTCTATGGGAGTTAGTGGTGGTTGGTGTGAGGTCACCGCCCCTCGGTCATCCTGGATATCTTTAAAACAATCAGAAATAGGGGACATTGTGTGGATTGTTCAGAAATTGTGGCCAACTTGCTGTAGTTTGGATCCGGGCCCTACTCGCCTATTATTAGGGTGTATGGAGACTGTTTGGTGCCCTTTAGATTTTGGAGAGTTTCCTAGCTCACTGAAGGAGGCAGTGGTGACACCACTTCTAAAGAAAGCTTCTTTAGATCCAAGCATCTGTGCAAACTACAGACCAATCCCTAACCTTCCCTTTGTTGGGAAGGTGGTCGAGAAAGTATTTGCGCTGCAACTGGAGAACCATCTTATCATCCACGATGTCTTTGATCCTCTGCAGTCTGGTTTTTGGAAGAGACATAGTACCAAGACTGCTCTGGTTAGGGTGCTCAATGATCTCTTGATGGCAAGAGACCAGAAGTGCCTCTCCAGCTTGGTGCTTCTGGATCTCTCTTCAGCATTCAACACTGTGGACCATGGGGTTCTGCTCGAGTGTCTGAGGGTCATCTGTGGACTGGCTGGTCCAGTTCTTAGATGGTTCTATTCTTTCCTAGCTGGCAGGTTTCAGAGGGTGGCGTCAGGGATTTTTTCCTCTGAGCCATTCTTCCTGCCATGCGGGGTGCCTCAGGGCTTGGTGCTGTTCCCCATGTTGTTCTCAGTGTATCTGCTGCCCCTCTGAGACATTGTAAGATGATATGGGCTAAATTTTAACTGCTATGCAGATGATACACAGCTCTATCTGTCTTTTGCACCTGACCAGGACAGTGCGCTCCCAATGTTTAACAGCTATCTGGCAGAAATCCACAGCTGGATGAGGTCTAGTTGGTTGAAATTGAATTCCGGGAAGACTGAGGTGCTGGTGGTGAAGCCAGGGCACCAGATAGAGAGGTCAGTGGTAGGTTTACCGTCTGGGCTTTGGATCAATGGTGTACAGCTGCCCATCTCTGAACAGGTGCGTAGTCTGTGGGTGGTATTTGACAATGAGCTGACACTGTGGGCACAGGTGTCGGCAGTCATCAAATCTTCCTTTTAGCATCTTAGGAACATCACCAGAATTAAGCACCTTGTTCCATCCGATGATTTGCCCAGGTTGATCCATGCCTTTGTGACCTCATGCCTTGACTACTGCAACTCACTATACCTAGGGCTTCCAGGGGCTGATGTCTGCTGCTTGCAGCTGGTGCAGAACATGGAGGCACAACTATTGCTGGGACTTCTCATACCAGCCATATTACACCTGTGCTTCGCAATCTGCACTGGTTGCATATACAGTGGTGGACCACCTTTAAGGTCTGTCTTATGACCTATAAAGCCCTACATGGACAGGGACTGGGTTATCTGCAAGAGCTCCTGATTCCTTACAGTCCTGGCCAACCTCTCTGCTCTACTGACGAGGGGTTGCTAGAGGTTCCCAGGGTACGGTTGGAAACATTTGGTTCAAGGACTTTTATGTTCATGGCACCATCCCTGTGGAACTCTCTACCTCATCAGATCAGAGAGTGTGAGACCGTGGAGAGTTTCAAGACCAGTTTAAAGACATATTTATTTTATCAGGCCTTTAATATCTGAAATATCGTGAACTGGAAGTTTTTTAATTGATGCTGTTATGTATGTTTTATGTGATTTTATTGAACTGTTTTAAAATGTTGTATGTAAAGTGCTTTGGTACCTGAATTGTGCTATATAAATAAAATTATTATTATTATTTATTACTAGCCTTGCACTGGGACCTGGGGATGAAATCAAAGCTGTCTTCTGAATGGATATCTGGAGTATCAGCATATGAAGACACAATGTCAAAACAACAAGCAACTCTGCAGAAAAAGATATTTGATCACAAAGAATCCAAAGGCCACAATGAAGCAATAAGAATTGCAAAAAAGTAGACAGAAGGACAGATGGAATCCTGTTTAGTTAAGGCCAAAGAAGATGCAAAGAGTACATCCCAATGTGTGTTCAGGATGGCATATTTTATTGCCAAAAGAAATCACCCCTACATTGACCACCTACACCTTCTCGATTTGCAGAGTATGAATGGTATCAATGTGGGAAGAACTCTAAAATCAAATGTTACATGTCCTGAAATAATCAATTTCATAGCCAAGGAAATGCAGATCAATTTGCTGGGTTTCATCAAGAGCAGCTGCCCTTCCCTGTCTATTTTGGTGGATGAAAGCACAGGTTTAAGCCAGGTGTTCTGTTTGATTATTTATCTTTGTTGTTCATTTTGTAAAACAGAGCCAAGAACATTTTCTTAGACCTTATAGAACTGGATGTAACAAATGCTACAGGGATAACCTCTGCTCTCTTGGACTGCCTGACAAGTTATGGACTAGACGAAATGTTTCTGGGATAATGCCATATGTGTTTTTGCTCTGATAGTGCTTCTGTTCTTGCAGGAACACACTCTAGGGTCTTTTCCAAGCTAAAAGAATGGTTTATCCATCTCACTGGATGGCACTGCTTAAATCATCATTTAGAGCAGTCAGTTGATAATGTTGTAAAGAGCTGCATAGAAATCAATTATTTTAAAATCTGCATGAACAAGCTCTGTGTAATCTATAGCCAGTCACCAAAGAACCAGATATAATTTTCTGAAGTAGCAGTTTGCCTCAATGCAAACTTAAAAAAATAGGAACAATTCTAAGTGTAAAGTGGATTGCTTCAAGCTATGGCTCTGTGCATGCAGTTTAGCCATTTTTTCCTGCACTCTTTTTTTCATGTTATCTGTGCTAAACAGGACATGTTCAGAGATGCAAGAGACAGAGTCATGTTTGCTGATATGGCTAAAAAGCTGTTCTCAAAGGTGTTTATCAAAAATCTTGGTCTGATGCTAGATGCACTGGAGGAGTTAAAAGACTTATCAGAAGCTTTGCAGGCAAGAGACATACACTTTCCAAAAGCAAACAACTGATCCAGAAACAGGTGAAGGTGTTTCAGGGAAGAAAAGAGTACAAGGGACCCAGCCAACAGCAAGCTTTGGCAGCAGTTGCAAGAAGGAAATTTTTGGGTGCACAGAAGAAAATTAATGGTTCTGAGTTTTATTGGGTACTTATTGACTCCATGATTGCAAGAATGGGAAACCCAGCTGAAAAAGCTCACAGTATTAAACAAAATGACATACTTCAGCCCAGAAACCTGGCCAGATCCATTGCCAGCAGGATTTGGAGAAGGTGATTTTTGAGAACTCTGACTTTTTTCCCATCAGTTACTCAGGTCTGAAAAATTAGTACAGAGACCTCAAAGATGACAGGACTCAGTCAATGGGACCTAATCTACTACAGATTGTGCATGCTATTAAGTTAATTGCAGTGAGCACTGCTAAGTGTGAAAGGGGGTTCAGTGAGATGAACTATACATGTACACCCCTGAGAACAAGCCTCATAGTTAAATACCTCTCCTCGCTGATGTTCCTGTCACTGGTTGGTCCACCAGTAAAACAATTGGACCCCACACCATTTGTAAAGAAGTGGCTTATTTCTAGACACTCAGCAGATCACACTGCATGCAAGGCCAGAAAGGACAAGAATGTTCAGCATGGCTATGAACATATTTATAAAGTCCTATCAAATGCCAAATGACACTTCACTGCATGGTGAATGTACACTGGACTTTAATTGCAATGGAAAACTTGTTTATATGTTATTCTGTCCCCTAAAGCCCCTAGTTGTTGTATAAGAGTGGTTTCATGCGCGTTTGACTGTCGTAAGAACAGCAAAGTGAAGCTGAGCTGTTCTGTCTCAAGCTGAAGGCAAGTGAAACCACTCTTATACAGGAACAAGCAGAGGAGTGGAACATATTAATATATTATTGATTGAGTGCGAACAATAATATATTAAAAAAAAAATGTTACCGCAAAGTGCCTGTTTCTGGGGCATCTGCGCTTGAGACACTCTTCACAGAATAAGAGTGTCTCATGTGCAGGAGAGAGGAGTGCTCCAATTGGTCAGGAGTGCTCCCTCAATCTATAATATGTTTTGGTCTTAAGTGTTTATTTTTATGTTTGTCATTTTTGTGGTTCATTTAATAATCTGTGTTAAACTGTAGTGAAGATTTTTTTTTATTTATTTTCTGTTTTGGTGGTTGCAGATGTTTAATTTTACTTTATAGCTTTAGCTAAGTAGTTTTTAATGGTTAAAAGAGTTAAATTTTATTTCTTTTAACAGTTATTAATAAAATGTTATATACCCCTGGTTTTTGTGGGTTACTAATATTGTTGCACTATGCATGACATGCAATGAATGCCATGAGTCTTTTCCCAGGAACTAGAGTTCCACCTCTTCAGAAACCCCGTTATAACCCCTGTTCATTACTTGATGTATTCTTGTTGCTCTTCTTTAATTTTTTCTACAGTCCTGAGGTACTAAACCACTAAAACAGCATTTATTGATTACATCATAGTTGTGTGGCAGGGTAACACGCCTGAGTTTGAAAGATTTGTAAATTACCTGCATTAGACTAATTCAAATCTGACATTCACATATAATATTGTCAGAGAGATAGTTAACTTTTTTAGATCTGAGGCTGCATAGACAGGCAGATGGTACTGTTGTTACCAATATTTTCAGAAAGGATACAGATAGGAACACCCTACTGATGGCCTCTAGCTGTCATCTGTGCCACACAATATGAAATATTCCTATGGGACAATTTTTAAGAATAAACAAAACTGTGGGATGGAAGAAAGGTCTGAAACAGGAGCAAGTGAATTGAAAGTGAGATTTAAAGAAAGGGGTTATATTTCTGAAATGATTAGTCCAGCTAGAGAATTTGCAGAAAGTAAGGAGTGCCAGGAATTGCTTCAAAATGCACATGTGTCTAGAAAGGATGGGAAGAGCTTTACCTGTGAAACGATGTGCTCTGCATATTCATGCAGTATTGAAGATAGTATAAGTAAACATTGGCATGTGTTGAGAAGTGATAAGGGACTTTCAAAGTTAGCAGAATGCCTCCCCAGGATCAGTGGTGGCTTTAGCTTCTGTTGGTTACCAGGGCACTGGGTGGGCACCTCAGCTGGGAGCCAGGGCACCTATAGCACATACTGGCCTGCAGGGAACTGGGTAAAACACTGGTTGACTCATCCTAACAGGGTTCCCTTAAGCAGCTAGGACCTTTTAGAGTGGCTTCAGTCTCTCTCTCTCTCTCTCTCTCTCTCTCTACATGAGAAATGGGGGTGGGAGTGCACACCTCAAGTAATGAGCAGATGCTTATTTATGTTGCTTACCATCAAGTCTTTTAATTTTCTTAAATGGCCTTAATGGCTAGGGTACTCCACACCATGGGATTCAATGACTGGTTGAAAAGCTGGTGCAGAGCTCAGGGATTTGGCTTCATTGGGGACTGGGGCTCCACCTGGAGGGATGCAGGACTATACAGGTGCAATGGTCTGCATCTATCCTGGAGGGAAACCAGGATCCTAGGTGATAGGTTTAAATGCTTCAATGACAAGCATTTAAACTAACCAAGGGGGGGAGGCACTGAAGAGGAGAAGGGATACGTGGAACAGCCTTCCTGAGGAGGTCGTAGAGTCAAAACTAGTGGGGGAATTCAAGAATGCATGGGACAGACATAAGACAACTCTAGTGGTGGGTAGGAGGAAGTAGGCTGTTGGTTAACTAGGATCTGTAGCTTATCCGTTAGGTAGGGAAATGGGCAGACAAGGTGGGCCAAGCAGTCCTCATCTGCCATCAAATTCTATGTTTCTATGTTTCTAAATTCAATGTTTCATCTGATGGACAGGCTTCATCATATACATTCAAAGTGGTAGATTACCGAATACCTTACAAAGAAAAGTGACGCTATAGTGGGGTACAGAATAATAACCAAGCAAACTGAAATTATGACTTTAAAAATTAAAAAGGTTAGGTAGGTACTGATTGGCATTCCAGTGGTTCAAGGCAAAATGGGCATTCAGAGGGTTCTGAGTGGCCACTGGCTATTCTGACTCATTGGGAGGCATTCTAGGGGTCAGTGGCCATTCTGTGGTGTGGTGGGCATTGCAGTTGTTCAGGTCCACTGTTTTGGCCTGTTGGGGGTATTCCAGTGGGGTGCCTATAGGAAACCTGGAATCATTCCAGTTCATTCCAATTCTTGGAACATTCAGATTTCTGAAAATTATGGTGTTTACACACACTCCTGGGATGTTTCAGTAAACTTAAGATACACAAGGGGAAAACACACACACACACACACACACACACACACACACATACACACACACCCCTACTCTCCAGTAAAACCAACATGATAACTTTGAAGGAAAAGAGTGCTGAGGCAGTCAGTCTCCTGCTCACTTGCACTGTTTCCACTGAGGTACAACTTGAGGATTTTATGTTCCTGCTCCCCATCGTCTCTTGCCAGGAGTTCGTCAAAAAAGCTCAAGACCGGCAGGCTAAAAGCAGAGGACACTGTCTCTAATCCACTCTAAGCAGGGGTCATACAATGATATCTTAGTTCTCAAAATAATAAATACTGCAAAGAATAACATCATAAAAGTTGGATAAATTGTTCAACTAATCTAGCTATAGCAACAGTTGTTTCTCAGCCGGGATACTGTGAGGGCATGCCGCATTGATACTGCAAACAAAACATGAATGTGTGCACTTTAGAAGACAAACAGATATTAATGGCAAAGGCAGGGAAAGTTGGTGTCGATACAGTAGACAATTCAAAGTATTATACATTTTTAAGAATTGCTGCTATATTTTCAGCCTGGACCATCACAAACTTGCGTGTGTAAAAGGACTGAGTAGATTCTACTGGGGTCTGTGCTGTGGCCACCGCTGGAAGGTTTCTTCTCTTTTCACTCCTGCCTGTGCCCACCACACCGAGAGCTCAGCACAGCACTGTCTGCATTGATACACCTAGTCCTAAATCTTCCTGGCTGGCCACGTTCCTGGGTAACAACAACGGGGCTGTTTGGAACAGCCTGTTCCTGGATCCTCCATGTTCTTCATTCGTCTCGGACTAGGAGGCGTGATTCAACCGAAATGCTGCTGTTGGAGTCTGCCAGTCCACACTGAGCCTGCCACAATCCACTGATGTGACTTGCTGCCCTTAGTCCGCTGTGTGAACTGGCTGAACAAACAGGATGAAATGAACAAAGAAAGCCGGTCACTACAGCAGCTGATTTTTAAAAAGACCCGCGGATCCTCCTCTATCCACCTGAACCAATCCAAGACTGGCTTGATGCAGACAGTCACACTACTCCTCCTTCTCTCCCCCCCCCAGCAACCCAGAAAAAGACCATTGTTGGCTTTTATTTTCATTATGACTCGGCCCTAGCTTGCCACAGATGCCGCCAAAAAAAAAATATTGGTTCAGTTGGAGCACCGGGGCATGAACTGGGGCACAGCATTTTTTGACCAGGGCATGTGCCCTGGTGTGCCCCGGTGTAGCGCCACCAGTGCCCAGGATGGCATACCAAAGAGCCCCCACAATTAAAGACAGCCTAGTACATAGCCATTATATGGCACAAAGGAATGTTACATGAAAGGGGGAGGAAGTTAAAAGGCTGTTACCCCTCTAAGAGGTGTATTTATTGTAGGTATATTATCCAAGGAGATGTTTTTTTAAGATAACCATGAAGGGAGAAGCTATGAGAAAAGACAGTTTATTATATGTGACACCACGTATATTTATTTATTTATTCATTCTTGGATTGTAACCTTTAAGCACAAAAACCACTCAGTTACAAAGTCTCCACATCAGCTGGGTGGGAAAACATGCACACATACAATTGGGTAAGGTAACATCATAACACAATAAAAACAGTCATAAATGAGTTGCATAAAACCCAGCACACAGTGAGTCATAAAAGAAAAAACTTTTAATCAAAAGAAAGCTGCAGCCCAGAGAGCATTGTCAAAGAAATGGGGGAGGGGGGAGGGATGGACAGAAGAAAGGTAAAGGAAGGTGAAAAGGGAAAGGGGAACATTGTTTAACCAGGAGTAGCATACTAAGCTGAAGCTTGTTTCCAGATGCGACCTGGGAGCACAAGGAAGTTAAGTGAAAAGGTTATCTATTTGGCTGAATGCTTGTGTGGAGCATTCCACATTGGAAAGACCACATGAAGTTTAAAAACAAGGGTGGGGGAGCATTGCAGAGCCATAGAAAGAGGAGCACTGACATATGCTACAGCTGCACAAGTTATAGAAAATAGAAGTCAACATCAATTTAATTTTAGAGGGATCGATCAGGTATGCCAGAGACCAAGAGGGGGGAGTAAAATACTTCAGTGTTGAAGTGGAAGGGGTTTTGTATTGTTACTCAACAAGCTACAAAAATGCCAGGATTAAATACATGGTTTGATCGCAAACCTTTTTTTAAAATGAACCATGTAGCTTGAATAAGGGATGTAAAATTAATGAGAGTTATGATGCATGCTTATAATTTTTGTTTTCTGTTTTAGCAGTTTAGTACTTCAGGATTGTAGAAAAAAATTCAAGAAGAGCAGCAAGAGTATGTTTTTTTTGTTTGTTTGTTTTTTAACCAGGAGAGACTTACTAAGCTGAAAGCTTGTTTACAGGTGCGACCTGGGAGCACAAAGAAGTTAAGTGACCTGTTCAGGGTCACACAGTATGCAAGTAGGGGCTATGGGATTCAAACCCAGGTCTCCAGGTTTGCAGCTCAGAGTCTTAAACTACTGTGCTATAGTGCCTCAGAGTATGTCAAGTAATAACTCCTTTATAACCATAGTACATCTGCATTGGAAACATGATCTTGTTAGGAATAAAATATTGAGATCTGATATATATAGAAATGAGATATGTTGAAATAGTGGAGAGCTAAATTGTTTTCATAACTCCATTTTTAATGAGCATGTATTTAAAACTAAAATAATTCATTGAGTTGATGGTTTTTAAATATTAGTTCAAATTTCTGTATAGGAATTTGTATGTATGTTTTTTTTTTATCTTTTTTAGCTATGTGTATAGCGGTAAGTCATTTCAGTGTTAATTGTCTTCTGAACCTAGGATTATTTAAATTATTTGATAGAATGTATTCAATTATATACAGTAAGTCAGAATGACATCCTCACTGAGGTGTATATAAGAAGACTGATGGCTAAGAATAATAGCCTTTGATAAAGGATTGTAGTGACCCAAAATGCACCTGGCACTTTGGGGTTGTCTGTATGTTTGTTCAATATGCCTCTATGTATTAATATAGGAGATTATGTGAGCACTTGTGATCTTAAATGAAGCCCAGGTATCCTTATATTTAAGGTGGTGAGTGCCTGACATTTTGTGTTTTATTATCAGTTTTGTGTTATGTGCACCTTTAACCCAGTTTGGACTTTTTGAATGTATAAAATTTATTTGACTGTTTTGGGAACCGGGAAAACAGATTTATGGGTCATCAGCATTTGGTATGACTGACAGACCAAAAAAGAACGGAACAGGCCTGCAGGCTTTAAAAATTGTACAAACCATTTCCAGTTCCTGGAAAGGGCAGACTGTGAACTGTAAAATGTTTTGCCCTATTTATTTATTTAGTTTTTGTTGACTGGGTAAGTGCACTAGACAAATTTTGCCTATTTTCTGGCACAACCTGGGGGAGGGGGATACAGATGAATGCCCACTGACTTTGAACCAGATTAAGCTGTTGGTGGTATTTTAGTGAATGGGGGGAAATTTGGCCAGGGCATCAGGGAAATTCCCCTGCTCTTGCTGCAGGGGGCCTTGCTTCCTGTGAGCAGAGGGAACCCCTTTGTCTGCTGCACCAGATGGCTGATCTGGAGACTGGAGGAGAGGTGGTGTAAATGGAGCTGGATGGAAACTGTGCTCAGGCTGTGCTTAATGAAAATATTGTGATGGAAGAAATTGTGAAAACAATGGATGTGCACTCTGGAGAAGGTAAAGAGAAAGAGTCTTTAAATTCTATAAATGAAGAACCCTTAAAAGATTGTAATTTAGTGAAGGAGCCTGAGGAAAATTTAACAGACTGGAGTGACACAGAAACAGAGCAAACAGTAGTTGCAGAGAGAAAGCAGGACATAATTGCTGAAGAGACTGACTTACAGGCACAAATAGATAAAGAAATACGGAGTTTTCACTTTAAAAAATCACAACTAGAGAAGCAACTGAGAGAGAGAGAGAGAGTCAGTCTAACAGGCAGAAGCAGCTTGTCAAACAGACACAGCTGAGCTGTGATGATGCAGCATCATCAAAGGCTTCTACAAGCTGGACGGAGGCAGAAGAACAAGTAGAAAAAGTAGCCCAGAAAGAAAACAAATGAGGAAAAGCACAGGAGAAGTGGTCACCAGATATTGAGTCAGTAATGGCAGATACAGGTACGGATGATCCTGGCCTAAGATGCTCTGGAAATCAACATCAAACATTGGATCAAACTAAGATTGTGGACAGTGTACTACTTGAAGCAGGCTGGGAGTGGAACACTAACATAGGTCAGTGGGAATTTGGGACTTCACCCATAGTGATGCCAAGTTCTACTGAAATTAATGTTTTGAATAAATAATAATAATAATAATAATAATAATAATAAAATTTATTTGATTAAGTGCCTTTCAAATATTTCAAGGCGCTGTACAAAACATCATAACATTCAACATAACCATGCATACACTAACAATACTACCGATAAAATATTTAAAATAAACAATTAAGATACAGAATAAAGATAAAGAAAATGAAAAACATTTAAACAACTTGGAATTGCCTCCAGAACTAGAATTAACTCAAAACCCACAGCGTTAGTTTAAACAGGCAGTAGAGTCTAACCAAGAGTTGGCAGTACTTTCAGTTGCACAGCAAACTGGGGGATGCCCTGAGGCAACTTCTGATTCTGCACAAAGGCCTTTAAATTTAATTAACAGAGAGCAAGGGTGTAGACAGGCATACTCACTCTACACATTTGTGTACAGTTTTGTTGAGTGCCTGTCACAAACCATAAGCCACTCTGTTAATATTATCATTCTAATCTGTAGTGTTTGGGTTAGTGTAGGCCACTGAGGAGTGTCCAATACATGTATAACCTCTTTAGAGAGTAGAGGAGTCAACTGACAACAATCTGACTTGTTTGGAAGGGGGTGCCATTTGGAAAGGATATGTACATTTTTTAATTGGGGGGGTGTAACTGTGGGAGAGTGTGTACAAAATGGAAATTTCTGGCTACACTCCTGACAGAGAGGCACCTAGAACATATGCATCTTTTTTCAAAACACCAATTTACCCGGCAAAGAGACATAATGCAGTCAGGCTATCATATAGTCGCGGAATGTCAGGCCACTTGTTTGTTGCAAGGTCCTTACTGAAAGACTCTATGAAGTTTTTTCAAATTAGATATATACATTGATACACATGTCAAGGGAGACCATGTTTGACATTAGCTTTAAAACTGCAAGTGGTCTGGAAAGATTCTGGATAAAGTATAATGAATTAAAGAAAATGCGTGTATAGTCATCATTTGTGGCTATCCCCTTGACAAATCCAGCACAGAAAACAATAACTGTTCTTTTTAGGAACAAAGGTGTAAATGTATCAGACTTAATACACTGGCTAAAACAAAAATGCATGATTATAGAGGACCCTGAAGCAATCATAGATACTGAAAATATTTGGACGGGGGGTGGAGGGTGAAAGTGATGTTGAAAACTACTGATGGTGGGGTTGCACATCTCCCAAATTCATTTTTTTGGGAAGAGAGAGGGGTATTTTATTCTACCCAGACCAGCCAAAGATGTGCTATAAATGTGGCTCTTTTGAACATTTGAGCAGTATCTGTGATAAACAAAGATATCTGGTACATGGAGAGTTGGGGCATATAGCAACTCAATGTTTAAATGAGTGTAGGTGAAATTTATGTGATGAGAGGGGACATACTTTTCAAAATTGTAAATGGACGGCACATAATACCCCAGAACAGGGAGATGGTGAAGAGCAAAGGCTGTTAATCACATTGACCCAAAAGAAAAGGTTGGGGAAACAAAAGCCAACACCACAAAGGAAGTCTAATGTGGGACTTGCACCACAGAATGTAGATGCTTCTACAGTACAGAGTGAGGCGGTTTTAGTACACAAACAGACTGGTACACGCAAAGTCATAACACAAGTTGAAGAGGATCCTGTGAAGAGGGCAGATGAAGGGAAGATTGCAGCTGGGGCCCCTGGGTTAGGGCTTCATTCTGCATCAGAAATAAGTATAGATGTAAATGTTTTGCCTCCCACCATTAGTAGATTCCATATTCCCTTCACCCAGTCCAAATAGTCTTGAAGGGAAACATGTTGAGAAAGTGAAAATGAAGGTGTTTTCTACCAGGTCCTCTGTAAAACAAAGTGCCACGAATATTAGAAACAGATATGAGATATTGCAATCTGATCATACGGATGAAGAATCGAATGATTCCTCTGTGGCATCTTCATTATCGGAAGTCACGACTGACACTGAAAAACAAGAAAGGCCTAGAGGGCCTCAAAAATGGAAAACAAAAATTAAAACCAAGCATAAAGAATAAAATAAAATGCTAGGAGAGGAAAATACAAATAAAGTGAAAAAAAAAATAATGTTTGAGCCTTTTTCCTTTTATACTATAAATGTAAACAGTATTAAGAGGTTGGGAAAGAGGAGAATAGGTTTTTCTTTTTTAAAGTATTTGCATTTTGGAATTTTCTTTTTGCAGGATGTTCACCTGCATACATCAAAAGAATGTCAGGAAGCTACAAAGGACTGTTTGATTGGTCCCTCTTTTTGGTCCCTAGGACAGGAGCCTTGTTCAGGAGTAGGAATTGTATTTAAGATACCAGAAGTTAAGATATTAAAGTTATATGATTTAATACCTGGAAGGATTTTGATAATGGATGTAACTGTACAGAACACGGGGTATAGATTAATAAATTATTATGCCCCACAATCCAAAGCCTCTAGGTGTGAAATGTTAAACTTAATACAGCCATATTTGTACATGGCACAACATGTCATTTTGGCAGGAAACTTTAATTGCCCACTAGCTGCAAAAACAGCAAAGCAATATTGTGATTCTAATCTTTTGTTACAAATAACCAGTAAGGCAAAATTAAAGTATGCATATTTTTCTTACACTCATATGGCAAAGCCCACTTTTCAGAAAGGTAATCTAACCTCTAGAATTGATTTTATTTTTACATCCAGAAATATACAGATTGAGACTGCTGAAGTGTTTCTGGCAGAATTCTGTGATCATAGTATTGTCACAGTTAAAATCAACACCTCTGAGGTGTTAAGGAAAGGGCCGGGGTATTGGAAATGGAATATCTCATTGTTAGCTGATATATATATTGCAAACTATAAACACTTTCATATTAGCCAGGAAGTCAGTTTTTATTGTTTATGACACTGCTGTAACCTGGTGGGAAGATACTAAATGGGAAATGCAGAAATTATGTAAGCACTTAAGTAGGACTCAGAGCAAAATAAAATTTCTAGCTTATCTGCAAAATAGGAAAACATTACAACAATTAATGTCTGTGTCATATGAGACAGGACAGAACCTTACTGTACAAATAAAGAGAGTTAAGCAACAAATGATGACCTTCACAATGATAAAGTTAAGTTGCTATACCATCAACAGAAATTTGAAGTCAGGGGGAGATCTGAGATCATTTTCCCTTTTGAACTTTCTGTAAAATCTGCAAAGGCCAAAGAAATGTTAACTATAAGATGATACAGGAAAAGAAGTGTGTACACAGCCAGAGATTGCACAAAGTGTTACAGATTACACTAGGAAAATGTATGCACCATTGCAACTAGCACAGGATGGCCTAAGGGATTTCTTGAAGAATATGGAAATAACAGAAATAGAACAATCTAAAATGACAGAATTGATGAGACCAATACAGGATGAGGAAGTTAAGGAGGCAATATCCATGTTGGCAGGTGGTAAAACACAGGGACCTGATGGTATACTAAATGAACTTTTAAAATAATAGGAACAGAGCTTCTTGTGAAATTAAAAGAAGTATTTAATCAGATATTGTTTACTAAACATATGCCTTTATACATGAACTTGGGGGTTTTAACGTATGTCTATAAAAAAGGGGACAAAAAGGATTTCAATAATCGGAGACCTGGCTAAAAGACTAACATCAATAGCAAATATCGTGATCTCTCCAGTACAAACGTATGTGATTCTAGGCAGGCTAGTGCAGAGTCATCTACTTCTAATTAGAGAACTAGTTGAATTAGGTAAGGTAGGGGAGCTGGATGGGTTTCTGGTTTCGTTAGATCAAAAGAAAGCTTTTGACCAGGTGAGCCACACATTTTTATGGGAGGTGTTAAGACATTATCACATTCCTGAAGTTATGATTGATTGGTTTAAATGTATTTACCAAACAGCTACGGTCCATTGTAAACAGCTGGAAGGGGCCTATAACTAAGGTACATAGAGGAGTCAGACAGGGATGCCCATTGAGTTCCATTCTTTAGGATTTTTTTATAGACCCATTACTAAGGAAGATAAATGAAAATAATGAAATCATACCTATATTATTTAAAGGACATTGCTTTGCACACAAAGTGATTGCATTTTCTGATGATATGAATATAATGGCTAGAAATAAATATTCAATATCTAGGGTATTAAATCTTTGCAGAATTTTTGGTAGCTTATCGGGAGCATCTTTAAACATGAATAAATGTGTAGGACAAAGGCTGAATTATTTATTAAGATTTGCTGGTATGGTGGAGCAGATCTCGATAAAGCCAGATCCTATAGATATTTTAGGTATCACGTATGGTCCAGGAAACTTAGATGAGTTAAACTGAAAAAAAAAAAAAGTTAGAAGTGGGAAAACTGAAAGTAACACAATGGAATAAGTGGAAATTTAGTAAAAAAAGAAGGTATATCTTATTAAAACTTTTCTTATTCCTATTTTCCTATATATTAGTTATATTTTTCCCCTTCCAAAAGTAATGGAAACAGCTCCTTTAAGTATTTTTTTTCAGACATGCGGGGGGAGTCGATTGAATCCCTTAAAAGGGAACATTTTATATCTACCAATCAGGGAGAGAGGGTTAAACATGATTAATCCGATCATTTTCTTCAACACTTTCTTTTTTTACAGTAATTTAAATCCGTTACTGACAAATCAAGGGTTTGGTTGGGAGTGGTTATTAAGGGAAAAAATGTCAACAGTGGTTATATCGCAATGGGAGACTCAGACCTTGAGAACTTTTAAAAGATCTGCGATAATTACGGAATATGTCAAATGTACTTTTCTAAGGTTAAAACAATGGCAGGCAATGACACAACAGATTATGACAATACAAAGGAAGAAATTACATTTTATGTTATTAGAAACATTGTGTAGGAAGGATGACGTTTTTTGTAAATGTCCTGATATATTCAAATAATTCTTAATAACTATATTAAATAATGAAAGAATTCTGGAACGAATGTGGTATATACACTGGCCAGCATTCCATGAAAAAATCAATGTGAAAGCAAACCAAAAACACAAGAAACTGCAGGAAAGGATATGAAGTAGAATTAACTGTATACAGCAGGAAGAAACTATAGTACATCTGTTTTTTGTATGTTCATTTATTCAAGGTTTCTGGCAATATGTAGCAGATCAGTGGAGAGAACCTATATTCAGTACAATAATTTATGAAAATATAATTTATGGGGTATTTGACAAGAACTGGGGCAAATGGAATATAAATACGTTGCAAGTTATTATGGTGATTTTTAAATGGAACATATGGCTAATGAGATGTGGGTTTACATTGCAACAAAAAATAGGAAACCATTTGGAGTTATATAATAAAATTATGCAGGACTTACAAACTATATATAAGGAGGAAAAAAATAAAGTGGAAAGGAATGTGTTGTTGGAACTGTGGAAGGGAATGCGTTGGGTTACAGATAATGAAATTACAGTGACATGATATGGCAATGGAAAAATTTGTTATGTGATGGTTTATATGTTATGAAATGAATATCCTCTGTACTAAAAGTGTTGAAACTTAGTTTTTTTTTTCCCTCTCTATTGAATGTAAATTGAAAGTCTGAAGTAAGACTAAGGATATACTACATTTGTTAAGCATTTGTTTTATTCTGTGAAATAAACAATTCACCTACTCTTTTCGAGAATTGCCATGGGATCTTTAACATCCACCTGAACTACCACCAGAACAGGCAGATGGGACCTCGGTTTAACGTCTCATCCGGTCAGTATTGGGATATTAACCCAAGTGCCTGATGTGGGGATAGAACCCACAGCCTTCTGATCTCCTGGTCTCAGAGGCAAGTGTGCTACCTGCTGAGCCACTGACACTGCTATCATTGTGTGAATTTTCCAAATTTCAACCATGTGAACGTTGACCGTCAAACTGCATAAATGTCACCATAGTTCTCTTAACGATTTATTTATTTATTTGGCTTTTGTTGACCAGGCAAGCACATGAGACAAACATATATCTATTTCCAGGCATGACCCATGGAGATTACATGGAATATGAAGACAAAAGACAAGGTTTACACAAGATTAAGCAAGATTTCAAGGGGAATTTACAGACAATGCAGAGTATAACAATGGAGCAAGCTTAGACGGCATACAGTAAAACAGTATTAGAGAGTGTCTCAACATAATAAAGTACCAGTCAAATTCAGGGTTTTTCACACTGGTTCAACCATTAAAATGTATTAGGAAATGGAATAAAGTAAAATAACATGATGCACTGGCATGATGAAACACCCAGAACAGCAGGATGATGCAGTGGGCCACATTGAGGGGTACAGGTTAATTTTGAAACAAGTGAGCATCTCTACATTTGGGGTTAAAAAGGCATGTTCTTCTGTTGCTGACAATATTGTCTGCAGCACTGAAAATTCTCTGAGTGTGTAGTTGCAGGTGGGTAACTGAGGTGTTCAACAGCTGCCTGTGTCAGAATGGGCAAAATGGTCTCTTTTGGTACCAGTATAATAGAGGCTCATCTCCTTCTGCAGGTGGTATGTTCTCATCCAGATAATCCTGCACAATTTTGTTTGCTCGCATCTCAGGCACATCTGTGTCAGAAAGTGACATGCCATGTTTTTTCATCAAGCCATATTCAGACAGTTATTTCCATAGTGGTTTGTCATCAATGGCTGTCTTTCTGGGAGGTACAGTAGCAGCAGTAGTAGCAGGTTGACATGGAGTGACTCCAGTGATGTTCAGTAGTAGCAGTGGATGCACATTGGGGTCCTCTTTCTTTCCTCTCCTCTACCTGGCCTGTCAGAGCAATTGCAAGGGATGATGATGAGTGTTGTTCTTCTGCTCTGTTTGTACTCCTGCTCTTGTTTTATGCCATACATACAGAGACCAGATGAATAAGCCAGGCTTTATAGGACTGCTGATCCTTACCACATTTGTATGCATGAAAGAATATTTGTAATGTGTCTTTGAACCAAAGGTCCAAAAGAGAGTCTGCAATGTAGTGCTCATCTGTAAGCATTTTTGAAATGTGTTTCATTCCAGAAATGTGATCTTATCCTTTCTTTTAGATTGAGAGCAGTGGTATTCTCCTTTTTGTCATACTGAGTTTTCATATGAAGAAGTCACAGGTTGGTGTGGGCAGTGAGGGGGAGTACCTGGCTTAGACTAGCTGCATCAGCATTTGCCACCCTTGCAGCCTCCTCAAAAGGCTTCAGCATGGCACAGAGAATCTCCATCAGGTGCCACCAATTTGGGCTGCTGTTTACCTCTCCCTTGCCAATACCCTGCTCAGTGGCATACTGTTGGATAGCCTTCTGTTGTTCTGGCAGCCATTCCATCATGTAATAGATACAATTTTATCTTGTTGCCACATCTTGTTTCAGGTGGTAGAAGGGAAGGTTGTTCTGCTGCTGAATGTTCCATAACAGCTTCCATGCCTTTACAGAATGGCTAAAACGACAA